>CM062573.1:25618101-26943935 GCA_031468815.1 Morus bassanus
GAAAGTGAGTACTGGAGTCCATTGCCTACACAGGCTGCAGTGTGTTGTTTGGAAAATAGTTTTCAGTAAGAATAAGATTAAGTGGGAGTCAAGGGAACCACTCAAATTTGGTGAAAAGAGACTCATAAGCATGTTTTTAAATTATTACTTCCTTTGTAGACTGTATCTGAAAAATTTTCAGCCTGGATAATGAATGTCCTCTGTTTTGGCTTGCATTCCGGATGTGATACTTTGAAGAGTATTGCTGGGGTGTGTCTGTATTTGTCTGGACTATAATTGTCAGTTGCCAAGATGAAGCCTTTGATTTTAATTTTGCAATTATGTGGAAATTGGAAATTTTGGAGGAAGAAGATCGATGGGGACTTTTTCCTTCAAAAATGCCAATTTAGACATGGATGACAACATCCTGAGATGTTTTGTAAATTCCTGTTCTTGTAGTCTTTTGAATTATTCCCCTTGAAATGAGTATGATTGATTGGTTTAAAGTTCAAACTTTGTGGTTAGGCCACAGGTCTGTGACCTTACTGTTCTCAGACTTTCTAGGTCTAGCCAGTCTTTTTATCTGACCAAGTCACTTGGTGTTTTCAAGCATTGTTTCCAAATCTCTGTCTTCTGACTGGTTCGTCTGGAATGTGTATGTGAAAGGAGAAGTCACCAATGCTGAGGTCTCTGTATGCTCACCTGTGTTGATTGAAGGAGACAGGTTCTCTGCAGTACAAATAATGACTGTTAGTGTGAGACACTACATTGCTCATGGCATTTGATTAAGCTTTTCAGTTTAAAAAAGATAATGTCAGTCTCCTAAATGCAAAGGTTTGAAAGCAGTATGTAAAGGTGAACCTTCGAAAGCTTTGCTTAGAAATGCCTTCTCTGTGAATACACATATTGGTGAAAAAATGCAAATTCAGAGCAATGTTCCTGGGAATGTTTTCTTCTGTGCTTGTTTTGACAGCTCACTGGAGTGTGGTGGGAAGGTGTCATTTTTAGTCTAAACTGCAATTTTGTGATGTCTTTCAGTGAATTATGCATCAGGATGCAGTATTGCAAAGTTTCCAGAAGATGGCATTGTCATTGCACAGACCTTCAAGGATCAAGGTATGCGCTTCCTTGTCTTTTTTCTGTGTCTTAAGTAGAACTTTGGAGTTGGTGCACAAGCAAAGTTACAAAGTCTAAAGGTGTAAAAACAATTAATTTAAAAACACATGGACAGGGTAGGCATTTTTTCATTTTGCCTAGAACATGTAATTGGATGCCTAACAGGCAGCTGCAATATGACTGTATACAGTTTTTGTAGAGTACAGCAATATCCAAGTGTATATATGAGTCTTTTATTGTGTTTGCTGTATGTAAAAACATCTGCGTGTATGTGTGTAGTGCATCTTTGGAGGGGAGGGGATTGTGTCGTAATTGTTACTTGTCCATGTTTCTCACAGATTTCAAGTGCTATTGAAATATATTCCCTAATCATTGCCAGATTTGGTGTGAGTGTTGTGGTAGCTATGGTGATCTAAGGATATAAGTAAGGAAAATTTTGGTAGACAAAATGTCACCTGCTAGACTCTTGTAACGGAAAATCGTAGGCACGCAGGAAGCCTGTGCTCTCAGACTTGAGTGATCTATTCTCTGTGCATATCCATTCTCTAGTTTTATCATAATATCTTTTCATTCGTGAGGTGGTAATTTAGAACTGTAATGGCAGCAGACCATTTAAAAAAAAAAGTCAAGTTTTTTATGAGCCTTTAGGAAGTGCTGTGTAGGACTAAATGACTGGAACTTCTAGTATGTTGTGGGTCAGGTTTGTGTATATGGGTGTAGAGGGTTTGAGTGTGTGAGCAGAAGCACATGCATAGCTTCTGATATAACTCAGCAGCTGCTGGAAAAGACCAGAAAGTTCATTGTATTTTTGACTTATGATGTGCAGTAGACATGATTACCTAGTGAAGAAATTTTCTGGAACAGTAAGGAGCTCATCTGTGTGAGCCTTTTGGAGGAAAGACGATATCCCTGGAATGCTATATGCTGATGTCTTGGGTATTTCCTTATGTGAGAGAGAGTGTCAATTTGACGAGCCTGCTAGACCTGCTTTTTTTGTTGAATCCTTTTCATTGCAGTTCACAAAACAAGAGAGCTCTGTGTTTTGCTTCTGCTGTCTAAAGGCAGTGTCTCAAGTAAAGGAGACTAAATACTTCGCCTTTGAAATTTGTCTTACTTTGTTTTTTGAAATGTGTGTTAGAGGCAGGAAACCTTTAACCTAAAACCAGCTTTCTACACTTCATTTTAGTTCCTTCATGAACTGGGGTGTTTTCCCTCCAGCTGTTTGTTAGAACTTTCAATTCACAGGAGATAAAATGGATGGATTTGTAAGATAAAAATGGCAGGTTTATAGCCAGGTGTCCTCTGGGTTTTGCTGCACATACCCATTCATACTGGGAAGGTTCTTGTACTTTTTTCATCTTTTCTGTTCATTGATTATCTCAGTTATAATTGTAAATATCTCGCAAACATTTCTTTTAGGTTGCCAGTTTATTATTCAGATACTTGCAGGGCTGTTGGAGGCAGGCCTTTAAATGATACTCCTTCAAAAATTATTCTTTACAGTATTGGTACGGGTGTTTCAGAAAAGGCTGAGAAGCAGATCTCTGAACCATGGCAGGGCTGGATGTACTGAAAACTGGCTCTGCCTGCTGATTCAAAGAACAGCTGGGGTGAGGAGGCAGTAAAATTTGCTGAAGGTTGAAGTGGTGTGGGGGGAAGGTGGGAAAACCTATGTGAGTTTCTTTTTTTTTTTCTTCTTTTTTCTTTTTGGCTTACGTATCCTTACTAAACAATGCTTTTCTTTGTTCCCGAATTGAAAACTGAACGGACAAAGTGCAAGGGTAACTAGTAGCTGCAGAGTTGCAGAGAGATGCAAACCTAGCATTCTTTAAAATGGGCTTCCCCTGAACAGCTGCTTTAAAGGAGTTTGATCAAAACCTTTGTCTTGCAGCTGCTGCTCACAGAGACACAGATGTTGCATTTCATGGAATTTCTCTATTCTCTTTTGTTAGTTCCGTGGTAGATTTTCTCCTACTCCATGTAGGAGTAGGTAGGCATGGCAGCAAAGTAAGTTGGCAAAGAGCAGTGTGCACTGTGATGGCTGATTCTTAAGTTACTGTGTCCTGTAGAATTTTGCAGAAGGACTGAAACAACATAAAGCGATTTGTAAGACAGAACGTTTTGATTTTATACCTGTTGCGGAAAATATAAGGATTTTTCATTGAAGCATGTTGAAGATAATCCAGGTTGTGAGGTCTTTTTCTGTTTCTCCACCAAAGAAACACACACATTAATATCAGTAGGAAACTTCACAATCAGGGTCTTGGAGCCGTTGCATTTTTATCATAATAACATCATGGGGTTTTTGAAAACATTTTGCATAAATGCGTGACATGAAGAGTGGCGTAGCTGCATTTGTAAGTTTGCAACGTAGGTTGTGTTGACTTAAGGTACATTGATGTTGATGCTTTGCAGGCTATGAAATTTATTTGTGCTTTGCTTTAGGTCTTGAAGTTTTAAAACAGGAGACTGCTGTAATTGAAAATGTCCCTATTTTGGGACTTTACCAAGTTCCTTCCGAAGGTGGTGGCAGAATTGTTTTGTATGGTGACTCTAATTGCTTGGATGACAGCCATCGACAGAAAGGTGTGTAAGCTTTGACGTGCAGGAAAGGTTATTGTCTTCAGCTGACAACTGTCCTGTGGGGTTTTTACAGCTCCCATCAGAAGTAGCTGTTTTCTAGGGAATCTCTAAATATTCCTAACTGGGGATTAATCTCAGTTCTGCAGAGTTCTACTGAAAAGGCTGCAAGATGCAGTTACAACAAAAGAGCACCCCGCATTAAATAGCTGTCTGATAGATGGGAGCATTTCCCCCACCCTTGCCTGTTCCACAAGCTTTGGTTTTGGGGTGTTTTTTTTGCGGGGTGGGGAGGGTGGGGTGGTGTTGGTTGGTGGGTTTTTTTGCTTCTTTGGGGTGTTTTTGTTTCAGAAAGCACTAACAGTTACACATGCTTTATTTGAAGTTATGAAGAGGCCATTAGGGGATCCCTTCACTTTTTCCCTGGTTGCATTTTCAGAATGTTTATGTAGTGCGATGGATTTTATCTTTTGAGTTTGCTCATCAGCATGCCTTGTTCCCTTTACAGTGTTTCTTGTGAGGATTTATGGTAATGTTCAACATTTCAGTTGTGCATTACTATTTTCCTGTTGTTCTACTTTGACACAAACCAGCTGGAGTAAATATGTCAGAAAGTAGAAATTTTGGGTTGGGTTTTCAAAGTGTTTGTTTGCATCTCTAGGTAGCAAGTATGTGAGTTGTGTGTGCATGCAGTTTCTGTGGCTCCCAGGGAAGCCATTCTCTCTGCCTACACACTGTGGTTGGTCCTTATAAAACCTTTTTCTAGCACTCTGTCTGATCTGACTTTTAAAATTTTTAAGAGACTGATTGGGTTTCTCCTGACATGTAAAGCACTGGCTGGTAGATCTGTGGCTCGAGAGGCCAAAGATATGAGGTCTTTTTCTGCATTCCCACTGAATGTGATGTTCAACCTGAATTTTCCTTTTTTGTGGTGAAAAGTACATTTATAATATTTTAAGCTTTTGTCACCAGCATTTTGAAATATTTGATTATTTAATCCATCCCTTGCCTAATTTATTTAAGTTTAAAGGAACTTACTGCCTAGGGAGCTCTCAGTCCTTAGCTCATTTCTCTTTCCCAAACATTTTTTTTTTTCTTTGAAAGTTATCTGGTTTCTCCTTAGCTGTCTCTGGGTGGCTTCCAGTGACTTGCTGTAACACCAACATATCGGTGCCTTATGTGCTTGCTGTAGGTTATTGAAGGCATGTAGCATAAGAGAAGATACGTAGCTTTAAATTAAGTAATAGAAGACAATGCTTTGTGACCTCCCTAATGCTGTTAAATTCAGTGTGAAGCGAGAAAAAGTGGAAGGCTCTCAAGAAATCCTTCAAAATTAGCTTTTAAGTTGTGAACCAGGAGCTATGTCTCCTGCAGAGACATCAGTGGCTTTAACTGAGGTAAATTCCTAACATTTGTGAATATAAATCCTTAAAATCTGATTGACCTCTTTAAATATCAAAGGTGAGGGTTTAAGGGACACCAGGATTATGAAGATTAATTCCCATTCCCAGCCAACTGTTCCTGGGGGGAGAAGTTCTGAGAAAAGTCATTTTCTGTGTGGTACAAATAGCTGATAAGGCCTTGTCCTACTCCTGTAAATGGAAGTTTTAGAGAATTGTGATATTACGTAGCTGGACTGCTTGTTTGTTAGGGGTAGCTCTGGATTAAAGCAGTAGTAATTCAGGAGAGAATCAAAATGAGGGTTCATAACGCTGTTGAAGTGCAAAGGAAAACAGTGATCAAGTATATTGTGGCATTGTTTCTCAGCCTGGTGTGTACCACAGCTGCTGTAGGTACTGCTTTTTCCTTTAGCTGGGATTGTAGCCAGAACCTTTCCCCTTCCTTGTTTGTTTATTTTTTTAAGCTTGGGAAAGCAAATGAGTCATAACTTTCCACTGAAAACACTACCTTGTGTTTATTTTTCTTTGCAAGGTATTTATTTTGTCCTTTCAAAAAATAGTTGGTTCTTTGTTTCCCTCTTAGAAATGATACCAGGAACTCTGAGCTTCCTGTGTTTCCAGACTGAAAAATCTCGGTAGTTTTTCAGGGACTTGGATGGCCTTGGCCAACCTGGAATTCCCATATTTGAGACCTGTTGTTTTATGTCCTACTCACCAAAAGAGCCTGATCTGGTACACAAGAGAAGAAGATATTTTAAGACTGAACAGATTATTTTTGTGTTTATGTATTGGGGAGGAGGATCTGAAAGTTGCATCTTTCTGAAATTGGGCCTAGAACTTCAAAAGGAGAATAACAAAAGTCAGAAAAAATGATTGTACTTCTAAATGTCATTATATCCTTCTTAGCAGAAAGATAAGCCATTTGAAATGGGGCGTAATGCATATTTTGGTTTGGGGCGTGGGGCTATGAAATCCACAGATTGCTTTTGGCTCCTGGATTCCCTCCTGCAGTACACATCTTACGGAGTGACGCCGCCCAGTCTCAGCCATTCTGAAAACAGACAGCAGCCGCCGTCAGGAGCTGGCTACTCTCTCCCCGAGCGGATGGAAGGTGAGAGCCTTAACTACCAAGCAGAGCCCACAGCTGAAGCAGTGTCAGGGTGGAATTTGGGAAGACCCCTTGAGTTACATGCTAGTAAGATTAGTTTGGTGTGAGCTCTACAATGTTCTCTTGTTTTACTAGAAGAGAAAGAACACTTACTGTAGGGATTTGGCGTGATATCGTTGTGATTTGACTAAAGAAAATGTTTTGTTCATAGAGTAGGAGTTTTCAGATACCTAGCTCTGCTAGGGTTCCTACTAGTTACTAGCTATGAAGTGTGTATAAAGCATTCAGTCTTGTCTCATGTGCTGCCAGCAAAACTTGGATTGCCTACCATTGCCGGTGCACAGCCTTACTGTTTTGTAAGGTACCCTTTGGTTAATTCTAACCACGATTTAGCTGCAAGTCATCATTACTGTAAAGAGCTTCTGGTTTTACAGCAGCTCTGTTTGGCCAGAGGCAAATGTTGGTAACTGTTAGCCTACCAGTCCTTTGGTAACCTAGTCTGTCTCTGCTGTGAGTTGCAGGTAACCATTTGCATCGATACTCAAAGGTGCTCGAGGCTCACTTGGGAGACCCTAAACCCCGGTCTCTTCCTGCTTGTCCTCACCTGTCCTGGGCCAAACCACAGCCTTTGAATGAAACTGCCCCCAGGTTAGTATACATCTTTCTTATAGTTATATGAGAAGTCTTGCTTTTGAGTTCAGCTGAAAAATTTGTTCCATCTGCTTTTGAAAGGGACAGTTGGAATGCCTTTCCTAGAGAAATACCAGATTGCAAAGAGGAAGTAACAGTTCAGGCCTCATCAGTGAATACTTCTGACTCACATACACACTATGAAACTGGAGGATTTTAAAAATAGCTTCACAAGCCAATTCACTGTTGTGACTGAGTGATCCCAACTCGGAGTGAACGGTCTTGCTTAAATCCATCGTCAGTGCATGACTTTGAAATAGTTTTCTGAAGCAGCTTCTTGGACAGCTCGCCTAACTCTGCCTTCTGGTGTAGTGTTTGTCAGTCACTTGGAGGCAAATGTGTCAGCATACAGGTGCATCATACTTCTCTGCTGAGCTGCTAATGGTAACTTTTGGTAGTCTGCGTGCGAGAAAGAGTTGTTAGTAGATAGCTGCTGATCTAAGTGTGTCCCTGTGACGACTGAATTTAACTTTGGAGGCCTGCAAACTGCAGAACCTGAAGAGTGGATCGGATTATCATTTGGGTCCAAACTAGAGAGTTCTTTCTAGGTTCCAACTGTCACTTCCTCTGTATGCTTCTGCAAAATTCCTTACATTACTGAAGTAAGCGGGCAGACACCTCTGTCTTTAAATTTCTTCTAGCAATCTTTGGAAACATCAGAAGTTACTGTCGATTGACCTTGATAAAGTGGCTCTGCCCAGTTTTCGACAGAACCGACCCCAAGTGAGACCGTTGTCCCCTGGAGAAAGTGGAGCATGGGACATTCCTGGAGGTAAATATTGACAAGTTTGAAAGTCGCTGTTTTTCAAAGCTTATACAAAAAGCAAAGCAAACAAACAAAACAAAACAAAAAACAAACATGATGCAGCCAGAAGAGAGGTCACGTGTGTATTTTCAGTTGTGAACAACATGCAAATAGTAGTATGGCTGTGTTGTAAAAAGGCTGATGGATGAAGCCTGAGAGAAATACTTTTGCATATGAATGGTTTCTTTAAAAGAAAGCATTCAGGACATACTGGGAGAAAGATTTTTGGCGAGTGCTTTTTGGGCAGTTGAGGTTTGTTTTGGTGCTGTTCAGACCGCCAGGTGTCAGCAGCAGTCCCTGTCCTTGGGAGCTCTGGCTAAATACATCCTGCTAGTTAAAATTCCTTGTGGGAGTGCACAGATGCAGAAGCGGAGTCAAGAAGAGTTTGTCTGAATGGTGCTCTGGGCAAGGCGTTACACTAACAAATGATGCAGAGCACTTGAAACAGCATTCCGTCTAATGGCGGGGTGCTCTCCTGTGCAAGCTTGGCACTGCAGGCTCAGCTGGAAGTAGTTTGAAAGCCTCACACGTGCTCTTTTCCCAGGCTGAGCTGCTAGACCAGAAGATGCCTGTAAAAAGGAAGTGTCTGGTTCTGTAGCTCATCCTCACCGCGTGTGTGCACAAGTCTCTGGAGCAAGCACAAAATCGGTTTCCTCATGTCATCAGGATTTGGTGTGATTTATAGAAATTACTTAGTGGTAAAATTATGCTCAAGCATTTGCATCTCTTGTCAAATGCAGAACAGAAGATTGTTGTTGCAGGGCAAATCTGGGTTATACTTTCATGTGCCCAAATAGGTCAATGTGGAAGTGCTGGTGCTTTTCTGTAAAGTTAGCATCCCGTCTTATTTTCGCTAATCAGTCTGCAGTTGTTAATCTTCCTGTCTGAAATGTAATCTGATTAATAGCTGTTTCGTCTTTGAACAAGAATTACCATTGGATCGTTTTGGTAGGTAGTGTTAACACTGCAAAGACATCGTAGCTCATGCGGTCGTTAGTCACTTCCAAACCTCTTTGCCTTTCTAGGTATAATGCCAGGCCGGTACAACCAGGACGTAGGTCAGACTATTCCGGTCTTTGCTTTTCTTGGTGCCATGGTGGTTCTGGCGTTCTTTGTGGTGCAGATCAACAAAGCAAAGAGCAGGCCAAAGAGACGTAAACCACGAGTGAAACGACCACAGCTTATGCAACAGGTTCATCCACTGAAGACGCCTTCTGTGTGAAAGTTCTTGCTTGCCAAAGATGACCCCTTTTACCAGTTGCTTTCCTGGGCAATCGTCATTCCCAGTGAAGGTGCAGCGAACGCAGCACTGATCGTACTAGAACTCACACCTGACGTCATCTCATAGTCTTTGGTTTCTGAAGAGGGGAAAAAAAAAAGGACCTCAGTTGGTCATCTGTACATAAAACTGCAGCTTTAAGCAGCCGAAGCCACCAAAGACTTGAATACCATTTAAATGGCTGCTTAATCACTACATATCCCAAGAGGGGGATAATGGACCTTTTTTTTTTAAGCTGACCAAACTAAAATTTATTTGTTTAGAGGCTATTTTCTATATTTATTGTTGGGGAGGGCGGGGGGAAAAGTCACTTTAAGGACCTCTGCTAAAGAAAAACAAGTGCATTTTTTTTTTGGATGGAATGCAATTTTCTAGAAGGGTGTTATGCTGAAGAGTATAACGTACATCATTAAAGGAGGGAGGGGGTGAGAGAGACCAGTACAAATCGGTGAGACATACTCCTGCAGTTTATTTTTATAAAGCCAACTACCATGATGTTTTGTAATTTTTGGTCATGATTTCACCATTGTTGGTGAAGCAGATTTTCAATAATAAATATGTTATCTATATGAAGCTAAAACAATGTGCTAGATGCTAGGCTCTTCTTTCCACTGCCAGTCATAGAGAACAGGTTGTTGAGTAGAGAAAATTTCTGTGTCTTCCCCTCTTCCCCCCCCGTATCTTTATCCTTAACAGCAGCATCCCGAGCTGCAGACTTTCCTTTGGAGCAATAATGGGCCAGTCATACAAACGGTGCTTGCCCTGAGCGAGCGCAGAGTTTTGAACACCTTCAGAACTGCAGAAGCAGCTAATGAGGAGAGAGCTCCTGAAGGGCAGCTCAGTGATGAGCTGGGTAAGAAACTGTTGTGTGGATGGCACCTAACAGTGTAGTGTGGTGTGTCACAAAGCCAAAAACCTGTCTCCTTTGGTTTGTCCTGCTTGGAAGCCTGCCACTTGTTATGGGCTTAGATAAGGACACAGGCAGAAGTCACCCCTGACCATGCGGTGTCTGTTAATGTTGCCATCGTTGAAATAGCTTCTCTCTTTTGTAACGAAGCTGCGAGGTTTTCCCTGGCAGCTGCTTTGATAACCAGTCTGAATAAAAGTACCTTTTCCCAGGAGGAGCAGGGAGGTGGTGGCTGCCTCTGTTGGTGAACAGAAGCGGTGCTGGGCAGGGAAGCAGCCTGTACCAGCCAATGGTCCTGGATGAGCTCTTGGGCAGCTCACTGGCTCCTGCAGAGCCCTGGGCACGGCTGCAGAGGGAGAGGGTGCCAGGGACAGCCCTGCTGAGTGCTCTGACTGCGCCTGCCCTGTTTGGGGCTACTGTCACAGGTGTGTTGGTGGTGGGCCTTGGGGAGGGCACTGCAGGAGAGAATGTTTCTCCATGTAGCCTGGGGCACACCTTCTGAGACGTGGTTGTGGGTAGGGTTTCACAGTGTGTGAGTGTCCTGCAAAAAGGATTGGGAAAACCCATTTTCCCTAACCTAGAGAGCGGTTGGCTTTCCCCAGCCGGCCTCTTCCCTTCTGACGACAAGGATGAACCGGAAGAGGCCACATACTATTGCGGTGCCAGAAAAGGAACCAAGCTTTCACTTTGGAGCCATTAGCAGAAGCTTGTCGGGGCTGAGGAGATGGTCCCGAGGCTGAGGCTGGGCTGCTTGTGCTATCCCAGCGGGGCTGGGGGCTAGAGGTGCTCTTTGCTCCTTCCTCTCTGAACATGCTCCCCTGCCCACAGGGAGGGGATTTTGTCTGTCTCACCTGTGGCATCAGGGTGTCTTGTAGGACCAACAAGCAACAGCTCTGTGAGTCGTATTGGTTGTAAAAGAGCTGTCAGTAAAGGTGTAAAATCACACTGGCCAGACGTCAGAAGGGACTGCAGGTAGCAAAGCATAATTGTAGTCGGTGTTTTCATTTCTCCAAAACGAGGACTGTCTGTTCGCACCCTTGTACCTTTGACTGTCTTCAAAGATAATACTGTGGAAAATAGATCTGCAGCCCTTTTTCTATCAAAAAAAAAAAGGGAGAAAGGCACCTGCCAAGGGGACACAGTAGTGGGTAAAGCTGGCAATCTGTGGGGACCCTTAGGTTATGGCTCACAGCTCAGGGGCTGGAGCACCCTGATAAATGGGAGAAAGGGGGGAAAAAAAGAAGCGAGGGAGCCCAGAGCCTCTGAGAAGAGGGGCTGCTGTGTCGGTGTGGGAGGTGGGCTGTGTCCCTTTGATTTGAGGTGCTCATATCAGAGGGGGCCTGGAAAGCTTTGGTGTCGCTGCTCTGGTGGGTGCTAATGAGGAGGCTCACTCGTCTCATCGCAGCACTAATGAGAGATTACAGCTCCACCGCAGCCTTGAAACCAGAGTCAAGCTGTATCAAAGCTTCAGTCCGAATTAAGAGTCTTTCCCAGTGGTTGGTATTTTACAGCCCAGTGGCCAATTTCTAAATTGTAGAGGCCAATTATTTCCAAAGCCTTTGGTGTGCAGCTAATGAAGGCCTGGAAGGGCCCTTCTGAATGGTTATAAGCCCCACAGGTGGCAGAGATGTA
This sequence comes from Morus bassanus, assembly GCA_031468815.1. Classification (NCBI taxonomy): domain Eukaryota; kingdom Metazoa; phylum Chordata; class Aves; order Suliformes; family Sulidae; genus Morus; species Morus bassanus. The sequence goes on from CM062573.1 coordinate 25,629,598, forward strand.
ATGGAGGTGGCAGGCACAATTAGCCATCCATAATTCCTCCCAGCAGCTGATTAAAGTCTCTTTATCCGTCTTACTGAGATCAGAAGGGCACATATTTGGGAAATCAAAAATGCATTAGGGGCTGTCAGCTGGTGTCAGGGGGCCTGTGTGCTGAGCCCTGGGGCAGTGGCATGTGCCAGGAGCGGCACAGAGCCGCTGTGTGTCCCCCTGTATAGGGGATGGGCCCCTCATCCCCGTGGGGTGCAGCCTCCTCCATGCGGGTCCCCTGCAGCATCAGTCACCCCACCCTGTTATCCTGGCACCCCCTTTCCCTGCATGGAGCAGGGGATGGGATGGGGTGGCTCCTTGCTAAGGTCTCCTGAGTGCAGGAGTGCCCGGGTGGGCTTTTAGCTGCTGCAGAGAGAGAGAGGGGTGCTGGCCTCATCCTGCACCCAACGAGTAGTGAAGCATCCACCAGCCAAACGGTCTGAAGGGTGCTCTCTGCAGCTGCCTTCCCTTGCCCTCCCTGCCCCGGATGCTCCAAAATGCCCCATGGTGGCAATTTCATGGATGGGGTGAATGCAGCCAGAACAGGGAGCCCTCAGCCTGCCCAGCCCAAGCCCCATGCTGGGAGCCGCTGGGGCTGCTGGTTTTCCTGTGCTCTGTACCAGGTCTTTGAGCCTTGGGGATGCCCACAGACAGCGGGGCAAGGACTGCTGGTCCCGAGCGAGGGGGATGGACGACCCGTGGTCCCTGTGCTGTCCACGGGGGCGATGCCCGCTCCCCTGCACCCCAGCCGGGGTGGGATCAGGACCGTTCTTTCCTCCCGCCTCCTGCCCCGCTGCCCCCCTCCCCACTCCCCGCGGGGGCGGGAGGATCCGCGGACACCCCCCCCCCCCGCGCGCTTCCCCGCCCCCGCGGGGCCCGGCTCCCCCTGCCCGCCCCCGGCCCAGAGCCCTGCCGGGGAGGCGGCGGGATGGAGCGGGCGGCGGGCGAGGGCTGGCCCCTGCTGCCGCCGGCGGCCGGCGCCGGGCTCTCCTCCGCGGGAGCCGTCTTCATCATGCTGAAGTCGGCGCTGGGCGCGGGGCTGCTGAGCTTCCCCTGGGCCTTCAGCAGGGCCGGCGGCGCCGCCCCCGCCCTCCTGGTGGAGCTGGTAAGGGGGGGGGTCGGGGGGCGCCCGATCCGGGGCGCGGGATGGGGGCGAGGGGCTGCGGGCAGTGGCATCCCCAAAGGGAGCCGAGGCACCAGTCAGCCTGGGGAAAGGGGCAAAGAGATGATGGGGTTCACCTGCCCCGGTGTTTGGGGGGCTGGTGGGGACTCTCCCCTTTGCACAGCATGCAGCGTCCGGACCCAGGCTGAAAGGGAGACCCACCAGGGCAGGGGGTGCAAAAGCTGCTGCCACCTTAGAGATGCTCTTTGCATCTGAAGCCACACTTTTTAGCTAGCTTTTAGCTCAACCTGAAATAAAATTGGTGGCTGGTCCCCTACACACCCAAAACACCAAAATCAAGACCCAAAGTATCATGTAGGGCTGTTTCTCCATCCTTTGCTGACCCCCGTTACCTGGGGCACAAGGCCACCCGGCTGGCAACCTGGTCGCTGGCCATGGCCCTGCTGGGTCCCCCTGGGTCCAGAGGGTGACAGAGGGTTGGCATGGGGCTTCTTGCTGGGTCCTGTCCCTGCAGGGCTCGCTGGTCTTCCTTGTGAGTGGGCTGGCGGTGCTGGGCTACGCAGCAGCTATCAGCGCCCAGCCCACCTACCAGGGGGTCGTCCGGGCGGTGTGCGGGGCAGCGGTGGGGAAGCTCTGCGAGGTCTGCTTCCTCCTCAACCTCTTCATGATCTCCGTGGCGCTTCTCAGGGTGGTGGGCGACCAGCTGGAGAAACGTGAGTTGGTGTCCAACTGCCCCCACTGCGTTCAGGGCTTGCTCAGGGCCGGCAGCTCCTGATAGTGAGGGGAAGGTGGTCTCATGTGGGCTGGGGGCATCCCCGGGGTTTTCTTGGGATGCCTGAGGATGTGGGGCTCCCTGGCCCTGCCATGGTGTGATGTTCCTGACCCCCTTGGGCCACCTTTCGGGGTGCATCTGACCCCCCCCCCTGCCCCCCGCAGTGTGCGACTCCCTGTACCCCAACGGGACACTAAGTGGGGTCCCCCCACCGCCCCCCTGGTACGTGGACCAGCGGTTCACCCTCTCGGCTCTCTGCGTCCTTGTCATCTTCCCGCTCTCCGTCCCCAGGGAGATCAGCTTCCAGAAGTACTCCAGGTATCACCTGGGCTACCCCTGCAGTGGTCCACCCCTGGGCACCCTGGTACCCCAGGCCACCTCCTCCTGGGTCCCTGTGGGGCCATGGGACCCCCCTTCCATCCCAGCTGCGGGGGTGGGGTATGTGTGCTGATGCTCTTCCATGCCCTGGCAGCATCCTGGGCACGCTGGCCGCCTGCTACCTCACTCTGGTCATCATCCTGAAATACTACCTGCAGGCAGAGAGCATGAGCTCACCCGAGCTCCCCCAGCCATCCAGGTGGGGGGGGGGGTCAGCCCCATGTCCCTCCCACCTCATCCTCCGTGGCATCAGCAGTGGCATGGGGCAGGGCTGGAAACAGTGCAGGGGTGGCCCTGGGTTGGGGGGGCTGAGCTGGGGGACAGCACTGGTAGGGTGGTGGGTGGGTGGCATCCCCCAGCTCCAGCTTTCACCCCAGCAATCCCCCCTTCTCCCAAAATCACTGGGCAGGAGGGTCCCATGGTGGCATCCAGGCTTCGCAGCTTAGGCCACCAAGGTCTCCTCTGCCTCTGGGGGCCTCGCACCCTTTGCTCCGTGCTTCCTCCCCTCCATGCCGCAGGTCCTCCTCCTGGGCCTCCATCTTCAGTGTCATCCCCACCATCTGCTTCGGCTTCCAGGTAGGTCACCCTGGCCCCAGTGTCCCTGGCTGCCCGGGTGGTGCTGGCAGCCTCTCACAGCATCCCGCACCATGGGGACACCATCCCTTGCAAGGGTGGGTTGCAGGGAAGGGGACCCATGGCTGTCACCAGAGGTGGCTGCAGGGCAGGACACAAGCCCCTGGGGACAGGGACAGAGCAGCACAGGGCACCCACAGGTGGGAGGGAAGGTGCTGGGGGTGCGGGGTGGCCCTGCACAGTGCCTTCCCGCCATGCCTTGCAGTGCCACGAGGCCTGTGTGGCCATCTACAGCAGCATGCGCAACCAGAGCTTCTCCCACTGGGTCACCGTCTCTGTGCTCTCCATGCTTGTCTGCCTGCTCATCTACTCCCTCACTGGTAACCCCAGCACCACCCCCCTTCACTCCTTGCCCTGCGAGGTCCCTGTCCCCAGGGCTCATCTATCCTCCTTGGGGCTCCTCCGTCCTTCTCACTGGCACGGCCACCCACCCCTGCCTCCCCGTCAGCAGGGCTTTATGGCTACCTGACCTTTGGCGAGGCTGTGGCATCCGACGTCCTGATGTCCTACCCAGGGAATGACCCGGTTGTCATCGTCGCCCGCCTGCTCTTCGGCGTCTCCATTGTCACCATCTACCCCATCGTGGTGCTGCTGGGCAGGTGAGGAGGCAATGGTGAACCGGGTGTTCCCCCGGCCCCTCTCAGCTGGTGCGGCTCTGCTGGGTGTCATCAGCACCCCCAACCCACCCCCACTGTCCTCAGGTCGGTGGTGCGGGACGTGTGGGCGACCCCTAAGTGTGGGGCCGTGGCAGTACCTGAGGCACACGAGCGGCGGATCCGGGTGGTGCTGACAGTCGCCTGGATGGCTGCCACGCTCGCCATCGCCTTGTTCGTCCCAGACATCGGCAAGGTCATCGAGCTCATCGGGGGCATCAGTGCCTTCTTCATCTTCATCTTCCCAGGCAAGAGTGAGCAGTGGGAGGGAGGGCAGGGGTTACCGGTGCCAAGAGCATCACTGCATTGGCAGGAGCTGTGGTAGTGGGTGGCCCGTCCTGGCCCCGTTTTGGGGGCACAGGGGTGTGCTTGTGAGGGACACCGTGGTGGGGCCTGGGTGAGGGGTGCTGTGGCAGTGGGGCTGAGCCTCTGCATTGGCGACAGGGCTGTGCCTGGTGTGCATGACTGGGACCCGCACCCTTGGGCCACGCAAAAAGTGAGTGTCTCCGGGCTCGGTGGCAGTGGGCAAGGGCAGGGGCAGGGGCAGAGTGCAGCATCCCATGACCCATGGCTTGGGCAGGGTCCCTGGGGATCTCCCTGGACAAGGTGGGAGCCCCATGAGGAGGGGGATTTGGGGCATCTGTAGGCACTGAAAGCAGCAGCAATTGCTGTGGGACATGGGGGCTGCAGTGGAGCTGAAGGGTGGATATGGAGGGATGTGCTCCAACATTGGGGATGTGCCTGGATATCAGGGATGTGCCCAGGCAATGGGGTTGTGCCTGGGTATCGGGGGTGTGCCTGGGTCCCAGGGGTGTGCCCGGGTACCAGGGATATGCCTAGGCATCAGGTAGATGCCTGAGTACCAGACCCCTTGCAAGGCAGAGCGGCTGCAGGGGAAGGAGAGCTGCAGGGTTTGGAGGCACTGGGGCACCCAGTGAGGACCGTGGTAGGGGACAGGGCGCAGGTCAGAGGGGTACGGTGCCCCAGGGTGGGCAGCCGTCAGGTGTTCAGTGCCTGTTCTGCTGGGGCAGAACAGCCCATGTCAGGGGGACTTGGCATGGTGCTGGCGAGTTTTGGGGTAAGCGTGTGCCAAAGCATGTCTGCGGTGCCCATGGGGAAGCAGCAGAGTCTGAGTGAGGAGGAAGATGATGGGGCGGGGAGGGGGTCTGTCCCCTATGGCAGCTGGAGGGAGCACCCCAGGACCTTGGGGTCTCAGCCAAGAAGGTGCCCTTGTTTGGGGAGGCCCATGGCTGTCTGGATAGGGGTGAGGGCGCCCCTGGGGCTGCCAAAGTGCTGGAGGGGCCAAGCAAGAAGGCGAGCAGAGGCACCCAGGTGGGCGACAGGAACTTGGAGAGGTCCCTCAGGGCAACCCAGGAGTGCCGTCATGAGGAGAGGGGAGAACATAAGCCAGGGCAATGGGGACAGCGAGGGGACAGTCCCAGCCTGCCCTGTGATGGAGCAGCAGCAGGGTTTGGGGGTGAGTGCTGCGTCCCGGGGCTCGGTGTCTGGCCGAGGCAGTGGGCTGTGTGCCCAGGGAGAGTGGGACAGGGAGGTGCAGACCCACAGGTCGCAGGGCTGGGGATGGAGCCAGGGAGGGGACAAGGGTGGGGGGCATATGGCAGTAGGGTGGGGGCTGGGGGTGTGTGTAGGAGCAGCTGTGCCTGAGCATGGGGGGGAGGGGCGATGTGGGCCTGTGCCCCTCAGCAGGGCCACTGGGCACAGGCAGAAATGGGGATGGTCTGGTGGTGGTGGCTGCCAGGCTTTTGACCAGGTTTTATGTGTCATTGCAGTAGGCATGGGGGATGAGCCAGAGGGGCTGCCAGGGCTCTTTGGCCATCCACCCAGAGCGATGCAGAGGAGCATGGCAGAGGAGGCTGAGACCCTGAAGAGGGCCCCACACCCAGAGGGGCCAGGGGCCAGTGGGTGGCATGTTATTGGGGATCGGCTCTGTCCCACCAGCACCCTGCTTATGTCCCCGTAGGGCTGCTCTCATCACCTGGGGCATCCTCTCCGTGCTCAGCGGTGCCTTCGTCTGTGGGCAGAGCGCTGCCCTGGCCGTGCTGGGGTTGCTGCACTGAAGGGCCATGGAGCCCATCGTGCGCCACCCCCAGCCCCATCACTCCAGACAGCCGCCCCCGGACACAGCTACACCGCTGGATCTCATTGTGGTTTTATTTGGCATCACTGTCCCCATCTGACAGCGGCTAATAAAGATGGGACAGGGTATCGGTGAGGGCCCTGCGCCACGCACCCTGAGGGACCCCAGGGCATGGCAGTGTGGGGACAGGATGGGCAGCGAGTGCTGCACACAGACAGACAACACACATACAGACCCCGGGGTAGGGAGGGTAGGAGGGGCGGCCACCCTCTCCCCATGCCTGCAAGGCACCCGCTGCCACCATGCATACACAAAGGAAACCCCTTGGGACCACTGGCACCCCGCAGGACTAAGGGGCACCCCAGAAGCAGGGATATCCCTGTTCACCACCACCCTGAACCCCCCTAGGGACATGGGTCCCTGTCCTTGCAGGCACACACACACTGCACGAGGCACAGCCTCACCTCCCCCCCAACAGCCCCCTCCCCGGGTGGCCTCCTGGGTGGCAGGGACCCCCAACTTATCCCCTCCAGCAGGGCTCCAGCCTCCCGCTCCCACCCTTGCTCCTCATCACCGGTTCCCTACCCTGGCCTTGCCTCTTCCCCATCACCTGGCTGCCTGTGCCCTGCCTCCCCCACTCCCTGTCTGCCCATGCATGGGGGATGTCCCCCCACAACCCTGTCAGCCCCTCCCTGGCAGACCACAGGGGGCAACCCACTCCCCCCACCTCAAGACCACCCCACTCCAGGGAGAGGTGACCCAGGTGATGGGTTACCTGGAGGGGTGGGGGTGGGGGTGGGGTGGGGCACCCTATGTGGTGCTGAGGACACACACAGGGTTTCCTTCACTGCAGGCAGGCCACACTGACACCTCCCACCCTGCCCCAGCCATGCAGGGGGTCACAACCACGCCACAGCAGGGACAGGCGCTGGCAGGCTCCACAGCACCGGCAGTCACTCTTGGCTCAGGGTGCACCAGGCAGCTGCAGGGGAAACAGCACCAGAGGGTCACCCCTGTGTGCCCCCTCATCACCCTGACCCTCCCCATCCCACCCAGCCCAGTCCGTGCTGCCCCCTACTCCGTGCCCCCTGCCCATCCCTACTCCCTGACAGTGGGAGTGGTGCTGGCCTCCCGGGTGGTCCCTGTCCCCCACCCTGCAGGGTGGCCACCCTCCTACCTGGCACAGCCATGCTGGAGACGGCCTCGGGCTGGCTCAGCGTGTCCACCTTGACGTGCTGGAAGCCCTTGCAGGTGGCACTCTGTAGGTGCCTGCACCCAGGTGGGAGAGAGTGGGTGACACCCTCCCCTTAAATCACCATCGCAGCCCACCCTGCAACCCTGTTGGCTCTGGCAGGGACTGGGTGCCAGCAATCCCGCTCATCCTCCCCTTGGGCAAAGCACCCTGCCACAGCTCAAGACAGAGAGACCTCCCATCTCGCATGTCCAAAGGCATCCCCAGGTGGGAGATGCACAGATGCCTCCCAAGCTCCCCGTCCCCTTTACAGTGACAGCCCCTGGACAGACGAATCCTCACCCCTGCCATCAGAGAGGGGACAGAGCTTGGGGGTTCAGCAGTTCCAACACCCCTCCATGCCCAAGTACCCCACCCAAAAAATGAGCTTTTTTGTGCCCCCTCCCCTACCTCTTAAGTCCTCCTCAGTCTCCCAGAACTTGTAGACAATGAAGGTGACCCTGTCAGGCAGCTTCACTGTGGTGACACTGGCAGGAGCGAGGAGAGGGGTGAGCCCTGAACCATGGGGCATCCCTCCCTGCTTGGCCTCTGCAGCCACAGGCATGATGTAGGGTGGGCCACCAAAAGGTGACTCCAGCCCCAGCAGTGCAAGCTGGGGGGGGGGGGGCACCCCAGCACTCCCCAGCCCATGCAAAAGGTTTTGGTGGCCAAGCAACACTACACCCCCAAATCCTGGCTGTTTTGCTTCAGCCCTTCACTTGGTGAGGTGCCCCTTGCTACGAGGGTGGCTGGACAACCCCCTGCCCCACTGAACCCCCCTGAGTCCCCTGGACCCCCGATACGCAACTGCCAGTGACACCCACTGGAAGCAGTCCCGCTCGCCAGCCACGCTCTTCAGGTACTGCTTCAGGGAGCTGCAAAACTCGCCCAGGTGCTTGTGTGACACCGTCATCTCGTCCTGCACCAGGAGGAGGTACTGGTGGGCCCCTGAAACATAGTGGCACATGAGACCCAAAAAACACAGTGAGCCATCTCCTCCCCCCCCCCCAGTCCCCCCTCCTGCCCAAGTCCATTGCCACACTGCAGGGACACCCCAGCACTCTGTGGGTGGTGGCCAGGCAATCTCACCGTGCAAGCCGTGTTCTCGCTGTCCGATAGCCGCTGATGCAGGTCAAACCAGAGAGCCTGGGAAAAGGGGGAAAAGCAGTGGTGGGGTGGGGGAGTGGGGATTGGGTGGGATGGGGTGGGCTGAGGCTGCGTGTCCCTCCCAGGCCAGTGGGTTTCTGTCCCCAGCACTTGGCATGACAGGCTGTGCCCCCTTCTCTGCAGGGGACGGCTCCAAGAGCCATTTGCACCTTCATGCCCTCCTGTCAGGACCATCTGCAAAAGTAGTGCTCCCGGTGCAGCCAACATCCCTGACATCATGTCCTTGCATCAGCCCCAAAGCAGCTGTCACCTTTACAGAGTCCCTGAGGTGGCAGGAGCAGGGGTACCCATCCCTCCTCCATGTCCACTTGTGCCTTCTCAGTCCCAGGCACACATATTTCCTCTGACAGCCATGATCAATATTTTTCTGCTCTCAACCTTCACAGGACCTCTCTGCCCCCATGTACAGCACAACCTTTCCCCTTCTGCCCTGAAAGTGCAAACAAGGAGGAGTTCAGAAACATCTGCACTGCAACCTTTTCTCCTTCAGTCCCTAGATGGAGTAAGGCTGCCTCTGCAAGAGGCATTGCCTTCTTTATTGTAGTTTTTCTTGTTTAAATAAATTTACAGTTCATTGTTCCACATTCAATAGCTGCATCAGCTCATCAGTCATAATATCCTGCAACACCACCACCACTAGCAACCCAGCTCCCACCCACAGCCCGTGCACACCACAGCACAGGGATGGGCATGGCCACTTCTTGGTCACCTCTGTCCCAACCATGGCAGGGAGGTGGTGAGGCTGCGGGGACACCCAAGGGACAGCCCCACACATGGAAATGCTGGCCCTTACCTTGTCCTCCAGCCTGCTGATCAGCTCAGCCAGCCTGTTGATTTGCTCCTCCAGCCCATCTGCCTTGGTTTTGGGGGAACCTGTGCGGAGCCAGGAGGCAGTGATGGAGTGAGAGGCAACTGTGGGCATCCCCCGAGAGCCCCACTGCCCTCCAGGGAAGTCAAGCATCACCTCCATGCTGCTGCTGGGACTGCAGTTCCCTTCCCCGCGTCACCCCAGGCTTCCAGTGCGGCCAGGAAGCGGCCATTGCTTACCAGTCTGGAAGTTCTTCCCGTGCTCCCTGGGGACCATCCGGCTGGTGGGAGAGTAGCTGGGCATGGGGCTGTCATATCAGGTGTCCATCAGGCTGTGGCCAGCTTTGCTGGAGTAGTGCCTGCAACCAGAGAGCATACAGGCCATCAGGGAGGGCAGAGCTGGGCGCATACAGCATGGCGTGAGCAGGCCCCAGGGAGCTGACATCAAAGCATCTTTTTTTGGCAGCTCTGCCATCAATGTCAGAGAGCAGCAGTGCCCGCACCGTGCCCAGGCAGCACAGGCTTCCCTCCTGTACCATCCTTCAGCATCACCCAGCATGGGGAGTGGGTCAGAATTATAGCAACATCAGTGGGCTTCTCCCAGCAGCCATCACTTTTATTTCCTGCTTCTGAAACACCACAGCAGCCCTCCCAGCATCTCCTGCAGCTCTTGAGGATTATTCCCCCCCTAGACAGACACCTGCAACATTGGGCATTTGGGCACCAGTAGCTGTGCCCAGCCAGCTGGCTGCACCTTAGCAGGGCTGGTTTTGCAGTCAGATGGCTTTGGTGACTAATACATGGGAACAATTGCTGTCATACAGGCAGCACACAGGCTGCCCATGCCTGAACTGCTGCCCGTGAGAAGGGACCAACAGGCTGCAGATGCGGGTCTCCTGGAGAATGGAGACACATCCATGATAGCATCTCCTCCACCTTGCTTCTTCCTCTGGGTTACAAAGCCCATTTAGCCTGGCTCATCCTGCAATACCTCTTGGAGAAAAGTCACGCACATGTGTGTCTGCATGTGCACGCACACACATGCTCATGCATACACGTACTCCTCAGACATCAATGACCATCCAGCCTCAGCTTCTTGGTGGTCCCCTCAGGCCCTCATTCATTTGCAAGCCAGAGAGGATGCGAAGATCTGCCATTCCCAAAAGGGTTTGCAGCTGACACCCATGCATGGCAAGATAGGAATGGGTTTTGGGAAGGATGACCTTCTCTTTCCTTCTGCCTCCAACAATGGGAAGCCTGAGCTGCAGAGGGGGAGGCTGAGCTGCTTAAAGCATTTTCAGTGTTTCCTTCCAGTGAGAACAGCTCCATGCTGGCTGCCCGCTGATGGAGGTGCCCAGGAGTCCCTGCTCCTCTTGGCGTCTCTTGCCAGTCATGCAGCTCCCAGCTGGAGGCAACAATACAAGCCAGCATCATCCCTGTCCTCCTTTCCCTCCGAAAACACAGCAGCTAGGTGCCCTCACTACCCTCCCTTGCTACCCCAGGCAATTTTGGCTGGCTTCTTTGGTGCCAAGGGAGAAATGTCTGGGCTGCTGTTGTCCCCCCAAAATCAGCCAGTGTGGACTTGACCATACACATGGGAATGGGGCAAGCGAATCTGGTCCCAAGGAACATCCCCAAGATATGGAAGCAAGAACAGCAATAAAGGTGGCAGGAACATCCCCATTGCTACAGGCTGTGCAATGATCCCACTGCCAGCACTGAATAATCCCCTGTCAATAGGCAGGAAATTAGGTGAGAACAGACAGAGATTTCTTTTTAATCCTAATTTAATGAGGTGTCTCAGGCTTGGACGTTCTGCTGTTGCACTTCGTTTTAAAGCCCTTTATTTTGGTGCTGTTTAGGCCACTTCTTTGTCTCCATGTTGATGCATGAGATCTTTTTTTGTGTTGGTGTGTTTTGTTTTGTTTGGCTATTATCACCATGAGAAAACAACCACAATACTCCTCATTATGAACTGGGCCCATACGTTGGCAAATAAAAGCCAGCAAAGTTTTTCATGGGCTCTAATTGCTCTGTCTGATGTTGGGCTTGTTTCCTTCTCATTGTTTCCCAGGAGCTCTTACTTTTTCCATGTGTTTTGTACAAGGTTTGCCACAGGCCAGCAGTTTCCTTCCAAAATGGGGAGAAGAAAGTGATGTGCGGTGATAAAACCCAGAGCATTTTCCCTAGGAAAGCTGGTGAGATATCACCAGAGCTGCCCAGGGTCTCACTGTGTCCCAGGCAGCAACAGCTCCTGAGAGACCAGTCCACTGCTGCCTGTCCAGGATGCAAATACTGCTGATGCTAAAACCCGAAATGCCAAGACCTGGCTGCAGCGAAGCATTGGGACACATGGTCCCTGCGGTGTCCCAGTGGGGAGCTGGGATTTTCACTCTCTGTCGTCTGCATGCCTTGGCCCCCTCTGCCAGCCTGAGGCTCAGGGAAGCCAAGGCATCCCCCTGAGCATCCTGTGGCCTCCTGGTTTGCAAGTATGGCAGGAGAGGGATTTGCTTCACAAGCATCTGATGAACAGTTTCCACGGCAACCTGTCCTGCTTACAACTAGTGATGGTGGTACTCCGGGGGAGGCAAGTGACACTATGACGCCATGACACCAAGGAGGGGGGCTGTGCTGAGGTTTGGGCTATGCTGCCGAGTACCCATTATATTTCAGCCCTGGCAGCACTTGAGAAGTCTCAAAACTGTCTCCTCTGTCGTCTCCAAGCTTGGTAGCATGTGCTGGGTTGCTGGGATGGGGACTCACATGGAACCCGAGGATGGTGGTACCTGCCCCCAGTGCACAAGCACCTTTTGCCTCTGTGGATGATTTTACCCACTGGGTGCCCCGGCAGGAGGGACAGCATCCCCGGCATGGGAAGCTGCCCATCATGGGCTGTCCCCTGCACACCCCAGACACAGCGACCCTGCTGCTGGTGCCCGTGTTTTGCCCTGGACGGGACTGGTGGCTTTGCTTGGAGAAGCAGCCCCGTGCACCCAGTGCTGCCCACCCTGGTCCCAGGGTGCTGCCCTGTTGTTTGCATCCCCCACTGCACCACTCATGGGTGAAGGGGTCAAGAAGTACTCCTAGGGCTGCAAGAGAGTAAGGGACAGGGCAAGACAGAGTGGCTGAGGAAAGACCAGAGAGCTCTTGGGAAGCCAGGAAGGGAGGCAAAGAGAAAGGCAGCCACCTGCCTGGCTCCCCTTTGCTCCTGCACACCATCTGTGGCATTTTGTCTTGCTCCGCAAAAGTGTCATCCTCCTCTCCCTCCACCCCACCTGCACCAAAATCAACTGGGAAGCAGAGAGGAAGGCAGGAGGTGCTGCAGACCTGGCAGGGTTGGTTTGCTCGTCGATAGCATCTACGGCACTCTCCACGGAGCTCAGCAGCGACTGGGACTCATTTGCCATCTCCTTCAGCAGGAAGCAGGTCACAAACTGGTCCACATTGTTGCCACTCTCATACACCTGCCAAGGCAGACAGCGAGCACAGTGAGACCCAGTGCCAACCACTCAGCGCTGGCAGGCACCCTGGCTGGTGCAGCATCTGTCCAACATCCCACGTGCAAGTTGGTCCCCTCCATGTCCCCAACTGTAAGGTCCACAGGAGGAATAAGTACACAGTGTCCCATCCCACAGGAAGCACATAGCCCTCCAGCATCCATCGGTTACCCAGCATACAGCCCCTCCAGCATCCATCACCCCTGGGACAGACACAGAAGATGTGACGGGAGAGAGCGTGAGCAGACACACATCAGCATTGCTTTATTTATAGAAAAATAAAGCAATGTAAAGAGGTGATTACCCAAAGCTCATGGCTGCTCTCTTTACTGTGATCTTAAATTATTTTACTATTGCCTTGCAGGGCGAGAGCCAGCAGGTGCCGGTATGAGAAGTGGCCCCTCCTGTGCTTTGGAGACCACTACTCTGAGAGCTTCAGCATGATATTTAGTGCCTTAGTCCACAACAGTATGGCCAACCCAGCACTAAAGTAAAAGGGTTTGGGATGATTAACATGGCTGTCACCAGAGGCAAGCTGAAGATGCCTTCAAGCCAGCAGCAGAAAGCTCTGGCAGTCCCTACCCAGCCTCTCTCCCATCCCGCACTGCAAGACAAGAGCCTCAGCATATTTTGGTGTTAGGGATTTTTTTCTGAAGAGGGAGTTAAGGAAAGCTCTGTCCATGTGGGGCCAGAGGCAGGATGTAGGCAGCCTGCGAAGCAGGAATGCCTGGCAGGAGGCAGGCTGCTCCCAGGGAGCTTTGGTGGAGGATGACAAACTGTTTGAGTGACAGGAATTCCTGGGGTAATCCAAACCCTCCCAAGAGAGAAAAGACTTAATGAAATGTTTTAACAGCACAACCCATCTGCTTAAAGCACCCAGGGCCCCTTCCCCAGCACAGCCTTGCTGTGCCCTGCCCATGGCACAGTCCTGCTCCTCCACCTCCTGCCAGTCACCAGCAGAGGTGGGACACTGGCACAACTGGACTGACACCGGCACAACCAGTCCAACATGTCCAAAGTTGGCTCAACACTACTGCAGCCAGTCCAACATCAGCCCAACTGGTCTGACCCCAGCCCAATCAGACCAAGACTGGCCCAGCCAGGCTACTGGCCACACCAGGTCTGGCTGAAGATAACCACTCAGCATCAGAGCTAAAAAAAACTTGGGATTAAAAACAAGGTTCCTCTAAACCCAAACTCACTAGCATCACTTTTTTCCCCAGACTCTTTCCAACCCATCAGTGCCTGCTGGGACAACTCCTGGCATGGGACTCCTCCGGGACTTGTGACTTTTTGGTGCCAGGAGACGAGGACAGATGCTCCCAGGTCCCTGTGTGCCACTGGCAATGACCAAACTCAGGGGTGAAACCGGAGTGATCCCAGCAACACCAGTTATCTGAACATGCAGCAGCACAACATGACTACCCCAAGCTCCCCAAAGCAAATTATTCTTGTTTTGTGCTGAAGCGATTAACAAGGGTTATTTCCACAGCAACCAGAGCAGCTCCACAGGAACCTGAACGGCCTTTGTCTCCTATTTTAAATCATAAAAGAAGAATGAGCTGAAGAAAAACACTTCTGCGGAAACTGGTCACAGAGCTGACTTGTCACCCCTGATTTGGTAGGGGAGCATGAGTTTCTTGAGGGCTTCTTAATCATCCAACTAGCACAGTGGTTAATGACTTCCCTCTAACACAAAAAACTTGCTCCCCTCCCCATCACAGCTGTAGTGTTTCTGGGGGATGCACATGACATGATGATCATTGCCAGACAGTGATGCTGAAGCAAACTGCCATGCAGTGTGCCATATTCACCATATCCCGCACCTGCTCACTGTAGCACCATTGGGTGGCAGGGTGGGAGATGTAGGGAGGGAAGGGATTGATGCACTGCACTGCTCTTTCACCAGCACAGCCTGACCCAGGACGCTTGTCAAATGGAGATGGGACTGGCTCAAAGCACTCCATGGACTGCAGCAGATCTGCATGAGGACCAAGCACTGGGATCCTTCTCGGGACTGGGGGATGCATTTGGCATTGAACACGGGACCCTGCCACCTTTTGAGCCTTTCTCCAAGCAGGACCATGCTCCTTTCTGCAGTCCCAGTGCTCCCCAGCACAGCTCAGCGTGCTCCCACCAGCACCACCATTATCTGACAGCCAGGTCAGTGCTCCAAGCACTATTGTGCTGCAAAGACACAGTAATTCCCCATTAATTTACCTTTCCAGCAAGATCTGCAACACCACTGCCTTGTCCTCTTCTCTGATAATCCTCCAAACCACATACCACATCCCCGATGAATGCTCCAAGATAATCAACTGATTTTACACTCGCTCCATGCTGTTTATCCCACAGTTTCACTTCCAGAGGTGCGAAAAGTGCACCACTGCTTTTCCATTTCAATCCATGCATCAAATAAATGGGGTAACGTGCTGCTACTTACCTCCACTTTTCTGCTCTTCTCCCAGACTCTATAGCCTGTCTCCTGCAAATCATAGAATCATAGAATGGTTTGGGTTGGAAGGGAACTTAAAGATCATCTAGTTCCAACTCCCCTGTCATGGTCAGGAACATCTTCCACTAGACCAGGTTGCTGAAAGCCTCATCCAACCTGGCCTTGACATTTCCAGGGTATCCACAACTTCTCTGGGCAACCTGTTCCAGTACCTCACCACCCCCAAAATGAAGAATTTTTTTCCTTATATCTAATCTAAATATACCCTCTTTCAGTTTAAAGCTATTTTTTTAAAGCTATTTAAAGCTATTGCTGGTCCTCACCCTCCCATGGCAACCCTTTCACAGCCACAACAGCACTGGGCCTCTGCCCTTAACTAGCCTCCCAAAAGACTCAAAGTTCTCTTCTATTCTTGGACTTATTTTTGCCCGACACCAGCTCCAAAAATGTGAACGTTAAGGGATTGTTCCCACACAAAGGGTGACAGCACTAAAAGCTATTGCTGGTCCTCACCCTCCCATGGCAACACTTTCACAGCCACCTGAATAGTGGGCTTCTGCCGTTAACTAGCCTCCCAAAACAATTAAGGTTTTCTTCCATTCTTGGCCTTACTTTTGCCCAACAGCAGCTCCAAAATTGAAAACATGCAGGGATTGCTCCCACACAAAGGATGCCACCACTAAAAGCTATTGCTGGTCCTCACCGTCCCATGGCAACCCTTTCACAGCCACAACAGCACTGGACCCCTGCCATGATGTTGCCTCCCAAAACCCCCAATGTTCTCTTCCTCTCTCAGCCTCATTTTTGCCTGACACTAGCTCCAAAAATGTGAACATCCAGTGATTGCTCCCACATAAAGTGCTGCATGTACCAGCCCTTGACAATTTTGCTGAGCAGCAGGGTGAGCACAGCGACTGCATTTTCTCTTGCAGTTGAGCTCTGACTGAAACTCATCTGAAACACAGACAGGTTTCCCCTCTGCACTGAGATTGCAGCATGTTCACAGAAGAGAAATTTCAACTCTAAAAATAATTGTCAATGATTTCCATCTGTAAAAGTTTTTGAAATAATTTCAGGCTTTTTCCAAAGCGATACACTACCTTCCCACCGTGCAGACAACCAAGCATGAATCTAAAGACACTCAGGCTCCTGGGTCTCATGTCCATGGACATCCATTTTCACTCTTTACTAACACATCCTCCCATAACAAAAGTTAGCTATTTCTGTCCCCAAATTGCCCTTGCTTGGAGTTACAGATCTGGATGTGTCATTGTTTTAGCTTCAGACATTTCTTTCCCTGCTGCATGCCATTAACATAATTATTCCCCTTTCTCCAATGTATATTATCTGGTAACCCATGCATTTTTAAAAGAGCATGAAAGATAAGAGGAAGAAACAGATACACATGATTTGTGGCTGTTCCTGGACATTTCCCTGAACAGATAATGCCAGAACATATTTTCTCACAATTGTCTGCCAAAACTTGCTAGCAAATTACAAGCATTAGTTGCAGCAGTGTTATTTGTTCTGGATTCAGTTTTTGCCTTATTTAATTATAATAGCTATAATAAACCACCTTCAATTATCACAGCTGATCTGCAGAAGACACCTAATTAAAAGTGATGCCAGAGCCAGGTGCTGCCCTCTGCTCCCACATTGCCAAGAGCAGGGGACACCAAGATGGCACCAGGGCAGGAGGCAAAAGCAGTGATTTTCCTCCATGCAGGATCTGCTCTGCTGCCCCTGATGGACTGTGGTTCCTAGGCAAACATAGGGAAGTCCTGCTACAGAGAGAGACAAGTAGCAATGAAAGCCATATGTAAGATTTAGGTGTGCTAGCAAGAGAAATAACACAAACTAAGGGTTACAAAAGATGCCTGCAGTGGTGGCAAAAGCATTTTAAGGAGTTCCTACATGCTGGTCACCTCCACTCAGGTGTGCATTGCCATTGCCACGCTGCACTGGGAGCACACTAACCACAGCACTCATCCAGTTAAAAAAAAGGTAGAACATCCAGCCCGTAGCATCTCTCCACCAAAGGCAGCACCGTGCATAAGTGCTTCCAAGGGAAATTCATTTAATGCTAACAAGAAGCTGTATAGAAAACAATCTCATAGCCACCCCATGCCTCTGAAAGCGGTTTGGAAAACTTGCAACAGTGACACCCTCCCACCAAGGGAGCAGGACAAAAACCAAGCCTTCTTTAAGCTCAGTTACGGGAAAGGGGTTCAGATTTTTCATGGAAATTTTCAGGGCAGGCAGATGCAGAGTGCACCATCAGCTGCAGTGCCTGGAAAGGTCCCCGCTGCCCTGTATGTTGTCCCCCTACTAAGGAACACATGTGGGCAGCGGGGATGTTAATACAGAGCAGGGAGGAACAGCTAAGATCCTTCAGACTAATATGTAGCACTGAAACTAGATATTACAGGGATTTAAGAGCCTCAAAGCAGAGCTAAACCTAGATTTTATGCGCAATAAAGCAGCAAGCTCTTTAGCTGTCCTGCATGAGGGATGAGCACGTTGCCTGATGAGGGAGGCGAGTGTTACAGAAGGCAGTTGGAGCCCCACACTTCGTAGGGTTAGAGTCCCAATACTCAAAATGCAAATATCCACCCTGGGAGCTTGTCTCTGCTCCCAAGCCATGCCCCGTGGCCACTGCTACACATCAGCTGATGTCCCCAAAGCCTGTAGTAAGTTGCACCCATTTAATCTGCCAGACTACTACAGCTAGCCAAGTTAAAAAAATCCTTTCCAAACACTTTAAAATTTCACCTCTGCCAAAAGAAGACATGAAGAATTTAGAAAGAGGAATATTGATTCACTAGATCTACTTTGAAAAGCTTCCCAGATACAGCAACTTGAGATATTAATGAGAAAATTCAAAAAGTGCTGTAGGTCCTCAACATCCATCAGTTCCGTGGCTTGCTATTATAACTGGAGCCTTCCCTTTGCCTCGTGCTGCCATTTCCACATAGAAAAGACCTTCCTGTAGATAATC
This sequence comes from Morus bassanus, assembly GCA_031468815.1. Taxonomy (NCBI): domain Eukaryota; kingdom Metazoa; phylum Chordata; class Aves; order Suliformes; family Sulidae; genus Morus; species Morus bassanus. Next base: position 25,647,437 of record CM062573.1, read on the forward strand.
GTGTCTCCTGAAATCGGAGCATGGCATTATGGCAAGTCTGGGCCAATGCACACAGCGACTTCTCCATGAACTCACGGCTTCACTGCGGTAGGGGAAACTCCCGCCCTCCCTGCTGAACCTGCACTATTTGTATCCCTGTCTGTAGGTATCAGGTGCGCCTGGTGCAGCCATATCTCAGCAGACCCATGAAGTGCTCACGGCTATCACCTCTCGCGGATGCCCTGCTATTTTTACTTTCTCTGCCTTTTGACGTTTGCTACCTGCTAACTCAAGCGCTGCACGTGAGCGAGACCACAGGGACACTCCCAGCAAGTAAATGGACAAGGAACCTAGAGTAGGTTTGAGGCTTGTGTCATGAACTCAGCAGGAAGAAACAGCAAGGTAGTTTTTCATAAAAACTGACCCATTACCATGGGAAATGTATGAATATAACATTTCAACTGAAATGGCCTTCAGGACAGCTACAGCTGCAGATCTCTGTACTGGCTGGCAGCATCAAGCAATCTCCATGCTCCAAAAAAGCCAGCACAAGAACCACCACTTTTAAGGCACTACCAATAAAGGTCATGTTTTTTTGGCTAGGGATAACAAGTAGGTAATAGCTCCGTAAATGTTTCATAGTGTTTCATTGATGTCTGTCATCATGCCATGTAGACACATTTGCTGTGAAGCCCCCAGTTAAATCTCTCATCTTTGAGTCCAGAAAGAAATGTATTTTAAAATCCAGTTGGCTAATTAACCGACTTTTCAAAGTCTTCTTGGGAAACCATGATCCATTATTCCCACCCTCCAGAACTTGAGCAAGGCCATTAACTCTGTCACCATAATATATTCCACTCACTCCTGTCCAGCCTGAAGTCTCTAACGAGGGTTGCAGAAGAAAACCCTCAACTCCCAACCCACAAAAAAGAAGCAGTAAATAAACCCTGTCTTCTTTGTGTTACACCATATGTGAAACATTAGCGTAACTTTGAGGTGCACCTCAAAGCAAAGTGAGAGTGTTTCGAAACATTGCCCTCCAGATCAAATGTTCGGCCTCAAATTGCCAGGCTGAAGCGGTAACCCCCCTGCTCCATGTCCCCTCCCCGTGTCTCTCACGGACACCCAAGCACTGCTGTTTTTCTCCTGCTCTCTGTATTAAAGAAAGCGAAAGGAGGAACCAAGCGAGAGAATGGATACAACAAAAAAGAGCATTGCCTGTAGGAATGCTCAGGCTCCATTTCACACACACAAAACACCACTGACCACAGCCCCACTTCCAACGCAACAAAATTGCCCAAATGTGGACACTTCTCTGTTCTGCTAGATCAGCATTTGCTAAACGCAGGGAGAAACATTTTCTGAGAGCAAGAGGTTTGATGAACCGCAGGAGGATGCTCATCAGCAGGCAAGTCTCAGACCGCTCTGATCCTCTAACAGTGATAAATACAGGCAGCAAGAAGGCTCAGTTGATGGGTCAGGCTGGAAATCAAAGCACTGGGGCAGACTGGTAGGTGGTTTCGAATATAAAAGCTTTGATCTAGCCTGCTCCTCCAAGTCTGACCCTTCCAAGCGAGGTCTGGGCAGAGAGCGGAGGTGAGCATGGCCTCAGGGCTGATATGTCTGCTCAGACAGTGCTTGTAGGAAGACAACCCTTCAGGACAGCATCACCATCTAAGTTTTTGATGGAGTGAGGTATAGCCTAATAAAAAAGCGTGAAGATGTGAAAGGACATGTGTTTAGGTATCTGATTGTCTTTGATGTTCAAACCTATTTATCGTCAACGAGGAAATATCAGGAAGCCTTGAAGGTTACAGCAGTTATTGACTTTTACCATGGGTTTTGCTCAGCAGGTCGATTTTTGAGTCAGAGTGGAGAGAAAGGCTTGGCAGCCACGAGAAGGGAAGGTACCTGGCAGAGACAGCAGCCAGGAGCTCCCAGCACAGCTCCAGGGCGGACCAATGTGCAAATATGCTTTAATCACAAGGCAGCAAGGACTGTAGGCTGGCAAGCACACCTGAAGAAGGACAAATATTAGGTGATGTTGATTTTTTAAATTTTTTCTTTAAGTCTGGCTTGATATTCTAGCTGCAGGTTTTACAGCAAAAAGGCAGGGACACAAGTGGTGGCCACCAACGCTGCAACTATGGTCAATGATTTGGACCTCGAATAATTAGGAAAGGACATTCTGCACAATATCAGTCAGGCACCTGAGCTATCAGATATCAACTGAAGTCTCAGCAAGCCACCTGCATGGAAGGACAAGCACTCTATTTAAATAGAGCAACTTTCCCAGCTGTGGATAATCCCTGCCATGCAGGGAAGCCCCACCATCACCATTGCCACATGTGCAGGTCACACTTGGACAAATAGTGCCTCCATTGCCTGCCATCCATGAAGGCTTTCATAATACCTTCTATTGTGGTAGCCTGCTGTTTTAGCAGGGAAAAGCTTTAGGAACAGGAGATGAATAAAAATTTTAGAGAGTGATGGGCCATAAATTGATGCTGTGCAGAAATAGGTGGGATATGGACACTTCTGTTGTGGAAACTAAAGCTCATGTGCTGGGTACACCATTGCCTTTAGTTCATGGGGGAGTTTATGGGCTGGATCCAAGCCTTTCCCAGTGCAAGATTTGTCTGGCTTAAGCCTTGCACTAGGTAAACAACACGTGGGCCCAGATTAAAACCAGACTGCTACAGAACTGTCTGCCTGTAGCACGTGAGTATACAAATCCTAACCCTATGCACTAAATTCAAGCCCTGCTTTGCAGAATTAAGGTGGTCCAGCCAAAAAAGTATAAAATAACCCCCCAAAAAATACCCCCTTGGTTCTAACATGCATTTGCTAACATGAAAGATGTGAGAAGAAAAACAAGTCCTAAAAAATAAATCTCACCTCTTCATTTGTGCTGCACACAGTGTGCATGAGATACCTTCATATCTTTGTTGAAAGAAAAAAGCAGCTCTGAAAGGGCACAAGCAGCTAAGAATTGTCCTTTCAAGCTGGTCAATGGTGAATACCAAACCCTGATTCAGTACAGTAAGTTCATAAGTTTAAAGGATGGACTGAAGTGCCTGGCACATCTAGTCAAAGCCTGTAGAGCATGGCCAGCAACCACCTTTCACAATTTCTGTGTATCACAGAATTAATCATCTTGTTGATAGGTTTGTTTATTATTTTGGGAACAGCATGTACTGATTTAAACAGATGTCATCTCTTCAAAACTATGAGCTGTGAACTTTGCAAGGGCTTGGAAAGATAACTGAATATACAATAGGGAGAGCCAGGAAATTATACAGGACTCCAAATAACTGAAAAGAGATTGAAACTTTCTCCTGGTAAATAAATGTCATTACAGAGTTTTATAAGGTGCTTTTTGATTGTCACATGAAATCTAGACTATGTAAATGCAAATCTTTTTTTATTTATTTTTTTTAAACAAGATAAATACATTTAGACTGGTCATGGAAGAACCTAGCAGATTTATCCATACTTAGAAAACCTGATTCGTCACTGCATTTTTCCACTTATATGTGGGTGGCTGCTAATGTTGTTTTTGTTATGCAAGAATTATAAATATTCTCACTTAGAAACAATGATTTAATTTGTATGTACCAGTGAGATATGAATAGCTCAAGTTTTTTGCTGTGCATGAGGAACAGTAGCCACACAGAAGTAATTACCCAGGTCAGGAAGATAAGTGGTTTTGATGAGTGGTTGCCCATTATGGCAAGGACTGTGAGGCTCCCAGGAACTCACAGTAAAATCATCATTTAGGTGCACAGTTGTGGCTGTGGAAGGAAGAAATGTGTGTGCAACAGGAGGCTTATTAGGTGTTTGGGGTTTTTTTAATCTGATATATGACACGGAGGTATCACGGACCTAGCCTGGCAACTTTTTAAGATCTGACAAAAGCACCCAAAGCTACCATGTCTTCATTTTTCTTCCATGATGCTTTGAGTACCATATTACTGAAGTCCCAGCTGCTTACCACCATTCAAGTCCCATGCAAGTGTATTTTCCAAAAGGGCGTCAAACTGATGGGGAAGGTGAGGAGATAAGTACTTTGACACTTAAAACCACCTCATGGACAATTACCATGCTAAATTCCAATCAAGCTTTTTTCTAAAAATGTTTTAATAAATTAAGAAGGTAATCAATAAGGTATGCCTGCTAATTTTAAACTCAGAAAACTCCAAAATGAAAGTTTTTTGCCCAGCTATCAAATGCTATAAAAAACCCCCAAAACACTCCCCCCCCCCAGCCTCCCCTCCCCCCCAAAAAAACACAAAAAAACCCCCCCAAAACAGGCCCAGGCAGGGTGAGCAGGCTGAATGGTGACAGCTTCTTGAGTTTTTGAATTAAGGAAAAGGACTAAGTTATAACCACCACACACAGAGAACACAAAGCAATGAATACACAATATATGGCACATTTAGAGATAGTAGTGCTGCGCTTGGACCATAACCTCATTTTCCTTACCCAGAAGTGACTCCTGTAGCGTGCAGCTCCGCAGACAAGAAACCCCAACAATGACATAAAGCATTGAAGGTGAACACTAAAAATGGGGTCTTTAGACCAAATAATCACCACTGCCAGTTTTCTCCTTCACTCTCTCCTGCATTTCCCTGTGATCCCAGACTGCCAGATCTGGAGAGCCATTCTCACCCCTTTTTGCCCAGATTTCTGTATTAATGATCCAAAATCAGCAAGGGGCACTCTCACAGTGAAAGCAGGAAAAAGAAATATTGACATAGTGATCTGGGGCCGGTTGCTGTAAATTTGAGCACATACATAGACAAACACACCTTTCTTCCTGTTCTGGGCTCACTAGAGGTGATCAAAATAATGTCTCCAAGCTGGGCTTGGAAAGGATGGGTGAGACTTGGTGAACTATTACCATTAAAAATCCTGCAAATTTCCCAGATCTCCAAAGTCCTTAGAGGAATACTCTCTGCCTACAAACAAGACATGGAGAACAGTCACACAACATTTGGGAAGGCCTGGAAATTGCCAGGAGCTTCACCCACATGCTTTTTTGAAGACCCACCACACCAGGACTTGTTCAGCCCTCTCCCTCTGCTGATGGCCCAGGGCTTTTCCTGCTCTCCCACTACCATTCTTTAATCAAGAAACCCATTCCATGGAAGAACGCTGTTGTGGTTTAACCCCAGTTAGCAACTAAGCACCATACAGCCGCTCGCTCACTCCCCCACCCCTGTGGGATGGGGGAGAAAATCGGGAGGGCCAAAGTAAGAAAACTCGTGGGTTGAGATAAGAACAGTTTAATAATTAAAATAAAACAGCAATAATAATAATAATAATAATATAATGAAAAGAAAAATAATGAGTGAGAGAGAGATGAAACCTTGGAAGAAGGAGAAATAAAACAAAACAAAACAAGTGCTGCAACTGCTCACCACCCGCCGACTGACGCTGCCAGTCCCCGAGCCGTGATCGCTGCTTCCCCCGGCCAACTCCCCCCAGTTAATATACTGGGCATGACGTCACATGATATGGAATATCCCTTTGGCCAATTCGGATCAGCTCTCCTAGTTGTATCCCCTCCCCTCCCGGCTTCTTGTGCACCTGGCAGAGCATGGGAAGCTAGAAAGTCCTTGACTAGTGTAAGCACTACCTAGTAACAACTAAAACACCAGGGTGTTATCAACATTATTTTCATACTAAGTCTAAAACACAGCACTATACCAGCTACAGTGAAGAAAATTAACTATCCCAGCTAAAACCATGACAAACGCCAAGCCTCAGTCTCTTCGTTTGCATACTGGTGATTAACAAGACCAAGTCCTACTTAGGTGACACTTATGACATGCCTCAGTTCTTTAACATATCAAGCTGGGGCTGAGAGATGCGCCTGAAGCTTTTTATTTACATGGTTTCCTTTTTCTGCCCTTTTCCACCTTTTGAAGCTTGTGAGTTCCACAGACCAAGGGGACAGTGGTAGCACGGGGCGTTACTGGCACAAAGCCATCAGGAAGAGCAGCACTGCTGGTTTATATGTAAGAGGAGGAGCTTGCTCTACTCCCAGTGGCACAACCCCACTGCCAGCTACCCAGTCTCCTAACCAGGCCAGTTTGTTATGATGCTGATGTGCAAAGCTATTTATGTTTCCCAGTTGCCAGTGGCTGCGTATGTGCCCCCATTGTTTGTAGTACAATTTGCTATGAGGCTTGCAACAATGAAGTATGCAGACCTTCACTTAGAACGAAAAACAGCATAAACCTCCTTTAATGGGCTCCTAAGTGACTAACAGATATCTGTGTGCACCTATTTAAAGGACAAGCCCTACTGGGATAAGAATCGGCATAATTCCATTGCCCTTGATGTCTCTGAACCAAGAAGCCGTGTCCAACCACCTATTCCTGCTGCATTCATGCTTCTTTTTTCCCTTTATTAGCTCTGCTACGTCCCCTGCAGGCTTTTAGCTGATAATACAGATCACCTAAAAACCAAAGCCTCCTCTCAGTATTTGCACTCCTGTCCTGTGTGTTAAATTTATAAATTATATTAGTTTAAACTATGTTCATACTTCATTGTATTTCATCTTTGATAACAGCAGAAGCTATCCAAGACAGCATATGTTGAATGGCTTTTTCAGAAGTCACAAGGACAGCAGCAATAGGAAGGTGCCAAATTGACTGAACCACTATACTAATTCATCCCTGGTCACTGTCAAGTGAAATACTGAACTACTGCCAGCTCCTCCTGCTGTTTTCCGTAGGTGATTTGTAATCATATGCTGAGTTTTTGGCACATTTTCTTTTTCATCTCTCCTCTCCAATGGCAGAGTTCCAGAGTAATCACCTAATCCCCAGTGCCCAGCAAGCCAGCCCCGCAGATGGGCAGACTGACAGCCATTTCCACGAACGAGATCTATTGATTATTGCAAAAATTCCAAACTAAACCACAACATTAATGCTGGATGCACTTCACATTTAGTTACACTCAAGACATCGGAGTTGGATAGTTGCAGTGTCTGGAGATTTAGAGATAATAAAATTCCAGGTTTTGGGAAGCAACATTTCTATAGTGAATCATTAGCAATCAGGCTGTTCTATCAAAATAAAACCATCTTAATCTTTCAAAGAGAATGCTGGGCTATTTAACTTATAATTGATAAACAGCTTTCTAAAGAGAGGATTAAAGTACACAGTAGATAACTCAGATGATTGACTGTTCTGCTTCACCAGCCTAAAACAAGATGCCTCCGTTTTCCTACCACATGCCAATTAAACAATTAGGTATTGTTTACTGGGACTGAGAGGATTACAAGACAGTAGGTGGATTTATTAGCAGAGAAAGGAAAAACACACCTACACAGAAGAAAAAGATTATTTTGAATGACTAACAGCCATGCCCCTGCAAAGCATGACTAGAGGGAGCTGGATTATTCACTGTCAGATGGTTACACCCCAGTCCTTCACCTTTTTTTCAGACCATTTCCCAGTTTATCCAGATGTCTCCAATGTGCTCATCATTTCAAGGTGCACGATCCAGACCATTTGCTGAGTTTATGATATAGCTAGTAGTAAATCCAGCTGCTTGATATTACCGATGGGGAAAAGGTTGGGGACTTAACTCACATTAGAGAAAGAATCTCACTTCTATGGGGCAGGAGACCAAGACATCCTTTAATGAGCAAGAGCTGCTTCATTAGCAGTCTCTTAGTACATGTAGGCACTGAATCAAATCACCTTGATACCAGTACCTGAACATGGCAGGAACAATAATGTATTTTAGCGTCTTGCACCAAGAACATCCAATTTTACATGAATTAACTATTAATGCCGAGGAGCTTTGGAAGGAGGGGGAGGAGGGAGATGCATTCACAGAGTTACCATGTCTGAACCAGCCATGTTGGATTAACACAGTATCTGGCATTTTTACCAGGCTGGGGGTGGGGTAGGGGGGTGGGGTGGGGTGGGTGGAAATTAAGATGCTGAAAGATTTTCAAATTTATGACCTCTTGACTGTTGGAAGCTGCACATTAAATGAGACAATCTGTTAAGCTTACAATCCCCCTTTTGTCTTTTAGGAGACCCTTTAATCATCTGATCTCTGAATGGCAAAAGTTAAATAAGATGTTCTAGTTAAACTAGATCGCAAGAGCTGAAGTTTTCTTCAGATTTCCCCCCTGCCCCCCATTTCTGTGGGGCTCCTACACAGCTCTGTAAGAGTGGCTTTAGCATAGCTAAGGAAAGCAAGAGTTGCCAGTTCTGGGTAGCTGCCAGTGCTCCTTGCCCTGGGAGCTGTCTCCCCCAGTATGCCACTGGCAGACAGCACTGGATAATATTTCGTCTCGGCTGGTTAATTAAAAAAAGCAAAGTCCCTGCCAGACAAGAACCTCTGCAGGTGTGGACACAGCAGAAGACTGTTAACAGGGTAAAACATTTTGGGAACCTGTGAACTTGTGTTTTCAGCAGCCTGTCTAGGACTCAGGGCCCCTTCCCTAGATTCTGACAAACATCTAAATATATAAGATTTTCATTTTTTACTGGACGGCTGTGTAGGGCACACAGGCCACCTGCAGTGACACATGCAAGCAGCAGGCTGATTCTTCCACTGTTCCTTGGAGCTATACAAGGTAAAGCCATGAAGAGACTGAATTTCAACAAATCAGTAAATTAAAGGCCAGAATATCAAAGAGAAAATTGTGAAAAAGAGATCCCTAGGGATATTAAATACAAAGATATTAGCTCCGGCTCTGGAAACCTCTGAGCCACAGTTTGTGGGGAGGCTGTACCAGGGGAAATATTCCTGCACATCTCCTGCAGCAGATGCTGTGAGCTGCAGAGTGCTGGAGGGGCGGCTGTAGGATGCCATGATTCCAAAGGGCTGCAGAGGAACATACTGAGCTAATTATGTAGAATGGCAACCTCTGTTATCAAGAGTTAAGCATATATGAATGGCTTGTAAAGCTGGACGCCACAACTGGCAGATGTTTTCTCAAGAAAAAGAAAGCAGCATCTGGAAAACTGCAGGGAAAGGCATTGCAGGACATACAGTCCTTCAAGAAGACAGCCCCAAGATCACAGAAACAACCCTACTCAGTGGGACTGGAAAGCAGCCACGCTGAGATTGACACATGCTTGGCCACCTCTCCTTGCAGGAACCAACATGGGGATAGAGCTGCCACTTAAATCCAGACTACTTTGTGATAGCCTGTCATCCAGGTCATAAAAAGGAAAAGGCAGCATGCCATTTGCCTGGCAGCATTAGTTCCATGGAGAGCACCATGTTTTGTTGTCCAAACAATGTAATCGTAGGTCACCTACATCGCAAGCAACAAGAGTGGAAGCAGAGATGGAAGTAACTCTTTCTTCAGAGAACATTTGGCCTTTATTAAGAGCCACCTGTCGCCCCCTTCAGTGCCCATCCAGGGTTAGGAAGAGGCAGGACCAATATCAGAAGAGCAATTGCAGCCAGCATCCTCACCAGGGCTCAGAGTGGCACTTTTCTGCCTATGCTCAGAGCCTTTGGTCTCCTCAAACTCCTGCAGTCCCAGCGCTCAGACCCGGTGCACTCCTGGCAGTGACAGCTCTCACCCTTAGCAGTTGAAATTCCTGCCCAACACCATCTTTGACAACAAACCACCAATTTAAGCACCAGATATCAGGGTAGGGCTTGTCCTGCTCCTGTCTATTCAAAGCACCCCAAGCTGATTATGGTACCTGACACATTAGCCCATCACCATTACACCAAATGCATTAACAGCTACCAGCTGGCAGATATGTCGCTGGCAATCCACACTTACCACTTAACTGTGATTTCTTTTTTATGTTCTTTTTTGTGAAATTGCCCCAAACCTGGTGGATCTGGCCATGCTGACTTGCGCACTACTATCATGTCTGCTCTAAGAATGTACCTCAGCCAAAGAAACAACAAATGCTTTCCCAAGGCTTAAAGAGTATCAGCATCAGACCCAGTAACCTGAACATTTAAACAGTTAGATGTTACTATCTGGAAAAACAGTAATTTGACAAAAGTTCAATCAAAAACTGTGATATATGAATGTACAGACTTACCATTTTTGTCAGGTCTTCTGAAAATCTGGAATTGAAAGAGGGAGAAACATTTTTACTATGTTGTTTGACTTGTTTTGATTTCAGAGAAGCCCTTAGCACCAGGACAACCTTCGACACCACACACAGGGCAGGGCGTGGCCTCCAGGCCCAGGCTCCAGCCCCCAAAGAGCTGATTAAGGTACTTTATTGAGCTCGCCCTTCCCAAGACCCAGCCCGTCACCGCCAGACCTGCACGATAGACAACAACCTCTGGGAGACAATAGCAACAAGTTTGGCTTTGGAATAACCAGTGGAAAAGGAGCTAACTAGCAAAATAAAGATAATGCAAAATGCTTCCAGTAGTTCATATACTTCCCATCTCCCTTGCGGAAGAAAGATGAAAACATGGATCCAACAAAAAAAAAATTAAAAAAAATTACAACAGCTGTGCAGCCAGCCCAGCCAATTTCTTTAGCATCAACAATCTCTCTTAAACCAAGTTTCACAGTTCCGCACTTCTCAAACAAATTATTTATAATTTTTTTTTAAAAACAGCAAGTTTGCTGCGTGGGAAGGAGATTATATTTAGACTTAAAACTACAGTATGGAGGAACAGCCCACAGAGAGGAACTATTTGGACCTTTCAGAAGAAAAAAATCATAAAAATGCGTAGTACAGTAGAATTCGCCAGGGAGAATGACGGCAGAAACAGCTGCTATTTTTTCGACTATTCTCATTTTAGGACTAATCCCCTGACACAATGCAATTAAGAGCAAAAGGCTTGTGCAAAGGCTGAAATCTTATAGGTTACTGCCAAAAATGGCTGTTAGCACAGGTTTGGCCATAAATTCCAAAAAAAATTAACATGCTCATAAACTGGGCAGAAAAAGGGAAAACATTCTCATTATCTATTCAGACCTGACCCTACTAATTTGAGCAAGAGCAGAGATTTCACCTGTACAAATAAATTTCCCTGCAGATGGAATAAAAGCACCAAGAGGACAGATCAGAGCCAGCCATAAAAAGCAATCTCTTATTTTCTGGGTCATATAGTCATTAAAAATATATCAGAAGAAAAACTGCTGCAGAAAAGAAGAAACCAAAGAGACAAAACAACTTGCAGCATGTGCTATTTAAGTGAATATGGCTTTATTAAAGAACATTAATCTTTCTTATCCCCGAAATTCTTCCTATGCTGCATAGGGCAAAGTCAAAGCTGGACTTTCTGGCATACTTCAGTAGAGGCAAACACCCTGTGCTTAAGGCAAACCCAATTGGTGGGAGTCACTAAGTCCCAGCTTCAAGAGAGGGTCATTAAAAACCATACAGGGATTACAGCATGTGACAACTCCAAAATTGCATACTTCTTGGCCGGACCTTCATTTTTTTAGAGCAATTAGAAGTTTGGGGGAAAATCCTACCTTTCTCCATACTTATGGACTTCTTTGAGGTTAAATATGTGTTTTGAAAGAGTGGCTTGTCTATGGGAAGTAAGAATGAAGCCAGCCAAGACAAGTAGGACCCCAGCCAGCCCCATAGCTTCAGCACATACCACCCAGCCAGACACAATATGCCCTGCCCAGAGTATGAAATATTCCTCCTTTCCTGCCCTGGACACCGCAACTCCTCACTCCCCACGAGCACCTCCAGATGAGGCACTGTTCTTTCTAGCTGCTGATTATTTCTGGGTTTTTTTGTTTCATCACCACATCCTTCTATTACTGTTCCCACTGCTTTGAAACAAAGACATTACTTCAAGTCTAACACAGAAGAAGCAATGTCTATTTTAAGGTCCTGTGGGAGACCGCCACCCTGCTAACCACAACTGTCAGAGGGAGAACAGGAAGGCAAAAACAATAGGTAGAATGGAGCTTAAAGTGGGAGAAAGGCTCAATCTGCAGCGCTCTGCTCTGTGGAGTTACCAAACTTTCAATGAACTCTCAGAGCAAGAAGAAGAAAAAAACATAAAATTAAAAAAGGAGAAATTTTAAGAAATGGAATATATCCAGCTTCACTGAGTGAACATTTCAAGGATTTAACTCTCCCAGATACTCCTAGAGAGTATGACTATTTGTAAATGAACAGGCTGATAGAAGATCACAACAGCTCTATTACCTACCAAGGCTTATTCTATAGGAGCAAGCTGTTTATTTTTTATTCCTAATGAGCAAGATTTATTATTCCAACTTAATTGGACCACCTAAAATCTGCATATACAAAAAAATTTAAAACAGGACACCCGGAGGGAAAGCAATTTAATATAAAGTCATCTCTCAATACAGGCAGGCAGCGCATCAATGTATGAACACTGGAATAAGCATCAGGAGGCTCATAAAGATGTAATATACTCTCTGATAGCTTGGTAATGCTGCCTCTGTGAAGACCCAGGATTTACACCCTAGCTCAGCAAACAACAGTGTCCTCCCATACACAAACTGAAGATGCTCTCCACGCATATCTTGAATAAGTTATTCCCTGCGGGAAGGATGTGGTGTGCTTTTGGTAAGGGAAAGGTGTAAGATCTGGTGATGGAAGGGAAACCACAGCCCCTCACAACTCCCCTACAGACCAGTGGGGCAAACCCCCAAAGGCAGCTCAGTGCCAGTCTCCCAGTGAGCTCGGGGAAAGGAAAGCTCCAACCAGCTCTGGCAAGAAAGGAATATAAGCAAGGTTGCTGTACCATCTCCAACATAGAGGCTACAAAGCCGGTCCACCCCTCAGTCGCTCTCTACAGGCTTGCAGTATATCCATTGTTGCTATTCTCACTCAGTAGCGAAGTCACTTAGACTTAGTCAAGGTAGCAGCCCTGGATGTCAGTGAGAGCGGAGGCGATGAAATATTGATGGAGAAACGCCCTGTCCTTCCAGGCTCTCAGTGGCGATTGGTTTCCTGCGCCTCCACCCCATCCGAGGACCATCACCAGTGGCTGAGGACTTTACAAAACAGGAGCCGCCAGCACCACGCAGCCTGACCAGGGATGTTCTTTCTGCCTCATCACCTCCAGTTTTCCAACTGTCAAGGCAACGCACCGCTTTCAGATGGTAAATGAGAAATTATCTAGTCCAAAAAGTACAACAGCAATCATCTCCCCATCAACTATGCTTTAAACCTATTAAGCAAGTCTCCTGAAGCACAGGCTAAGTCACATGGTGAGCCCACAGGGTGCCCACAATATGGGCCAGATTAACCCATTTTATAGGATTTACACAGGCAATGCATGCAGTTTGCTGTCTGCAGTGTACTTATTCCATTTACCAGGTGTTTAGATGAATGTAAACTCTATTTTATTTAGAGCAAGGAATGTCTGTCAAGATTTCCAATAGCTTTTTTGAAAATGTACCATTTTGCTGTACTGTCAAATGGCCGCTACAGATACTTGGCTGGCAGAAGTATGCAATTCAAAACACTAGTGGTAATAATAAACTTGAAAAAAATTGATGGTTTCAAATTTAAACATTCAGCTTTGCCTTCTCAAAGCTCCTGCATGAGAATGTGCGACACTGGAGGCTGCTTAATGGAGGTTTTGTTGGCAATTTTATTAAATTGACACAAGCACTCCCCTAACAAGCCTAAGAATTATTGTAGGGTTTGTTGAGTTTATTATTCCTTTGGCAGGTTAATATGATGTTGATTTAAAATACAGTGCAACAAAGCTAGAATTTTGTTTTCCATCATACTCTTGGTGCAGAATCGAGGACAAACAAACTCTAAGTCTCCCGGGTGAGGAAAGCCTATGGATAAGAAAGCATACAGATACACAGATATACATAAAAACCCGATTGCTCCAAAGTAAGGCTGCTACACAGTTCCAGGTCTCATGGCATTTTTGCCACTCCAAATTAGATCATCTTTTTTTTGGTCTCCCCAAGAGCAGAGCAGTTAACACCATAACCTAGCCTCTCCTTTCACTCTAACCATCTCCTTAGACTTTACCTAGCTATCCTAAATAAAAGTTGCATAAGACAAGCAAGAATTGCATTAGACTGTTCCATGTTCACTGCACTAGAAGTTACTTTTCTATAAACACCAGCCCTGGGTACAGCTCTATTTCAAGCACCTCCTTACAAAGCTCTGAAGAGCAGAAGAGAAAGGATGAACTTTTCTGTGTGATTATGTACTTTGCAGTGAGCAATCTCCAAATGCACAAATCCCAGCCGGTCCCTGCCCTGCTTTCCAGCCACAACCTGCCAGCATGACTTGAAAACAAAGCTTTTAGAGCCTTCCCATTTCACTTGGAGAAGTGAGAAGGTAAAGGAGGACACAAGAAGGGGAACGAATCAACCTCATAAAAATAGCAGAGAGAAAAACGTCAAAACAGAAGGGGATTGAGAGAGGATTCCTGCGGCTGCAATACCTTTGCTAGTTAGGGCTGCACTGGAAATGGCATCATTGACAAAACAGTTCGAAAACTGACAGTTCTTGGACCTACATTTGGAAATGTACCCTTGGTACAAACCAAATTATATCTTCTATCCAAACACTTCACTCAAACCCATGGGGCTGAAGAAGTGCAAATCAGATTTGGCCAAGTGAGAGAGAGTGCAAGAGGAGGTATAAGCAGGAGAGATGGATTTGAAATTATCTTTCTGACCCTGCCAAGCAAAGAAAGAGGCAGGTAAGGGTCAAAATTAGTTTTCAGCAAAAGACAGAGTAGATCAAACAAAAGCTTCATCTGACCTGAAATTAATGGCACTGCTTTCTTCAGCCAAAAAGCAATTAATTTACTCACTGTTGGCAAAACCAGAAAAGCAGCAGAGACATCAGCACCCCTTGGAACACACAGTCCTGCCATGGGGATGGTCACCCATACCTAGGGCTGACTCTTATTTTAAATGGTGGGTAGGAGATGAGGTCTTTCAACGGGCTCTCCCTGGTGTAAACCAGATGCGGCACCTTTGCCTGCAGCCACTGTGGCTGACCAGGTCTTGCTGGAGTTCACACTCCTACTGTCAATGCAGGTTTTTGACAGTGACTCGAAGGCAAGAAGAGGTGAGTAAGGACAGTCAGTAAGTCAGAACTGAAGTACTCCTAGACAGAGCAATACCTGTCTAGATATTTCCCATGCCTTGGGAGCCATCCACCTCAGCTCTATATTGCATGTGATCTCATTCACACTCAGCAAATATGATCTGATATAGGCTTACTGACACACACACACTATATTCTCCCTTTCGTAAGTCTTGTGACATTTGCAGATTCATTCCAGACTGGAAATGCCACCACCATCATACATGGATTTGAGCAACACTGTGACAGTTTCAGCTTCCTTTTAATAATGGGGTTTTGTCCTTGTGGGTGCAGGGAGAAGCTCAGAGCCTTTGGAGGGCATCTTTAAGCAGCCCAGAGGGCAGATAGAGAATGTAACATTACCATGATCTCATATTATAAGCTGTGGACCTACAGCACATTACACATGCTGGCAACCCTGAGCATTTGGCTGTTGCAGATGGAGCAGCCTTGTTCAATCCAGACCCACAGAGCAAACACCCAGAGCGCGAGTGCAGCATGGGTTCAGACCCTTTGCTCAACCCCAACGCCTGACTGATGTTTTAAGAGGTGACCATTAAATGCAAAGTGATATTTTCCAGGTTCCTAGTGTGACACATAACCCTTGCTTGATCCACTACCACCACTGAAGAGCATCTGTCGCTCCCTAGTTTTATTTGCTGTTTATTTCAGGAAATGCTTAGGACTCAAATTTCTTCTTTGTTATTTTTTTACCAAGGTTTATTTAATCTGCAATTTTAGCTCCTTTTTACACTTGGAAACCTATGATTTTGAGCTGAACTAGTAAACATTATTCAACCTTTTTTGTAATCCTTTACCTAAAAGTACGTAAGCAAGTTAAAGGAAAAATACTGAAAACAGCCCTAAGATTCATCCTGCAAGTAGCAGTAGCCAGGTTTATGGCAGAATGTATCTAAGCCCTTAGTTGTATTTCGTTCTTCCTCAGCCCTGTTTTGCCCCATAACAGCATGGTTTTGTTTCTCTGGTGGAAAGGATGTGGGAAACTTCATACTGACCCACCAGCCACCCTCGCAATCTGTAGGAGTGAGAGCAAGCACGTTGGGATGGTTGAGTCAAAAGAAAGCCGGAACAGAAGAGGAGAAAAAGTGACTAAGGTACCATTAGTGTCAGAGCCACCTTATCTAATTCATAGCCAAAACCAAGCTTAACCCTCCTTCACCAACCCCCGATGAACTGCCTACATAGCACACCAACTCATGCAAACATTTTAGTTAAATATAAAATCTTACGGGTTTTTTACTTCATGCCCACCCACCGAGAAGCTGCACTGCTGCATGGCTGGGACCCACTGCTTCCCCAGCATATCCACATAATGCAAGAACGTGAATGAGTTAATTGGAAAATATGTTCTCATCCCTGAGGATTCAGTGGCATCCTTGTTACTTTCCTGCTAATATGTGAAAATTAACCTAAATGCGTGTTCCCTTGTTCAAACTCTTTGTATGAAAGAAGGGGGTCTCACAGTGCACTTGAAGAGCCTGTACAGTAAAGCCACAGCTTCAATTAATGTTTCTGTTGTAACTGGAGAAAAATGAGAGAATCAAGTTCTAAGGGAGGCAAAATAAAACCCAAAATCTCAAACCTTATAATTCCAGCATCCATTTCTACTTTCAGCAGGTGAGAAAGGGCTCCCAGACACATTGTGAAAGGGAAAAACTTTCAGGAGCTGCACACCCAGCTCTATCGTATTTCCCACCAGTTAAGCCATTCTGAAAGTTCATGGCTCATTTTGTCAGCTCAAACCTCAAAGCGGGGGAAAAAAGATCTATCTAAAGATGGTAAAGTTGAACACATAAGATACCATTTTGGTGGAAAACCAGTCCTAACTTAAGAACCTCTTGTATAAACTTAATATTTCTTCCCAGTTGCATTTATGCTCTGAAACCCAGACTCCAGATTGTTGTAAAATTTTGGTAATTTCAGGGCAGGTAGGAAAAAAAAAACAAACAAACAAACAAAAAAAACTAACAAAAAAACCCCAAACAAGTTAACTTAAAAGAGAGAGGGTGTTACTTGCATTTGTCCTTTCAGTTTCCCCATGAAGCAGCATTTCCTGCAGCCTGCAGCTACCTACCTGCCAGCCCGTTTCAGTGGGCACCACCATCCATCAAGTGCTTTGCTTTCCAAGCTGCTTTTGGCTGCTCAACAGACACAGCTGAACTGGTTCATTCAGGGAACCAAAATGCTTATCAGCCCAGGGTGCTCAGAGATGTAATGAGTTTCGGACTCACCAGCCCATGGCCATGCCTACCAGGGAATGTGGTAGAAGATTCAGTAATTATTGAGAAAACGCAAGGGCTCGCCCGGCAGAGCTACTACTGCCTAACTGAGAAGGCTGGAGGAGAGTGTGAATTATCCTTTAGTACAGCAAATACCTCAGTAGCTTATTTTTGCATTCACAAATTTTTTTTTTAAAGCTAGGAGATAGCAAAGCTGAGGATCTATGTGTTTAATTACTAGATGCTGCAGGAAGACTGTGTAATTACACTGTTTGCACTCTGGTTGATTCCACCCTATTCTCCCAACTCATTTAAGTGCAGATAGCCTCGTTAGCTCTCTAATCAGGAAGTCTATAAATACGACAGCCGAGGCACTATGCACAGCCCTACCTGCCCCCCCAAACCTGGGTAAGGGAGCCCCGGGTCCCACGAACTCGCAGGCATCCAACACTATGCTGCCCAGCTCCCACTGCACAGACCCTCACAGCTGCAGCCCTTCAGGGACTGGGGTCCAGGACCTGGGGTGGATGCAGGACCAGGGGTGCACCTCTATGCCCAGCTAACCTGGGGCAATCCATGGTGGAAGACTGGGGGGTTTGCAAGACCTGGAGTCCTGCACCCCAATCCAGTCAAGTGAATACTATGATTAAGGACCTACAGAGCATCCCCACCCCAGCTGGTCCATGGGCTGCAGAAAACAGGGTGCAACCCCATGTCCAGCAAGCCCAGGGGTGCAGGATCCTGGCAAGTAGATAAAGGATACAGGCTGCATCCCCATGCCCAGCCAGTCAAAAAAAAAAAAAAAAAAATGAGGGACCTAGACTGCACTCCCACATCCAGGTGGTCCAGAAGATGCAAGACAAAGGTACACCTTATTCCCAACTGTCCTAGGGTGTGCAGGGCAAAGGGATGCAGGACCCAGACTGCACCCCTAGTGCCCAGCCAGTCTAGGAGGTGCAAGACCTGGGCGAGTGGGTACACGACCCAGGCTACAAGCCCGTGCCCAACCAGCCCAGCGGCACAGGATCTGGAAAAGGGGTTGCTGGATCTGGGCACTCCTATGTCCATCCAGCCCTGGAGATGCAGTACCTGGTCTGCACCGCATCCCCAGCCGGCCGGAGGTGCAGTAATAACTCTGATGCCAAGCCTGTCGGGGGGGTGCAGGATCCGGCAGCGAGGGTGCAGGAACCGTGGTGCACTCCCATGCCTGTGCTTGCAGGGTCCGGGCAAGCTGGTACAGGAGCTGGGGTGCAGCCTCTCGCCCAGCCGGTCCGGGAGATGACTGGACCCGGGCGCAGCCTGGCGGATGCAGAACGCGGGAAATAACACCGATCCCGAGCTGGTTGGATGGGTGCGGGACCCGGGCAAAAGGATGCAGGACTCAGGCAAAGGGATGCAGGACCCGGGCTGCACGCCCTCGGAGTGCGGGCTGTGGGGACCGCTCACATCGAGGATGACGGATGTGCCCTTCCTCTGCCCGGCGGCGGCTCCCGGGGTGAGCAGCTCCCGCTCGGCGGTGCCCTTGTCGCTCATCCTGGCCGCCCCCAGGGCAGCAGCCCGTCCAGCCCGCGGAGCGCTGCCGGCGGCTTGCGCAGCATCCCGTGCACACCGGCCCAGCAGTACCGTGCTGCCTGCTCACACATCGCTCAGCCCGGCCTCATGCCAGAGCCGGGGACATCCCCCGCACCCCCCCTCCTCCTCCTCCTCCCCCTCCCACACGGTGGGCAGCAGGCAGGCCTGCGCAGGTACTCAGGCAGTCGGGGTGCTCCTGCCCGAAGAGTGGGGGTATTTTTGGAGCGCGGGTAGGTCATCCCGGAGCAGCCCCAGTGCGTGCTGCCTGTGTGCACCCACCCCCATACAGCCCCCTTGCTCCAACACAAAGCATCCTTTTAGGCATTTTCTATCTAAAAAGATTATTCCTATGACATGTCCTCCTCCTTCTGCAGCCTCCCTGCCCCCACAACAGATTTAGCAGCTCTTTGTAAGGACAGCAGAGAACAAAATTCTTGCTAGGAAATAAAACTTCTCCCTGACCCCCTACCCCTACTCCAAAAAGCCACTATACAATGAATAGCCAGCATTTGCAGCTGGGATACTGCAGCATTCATGGCTGCAGAGCTAATCACAGCATTCAGCAGGACAAATATTTCTAATCCTGTAAGTCTGTATTACGAGGATATTCCTCTGTGATGCTCCCGTGCTCACCTACACAGGTCGAGATCTCCACTCGCAGTAGGGGCAATGAGTCTTTTGGTCAAAATGACACTAAATTATTTCATCTCGCCTTCCACACTTGACAAGATGCTCCCAGCTTGAGTTCAGACCCAGAAAAGTTCCAAATGTTTCAATTTTGAAAATCAGAGGAATGTGGCAGTAGACCACGATGCCCATGGGCTGAGCCCCTCTTCCAAAAACTCTCACCTTTCAGGGTTTCCTTCTTCTCCAGTAGTACAAAATTAATGGGGGAAACTGGAAGAACTTCAAGGGGTTTATGTTGGCTCACAGGAGCTGTGTGGAGTACTTTAATGGCTCTGTGTTCATTTACAGGGATGCTCAGCACAGGCTGGTGTGCAACCCAGCCGTCACTCAATCCCCACTTACATCTCACAGCAAAGACAATTAAGGCAAGACACATCTTACCATCTTTGCCATTGATCCCTATGCACCGGCCTCTGGTGCCAATCAGCCCGTACCCCTCATGGCCTGAATTACTGCCCTCTGTTGTACTTTTACAGTCCTCAGATCATTCCTATGTTTCTTTCTCTTTTAGACGTCCCTCCGCTGAATGGCTGGTTCAGACTGTATTAATCACACCCAGTTTAGGATTACTATATGCTGTTACTTAAAACTATTTACTGAATAAGGTTATATATAAAGGTTCTTTGAATTTTCCTTTCTGTGTCCTATGAAGAGTCATTACTCAGGTTGGAAGCATAGGGCTATTTATCTGCTTTTGTCAAAAATCAGTTCTTGTTATTGTCAAAACCAGCTCTACCACAGTTAAATTCTCATTTTTTCCTCCTAAACGGATCTAAATAGAAAATGTTTCAGCTATGCAGGCATTAGGAAGAAGCCAGCCATTCACACTGGGAAGTTAACTGGCTGTATTGCTAGGGCCTTGGTTTTTCCTGAGTTTCCAGGAGGTTTAAGTCTCCCTTTGAGGAATAAATGGAAAAGACAATTCTGTACTTATCTAAGCCAGGTGAGAAAGGACAGGAACCCCCACACCATGTGCCCAGGCTGGTCCCAGTCCATGTGTCACATCACAGCCAAGGGAGAGGGCAGAGGCACAGGGCTCTGGCTGGGCTCTGTGTGCTCAAAACCATCCCCTGCCTCTTGTAAAGGGCAACGAGACACTGCCTGTCTTGCCCAAACAAACAGAACTGCAGCCAAGCCATCAGGGCTTTACTAACCTCTCCCACCATCCTGTGCTACCCGTTGCAACACTGCACAGGTCCCAGGCAAGCAGCCATCAACCAGGGCCAGAAGAAGAAACCAAACAAGTGATGGGCAGGTGGAGGCAATAAGGCTTTGACACCTTTTTAGCCAGTCGGTGGAGCATCTCTTTAGCTACTGCTCCCTGGCATCCAGCACACTTACTGCTCTTTCATTAAAGGTGAAGAGAGCAGGACCACCAGCAGCCACTGGCTGCCTTGAAAACTTTATGTATATGCATAATGCAGATGCTGAGTGGCTTAAGAATAAACAGGAGAGAATAAAGAGTAGACAACAAAAAGCACAGTTAAATCCAGGCAAAGTGCATCCCAGTGAAAGCAGCAAGCATTACAGGTCTCAACAGACCCAGTAAGATGTGGAGAGCTCACTTCTAAGCCTTGCCAACCATACTCTTACAGGTCTAGAGCTCTGACTGGGGTTCGAACACTTTCTCCCCGTCCCTGCAGCAATGAGTACATTCTGTAAGGAGCGGTCAGGCCAAACAGCACGCAACAGCAGCGGAGCCCAGCACACAGAGCAGCGCAGTGCACTGTCTCCACTGCTGACCCTGTGGCATTTTTCTTTCCATGCTGCTTTGTGGGCAGAGAGCTCAAACCCTGACCAACAGCAGCAAGGGCAAGCTGCACAGGGAAAGGCAGCAGCTTCAGCTCCACCTTCTCCTTGACATATAACGATGAGCTTCCCCACTGCGGCGCTAGCCAGGCACCCGCATGGTCCCAGACCACTGCAGCCTTACAAAGGGGGGAAACAGTAAGGATAGAAAGGATGTTGAAGGCTGGGAGAGATCAAACCTATTGTCCCTCACCCCTAGCTCCAAGTTCAGAAACGCAGAGATCTCAAGAAAAGGCTATTGCCGTTCCAGTTTCAAGTCTGATCTTGGCCCAGCAGTATTTCCTCCCCAGTGCACATGGTGCTCAGCACAAAGCATTGGTTTACTAGTACCACTGGCGATGTTTGCTCTACAGGCTTTCATATGGGGCTTATTCAGGTGATACGCACAACATTTTTCAGCAGCTTCTGGAAAGTCTGTTGGAGAAGGGCCTTAAAAATATTTCAGATGAAAGGCCACCTGAAGAACCCAAGGGATTCTCTAAAAGAAAGGTCTGAGACAGAGCAGAAGTCCTGCCTGCACCCCGGCGCGGCAGGCAGAGACAGCGGCTTTCATCTCCCCTTTAAATTCTACCTTCTTCCCCTGTCCCTCTGCGCACAGCAGGGAGCTTTATTTAATTAAAAACATCCAACAGGCAGGACCCGCAGCCTCACTTGGTGCAAACGTCACATATGACTTACTAATATTTACTAATCCAACTGTTTGATGGCAAGAAGAGAAAATGGCGACCCCATTACAGAGATGGGAATTAGGCAGAGCAAACTTGCCTGCCCAGCCCAGAGGCTGAAACGCTGTGTTAGTCCCTGTACTAATTCATGTTTATTTTAATGCAACATGTAATCACCAGATGATGTTATAACAGATTTACACCCCAGTTTGAAAAGATCACACTGCCAACAGCACCAAGGTAACTCACCGGTCTGAACTGAGGAAGACCCAGGGAGACTATGTGCACGTACAATGTAAAAATACAACAAAACCCTCTCCCCTCTGCAAATTGCGGAGTACAGAGTTCGTGGTTTGGGGGATACAGCTCACCCACACTATTAATAACGCATCAAGTCCATACCAGTCACTGCAATCAAGGGTTTCTGATCCAGACCCTGCAATCAGGGCAGGAGTTGAAACGAGTATGAAGCTTCAAATATACCATTTTATATCGCATTGATCTTAGAGTGCTACACTGGTTCTTGCTTTAAGACAAAATACATACTTTGATCTTAAATACCTCCAGAGCCTTTTCCACCTGCAATTACACTAATGAGCAGAAAAATCCCTTCTTTTAAAGCACTCCTGCTTGCACCCAAACATCCCCTCCTCAGGGTAGGGTTTGGGGAATTACTTATCCCACCCAATGCACCCCGTTGATGCAAAGAGAGAGCAGGGACATTGTGAGAGTTCAAGTTATTCCTGGTCCTATTCCTAAAGGCAACCGCAGAAATCCAGAAAACCTTAAAAAGGGGAATTATCTAGACTACCCTCACTATCAAATAAAACTCCTGCAGCATTAGGAGATCATAGTTGTCATATGCCCGGACCTCCCCAGAGCTCCGAGATGGTTCTCCAGAGCAGTATGACAAATTACCAGCATAAGAAAAAAATCAAACAAAGCAAAACAAAACAAAAAAAAAAAAAAATCAAAGCTCCAAATCGCAAGAGGCTCACCTTCCCACAACATACAAAAGCTCATCCAAGTGAGGGCCTGGAAGCTGTGCAGCTTCTGCTAAACCCTCAGCAGCAGCACAGGTCCTGGCTGGGGCTACCCATGGGCTCTGGGCATCCTGTGAAATTCAGGACACCTTGGCTGGGGGCTCCACACCAGTTCCAGGCATGATCTTTCCTCCCCAGGGAAGCTGCCACCATTTAGTGGAAACCTTAAAGACCAAAGAACATTGCATTTTTGTTATTCTGAGGTGCAGGGATGCTGGCAATCAGCAGGTAAACCCCTTCTGCTGATGGCTGCAAAATAAATTCAGAGGGTGGTGGTTGGTTTTGTTCTGGTGTTTTTTAGTCTGCTCTTTTTGGTATTACCCAGCTCTGTTGTTTTGGCAATTGAGGAAATGAACATTTAACACCAAAAGTGACCCGCCTTTGCATAAAGTTACAGGCCACTGACTTGATAGAACTTGTGATTGTATAGTTGTAGGGAAGAGATACTGTAACATTTTTCTTGCCTGTTTATTTCTTATAATAGCATTCACATAAAGCAGATCAAAATATTTTTCCTTTCAACATGCAATTTAGGTCAGAACTATTATAACTCTTAGAAAAAGCTAATCCATTTCCAGTGACCTTTCAGAATTACCCATAGTTTCTCGTGCCTGGTACACCTCATATCAGATCATATGTAACAGTGTAAAAAGCACAGAAATGGAGAAGTGTAGCCTTTCAGATCCATAAGCCTGTGTGTGAGCATGAGCACCAATTAAAAAACAGTTGAATTATTGCACCTAATAACTAATATTTATTAAATAAATTAATGCCTCTTTATAATTGACCTCATACATTCTCCCCAATTACAACATAAAACTGTTAATTTACATGATTTTAATGGACAAAATGTGGTTGCAAATATATTGAAATTAGAGCTACTAAGCTTCTTCATAGTAAACGTGGGGAGGGAGGGACTGGCATTTTCTCCTATTGCTCATGACCTTCATAATTAATTTCTAAAGTAATTTCTTCCTTTGTCCAGCAGATACCACCTCTGGCTGCATTTGTGGGAGGAAAGAAGATTTCCCCAATTTATTACTGAATATAAATACCATTAATTACTGCTCGGACGATAAAATCTGACAGATTTCAATGTGAGTGGGATTCCCCCGGCGCACCCAATATAGTCATGATGGCAAAGGCCCCCCAGGGAGACCCCGGGCAGGGTCGCAGGGCACAGCCAGGGCATGGGCAGGACACTGGCTGAGAGCTGCCCAAGGGGCTGCTCAGTTTAAAGAAATAAAAGAGAAACCTTTTTTATTCGTAACATATTTATCCTGTGGCTAAAGCTGCGAACACATGGAGGTTATTCAGAAGAGCACAAAGCTTGCCTGACTGTCCCTTTGCCTGTGCCATTGCTCTCTGTCCTCAAAGTGCTGCTGAAACTGCAGTACAGGAGCAATTTTTTTTGGCACAAAACCTGTGGTGAGAGAGGCTGAACCTACAAGCCAGGCTTGCTTCACACAAAGCCAGCACCACACTGCAGCCCAAGGGTGGGAGCATCCTCTGACCAGTTCTGCGGGAATTGAATCACTGGAGGAAGAGTTGGACGTGAAAATGCAAGAGGAGTCTGGTATGTTGTGCTAATGCTCGGGGACTACTCGGGCAGCTGCCAGGTGGCTGTAATTTGCCCTCAGCCACTCTGGGGACACCCAGGACCAAAAGTTTCACATAGCTCCAGGGTTTGGTGGTACATTTACCTAGGCAGGCAGCCATGCTCCTAGATGGTCTCCCCAGGGGCAAGGGATCACTGCCACAAGCACACACCATAAGTAAGATTCAGGGTAAGCACGTGGCATGGCAGCAAGCACCAGTGGCAAGGAGGAGAGGTCTGTCAGGGCTCCCTAAAGGATACTCACTGCAACTCCCAGCAGTTAACCGGTCTTTCATATACAGACCATCAATTTAGTAGCACAGAACCTGAAAAAATTACAGATTTGGGATGTCTTAATCCCACAGGTGGGGCTGTGTCTCTTCGCGCTTTAAAGGACCTTTACTCTGCAAAAATGAACCTGTCTCACAGCGAGCTTAATAAACCGGTCACCTCGGTGCTGGTGAGCTTTGCAGTCGGGAGAGGGAGCTGTGCTTCTGCGGGACAGACACACGGACACATCAGGGAGTTTGAAAGCCCGTTTTCGGCCAGACCTTGCAACGTAATATGCTCGTGTTTCCTAAATAAAATATAGATTTGAAGAGGTTTTAATTGAATGCATCAATATTTTTCCAGTTGTCTTCCCCTCTCTCCTTGGAAGTTTAAAAAAACATAGCTATTCACAAAATTGGTCCAAGTTTATGAATAACTTTGGGCCCCCTGAAAAAATCACCTTTTTAACTAGCTTGCTATCCCTGTCTTGGTGCTGCCCTGCTTCCACAAAGCTTCTGTGAGACACCATGGCACCCCTGGTCACCCACCCATCCTCCCCCATCCCACCTGCCACTCACCATCTCTTTATCAAAATGAGCTCTGACCTTCCCACCACCAACTGCATCCCGAGTCACATGCACACAGGTTTTATCCTCTTAATTGGGGTTTGAATCACACCTTCAGAAGCCCAAAAACTATCTCCCAGCAAAACCTGTCCCAACAGCTCTACCACCTCGTGCAAGTCTAGATCAGTGCTTTGGGATTGGCAAGACAGCTAATCACCTCTTTGAAAACATGTCTGTACAGTCCATACCCAGATAATTACATAATACAATGTCCAAAATATTGTGATGGAAAAGATCTCCATGTAATTTCTGTTCAAATGCCTTGGGCATTGCTGGCAAAGCCCGGGCTGCCTGCTCCTGCTGCCAGGCCAATGTGCGGAGCCCTCAGCCCAGCAGAGATCAGCATCTTTTGGGGGCTCCCAGGCAAAGAATTCCAGAGAAACACCTCTTCCAGCAGAAGCAATAGATATCCAAAGGGGTTTACCCTTCCTCTGTCTGCTTCTTAGCGATTTCAGTTAGTAAGACACAGAGTGGCTTAAACTCCAGGTAACTCAGACTTTGTAACTTCTGAAAGATCATGGAAAAAAAGATCAAAACCAAACAGAAATTTATGTGGTAAAAGACCTGTTGTAATGTTTTGCCAATGATGCCTTCATTCCTAATTTCTGCATACACCTGATGGTCCATATAGTCCAGTATGAGGCACATCAGCAAAAATACAACGCTAATTATTTACCACATAACTTTTCCAATGAAAATGGCAGACATAGAGCTATTAAATGAAACCATGCTATACTTAAAACTGCAAAGGACTCCTAGGCTACCCAGATTGTCTGAGTTCATTACAGCAACCTCCGTCTCGAAAGGAGAGGTTTCTTTCTTGTGTTCCTTAGCACTCTCATATGGTAGAAGTCCATTTCTCATGATGTGCATCCAGGAAGCACAAGCATCAGGTGGGATGTTGGGTACCGGGACATGAAGATCCCAGCTGACAGATCTACAGGAGTTTTCTTCAGGTGTCACTTCAGATTTGTGAAGAGGGACTATATCAAATAGCAGAATAAACCTTGCATCCATGACTGCAGAAATACAGAAACCTTGAATTGCAACTAGATAAACTCTCTGAATCTCTAGTTTTCTTCCTGGCAGAAATAACAGTGCTTATGAGTTACATCCATGGTTTGGTTTGGATCCTTCATTTCTGGACAACTTTAGAGGGTTTCCCCAATGTGCCTCAGCTGCTGTCTCCAGAATAAATCTGGTGCCTTGCAGTAATGTTACTGAGGGTTTCTCTACCAGGTGCACACTCTGAGTCACAGCAGATTTATTGTTTCACCTTTGCCTCCAGGATTATGGCAAGTGACTCCAGAAGCCCATTATAGGCTTGAAAACCATTCCACCTCCAGCAGACAGATTCTCAGTGCAATGCTCCTGTCTTGCTATATATTCTTTATGGCTGTGAAGCATTTCTAGCTAATAGTCTCAAACTTGTGAAAAACAAAAAAAACTGAGTTGTTTATTTTATAGCATTACAGGACACACCCTTAATGTCCCACTGCAAACATGAACTACATAAAGGTTTTGATTGCATAAGGGAGGTACGAGTCTCCCAACAACCACTCCTGAGAGGAGCAGGCATGGTTCAGTCCCAAAGAGCCAGCAGGCTGTCGGCTTGGGGAGACGTGCAGCGAGACCGGGAGAGGCCACAAAGCTTAGTGAAAAGCACCTGGGTGCCTGTGGGACACCCGAGCAGGGCCAGCCAGGCTGGCGTGACTGCACCAATGTCATATTGCTAGTACTAATTTCATTGCTAGGAAATTCAGGGATCAAGGAGATAAATTATTGATAGGTGACAGAGGCATTTGGTTGGAATTACAGCTTCCTTCACGTGACAGACCTGAACCAGCTAAGGAAAAATTCCCTCCAGGCAGCCATCTGGGATTTTGGAAAATGGCCATATGGGTGATGATGGCTTACTAACCCATCCCCTTCCCCAGCCCTAGCTTACGGCTCTTACTCATATTCTGTCGTGCTGGCAAGCTCTGTGCTGGCAACCACAACGTCCCTGACAGCAAAGCTGCCTCCTACGCCCCCCACCACAGACAACAATGCTCACCTGCCCTGGCAGGTTGGAGAAAAGCACTGGATGCTCCCTTTTTAAGGCAAAATACAAAAGCTTTTGCTAACAGAATAGTCCTATATGTTTCTGAGTCCACCTGCCAAGAGGAGGTTTTCTTGATGACTTTTGGGTGTGGAGTTAGGACAACATAACACCATCATGTATTCATCCTCCTCCTGAACGACTTGTTGCCCATGCTTGATCTCTCGTGGTGGTTCACATGCCAACATAATTAACAACCCTCACGATACAATAGGCTTGGGTAACAGCCTGGCCCAGTATCAACTGCAAAATGTCTCAAAGTATGGGCAGTGCCCTCAAACTCTGACAGTCCGATTAGATACCACCCCACCAGGAGGCCACATTTGGGGCTATTCCTTCAACAAATAAACAATTATTTCTTTTAATATTTACTGAAATACAAGCACCAGCTCACACTGGGAAGTTTTTAAGTTTGCAATCACACCAGGAGGTAAATTGGTTGTGGAGCAGGGCTCGGCAGTCCCACACTGGGCAAGCAGGCTGTGATAAACACAATACTGCGCTTCCTAAGTCAGTATGAGGATGCTCGCCTGTGCCCTGTGTTGATGGGGTTCTTGAGATAACTAAGGTTTATGGTAGCCAAAAACAGAGAGAAGAGATAGAAAGAAAAAGGCACCTGTGGCTCCCACGAAGGCCAGTTTGAACACCCCCAGCTTTATGTGACAGTGAAGCACAGCAAACTGTTTGCCTTCCCCAGACTAAAAATACAGCAGGGACCAGCTTCATCCAAGGGCCACGTGACATTGGTGAAGGGCAGTTAAGCATCCCTAGAAAATGTCTGCTTTTAATAGAAAGCAATGTCATTTCCCAGCTCCCTGTAATAATCTCCTCCCCCACAAATGTGCTGCATTACTCATCTAAAGGAGAGCAAGAAATATGCAGCCCATGCCCAGCTAGTTTCTGCCTCGGTACTAGCAGAACTGTACATGGAAGCAGTCTCCAAAGAGCCATCAGCAGCCGCAGGGCCAGGCACACCAGCACCCTGCACACCGCCACAGCTGCCACCTTCAGATCCTCCAGATCCAAGAAAGTTTCTTCAAATAGTTAATTTTCTTCAGACTTGTCCTTTTTTGGCCTTTTACATCTTTGCTGCCCTGTTAAAGGCTTTCCTTCAACTCCCTGTTCTGGAAAATCCTGTTTGCTGAACTGGGCACTGTCCATCACTAGGACTCGTCAAAGATGCCTACCTATGGCCACTGTAAGGATTTCAAAGCCAAACTTGGCCAGCAGTCAGACTTCCTAGGGTGGACTGTTTATTGAGAATATAACTCCCATTCATTATTGTAAAAGCTGTCAGAGAAAAAAAAAACCCACATTCAGGTGGCAGTTTCAAGGCATGATCAAATGGACCATCCTGCTTGCTGAGATTTTTCCATGTAATATAAACTTCAAAGCAGTAAATAATTAATGAAATATCATCCTGAAAAATCTGAGTATTAGGGAATCAGAGGAATATGGAAATTATATTTCCATATGGAAAATCCTTAGTATTAGCTCTTTCACCAAGCAGGGGCCATTGGGACCTTCTAGCCTCAGAAAGAGTGAGAATTTGGGGCTCAGTCATTCAGCCCTTAACAGAATAAGCACTTTTATCCTGTGCATTTCTGCTTCCCTTACCAGTGCAGTATTCAAAGACTATTGGGACTGCTCACATGAGGAAAGGGGGAAAGTTGTTTCATCCATAATGATAATGACCAGAGTAAGACTTTATTGTTTCAGCTGCGGGACTGCTTTCAAAGCCCCATAATTTTCTTCACCTAATGCTGGGAAAGCAACACATGCTCTGCTTGCAAATGTGGGTCTGCTCCAGCGGAGCCACAACGCTTCCTCTGCAGTGAGCCATTTCCCAGCACATGGACAGAGGGGTATCCATTACATTGTTTACAGGAATGGGAAAAAAAAAAGGCTTTTGTTGGAAATAGATGTAACAGAGTGCGAGGAAGGTCACAAGGGACAGGCAGCCTGGGAACAGGCGATTCCACCTTGCTTTGATTTGCTTTCCTTTGTTTTGGGGTGAGAACATTTCACTTGTCCAGCTCCCCTATTATGTCACATCCAGATTACTCAGTGCATGAGGTGTTTGAAATGTTACATCAGACATAACATTTGTTTATAGAACTTTATCTTTTTCTCAGACACTTGCTTCTCCATCTTCTTGAAAATATTTATGCAAATATTTCCATTTTCAGGAATGTGAACTTACTTATATCAACCTCAGGGTGACAGGCACTTTAACTATAAAATGGTACAAGTGGTTGCTGCAGACCTCTGCAGCATTGCCTGGGAACTTTTCTTGCTTCTTACAAACACCAGTTCACCAAAACCAGAATTAGGCAGGGAAAAAACAGTTCTGGAGAAACACGAATCTGGAAATGTCTCTCAGCCTTGAGATGGAAGTGCTAGCCAAAAAGGGAACAGGAAATTCACCCTAAAATCCCAGAGGTTACAGTGTTCACCACTCTCAGTGTCAGCACGCTGCATCTGAGGATCTGTTATAAATCCCCAGTTGAACACTGTTTTCTGTTTCTAATGAAAAATTTCCAAAGGTCTTACTTACACTTCTATGTAAAACAGAGGGAGGATTTTAAATCGTTCATTTTCAGGGAAGAAAATCTTCTTACTATTACACATTTGATCAGGGCAATATATTGCAGAGGTTGTGTGCTGCCTGCTTTGACACACTGCCTTAAGCTATCTCAGTTATACTCCAGCCAGGAAAAATACTGCCAGTTATTCACGTTCCTGAGAAATCTCTTTTGTTTAAACTTCGTGAAAGTACAATATGGGGATGAGTTATGTTTTTGCAAATAGGATACTTCAGGCAATGTCAATCACGTGTAATTCATTCATACGAAATTATGCCCTTCCCTCTCACTGCTCATGTCTCTTATTGCTCATTAATTGCCTTAATTTCCTGGGCAGCTGCCAGAGATGCCATGACAAGAGCAGCATTTAC
This sequence comes from Morus bassanus, assembly GCA_031468815.1. Taxonomy (NCBI): domain Eukaryota; kingdom Metazoa; phylum Chordata; class Aves; order Suliformes; family Sulidae; genus Morus; species Morus bassanus. The sequence goes on from CM062573.1 coordinate 25,678,017, forward strand.
AGGAAAGCTGCTCCAGCAACCCCTATGAAAGGGAATTTGGCAAATAGGTGCTGGAAAGGGCACAGGGAAAACTTTGATTGCAGCATCTGAGCTTGGAATTGGTGCTCTCCCACTGCAGCACCCAGGACAGGCTCTCACATTTCTGGCCATGCCAACACCGTCCTTCCCATCCAGCTGCAGGAAAACTGCTGGGAAGCTGATACCCCCTATCTCCAGTTTCTCTTTCCTTGCATTTTCCACAAGCAGGGTCAGACCCTGTTGAAATTCTCCCATCCGCATGGCCCCCAGACCCACGCAGACACCCACATACGCCCTGGAGAGGGCTGCCACCCACCAGCACATCCCACCCGCACAGCTGTGAAACCCCTCTAGCCCTGAGCCACAACATATCACCATCTGCTGCCGCTGCTTCTTTTCCCAGGCTGTGGTTTGATAAAAGAGTAAATCCAGCACTGGCATCCCAGCAACCAGATTAAAAAAAAAGGAGAAGAAAAAGAAAAGCTGCACAGCCCAAGGGATTCACATAGCATAAACTTTCCACCAGTTCAAATTTGCTTAGAAACAACACTGCTAAGTTAACTTTGTGCAGCTTGACTTGTTCATTTTTTTTGCAACCACCATTGCAGCTTGGGAAGACAAACCTCTCACCCCCCTCCATGCATGTCACAATGCCCATCACACATATCTCTTTCCTCCCGGCTGGATGAGGCTGTACAGCTCCTGTGTCCCCTTTGCTCCCCAAGCAGGATGCCCTGCGAGGGCTTGGCTGAATCCAAGCACAGCCCACAGTGCTCCTGGCACTGTAGCCATTGGGGCATCTGCATTCAGCATCCCACCACTTTGTGATTTGCTTGGTTTTGTTAGACCTTAATGTTTAAACTGAAAAGTCCATTTATTATTCCAGAAAAACACCATGGAATTTTTTTTCTGACATACAAATTCCCCGTTTTTTTTCAGCTGAAAGATCTATCAGTCGGTTTATTAGCTTGGAAATCTAACTGTGCCTCTGAGACCTCTGCTGACTCAGAGTTACGGTAATACTGGATAACTTGGGTATTAATGCCAAGTTGCAAATAAGATTTGCTCCGCTGGGCCGGCTCTCAAAAGGAATGAATGTTTTAGGCCTGAAACTGTGTCTCTTCTCATAAAAAAGCACAGCTCTCCTGGTTTTCTATTTGTTTGCCATTAAAGGAATGATTTCATCTTGCCTTTTGCTTGTCCTCTGGTTAAAGTTTGCCTTTCTGGCAGAAGGTTCAGTGGCCTATAAAAGCACAACTCAAATTTGGAGATTTACCCACTATAATATCCCAAAATCCACACTTCATCATCAGCAGTAACTTTACATGCTCACAACCCCTGTTGAACCGCCTCTTCATTCCTGGCTTGCAGTTAGCTGCTATTTCACTGAGCAAACCCCCTCTGACCTGGCTCTGGTCTAACACCATGGCCAAACCAGCTCTGTTTACCCCCAGAGATAGCCAGGCTATAATCAAGCATACCAGCTCTGCCAACCGCTGTGGGGACTGCAGCACTTTGCAGCTGCATTCCAGTTCATAAAGGTGGTTCCTGTGGTTATTTCAGCAGCCCCTTTGCTTCCAGTGAGGTTGAGACGTAGAAATTCACCTGCAGGGCAAATATCTTAAATAAATAGTGCTTGCACCTTCCCAACAAGGTTTCGCAGCTGGCAGTGATGCCGGTTATGGAGCAGGGCCATGCTGCCCATGCATGCATGCTGCCTGGCTCGGGTTTCCCCTCCTTTCCCTTGTTTCCAGTTTGCTGCAGCATAGCCATAAAATCATACAGAACTCTTAAGAGTGCTTCCAAGAAATGAATGCAACCAGCAAAAATTGGTCTGGAAAACAAAATCCATTCTGCTTCCTTCACAGAAAGTTTCACGGGAGCTGCCTGCTCTGCCCTGCCTCAGACAGGGTCCTGTAAATTGATACATTAGTAGGTCCTGCTTCTCTGAGCCAAGTTTTGTAATACAGGTGCTCATACAGAGCAGATGGGCACATTCACATGGCCAAAGGTAGAAATGCCGTGAGATGTTTTCCTTCCCATGCCAGAGCAGAATCTCCCCGTCTCCGAGCTGCACAGCAGAGGATCCAGGTTTTGTCCTGGCCCTCAGGGCTTGGTCTCCAGGGATGGCAAAGGAAACTCTTCCTGGACAGCGGATCCGTGCAGCTTTCCAGGCTCTGGCAGAAGGCAGGATCCAGCCAACAATATCAACAAAATTTGCATTCCATCCTTCTTACTTCCCACTTAGCCACTCTCTAGCCAGGAGTTTGCTTCGACCCTCATGGCTTGCTTCAGAGCCCTGGAGGTCAGATGTTTTTCCCTGGAGCCTCCAGGCTTGATCCCAGCTTGAAACCCCTTCTGCTAGAAGCTCATCCCCACACCAACTGCTCCCCGAGTGCCCCCCAATTACAAGCAACTCAGCACAACCTCAGGAGCTGGGAGTTAGCAGTGATGCGCTGGCTGCTGGCCTGACCACAAATATCTGTATTTCACAAATAAAGCAGGTTAATTTAAGCCACCACAGTCTGCAACAGTCTGAGAGCTCCCTAAGGGTCCTTGTAGAGCTAAGACTTAGGCAATCATTGGACTTGCAATATAATATGCTCTGTAGATATTTTAAATAGAGTGGTCTGGCCAAGATGTGGTTAGATTCAGTCCTGTGCTCAAAAGACAGAAGTGTGGCCAAAAAAAGTGAATGCTGAACAACCAACGGAGTTCCCAAGACTATTTTACTGAAATAATTTCAATCCAGATGATATATAAGATGGCTCTTTTTAAAAAGAGGGTACCCTTCTTTTCATTTAGGAAGTGAAAGCTCACACTGAACTTGTTCTGCCATCTCGTAAGTCCTTCACCAAAGCAAAAAGTAGAAGCAGCAAGTTTATATGTTAATTGCATAATAAAAGGTACTTGAGTTTAGACTTGTACAGTCAGTTCTGCCACACCCGCAAGCATGTTTATTTAAAACACATCAGCCTTGACTACAAGGACTCACTAGCACAATAAAATCAAAACCCCACAATTATCTTGTTGGTAAACTTCAAATCCTTGTTTCTGTTCTGGGTGCATAATTTTCCATTGTTCCTGGCAAGTGCCAGTGGGTTTTAAGAGCTTGCTCTGGAAAGACACAAACTGAGGACTGATCAGTTCAGGGAGGAAACCAAAGGAGGTTGAGGAGCCCTGAAGGAGAGAAAATGGGTGCCTGACATGGAGCCCTAGTTGTGGAGTGACAAACATCACTTCTTAGCAGCAGCCAGAGGTCTGAATAAAAATAAAGCTGCTCCATCTGAATAGACCAGAGCAGGGAGTTGCTTGAGGCTTCCCAGATTGACCTGCTCTGGTCACCACGGCTGCAGAAGATTCCCACTGGGCAGCATGGAGACGACACCAAAGGACTTGCAGCTGACAGAGAAATGAAACAGAGTCGTCTCCTATTTTAAATAGCCAGCTAACTCACCAAGGTAACCTCTCGGCTGGGCCTCATGTGCAGCAATGGAAACGGTGGTGAAAGCGTTTAGTATCTTACCTGACAAAGCTGCGTCACTCCCACTGGTGGCATGTGATGTGCAGAAGGCCCAGGAAGAAACTATTTTTTTTCCTGGACTGTCATATGCTGTAGGTCAAGGTTGAAATGCACGGGTGACTCCCACACATAAGAAAGCTGGTATCTGTTGACTCTCACAGCTGATTATTTTGGAACAATAATTCATGTTTGCCTCCCTGGATACAGGGAGGTGAATGACAACTTGGATTAGCACTGCACAGCCTTGCCCTGAGGACTTCTTGTTGATGAGTAAACCACCACCTCTGCTATTAAGATCCTCTGCTTTGACATCCATCTGGGGCAGAATATAGGATATTTTCTAATCATCAGTTGTGAAAATTACTTCTGTTTCTGGTCCTACACAGGGCTGGCAATCACCTCATCCCTCTCGGGCAAGAAAGCCAGCTATTTAAAACACGGTCACCCAAGCTCTCCCAACACAGGCACAGGCTGCTGCCCTAGTTAGGAGCTCCCCAGCGCAGGGCAAATTAGACCACTGTAACACAATACAAGAATGATCAGCACGATCACGGTGACCTTAGTGATGGGAAGAGCAGCATTTCACTTGACACCAATCCTATGCCCTCATTCCCAGCACACTCAAATGCCCCTTGTTTTTTTTTTAGATGCCCTTTGGCTTTTGTTCTCTGCTTCATTTGCTTTTGATGCAGGAATTTGAGACCTAGCTGAAAATAATATTTTTAGAAAGGTGAACATTGATCACTGATTTTTTTTTCCTACCAAAAGTCAGCTGCACGAGGGGAACAGCACAATCCTGCACCGCTTAGGACCTAAGCTCCTAAGAGGAACATAAGGCAGGGTGAAAGCAGTATCAGCTCATCTCTCCTGGGGAGTACCAAAAGCATGTAAGATGGCACAAGGACCACATTATCCATGCTCAGGAATCCCCATATTGCCAGGATGACAGATTCAGGGGAACAACTATCACCTCTTTAAAGCAATACTGCTAAAGAGAGCCCTGGGGGCATTGCCACCCCTCGGGCCAGTCAGTAATTACACAGAGCACACCACACTTCCTCAGGGCCCTCCAGTCTCAGCCTTCAGAGAAGAATGAGGATTGGTGTTTTAACACATTTAACCAGACTTTTCTCAGAGCTGTGCCGTAAAAAAAAAAAAAAAAAAAAAAAAAACCAACACCAAAGCAAGAGGCAGTAGATAAGCTGCAATAGGGACACACTTCAATTAGTTAAGGAAATACCCCACCATTCTCAACAAAGGTGGTCAAATGTTGAATGGGCAATCAAATGTTGATAATAAAATCTCCATCCTGGGAGATGCTCAAAGCTTTTCCCAACAAGGCACTGAGCAACCAGGTCTAACTTCAAAGTTTGTCCTGTGTTAGAAGAGGTTGGACCAGAGACCTTCAAATGTCCCTTCAATCTGAACTTATTGATTTACTGGACTAGGCCCTGACTCAGGATTTTTCCAGACAGGAGAAGACAGTAGGTAACAGGAAAGAGATCTATGATCCTCTAGGCAAGAACATGCCTGGCAAATATCTTGGTTTGGTATCGTGTTTTAGCCTCACAAGAGACAGACACCGCTAAAGCACTCTACAAGGATTCTCCATCCTACTGGAGAGAAAAACAGAAAACAAATCCATAGTGTAGTGCTCCCAGGGAGCAGAAAGCTGCAGGATTTAGCAGGCACAAATCACACCCTGGTGCTTGCCAGGAAGCTGATGAACAGTTCATTAGATCTTCTCTGGGTCAGAGATTCAAAGTTAGAGTTAGAAAAACAAACACAGACTAAGACTGAAATCACTTTATTGAAAAATTTCATACAAGAATAGTCAGCGTGATATTCAAGTGTGTGATACAGCAACACCACAGACAAGCTCCTTACACATCTCAACTCGAGGCTGATTCATTTACAAACAGCCAGTGTCTCCACATACTCCGCTTTCCAGCGACATGTGCGGCATCCAGTCACATCAGTGAGTTTCAGTGCAACACAGGGAGCAGAGTCTGTCTCTGCATCAAATAAGATTAGCTATGACTGATTCTTCCTGTGAGAGGTACGAAAGGCCCTGTAGGTCTGTTGAGAATTCTGTTTGCAATATAAGGCATCATTCCCACCCCAGCTCATTCAAAACACTGACTGAAAGCCTGTAACAAAATATTTTGCCAATAAAAATCTTTTCGAAAACTAGTATTAAAAAAATATATATAGCATAAAACTATCAAAAAGTGCCTGTGCCAATTTCCCCTTTACAGAAATAGTATTCTTAAAAAAAAAAATCACATTACCTTAGAAATTCACACAATATATTGCATCTTTCTGAAATACTCTGTGCAGCAGAAGCCCTATACAGTACCTGGGCATTTACAAGACAGGCCAGTAGCTCCCCTTTACTTCTGTCTCTACAGCAGCTGCCAAGAATTTGGCTAGCATAGTTTTAGGATTTAGGAAGTAGAAAGCTGCAGGATGGCAAACCAAGTGTTTGTAAATCAGTACCATTCCTTCTCAAGAAGGAGAAAAATCCATCACAGGAATCTCCTGATTAAAAAGATATTAGATATTACTTGTTGCTGGTGTCGGTGAGACAATACAGTTTTGACTGTTTCTATGTCAGTTTTTATTTGCAGAGTACCATTTCATGTGCCAGAGATGTACCTGCAGCATATTTCAGTGATTTCTGGTCTAATAAGACCATACAGCCAAGTCACAGGAGCAAATCAGCTCCAAATCAGGAGCAAAGCCACATTGGCTTACTTTTTTTCATGAAAAAAACACCGTAAGACACTGACAGACACAGGGTTGTCAGCCTACTGTCTGGCAATAATTAACACTGATTGCTCCCCAATTCAGTTTTCAGCAACCTGGAAGGTGTTACATAGAAGAGCAATCACTGTCTTGCCCCGTTTTTCCAGGCACAAGATTCAAAGCCCCTGCAGCCTTCATGCACAGCTAAGCAGGAAAGGAGCTGAATCCCCAGGTACTGCTGTGTGTGTGAAACCCACTCTGTATTTGGTGACTTAATCTTCTCAGATAACTCAGCAAGAACTTAGTAACTCTCTGCATAACCTTGGAAAATACCAGGAGTGGGCTTTACATTTGAGGATGTACAAATCAGATGACTTGCTTCTCTAAGAAAACAGCAGTAACCCATTCAGACGCAGTCAGCAGAGGGATTTTTGTTAGGGGGGATTTTTGTTTGCTTTCTTTAACAGAGAGCTGGCAACAGCCAGGGCCCCTCCCTGTACAAAGCGTACAAAGTTATCTCCAGCTAGAGGTCCTAGCGCATAAAGCCCTTTCTCCTGAGTACATTCATAGGTGAATGGGTCAACATCTATGGGATTCCTTTTTGAACTGACTGGTTGGTCACTGTCCATTGCCAAGTCAATGCCATTATTTGGCAGAAAGGAGAGGTTGGGGTTTGAGCCAGTTAGAACAAGAGCCATGGAAATTTTGTAAGCTTTCTGGTACCCATTCTTGTCTTGAATGATACATTTCTTGTCCTTGCCAAAGGATAGCATATGATGTTCAGGAAAGCTAACGTAACACTCATAGGGCCCAGCACAAGCAGCTGACTGTTCTTTCATCATCTGATGGACTTTGTGGTATTCAGGGTACATCATTTTGGGGAGCTGGTTAAAAATAAGACCTGGATCACTGACACACCTCCGAAAAACATGGATTACTGGAATATTGCAATGGTGAGCAAAGAGAATCGCATCAGCAGCTGTCAGACCAGCACCTACAATCAAGACTGGATCTGACATGATGCCAATGTTGTTGTTCCTCACTGCTTCCTCTAGGGCAGACAGCTGGTGATGGACATAGGAAAGGTTCTCTCCCTTGACCCCAAGCCATGTAGGACCATCATATGTTCCTGTAGCTAAGACCACATTCTCTGCATAGATGGAAAAGGGCTCTTTATCACCTTTCAGAGTTTTGAAAAATCCATCCACCTGAAAGACCCCTATACTTTTCTCATTGAGATTCCACAGTGAGTCACTATTTTGCAGATCTTTTTGTGCGTGGTTGGAGATGCTCTCTGCACTCACTTTCCTCACAGAGGTCACAACAGTATCACTTCTGAAATTATTCTGCAGTCCTTTCTTCATCACATAGTGTTGGTAATATTGAGCAATGTCTTCTGCTGTGGCTCTATTGTTTCTGAGGCCTCTGTAATATAGTACAAACAAAGGTCAAGCAGCAGTTAAGTAACAGACTGGAATTTCTCCCCTTTTCCACTGAATGTATCCTACAGCCATCTCTCCTGGCACTACCAGAGAAGACTTATCTAGTTTCCCTGACTTCAGCAAAGTTACTCCTCATATATAATGGTCCACAAGCTGTTGGACAGAGGCAGCTTTCTCTAGCTTGAATCCTATCCCTAAGAATATGGTTGCACATTTATGCCTTCCTCTCACATCTTGCTTCCATTCCATTTTTAACTCCTGGACTTTTTAACATTAATTGTTACACATATCAAGAGCAGAAGCACCTCATAGACTGTACAGTAGCTGAGCTGATTATAGTAGTCATTAGGGACAGCAGGAGTAGACACAGGAGTCAGATGACCATGCCTTTTCCAAGCTGTATTTAGAACTCATGGTCACTGTGATCCATCTCCCCAGTGGATGTTGAGAAGGACACATTCCAAGCAGCACTGCAACTTTGCCTGAATCACTGAACGGAGAATAGACTTTTACTGGGGGGTGGGAGGGTGTCCTTTCTCTCACTAGAAACATCCATTAACAGATGGGTAGCTACATTCAAAAAGTCCACTCCACTTCAGGTTTCCAAGTAACATCTGGATGTTTGAAAATCATACCATAGATATCTTACCTTCTCTTTTGCTTTAGCCAGTCTTTGAACGGGAGATCTGGGAGTCCCATCCATTCTCCTCTGCTCAGGGTAATCATAGAGCCCTCGATAGACTGAAACAAGAAACACAGACTTTCAGTTATTTAATGTAAGAAGTGAAATGTAATTTTGTCATGTTTCCATATGGCACAGATCATGAAATCAGTGATTTCCTCTGATCTGCTGTCATGGATAAGACCATCCATGTTCTCCAAAAAGAACAATAGACTGGAAATATAAATGCCTCTCATGCTTTTTTCCCTTTTAAACTTCCACTTGTCTATATACATAAAATCAAATGTAGCTGACTGGCATATTAGGGCAGCTTTTGCCTCTCCAGTCAACACATTTGGCCATCTTACAACTTGCAGACCTAAGCAGTTAGGCTTCAATTCACATACATGCCAGGCACCTCCAGGAGCATTTCTGCCAAGGACCAAGTGGGGGATGGCTCTGTTGGTCTCATGCCACCAAGTGAGGACAGATTCTGCTGTTCCACCAAAGTCTGTGTCTGGATGCTGAAGAGTATCAAACAGAAGAGCCACAGGGCTGTGGGATCGTCCCTCCAAGCCTTCAGACAGATATTCCAAATCCTAAAAGAGAGACAGATCGGATGCTCAAAATGTGTGTCCTGCTAGGCAGCAGACTGCTTGTTACTCCAGTATCCCCAATCAGTGGTTTTGGTGTTCTGTGAAGCTCATTTACTGGCACAGACCCTGTTATTGCCCGAGGACTACCTCAAGGATCTTAGCAGCAATGCTGGCATTTCATACAAGGGAGAGCTGGACAATTAGAAGTACTTTGCTTAAGGCTCATTCTGTCTGTGTACTTTGAAAATTCAGTATATATATATCACTTATAATATACCACTAGGATGCTTTACTATGATGTTATACTGTTTCTCTTCACACAAACCTGGTCCAAAATGGAGACATCTGGTGCCTCTTCCAGTTTCCTCTGAAGAATGGGATGAGGATGAATAGAGTCTCTTTTTAAGTAAGGGACGTAGCCTGACAGCAAATATGAGAGACAGATTCCTGAAGGTCCATTCCCTAAAAAGACACAATGAAGAATATATACTCCTGCAGATAGAGCAGCCCTTTGAGAAGTATTTCTAATATCCAGGTCAATTCAAAGGATAGGACACTGCTGCAGATAGAGGGGACTTTCTATTCCAAGTTGACTACTGACCTATTAGATGGAGTTGGGGAAGTCATTTTACCCTCTTATGTCCCCTTTTCCTCCTCAGTTGCATCTATTTGCATTGCAAGGTCTTAAGAACGTGCTCAAAAGTCATTGAGTTAAACAAGCCAGAGGTTAACCTCACTGGAAGCCTGAAGTCTCTAGTATGCTGAGGAATTGAGTTATTGCTCATTAACTTCCATAAAGGTTTAGAAACTGGTCACATACTTACTGGGGGGTCTCAGCTCTCCTGGATGCACATTTCACACCAGTGCAGAGTAGTTCATTGTGCACAGGATACAGAGTAGGTCCAGAAAAGAGAGTGACTATTAAAGTGAAGGGGAAACAGCTCTGCTCGGTAGGAAATCCCAGCTAATAAGGGCTATCCAGCAATAGCATTTTTGACTAACAGATCTTGAGGACACTTTCAAATGGGAACCAGCCCTACCATGGTACTGCAAGCAGTGTGTTAAGAAAAAAAGTCTCTGTGCCGTGCCATGCCAGGACACCACCACCACCACCACCCCCCCCAGAAAAACCACACTTTGAACAGATTGCTGGATGACTGAACTCTTCCTGCTGACCACCCAAAAGCCAGTGGAAAAAGTTGATACATGTGACTCCAAAGCCAGTAAGAGTAGCCTCTGAAAAGTTTTCACATGGCTCTTCTCCAGTATGTTTAATATTTCACAGTGTCTGCATAACTAGGTGTCAGCCTCTCTGGCTGCTCAGGCTTTGCTGCTCACTACTATGTGACTAACCACCATTACATAATGCAGTGACGATGTAGTGGAGGAGAGCTGAAGTGACACAGCAGCCTGCAGCAGGCTGTGTTGACACAGTGCCCATGCTGCATGCATGAGCAGCTGGAGCAAAGGCTGCTTCTTGGGGATTTGAGATAGAGGGAGGCTTAGGCTCTAAAGCTAACAGCAAGCTAAGTGAAGGGCAGTACATGCCATAGCTGGGGTCGAAGTCGGCTGTGCTGAGCAAGGACCAGCAGCTGCAAGTTAGTGTTTGGAATATTCCGCTTTCAGGAAAGTTGTCTAATACCAACAGCAAGAGAAACTAAAAGCAAACTGAACTGCAGCTATAGTAAAATATAACACCTTTCAGCTTACTCCTTTGCTTTAGGAAATATAAAGAGATACCTAAGCCAAACTTAATCATTTGAGCGCACGACACTCAGCAACACACACAGAGGACTTACTCTGAACCACCCCTAAGTTTGATATGGATGGTCACAAGCACAGCTGCCTCTGGGACTCAAACTATTCTAGAAAGCAACGGCTTTCATGAGGCTGCCAGCACAGTAGAGGAAGACCACAGCCTTCTCAGAGCAGGGCCTAGGGAAGTAGCTAGAACCTGTGTGCAATGTCCAGCTGCCGTGTAACAGCTGAGTTGCTTCAGTCCAACAGCCTCCTCAGAGTGCACATATTCACACCGGTGCTTCTGAGGCTCTAGTGATATATCCACATTGGGTCCCTGCATAGGTGCACTTGGGATGTACCAAAATATCCTCCCTCCCACCAAAAGACTTGTACAACTGGGCAGTACAAAGTCACTCTCAGACTAGAACCTGCTGGTAGTAGTGTCCTTCTCAAATTTGCTGTTAGCAGGGATTAAGTGTGATTTATGTGGTGCACTAACTTTGGACTAGCTCTCTTGGGGGCTATAAATTAGATGACAGATAAGGAAGGAACCGAACTCTACAAAGCATTTAACCACATGCTTAGATGAACAGGGTCCAACACCTGCGCTCAACATGATCGGTCACAGAGGGGAAGGTACTGACATCACTGTTCATGCTTTGCTCCAAGAATCACCTCACATTACAAAGCTCCCCTCTTGCAAGGGAGACAAGACAGTTACTACATAACCTGTTTTCTGAACTGGTAGAAAACCCACAGCTTTTCACCATTCTATTGAATCTGTATAAAATCAGTGTAGCTGACTTGCATTTTAAAAGAAATCTGTGAAAAACTGAGAAATTTATCAGCATCTGAAGCACTTTCTAAACACACACAATGGGGAAAAAAGATAACACAAACACACCTTCAATTCACATACTACAGATAATCTCTTCACAACGGGTTGATTAACTATCTGTAGTGAAGATGTTTCAAACCCTTCTAAATATCCAACCAAGAAAAACCAGGCCTAGCTGAACTGATGCTCACAAGGTTACCAATTTTTCCATTAAGAAAAAAGAAGCATGTGTTGTAGTTTGTCAAATACCTAGTTCCTATTCCTCACAACTCATAGTGGTCCTTCTCTTAGTACTAGAGAAAGTTTGGCTGTCAGGGAAATGAGGCAGAAGCAGTAGCCAGGCATTTCTGGTCTGAGTAAGAACATGTGGAAAAGAGCTGAAGACAGCAGTCTAGTGCAACTAGACTAGAGAAAACAGCAATGCTGGCAGGAGAAAACTTACCTATGATCACGACAGGCAGTGGCTTAAACCCACTCTTATTTTGGGGTCTGCTCAATAATGCATACATCTTCCTGTCTGGAAGCATTTATGTTCTGGAGTCTACCTGTTAAAAAAAATGTTCTGAATTACCTGCTTTTTTGACAAAACACATGACTTTCTATAGCCTACAAACCCACGCTGATCTGAAGTATTACCCTTGCATTGCAGACCATCACATTACACTTCTACACTCAGGACAGGCCTGCTTATCTTTTTCTTCTGCCCCCAAAACCGAAGGACGATTCCCTGATTATACCATTAAAAAAAAAAAAAAGGAGAGGACCCTTATCTTTTTCTTCCACACTCAAATTTCCCCCTCCAAAACAGCTGGCAACTTCAGTGACCCTCTGACTACAGTAACTGATGTGTTACCTCTTGTTAAAGAAAACTTCTCTTCTGCCCATACTGTGTAGAAAAATATTATTGCCATAATTATCATGAACCCATTCATGAATGCTTTGTACTTTTAAAGGAATTTGTGCATTTATTGATAAGTAGAGCAAACTGCATTTTCAAGTATGTGCCATTCCATCACTAAAGGATTTTTTGAGAAGTGCTAGTTTAGTTCCTGAACCTTCATTCTTAATTTTCCAGAAAATAGAGAGTTCTAGGTCTAAGCAAGTAAATAACAAGTCTTTAAAAATATATATACAACAAATTTATTATCTTGGAGGCTAAGGTGTGATTAGAGTAGAATCTACAAAACTCATCTGATTGAACATTTGCACAACAATGAACAGTGAATCAAAGTGTTTTTCCATTCCTGTAGGACTCCTACCATGTCAAATAATGACTTTAGTTTTCCAGGGAATTCAGATATACTGTCACTAATTTAGAGAAGTTAGAGTTATTTACAGCAGTAAAAGTGAAGTTTTGAAATTCAGCATAAGCTTTTTCTACAGAAAACACAGTCTTTTCTAAAAATGTTACTCATTTTGGAAAGCTAAGTAAAAATTCACTGAATGGCATGACTTTGTTCAGTTGGGCATGCTCTCCACACCCTTTTCAAGTGCAGAAAGATCTTTGGCAAGCACACTGCACACTCCCATAAGGTCTGGCACATCACTGCCTTTGACACAGGTATTGCAGCAAATGTCATCCTACAAGCATAACACTCCACTTTAAGCCTGACATTTACATCACCAGCAACTACAGTAATGCCGTTAGACCCTGGTGATTGAATGAGGAGCCAGAAGACCACAGGTAAGTTTAGGATTTGCAGAATCCCATGCTTCAGGAGGAGTCTTGTAAGTGCATTTGCCTGCAAGGATGTGACAATTCTCATATACACCAATATACAGCCATCACCAGGCTAGACAGAGCTATTCCAAGAGGACTGGGTTCATCCAAGTAGAGGCACATAAGGCTTACAAGTCAAATTCAAACTAGCAGCTTTGTCCAAATTTTTTGATCACAGTTTAGTAACACTTACTGGTTGCCTATTACACTTAACTAAGCATTAGTCTAAGAGACTCATGCATTTGCCTGATAGGGCAAGAACCACTGAAAAGACATAACAGTCATGCTTTGTAATTTAAGTCATTTCAAGCATCTAGTTTTGAAGAGAGTTGGATTTCAAGGAAATGTAGGTTCCCAGTTTAACTGAGACTCGAAGGTAGATGCATACATTACAGAAGATGAACACTTCCGTGTGTTGTGTCCATACCAAGGCATGCATCAACCCCTTAAGGCATATTTAACTCAACCCTGGTAGCTGCAGGGGTACAGCCTAACTGCCCAAGTATTTCCCCAGCCTTCTGGTTAGGTTCTGCAGCATGAACCAAAACCTGCAACACCTTCAGCAGATTGTTGTGTAAATTTACCCCCAAGTAATTCCCTACCACAAAGCTCCAGAGCTGCAATTGGTAGAATTCAGCACTAGTGCTTGGGATGGCCAGACACACCAAAGGAACAGGACACTGGTGGGACCAGTAAGGTATTCCCCTCAAACCAGCTAAACCACAGTACCTATCTGAAGGTTAGCAGAGGTTTCTTCTCCATGGTAAGAAAAACCCTCTCCATGGCTGTACTACACAAGAAGACAAGTTCTTATTAATTTTTCTAACACAGAGTGCACATCTTATTTCTGTGAAACTATTGGGAGTCTGGAAGCGGGAAGCAAGATCTCTGGAAGCGATCTTCCAAGTTTCTACTCCATAGCACTCTGCAGCAGCATGCACAGAAAGACTGTATGCACTCTGTAGACAGTGGTAACCCAGCAACATATGGGATTTTTGCTGGAAGCAAGGACTGCTGAACCAACCCTGTACAGCACGTGGCAACAGTTCCAGGAGAGCAGCAAAGCCAGCATATAAATAACGAGCCTGCAAGACTGTTTGTAAGACTTGGGCGCAAAGTCATGCCGTTGCGTGCCAGCATTTTTCTGAGGGAGCCTGAAGGGGACAAAAAAGGCACAAAACAGTAGAAGTCAGCCTGGAATTCTTGCTTCCTTTAGAGGAAGGTTACCTCGGCTCCTGGCCATTGCACTGTGCCACCCTACTCCACCCTCATAGAGAGCAAAGCCAGCAGCTGCAGGCTCAGTGGTAACAGTCTCTTCATTTCACCCTCCTCCTCCATTCTGCACCTTCTGACACAAAAAAGGAGCATTTGCTGGAAGTAAACCAAACTGTAATGGCCAGAGAAGCACAATTGTTATTCTGATGAAATTACTAGACCCATGCACATACATAACCATTTTTAGCCATGGTTTTTAGTCAGGATTTGGGTTCACAAAACCCCATAATGACCATTTCAGTGCTATGCACTTTGTGTTTCCTGAAGTTTTGACACTGGACAATTCTATCAGCACAAGATTAACTATCAGAGATGCTTCTGTTTATTCTAGCATGTCTCTACAAATGGGAGAAGTCCCTTCCACATCCTATAGCTGCTGTCTCTATAAATCATAATTAATAATTCTTCTTTTTTAAGTAGAAAGTGAACCAGGTGCTGAACCTGTTTATAGCTATTCCCATCCTGCAGGCTAAATGTTTGACTTCTGGGGATAAAACTGAGCTCAGAGCATCTCAGGTATTTCAGTTTCAGGCCAGATGTTCACTTTTCCTGCCATTAGAAGTAAAGGTGGATTATTTAAAAATTTTCTTTTGCAATCTTAGAATCAAGGGACTACATATACCTCAATAACCAGTACAACTAATATAGTGTAGCAGATGAAAGCCTGTTCTTACAGACGCTACTGGAGAGCATACAGGACACTGAAGTTCATTTCAAATCTACACAGAAATAGCAGCAAGAGAAAGCCTGAGCTAGCATGAAACTCAACACTACTCTTCTCACCCTCCTTTTATGTACAGTAGGCTGCTGGGCACTCAGCTTAGTGACACTGATCCCTGTTCTGGCTCCTGCTTTAGGCTTCCTATTTTAAATGGGTGTCTTTGTTCTCCTCTTCATTTGGGGGCATGCCACAAGCTCCACAATTTATCTCCTCACTGCTTCCAAGGCATTTCAGTGTCTATGCAATGTTACATAATTGTTCTGGCTTGGAAAAGCACCCAGCTTATTCTGGATCAAACTCTGCCTACCTTCCCAACATAGCCTGAAGCCTAGAGGGACTATAGCTCACAAAGTCGGTCAGTGTGGCACCTAGTAGTTCCAGGCTGCACAACTGAAACAGGTTAAGTGAGTAAAAGAAAAAGCAAAGATGCATTTAGTAAGACAATGACACTAAATGATCTTTAGCAGAAATAAAAAGCCAAATCATATCATCCATATGCAAATAGCTCTCCCTATAACATCAATGAGACTTTTGCTCAAGCAAGGACCACTAAGTGTGGCCTGTACAGTACGTGGGGAAAGTTCAAGAGAGCAGTGCAGTCAGTACATAGAAATAATGGAAGAGACTGAAAGAGCTACCATGACACTCAGGTTTAAACAAGAGCAATGCTAACACAAATGCAACAGTTTTCTTCAGCTTCTTTTCTTCAGCAACCCATTCATTTCACCAGCAGTTCTTAAAATGTAATTAATTAGTGCTTTTAAAAAAACAGAAGTCTCAATAGCTTTTATATTTTATGTTTGCCTACAAATTTCAGAAGTTTGTTCTTCCCCATCCACTTGCATTATCACTCTTTAATGCCAGGCCAGTTACCCCACAAACACAATTAAAGTATGTGGAAAAAAATCCACCTTTATGGTACATAAAAATAATACCTTTCTAAAAACAACCCTGTAATATTCAGAAAGCAATGTTACAGTATGCCAGACAGAGCTCTCTACATTTACTTACAGCCTTCTTACCTTTAGCAGTAGGTCTGATGAGAAGTGAGGCCTTTATGAAAATGCCTGTGCAGTCAGGAAAGCCAACCAAACTACAAGCCTTGAATCCTGCCTCCGCTCTAAGGCAGCTGTTTAAATATAGTAGGCTACCAGCACTAAGAGAGAAGAGGAGGAGCTGAAATGGAGGCGGAGCAAGGAAAATTCTTATAAGCATGAGTCAGCAGGAATATTTCCCTTCCCAGCTTGTGAATGAATGATGTAGTGATCTTCCCTAGTAATGTTCAGCTGACTACAAGACTACAGCAAAAGCAGGCTTATGGGAGCCATGCATGGCAGAAGCCCTGCATTGAACAAATATCTTCATTTTTAACCCTCAGGACAAATTAAAATCTAGGACTTCATAAAACGCAATGCTTCTTGTGGCAGAACTGGGTTTTTCCTCTGTATTTAAAAGAAAAAAATGCTAGTTATAATTACTGGTGGGAATAGAAGTGATAGGGTAACACTGTATGGTTGTTTTAAAGCTAGTGATCTTTTTGGCCACAAAAGGACAAGAAAATGTGATTACTTTCTTCCTACTTTCAAGAGTTTATGGTTTTAGTTTCACCTTATTATAGCATAGATACAGTGGGTCTGAAAAATATAGACTTCAGTTTATATTTTTTTCCCTTCAGTGAGATAAAGTCTTCTAAACCTGTTGCACAGCAGCAGTAAAATGAGTCAGACTACTTCCTGTAAAACTTAAAACATACCAGGATTTTCATCCAAGGTATCTTACTCAATTCAGTGGAATAATCAATCAATCTTGCTAAATTTAAAGTACCCTGAACAAATGAAATACTATTTGAACCGAACAGTTTGGCACAAATTGAAGTGCTGCATATTTTTTATCTGAGGCCATTTGTTTTGAAACTACAGTCTCCAGGAAATCAGGAGGACTGCTGATACCCAGCTAAGATACATACTTTCAACCATGTGATATAAAAGATAAGAACAGTTCATGAGAAGCAATTCTGTACTCAAGACCCACATCAAAGTAGGATACTTCATAATCTATTTTAATTCCACGAGAACAAGTTATTTTAATAAATATGACGCCATTGTTTCACTTGAAATTTGGCTAACAGTGATCCCTCTAAAAATCTGACTCAGGAAATACTTGTCAGACTGAGGGGTGGTTTTTAAGGTCTCTTTCACGTTGTCTGGGCCTTTATCCAAGGTAGCATTTGCACAGAGCTCTTAAGTAACTCATACTGGGTTTTTGACAGGAGCAAAGGCTTTTATATGCATTATCCAGATATTTATTGGCAGGTAACAAATGTATCCATATCAGTTGAGGAAAAATTAAGTTCCAGAGAAATGAAGGCATTTGTTCTGTTAGGTGATTTAAAACTGTCCTGTTACTAGGTTTTTCAAAAACTATCTTCAATATATGGCAGTATTGCATGTCAAACATTTTTAGAACAAAGATATTCAAGTCCATACTTGCTCATAGCATAGATACAAGAGGAAACCATATGATAGCTTGGCAGGCTTTATATGTAGTAAAATCAGGAATACTTCCTATTTGTGCAAACCTGCAGAAATTAAGTTGTCCACCATGAACAAGAGGAGGAGATCCTCTCCATTTGCCACTAGCATTTGGAAAACTAGGATCTCTACTTCTGCAAATAAAGCCAAGATGTCTTTCCAAAACCACAAACTCTATCATATTTTTGCACACAGTGCAATTCTTTACAGGAAAATGTTCATGTACAACCATAACCCACTGTCCTTTATTTGCTTGTACAATAAGACCATTGAATACAGCAAATTGGGGGCTTCTTTTTTATAGATATCCCAACAAAACACATCACACGGAATATATATATATATATATATCAATGTTACTGTTTGCTCTTGTGTACCTTGTCTGGAAACAAGTAATTCAGCCCAACACTCTGTGCACAAACTTTCCAGAAGAGGAAGTAAATGTGCAATCTGCAGTTGGCCTGGCAGCCAGCCTTTGACCTGCAAATTTATGCAATTCACTTGGATTTTCTTCCTGATTTGTTGCAAGCAGTATCATTCCGATTAGTTAAGTGCTCAAGTAAAAAGCTTATATAGAGATTTCCAGCATGACTTTGCACTATTTATATTCATAGCTGTTGGGGTATGCAGTTGACTAACAATACTAACTTCTTTCTTTGCACAAACTGACAAAAACATTTTATTGGTGCACAGATTTAAGGGTCTTTAGAGGGCTTCAGATTTTTACAGAAAAAACTCTTCTAAACCACTAGTCTGTAGGCTCATCCATTGAGGTGTATTGCACTATACTCCAGCTGAGGAATCCACATCTCTATCACAGAGGGTACAAATAGATTTGTCAGACTTAAGCAGAATCTGTCAATAAAATGAATTATTTGCAAGGGTTTACCCTCTGTTTTTTAAACTTTTTCCTTTTAAAAATAAAATAGTAAAGCTTAGCCTCTAATGAACATTATCCAGAAAACAGATACTAAGCTAGATTAGCAAGACACCACCAAACAGTCTAGAAAAAGCAAAATAATACTTAAGCAGCAGCTTTTAAGGAAACTTTTTACAAAAGTTTTTTTTTTGTTTGTTTGTTTGTTTGTTTTTTTAAATGGGACCCATGACATTAAGGACTACCTTCAGATAATGTAAAGGATCAATTCTATCTTTGTCTGTACTTGCAAAGACACAGGGCACAGGGGTAGAGCACTACCTTTGCTTTTATATGAATGAGCCTTGCCCATAATATAATGGTAGCTAGGCAAATCACCCCCTATCAGTGTGTAGAGAGGAATTCAAAACACTGCACCACTCATCAGTCACCACCTGAGGAGGTTTTGGCCTGCAGAAACAAGGGGCAGACTTCACTGGTTATTCATTCCACCTTCAAGTTATACCCTGCAGTTCACAGTATCAGCAATCCTGGGTGCATTTGTTGCCAAGGTCAGTTTGTTTCCCTTTAGGTCATCCACAATATAGTTCTCAGAACTCCAACAAGTTGATGCTGTGTTTTACCAAGGTATAATTTGAAGACTATGCCAGGAAGCATGGCCAGAGCCATAGCACTATTCTCGGGAAACATTTTGCACCTGACCCATTCCCTGTTGCAAGAAATTTCCTTGTTTCCAGTTGACTTTTCCCCTCAGGTCATGAAGTTCTGCTCATCCATGTCCTACTCACACAACCTGTCAGATAGCTCTGATTCTGCTGCCTCTTGGTTTGGAGTCGGGGAGGAGATTCATGAGGAACATCCCTCTGGCATCATAATTCATTGCTGCTACCTCTGCTGCTGACAACTCATGGCAGAATACTTCTTACAGTACCTCTCAAGCATCCACCCTCCCCTCTAGCCAAACTTAAGGTGTACCATCACTCTGTGCCAAATAATCATGACATACTACATTGTTTCACACATTAGAACTTCATGTTCTGCTGTTTTTTCATAATTAGAGCAACACTTCCAGTGTGATCCTCCATAGACCACAGTAGTGCTTTGATGCTTTGGTGTTTCTTTCAGTTGTGGTAAAACACAAATATAAAATTCTGCATGTTTTCTGTCTAAGAGAGCATTAAGTCCTTCACCCAGCCCTCCAGTGCAGATCGTTTAACCTAAGGCAGAATCTCAAATTCAAGCATTAGAAGACCTGACCAAGTATTTTGGTTCTATGCGATCTCCATGCAGTACCTGAAATCCAGCTTCACTCTGCTACTGCCAAAAGCATCTCCACCTTTTTCACACAGGAAAACTTCCACTTACAAAACTGTATGTTAGCTTATCCACCAAAACTAGAACCCACATATGTAATGATAATAAATGGCTTGACATCACCACTGGAATATTTTACCTGGTTTCTTTTTATTTCAACTAAAAAATCCCACATTTGTCACCAACACTATAACCTGGACCCATATCAGCAAGATGCTCCCTGTAGACGTTCTGGCACCCTCCAAATCAGAAGATGCAAGCTGTGGCCACACCACCTCTGACAGCAGTTCGATCTGAAGTACATTACTTGCTCTGCTAAATGACAGAGGCAAAACAGCAATGGGGAAGCCCGGATAATTGCTAGGCTTGACAGAAAAAGAAGCTTAGGCAACTTTGCAAGTGCAAGACCCAGTCCCAGTTACACTTGTGACTTCCTACATGTGTTTGTGCTTTCACATGGCTTCCTCTAAAGAAAGGTTTGGGCCAGAGCACATGTCATACTTTCCTGTGTCCCTGCCAAGGCCATATCTGTGTTCAAACTTCTTTTAGCAGTGTTTAGGCAGCTGGGTCCAAGGGGAGAGAAGTAAAGGTTCACTGCACCCATTTGTTACTCAAAGGAGCATTGACCTCCCAGTCAGATAAATGACTGAAACAAATCCGTCCTAGTAACCTGGAAAATTGTTTGAGGAAAGTAAAAAGCAAAACCTTACATTTTGCTGGAACTGTTTTAAAACAGTGAATTTTGCTTTACCCTTGCTTTCAACTCATTACCTTGAAATCATTCTCTGTCTGTTCTAAGGGGGTTTTCTTCCTAAATCAATGAGACCAAACCAAAGATTGTCACCAACCTTCATTGTCCAGAGGTATCAGCCATTTCCACCACTGTGTCTTGAAAACATCTGTTAAGAAATAAACTTTTAAGAAATAAACATACCCAGGAAGGCTATGAAGCTCTACTGTCTGCATTCATGCAGTCATATCTTTGGCTACTCTGCAGTAAAGACTTGTATGGGCACTCCAGTGCATACTAAGAATGCCCTATTGGGAGATCTCGCACATCTTCTCTATCCAGGTTAAAGGAACAATAATGGAGAGCATTAGCAAAGATCTAGCTAGTCTGCATAAACACACGCTGAAAACAATGTTCCTAGCAAGTACAGAGTAGCCTGCTGTGAGATATACTGTGAGATAGCAGTGGATATCTTGCAAAAATACAGTCACTGAGTTCACATGAAGTGCCCATGTAGAGAAGTAGTGCAGAGTGCTGGGTGGCTGTGCATGTATTTCCCCTGGTTCCCCTTAGAAAACAGGCCTAGATCACTGTTCTCTTCTCAGATGACAGTATATGGGGATGATAGCCAAATCTAGTGTGCTTTCTACTTCTGAGCACATATGCATCTTTTCAAAAACTAGTAGGATGCAAAGAGGTACAGTCCTTAGGCTCAAGGGGCTACAGCCATGCTTGTTTCCCAGAAGGACTGGGCCTTTGCAGATTCATTGTTCCCCAAGTGCAACACGCAGAGGAAAGCTCAGCTTGCATGCACTGCACTCAGACCTCCATCATGACCTCAACATTGATGTAGTTTGAGGAAAAAGTAAACACATGCACTTTCATTTCAAACAAACAGCAGCTATGACCTAGTCAAAGATTAAGCTGCACATGAAGCTGGTAAGGAATTTTCCTCTTATCTGAATGTCAATATATTCATAAATATTTACATGAGTTCAGGATAGCAGGATCATTTGAAGACACAGCATTTAGTCTCTACAAACTTACAGTCAGTGTTTAGTTATGTTCTTTTAATCTATACTGGCTTTTGGCAACTGATAGCTTAATTTAATAACTACTGTATCATATTATGATGTGCCAGACTTAGCAACTTGGAAGCATAGGCCCAAAAGCAGAAGATATCCCGCAAAAGCTAACGCTTGTGGTTTCTTGACTGGAATAACCAATAGAGAAGAAACCTTGAAGTAGGAGGTACAGCTTCACTGTGAGCACTGGGCATCATTTCTGTATATATTTTCCCTCAAGGCAAAACAGTGATTTTCAAATACAAGTGGGTAATTCAAAACTGCAAAAGGAGCATGTAATGCAATGCACTTAATTCATTAGCACAAAATTTCATAAAGGGCACTGCAGAAAGCCTTTGGAGATTCTTGGATTCATTTCCTTGCCACAGCTTAAGCCATTCTGCAACTCTTCAGCCTAACTTTAAAGTTTTCTTTCCTTCACTTTATCAAGAATCACTTAATCAAGATAAAGAATTTAGTAGTATTCCTGAAAGGCTTAGAAACACATACAGCTAAGGGCATCCAGAGCTAATATAGCCAACATCATCAATTTCCTCAAACGAAAATAAGCATTTCTGCAGCAGATCACAATAGTTTTTAGCTGTGAGTGTTTAGAAAAGGACTGTGCTAGAGTTATCCCACAGCTTCCCACCCTTAGGGTTTATTTTCACCTTCCTCTGAAGCAGCTGATACTACTGATACTATCAGCAGTAGATTCTGCTTAGATCCAGGTCAGCAATTCTGATGTTCCTGACTTGCAATGTTTTCCTTCTTCTATAACTTTAAGAGCCTCTGGGAAATTCTAAGAGATTTTAGCATGCAAGTCCCTTTCTCTGAACAGGGCTTTCATGCACACTGAAAGATCAGCTGAAGCGATAAATTAAAAAGTAAGGTTTTTTTTAGACCTCAATTTCCCCTCACAGTAGTGCCATGTGCTGCAACACTGACTGCCAGGAGGGAAATTTAAAGTCTCTTGGAACTGTTCCACATAATTCTGGACAAACCAGTATCTTTTTCAAAGACAATCTTATCACTTAATCACAGTATAACTGTAATGCATTAAAGTGTAACAAAATTATTTCACAGGTCAAGGTTTCTCACCTGTAATTGACAGCTCTATTTCTAGACTAGTTTAAGGAGGCTGGAACATGAAAGGAGCTGCCACTTGCTGTAAAACAGAATGTTCTATTTTGAAATACATGCATATATTCCAGGGTCATTTCTGTGGTTTAGAAACATACAAAATACTCCCCATGAACTCTGAAAAGATTTGGTACAGTGAATTTGGAGGAAAGAAAGATGTAGGATTTCTGCACAAGAATAAAGCCATTCAGTAACTAACTCCCTAATGCATTTGTTTTAGAAATACCTAGCAATTTGTGTAATTCCACATTTAGCTGACAGTCATCTATTTTTTGCACATGGCAAAGCTTAAAGCTGAGCGTAAGTCAACGAAACAAGTATGCAATGCTTCTGTAGCAAGAATTATCTTTCAATATATGTATTCAGCATCTAACAGAATAATAACCAGAAACCCCTGAAGGTCTTGTTCAAGTTGCTTTTTTTGGGGGAGAAGTTTCACTAAAGGTGTCTTCCCTGCTTCTCCTCCCTGGCTATTTTACCAAAAGCTTACTATTCCTATTTCAGGTGTATTTTTTGCTTGAATTACTTTGGTTTTGGTTTAGTTTGTTTGGGTTTTTTCCACCAGTATGTTTTATTTTTTGTCTGTCAAGCAGCTATTTCTAGACTAGAAATGAGAGACTTTAGATTAGTCCTGTGCCCTTGCCAGTAATTATTCTATATAGAGAAAGAAGTTATTTATAATCCTCTCACATTTTTGGCAGCTGTCAGACCAGCTGCAGAATGCCCCAATTTTTCTGTTTTTCCACAAAGAAATTGTCCCAAGCAGGGATAAAAGGAGGAGGTGTTTCTGGTTCCCTGGTCAATATTTGTCTTGATTGTGAAATTGCTGAGTTCGAATCATCGAGCAAAACCTCTACCAAAGAGCCTGAGGACTGTAATATTAAGTGACCTTTTACCTCAAGGCTGAAGCCACACAGCAGAGCTGTGACAATGAAGTACCTGACTGCCTCTGTTTATCAGTCCAGAGTGATATGTGCTCAGCAGGGCAGGATGGCATGGCACCAAGGTAACCAGAAACGTGGGCTATCTTTGATATCAATTCCCCGGCAGTTCTGACCAGGGTGTTATCTAAAGCCTTCCTTTGCACTCCTGACACTCTGAGGGTTAACATTCAAGGCTATCAGCAGTAACTGCAGATCAGAGCCATTCTGCCCTGTCATATGGAGCTTATGTCTTTGTCTCTTCTGTTGCAGCTCTCTGTGCCTGAACGCATGCCTGAGTTGTCATGCTAGGTAACTAGAGTTCACTATATCTGCACTGCCTGTAGGGGCACAAACACAAGACAGGCCAGATTCACTTAAAGGGTCCATCCAGCCTGGTATCCTGTCCTCAGCAGTGGGCATTAGCAGACACCCACAGAAGAGAACAGGACAAGCATGCGATGCTTGTCGTGTCTTCCTCTACCTCTGGGTATTTGCAGCCAAAGGTACTGGCTGAAATCGGATGAGGTTTGTTCACTTCCTAGTGCCTTCCATTTATTTTCATCTAGTTCCTAATAATTTTACATGGGGCCTCTAGTACTTATATTGAAGGGAGATTACACAACTGTTCCCTGTCCACACTACTCAGCTCTATATACTTCTATTACATTCCTCTGAGTCTTCTGACTAATTCCCAATACAGAAGCTGTTACATACCTCATATCAACTTCCTTTGCCTCCTCTAGACCTTCTCCAATTCTTTCATATGCTGCGATGAGAAAAACAGCATATCATCCAATAATCTAAGTACAGATGAACCATAGGTTTATGCAGCAACCCTCTGGTTTGGCCTCCGCCCTTTCCTAGCACTTGATTTGCTTCACTACCAGTTCCACAGGACTGTTTATCATGATTCAAGCTAGTCCCTACTCTGACTGATCTTCCTTGCCTGGACTTGTGCCAGAGTGTGAGACAATGCATAGGAATTGTGCAAAAGTGTGAAGTAATATGACAGTACACAAGCATTGCACAGCTTGTTCTTCAAACCAATGCAGTCACCCACATACCTGATAAAAAGCAAAGTGGAGAGCCTTGGAGACTTCTGGATACTTCTTGCTGACAAAAAAAACCTCAACAAAATAACTGAAGGGCAAGCACGTGGGAGGAAGCATGTTCTCACCTTGTACCTCAATGGGGAGGTAGCCTTAGGTAAACACAGAGAAGCACAGAGAGCTCATTGTACTCCATCCCCTGGCCTGATCTTGATCTGCTCTGATTATCTCACCTGGAAAAAAGTATACATGAAGAGCTTATGCAAAGTCACTCCTAGGTTTGCCTCATGAGTGGCTGTTATCATTACATATTTGAAAAAGACAAAGTACATGCACAGCCAGTGAACATACTGAACCCTTAGCTAATCTGGAATAGACGCAACAGATATTAAGCAGCACCAAGGTAATGTGCAGGACTTCTAAAGTACTTCCTACACTTATTGCAACCGGGAAACACAGATGAGGCTGTTGAGCCTGGGGGAGCCAAATCTTCTGCATGTCTGCTACCCACACTGCAATGTTAAACCCCCTTTTGCATGCAGTCTTGCTAGAAAAGCAGTCCATTCTGCTGGCCTTCTGTGAGTTTTAGTTCTCCACTTCTGGCCAACAATCCCAGCATGTGACTAAGTCGCTGTTGTACTATATCATTCTACATTTCTTACCCCATCTCCTACTGTGGCCTACTGTGTATATTCATTCTTCTCTCCCTGCAGTCTTCCCCTACTCTTTTCTCATCCCTACAGAAGCCACTGGGTTATGTTAAAAACTTTTCTACTGGTGACCGTGAAAAAAGCCAGCCAGACATTTGTCAATGTCCCAGCAGCAACATTAAGCCATGTGCCGGTTGTCAACTTGCTCATGTTTGATGTCCCAAATATGGTAAACTGTAACAGAAACTTTAATTCCTATATTTTGGCACTCAGCATTCAGCGCACTGCAAAGTCAGTGCCTCTGGAAAAAAAAAAAAATAAAGTCGAGCAGCCTGCCATTGGTATGTTCTATGGCACTTGGGAATTCAGCTCCTGGCCCAGAACTGCTCCAGCATGCTGACTGGCACTGCAAAATGCAATGCAGAACATCTGCTGAGACTTAAAACTTCACCAGAGAATTTTTATTTGTAGTGGAAAAAGGATCAGGACTCCTGAGTTGAGAACTGAGCTTCTGGATAAATATTTTTCACTGAAAGTACTGTTAAGAGAATTTTTTAATTGAGTGGAAAACATGTAATAGTTTCAGTTGCATCTAAATATTTAGAAATTTTAACACCAAGAAAGCACATTGTTACTTCATTTAAGTGATTTTTTTTTTAATTCTAAAAATTTAAGCTTAAGATTAAAAAAACAAAGTGACATGCTTCACTCCATTCTAAAAGGAGTTTTCATTTCCTCACATCACTTACCAAACCACTACAATCAGTGTACGTGAGTACACCTGACACTTTATTCAGCTCTTCAGTTCAACCTGTGAATAAAAAATATCACCTATGACCACAACTATATTGGGAAATAAATTGCCCTTCATAGAAGGTTTCCAAGGTAGCAAAAACTGTCTCCGTCAGACAGTTAGCTTGTATTACTTTCCTTTTCTGTTTCATGGACTTAAATTTGAATTTAAGCATAATGTGATTACAAAAGAGCAATTGCCCTCTCAGTTAAGGGTAGACATGTGATCAAGTACTTGTGCTGAGGAAAGGATTTGTTACAATGCTTAGTATCGTCAAGTTCTCTGCTGAATCAAAGCTTTCCACTTCAGGTCAAATGTTATGACAGCCATTGATTTTAAGAGAGAATGAGATGAAAGTAGCTTTAGCAAAATAATTTTAGTTACATGCATCTTTAGACTTATACCAGCTTGCCATATATCCCTCCAAATTTTAAGTTTTTCACTTGTGTTATTAATACAAACTATTACAATGGAACATAATTTTACAAAATATGTCTTTTTTTTTAGTTTCCATAAAATCTTTCTACAGGATTTTGCGTACTACTTAGCTTTGCATGCTTTCATATCTTGAAAGTGAAGTGCATTCAGTATAAAGTCTTGATGGTTTTCTTGCAGTTCTGTCATTTGGGAAAGGGTAAGCAAACTTGTCCTGCTGTCACAATACTGCTGTTAGTCTTGTAACACCATTAAAAGTCAGAGTGTCATTAGTAAGCTGTGTCCTGAGAATGAACCCAAAGATTGCACAGTTCATCACAAATACACAAAAGTGTAGTAGAAAAGTCCAATCAAATAACTGAGTGGCACAGAAATGAACATATAGCAGAAATCCTCTTATAAAACAATATGAGAATTTTGTAATATATAAGAAAAACCTCTAGTCTTAACAGGGTGTCTGTCTGTCACATGAGTATCACATAGGTGTGACCAGGTGTCAAATAAATGCTTTCAATCATTTAAGGACACAGAAACAGTTCAGAGATTAAGTGTCTACTTAGTAATTGCCATAACAGAGGCAAGGAGTGAATCCACTGTGCCTGTGCTTCAGCCACAGGGCTACTTTAGCACAAAAATTATGCAGATTTCTTGCTGTGCTACAAGAGAACAACCTGTGTCACACCTTTCTGTGCCTGATCACAAATACTGATCATCTCATTAAAAAGTGCTAAAACTTTCTAAGCAAATAGACTAACTGATTTGTAATAGTTATTTATAATACAAGTTCATTTTTAGTCATAGAATATGATCTCCCAGGAATGAATTCACATTTGCATGCTGTGAGTCAGGTTTTTTTGGCCTGAGATGCCTGTGCAGTCTCCTCAGCCATGCAGCATCCTGTAACATACCCAAGCACTGTTCAGGCATGTTCTGCTGTAAACAGGCATCTCTTCTGCTACAGTTGCTAAACTGAACTGAACACTGATAAATGAGTTGATAAACTGAACAGCATCAGCAGGATAGAGTACATTTTATATCAGTCATTCTTGCTGAAAACCCCCGACAACCCCTGCTTAATAGGCCACTGTAGGAACAGTCTACAACTTAGCTACTACTGTATCTTTATAGCTACATTATTTTTCCATTTCACATCTCCAAGACATTGCAGTTTTTACAGAAACTTTGCATATTTTCCAATATACAAGCATTTATTTCCTAATATATATGTGAATAACTAAAATAAGCAGCCTATTACAGCAAGTTTGTTGAACTTTGTGTTAAAACTATTGTTAAGCTGCATTTATTCTGGAGGCACGTTTGTCCTACAGGTTCTGATCTTATCTTTAGCCTGTACTGAGAAATTACTTTCATGAACTTTGGAAGGTCAACTTGTTAAACATCTATCCACTCTGCCCCACTCTTCCTAATCTTCTAGAAATAATAATTAACTTAATTTTCTGAGAAGGGGATGGTGACTTTACCACCCAATTCATGTTATGTATTTCAGATGACTCATACTGCAACTATGCTACCTCCAAGGGTTCTTCCCTACAAAAATTCCTTACTGAAACTTACCAAATTATTTTTTTCTGTTCTTTATTTCTTCAGCCAAGAAGAAACATACTTTTCTAAAACTTGCAAAAGATGGCTTCATGCCCTGGTGCAGGTATAAGCTCGTCTAAAGCAACATGCCACGAAGCAGAGAGCTTGCATTTGGGACCCTGTTGGGAAATGAAACAATTGAGGCAGGCAAAACTCCACACTAAACTTCTGCCAAATATCAACTCCAGTCCTTTAAAGATTCTGCCAAAGTCTTTGGAAACCAGTTGCCCAATACCACTTTGGGAATAATACTGGCATATTCATTGGAGCAGAGCAGGTATTTCAGCAGCTTGCTAAAAGGGTGTTTGGTGCATCAAAAGAATGTGCCTAGCACAGGAAGTCAGGTTCACTAGTTACAGCTGGCAGATGGAGAAAGCACCTTAAGGGAAGTAAACCCATCTCTAGCTGATTAGGTGCAACAACTCCTTGGAAGAAACTTGCTAGTTTCAGCAGCAACCGGCTTCCACCAGTGGAGAGAGGTACCACGCATCCTATTCCACAGGACGTGGCTCACAACAGAATTGCTCTAAACACTGGGAGATACAGATCATGGTGCATTGCATTTGAATGACACTAGCTCACATCTCCAGAAATGCCTAGTCTACTGCAGAAATCACCTGTTGGGAGGCCAGCAGGTACCCCACACCCCTGCAACTCAAAACCAAAACCTTGCTGGTTTGTTTATTTAAACTCCTAAACATAAAGCTGTTTTGAAAGAAGTCCAAGACATACAAAAAGTGTCTGAGTAACACATAAAAACAAGCCTGAACTTGAAGTTTTTGGAGTTTCATTATAACAGCCTAGTATCAGGTATCATGAAGGAATTCTTTCTGGCTGAGTATCACTGATGAATAAAAGGGAATTTGTTAGCTGAGATACCATAAGATAGCTGCCAGAATTGCATACAACTTTAGCTAGTTAGTTCCTTACTCTCAGAAATACATTTTTCATAAAAACTAGGATCATTTTCCTTCTGGTTTTACTCAGTTTAGTGTTGAGCAAGGCAGTCAGCCTTTAAGGGATAAACCAAAAACATTTCTTTCAGCTTGTAAATGCAGCTCATACAGGTTAATTACCCACTTCAGTCTCCTCATCTGAAATACTAACAAGAATGAGGCTGTTTGGGGGGTGCCGGGGCGGGGGGGGGGGGGGGGAAGGGAGAGAGGATGCCTGTCAACATTCCTGAAACTTACTTTTGGAACATCTTGTGTGTTTTGTTTAAGAGGGGTCTGAGCCAAATCACACCACATTAAATAGAAAGGCCTGTTGTAGCAAAGGTAAGCATTCCAATTAGTTTCAAGGGCATTTGGATTAGCCTTCCTATATAATTGATGTATTTTTTTTGTAATATAGGAAAAGGTACAATGTTTTTCCACACACCAAGGCAGTAATCTCAAAGTCTTAGGAAGAAACTGGTAAAAGGAAGATCAGATTGCTCCCTTTCTAATAGGGCTTTGCATTTTCCTAGAAGACTCTCTTACATTTCTAAGCATGGAAAAAGACAAATTAATATTAAAAATGAGCATAACTCTTTTCTAGAGCTTTGAGCTGTACCAGTCTCCCTCCATCCTACATTTATGAAAGGAAAGCCCAGAAACATGTTTTCCAGTCCATGTACGTAGGTAAAACACAATAACACTAACCAGTTAAGAAAGTACAGCCTATGGCTCTGTGAGCTGCTAGTCCCTCTCCATTTCTTAGGGATGTGCTCCTAACCTGTCTCTGGAACAACCTCCACCAAAAACATTTAATCAGACTCTTCTCAGAAGACAAGAGAACTGAAAGAAGGTACATGACTACTCACACGGTAAATACACAGCCCTACATGAGGCAAGAGTATTAAGTGTTCATGCAAAACACTGAGTTAATAAATAAAAAAATAGATTATAGAAACCTTGGCCTGCTTGCAACTGTATTATGGTAGCAGCTTCCTTAAGCTGTATCTGCAAGTCTTTTCTTCCCTTGGCTCACAGCAGCAGCCTGTGGAAAAGAGTTGATCTGAACAGTCTGTTGCAGTCCACCACATGCTGATTCCATTTATGTGAAAACAGTAGTTCAGAGATCCCTTTCTTGCTTTTGAAACATCTTCAGTTGCTCTTTCAATTCCCTAACTGGTGCTGAGAGAGCACAGATGGGCTCTAGTTTCTCCAGTCTAACATCTGCACATTTTTAGCTGGGCAGGCAACTCCTGAAATGCCAGTTTGAGACTGACAGGTACATTTTTAACCTTTCACCTCCAGGGTTTTATTAATGCTGAAAAAGCCAGGATGCTCCCCTCACCCACACTGATGAGACCATACTGATCACTTGTCTCTTAGCTTCCTCCTCCCTGACTCATCTTATGAAATGTCTGCCAGTGAGTTCACTTTACCTTTACCTGTAGTCTAATTGCACCCATTCAGGGTGTTTTATTAGATCTCAAAAAAAAAAAAAAAAAAGTTTTGTCTGAAAAGGCCTGTTTATATTATAAGCTAGATTTTTACCTGCATCTCACACACACTGATCAAACAAGGAATGGGCAAATAGAAATTTCTTCATCATCGGTGATTAACAACCAGATATTTCCTACAATTCAGTTGGCAGAAAAAACTTGAAGACAACTCACATATGAAGCTCAGCTGCAGGTAGTACTAAACTCAGTCAAGACAACAGTACCCACAGTTTTGCAATCACATTCCCCTCACTTCCAAGTTCAGTTTTACCGTATCAGCAAAGAATAAGACTCAGATCTGAGAGTCAAAAATGGAAAGGGTTCCAATATTTTGTTGAACTAGAAGTATCCAATCTGAACAAGTCTGAGACGCTGTGAAAGATAGACTTACACCCAGAGAAACCAGAAGCCTGTTACTTTGCAAAGGCAGCCAGCTTCCTAAGACAGTGAACTATATTAGAGCAGAAAGCATTGGTACCTGGCATGCACAGGGACAAGATCTGTTATTGGCCTGTGCATCCTCAGCGATATCAACAGTAAGTAATGAGTCCTATGAGAGGGGATAAAAAGGTTGTCATCCTTGTCAAGGATTAGCTTAGTTACACAGCTTGTTATAGCTCCCTATGCACTGTCCAACACTCAAATTGTTGGAAGATGTGACAGTACCACAGTCACCTTATGGTAGCAGAAGGGGATTTACTTCTGCCTGTCTTGTGCTTCAGAGCACTTTTCAGCTATGCCTAGATATTAAAAGTGTTAATTTAAACTCAGAATATGATTTTAAAAAGCAATGGGTAGAAAGATTTAGAAGTCCTGTGTCTTGACACAATCACTCTAGCATAAAAAGTTATTTCCTGATCTCTTTCTATGGCAAGTAGGAAAGATACAGAGGAATAACAGAAGACATCTATGTGAAAGGAAGAGTTTACACTGTTAACAAAAGCATTGCCTGATAGATAAAACCAACCCAAATATTAAGGTTATCTCCAGACTTGAGTAACAGTTGATAAGTCACTTGAGCTCTCTGAACTTCCTGTCCTCTGACTGAAGCTATATTGCATGGGCAGGGAACATTTCTCAAAGCATGTTTGTACAGCATTGAGAAAAATGAGATCGCAATCCCTTTTACAGCTTCAAAAGCTAATACAAGCAGTCTAAATAGATCATTTCTGCAGGCCTACAACGATGAACATCTGATTTTTTTTACCACATAATTAGAGGCCTTTTCCAAATATATAAGTATACTTTTCATGCCCCTGGATGAGTAATCTGGAAATCCCAGCACTACACCACAACAGAAACTGAACATATTCCAGAATTACATATTCATGGTTTCTTGAGGGCTTTTAAAGTTATATAGTTACATTTGTATTGAATCAATAAAATATATTACTCTCCATAAAAATACTGCCTCTCTTCCTGTGATATTTCTTTGTCATGTCTCTAAACCCAGCATGGTCCCTGTGAACTCCAGCTGACACACTCAGAAGACTTCTGGCCACATAGCTGTATTAAGTGGCCTGCAGCCAAATCTCCTAAAGCTTTCATCTCATACAGCTTCACAACAGGACTGACCAAGGCATATATAGATGGAGATTTCCAAGGAAAACAGCTTAACAAGCATAAAAGCTGAGCAGGATAGTCTAAATGAGATTACATGATGTGACTGCATTCAGAAGGTCTGTACCTGGGGATACAGGTGTCCATTCTGATTCCAGTCCTAAGACACTGAAAAAGTCAAAGGCAGCACATTACAAATTGAGATATATAAGGCAGTATGGTTTTCTGTACATTAGCACTGAACAGATTCTATCAGGATACTTGAAATGCCATCTTGTAGAAGGTCAGTCTGAGCTACTGAGCAACATTAGCAACCAAAAACCCACCAAAGACATTTTCAGTCCAGTTACAAGAGAAATTCAGATATAGTATCATGGTCAAATTCAGATTTTATCATTACAGCCTGAGGAATTAGCAAAATACAGTAACATTCAACAAGCTGCTGGCTCTCAGTCCAGTATTATTTGGATTATAGGTACATAAATATTGTGAAGATAGTTTACCTAGTCCAGCTTGATCAGAAACCATCCCACTGCAGCCAGAAGAGTTAAAAACAATAGGTTGTGTGAAAAGAGGGTTCTAGACTGGTATGAGGTACTTACTGGCTGAAAGGCACTATGTAGGAGACTTTGCTTTTTAAATAATATAGCTGTCAGTTACAGCAGACACAACAAATCTTGTGCTGACACCACACGACCATGTTCCCAAGAAAGTAACAATGTGGGTTCTGGCTCCATAACTACAAGGTGAATAACATGCTCAACTCCAACTCCAGTCCATACAGCATAAGTGTAAGCCAAGAAAAGCTAGGATAAAGTCTGCCTCATGAAACTCCAAGAAAAGTAAACTTATATTTTAATCTTAAGAATTTTCTTTTCAATAAAAGGAGGCAAGAAAACACCAACAAATTCTTCAGAATAGCACAATGTACGTCTAATCACTGGCTGCATCAAACCAACACAGCTGCTCCTGCAGAAGGTAGAGGGGGAAGGTACACTACACAAATTATTACACAACTAGTAAATACTAGCAGGCATTGCACAGCTGCAACATTATCTAAGCTTCAACTTTGATACATTTAATAAGATGTACTTTAAGATGAAAAAGAGAAAACCCTTAACTACTCACATCTCAAGAACATGTTAACAATTAAATTTACAATTTAAAAGCTATACAAAGAAGGCAATAATGTTCCAGGAAAAAGAATTTTCCATTTTATTTACCTTATCTACTTCTCTCTACTGGAAGACTGAGCTTACAGAAACTTTATAACATTCCAGTCCAATATCAGAAGTGTCCAGTTTTAGGTGATATCAATATTGTTTATGCACAGTAGTAAGGCATACTGTTATGATTCCCAAATATATATACATATACACACACACCCTGCTCCAACCACTTCAAAGATAACTAACCAGTTTACTACCGGTACTAAGGCAATAATAGAAAGATCAGTGTGTTTTACATTATAGCATCTTTGCATTAGTTCCACCTTTCACTTCTCAACTACCAGAAATGCTTTGCTTTGTATCATTAGTAAGTGCATAAAGACAATTAAAGACCAGTATTTTTTCAACTATGTGACTTAAAAATCACAAAGCCCTAGTTTCAGAGATTACACCCTGACAGATATTATGGATTTCAATAGAAGCTGTACTTTGAGAACCACTGAAAAAATAGTTTTAAAAATGGCCTAAAAAGCAAACTTAAGTATGTGCCTGTCATTAGGCATTCTCAGTCAAAAACAGAAGCAAGAGTTTCAAGTTGCTAACACTTCACACTTCCAAGTTTTCTGTCAGAAAGATAACACCAAGAAAATCGAAGCTTGGTTCACAACAGCTGCCTAGCATTGCTTCAAAGATTAGCTGAAGCGTTAACATAGAAAGGAAGGGTTTGTCTCACACTATGTTATTAGCACTACATTTAGTGCAACTGACAACTAGATGTTATTGCAACACAAACACAGTTATCCAAGGCTTGATTTCAGCTCCTGTGAGTTCCCACCCTGGCGGCTCCACAGAAGACAGTTAAATATGCAAGGTGCCCACCACTAGCCAGAGATCTGAAATAGAAACATATTTATAGAAAGGAACACTCAGCAGAAGATTCAGATCCAATTAAGCTGTCACAGATGATATCACTACTACACAATTCCAGATGAGTTTCAAGAACCATTTAACCCATATTTGATCTTATACTATATAATCCTATTAAAAACAAATTAAACAAGTAGTCAAGTAATTTGCTTTTAATTAATGCTTATATTTAAAACTTGAGTCAGCACTGCAGTTAAAGCAAAGAAGCCTTGGCATAGAGGGGAAGCAATCTTAACAAGCCCCTTGTGCTTGTTCAGTGAATTTAATTGCATTGCACAAGTTTGTACCCACTTTGAACAACCTTAAAATCTCAACACAAAAATCACTTCTACAGACTGTGTTCCACTGTAACCCCCAAAGCCGTGCTGTAGTTAAGAAAAAGGACTCTGGGACAC
Organism: Morus bassanus; assembly: GCA_031468815.1. NCBI lineage: Eukaryota > Metazoa > Chordata > Aves > Suliformes > Sulidae > Morus > Morus bassanus. The sequence continues at coordinate 25,712,892 of CM062573.1, forward strand.
GGTCTGATGATACAAACCATCAGCAACAGAAACAGCTAAGTCATCCTATTTGTCTGCCTTTCCTGTCTGTGGTTTCTCATCCTACCACCCCTCTGCTCTCAACTGTATCAACACCCTGTTCGTTTTAACAGTCAATTAGAATCAGGAGCAAACTCCTACATAAAAAGAAAAACTTGCTTGCATCTTTAAGCCAGTAAACCCCAATCTACTTTGCCTTGTGGCTCCAACTACGCCATTAGTCGTCATAGCACAAGCTATGCTTTTCATCTCACAATTAATATTTCATTGCTTCCAAGATGATTAAAAATAGTGAAAGATCAAGGTAGTTCATGAAAATCAGTAGCTACCTGGAAAAATGGCCTTGAAACTTTGTCTGAAGGCTCCCTTGACCAGGTCCATGGAGGACAGCCAGGGCCAGCTAAGAGACCAGATCATGAGAAAGGTTCATGGTAACAAGGCAGGTCCAAGATCAAGCCAGGAATTCAATATGCAGGTCAGATCCAGTGAGAATAACCAAGTTCAGATGCAGGCCGGTGATTGCTAAACAGGTTCATAGTGACAAGTCAGTCCACAGTCAGGAGCAGCAAGAACCAGTGCAACGCATAGAGACTAGCACATCCACAGCTCAGACAGGGGAGGGACCAGAGGCCCAGGACTGAGCTTAAATGGGTTTCTGGACCCATGGGGAGCAGGGGTGTGGGATGGATTTCCCAGGTGAGGCTGCCCAGGGCCATTGAAGTCTGCCCTCAGGTTCTCACGATTATAAAAATAAGCCCTATCAAGACTCCTATCAGTCTGTCCAGGAAGGCAAAGAAATAAATCATATCAGGAAGACCAACCTAATACTCTGAAACTCATCTTTCTGCACCAAAAATAAGCACATTCAGGAGAACATGGCTAACTTTTCCTCCTCTTGCTGCTTGCTGTATGGACAAATAAGCGATTTCCATCTCCACAGTTATTAATCTGAATGGCTCATAAGCACTACTGTTCTTCCTAAGCTTTTGGTAGTTATTATATATGCACATATGTATATGCATATGAAATGACTAATATCTAACTTGGGCTCTCAGGCCCTAACTGAAGGGCTGGCAAAATCAGCAAAAGTCTTTTCATTCACTTCAGTAGTCTGAATCATGCCTCGACATACTAAATAAAGCGAAATGGAAGAATGGAAGAAAAGGATGATATGTTGTGTAAGGCCTTCTTCAGGAACAGTCCTTGAAAATTTCCTAGCATGAGATAAATAAAAAAATGTGGTTTTTAACAGTGTGTGATTGAGTATTGATTGTTTTCCCTTGAAAGCAGCGCAGACAACATGGTTCTCAGGAGTAATAGCAGTTATTAAAGGAATAACTGCAGCAGAGACTAGAGCATGCTGGAGGTGGGTTCAGGAACAACTTATGATTTTTAACATTTTATTCAGCTCAACCAGATTAGGCTATCTCCAGAACACCTCTGGATCTAATGGAAAAATCTGTCTACAACAGTACACATAAAGATCAGTTTATCCCATGTTCATCCCATGTCACTCAAACATAAAGTCAATTTTCTTCTGCATGAAATAGGATCTCTATTTGGTCCTTTCTGCTCTCCTGCCAGTGCTCTGACCAATGTAATCTCTGTTATTTGGGGTTTAAAAAACTTTAAACATAAACGCAACACTGGCAGTTCTGAAATCTGGATTCTGGGCAGAGTTACCTGAATCACAGGAGCAGGTTAGCATTCATTATCTCATCACATCACTTTCCTAGTAGAAAAGCAGAAAACTAGCCTGTTTGGCATGGTAGAACATTTTATCATTCTCTGGGCAAGAGAAGACTGAATTTAGCCTTGTAGCTTCCTGTAATAAAACATACAAAATAAAATTCCCATGAGTTTCTCACTCATATGTCCTCTAGGCAAAGCAGTTGCAGAGACCACATGACAAGGATACCAAACACTAAGATGATATCAATTATTCTCAAGAGACAGAAAATGCCTCAAGCCTCATGTGAGGATGAGCTGTTGCCTATCACCTTGTCTGACCCTCTATACCTCTATACTTCTGCCACCATGAATTCCTAAGGCTCCTTCAACCCACTGGCGCCTCTGATAATCCCCTTTCTTCCAGTTGTGATACACAGGGTGCAAAAATTAGGAGTGGCAGCAGCAGTGGATACAGGCCAGGTGCTATGGGAAGCAAACTGTAGACAGCGGCTTGCACAGCCTGGAGTCCCAGGCAAGTCTCACAGGCATTGACTCCCAAACCCAAATGCTTCAAAATGCCCCAGATGAATTTCTGTTCATTCTGGGAATTTTCTGCCCATTTAAACTATCTTCTGCTCTTTTGAAGACTTAAATAGGCTATAAATCCATTGTTAAGAAATGCTTCCTGCTTTAGTTTGGTGTGAAGGTGTCTCCCTCCAAGCTTATCATTCACTTCCATACCTAACAGCAAGGTATATGCAATTACTTGCTGTATTATTTGCCTTTAATTTAATTAACTTGAAAAAATAAAGCAAAACCTTCCTGACTGAAAGATCTTTCAACATACATGAACTTTACCCAATCTTACTTAGCTTCTACTTCAGCAGTGGGTTTATATCCCACGTCTGTCAGCTGCCAGAGTGAAAACTTTGACTATTTGTGAAGACATACAGTGTAATACTGGTTCATAATTCTCTGCTCTCAGTTGCACAATGTACCCACAAGGAGAATACTGCTCCAGGTCCACCAGAACATCCTCAGAGACCTAAGATCTCTGCCCACCTTCAAAAAGGAAGTGGAAGACAAGAAAATCCATATTCCTAGAAAGCCGAGAGACTTTATTAATAGATAGAAAGGTTTGTTAGTCAAGATTTATACATTCACTTTATCGCATTAGAGAGAAAAAAGAAGTTTCACTCTATCATTTATATCCCAATGCCAGTGTTACAGGCAGAAAGGGTTTCAAGTACCTAACTTCTTTCCACCGGATTTTTTTAACCATGATTCATAGGATGGTACTGCTGCCAGGCATATGTTTTAATAGAAATGGAAAACAAGTTAGCCTGAGAATGGCCATGTCTAGTCTCAGTTCAAATAAGTTTAACATGTAAATCCATGACTTTTCTTCACAGAGTAGCTTTAAAATTATCTCTGCCTTTTGTTTTGGGGAAATTGGTAGTCAGCTTTAACTCCCAGTCTACTACCTTGAGCACAGTACTATATAGAGATGTATTTGTACCTTCCAGTAACTGGTGAAATAATGGATTTTTTATATAGAATAATTTTTATATTAATTCTAAATGAGATAGGAGCATGCAAAGATATTTTGAGAAATAAAATCCATTAGATGAAGGAGCTGTTTTCCCACAACAGGCAAACATTTAAATAACTAACTGACATTCTTGTCTCAGCTCAGATTGGATCCTCTATTCCTCTCCATCCTCCTTGTTGCAAGGATTCATTTGTTTAGGAATTTTATTTACTGTCCAATAAATATTTACTGTACTGGAAGCTAAAATATACCCAGATTAGTGTATTGTGCTAAATAAGGGTCAATGTCTTCGTTGTTTTCAAAGACCAGTATCCAAATAAAAGTACTGCAGGGTTGAGTTGAAGACATAGTTAAAACAATGTAGTTATATGGAAGAAGCAAATGTAAAGAAAAAATCTTCCTGCAGAAGTTTAGACAGTAAAAAAGGTAAGTCACCTACCCAAGGCAGCGTTAGATAACTGGAAGCAAGGAAAAGGAAAAAAAAAAAAAACCCACCCAAAAAAATAACTTGGTTTTCTTGTTCCAAGGCATTCCAAAACCATGTGTCCTTAGAACAGCCTGAATAACAAACCCCCCTTGTACAAAGCTTTTCTGGCACCCCAACCCAGATCTGCTCCTGCTTTCTCAGCTAACACTGCACTCACATTCTTTTAGCCCCTCACATTGCTAAACACATAGCTTCCATTTATGAAAGCAAAATCTCATTTGCACAAGTTTTTTCTACCTGTTGGAAGGTGTTGGGACCCTGGGAGCACTAACAGGTCCTAACTGCCCTCGTCAACCTAATCTGGTGCCTCCACCCACGCACCATTGTCCCACTGGCCCAGGAACTGCATTTAAACTCAAGGCCTTGCTCATAGATCTTGTATGAGCTGTGTACAGTCTAGTGTTTTACTGCTCATGTCTTGTTCTCAGACCTATCTTACTGCTTGGGACTTGTACAATAACCACCAGACCTGCTCTGCTCTCTTGTTCAGGTATGGGAGGACTGCAGCCTTTGCTGGGAAGGACGCTGCCCCTGTCTGCTCACCGTCCCTTGCAGAGCATCCCTTTTTTGCTTATCCCTGACAACATGCTTGGTGAGGAATGTATAAGAAAAGCAAGTTGTTATAAAGGGATCAAGCTGAAAAATAATGAAATTCTCCCAAAGGAAAGGGGGCTGAGAAAAGATGTAACCACAAATTCTTTCCAGGTAACCTGAGCACTCAGAGAAGGATGAACCTAGTCAGGGTCTCCAGTTTGCTCATTGTCGGTGCTAAAGCCACAGTTGGAATCCTTCAGTGGGCTCTGCTCTATATAATGATATTTTCAGCTACGCAAGGTGCATACCTGCTCATGGCTTGTGAGAGGAAGCAGTTGTGTAATAAACAAGTTGAATCTAAACAGTAGACTGAAGTTTCTAGGTCCTTTGGGAAACTTTTATTTTGCTATGGGTCTACGTTGCTTAGTTTGGCCCTTTTCCATGCATATACAATGTAAGCTTTTAAGTGGTTTTCTAAGTGTTACTGTATTTACTTACTTGTAATACGTATGGAAATAACAGTCTGTGTCTTAAACAATGTCTAAAATGTCACTTACAAACATGAAAGATGCAACCTTTCACTGCATACATTATTAACTCCCATTCTTGTGACATTCTCAAAACATCACCTTCCAGCACTTATAGTTTTATCAGAATTCAATTGCTTTCTGTGAGTCAGAACCTAAAGGATATAAAGGGATAGTGTTCTATAATCCCAATAACTCCTATACTCTGACTGTTGGTCCAGAAACAGATTAGGGATATGTGTTCTAGATGCCATAGATTCATTGCCTGGTCTTAAAAAAATCGTTCTAGTTTATATTTAAAGTATGTAGCATTGTGCAGACAACAGGCAAACTAAAATCAAACCTGTTCAAAGCAGCTTAAATAAGTCTGCCCATAGATGCACTTTGTTATTGGTGCTTCATGGCATGAATTTAGCATGTTAAATATACAAGTGATCTCAGTCACATGCTAGTGCAGGCTTTCTCCATCCAATATGATATGCACAGGATATCACAAAGACTTAAGTATATGCTGGTTTCAAAGTAAAATACCACAAACTCCCAACAGGAATAAAAAGGTCAGTTCTACTCTAAATAACATCAGTGATAAGCTAGACTAGTCACAGTATGCTTACTGCAGATTGAAAAATAATGTAATGATGTACTGAACGTTACCTCAAGAACTTCGGTACCATAATTTCTTATGGTTTCCAAAAGCTGCCTCCAGATCCTGTCCAGAGTCTGCCCAGAAACCAGAATAGGAATCAGTGATTCATTCCCAGTTCCAAGAACCAACCCACATACTGTTTCTAAGTAATGAATATACAGAAAATAAAGTATAGTCCATAGAAAAGAAGAAAAACTGAGAATACTGTGACCCACACAATGACTGAAAGAATTAGGATTGCTCATTCCAGAGAGGAAGGGGCTGAGGCATGATAATGGCTTTAGAAACAAAAGGCTGCTGCACAGCTCTGTACAGACCAGATATGGCAGGATACAGTGCTGTAAAACTACATCAAAAAAGATCTAAGTGGGGCATTTGGGTGAACTTTCTTAGAAAGCAGAGTCACCCATGTAATAGATGGTCTGGAACAAGCTGCCTGAGGAGGCCTTGGAGTCCTTATCACAGAGGATTTTTGAAAACAGGTTATATAAACATCTTCAGTGGAAGACAGATCTATTGATTTGTCTTAGAATATGTGGATGGATCAACCTTCAGATTGCTGCTCTAAAGGCTACTTTGGGAGGGAAATGTAAGGTGCCAGGATCAAATAATGAGGAACAGATGTTTTCTGATTTTGCTGTTTGACTATATTGCTACTTTAATAGCAGACCTGCTTCTCTGAACTTCACAGACTTGCAGTCAGCATATTGTCCTTTACACTTGTGACACTGGTATCAGTATCCTGGTAACTCTCTACAAAGAAGCCATCATCTCACCCCTGTGATCATGCTTTGTGTTGAGTAATAATGATATCTTAGTAATCAAAAACTTTCAAAATTGCAGAGAGGTACAGAAGTCTCACAGAGTCTTCAGTAAATTTCCAGTTCTTTACATTAATTATGGATCTTGGTTACAGAACACAAAGCAGTCCCTTACCATCACTTTCAACATCAGTTGCATTTGCTGAATATGAGGCTATCAGATTGGACGTTAATAGAAAGAAGTCACAGTTTTTGTATGCTTTTAGTGTTGGTATTTTTTGTCGACAGCAAGGCATATTCCAAGCACCCATACAATGTTATAGAAGTAATTATTCTCAAGCACGGGGTGCACCCTGAGAGAGAAATAAGAGTGTTCGTTTGACAGTTTTTGAGAGTAGACTATAATCAATGATATGTCATGCAGAGATGGATCTGAAGATGCAGGCAAGCAGTTCTTTTGACCTTCCTATAGACAAACCTGGCTTAAGAAGATTGGGAAGGTGCCTCACTGGGCCCAGCTCTACATCAGTCCAGGACAACTACAGTGGAAGAAAGAGTACAGCCAGTATACATCTACTAGAGCTTCTTGGTTTGGTTCTACATTCTGCTCTTTCCACTTCTACTGAAGCAGATGTTGATTGGGAACTAACAGAAAAGAATAAGGAGCTAGGAGAGAGAACCATAAAAAGGGACAAGCCAACATAACAGGCTGGGAACACTTTAAAAGAAATACCCTTCCACAAATGTCTCAATTGCCAAGACTACTTTTATCAGGGAAAAGGAAGAAAATATCTCAGGCTGAGAATTCAATTGCAGGATGAGTCTTGGTGAAAGCTTAGCTATTGTATTTGTCCTGCAGCAAAAATTAGAAACTCCAAGCAAAAACGTAGAGATAAGTCTAAACCCAAAGTGAGCTCTTTGACAAGCAGGACAATGATCTCCACAGGGACTTAGATAAAATGACTTGCAGGAGGAGGGAGAAAGTTGAGCCCTGCTTTTACTGTGAAGGTACCTGAACACTGGAATAGGTTGCGCAGAGAAGTTGTAGAGCCTCCGTTCTTGAATATATTTAAAACCTAAGTGAACACGGCCCTGGGCAGCCTGCTCTAGGTGACCCTGCTTTAAGCAGGGGGGGTGGACTAGATGGTCTCCAGAGGTCCCTTTCAACCTCAACTATTCTGTTCAGCCACACTGAATTTAACACCATGTTAAATTATCCACAAGTATAAATTTTAGCCAAGGTTCTCTTCTGGTTAGAAGACAGAAATAAAAAGGTAGATTTCTTAGTCCTCAACAAGTGATGGTGGATAATTTTGTATATGAATCATAGCAAAAAAATGTGGCAGAGAAAAGGCATTTGAGCTTTCCACATACAGAAAAGAGGAGAGAGGATTCGGAAAAACTTCCAAAGATACACCAAGGGGAATGATCAGAGAAGGGCGGGCGAGCAGGAGGCTTTCAAAACTGTGTTTCAGCATGGTCAGGGATCGTGAGGATGAAGTACAACTCTTGACTGAGTGTTCATTGTAGACTTTGGTGAGAAGTGAGAACAGCAATCGACTCAGGAAATAGCTGACATTTTTTTCTTAAGAGCTAACTAAAATACTAAAGCAATGCTTTTTCGTTTGGGTTTTAGTGTTTTGTTTTGTTTTTGTTTTTTTTTTAAATCACTAATCACCTTCTATAGCTGAAGTTATTACTCCACACAAAAGTGTCTGGGTAAGGTTTCTGAAAGCACATAAGTGCCTTGGATGCTTCTAAAAAAGCTCATCTCCATTGCTTTGCACTGTCAGTATTGCAGACAGCTGAACACTTAATCTGGTCCAAACATTCCTGGCTAACTGAAACCATGATTGCAGCACATTTCTGGTGCAGCTTGCTTGAAAACACCAACAGGCTTTTGCACGTATTCCCATTCTTGACTAAGTCTTACTGTTACTGCTGCTCTCCAGCTTGTGCTGCTAATGGTTTGCTGTCTTTCATAGCTGAAGGACAGCTATATAAAGGACTCCATAGCACTTGCCTGCTAGTATCAGGTGTGAATTTATCCAAGGTGCTTGGTTTCTTAAATAATTAGGAACAGAACAGGCTATAATGGAACAATATAAAGGACTTTTAATGCCAGGGACAAGTGCCAAAATCAACCTGGAGTGCTCATGTTAAGATTTCCTGAGAGAGTTTGGTTTTATTTATTAACCATAGGAATTTTTTCCTCATGCCAACACTGATGTGTGATCATAATATTTAAAAATCTACTATCTAAAATCTGGTAAAGTTCCAGGAAAGAGTTATACAAGCACCATGTATAAAGTGATGATGGAAATATTCAGTCCTGCTTTAAAAATGTTCAGCTAGCACTGAATTCAGCAGGTTCCATAATGACTGGAGGTTTACTCTCTGTATCCATTGCAGAACTGCAACTGGTATGGGCAGATGCACGTTTGTTAGAGGTTTATGTTTATACTTTTCTCTATTTGTGCCGGTACCTTGGTTTGATACATAGCTTGAACTGGCTTTTCAGAGAGCCTGAGGACTCACAACTCCAAACAGCTGCAAACTGTTAGTTACAAAGAAAAGAGAGAGCTTGTGACTTCTCTTGAAAAGGAGCTAAGGATCCAATAATCCAGAAGTTCCCATTGAAAAATACAGCCTAAAGATGTGAAGCAGTGGTTAATATCATCAGTCATGTGAAGAGTGTCTTGCTTGGAGGACTGAGCATGGGGTGCAGAAAGACCCAGAGTAGCTTTGGTATTGCTCAGTCTCAGGAGCTCAGGTCTTGATCTCACAGTGCACCTCTTGAATTCTACAGCCCTCCTTAGGCAGATTAAGGACACACTTCAGTAACCTACTAGACTGGAGCCAGAATGTACAGCACTGTGTAATCAAGCCCAGAAATTTACTTTAATACTAACCTGGCTCAGTTGTGATTGGAAATAATCTCTGTAAACACTGTTCAGAAAAGGTTTGGACACTGACCCTGCTAGCTGTTTGGCAGAGGTGAAACCCTTTTTTTCTACACGACCCCTTTCATTTCAGTGAGGCTTTGCCACTTATGTCTCCCATAACCCAAATTTGGTTTTAAATCCTTTTTGCATTGCTCTCTGGGAACAAAGGAGGGTAACAAAACTCTTCTTCCTTGCACCTGCGTTATGTTTTTAGCAGGCTTCTTCAGAACTGTGGGGTCTTGCACTGCCCCCTCCTCAATGTCTCCCCTAGGTCTGGACATCCTGACAGACCTCAATGCAGTCTTTAATATTTTGAAAATCATAAACGCTGCATCCCTGTTCTTTTTCTTTCCTTATTGCTTGATCACTGTTCTTACAGGATTATGCCTGTGAACAGAGACATCTGGTGCTGTGCTTAATTATTGTTCCTTTTAATGGACAAAGGCCATTCATTACACTTTTCTACTGAGGAAGTTCCCCACATTTCCAAACACTCTCTGAAACCATTATTAAATTGATAAACAACCCCTGATAACATTCCAAAAATTTCTGAAGTGCAACAGGCTCAGGTTTTTTTTTTTAGGATTGCATAAAAATGCTTATTTACAGATCTGAATTTAAAGTTACTAATGAATCTTGCTGCTTAAATAAGGAAAAACAAAGTCCTGGCAGAATACCACATTTCTTCATCTTTCATCCAGGTTCAATAGTCGGCACAGGGTAAAACATCAGGTGGAATTACTTCTCATCTTGATGAGCATCCTGAAAAAACTTTCAGATGCGTGATACTATTGACTCAACATTACCAGACTGACACCACATCTTGGACTCTTCTATCCCACCCCACTTCAGAATGGTGCTGAAAAGTTGCAGAGATCTATAAGGTGATCAATGGTGCAAAATGGGTAAATATTCTTAAACAAGTAAGTATTATTAAACCATAATACATGAGGAGTAACTGAATTACAAGTTTATGGCACATGAGCTGTTCTTTATTAACACATTATTTGGCACTTAATGTGTACATTGAGAAAGAGGTCCTTCTGCATTATTTATAATAAGTAATTTTCACATTCAGAATTGTTTGATTTGAAAGGTAAAATATTGTGTGGATAGTTTTTCTTTAATATTTTTCTTACATTGCTCAAAAGAATATCACCAGTTTGTCCTGAACTGCTTTACTTGTCCCATTTACTGCTGTTGTGCATTTATAAATAGGATAGAGCAAATAATTTGTATGTGGAAAGCACCCACTCGTGACACTTGCCTGAAACACTGGAAAATAAGACTGATGCTCTTCCAGGTTACGTTTGCTATTTTGCACAACTACTTTAGGCCTAATATTTTCTCTGTGGAAAATGTAGTTTTCTATGTAGCAGATATAGTTTGGCTACATCTGAAAATGCTAATATAGTAAAACTAGAATTATTCAAGCACCTGAGGTATGATGAATTTCCATCAAATCTGAGACAGGTTTACCTGAATTCCTGCCTACAGTCCTCGTTCAATATTCCAGGACTGGGACTCTTTCCCATCCTTTCCCCTCTGAACTGTTCACCTCTGTGGTACACTTCTAGATATGCTCCAAATCAGCATCTGCAAAACAGACCTGCCAAATGGACTCACCCCAACATTGTGACCTGAACTGCTACAGGATCAGGCACTGGGTATATGCATGACTCCCCTGCTTCTTTAGCAGGCCAAGCAGCCCCAGGACTTTGCCCTGCACAGCATGGATATACCAGCTATGGGCACACCACTAGCCCCACAGGGCATGGGCTTGAGGATCTCCGCCATGGAACTGGGAGCTTGAGCCTTTTGGGTGTCCCATTTCCAATGAGACACAAACCTGGGCTGACTTCTCTGTTAAACTGGTTCTTGTCAGTTCTGTGGGTTTTAAGAGTGAAAGACATGATGTGAAAATAGCTACTGTGTTATACCTGTTTGTGAGAGTTTCCTATCAGTCTGCGAAACTGTCAAGACCACGTTTTTCAAATAGCTGCAGAATCTCAGGAGTACAAGTTCTGTATATATAGCTCATGTGGTGCTTTTGCTCTCTTTCTAAGAAACAAAAATTTCAGGGAAATGTTTATTTCATTGAAATCCCAATATTTCTTGTGAATTAGAAATCCTTTTGGTCAGGCCTATCAGCCACATGACAACATTTATCCAAATAATGCAGCAGTGACCTCTGCTGCATGACTGATGCCATTTCATACTTGTTCTGCTAAATTAAACCTGCTGTTAATACTCTTTCAGATAAGTTAAACCAACAATTTTTTAAAAGCAAGTATTCTTACCTCAAGGTAAGAGCATTCCTCTTTATACTGATAGGGGGGCTTCAAACCACAGAAGATTATTTTTCAAGTTACTGGCATGAACATACCACAACTATGTTTTAATGCTTTCATTGGTTATCAGAAACAGTATTAGCATTAAATGAACCTTGAACTATCCTCATAAAAATATTCCTGTTAATTTTACTGGGAAGGATACTGAGGCACAACCCACTGGGTGACTTGCCTGCAGTCACATCCAAAATCAAAGGCAGAGGCATCGAGTTCAGGGGGAATCATTATTTCAAGCCCTGTTCTTTAATCACAAGATCATCTCTCCCTTTCCTGTACAGGACCAGCAGAATATCAACCAACTGTAAATGGCACGCGTCGTGCCTGTACATTATACTCTACACTGCCCATGTGACATGGAAAAGCAATACAAATTGGAAAAAAGACAGGATGCTTGTTTTCAGCTCTTGACTCTATTTGATCATATGAGAGCACAAATCTCATAAAGCAGTCATAAGCCTCTTGATTTGATCTTAATTAAGTACTGAGCAACCATAAATTCCGCTAAGTCAGCGGGAGCAACATGTAAAACACTCTGTCCTTCCCCCTTCCTCCCACCACTAACTCTTCTCTCTCCACTCAGCCCTCAAGGGACCAGGACCTGTCCCTGTATTGCATACATGAGGAATTTGAGTCTGGCCCCTGCAACAGTTTAGCATTACTGCACACTGCCCAGTCTAAAAAAGTTAAAGCTGGCACAGAGCAAAGCTGTGTGATCCCATGCTGCCTCTGCATGGTGAAACAAGGCTGGAGCAAGCAGCAAACTTCCACTCAAACCCTCCAGCCGTAAGCAGAAAGCTTCCTGGCAGCATTGTGAAGTTATTACTCATTTACTACTGCCAGCGACATCCAGTTCAGCTGATAACAGGAGTAAAAAGAGTTTTCAAAATTTGAATTTCAGATGTGCAAAGGCAAAGGGACAGTGAGTAAGTGTGGCAAGTTGGCTTGCTGGTGGTATTGGTAAAACACTGATGCCAGCTGTGGATTGAGTGGACCTATGGATTTCCTCAGGAGAGCATTGGAGGGTAGAATTTATAAAGTATGAGGGCTCTGACTCTCAGCTTGGACTACTAAGCATCCAGGACTGCTATAAAGATCCCTATTCATACAGCAGCATCAGGGAATTATGGAAAAAAATACAAGGATTTTAAAAGAATATGAAATGAAAGCTAGTGCAATATACTGTACTGCTGACCGAATCATAGAATCATAGAATGTCCTGAGTTGGAAGGGACCCACAAGGATCATTGAGTTCAACTCCTGTCCCTGCATAGGACAACCCCAAAATTCACACCATGTATCTAAGGGTGTTGTCTAAATGCTTCCTGAATATTGTCAGGCTTGGCACCATGACTGCCTCCCTGGGGAGCCTGTTCCAGTGCTCCACCACCCTCTGGGTGAAGAACCTTTCTTAATATCCAACCAAAACCTCCCCTGGCACATCTTCCTGCCATTCCCTCAGGTCCTATCACTGGTTGCCGGAGAGGAGAGATCAGTGCCTGCCCCTCCTCTTCCCCTTGTGAGGAAGCTGTAGGCTTCAACGGGGCAGCTGTTCTCAAAATACTTAACACAAATTCCAGAAGTTCTGCTGAGAACAACATGGCAAACTGTTCTGCCCTCAAATCAGGCTTTGCTGAAAGAAAGAAAAAGCACAGACCTTCAAAAGAATATACTGAGTGACATGCTAAAAAAGTCTTCCTGCCCAGAGGCAAAAGATATGTAGATGTGTCTAATCATATGGGCTTGACTACAGGCAACAGCCATGGTGATGACAATTTAAAAAAAAAGCAGATGAACCCTGATCTATCTCAGTAGCTTGTTTTTTGACAATCTGCCTGTGTTTTTGTTAGTGCTATGCATACACACGTGTCCACACTGTTTCAGGTTGTAAGACCTCTCTATATCATTCAGCCTCATCCCCTAGCTCCTATATTGCAGGTGAAAACTTTACCTGAGTAACATACCTCTTCTAAAAGGTATCTAGTTATTGTCTCGATAAACCAAATGGCAGACACTGTACTCCTGTGCCTGTTTGGTTTTATTCCCATGGTCAATCACACTCACTTAAAAAGGAGTGCCCCTATTTCACATTGCCTGTTTCTGTCTCCAGCCATTTGTTCATTACTGTATCCCTGCTTTTTCTGTAAAAGCTCTCTGTCCCATCTTCCTTCCTCATGGAAGAACTTAAAACCTGTAAACAAGTTATTTCTCAGTCTCCCCTTGATAAATGAAATGTACAACATTCTCTAGTGTCTTGTTGTGAGGTGTTTTTGCTGACCCTCAAGTTTTCTAGCAAATCACTCTTTGCTGTTTCCAGTTTTTCAGCATTCTTTTCAGAGACATCCTGGATCTGTGTGTGGTTTTCCACCATGCTGGTGCTCTCTGCACAGATGTCACCACCCTGTTTCTATCTCTCTTGCCCCCATTTCAGTTTTGGAGGTACCACTTCCCAGGATAAGTTTTATTGTCTGGGCTAGCTCACTTTTTTTTTTTCTTCTCCATGATGCATTAGCTTCAGCCTTACCTTTATGAAAAATGCATTTTCTGGAATGAGCCCAGCAAGCAAACAATCTAGTTCTCTTCTGTATTGCTTTTTAATATTCTACCATTTTTTGCATCAATCACAAAAGTTTATCATATTTCACATTTACTCTCCAATTAGGTGATAAGGGTATTAGGTCCTCTACAAACCACTGTGAATCCCTACTAGTGATAAATCTAATAAATGGCAGTTCTCTCCAACAACTACTTTCTTAGATTTTCCTGCAAACTAGCTCATCATCAACTTCATGTCTGCTTAACATTTGTAAAGTGCATGTTTACTTTTGTAAAACTTTTTATTTCAAATGTCAAGGCATACTAAAGCTTTAAACAAAACTGTTATATCTATACAGCTATCCTCTGAACTTGCCATCTCAAAGAATAAAGTTAGTTTTCTCAGAAATAAATATTTCCTATCAAAATATGTTAGCTGACCTTATATTCTGGTTACTTCTCAGCTGAATCTTTTCCATGCTTTTCTATGATTTTGCTCAAAACTCATGTCAAGCAAACTCGTCTGCAGTTATTACTTCATTTCCTCTTTGAATCCTGGCAATCAGGATTCACCTTTTGTAAATCCTGGCACCAACGCTCTTCTGATTTCACAAAATTCTGCAAGTTTTACAAAACGTTTAATTCCTGCAACATATTTCATGTTTGAGCCAAGTAATAATCCAGATTCATACATTTAGAATGCTTTGTACTTGTGCCATATTAGCACTACATTTGTAACATTCCTTGGAGCTAAGTGTAAAAATATCCCAGAAAGCTGGGATAAATAGATTATCTTAAGGATACCAAGCAAATACATGCTCTGTACCAGTAAGTACATCTATTCACTTATCATTCCTGAATGTTGTGCTCTAAATGAGATTCAAATGTGCCTGCAAAGCTTGCTAGATCCATTGAATGATCTTCTATCGTGACTGGTGTCAGGGTGGTGTTCATAGCAGCAATTGTGATACCATCCCTTCTCCAGGAGTAATATGTAAATTGGTAGCTTTTCAGTTTATATCTTTCATCTATGAACTCATTAAGTTCTATCTGCTTGGCTTTTTGAAACAACAAAAAAAAAACCCTAAATATTTCTGGAGACAACAAATGGATTATCACCAGTACTGTAAGATTTGGCAAAACTAATTATCTGGAGAGAAGAGATCTCTTCAGTGGCTTTTTTGAGAACTTTTGGTTGCAAGTGATTCATATTCAAATGAAAGATATTTCTTACAGCTGATGTCATTTAATAGTCTCTATGGTTACTTTAGGATGAAAGTGGGTTTTAATCCTCAGCTTATACAAGCAATCAGATTCCTGCTTTTGTCATCAATATGCAATAATTGATTTATACAGAGTTTTTAGTACTGATTTCTGAATTACAAATAATTTTACCACCACCATCTAAGAATGAGTCATTGCCATTGTTAAAGTGGGACAGGCCTGCTCTTTTCCTCCTAACATTTTTTTTTTTCAGTTTTACACCCTGGACCACATGAAGTAATATACCACCTTCATCCTCAGTTTCCATCACAGCTATTCAAGTTCAAGCTGCCCTCTCCAGCAGTCCCATCTAACCCTCTGGCACATTGGGTTTATGTTAACCAACCTGAATGTAGTCTTTTCAGTTCAAAGCACACCTGACAGAAAGCTGGAGAGAGCTTTGAAAGCCTGTTGTAATATTCAGAAAAGGGAAAGAAATGTTGTCATCATAATCCTCCAAAAATCCATAAACTATGTTGGTCCTGCAGTTTTGCAGTCCCCTAAGGCTCCTACTGTTTGTGCAGCCCTTTGTCCACAGCCACCACCTTCTCAGATGCCTGCTGGAATCTTCTAACCTTTCTGCCTTCTATGACCTTAAGAAATTACCTCTTCTGACCTTAGAATTGAAGGCTTTTGCTCCCTTCCTCACCTACCAACTCTGCTGTAAGCTCAAAATCCAGTTCACATGTGCCTCCCTGCTTAAATCTCTCCATAGATATTAGAAAATGCCATCTTCTTGTTTACCACATAACTCCCCTTCCCCAACAAATCCCACTGCTGTTGCCACTATTTTTGGTAGCGCTTTCCACCTCAAACATTTGTATATCTCTCTGTCATTTCACCTTATACCTATTTGTTCAGCACTGCTAGAGCGACATCAGGGGATCTATGATCAAGACTTTTTTGTGCTAAGCACTATAAATGTACATCAGTCTTGCTTCAGCCACAGCTTACAAGCCTCCCAAGGAATGAGGTAAAAGAAGGGGAGAGAAAGCAAACTTGTGGAAAAGGCAGCAAGAGAAAATAGCAGCTACACAATACAGCCCAGCAAGGAAGACAATATTCTCAACATACAAACTGTTTCAGGGCCAGAAACAAACCAAGAGTTTTCCACCCTATTTTTTTAAACTGTAATGTTCCTTATTTTCTCCCTTATGTATGCAATGCTGTTAAGCATCTTGAGATTAAACTTGCAAGCAGAACCTATAAAAAGAAAAAGCAATGATGTTACTGTATGCTGAAAGGGACAGTTTTCCCTCTAAAGTGAATCTGAAAATAGCTCCCAGAGTCTCAGAATGAAAGTGGATGTTTTGCAAGTAAGGCTACAAAAATTTACCAGAAAAACCCACTGATGAAACAGCAGGAAAAACACTTAACCACAATTTTCCCCAGTACTGAAAGGATGAGAGAGGGAAGTAGTGGTAATGTAGTAGCTGGACAAAATTAAATTATGTTGAGGTGCAAGAAGTTAAAATAAAAATAGATTAATACCTTTTTATTCTTGTGGATACAGCATTGTGAACTCAGTGCCTTTAAAAATAAGCCAAGTTTTTCAATTCTCAGATTTGAATGCTCAAACTAGCACGTGACATCATGAAACAAAAGCATCAGTGTCTTTGCAGTTCAGCATATACACTAATTTTTCAAAGTATGCATAGTATTTTCTTGGAAGACAAAACAGAGCAGCAACCTTTCCAATGGTATGTGTCACAACATCAGTATAGTATATTCACATGACAAGGATAATTTAATTCTTAACATCTGTATTTACCTTTAAGTATTTCTTCTCATTTCATTATAGTCATCAAGTACATGGAGTACTTAGCTTCTACCACCACAAGTCAAGTGGTAGTCAGTAGACACTTGTGAGTGGTCACTGTATAACTACATAGAAAGCTTTATGAACAGGGTAATCCTTCTCCATTTGCCAAGTAGCACTGAGGCCTGAAAATAGCTTTCGTAAAAAAAGTCACATGCACTGTTTTCTGAGCACCATTCTCACATCAAACTTGATTCTAGTCATGACTTTTGTGATTTTACATACTGACCAGACCTACTATCATGCACAAGGGTAAAGCCTTCATCTTCTAAAGTCTTTAGCAGACTGCAATGTGTTAACTTCTAGTTTAGGAAGAAGCTAGCTCATATGAAGCCTATTAGAAACTATTTACAGAATCTTGTTCTCTTCTGATACTTCCCTCATGGCTTTCCACCTGCTGATGAAGTTCCTCTAAATAAATCATGACTATTTTATCAAGAAGGATACTAAAACATTAAACAGTCCCTGTGCTAAAAGAAACAAAACTTATTCACCAGTCTGTCAAAACGTGCTTTTTTGGGAGTATCACCAAAAAGAGAAAGGAGAAGACACTTTGAGCACTAAAGTTAGAGACTTTTTCAGAAGAGGTAACCATTTTAAATTCTGTAGCTTTGGCCAATAGCTAATCAGAACTGCATGAAAGTAGCATTATAGCATACAACACTATTAAAATTATTCTTTTTAAGATTAGTGTTAGACATTGAGAAACAGATCCTACTAAAGCCTACTGAACAATTACAGATTAAAAATTCATTATAGCCTACTAAATCCACATTAAACCCTTTAATACAAACTCAGTACTTCACCTACCTTTAAGGAAAGATAGGCTATGACTATCGGAATTTATGTTCTGTCAGGGCCCTGAGTGCTCCAACAGTCCCTAATTGTTCTCATCAGCATTATGTGGGACTTCCACCCATGTGCTGCCTGCCCACTGGCCCAGGAACTACATTTAAGCTCAGGCCCTTGCTGGTGTTTTTTTTTCTGAGCTGTCTTGGTGGTGTGTTTGGGTTCAGCCTGGTGCTTTGCTGATCAGGATTTGCCCTCAGACCTGTTTCTTTGCTCAGGGCTTGCGTGGTGACTACTAGGCCTGCTCTGTTTTATGCTACTTGCTTGAGTACTGCGTTCTTCGCTAGTAAGGATGTGGTCCCTGCCTGTACCTTGTCCCCCATGGCTCCTGCTCACCTTCCCTTGCAGAGCAGCCCACTCTTGCAGCTCTCTGATACTAATAATTGTGAACATTGACTAAAAGGAGCATCACAGTAAGTTTCTTTTGGTTAAACAAATGTTCTAATGGATATAATGTCTATGTAGGATAAATCATTATGGTAGCCTTTCTCTTACAGTTTGTTTTTGTTTTTCTCTGTGAACAAAAGAAGTAGAATCAAGGCCACATGAAGCCGGGTGAGAAAAAAATCAGCTGGGATGGACAGAATTGAAAACTTATTTGAATTATAAATAGTTGTATTGGTGTTATAACTAATACAGTATGGTTTTCTGAAGACTTGCATCTTTGGGTTAATAATGTCTTTAATTAAGGTATATTGAAGCTGCAGCATGAACTTAGTCACAAGTAGAGTCTTTAGAGTCTCATAAGAACTTACCTCTTGCTTTAGCACTGCTGATTCATCTTCATGCATGCTCTCTCTCTTTCTCTCTTCTACTAAGCTCCTTATTTTCAAACAACTTTTGGAAGTCAGTGTCTTCGGGAATCATCTTCCTGAGTAAAACATAGTTCAGACTTTTAAATTATTACAGTATTATGGAAAGGGTGCAGATTGAGATGTGTTATGATGGCTTTAGCATTGTGTTCCTTGTAGACCAAGCTTTAGGAAGCTTATGAACTCTTGCTTGTGAATTCTGAGAATTCAGTTATACTTACAATTGCTACTAATAAACTGTGACATTATATGGTAGGACTTAATATTTCTGTCTATAATTGTTGTCAGCCTTTTTGATTGCTTCATTCACTTTTATTTCCATCTATGGTGTGCTTATAACACATGTATCACAACATAGCACTGCAGAGACTCTACTGTACTTTTTGAAAGCATCAGGAACTGAGCTTTTACAGTTACAGGAGCATAGTGAAGTTACTAGTTGTGCTATACCTGATTTGACTTAACAACGCAGTTCCAATAATTTTTTACTCCGTTAAAGATGTAGGACAGGAAAGTTAAGCAACTGCTCTCTGCAGGCGAGAAAGAATAGGCAGTGATGAAACTCATATAAGCCTCTGACCCCAACTTCCTCATGACATAGTGGTGAGGGAAAAAACCTATGGAAAAAAACCCTTAGATAACCAAAATTAAGGTTATCTGATGAAGCCACATGTAACAACTCAAACAACTCAGACTGGATTGACAGGCCAAATTTACCTATTTATTATGTATTAATAAAAACAGGCATTATATGTAGTTCGAAATGTAAGTATTTACAAACTGATGAAGTTTAGCTGAACCTTTCCAAGCTAACTGTCTGTATCCTACTCTATAGTCTGAGGAAAATAAGCAGAAAAAGAATACTTTTTTTTTTCTAGAGAATACCATATCATGGGAAAGTCAAAAGCACAAGACTAGATAAAATTCAGGATGCTAGTATAATACTTTAAATATCTATATAGCCATAATATATAATATTTAGTACCTAATAAATTATTTTTGAGTTTGATCTTTCTGATGACTCTACTTTCTAATGTTGTTTAAGGAAGACAGCAGCTAGTGATACAAGTGCATATATAAACCTGAGCCAACTGTGGAAATCCCCATTTTAGATGATGTTAAGTCTTTACAATCAAGACTACAAGGCAAAGATAATTAAAAAAAAAAAAACCAACCAAACCTACACCCAAAAAAACCCCAAAACAAACAAACAAAAAAGGGTCTTCCTGACCCTTTGCTAGACTTACTCCAGTATGTCCATCTCTTTCTTGTACTGGGAAGCCCAGAACTGCGGATACAACTCCAGATGTGGTCTCACCAGTGCTAAGCAAGATCTCTCTTGACCTACTGGCAACATTCTTCCTAATGCAGCCCAGGATGCTTGTCATCCTTCTTTGCCACAAAGGCACATTGCTGGCTCACATTCAGCTGCTTATCTACTAAGGACCCCAAGGTTCTCCTCTGTAGAGCTGCTTTCCAGCTGGTTGGCCCCCAGCATGTACTGGTGCCTGGGATTATTATTCCCAAGTGTGGAACTTGTCATTTCCCTTTGAACTTCATGGGACTCCTGTTTGCTCATTCCTTCATCCTGTTGAGTTGCTTCTGAGTGGCAGCACAACCATTGTCTATTCATCCAGAGAATCACCACATTTGGTGTACATACTGCCAAATGTATGTCGTTGTATTTTGCTTTAAGAGGAAAATATTTTCTGGAGACGTGCATACCATTGTGCAAATATACTTAATGCCAGCTGTTTCTCACAGTCGTGAACCTGAGCCTACATCTGGCATCTACGTAAGCTGGAAAGACCATGGCTTTTCCCGAAGCCTGCCAGTGTCAGGGGTTATCAGCTTCTCTTGCACAATTTCTAAATATTTCCTTTTTAATGTTTTCCATACAGCTGACTGTTTTGCTACCTGCTTTTCTGTACTACTGAAGCCAAGAGGAAGCGTGTGCAATGTCACTTCAGGACATGGATAAGCCTTAGTGGGTTTTCATCTCTCACAGTACAATGGGGGAATTTGCAACAGGTCATTTCTTTTCATTGCTTCTTCCTGGAAAGGAGACAATAGAACAAAGTCTGCCCTGTACAGCCTGTGTTCACTCATGCCACACTGCTATTTTCAGCTTTAAAAAGCAAAAGGCAAAAAAGTACTTAAGGTGATACTATTAGAAGAACACTTCACTTTTGAGCTAAGTTCATTTGCCTGTATTAAAATTAGATAATTTTAGTTAGATAATTGAGAAGTTAAAGTCAGAATACCAGTCCCAAAAGAAGATTATGCTGCATTATTGCAACATTTTCTTAAACAATGTGACTTAATAGTTATATATTTGGCTCAAGTGTCTTTGCTACAGATGAAATGCTGGCTTCCAAAGAAAGCTAGCAAGATAGCTAAACAGGCAACACACTATGGAAGCACTCGGGTTCTCTAACCTGTTTGAATGCTGCCTACACATCTCTCTTGCTGCATGTCCCTGTTCTCTCATCACTTTCACAGGAGAAATTATAGCAGTCTTCATGGGCTAAGCAATTAAAAATTTACTGGAAGAAAGTGCTAAGCAAAAGCCAAAGAGTGCAATGTTTAGCCTCTTTTGAGGAGTTTGCATGCAATGTTGCCATCTCAAATATTCAAAATCTCAGCTTCTCAAACTGAAGTTTTCAATAAGACTATGTGTAATAAAAACCACTGTCTTATGTTCTTTTTAGTTGTCTTCCAAACCCTTGGGTCTGTAATGAATAGAGTTTCAGAGGGTTTTGATTTGGCAGCCTCCAAATGAAAGCTGAAACTAGTACTTAGCCCCTTGATTACTGCAAGATCTGTTAAAACTATTTTATTAATAAATTTTGAACAGGACTGAAGTTCCATAAGTAGTTTTTTGGTATAAAAAGACCCGCTTTCTGGTTTTTTGGGTGCTATCTCTTCACATCACTCATGCAATTCATGGATTCTAGCCCAGCAAAAATTTCTCAGGCTGACAAAGGCTTCTTTGATCTGCAAAGGGCAATGACACTTGTGGTTGGAAAGACTGTTGGGAAACCAAGGTAGTCTCCTTTTTTTTACATCCTCCGTGTTAGCTGGCTGCTTTCCACAGAAGAAAAGGAAGTACTCATCTCCAGCAGTGTTGCACTTACTTCCAATTTAGTGTGTTAATGACCAAATTCAAAGAATAGGAACTCAGTAGAAGTCAACTTTGGTAGAACACAGTTTCACTATAAGCAGAGTGTTTTCCTCAATGACTGAAAGTCCACTGATGTTTACTTCAGCAATTCAGAATTCTTTCTCCATGTCACTAAATGCAAGTGGCCTACAAGCAGACTTGATTATACCAACACTTAAAAGGAAGTCAGTAGCAATCTGTATCTTTCAGATGCCTTTAATGTACATGTTGTTGCAACTTTGAAAAAAAAAAACCAAACAAAAAAATCCCAAAGCAAACCAACCGAAACCAGCCCCACAATGGGAAAGCATTTAGTTTAGATTAGATTTTTTTTTTTAAATTTCATGTTGATTATTTGTGGTCACTTGCATATTTTCATATTTCAGAATTGTCAGGTAGAGAAAACACAACACTTAAGGTCAAGCCAATTAAAAAACTTGCCCGCTTTCCAATGGAAAAATCCAGGAGGCAGGCATGGCGTTGGTAAAGGTGTTAGTGCTGTGCTCTTCTATAGGATGGGCTTCTTTTGGGGATTTGATGAATATGGTTGTACTTTCTCTCTCCTTGGAACAGGTGAAGCAAGGGGGAGCAAGGAGGGAGTGCTCACTTTGCTCCTTTGCCCAGAAGAGCTTGAGTTTTGCTTGGTATGTGGGAAGGCTTTGAAGGCCTGCTTATATTCTCTTACATACCTATGCTATACGTTCACAGCAAGGTCATATAATCTAGGCCTCTGTCATTTCACTATTAGCTTACTGGAACCATTTATCTGCAGGTATATAATTGATGGACCTGGAGGTTTAGCATTTCTCCACCCTATCTTAATACTGTTTAGTACATCATGTTCCAAAACAGATGGCAAACGCTTGGGATGTGGACTAGGGCACTTTTTACAAACCATTTAACCAGTTGAGGTATGATACCCTAAGGTCTCTGCAGTCTAGGAGTTCTTCATCATGTTCACATTTACATGAATTATGAATTGTGTGATACCTGTTTAAGACTCCACTATTTAAAACAGTTGGGTAAAGAATTAATATATTTCTGTGGTATAATTTAATTAGCAGAGGTGCTTGGTACTGCTCATTTTACAGAAACTGCCTAAGGCCAGCAGCTGTGATACTCTTTTTTAGTCATGGTGAATGTTCTGACTATTTTCCAAAATAGCATGATATGGGTGTTTGAGGAAACAAACAAACAAACAAAAAAAAAAAACAAAAAACAAAAAGGAAGCCTTAGTTCAACTGCAAATCCATGAAATGGACAGCGTAATTTTGTATCTTGAAGTATCCCATTACAGTGGGCAAGTATTGGGCCTGTTTGGAGTCCTGTCTTCTAGAGCAAGATGACCTCCTGAAATACACAAGATGCCAAAGAAACTGCACCTTATAACCTACCTCTGTGCCAAAAGTTATTCTACACAGATGCTCAACAGGAATAACCAGATAACCAGATTGAGAAATGATGATGGCAACTCCTCTGAAATATCAAAGTGTAGTATTCACTGAACATGAATCAGAGGCTTTGGTATTTGGGTCATCTTAATGCTTTGATCTTCTGGTACTGTGTCATTCTTCTATTGCACATACTCACTCTACTAATGCTTTGTCTTATGCTGTGGTCCTTTAATGCTGCTTCTTGTAAAGCTCCTATTTTATTTTAAATTTAAATTTGATTGTAACTGAGTTCACTCTGCATGACTATTATCAGGGGGAGACCTATAAGCCACTCATGTCTTAAACCATGTTATCCTTTAGGCATCACTATTATTCCTACTCTCAGGATGTTAATATGTTAAGAACATGTTTGTGTTCCCTATATACTGTCTTAGCTTGTGAGTGAGCCACAAAAACAAGTTTGGATTGAAAAAGCAAATGTTCTAGTTCTTCTTATATTCTTACAGCTTTTTTAATATTTGTTCTTTGACACTCAAAGGCTCAGAGTTTTGTTTGTGTTCTGAACAAAATAAAAGCTGGTCTTTGGGTTTTTTGAGATCCATGGCTCTTCTGAAAGACTTGGGCTGTCATTTTGCATGAACAAATGTGCATATGAGAAATAACATACTGTCTCTGAATTCTTCCTGCAGTTATAGTCAGACACTTGCTGCTATGTGTAATTCCAGTTGTGCTGTGATGGCTTGATTCGCTCACTAAATAAGGAATCCTGCAGACACTCACATAATGGTCATCTTAAGCGCTCTTCAGATTACCTTCCTGTTCATTGTTGTTTCCCCTTGCATATGGTCGGAAGTGCACTCAGTGGTATTTCAGTTAGGATCTCAGTCTCTCCTGTCCTTGATGATAGCATGCAGTCTCTAGGTATCAAGCAGCTACTGGTTTTGGCAAGAGTTGTCTGTACTTCTTCAGTATCTATGTGTTTAGGTATCTGTATGGCAATGAATGAATTCTATGCATAGGACATTAGAAAGATTCAATGTCTGTCTTACCCATTATTCCTTACTGGAAGGTTTTATTCCAAGTATTTTCCATAATTTAAAAAAACAAAGAAACCAACCTCCAACAACTTTCTGAGAGTCAAACTAAACTTTAGTTTTCTTAATTTTGTCTAACTACTGCACAGACAGCCCTTGTGTGAGTCTATAGAGGTTTTTTCCTTGTCCATTATTTATGAGCTTTCATATTATGTCAGAGGCTTTAAATTTCTCTGGATAAATTGTGTGTAGGCAAAATACTAACTGATTCTTTTTAATTAACATGTTCAGTAATGATGATGTTTAATTAGTTCAGACCTGCACTACAAATTGGCGTGTATGTTTCTGGTTTCTCCAAATATGGATTAAAATTAAGCTTTATAGTTTTGTAACGAGTTTTTTTTTAAGCTGAAAACAATAGTCAAAAGGAGTAAAGAAATGCAGGATTGTTCTACTACTCTGCTTCCCCAGCACATGATATTCTAAAGATACAGAAGTACCTAAGCCTACTTTAAGTGCCAAAGAATTTCTCCAAAATTAAGTCCTTCAAATTGTCTACAAAGCTCCCCCTAAGAAGTTTCTTTAATTAGTTGTAGGATTTTGAACAGCTGTGATTCTACTGCAGTACAGTCTGAGCCTGACAGGCTAATACCTTAAATGGGAAAACATTTTTAATGTACTTTTTACAGAAGTGTAGACTATGGGCACAAATGAATGCATTGTTGATAAACTGGAGCCAAGGGGAGGAGGATCCTGTGGCCGCAGCAACTTGACATGCTTCCAGCCTTCTCCAGGACTGTTACAGCCCACTTGTTTTACCTTTGCTACTTCAGCTCCCTCATACTAATTTCACTTTTCAAGGTGTGTGCTGGGCAGAGAAAGCTAATGCTGGTCAGATCGCTACAGCTGTCAGGATATAACACATTGTACATGAAGGCATACTCCACACTTCCTACTTGTAGTGTTCTTCCTCTCAGGCCACAGAGCCTAGCCACATGATTTTTAGATAGAAGGGACTTTCCTGTGATCATAGGAGGATTAGATAACTGGCCTACTGCTTGTTCCCTCCCTGTTGGGGGGTTAGGATTTGATCTAAAACCAGCAGAAGTCTGTGGACAGAATCTCATTGACTGATGCTGGTTTTTAAAGTCAGACTCTATAAACAAAGGCAGTCTTCATGAAGTGGAAAGTCTGAATAAATGTGATGAACTGAAATGACTGCTTTCTCCTAAAGTCTCCACCCTGCATCCAGCAGTCCCATCAACCTTCAGTGCAAATGTATATGCCAGGGGCCTAGCAGGAACACAATTAGGCCTTACAGAGTTTTCACAAAATTAAAGATATTCTGGACTTCGGCATTTTCTAGCCCAGCCTCCTGCTCAAAGCAGGGCTACCAGCAGTGCTGGATCAGGACAGCCATGGCTTTGCCTAGCTGAGTCTAGAAAACCTTAAAGGATGGAGACTCTGCAACCTGAGTGGCCCACTCCAGTACTGCATTACCCATCTGGTGAAAAAAAATTTTCTAGTATCTGGCTTGAACCTCTGAAATAGAGACATCTGCCTATGCCACTGGTTGTTATCTGCCACTATGGAGAATAATTTGGCTCTATCTTCATAACTGACCTTTAAGTAGCTGTAGGCTTCTAGTAGACCCACCCCCCCTTTAGCCTCCTTCACCTAACTAAACAAGACTGGGTCCCTCAACCTCTCCTTGTAAGGTATGTGCTCTAGGGCCCATCTTGGTAGCTGTCTACTGCATCCTCTCCAGTTTCTCAACATTTTCTTTGAACCGAGGGTCCTAAAGTTGACTACAGT
Organism: Morus bassanus; assembly: GCA_031468815.1. Taxonomy (NCBI): domain Eukaryota; kingdom Metazoa; phylum Chordata; class Aves; order Suliformes; family Sulidae; genus Morus; species Morus bassanus. Next base: position 25,739,065 of record CM062573.1, read on the forward strand.
ATTTCAAATGCAGCCTCACCATTTCTGAGTACTGAGGCATAATGACTTCTTTCACTTTGCTGACTGCACTTCTAATGCAGCCCAGTATGCAATTTTCCCCACTTGTGATGAGAGCACATGTTGGCTCATGATCAACTTAGCTTCCACTATAATCCCTACACCCTTTTTGGCAGGGCTACTTGACAGCCAATTGATCCTTACTTCTTATTTGCAACCTAATGTTACCCTTATGCTTACCTACCCTTTGACCAGAAAACCAGCATTTTTCATCCTGTTTTAAGATCAACTTGACTTAAAAAGTTTAAAGGGATTTTGTACTTGTGCTGTTGGCTTGATCTACCACAGAGATAAGCATTAGCTGCACAATCTGCATACAGCTCTACAGCTTCTGTATCTGGGCTGTATCCAATCCTGTGTTTTGCACTGTTACATAGCTTTCCCTCTTGGCATTCCTCATTGTGGAAAAAGCAGCTATCCAAACTCTTTTCTCTAATTGCTGTCATTAATTGCAGGCAGTTAACAAATCAGCCTGTGAAAACCCATCTGCAGTCACTAAAGAGTTACAGTTTGTCTATCTGACCAGGAAATTTTAGATGTTTGCAGGCAGCCAATAAAAGAAGAGATCAACAATGCAGCTGACTCACGGGCAGGAAAGCTTGAGCTGTGTTTGAATGCAGTTCAAAGCCGACTCACGCTTGATATATCTGCAGCAATTTCACTCCATTTTTCCATAGTTTTTATGCCCATATTTCCAGAGGTAAGTGATTTTTGTTTCCAATTTCTTTTACTGAAACATCTGAATATTAACACAACGTAGAGTTTTGCTCATACTAAGGAAAATATCTTTGCTATGAATTACTTTAAAAAAATCAGCTTTAAAAATAGAAACTTGAAATAAATGGTTTTATAGTAGTCTCCCTCCTGCCCCTGCCTGCCCAACTAGAGGAAGATGACAAAGTTGTCTGAAACTTTTAGTGGCTTACTAAAAAAATATGAAACCCTTCATTGCAAAGGTCACCTAAGAAATATTGGGTTTGTGGTTTGACAGTGAGCTTTTTAAAAGGGTCTGGGAGAAAAAGCCTTCAGAAGAGCAGAACTACTGTAAAAATGGCTTTCATACCAAACTTGCAATCTAGGGGGCAGAGAGAGACTTTGTTATCTATAATTCCATGATAGTCCCATATTCCATGACTAGTGCCTCCAACTGTTTTAGGCATCTGGGTAGCACTCTGGATACTTAAAAGATCTCTTATTTTAGGGTTAAGCTCTTTTAGAGATTATCAGCAAATCACTCTAAGTCTAGTTGTGGAAGCAGATGTACAAACTCAGACACAGGGACAATGGTGCTTGGCATGTCATGGTTTGTAACAGAGAAAGATTGGAGTGGTGTTCCTTTTGTTTTTAGAAAATCTCTAGTTAAATTAGGTTTTGCAAATCCAAAACAGGAGCTGATGGCTACGTTTTATTTTTACCTAAATTGTCAGTTAGCAATAGTTTAAAAAACTGTTATAGCTTTACTTGATTCAATTTTAAATAGAAACAGTTACTTTCAGGAATGGTTTATATCCTGTATTCATTGTTTGATCTTCCTTGTACTATGCTAGGAGTTGAGTAAATTATTTTGGCTATTTAAATGACTATTTATCATAGTATATAATAAAAATGAGATATAATTTTGCTGTTGCCAGCCTTCTGATTACCTCCTTTATATTTATAATTTTAAGATCTGTGTGGTCTGCCTTTGTAACTTTAAAAGATAAATGGCTCTTTTGGAAATTTATCTTCATTCACAGCAATCTTTTCAAATTTTATGAAACTCTTAACCTGTCTGTCAGCCTCATACCATATTGGATTTATTCTTTAAGGAAAATCTATGTGAGATACCTATTGCTTTCAAACTACAATAATCTAACAAAAGCAAAAAAATTCAACTGTGCTTTCCTATCAAAATCAAATACTGTTGAAGCTGAATTGGTAAATCAGCTGCTCAATTTTTATTTGCATTTTTGACTGTGGTTAGATGCAAAACTGAGCTTAGTACCCCTCTGTGATTGTGAATGTGCCTGCACGGCACAGCTTGGATACTGAGATCAACTGAAAATAAGTTGGTCATGAACTAGAAGCAGTTCAGCCATGAGTATAGGCTAATTTATCTTCAGCATTTTGTTTCTGCTTTACTCATGGAGAACAAGTGATCTGCTCAAAGTCAGAAGACTTTCAGGCCTTTTGCATCCCAGGAGCTCTTTTTGTAGACCCCATCTTCTAGAAGGTCACAATTCACACTCAACAGTCCTTACTGGTTACCTCAAAGTTTTGGCCCTGTTACTTCAGTTCCTTCATGTGTTTTCTTTTCTAGCCCTGGTTTACTGGACCCTGAAGGGAGTATTCCAGTTTGAGTTCTTCTGACTCACTGACCACTGAATTTGCAGTAATCCTTACCAATGGTTTTATCCCATCTGTTTTCTTTGCTTGCTCATTTTCCTATTTCACCACTGACTTTTGCTTATTCTCTAGTCTAATATAGATTCACAGATGTAATTAAAAATGTTACTCATGTAGTAACACAAGGATGCTTTGCAGAGGTTATGTCTAATCCATGTGCATTGCCATACATTGTGTCTGAAACACTCAGATGGCCCTATAGTATAGACAGAGTACTGGCCAAATTAGAGGCTGCTATAAAGACACAGCTCCGTTTAGCAGAGTTCTGCCAGCTTACAGCACCAAGAAATTTGTCTTTTACCTTGCTTTTGCATTGACATGTGATGTTGTATTAAAGAAGATATGCAAGAATGATGCAGAACATACTTGCACGAGTTATTGAATTGCCTTTTTTCATGAGAAGCAGGGAAACTGTATTTCTGTCTAGCATGTAACTGTAAGATACTAGTTTATCTACATAGTTCAGTATCACTTTAAAAATCACATTTTGTATTATAAATAATGGCCCCACATTTCAAAGTCATCTGATGGAAATAATAATGAGCAATTAATTAGCACCTTGCAGCTTCAGATGGCAAGTTATGATCCAGACACTCCTTTGCAATTAGTGCGTTTTTCCTGTCTTTATAAGGAAAGTCTGACACAGAGTGGTAAGAGGAAGCCTGTTGGATTAGTGTAATAGTTATTCGGGAAGTAAAGGGTGGTGCAACTTCACTGTGCTTTGGTAGTAATGACAAAAAGTAATCCTTAAAACTTTTTTCTTTTCTGCCATTTTTTCCACCAAGCCAGCCATCAAGAAATGGCCAAATCATTACCTGTAGTAGCCCAGGAAGATTTGGATAGCTTTACCTTGACCAGGACAGGCTCGGGCTTTGCACTCAAAGCCTTTCATATTTCTTGGAACACTCACATCTCGGTGAAGCTGCTGACCAGCCAGGACACTACAGAGAGGTACGTGTCTTATTTGGCCAACTAACCAAGCGGGTGGGCAGCACAGACCTTCAGTGATGGCACCAGAATGAATCATGGCATGCCCAGGATAATCTGATCCCTAAAGACATTTCCATTTCTAGAAATCCTGACTAGCCAAGAGGCAACTTGGAGGCAGTTATACTGAGAAACAAGCTCTATGGTTTTTTACAAATTTTTATAAAAGTAGAGCTTAATCCTGAAGTTGTTAATTATCTCTACTATAATAATGTCTACAAACTCTGATCAGTAATACTCGGCATGCTATGGTATTACATCTTTCTGGAGGTCCCTGAAGAGATCTCAGTTGAATTGAATCTAAAACATTATGTACAGGTGAGGGAGCAGAGAAATGGAAGGAGGGAGGGATAATGGCCAGGGTTACAGGGCAGTGAGATGTGTACATGTCCTAATTATAAAAACAAATGAGCAGTAACTGATGGGCGTCATCCTACTGACCACAAAATTCCAATGTGTGACAAAAACACATGAAGTTTCCAAGAATAACCACAAGCCATTTTTGATAAAGCAAGACCAAAGCATTTTAGGGAATGCACTGACCTTTGTCAAAAAAGGAGTGTCTGATGTGCATCTATGGACTAGTTACTCTTGTTAACTGAGAACGCTGCCATTCAGGTGGCTTTTGTTAAAAATAAAATCCAAAAGTGTCTTACTCAAATGCATAGTGTTTAATTTGTTCCATTATAAAGGCAGGGGAGGAAAGAACAGTATTTCATACAAATATTTTCAAATTGACAGTTTAAATTGTCAGTGACACTTCAAAAACCAAATGCTGCCAGAATTTGGGAACAGTTAAAAATTTTAAGGTTTTGGTGTTTTTTTTGTGGTTGGGGAGGTTGCTTGTTTTTTAGACAATAGAAGTCCAGCAATTTTGTAATTGTAACCAATGTTATCTGTTTGGTCGCCTGTTTAAAGAAAAACAAGCTCTGTCCCCTGTCCACATTTTCCTTAAATCAAACAAACCCCAAAACAAAATAGTTAACGTTACAGAAATCAACATTTTATTTTGCTTTGAATTTAACATGCTATCATGATTTGGCATCTTTTCACTCAGACTTGCCCCCTAAAACTAAAGCCTCTCTTCTGCTTTTCTCTGTCTACCATTCTGATCTCATTTACACTACATGGTGTATAGGAAAGCTGGGAGAATAAACTGTGTTTTACTCGGCTGCAAAATGTTTAACTGTGTGCTGATGATAAATATTTAGATTTGTGGAAATAAGTGTTAAAACAGGTGGGGCTGGGAATTACTTCTATTGATTAGTTTACAGGCTTATGAATCAACACAGTAAATATAAGAAACTGAAACTGAAGTGTCAGTGTAAGGGCTGGTTAGAGTAATGAGAATGAGCTCTAGGTCTGTTGAAATCAACTGAATTTTGAATGAATTTTAATGAATTTTCAGCTCACAAGTACCACAGAGTAGAGATAATCAGATCTTTAAAATCAAACATACAATTAACAAAAATTGAACCTGTAGCAGAAGTTCAGTTATTTCCATGAAAATGCACAATTGAATTGACAGTTCAGTGTTTCCTGTGCACGAAGAAGTAACTGTTTTAAGTCCTTGGACAACAAAACTTTATTCTTCTGATGATGGTCAAAGCAAAGCTTTGTTATCTCTGTAAATAAACTGTTTGAATTCAGGTCTACAATACAACCACAGTTGAGCTTGAATAAAATTTGGCAAAGTCACTAGAGTGGTACTGCTTACATCAAATCTGAATTTGGCTTCACTTTTATATCATGCTATGATATCATATGTCATTTATATAACATGGTTCCATTAGATAAGCATGGAAGATCATAATTTCCTTGTAAATGTGGATCTCACTAATAGCAAAAGTATACAATACTAGTTCTTGGGACAGTAAGGGGGAAAAATTTGATTTTGCTTAATCTAGCATTTCATATAATTCAACTTTCTCCTGTCTTTGCACTTCAATCCTGCTTTAAACTGTGCTCTTATGTTCATATTAAAGCATCTAGAGGTCTTTCACATTATATTAGAAAAATACACTACACAAGGGATTGCTTCATTTTCTTAGAATTGTTTGGAAGATGATATAATATTGGTTTTATTGGTAGAACTATATTAGCTTGCATTCAACCATCTCTCATTTCCATATCCTACACTATCTCATCTCTAGCTGAAATTCCCTTTGGTCTAATTTGCCTCTAACCCTTGCTATTTTTTACAGGGAGTTGAAGTTGCTACTTCAGGATATAGCAAATGTCAGACGCTATGAGTCTGAACGTCTCCTGCCTTCTCTTGGGATTTGCCAATACCATGGACTTGTGGGAATAGTGACTGAATGGATGAACAATGGATCCCTCCACTCACTCATCCATGAGGTACATAAAAGAGGTCATCTTTTATAGGACTGTCATGGTTTAACCCCAGCCAGCAACTAAGCACCACACACTCACTCACTCCTCTCCAGGTGGGATGGGAGAGAGAATCAGAAGTGAGAAAAGTAATGGGTTGAGATAAAGACAGTTTAACAGGTAATAGTTGCTGAGAGCTATTGTAACTAGCCTGGAGGAGAAGGGGAAGGTGAAGGAGTGGGGGAAGGTGTCCCTCTTTGTCTCCCCCATAAATTGGCTCTCTGAGGAGAAAAGGTAAAGGGAGTAATTATTAATAGTTTCCAAGAGATGGTTCCTGAAGTACGGAGATGACAGCAATGCTGAGTACAAAGACCAGATTAGTCTCATGACCAGTAATTTTATCATATCATAAGCCAGTGTTACTCAGTGCAGCAAAATAACCTTAATCCAGCCCCCAGAGGTGATAAACAGCCCACAGGGAACGTGTACAGCAAGTAAGGTGTTACATTACACAACTCTGAGAACAAGTACAACTCTGAAAGCAAATATATCAACATTGTGACCAGTGACTATTAACCTAATAATGAATGCTTACAACAAATTTGTGTTCACACCTCTGGTCAGACCTGTCATTATCTCAACTCTTCAAGTCCCACGTTGGGTGCTTGAAGGAGCAGGGGAAAGTATATTGTCCTGGTTTCGGCTGGGATAGAGTTAATTTTCTTCCTAGTAGCTGCTACAGTGCTGTGGTTTGGATTTAGGATGAGAATAACGTTGATAACACAGTGACATTTTAGTTGTTATTGAGCAGTGCTTACACTAATTCAAGGACTTTCCAGCTTCTCATACTGCCCGGCCAGTACGGAGGCTGGAGGTTCACAAGAAGCTGGGAGGGGACACCGCCGGGACAGCTGACCCGAACTGGCCAAAGGGATATTCCATACCATACAAAGTCATGCTGAAAAAAAAAAAAACTGGTGGGAGTTGGCCAGGACAGACATTTGGAGTTACGGTGTTTGCCTTTCCAAGTCACCATTACGCATGATGGAGCCCCGCTTTCCTGGAGATGGCTGAACACCTGCCTGCCCATGGGAAGGAGTGAATGAATTCCTTGTTTTGCTTTTGCTTGTGTGCGCGGCTTTTGCCTTACCTATTAAACTGTCTTTATCTCAACCCACGAGCTTTCTCACTTTTATCCTTCCAATTCTCTCCCCCATCCCACCAGGGCAGCGAGTGAGCGAGCTGGGGTTAAACCATGACAATGACAAAATTAATTACAAGGTCAGCCAAAAGAGAACAATCAGCATGTAAATTTTGGACAGTAGTCACGGTCAATCTGTTCTTTAGCTTCTGTATTGTACTTCTGTTTATTGTCAAATGAAAATGTGAATAGTAACAATTGCACTCTACCCAAACCCGTATTTTGTGTTACTTAGCACCAGCTGTACCCAGAACTTCCATTTCCCTTACTTATAAGGATCCTGTTGGATGTGGCTGAAGGGCTGCATTACCTTCACAGCCTCGAGCCTGCTTTCTGCCACTGCAGCCTGAAACCCTCCAATGTGCTTTTGGATATGCAGTACAGAGCCAAGGTGGGAGCTTCTACTTTTAGCCTATTAATGTAAAATCCAGTAATTGTCCTATTGTTGCATACATTTATCCTAGTAGTCAACATTTAATACCAAGACTTGAGGTATTATTACTAGAATTTACTTTTTCTCCCATCTCTGCAGATATCAGATTATGGTCTAACCAACTGGAGGAAACAGCAACTGAGGTCAGACCTGCAGAACTGCAATCAGAGAAACTGCCAGGATTTAGTGTACCTCCCTCCCGAAATACTTGAAGGAGGCCTTCCTTCCCAGGAAGGTGATATTTACAGGTGAATGGGACTTCTAGGGGCAGGTCATACCTTGCTACATTCTACAATGTTGGTGAAATACTTATTTTCAAAGACACTGCAGTAAAAATGCCAGATCTACATAATACAGGATAGTGTTCTGCATGAGGCCAATTACAGCAGTGAATTAAATTTGAAATTCCCTGTATTTGGTGAATAATATACCAAAGTTATGAACTGTTCTCAGAGGTCATCCTATAAATATTTATATAATGGACCTAAGTGTATGAAAAGTGTAACATAGCTGGCAAAATTTTTTCATATACAGTTAGAAACCTATTAACTGCAATTCACATGGTTTCTAAGCATGAACTGTTGTTTAGTTTCAGGAAGAACTGTTGATGCCTAGATGAGGCCCAGGTAAAAATAAGACCTTTTTCTCAATTGTGTGCCAATAAGGTCCTATGCAATCTCTGCTGGAATAACTTACTGAGCCACTCAAGTATTCATATTTTTTAACTAAGGAGATTTATACAAAGGAGGAAGTTTACCTACTGCCACATGACCCTTTTGGGTATGTTACATGCTTTGTAGTTGCCTCAATAAATGAGACAACGTCAAATTGCAATTATTGTCTGTATGGACGTTCATCTTTACAACTGGCATACAGAGCCTGTGGACTAACATTATACATAACTTTTAAGCATGACCACTATTCTGCTCTCAGAGCTTTTATGGAGGCAACAAATTTAAAGTCCTGTTTTATTGTCACAGTGGCAGGCTCTAAGATGAGTCAAATAATGCATACACTTGAGGAGACCTATAAATGATATGACTAATCTGATGTTGTTCATAAACAGCTTTTTTGCACCAGAAGAGTGGTGGCTTACTTTCAGGTGGCATAACTCATCTTCTAGCATGTCGTTTCTGTATAGTTTTAGATGCTCAGATGTGACTCAGTGCATGAGAGAGTGCGTGTCTAAACAGTGGTGCAACAGAGAAAACAACTTTTATGGGTCATATATGAAATATTACTTAAGCACATGTAAGTTACATGTGTGTCCACATGATGTTAATACTTTCCTAAGGGGTATTTAAGTAAAAGCACTTTCAGATTTTATGTTGAAATAAGGCAGAAAAGGATGTTCTTCTAAATGTTGTAATTTAGCACTACAGCAAGACACATGAGTAAGCAGATAAGATTATCCTAGAACTGCTTCTTCCCCTTTTGATTGCTTTGCTTCTGACTCAACCGTAGCCTGCTTTCTTCCAGCAGCCTCCTTGCTTCTGCCTCTGATTTTGCAGATTGAGCTTTTGATCAAACAGTATTTTATACCATCTGAGTTCTGGGCTATCTATGTAGATCTATGACATCACTGGAATACTTCCTAGGATGTTAGAGAAGGAAGAAGGCATTTGGAGCTCCATCAAAATTTGCTGAAGAAGCTAGACACACAGTGGGTCACAATCAAGTTTTTGGTAGGTTAACTGATGCATTTGTCAGTACCTGCTGAAAAGTCCAGCTCTTTCAGTTGCTATTTAAATTACTTGAAAACAAAACAAAAATGATAGAGAAAGAACAGAAGGCTCTGAAATTCACAAAAGCAAATGGAGATAAGGTGGTAGCAAGAAATATAATTCTAATTGATCCTATGTTTAAAAAAAATTAATTCTAACTAATTTATTGTTTCAGAAGAACAGTTCAGTTGAAAACTGAAACATAATAATGCAGGGAAAAGGATCTTATCAAATCAGGAAAAACTTGGATAGACTTTGTCTCGAAAAACTTCTTTTCTCTTAAACCAATAAACTTGCTCTTGGAAAAGAGAACATAGATGTGGCTTGCAAAATAATAAATGTCCTTTGCTGTTCTTTTTTTTTTTTTTCAGTTTTGGAATACTGTGTTGGGAGAGCCTAAGCAGACGGAAACCTTTTGAAGGTATTTATCTCTCATGCTCATGTCAGACTTTGTGTGGCCCTAATCTTTTCCACAAATTCCCTTATTGTAGGGAAATTATGATACAAACAGTGCTGTCTTTATAGATGTCCCTTTGCCTGATATTACTCTTACAGCACATAGCTCCACATTACCGGATGTAAAGATTAGAATCTTCAGTGTTTCCAAAGAGGCTGATCTTCTGTAGAGGAAAGGTGTAGCTGCTTACCCCACTTGTATAGTCTCTCTGTGCTTGCTGAAGTACTCCGTTGCTGAGCTGGGTTTTCCACTTACCTTTAGTGAGAAAGAATACCACTTCATATTTTACAGTTGTCATTTTAAAATCAGGGAACATTTTAGTGACAAGCAGCTAACCGGATGAGCAGAATGCTCATTTTTAAAGTTGCCGTGAGTTTCAACTCCCGATCAAGAAATGCCAGTTCATGCTGAATTCTCATAAGTAAGCAGGGAATCTTACTTTCTTAGATGAAAGTGTGAGCAGTTTCACAGAACTTAGTTTGCAAAGCATTGTATAATAATTGTCACAGTCTAAGAATGATCCGTGTTTCATGGAGGTGGAGATCAATTAAAGGCTTCTTTGCTATGGGCTCAGTTCTGCATGGCAAAACTGATTGAAGGACTCCTGTATTTTACAGGCTGAGGACCTTTTACAAATACTGCATAGAATAGTATCTTCATGTTCATACAGCTTATGGCTGCCATCTTGTGGCTGCCCGAAGTAGATTTTCTTTTGTACAATAGGAGTTATATTCTTATAATGCAGGTGTAAGGCCTTATATAAATTCTGTGCTTAGAATATACCCATAATAATTACATGTATTCCTGAGGTATCTGTGCATGTAGTTTACAATGCATGTTTACATATCCATTTGTGACATTATTTGGATAGAGTTCTTTATCCTGAAATGTCCTGTTGCAGTAAGTAGCTATAGTTATTGTTAAAGGTTAGCATATCTATTTACAAGAGTGTTAATATATTTTTGCTTTCAAAAAAGCAGTCTTTGTTTTAAAAAATACAAAATAACTTATGCTGAATGTAATTTTAAGAGAGTTCTGAGATCTTTAATATTTTTTGCAATGACATTTTCCTATAAATTGCAGGTCAAACAACCCTGCTGGAAGTTTTGACGGGAATCCACAGTAGTTTGCGGCCCAGCATTTCAGAAAAGTTTATACCAAGCAATTTGCCTGAGAGGAATAGACTGTTGCACCTTATCGCTCTGTGCTGGCATCAAGAACCTGATTATAGACCACATACTGCAGGTAAGGTTCAGGATTTGCTTTCTTTGCAAGATTTGTAATGGAGAGAGTCTTGCTGGGAATGTTGCTCTTGCACTCTAAATCAGTGACAGAACTGAAGTGGAAGCAGTCTTTAGATTATCAGAGTGCTGTAGATGGTTTTTCTAACTGAAGCTTCCTACCAGAAACGGCTTGCTTATCTCCAAAATTGTGTTTAGTATAAAGTAAAAATGAGTAAAAATAAAGGAAGGAATATTACCAGCTATATATACTAGTTTAACAAAGATCAATCTGTCTTCAGCTTTTCTTGATTCCAATGCATAACCAGTTCCCTTTGAAGTGTGCTATCAATTTTTTACTTTAGTGGAATTGTTATGTTTATCATCTGTTTCTAGAAAGATAGCCAAGAAATGTTAAAATTTTGATATTTGAGGACTTCCGAGCAAATTTCCAAAGTTGAAGTGCTGAGGAAGCAATTTGCATATAGCTTTACTGTGGTAGACTTATATAGTCACATGTGAATCTTTTGCAAGTAAGTTGACTACATCTGTATGAACATTTAGGAAAATGTTATTTTAATGTGCCTGTAATTGTTCTTTAAGATCAGTTGAAAAAGGAAACCAAGAGGAGGTATGAGGTGGAAGTTATATTAAACTAATTTCATTTAGTTCATCCAGGTCCTCAACATAATAGTAAAGTTAGTTGCAATACACTGATGCCTAAATATATGCATGCTTTCATATGCAACGTGGTATTTAAAATGCTTTATTACCCCTGCAGAATGTGTAGACCTTCTAAATGGAATTTTGACTAGTATAAATAAGGAGGCAATTTCCACTGCAATCTACAATCTGATGGATGCAAAGGTTAGTGCAAAATTAAGTTTTCTTCTCCTACAAGGACATTACTTGATTCTTTCAATTGCAGTCTTTGCAATCCAAAACCAGTAAAGGTTTTGTCTTCATTGTTTTATTGGATGTGCCAGAGAGCTGGAGAGTACCCTTTGGCACTTCAGGTTAATTCAGGAATTGTTGACAATAGATATTGTGAGGTTCTCTAGAAACCATATCAATTTCTACCTGAGATTATAAAAATATGATAGCTTCTTTTCAGTCACCAGCTGTAGTCAGACTGGTAAGCCCATGAGAATGACAACAAATATCAGCCTCAAGTAGATCAGATTAGGGCTAGAATCAAGGACAATTTTTGTTGTATGTACTGGTAAGAAGATATTTATTCCAGAACCTGGACAGCGTTAGTACCTGCTGCAGCAATACTAATACCAGCACTTTTTTTGTATGCTTTACTGCTTCTAAACTGACGTGCTTCAGGCACAAGACACTGCTTGTCCAAGGGTCTAAGAGGATTCTCTGATACCACAGGAATGGATGGGGAACGACCAATAAGTGAGGGATACAGCTAACTCCATATATGTCTACATTGCCATGGGAAATCTGGCACAAATCTGACTGCCACAAATATAGCTATAGCCTATCTAGTTAACTTAGATAGTCATAGTGGGAAAACCAGTGACACATATTTCAGCCCTTGAACAAGTTTTCTGACTCCCATTTACACCCATGCTGTGTTGTCAGTTTCATTGCTGTGCTTATGTGTGTTGTTTATATTAATGCACACTGCATTATTTCCACATGTTGCAATCACATTCTGGGATTATAGAACAGACTTCATCAATGTTTTAATAGGTGGCATAGTTATAGTCCAAGTCCTTTTTACTACTGTTGAAGTTTATTTAGGATTGTACTGCCAAATATTCCATAATCTTCAATCTCCCTTGAGCAAGGTTTTATTTTTCTATTTGCTAAATTAGCAAAGAGCACTATTTATTGTTCAAACAACTGAACTGATAAGACTGTGAAAATGCTACTGGAAATTCTTGAAAATGGATTGATTCATAAATGTTGAAGTATATAAACTAAAAATAGTTGAACAAATCTGCTGCAGATGTACAAAATGGAAAGAGGTTACAAGTATTGACACATCCTTATTGCAGACAGTTTGGCATACTAAACACAGGACAGCCCTGCTGTTTGGATGCTTAAAGGAAAACATGTTATAGCTAGACCAAACTCTCTCAATATAGGGCTATTTTCAACTTTACCTGTATGATTCAAAATTGAGTTTTAAAATAAATTTCAAACAGCAGAAACAGTAACAGGGTAGAGTTGTGTCAGATTCTATGCCCACTTATGTGTGTTAAAATGCAAAATTGCTCTGTGCAATTCACTGTTACTACATATCACCATGTACCTGAGAGTATAATATATATTGTCAGTATAAATTGTCAGTGTCCTGCTCCTGACAACTGTGAATTGAACAAACCATATGTATAGCTACTAGAGTTACTGTGCTGTTTTTTCCAGGAGACAGCACTTAATGCATGCAAAGGTTCAGAAGTATACACATTGCAGACAGACATACGCAATTCAGAGGTGAGTACACAGCATGAGAGTCTTATAAGAGTACTTCATAAGCTGCTGGTTTCTCCTGCCAGCCTTGACAATGTATAATACAAACACCATGGGGCAAAATGTCCCTAACCAGGAGAACTCCATCCAGTTAACCAACTAAACCCACTGTTTTACCTTCTTCCAAGCAGCTGACTCTGATCCTGCTCTTGCAAAAACAACCTCCTCCACTTAAGAGTTGCTTTGAACCTCTCCTTGAAAAGGTCGCAATGAAATGACAAAAATCTAACCTTTCTTGTAGTGTGTTCAAAATGATGGCTGGAAAAAGTCCTAGCCTGAATTCTAGAATTTTCAACCAGTTTTCTTAGATCAGTTAACTCCCATTTTCAAAGTGATTTTAGCACTTGTGGCAGTCCTGCCAATACTGAAAGACACAGAGGTAGAACTGAACTTCACACGCCTGCATCAGAGCTAGCTTTAAACAGCTCAAGTTCTGGTGACACCATGGCTGCTGGCAGCACAGGCTGCAAAAGCAATCTATGGCTGCAGTAAACCCTAGGTCAGTTAGCCTATGGATCTGTGCTGCCACAGTGAGCCAAGGTAATCAGCTAAAGTTGAATTAAGTATGTCTGTAGGCTCAACAGCTGCATACCCACCCTGCCCTGCACTGTGATACCTTATATTCCTTATAGTCCAAGATAAAACTGCTTAGAAAAGGTTTTGGAACAAAAGTTTCCAAGGATATAATTCTTCTCTATTTTGATCTTTTTCAGGTCATCTGTTCACCAAAACACAACCATGTAATCAGCAAGAAAATTTCTTTTCTAGTGCCAAGCTTGTCAACTATTCTACTTGATAGCAGTGCAAATAATGCAGAAAGAGAAAATATTCTTGAGACGGGTCTGTCAAAAACTATCCCACAGAACACAACAACAAAGAAAGGTCTCTACCTTGAAACATATTCAGCCTCAGCTGTTCTAAGAAAAGGATAAATATTACCAGTTGTTCCATATACGTTATTTTCCATGTAAAATTGTCCCTTCTCAGAGTACAGCTGTGCCCTCTACTGGTCTCATCTAAAGCATGAGTTCACTGCAGAAAACCAAAGGCACCACAATACCTTTTGATTAAGTGTATAGATCAAAAAGCCTCTTTTGGTAAATTTTTTTAGAACCCTGACCTGTAATGTACAGCGGCCTTTCCCTCGCACATCAAATATTGCCTGTTGCTTTTGACAGAAGTCCCTCCTGGAAACCACACTGCCTTGTGCCACCAGGAATAACTGCTTTTTTGTAATTTGCTAATAAGAAAAGGAGATATGCTTTAAAAAGACTGTGTTGCCAGGATCATCTGAATGATTCCTGGTAATCACCATTCCTACATAAATAACTTCCTTTGCCTTTCTGATGTAGATTTGTCCTGTCAAAGTGTTTAAATTTGGATCAAATGATATATTTCCTTAAAAGCTTTTTCTGTACTCCTCATGCCCTTGGATACAAAAGTTGAGCCACAGGAAGGCAACTCACTTATAACAACATCTGCATTTCCAAGCATTTTGGTTCTGATCAATAGCTGCCAGACTTATGGACTGAATAGAATGTTCCATAACTTCAGAAACAAATTCCTACAGACAGTTTGAAAAAGTCAGATGTGTGTAATAATATATGCCAAAGTCTTCCTAGGAATAATGATGTATTAATAAGGGCCCAAAGAACAGCTAGTAATAAGTAAGTACCCTCAAGTTAGCTTTCACTTCAGTTCCAGTCCTCTGCAGTGGCTGACATATGTATAATGTTCTGTTGTTGTTCAATTCAAGGGTCTCATTCTACTCATCTTAAACTTTTTCTAGATCACCCAGGCTCTGACAGTAGAAAATCAAATTCCTTTTGCTCAATTCCTTTATCTGGTTCTTTCTGCAAAGAAAGCAGTCAGCTTAAGGACCCACCACTGGCTCTTAAGCACAGACCACAACCTATGCATCTTGAACAAGCAGTGACAGGTAAGACCCCATTTCCAGTTTGAAGTGGCAATATTCTCCTTGGCCAGATCTTGGCGATTAAATTTTTTGTGCATGTTTTCAGGTATTCAGTGTAATAACTTCTCCAAACTTGATACAAACGCCTTGTGAGTCTATTTGTGTATAGCTGCTCCTATGTTCTCAGAGGTTCAGGCACTGGCCACTGAGAACATTGGCTTGGTCTTTTCTAGGGTCATATTCAGGCTGAGAACAGTTCTGAAAAGACCACAATAAAAATACAGAAAATATAGCACACATTGAATGTGAATTTTTTTTTAAATTTTAAGCTATGTATTCTGTACCTCTACAAAAGTAGCTATTGCCTACAGAAACAGGTGACTAGGAGGAGGGGGGACCAATCATTTCCTTACTTACACGGTCTTAGTTTTTCCTACTGAGCAGAGGCAGAAAAGGCCAGCTTCTAATTTGTGAAGCCTGCCTCTGACTGTAGGTAAAAAGCTCATAAAGCTTCTTGCTAACCTTTTGCAAGCTGGCCTATGACAGTTCTTGCATCTAGCTGGCCATCCTTCTCCACTTCAATTTACTTCTGAGTGATGACATAATTTCTGGATAAATCAACAGACTAGTTTATGCAGGAAAAGTCCATCACAGAACTCTACTGGCAACAATCAGAAATCAGAATGACAAAGACATGGTCTCTAAAGCAACAGTGGCTTTTGATTATGAATTTTCTCTTGGTGTATGGTATTTACTGTACACTAAAAACCCTGATGTCGGTACTAAGTATCCTAATCAGTTTTTGAAAAGAGACAGAACCCAAAGTTCTTGATCATTTTGCCAGGAGTATTACCTTTGTTACTAGTTTGGCTTTGACATATATTCAAGTTCCCAGTTTCACAATACATGTTTCAAACAGTCCTACTACACTGAACTACCTATTACCTGTTTTTTCTTAGGTGTTTCATAGATGAGTTTTCTCATCTATGTCAAGCCAAGCCGCTTTGCATAAAGTTTGGTGCAGATGCTAGATGAACAGCACAAGACCTGAAAATCTCCTCCCCTTACACAATCTGAGCACTTAATAATCTCCAGAAACACTTATTTTCTGTAATCTGATCTTCTGAGTTTTGAACAAAGAATGCAAATAAACTTTTCCTATTCCTTTCCTCTACCGTGTTCATATTTCTGGTGTTGATTCTATCACTTGCTAACAACTTCTGGAAGAAAAGAACGCTTAGTTTATCTCATTTTGTTTCCTTTTTGCTCAAGATCCTTGCTGCAAAGGAAACTGCTGTCAAATACTAGCCTGCCAGAGACAGACCATACTGAGCTGCATGACAGAAGGACGTCTGAACCATATCCTCGATGTACTTCGCTCACAGAAAATGTTGTCCCGAATGGATTATGAAACAATCACCTCTTACCCCACAGTGACTGGCCGTGCTCGGGCATTGCTGGACACTTGCCTTTGCCTTGGAGAGAGCACAGCACAGGTTGTAGTGACTGCACTTTCAGTGACCAAATGTAGTCCTCTGGGACGAGGCAGCCATTGCCTGGACTGTCCTTCTAAGGTAAATAAGCTGTTGTTGTGACTTATTTTTTTTTTGCAGTTTGTTACATGGATCAGAGCACTGGTAATTTGGAATGGCAACGATTCACGTTAATTCCTCATAACCCATTGACTGAAGTCAATCCTTCCTACAGCCCATGATTTTAGTCCTCTAGTGGAAAAAGCTAGGTGGATTAAAAGGTCAAGTCAACCACTGCCTGCAGAAATTACCAAGACCAGTATAACAAATTCTAATTTGGACCTCAGAGATGGGAGGAGTGCAATGTGTGCCAGAGCAATTATAAGGTGTCATCTGACGAACTATTTCCTTGATTTTTTTTTTTAGAAGGGAGGAAAATGGATCATGACTTCGGAGGTCACACTATGGAAGAATGGCTGTTACTAAATCCTTCCAAATAAGGATAGCAAACAACAGGCTACTGGATGAGGAGAAAAAAATTACTGCCTTTCACTGAGCTCATATCTGAGCCAGCTGTTAGAGTGAAAGGCTTAAGAGAATCAGAAATATTTCTTCAACAGGGCCTTAAGTAAGATTTGGAAACTTTATATTATGCATATAATTTTATTTTCACTCACAAATGGTCATATGCTCTGAAAATGAGGCAGTGATAGCAGCACTTTGGAGAGGTGGGGCTTAAAGTATTTACTAAATGGAAAAACGTTAATACCTTACATCCATGTAGTTCTCTAGGTACGTTTGCAGTTCAAATGTAAAATTAAACCAGGAAGAAAAGGTGCCAAGCTGATCATTTGAAATGGTGGTTCTGCTGAACTGCAAAGGAAAGTAGTAAGACTATTTTAATTATAATGAAAATGAGGTTATATAAGATGCTGGCTTTTTGACGGCAGAGTGGGATTCCTTCATGGCACTGGATTAACATGAGAACTTGTTATACAATCTACAAGTATTTCAAATGCAAAACCATGTTACTCTGTTTCCCTGTGTTGCATTTGGTCTCTCTGCAGTTTCAAACTGCTTATTGAATTCAGTAGTTTGGCAGGTTGCAATTTTAAATACAGTGTTGATGTGTTTCTAGGCACATCTAAGACATAAGATATTTGTTATATCACACACTACAATGCTGCTGGAACCATAAACTTTTTTTATGTGAATTCACTAAGCTTTAAGACTGCCTTGAAATAATATATTGTTACAATTAAAAGCAATATCTATCAGAATATGTTGAAAATAGTTTTGCCTATTAAAGGAGCTAAATATCTATTTCACTGTTTAATTTTTTTTTTTCAACCTACACTTTAAATGGGAACTTTCAACACACTAGATCAGTCTCTGCTAAAAAAGTATGTCTTACTTGTGAGGAAAAGAACTGCTGTCATGGTGTTTTGCCTGTTTAGAAGGCATAAAATGATCAGAGTAAAACAGATAATCATTCACCTGTGGGAAATATTTACAGACTTTTAAGAGGGAAACTGGCAATACTGTTGAAACTTAATTATCAGCTTTCAAAAATTATTCAATTGTTCTGCTGGACATGTTATACTTCTGTGAAATATGTGCCAGCTGGCAGGCTATGCTGATTTTGGTCATTATGTTTTTGACGTAGAAACAGTTTTGGCTCTTTTCTTGAAACAGCTGCCTACTTGAGAATATAATTTGACGCCAGATCTAAGCCCAGTCTTAACTATTAATTGCAGAACTGGCATCAAACCAGTGGGAGCACAAGTTTATGTTTTTCTAGACAGAATTTTGTTCTCCTCATATTCAGCTTTCCAATTGTCGTGGTTTAACCTCAGTCAGCAACCAAGCACCACGCAGCTGCTCGCTCACTCCCCCCTGGTGGGATGGGGGAGAGAATCAGAGGAGTAAAAGTGAGGAAACTCCTGGGTTGAGATAAAGACAGTTTAATAGGCAAAGCAAAAGCCATGTGTGCAAGCAAAGCAAAACAAGGAATTCATTCACCACTCCCCATGGGCAGGCAGGTGTTCAGCCATCCCCAGGAAAGCAGGGCTCTATCACGCGTAACGGTGACTTGGGAAGACAAACGCCATAACTCCAAACGTCCCCCGCTTCCTTCTTCTTCCCCCAGCTTTATATACTGAGCGTGATGTCATATGGTATGGAATATCCCTTTGGTCAGTTTGGGTCAGCTGTCGCAGCTGTGTCCCCTCCCAGCTTCTTGTGCACCCAGCAGAGCATGGGAAGCAGAAAAAGTCCTTGACTAGTGTAAGCACTACTTAGCAACAACTAAAACATCTCTACATTATCAGCACTGTTTTCAGCATAAATCCAAAACATAGCCCCACACTAGCTACTATGAAAAAAAAAAAAAAATTAACTCTATCCCAGCTGAAACCAGGACACCAATTTAAGTATTTGTAATAGGATGTGACCTTAGAGTTAGATCTATTACTAACATGCTTACCCAATTTTTTAAAAGATAACACAAGAAGACAGTTTGTAACCAATTATAAAACAAAGGCAAATTTGTTACTTCATGTTGAAAAGAGCCTGAATAGAATTCTTTAAATATGTTATTTAATAATTAACTCTATCCACAATCAGATTTTTGCCACCTTGCTCAACTGAAATTAATACATGAGTTTGAGATTTTTTTGTATTGATACTTTGGCTAAAAGCATTGTCATAACTAGCTATGCTACTGCCAAAGCCTTGCTATAAACATACTTAAGTTGATGTAGCCACATGCACAGACTTCCTCATAACTCTCCCTTGTGTAATATAAACATTTAAATTTTGGGCTTTGCTGACAGTGGCAGCTCTTGGAAATCTTTTAAGTGTGGTATTTTGAAGGGATGCTACTAGTTTATTGAAATGAAACTGCTGTTGATAGGAAAAGTTTTAATCCAAAACTAGAATACAGTTACCTGAAGCTAGCATAATTTCATTTTGTCTCACCAAAAATATGTACTCTTATAAGGCCTATAATGGGGTGGCTATGTAACAAAGACATTAATGTAATATGTTGGTCACTGATGTGAAATATCAAACTGCTTAAAGCTTATGGTATTCTGCTTGTATCCAAGCTAGTTCATTAGCTAAGATTTTTATTGTCCTTGCCTCTGTTCTGCAGTTCTCTTGGTATCACAAAACAATATAGAATAAATGACACTGAACAAGAGTAAAGATAGAAGAATCAAATGGTTCTTTAGTATCTATGGAAAGAAACAAGGCTTGACTCTGAAGACCATCTAGGGTTCCAGGAAGGAAATATAAAATATGGGTAACTCCAGAAAATAGCAAACGTAATAATAAAAAGAAGTAATTTCAGGACTGACCATACAAAGTGATTAGTAAAACTCTCTCTTGCAGTTATTCAGAAGAGACAAAACTAGAGTTAATAGATGTTAAAAATGATGTCATATTCAAATTCTATGAAGCTATTTAGATTTATTAAAGGAACAGTAAGTGGAGTAAGCAGATGGTTATTTTTCTGTCTTGACTATAATATATTTTTCTTCTTGATGCTGGTTGCAGCTATCTTTTGCTGACTTGTAAAAAGATGACTGTCCCTTGACCTTTTTGCTATCTATACAACACCTCTATCTTTGCTGGGATACTTCCTGCAATGTAAGAACGTCTGCACTAGAACTTGTTTGAGGTTAATTTGTGGAAAATTAATCTGAGGTACTGGAATGAAATGTCTAAGAGATTAGTCCGTCCAGTAGAGACCAAAACAAACAAAGCTATAAATACCACTCAGTAGTTGTCACCAGTGCCTGTTAAAAACAGAGTTCCAGAGAACAAAAGAAGAAGACAAGTGCATATTCATGAAATACTAATCTACACAATTTTTAAAAGTGCATTAATGGACTGCTAACGTACACAGAAGAATTTTACACCAGATAGGTAATCTAAAATGTACAAAAACAAAAGCATTAACCAAAATATACTAAACCTCAAGGATTTTTATTTTATTGTTTCAAGTCTGGATTCTACATTACATTGTAAACATTTTTGTGCTTGCACAGGTTTACTCACTTGAGCTATTCATGTGAAGATTGTAAGGAAGGTCAAGTGCATATATAAATGCTTGTGGGACTGGTATGTTAGGGAAGGACCATCATCAAGGCAGGCATAGAGAATTTATGTTTCTTTACTGCTATTTATCGATTATAGTGCTATACAGCTATTAACTATGCTCTCTTCCAGTAATATATGTTGTCTTTAAGATTGCTGGAATGTTTTATGCATGAAGAAATCTCATCTTGTGTTATATTCCCTTTCATTCTTTTCCTGCCCCCTTTGCAAAATATTATACTGGAGCTCAAAAGGCCTTAGCATAGTTTTGATTTTGTTCTTTATCAAAGGAAGTAATCCCTTTCTTGCCTTGCCTTGATACTACATTCCTTTTACTGAGCGCATGGTTGACTTGACAGCTGGTATGTCAGCTGAGTTGAACAAAACTCCTGGATTTTGAAGGTAAATCCACCATAAATTAAACTATCTGACAAGGTCTGCAAAGAACATATTTAGTGAGTTATTTGTGATACATTAAAGTTAGTGTTGCTGCAAGAACACATTCATTGTACAGTTAAATTCAGTATGTGTTAAAGAAAGGCTGCTGGTAGTTGCAGCATTGCATTTTGCTTAATCCCAACATGACAGAAATGGTAGACAAGAAGCTGAGATGTACTATTTCCAGCTCTTGTGCTGATACAACAGAAATTTGTGATCAGTATTTTGTTATTTCCTGCCTTTATTTCTCTTTGCCAAGAATACATCCCAAGTAACGGTTACAAAGATCTATAGCCTCAAACTGCCATCTTTGCTGGTTGACCTTTCCTCTTCCACAGAAGTAAGAGATGCATCAGTTGAAGAAACTTTACCTGAACAAGAGCTCTTTAGTTGACAAAATTAATATAAACAACAGTCATTTGCTCAGAGTTTTCCCTCAGCCTGTTCAGTTTATTTATGCAAAATACAAATGCTTAAAGTGATTTAAGGGCGAAATGAATGTCTTTTTGCTGGGAGTTACATAAAATGAATATTTATAGCTGCCCTGTTAACTCAATCACTATTTATTTCACTAAAATCTACCTGTGCAGTCATGTGCCCGTTAGCAAGTCAGCTATCAGGAAGATGGAATAGAGAAAACCTGAATTAAAGAGCCCGGGGGATTATTTCCACCCTCTACAGTGTTTCTGTGAACTCTAAAAAGAAAAGAAGGTTCTTCTACATTTTTGCTTCTCTGCAGATCATGCTTGGTCATCTTCTCTCAAATATAATGAAAATCTTTTCCATTTTTATTAAAAGGCAATCTTTATCAAGCAAGATTTTTGCCAATCCCTTAAATGTTTGCTGAGAGAGCCAATAAAACATGTAATCTTTTTCATTTAGAAAAATTAATTAAAGCTATTTAAGATTCTTTATTACCCTGAACCTTCTCTTTCTCCCCTTTGTCTATTTTTACAATGGGATTTTCTTCACATTAATATATTTTTCTCCCTCTTTTTGCATGAAACCACAGGAACATAAAGAAAAACTTACGACATACAATGTTAAAATGCAAACAAAATCATAGAGAAAAAAATAGAACTTTTTTTGTGCTGAACTGGTATGACCTTACACAGAAATTTGATTGTTTTTCTGATAGACTGCATGTCTCAGACAAGTTTTACTAAACCCTGTATGAGGCAAAAAGATTTACAGCCAAAGAAATATTTCAACTCAGGGAAGCTTTCTGCAAAACAAGGCAATACTCCTGTCTCCTCCCATCTGCTCTGACTCCTGCAGGGCTGTTCAAATGCAGCATGGCATCTCTGGCTAAAACCTGTTCTCTCTGCTAAAACCAATTGTGTGCTGGTATTCAAAGCTGCAGATTTGTTTGTTTCATAGAAATCACTCACTTAGGTACAGAATTAATGAAATATTCAAAAGAAGAGAGATTTGGCTGTTGTTTTATATCATCGTGTCTTTCAAAACCAAAACTGGGTAGTCTGTGATTTCATTTTCTATATGAGATAAATAATATGGTTTGAACTCCTCAGCTGTTGCATTTTATTTTAATGTGTTTAGTAGGAATGTTTTCTGCTATTCCATTACCAGTATATCAATATAGCAATTTAATTCATTCTTAGCTGGTCTGAGACAATATTTTTTTTAAATCCAATGGCAACTCTCAGTTTCTTTGCCCAAACTAGCCCCAGCAGTGAAAACTGTCATTTCTTGTTCAGTGTTCCTTATGTTCATCTTCGGTACCAAGAGAAGGTACACACACTGTGGCCAGGCCTCTCCTGCTTATAACAGTGCCAATCAACAGTACTAATTACTGTGCACAGTGATACCTGCAGAGGTAAAGGTTCAATACAGATTTGTTGCTTTAAAGTATGCTTGGGCATGTAGAGAGGATTTTTCTTCTGTTTTTTACAGCTGACTATTTAATCACAGATGGATTTTTTTTGACAAATGAAGCCTTTTTGAAGAACAAAATAAAATATAATTATCAGAATTTCCTGGCTGTAATTTCACACTACAGTATATACTGGATTTAACTCCAAGAGTATGCAAGGTAGCTGTCTTCTGATTGTTTCAGTACAACCACCTAATGTAAATCTGTCTGGTTTTAGTTTTAATGACAAAACATTATGGGCAACTATAATGTACGCTATTCTAGCACAGAATAATCCAAAAGAACAATTTCTCCAGTGATACAACACTTCAGCCATAAAATTTGTCCTTTGCCAATATGGACAAATACAGAGTTGTATTATACTGAGCAACCTCCATGATCAACTGATTTAAGTGTGAGGTGAGGACACTTACAGAACTCCAACAATAAAATTTCTTGCATGAGATGACACTGGTGACCCATCTTAACAATTAACCTGGCCATCTCCTATAGTTTCAAAATAAGCTGAGGCCTTCAGTTTCCCATACTAGTGACACTGAGGTAAAAATATCTCCCTGACCTCTAAAAGCAGTAATATGACACTCATAACCATGAGGTTTAGTTTCCTTTCTCATACTGCCTGAACTCTGACATAGAAGCCCAAGTGCTTGCTCTCACTTTACTTGCTCTTCCAGATTCACGTGAAAGTAAAGACAACAATGTCACCGAAGCATAAGTGATCATGTGTCCTTAAATCAATGTTACTGGTATTCAAAATGCTCTTAGCTTGTGGGATACAAGCTAATAAAAATAGTACTGAAAAAAAAAAACCAGTAGTAAACTTTAACAAAGTAACTACTTTCTTCTAGAACTAAAATATACCTGTAAGTACATGCAGCACAGCTTTGAGTGTTTGCAAAAGTTTGATTTATGGCACTTCACAGTATGTGACTGGGAGGCTGAAAAGGCTTTTCACAGTTGTGGGGATCTTGCATAACTTGGGAAACTCTTGGTAGTTCTCAATTAGTACACTACGATTTGCTCTGTGGGGCACTGTATGCACCAAGTAATCAAGAGCCATGTGTAGAACAAAGGAGCAAAGTGCAAAATACACACAAATAGACTGCTGAGAAATCACTTCTGAAAAGTTAGCAAAGCTGACCATAATTTTAATTTTAGGGCTCAATATCTTCTAATATTAGCAAAGAATGGATTAGAACTTGGAACAACTGTGCTGGCAGACAAAAGACTAAATCCATTAATAGGGCTATCCCACTTACTGCAAAGGCAAGCAGATTGTCAATAAACCTTCCTATGTTTCAATAAAATGCAATTTCCTTAATCTTCAAGACTCTCTTATTGTTAAAATATTTTACATCTCCATTTTTAAGGTGTACTTTTAAATATTGAGACATTCTGAAAATCTTACTCATGGAACATGCCATCTTGGGCAAGTACTCGGCAAAAACTCCAAGAGGGTTCTGATCTCATATTTGGGAAACAACATGGTTTTGTTTATTTTACAAGGAATGCCTATGCTATATAAACTTAAGAATTAGAACTTGTTTAATTGTCACTATTTCCTTGTGTTTAAAAGAGTACACATTAGTCTGTTAACTTTATAAGCAAAATGTATTCATTCAGGTCAACATGCATAGGCATATTTGATTTGCATACATTGTGTGGGAGTCTATACAGAAAGTTCTGTGGGTTTATGTTTTGGAAAACTTTACTTTTAAAGACAGCCTAAACTTGGAGCAAATACAACTACAGAAACCTGCAGAAGTCTGAAAGTTTTGGGATAAAGGCTGTCCTTATCATCTGTTCACCAACAACTGTTCCCACTAATGTAAAGTATTGTGCTGTTGTAAGTTCTCTAAATAAAATGGGAAGGAGGTCTTTTTTTAAAAGGTACAAATTTATTTGTATTGTACAAAAATTTCAGGGTAACTCAGTAATTAGGAGAAAAGTAACAGGAATGCACTGAAAGCAAAGATGCAACAGTGGGGTCAGTACTGATGGAGTTTTACTATAGCAGGCTGAATTCAAAAGCAACATCTGGTTGAATTTAAATTGCAAAGTTTGGACTCAGCATGATAATACAATCAAAATTATGACATTGGCTTCAGCCTCTAGTAACTAGCTGCTTGTAAATAGGGTAGCAATGTAACTACTGCTGAGTATTATCAGAATCTTCTAAGCTTCCATACTCCTGCTTTTAATCAGAGAGAGACAGCTACCACAAGTGAAGAAAGTATATCAAAAAAGGACTGACAATAATATAGTGGAATCTGTAACAGGAAGGAATTTTGCTGTTTTGAAGAAAGTCTAAATAGTCGTATTAGAAGGCTGAGAGTTGCATAATATAAAAAAAAACAACAGATGTCTTCAAACTGTCTCATTCAAAAGACATCTAAATACTGTGAAACTGGGTTACAAACACTACCATTAAGGACTTCATAATCTATGCGTACCCACATACTAGTTTGGGACCTGAAACAAGAAAAAAAAGATTTTATTCTCAAGAAGCTATTTTTTACAGCTGGAAATCCTCCTTAGCATGTTTTTAGACATAATCACTTTTATGGGCCTTCAAAACAGATACGGACAAAGAACATTATCTTTAAAAATCCCTGCAGCTTTTTAAGTCTTGGTGAAACAATGATTCTAACTCCTATGTTGTTTTCCAAGAAAATGAAGCCAGTGATTCACCCACTCTCATTAATAAATAACCAGATCCTTATGAAGGTAATTCAACATAGATAAGACAATTTGTATCATCAAAGGGTAGGGTCTCCAAATTGAATAATTTAGTTGTCTAAAAAATGAAGTCAAACCATTTCTTTAAAAATAAGTATAACTACAAAGGATTATTTTTCCAAATAACCCCCCCAAATTGACTAGGAAAAACATGATGTAGTGCACATTCCACTTGTAATAGAGAAGATTACAGTAGCAAAAAAAAAGTAAAATGAAAATAGAAAGTTTGGGGCATTAATCAAAATAATGCTGAAAAAATACTGGAGTCCTTTGAAATTTATCTGAAAAGTTGGATTTTTTTGCTGTTGTTTCTTTGCCCTCCTGGCAAAGTTTTACTGATAACATTTGAAAACTTGTCCATACTTTACAAGATATCTATTTCCACTTCTACTTTGCAGCATGGGCAGCACTGAACAACAAAAAGGGCTTATAATCATGTGCAGTGAAGATATGCATTAGCAAATAATAAACTTTGATGAGAGTGGATGAGGCAG
Source organism: Morus bassanus (assembly GCA_031468815.1). Taxonomy (NCBI): domain Eukaryota; kingdom Metazoa; phylum Chordata; class Aves; order Suliformes; family Sulidae; genus Morus; species Morus bassanus. The sequence continues at coordinate 25,765,403 of CM062573.1, forward strand.
TGAAAAGGAAAAGGTACCTGAAAGTCAACAGAACCAGACAGGAAAAATAAAATTAAAAGATGGGATGTTAAAGGTTATTTTACAGTCTGTTTTAAAAAAGTTGCAGTATAGAGAAGCCAAGTTTTCTATACAAGAAGGCGTAATGTTAATCTTCAGAGTATTTAAATAAGAGTGCAGCTGGACAAGACAGAACCATCCCACAGTTTCTGGTCCTTAAAGGAACATTTTCTACTACCTCCTCCTCTTCCTGTTCTTTCTGCTCCTAGCTTACTCCACATTTGTACTTTTGTGATTATGATAGTAAAAACCTAACCTCCACAAAAGTATTGTTTTCTGCCAGCTTAGTGAGCAGAATTGCTTCACAGAGAGGGGCAGACAAGTGCCAGAGCAAGTCAAATGCTGAAAGCCGGTGGAGCAGGAGGAGACATGCAGCTAGGAGGAGGGGAAGATAAATTTAGAAGCCTAAATTTAGACTTTTTTTTAATTGCCTAGCATTTTGCTGCTTGTAGTTGCTCTCATTTGTAAGTAATACTTGCTCTGCTTAAATCACCTACAGTAGAAGTTTGTATGATGGGAAGAGGAAAATAAAAAGAAGGGGCAAATTTGTTTGATCAGCTAATTTGTTTTTGTAGACAAAGTCACTCAGCTTTAACCAAAGAAAAGAAACAGGCACTTACTTACACTCATCTTTTAACTGTTTCTGTTGCTCTCCTGAAAGACTACAGAGTACATGGTTGACACCATGTTGTTTGAGATGATGAAGGTTGAAAACTACTAAAAAGAATCTCTGCTTTTAAGTACTTATAAAAATTGTCATTTGCTGGGACCTGGCTAAAGCCACAGATTTACTGTCCCGAATCATTTTATGATCCCTACAAATAACTCCTGTGTCCACAGAATGTACATTTCAAAAGAAGCATGAAAGTGATCCCAAGACTCACTCTTATGGTAAAATTTCAAAAGAAACCAACATAAACCCTCAAACATATGGCTGGAAGCAACTTTTCCATGACAGTTAATACCGTAAGTTCCACTTAGCAATGAGTACTCCTTACATATACACAACATACCTTCAATGCTGACCTTTAAGGAGCTCAGTACATGCTCATTCTTCCATAAATTAAGTGCATGAGCAACACATTCTTGGGAGACTTACACAGTAAGGGTATGCTTAAACTCACCCTGCACACCAGAATTAATTTGCTAACAAGCACAAAGCTGATGATTGGGCTTCAGATGCACTTAGATTTAACCGCAATTTTTACCTTGGCTCTGTCACATTCTAAAACCATTTAATGAATATCCTGTGGATTCGGTTTCCTTTAGTCTGATGCAAGTTCATTTTTGGTTTGTTTAAGGGTATTTAATCTGTTTATTCTTCAAGTTTTTTGAGTTGAATTATATTTTCTAAGATATTTAAGTGGAAATACTAGTCAGACAAAAAAAAAAAAAAAAAAAAAAAAAAAAACAAAACAGATAGGGCAAAACTCACAGACTTACCAAAACTCAGTTTGACTTTGTTCTCACTAGCTAAAAGACAGGTGATCTTAACTTGATAAAGTAGTATCACATAAAATCCTGGTGGAAACAAAGTCTTTTTTTAGTTTTTCTCTGCTAGTGCTTAGAGAATGCAGTCCTGTATAAACATAACTTACCACTGGCCATTTATGGAGGATCAGGGATGAGGCATAGTTTGTAGAGGTAATCTGTAACAAGAAGAGAAGTAAAGTAAGAAGTCCCCTTACTTTACTAGTAAGTACTACTTACCTGGCTTCCATGGTAAAATTGAAGAAGGAATTTATAAAGCTATGAACCTTGCCAAAATGGACAAAAGTATTTATTTGGATGATTACTGTGAAGTTTGCTTCTGGTCACTTGCAAACACTTTAGAAGCATTGTCTAGCCTTACAATGGTGTCTTAATTTGGATCTCTCATACCAACCTCTATAGTATTGTAAGTTTTCAGAATTCAAATCCCCAAATGGGCATTTTTTCCAATAAATCTTTTTCAAGGTTCTAAAACAAAACATCATTGTCTATACTTCCTGCACGTGCCTAATAATTTGTTTCCTATGTCTTTTCAGGTCTCACCTATTTTTTGTTCCTAAAGGCAATTTTATAATTAGCTCGCATTTTATGAGTCCATTTTTTGGAGGAATGAATGTTGTCTCTCATAGATTCAATTTATGAGGGAGCTTAAAAGACAGTCTAGCAACAACTGAAATGAGCTGGATCTTTTACATTCACAGTCAATCCATTTTTTTATTAATGTGTGAGATGACCATTGCAAGTATTCCTCTACCTGAAAGATGCTGTGTTAGTATTACAGAAAATAGAGCACTATCAATATTTGTAACAATTACTAAGCACTATTACCATCTAATAACTGCTTTCTGGTTCATATAATCTTTATAATGGCAATCAATTAGTTTCATATTGTACAAATTTGAGTGATACTGGGAGGATGTCTTTGACATTTTTTTATCTTCTGTCAGTTCTGTATAAGTAGCTTAAAAACAAAGAAGTCTTGTATCAGGGCTGTTAAGCTCCCAGAAGGCGGCAGACTGGTTTTGTTTGCTGCTTTGCAACATTGTCAGTAGTTTTAGGAGGTAATAGATTTAGTGTGGTTACCTCTACATGCACTTACACAAGACCTAAACCAGGCAAAAGCCAAACAAAGAGTTGAAACAATGAAAATTAAAGAGTTGAGATGATCAGGCTCCTCCAGATTATGACCTGCAAATGACTGTTTGTTTTGCTATGACGATGTATAGTTTGGAAATTAAGTCTAATGTAGTTCTCTCCCATACGCACTTAAAAAGCCAACTTTTAACAAAAAAGACTTTCTTTACTCAGTGTTGTCCAAATACAACATAAGGAATGTCTGGGGATATAGAGGAGGGCAGCAGCGGCTTTGTATGCTGATTTCTCTGTGACAACGAAAGCAAAAACACCCTCATCTGTAAAATAAGCAATCTTTGAGAGAGGAAGCAGTACGGAAAGCAGAAATGTAAGCCTCATGGGAATAGAACTGGACTCCACCATCACATCTGCTGGCATGTTTATGGGTATTACAGTGCATAGTTGGCCTTTTCCTGTTCTTTTACAACCTTATAATTTTTATTTGCCTGTAAGGTTTCTACCCTGGCATATCCTATTGAAAAAAATCCACCTCTGACTCATCTGTTTGAGACTGTAGATAATAATCATGGACTGGGAGAGGGATAATTAGATTGTTTTGAGCGAGACAAAGACTATCACCTCTCCTGAACCCCGCTGCCTTTCCAGACACTGACCTTCTCTTTGCCTAGCAGGGAACAGCAAAAAGGATGGTAAAAGAACATTAAGAGGGGGCCGTAGCCTGTAGTTCACTGGCTTAGACACGCTAAATCTATTAACCTGGTAGAGGAAGGCAAACAAGAAATCCTTTCTTACACTACCGCAGATAAGTCTGCTGAACAGCAAATTGCATACTCGCTGTTATTTTCAGCTACCACTGGGCACTTTTAATCACAATTTTGAGAGATCCATTAGATGTACTTTATTGGAACCAAATTTTCAGTGGTGCTGTGCCCCTCCTGAGGGCAGGAACACGCCAACAGTAGTATTTTAGGTGTTCCCTTTTTATTTCCACATCCACTACAGCTGGCGCTCACCACCTACTAGTCATACCCCAAAGCATCACCAGGTTTAAGGGCTTCGACCCCCTTAGGCCCCTCATTTTCTAGCAAACTCACGCGTGTGTAACTTTGAGCCCCGGGGTTTCACAGGAGCCCTGTGTCCCCGAGGCCCTCACCTCCCCTCGGGGACCTCACGGTGAGGCCAGGGCCCACCTCCACCTGCGGCAGCCCCGGGGACAGGCCGCGGGCTCGCGGCTCCTCCTCCAGCGAGCCCGGGGAGGAAAAAAGCGCCGTTATCATCAGCGCTAAGCCTCTTCCCCACCCTGTGCCTGAGGAAAAGGGGAAGGATGTTTCCCAGCCCGGCAAGAGGGGTTGATGCGGTCGTCCATGCCGCGCGGGGGCGAAGGCTCGCCATTCTTCTCACCCGCAGGGCGCGGCGCCGCTGAGGTAGACCCGGCGGGGTCGAGCGGGAGGCCGGGCCCTGCAGCGTCTCCCTCAGGCAGACGCGGCGGGAGGCAACGGTGGTTTCCTGCCGGGGAGGGGAGGCGACGGCAGCGGCGGGTCCGGGGCCGTGGGGCGGGGCGGAGCGGCCGCCATCACGTATCGTGTGGCAACCAGCGAGCATCCCCGGGACAGGCAACGGCGCGGCCGCGGCGGGAGCGGAGGTAACGCGGGCGGCCGCGCCGCCACAGCCGGCGGGGATGCCCCGCGGGACCCCCGGGGTCCGGCCCCGCGGTGAGGCGCGGTCTCCCTCCCACCTTGGGGAGGCTGCCGTGGCGGCGGGCAGCCCGGCTCGGCGGCAGGGCTGCCGGCGGCGCAGCTGGAGTCGTGCGCGGAGGTTTCCGGCGCCTCTCCGCGCCGTCGCCTCCCCTGCAGCATCCGGGGTTGGCGCGTTCGGCTCCCCGGGCCGGCTGCAGGTGTGCAGGGCGGCAGCGCGAGAAATGCCGTGTGTTTATTTTATTTTTTTTCAAAGGGTTCCTCAGCGACAGCACCTGCGGGTACCTCAGCCCTGATTGCCTTGGGAGGGAAGCGGCTGCCACTCGCCTCAGCCCTGAGGCGAGTGGCAGCCGCTTCCCTCCCAAGGCTGTCCAGGAAGCGTGAAATATGTCTGAACTTCGCTTATTTTATGAGGAGAACAGGGTAACCACCGCTTGGGGAGGGAGGAACGGCCGCTGAGGGGCGAAACGACCCCAAATCCTCCCTCCTGCGGCGCGACCCTGAGGGCCGGTCTCCTCACGCCGTTCCTGCCGGCGACAGTCCGTCATGTCGTGCACATCCCGACTTGAGGGTGGTTTTCTGGAGCCGCGTGTTTTATTTAGTTTGGCAGCAGGCGAGTATGAGGGCTGGTACTCGGGTCGGGTTGTAACAGGATGTGTTTGGGTGGCGGGTGCGTGTAATTGTAACTGCTCTGTTAACTAGCAATCGCAGGGAACTGAAGTGGGTTTAGTAGTACCCTCAGGGGAGCATGTCTTTGCTTGCTGGCGTTTGGTAGTGATTTTGATTGCTTATGTGTTTTTTAAGTGACAAGTATTACATGCAATCTGATTAGGTATGGCTGTAAGTTATGGCTACAGGGTATACATGGGTAGAGGTTTGTAGGTAAGCGTGTGCCTTTTGACATTAATTTTCCCCTTTTTAAGAAGTTTCCACTTTTGTGCCCCAGCATAAAAAATAAGATAAATTATTTTAACAAACTCTATTATCCTCCCTTCTGTCTTTACCTGGGGCTTATTGTATAAATTTCACCAGAGGTTCCTCTCATTGCAGCTGCTTCATGCACTCCCAACCTTATCTCTGTCTATATCAAGACTGTCTACCACAAAGTCCCTTGTTGTGAGCTTGCTTCTATTTTTTCCCTTGGAAATATAAAAATAAATTAGAAGTGTGAAGGATATAGTGGCATGTTATTTTCCACTTGTAGCTCGCACAGTTACCTAACTTTGAAGTGACTCAGTTTAAAATCTAGGTTAATATTACTGAGGTGGATTTGTGTAGGATTGATACTTCAGGAAATTTTGAAAAGTTTCTGAGACATTGTAACAGAATATCTGTTTGTGAGCTGATTGTAGGTCTTCCCCTCATTTAAAGTTCATAGTCTTATTCAGGATTTGTCTGAACACATGGATAGTATGTGTATTTGCCGAACATCTCTTGTGCAGCTGTGTTACAGGTGTGTATAGTGAGAACTTACTGCCATCACTGATACACTATTAAGTGAATAATTGATATAGTAACTTCTTGTCCATATCTTTTTACACGATAAACACACCTTGTGCTTTTAAAAAATGGATGTTACAACCAATTCTATTTGATCAAAGGTTTGTTTTGTTTTTTATAGCACTAAAGATGGTATGTTTGTGTATGTGAGCACAAAAGACTTGGTTGAACAGATTAGATCTTTAAACTGGGAGTTGCTTTTCTTGCAAGGGCTTCCTGTGTGCTAACTGTATGTATGGTAGGGAAGTGATTCTTCTCTCACCAGAAACAAGAAAAACTAAGACATTCCCCCTTAAATGTTCAGGCTGTGAGGTGCCTAAATATATACATTGCAAAGAATAGGCATTTCTGGGACTTAGAACCTTTGCTCTGTTGGTGCTTAACTCCCTGAAGACTTTCATGCTGTTTGTCTGTGTAGGGCAATCTTGACTTTTACCCAAAAGGCCAATCACTGTGTTCAGAAATAAGAGTTTTACAGCTGGTATATGTGAATAGTCAAAGTATGTATGTAAAGCTATGTTACAACAAGAGCTTTTTTTATGCAGTCAAGACAACTGTGGAAGACAGAGGCAAGAACACTAGAAATCTTTGCTAATGAGCAGGTATTGTATAAGAGTATAGCAAACCATAGTAAGCTTTTAGCAGTTTGGTATTTCACATTGGTCATTATCCCGCTCGCAGGTTCACCCCAAGCTGAACAAATGACAGGTCAGCTGCTGCCCTGCTCAGTGGGAGAGGGGATCTTGACAAACGGTTCCTCTTTCCCTTGTCTTAAAGGAGGGCCACCCTGTAATGCAGCGTTAGCACTTTGCTAAGTGCACATTAACCTTCATTAGCTCCTTTGGTACATGGCCAGTGTGCGATAGGCCTTATCAGAATATACATTTTTGGTGAGACAATGAAGTGATCCTCCAGTTTCAGGTCACTGTGTCCTCGTTTTGTATCTAAGCTTTCTATATCAATGGCAGTGTCATTTCAGTAAAAAATCTTATGCGAATCTTTTTGCTGATATCTCACAGCTGCAACGATCAGCAAAAACAAGAGCTTAAGACTTTGTATTGCACAAGGGTGAGTGATGAGGAAATCCACGTGTTAGCTTGTGTGGAGGCATAAGCCTGCATTAGCCATAGCAGTCCTGTGGCAAGGCTGGCAGCATTAGAGATCATTCTAACAGTGTTTGAGCTGGAGTATTATAGGATTGTTGTATTTTAGAAAATATATAATATTCCTCTCTGGTTCTTTTCTTCCAAGCCTGTCTTCTGTTTACATGGAAATAATGGTCTTGTGACAGAATAATGGATTTTAATATATGTGGGGTTTTAATCAATATTGCTAATCTTGACATAGCTTCAGTTTTGCCTAGTCTCTGCTCTCCCTCTTCCTTTGTAGGTTTTTTTTTCCCAGTCAGTCAAAGCTGCTGAGTTTAGTTCCAGTTAAGATAAAGTGAAGTGCTTGTAGGAAAAAACCTGCCAATAATTTTGTTTCTGTCATAGAGGTGGTATAATAAGACACGCGACTCAGGCAAATAAGGAGTTCCTGCCCTGAAGGCTTTAAGGATATAAAACAAACAAGGTTAGAGAAGAAAACGAAATGCCGAATCTTGAGTGAGCTGTTGCCCACACTTATGTAAATCCTAGTTGTCAGCAGATACCTGACATTGTGAATAACAAAAGCAGACTCAGAAAGGAAGAAAGAGTATTGGGAGAAAAAAATAAGCTAGATTGAGAGGATATTATGGCTGTTCTTTCCTGGGTAGGGCAGAGTAGGGCAAGAAACAGTCAAGGTCATCAGTAACAAAATTATATAGAACTGCAGTCACGTGCTGCTAATTGAGGTGGAGGCTTTTGAACAGTGACAGGGTCTGTAGTTACAGGTAATTAAATGTACCTCTGAACTTCGGACCAGGAGGTAAATCGCAGTGACTCTTAGTCCAAAACTGCCAGTGTGCAAACAAATCAGATTTGATTTGATTTGAATGACTCAATTAATTTGAATCAAATCAGATCATCAAAATGCCTGAGTAGTCAAGCCACGTTTGTGTTTCTGAACAAGACATACTTTGAAAGGTGTTCCAGGAAGAAATGGGAATGATGATTAGGATACGTGGAGTAAGAAATCATAAAGCTGTGTAGTTATCACCAAAATGATGTTCTACATCCATAAGTGAATTCTTAACATATACTCAGTTTTATCCTTTAGCTGGAAGGGTTGAGAATGAACATGGCATATTTTCAAACTGGCAGTTGGATGTTATAATAATAGCTGTAGTATTCTTATTTTTTCCACTGACATTTGTCCAGAGTATTTTGCCTTCTGAAATATATTTGCAACTAGTGTCCTGTCCGAGTCAAAATAGAAATGAAAAGATTCAGTATGGAATGTTATTTCTACAGGTCACAAGTGTTCTTTAAATCTGCTTCTTATGGTTAAATTAGTGATGAAGACATCTGCTTTGATTGTCCTGCTGCTACACATTTATGCTTTCTGATGATTGCATCGTATTTGCAATTGATTATTATAATAATTTTAATAATAATAATTTCTATAATTATAATAATAAGAAATAATAAGTTACACAGTAATAACTGAACTTTCTCATGTAAAGCAAACCAAATAATCTTACAAGCTCATAGGCCGCATGTCTTTTTGAATACTTAGTTCTACTACACCAATAACAGAAAATCAGCCAGTATGTGCTTGCAAATGAATTTGGCACAAGATAGATGGAAGAGTAAATAACAAGAAGAACTAGTAACAACTTGTGAGCTGAATTTGCTTTTGTTTTCCTTTGCAGTTTTGGGCACACTCATCTCTAGAAACTGTGCGGATCCCTCTCTCCTAGTTAGTTTAATTTTGTTGGAAATCCATCATTATAACACTCAAGCTTTTAAGTGCTGAAATAGAGTTTAGTTTCTGGAAGTTTGAAGATTTTTAGTCTAATTAGGAGTGTGAAATTTGATGGCTTGTGATGTATGTATGACACTATGATGTTGATGTTGACTCGTGTATAAATGATAAAATATATATTTAGTAATTAACCATCTTTAAAGTGTTTCTTTGAAATACTGAGGTGAAAATAAATCTGAAGGCATTCAACTAAAAAGATTGAGGACCTTATTTTGCATTATTTAAAAGAACACAGTCTCTATTTTAATGTGGGAAAAAAGCTAGAAGATTCAGGAATTGGAGATGAATGATGTAATGTGTTTCAGTAAATTATTTGTACTCCATTTCAGTAGAAGTTACATTTTTATTCATTTAAAATAGTATTTATCATTTTCACATCTTTAGAACTATTCTGGTTCAGGGATGTCAAGTCAGATTTATAATAAAGGAAGAGTATGATTATTAAGTTAAGAAAGATGTGCCTTTGAATGAGCAAAACCTTGTATGTTTTTATGTTACTAGGTGCATAGATATATATGTAGTTTGGGTGATTGCATACTGACCTTTCAAAATCCCCATACTCGAGTTTTTTCTTTTCTCAGTTGACAAGTTTATTGTTGGAATAACAAAACCATTTGTGAAATCAGTGTTACCGCAAAAAAGTGCAAAACCTTCCCCTCCCCCCCGCTAGATCAGCTGCTTTATTCTAATTGACCCAGACTTTTTAATTTTTCTGTTCTGTAGTAAATGGCTGAAGTATACATGGAGGGTTTAATGAGAGGCAGGGCAAATGAATGGTAGTGCATTCTGGTAATTATGTAGGGCCTATTCTTTATGCAGCTGATAACCTAGTAACCGAAGGTACATTTGCGATTTAAGCTGTTTTCCATACAAGACTGTTCCTTGAATAGATTATTTCTTATTTGAATTTATATAAAATGGGCCTTTTTCAGAATTACTGCCGATTACCAGTATATTCTCATGCTAATAAATGCTATTAGCACTAACTTGCTTTTGGAAGGCATGGGAGAATTTCCTGGAGACTTCAGGAGAAGGTGGTTCTTTTCCAAATGGTCTATTTGGAAGCAGAGGGAAAATGTTTATTTAATGTCTGTGTTCTTAGGCACTGTTAAATAGAGTTGCTAATGGAGGAATTTGGATTGGAACTACTGTGAGTTTTTTCATGTACAGCCTGCGCTCTTAGGTAACTCCAAGAAATGAGGCAGTGGGAACTGGGAACAGTTTTGTGGAGTGGGGAGAGAGCAAACTGTAGTATCAGTTAAAAGTCAAAAGTTGGATCAGGGGGATTCTGGAGTAAGTATCTCTTCATATTGCCCTTGGCAAGAGTCCACACTGCATTAATAAAATATGCAACCCTCTTACTAGATCACTGATAACTTACATGTGTAAGTACAATAACTTGATTAATTTTTTTGGTACTGCAATAAATCTGTGTTCATGCTTAGAACTTCCAGCTTGGTCTTACAGCGCTTTCTTTTCTGTATCACCTCACTTCTATCTGTTCTTTCTTCCTTCTCAACATTGGAAACCCTCAATTCTGTCCTTCCTACCTTTTTTGTTGTTTTTTTCATTTTTTTGGTTGTGGGGTTGTTTTGGTTTGGTTTGGTTTGGTTTTTTTTTTCCCTAAAGGTAGAATTTCCTTTCTCAGCTTAAGTTATATTGGAATTTGTCTCTTGCTCTGTATGTGTTGGTTTTTCTGTTTAACTATGCATAGATTTACCTTTGTGTAAGAATGCGTATGAAGTAGCAAAAGGGAATTTCTCAATTTAGATTTGTAAATCATTGGGTAAAAAGGTGGAAAGAAGATTTGGCAAGAAAGTCCTGGGATAAAAAATTTTACAATTATTTCAGCTGTCTATATTTTGTTTTAGATTGTGATTTGGAGTCGTGAAGAATTCAGTCTTTCCACAATGGGAGAAAGGACAGATTGTACGAAGTCGCATGGTTCACTGGCTGAATACAGCCCCGTCAATAAATCAGACAGGACAGATCCAAGTGACAGCTGTGAAATGCAGGATGGAAACCAAAATACAATGCAACTAAAGAAAGAAATATCTTTGATAAATGGGATAAGCCTTATAGTAGGCAACATGATTGGTTCAGGTATCTTTGTCTCTCCCAAAGGAGTTCTCATCTACAGCAAATCTTATGGGTTGTCTCTAATAATTTGGGCAATCGGAGGGATTTTTTCAGTCTTTGGAGCTCTCTGCTATGCTGAACTTGGAACCACTATTACGAAGTCAGGAGCCAGCTACGCATATATCTTGGAGTCTTTTGGGAGCTTCATCGCTTTTATTCGTTTGTGGACCTCGCTCCTAATTGTTGAGCCAACTAGTCAGGCAATTATTGCCATCACCTTTGCTAACTACATAGTTCAACCTTTCTTCCCTTCTTGTGATCCTCCGTATTTGGCTTGCCGTCTCATAGCAGCTGCTTGTGAATGTAAGTATTTCTTGAAATTTACTATGGTAATTTTTTATCCAGGGTTAAGCTTTTATTAAAACAAATCCTACCAAGTCCCAGAGTTGTTGCATACTGAATCTGCAACAGTTTGAGTTACAGTGAGGAAAAGAACAATTTCTAGCACATGAATAACTTGCAGGTATTCAGTCAGTGAATTATCATTTTCTCATTCAGAAGCGGAACAAGGTACTTAACTCTTCCAAGTTTACTTACGTGGGAAAAAATGGGAGAAAAACATTTTTTTTTCCCTCAGAGACGTATATTAAATCAAACCTCAAGATACTCTTGGTGTAGCCTAAGAGTTGTTGCAGAATAGCTCTTACACTATGAATTCTGCTGTAATTTATTTTACAATAGCTTCTCAACATAGACATGCTTAAGTGATTACTCTGGTGGGGTTTCAAAAGATCGTTCATTCAAGATTATTCTTTATGCTCGTGATTAACATCAAAAAGTTGTACCTGTTGTAAAGCTTTTTTGAAAAGCAGAAATTTTGTGTGCACATAAAACATCAATATGTTTGTAATCAGGTAGCTAGCTCTGTTAGTGAACATGAACAACTGTCCATGTGCTTCAGATCAGGACTGTTCTGCTGTATCAAGAGAATGAAACTGTGTGATTGTACTGTGCATGTCTTGATTTTAGGTATTTCCTATTAAAGTGTTTATATACATATTTTACATTTCCAGTAAACAGTGAAAAATGTATTTCAGAAAGTCTGTATGGCAGTCCATTGTCATGTACTGATCATCATCACCGTGTGCTGTGGAGTCTGCCATTCCTATTGACCTGATGCTTTTACTATAAAGCTAGTACAGAATTTGGCTTTTTTTACTGCCAGAAATATGCTACAGGGAAGAGATGTGCTGCTCCTAGCTGGTTCCTTTTTGAGGCAACAGGGAGTCTGTTGAAATAGCTCTACTGTTCCTTATTACAATCGTGTGTGTAGGACTAGAAGAGGGGAAAGACAGAGAGAGCAATAGTGTGTGCTTCAAATATTTGACCTCTATAACTAGTTGTGGACATTATAGCTTCCCCTTCGGTTTTTGTAAGTTAATTTGTTACTGTTGGAAAAGCACTAATGTGCTGGTCCAGGTCCAGGTTATGGGAAGAATAATCACAAACTTCCTCCAAGAAATCTGTCAGCTTACTTGGTTCTGTTCCCTCTGTCTCCCTCCTCCCTTCCAAATGTGTGTCCACATTTTGTTGTGGCAACTTCAGGAAAGAAATGAAGGACTTGTAATGTCATGTTCACATTCCTTAAACAGATACTGTCCCAAGGTATCCAGGCACAGATTCAGGAGTGTGCGGGAATCTGCTCTTCCATTTAAGGTATCTCACATCTGAGGGGAATTAGCCCTTATAAAAAGCAGTTTATCAAAAAGCAAGAAATTAAGACAAAGTGATTAAATTAAAACGATTACATAGTAGATGTAGAAAGGCAATGTTATATCCTCTACACTTGCTGCGAAGAGAGGGGATTTAGAACCTTTTTCTTTAGTAGAGACACATGAGAGCAAGATCATTCTCATGTAGGTGGAACAACTTATATTAATGGTCCATTTTATGGTTTAAATGCTTGTTCTGCCCTGCTCTAGAGGTCAGTGTGGAGACTCTCACCCCTCTTCACCAACCTCATTTAGGTGTTCCTGTTAAAGCCTACACTTCTCCCTGGCCTGGCAGGGCTGATGTTCTGTGTTATATCCTTAGCTCTGGATATGATTAATACTTTATTAATGAAGTTGCTGGGCGTGGAATTCTGAACATTGGTTAGGTACAGATTGTATGTAAGAATAGGTGGCTTTGTTGAGGGGTTGGTTTGTTTGTTTTTTAAACTGTATTAATAACAATACTAGATCTAGTGTGAGATCAGTCTTAGTGTTATACAGCATTATTTTGTCAATCATCTTGGCAATGAGGTGGCATCTGGTGCTACAGAACTAAATTTGACCGTTCTCAGGAACTTTAAGTAATTAACATGAGGAAAACATGAGAAAATAATTTTAGTAAAAGAAAGAGGGAGGGGATGTGGCTTTTTCAGATTCTTGATTATCTTTCTTTTTATTTTTTTTTTCTTTTAAGACAAAAGGGACAGAGTAGCATTTCATCTGAAGTAGAGACCAAGCCCTAGCTCACTATAACAAGGACTTAATAGTAATTACTCCCGATAAAAGTTGCTTAAAAAAAATTAATGGCCGAAATAAACCCTGTGAGCAAATACTCCATAGATAATACCAATCATTAACACTGAAGAGCAGAGACCAAGCAGAGTTGTTTTTTTCCTGAGGGCTCTTTGGGAGCTGCTGCAGCCCTGACTTTTGAAATTTGATACAACTGGTTTTTTTCCCCCCTCATCTTGCCAAGCTCAGTGGAATCTGGTTCAGCTATTCCACTTGGCCAGACTGTCTAGTGTACTAGTGCCATGCTTTTGAGATCATTACCTTTCTTTTGTTATCTTTTTAAAATTATTACTTTTTTACTTGGTAACTGTGCTAAGTACATTTTTATCTTAATGGTATCACTTTATTCTTGGATTATGGGAAAGGAAATAATTTATCACTTCTTTTAATTTAATTTTGATTTGCTACTACCTTCTTAAACAATCAAGTTTAGTTTTTACTTATATGCATATTTAAAATGCATAATACAAGAAAATTGTTTGGAGAGAAAAAGTACAGTGGAATAAGAAAAACATGCTCTGAATTGGTATTTTGTTCAATAAAGAATACCGAAGATACTGAATTCCATTCAATATTCAGCATTTGAGTTCAGGCAGAAGTTGTCTGGCTCTCCACTTGCAAAATCAAAATGTTGAAAGCCATGGGAACAATGTATTTCAACAACAGCTTGAAAAGTGTTTATTGGGGAAGTTGATCATATGAGTAAGTTTAGTCAGAAACTGTTACTAAAATATTTGTGAAATCTGAAAGTCTCACTACAAGTTCCATTACAATCTTGTGAAATAGATCTGACACTGATTTATTTTGGGGTGGAGGAAGGAATATATTCAGAATACTCATTACTTACTACCAGTTCTTAAAAATCCAGATTAATGTTGCATTAGCTATAAAGCATATGTTATTTGGTCAGATCTGTTCTAACCTTACTTAGTAATACAGTTTAATGCAACTGGAAAAGAGTATTGAATCGCCTGTGACCATATTCAGTATTGCAAATACTCCATGGATGTTGAACTCATCCTCAGACTAACAAGGAAGGGGAAGAAACTTTTCACGCACTATTTTAATATGTTTGTCTAAAGGAATTTCTAGATAATCTTTCATTTATCAGAAAAATATTGATACATTGAAATTAATTATATAATGGTTTCTTCAGCTTCAGGATAGTTGCAGAGTGCAGCCGATGAGGGGTAACGTTAGGAAAATGGACATGTAATCGGAGAAGGGGAAGGTCTTTCCTTCCATCTTTTGAAACAGTGTGCTTAGAACATGTTTCCTACTGTTTTGTTTAAACGGGTGTGTTTTCAGTACCAGTGTATTTTGCTTAGTTTAACCTAAGTTTTAGTATAACAGGTAAGTGCATATTTAGATTATAATTTAAAATCTTTGAAAAATGAATTAAACTGAATATTGTTCAAATAGACTTTTCATTTTTCTTATTTTCTTTCCCCCACCCCCCAGGTCTTCTAACATTTATAAATTGTGCCTACGTTAAATGGGGAACACGGGTACAGGATATATTTACTTATGCTAAAGTCACTGCGCTTATTGTTATCATCATAACCGGACTTGTTAAAATATGCCAGGGTAAGCTCATAAAATTAAAGCAAAGGTTTGTATTTATCAGTTAAACTGAGTAACTGGTCTAAAGACTGTAAAATACCTCTGTATGTGTTATC
This sequence comes from Morus bassanus, assembly GCA_031468815.1. Classification (NCBI taxonomy): domain Eukaryota; kingdom Metazoa; phylum Chordata; class Aves; order Suliformes; family Sulidae; genus Morus; species Morus bassanus. Next base: position 25,780,469 of record CM062573.1, read on the forward strand.
AGATCCCTCAGTACAAGCATAATATAGCCACTTTGAAAACACCAATAATATCAATGTTAGGCATTGTCATGGTACTATATCATGAGAAGCTATCCTATCTCAGTTGACTTTGAACTGGGTAAAAGAAGGTAACTGATTGCTTAGCAATGTTGTTCAATTTACAGCCTGCAGTATGGAAGAATAGAGGAAATGAAACCAGCAAAATACAGAGCTAGCAAAATACAATGGGAGCAGAGAAAGCTGTAAATTTCTGTAAGGAGCATACTACTTTACAATGAGATCAACTGAGTATTATTTTACAAAATTAATTTTGTGCAAGTCTGAAAGTGACTGAACTTAAAGTAAAAATAGATTTGAAAGAACATGTAAGTAGATTTGTGAAACAGCAACTCTTCTTTTTGCTCAAATCCTGAGTTCTGTTATAGCTGTTGAGAATTAGACAGTTCCTGGGGGTTTGGATTTTTTTTTTTTTAAACTTGTGTGTGTTGGGCATTGTGCGTTCAAGTTAGAGGAATTCTGAACTTAGTTTTGTTCTCATCCCTTCTTTGGGGGAGAATTTTTTGGTATGTTAGCTTAAAAAAATTTACCCTGCTTTCAAAGCTGCCATAAAGGTCTTTCCCTGGCAATCCAGCAATTTGTCCTTTGCTCTAACCGGTTATTGTTGAAAGTCCGTGAGCAAGGTAACTACTGTGAATGGAACAAGAATATGCATATGTGAGCACCATGCTGAGGTGTTTACTCCTTAGCACATCTGCACTTCCCTTGTTTTGTAGATACTGAGCTTGTTCACTACTAATTTCCTTGACATTGTCTCCCTTCTGTGTTTCTAACTCAGCAGTTACTCTACCTATGTCTGTGCCAGCAGAATAGCAATGTCTGGTTAGGATAAAAAAGAGGTGAAGATATTTTAGAAGCCTCAAATATTTGCCTGACCAGTTTTGATGAAGTCTAAACATTTCAAGATGCATAGTACAGGGCACATTTTGGACGTACATAGTTACCTTTCTGTATTTGGTGTTTTTGTGTGTGTGTCTGCACATGTAAAATAATCTGAATACAGAAAACTGCCATTGAGCTTGTGTTTACTTGCTTAAAGTCAAAAGATGGCACAAGTTCTCACAAATACTGGTGCAAAAACCCCATATACTTCTCTTAGCTTGGGAAAATTTTATCTCAAGTGACATTAATATTTTATGTTTCTTAATTGTTCTCAGTTTTCTATTTTTAATAGCTAAAACTTAAACATCCATTTGTTTTGGGTTTTTTTTGTCATAGTTATTTAAAATCAATCTTTGTTTTCTGCATAGGCTAAATGATTGAAAATATAAAAGGATATAGAAGGATAGAGTAGGTTATTTTATAAATATATATGTTATAAACAGTACCCTTAGCCTGAGTACTGTTATTGCCAGTTGTTTGTAGCTTAGTCTGAACTTAACATTCCTGAACTTTTTGTGCCATTGTGGACAAACTAGGTGTTTAATTATAGAACGGTATTATCCACAGAGCATAATTTTTAGTAGTTCAAATGTCATGCTTATTCTCATGGCTGAGGCACAGAGTAGACTTGGAAAAAGGGCTTAATGAACAGCTTTGAAGGAATTAGGGTTTCTGAGTTTTTTGTATTTGTGTGCCAGATTGAAAAAAATTACTTGTTGTATTTTATTATCCTGTACTTCATTGCATCTCTACCACACACAGGATATTCATCGCACTTTGAGAACTCTTTTGAGGGATCCTCTTTTGATATCGGAGACATTTCCCTCGCACTCTACTCTGCCTTGTTCTCTTACTCTGGTTGGGATACGCTCAATTTTGTAACAGAAGAGATCAAGAACCCAGAAAGGTAAACAATTTGGGCTTTCTAAACCTGGATAGTTCTCAAGTTGCTCGTTTTGTGCCTGTCTTTCACTAATGAGTTCTAAGCTTATACAGAAATTAGTAGAACTGCTCTCTACTTGGTTGGTAGGGCTGTGAACAAGCACTAGCAAAGATTTACTAGTTTTAAACTCCGTTTAAAAAAAAAAAAAAGAAAAAACCGTAAGAATAAACAAGTCTAGATGAGTGCAGGATGCTGTATTCAGTGCTTGATAAGCTTTCAGTTCAAGATGTTGCTACAGTTTATTACAATTGGTGTTAATATTGCAGTGAAACTGTTACATAAGTGTAGTCTGTGCTGTGTTTATCTGTGCAATAATTCCGATTTCATATTTAAGAATGTTATCTTTTCCATTAATATATGCTCTAGGAGTGTGCCTGACTAATCTTGTCCAGTTGTGAGTCTGTAAACAGACGCATTTATGTTAAAAATGGAATCCCATTTGATCATTTTTACTTCCTTTTATAAACAACAGCTCAGATGCCCCCTGCCACCCCTGAAACAACAAACCCCTGCTGCAACTGAAAGATAAAGAATGGAAGGTTTTTTGTTTGATATTTCTTTTTTTCAATTCTCCCAACTGATGTTGACTTTTGTAGTTTGTTCTGCTACCCCTGAGTTCTATGCTGTGCATTTATTTAACCAGGAAAGTTATATATTAAAAAGATAAAATAGCAGATAAGTATTTTAACTCTTAAAAATAGCTATTTTTAGTCAGACTGAATTTCAGGTTGACAGTGTTTCCTTAAATTGTCTTGCAAAGGTTTGTTCCACATATTCAGAAGAGCCGTACATTTTGTGTTTGCATCAGTTGTTTGCTGCTTCAAATTGTTTTTTTTTTCCACGGAAAGAGCTCCCCTTTTGAGTGCTGTTGCAATGCCTTTTCATTTTTTTAAAGTTAGTGCATTGTTCTGTGTTATCAGTTGGATGACTCTTGTATTAGATGTATTGTTTTGAAAAATAATTTTTCTCACAGGATGTTCAGCTGATGAAAATTTCTTTAGATTCATTTGCTATTTATAGGCAATACAATTCCTAATACAAGCTTCGTTCTTGGTAACAATTGTAGCTGATAAAGTGAACTTCAAATTTCAGCTTTCTATATTGACAATTCTTGGGAATAATGAGATGTTCCAGACTTCTATAAAATTCCCCTGAGAATTACATATTTTTCATATTCACTTGACTGAACAAGCATGAGGACACTATGAATCAAAAGTTGCAATCCACAAGTTAAATTTAAAATAGTCCCTTGGCTTTAATCTTGGGTGATGCAAAGTCCTTAAAATGCCATTTCAGCTTTTTATTACATTACATAACATTTCTGAATTAATTTCTAAGTGGTTTTCTAATTCTTTTTCTTCTCTGTGCTGAGGTTCCCAGGTCTCTTACTGTGAGTGTGCAACCTGGAAGCAGAGTCACAACTCCCAGTTACTAATTTACTGATTTATATGGTGGGGAGGTGTGGTGTGTGTTTGTTTTTCTGCTTCCACAGCATCAAACAGACCCAGCTGGAGTTCTGGGCCTCAGGAAATTTTTCAGAAAACTTCCAAAGTGCATTTCATTTTTTTGCTTTGTTGGGGTTTTGTTGTTTTTTTTGTTGTTGCTATTGAAAACCATGTTCGTGGCAAATGCTCATCCATGTCACCATGCCATGTTTGATTTCAAACTGGGCAAATGTGAGAGTTACACTCTCAGTTCTGCTTTCCCTTTTGAGACATTTGAATATCCCTGCAAGCTTTGGGGAAAGAATCAGGCTGAGAAAAGCCAAAGCCTAAAATTAAAAGTTTGTTTCTGCTTCTAGTCTGCAGAGTTTCTTCTCCTTGTGCAGCTGCAGACTTAGGGCTGTGAGTTTATCTCAGCTTTAAAGTAAATCTTCTCTGTTTACCTCTAGAGGTTTGCAGTGTTTTCATGTTAATCTAGACTTTTTTTGTGTTACTTTCCAGGCATGTGTTTGCTAGTAAGATTCACCATTCACAGATTGCAGCTGTGCAGCAATTTTGGATCTGCCCTCTGGATCTCTACTTTCTGTAGTAACACAGCCCAATTAGTTTGTTCTCTGCAGTGATGAGTGCAGATGGGAAGATCAGGGATTTGGTTTGATTTCATTTAGTGGCTCTCCCTGCATCAGTTCTAGAAGTAGATGCTAGGATAACAGCAGCATTCCCCAGGGAGAATGAGTGCAGTGACTCAGAGCTCTGCCCCTTTGGGATCTAGTTGTGGTAATTAACAGGGCCAGCAGGAAATAATTTAAAACACGTGAATTTGAAGGCTATTACTACTGATCTGGAAACCCTGAAGTTAAGGTACTTGAAAAGCAGTTGCATAGAATCCCTTTTTAAACATAATTTGGGTTTTAAGTTATTGCAAAAGATTCTATTTTTTCCAGTATTCTGTATTAGAATTTCTAGATTTAAAAGAAACCAAACTCTTCCAGAGATACCTATTTTGAAATCTTTATTCGGTCTTCATACCTTTTATCTTTAAGGTAAAGAATGCAATAAATAAGTTCATTCTGTTATTAATGGATTTTTTTTTCCTGGGTTGTGGGGTTTGGGGTTTTTTTGTCTTACAGGAACTTGCCACTAGCTATTGCAGTGTCTATGCCAATTGTGACTGTTATCTATATTATGACCAATATAGCTTACTATACAGTGCTGGATGTTGAAGCCATTCTTTCTAGTGATGCTGTGGCAGTGGTAAGTTGACAATGTGGTATTTTGCTATATTATTCACTTTTCACCTTTTAGGGATGCATTTCATTTTGACGAATAAAACAGGAAAAATCCCTAGTTTATTATAGTACTTCACTGAATACAGGAGGACAGAACAACTCATCATGAATAATTTAATCTTAAATAGTAAAGTAGGTAATGAAATAATGTATAATAATATGTTATCAGATTTATTAAAACAAGCACAGATGCCTCTTGTTAATGTATTTTGCAAAGATGCTCATTAGACTTGTGCACTTTGAGCTGATTTTGTAAATTAGACTCATTAGTACATAATTGTCTTCTCTGTTCCTTCATGCTGCACTATTTAGAAAGCTGGAGTGATACTCAGAACAGTGTTGCACTGAGCTACATTCTACTGAGCTAATAATTGATGCAATGCATATCTGTAAATTGGTGTGTTGCAGCTCAACGATGACAAAGTTTAGCTTTGTATCTCCTTTTTAATTACTTAAATCACTGTCTTGTCAGCATTATATTCATTCCAACAACGTTTAATATTTGGAAATTCATTATTTTTGTATATGGATGGAAGTTTGAATCCAATTAAAATATATAAGCTTCTTAAAGTAAAAGCTGGTCAAAACATGTTTTATACTTAAAGCTAATCATTAAACAAAAGTGAAGGGTTTTTTTTTTGCCCTGTAGCTAGTGAATTAATTGGATAGTTCTGGTTCCTTTTCCAAGTCTCAAGTCTAAAGGATAAATTTAATCTTCTTTTTGGTTATTTAAATTGCAGGAGCTTTCCTCCCTTTTAGATTCCCAATTGGCTTCTAAAATTTAAATAGTTAGACAATGGACAGAGTTTTAAAAATATCAAATGAAGGAAGTATTCACTCTATTCCCACAGAGGGTTACTGTGATTAAAAACTGGCTTAGGAAATCAGCAAACTCTTGTTTCAGGTATTTTGGCAGATGGTTCCACAAAAGCATTTACTTGACTTTCTTTCAAACTTGAGAAATACTTACATTTAATGTAAGCTTTCAAAATAGTTTATGGTAAATGTGGGATATAACTTGTTATTTCAAATGTAATTATGCAGATGTTTATTTCAAAATGTATTTAAAGTAAATAAATTTTAATTCTTTGCCTCTTTTTAGCTGGAATATGGAAATACAAAGCTGTCATAAAGTATAATGTGAAAAACTTGCTAAAACACTTCAGAATGAAACAAAACAAGACAAAGACAGAAAATATTTAATTTTGAATTCGCATATGCTAAGGGGTAAAAAAATCACCACGAATATTTATTTCTGTTGTAGGCTTTGGTATCCCATATAAAGTACCTTCTAGTGACTCAAAATGGAATTTTAATTCTTGTCTAGAATTAATTAATCTAGACAAAATTAAAAGCCAATATACAGTCCACTGTCCATCCTGACTTCTGTAAAGTAATACACTATTGGTTTTTTCTAACAAAGACTTGGAAAATATACTCCTTTGACAGCAATGAAATTCTGCAGTCCAGCCTATCGCCTAAGAGTATTCTGTGCCTGCTCTACTGCTCCTGGCCTTTGTTATCACAGAGGTTGATCACACCCATTTGGTGAATGGGATCAGGAAAATGATCCACCCTGGGAAATGGGGGGAATGATTCACTGTGGGCCTGTCCAACCCATGTTGCTGTACACAGCAAGTGGTAGCACTGCAGTGGCAGTGGGTCGCCAGATAAAGGAGGGGTGACGGATGCCTGAACCTTACTACACATGTGAAACACAGGCCTAAATTTTTATTATTTTATATACACTTCATTTAGTTTTTTGACATTGTTCTTGACCAAAAGTGAGTATATATATTTTTGTGTGTGTGTATACATTTATGTATATACACATGCTGTGTAATTTTACATGAAATTGTAGTACTCAGAACTGGACAGATCAGGTCTTCCTCTCTAGTATAGGATGCATCCAGACATGGAGGAGAAAAAAAGGAAGGCTTAAGAATGATACAAATCCTTAGTCAATCTAACTGCATGCTGAGATGTTGAGTGACCAGGATAAGAATGAGAAAATATGTTTGTGATTTCCAAAGTTATTAGGGGATTTACTTCTTGTGCTAGTTTTAATGCAACTTAACTGAGTGAATGACTTTGGAAGTCTAGAGCTGTGCTTTTTCACTAGATCTCCAGATTCTCAAATACTTGCACTTAAAAGTTTAACTAATGTTCTATCTAAAGGCATTTTTGCTGAGAAGTTTCATCAGCTGACAAACAATGGTCTTGTGATTTACACTACTTATATTCCTTTTAGAATCACAAGGTGAAAGTGCAGCTGAAGTCTAATACTTAACACGACTCATTAAAGATGCCTTTTCATTGCTGATATGAATTTAATTGACCAGTTTTATGAAACCAACTTTAAGCTTGATCTACTAATACATTAGCAAGTAGTGTGGACCTCTGGAAGGATGTCTGTAGAGTGGAACCGTTGATACTGAGGACCTGATGTGCACACTATACATCCTTTGGCGGTATTTTACTTTGGACTACCTCTAACGAGGTCCCGTGGACTGAGTGCTTATATTTGGTTGGATTGCAGTAGGTATGCTCCAAAGTGCATCATCCAATTTAGCCTGTTCTAAAAGGGAAGCTTCCTTTACATCTGATGCTAAACAATGTGAACCAAAAAGCAGTAAGTGGCAATAATTGGGAGAGTAGCTTCAAAAGTGCGCCTGCGGTCTGAATTAAAACACTGTTAATGCACCCACAGTTTTCTAGTGAATGGGAGGGGGGAAGAGCTAATGACTGTAGTGGTCTGTATTTGAAAACCCTCCTAGAATACAGAAATATAAAAATCTTCATGGTGGAATTTTTCTGGGTGGTCAAAGGGAATTTTATCAGTGGAATCTTTAAGAAGACTTAGGGCATTGTGGTCAGTGGATGAACGAAGAAAGGAGATGAGAATTAAGCCATTCAAAAAGCTAATCTGATGAAAACGAGTCACTTTGATCTGCTCATGTAATCGACATGTGATACATGATACAGATTGCTGTAGTTTCCTTATCGCCCTCTATGTAGTTGTAGGGTGAAAAGTACAATAATGATTTTTTTACAGAAACATGGTAGTAATATTGCTGCATTTGACAGCCTTTTGTGTAGTAAAGCAGCAGTTGAATTTAATCTTTCCTTGTTGCTATTTTGGGAAGGAATGGAGTAGCTTTCTCCTATTCATTTCAGTCAAGAGGCTTTGAGCTGGAACGCAGGGGTGAAGGTATTTCCAGTTTCTAAATGAGAGTAGAAGTTAGAAGTAAAAGAAATACCAGTAATGGTGTATCTTTGCACATCACCTGGCATACTGTTTTTCTTGATGGCTGAGAGGTGAAAGAAGTCTTTCCAAGGGATAGTATGGAACAAAATGATAAAGTGTCTTTCTTTTACTTCACTATTAGTTTCATTGTGGTATAGTCCCAGTGTTGGGCTAAGAAACTAATTTTTTAAGCTCTTTTGTGTTGAAGTAGTTAAGTAATTAAGAAGTAATTATTGCTGTGTTAAGTAATACAGCAACAGCTAGCTTAGAAGTTCAACAAATGCTCTTCAGATGGTTGCTGATCATGTAAACATGCTTCCTTTTTCAAAGATTCCTTTTGGAGTTTCACAGTTGACTTCTGTTTTACTTCCTTATACAAACCATCACAACCCTTACTGTTAAGTTTTATGCATATGAAGCAGTTACTCCGTAGCACAAACACACTTAAAATAAATAAATAAAAGCAGAAATTTTGTCTCAGCTTCCCCTGTCACTGAACAACTATTTTTTTGTGTCTGAGAGAGCTGTTGTATTTTTGTTCGTGAAGAGAGCAGCTGGCTCCACAAACACTTTTTGGGCTGCTTCATCTTCTAACAGGAAAGAACATAGTGGCTGCCGGTGCATAGCTTGTTACCTGCTTCCTGTGTTTAGTCATGTCTGGGTTTTTTTGATTGAGTTCATACTTGCATGAACTTTGCAATGATATTTGCAGCTTACTTCTTTTACTTGCAAAAGCTAAAAATGATTCCTGGTTGAAGCAAACGGTTGTCCTGCATAGCTGGCTGTCACCTTTCTTGGAGCTGTACAGCTTTGTCTGTAGATCGAGGATAAAGATGACTTCAGCTGCATCTTTGAATACCATCTTGCGAGTCCGTCATTGATCATTCCAATTTACCCTGCTGTACTCATATTCTAGAGCAGACTTGCTTTGCTTTGACACGCCCTCTCCCTCAATGAAACAGGAGTGTGGGAGGCTCTGTGTTTTAGCCATTTTATTCTTCTTTGGTGCATAGTTTAAGAAATGATAAGCTTCTTTTTTCTAACTGAATTCAGCCAGAAATTCTTAAGACACCTTTTGGGTATTATTTCTCTCCCTTCATTTGGCCAGTCACTGGCTGCTTTTCTGAAGAGGAATATCTGCTTGTGTTGAAGAGGAAAATCTGCTTGGACCAGTGCCATGTCCACGTTCTTTGCTTGCAGTGGCACCTCCCAGTAAGGTTCCTTTGGATGAAATGCACATTCTGTAGCTTAAAATGGAAGAACTCTTCACTAGGGACAGGCAGTTGCTTTTAGAAGAGAGCTGTTTAGGTCATTTGCCTGCTTTCTTGGAACTAGCCAGAATTCACTACCAATGCAGCACTCCTGTTGCCAGTTATGTAGAAGTTCTCTGGCTTTGGAGGCCAAGCTGAAAAGGTGAGCCAGAACTTGAGAGTGCTAAATAATATTTTAAATATGAGAAAGATAAGAGTCTTCGGGAAACATTGAACTCTTATTCTACAGCTAGCTATTAAAAATGCTAAGAACAGAACCTGAGAAGGTTTTGATGAAGCATCTTCAGCACCTCCATGAAGACATAAATGAAACTGTTTTACTAGTGGAGCTGGCATCTGATATCTTAATGTGGGCCATGCAGAAGAGACATGTTACATGCAGTAGACATGCAATATATGAATGCAGTAATGCTGGTTTCCCTTACCATAAGATTGTATTGAGTGACCTAAAGACGAAGAGAGTTTCATGCTGGACCTTGCACTGCACTGGAACCTTTTTCTCCAAGAAAAAGTGTTGCCAATAGTACAAGGAGAGAATTATGTCTGTTTGAGTAGAATCAATCAACAGAATGGTGGTTGAAACAAGAATTACAGGAAACCTGAACGTTTAAATTGCTTTCTTTTGCACCTTTACAATTTTATGGCTCCATTTTCAGTTGATGTTCACTCTTTCCTTTCTGTAATATATGTGACGTTAAATCTAATTTGGTCAAACTGAACAGATGTCATACAGTATATTGAAAAATGTAATCTATGGCAGTGGAAGCAAGCTTCATCCACTCTGCCTTTTCTGCGTGTGTGGCTTCCTGATTGCCATAAATCATAGTTTCTTTGTTTCCTTAAGGAAGTAGCTCCTTAAAGGCCTGAGAAGCTGAAAATTGAGAAAACAGACTGTGGTTCTGACTGCCAAATCTTCCTGTAATGTGGGAATGTATTTATACTCTGCCTCAAGAGAAAAGTCAAATTGCACTTCCAGGATACTAGTCAGATTGCTCTTATATATTAATGTCCTTATACTGCTCTATATGACTTTCAGGGTAAGAATGTTACAGAACTGAGCCTGGAAAAGCTTGCATGTGCAATAGGATCTTGAAATGAGCTACATAAACAGGCTCTGTAGATGCCTTGTAAGCCTTCCTAAAAGAAACACCTCATAATCTTTGGGTATAGTTTTTGTGTAAATTTCTTATTCACATTAGACTACATTCTCTTTGCATTTATCCATCTGATCATTACTGTTTAGTGCTTTGTCAGCCTAGCATGTGCTCACAGTTCCATATGCTCTCAGTGTAGCCTGACATTTTTTGTGTGCCTCTAAATGCACTTTTTGTGTGCAGCTAAGTATGATGAAATGGTTCTCATCTTGTGATTTGTAACATAAATGTGGGTCTTTCTAATTCTGTGTGTGCCTGAATTACTGGGTGTGAAGCAGTATCCTGTGTATTTTGCTGTGGCAGCTTTTTATTCGGGGCAATTCCTGCTGCTTTTAGTTCAACCTGTTTGTATAGAACTGTTGCTTGGACCTTTAAAAGGACAATAAGGTGTTCTTGCAAACAATTCACAAATTACCAGCTGATGATCATGAGATCAAACTTACCCAAGATAAAAATAAAATGCACTTAAACCAGTCATTCATGTCTTGAAACAAAGCTGTGATTCAGTTTTTGACCATTCTTCTGGGAGTAATGTAACATTTTAGTCATGATGAATTGAGGGCAGTTCAGCTGAGAAGCGCATGGCTGGAAGCTTCTTCCTTCATTATTATTCCTTGTTGGTGGTTTGGAAAAAAAAAATCAGAACTAAGGCAAACAATTCCAGGTGCATGTCTTTCTACAGTGTGTGTGTGTGTATATATATATATATCTTACATGTCAAATGGATGGGAGGGCATAAAAGGACTTTATCTGTAATTGCAAGTGCTTTGTCAGCCGCTGAATTCTCTTGCTGTTTCCTAGCTGTTAGAAGCAGTTCAATTCTGGACTACAGGACTTCTCAGACTATAGCGGAGATGACAATTTAATCTCTTAATCCTTCTTGCTCTTTAGACTTTCTCAGAAGAAACCTGAGAAGAAATCCATCCCCATAGTGGTGGCTTTCTCCTGTTATGGTGGACTAAATGCTTCTGCTATAGCTGCCTCCAGGTAGGCTCCTCTGTCCTCCTCCGCATACCCTTGCAAATGCTCCATTCTTTCCCCTGTTGCCAGCTCATTTGTTTTTATAAATGCACTTCACTACTCCCAGAAGTAGTGGTAGTTAAAGTGGAATTGGTCAAGTGCTCAGTTCAGAGCCCAGGCCTAGCTCATTTGTGGAGGATCCATGATTATACAATTGCGGTTTTAGCAGAAAGCAGCCACTAACTCTTCTCCCTCCCCTTTTTCTTTCTCTTGGTACAGTGCACGTGGTGTATGTGCTTGATAACTTGATTGCTTTTTGCACTTCTCTCTGCCCTTCTTTCTTATGCAAAATAACCCTCTGGCATATGCACAGAGTTGAATGCTTATTGTGGCCACTTTTACTTACACTTCAGTAACACTTGCTGCAAGAAACACTGTAGAGATCTTTGGTTTTGTCATTGTTCACAAGAGAGTATGGCTCAGCTTTGGAGAAGACATTTCTTGGCATCTGTTAAAATGGGAGTGTTGTAGGATTTATAAATGTATACTATGAAGTATGAAAGTGTGTTTACTGTGTGAGTAGTAATACACGAACTTGGCTGGTTTTTATGTTAGAAGTGAGGGGGGAACCCTGTCAGAAAACACCTGCATAAAGGCAGGTGGATCTGTGCTTGGCATGTTAAGCTAGTTAGTATCACTAGAGAGTTTAGCCAACCTTCAGGTACCTTTCAACTTTGTTTTGCTGAAAGATCATTTTGCAGGCAGATCTACTTGGCAAACCAAGCTGAACTTTCTAGATCATTCTCAATTAAAATACTCTTTTGCCTTACCTCACTGCGGGAAAAGATAAGCTCTTGAAGTTAATGTTCCACCCTTTGCTCTCTCAGGAATCCCAACTATAACATTAGAAAGTACATTGGAAATGACAGTGTTTGGTAAAGGCTGTCACTAGGTTATTCTCTCTTTTGAAGGGGCTGACTTGTACAGATCTAGGGAAATTAATTATTTGACTTTGAGCTGGATCAACAGTTGTTACACATTATATAGCTTGCATCCGGAATACACTGAATGTATAATGTCTTGATTTGTGTATAATTTGTGGCAGTGATACCATAGCTTTGCCTTAACTCTTTATGGTTTTTACTGCTTGTATGAGTGATTGCTGTTTTCCAGGATGTGTGAAACAACATTATAGGACGGAAATGGCCTTTGAGTTAGTCCCAAATCTGGCATTCCACACTGGCCCATTACTAGATGTTTCAAAAGGAAACAGGAAACGCTTGTAAAGAACAAATGCCAACCTGCCTTTTGAAGGAAAAAGTTTCTCCAAATGACATATTAGCTGATGTGCATCCTGCAGCATAAGATTACATTCATACATTTTCTCTCTGTTCTTTAACTTTAGCTGTTAATATTACTTATCTAAATGCTTATCCTTTAGGCAACCTTACTAAACATCTTAATTCTCTAACATCTTGTTGAGTGAGTTCTGTATCTTAGCTTTGTGTATTTAAAAAAATCCTCTAGCATTTTTAAGTTTGGTGTCTAGTAATTTCACTCGCTGTTTGGCTTCAGAAATCAGCAGTCCAGGTTTAAATCATCCTTTAAAATATTACAACAATTGCCTATTAGAATTTTCATCTTGTCTTTATTCGTACTTGTTCTGGAGAAGTTGTCTTAACTCATTCACTGGATCATTGTGAATTACATTCTGCTTTGGGAGACAGGTTTCTCAGACCTGCATTTAGATCCAATAAGGATCTGAGAGAAGCACTGTGGGTTCTAGTAATTATTTATTCTTGAGCATCAGAAATCTTTTACATACAATAATATAAATTAATTGTTGCTTGTTCAGTTTCAATTGACTGAAATCATGGGGTAATCCATGGTATACAGAACATATTTCTTGTGGCATGGTCTTCTGCTAAATCGATGTCCTGATTTCAGCATGAAATAGAATTAATACATGGATTAGTTCTTTTATACTTTTCTCATGTTAATTTTTGTAATTTCTGTGGGAATCTGTGTGTGTGCATTTTTCCACCCCTGTGTTGAAGCTCCCTTTTGAGGGAAGTATCAAGTATAGTATAAAAGTATATAAGTATAAAAGTATTATATATATACTAATATGTATAAACTAAAAGAGCTCTGGAAGAGATGTGCTTTAGTAAGAATCAGGGTGACTAACACAGTTGACGGACTGACTTTGAACCTTTTGGCAAGGTTCCCATTGAAGTGATTATACGCTTTTGCATTGTCCCTTAGCAGCAGGAAATCCTATCTGCCTTTGCTGAGGCTCAACTGAATTACACAAAAGGATAAAATAAATTTTGCTTTTTAGTGTATATGATGATGTACAGCTAAGCAGAGTTGGATTCTGAACCTTAACCTGTATAATGTACTGAACAAAGCACTTTGTCAACCCAGACAAAGAACAGGAAACTTTAACTGGCCAAACTGCGCTTTATGCCAGTAAATTTTTCAGCATTTTATGGTTTAAAGATTGACATTATACGCAGGGTTTTGCCTCATGAAAATCAATCATTCATTTCATGAAAAAAATCTGTGTTAAGTCATTTAGGCTTTTTTGACCTACAGAAACATTCAGAAAACAGATCATAATGCACTGCTTTTGGTGATCTTGTTCCTGGAGTAATTAAATCAAAAATTGACCACTGTTAAATCCAGATAACTTTATATGCTACAAACAAAGGCCGGTTCTGAATGTTAATCCACTTTGACTGAACTCCTTAGTTCATAAATGTTATGGTGAAGACTGGTAGTTTAAAGGGAAGGTCAAGGGGGAGGTGTTTCAAAATACTAAAATATTAAAAACTGAAGATTCTTGTAATAGAAAAGACAGACCTGCAGAATGCTCAACTAGTATATATATCCTTTTCTGTCTGAGGTTCTTGAAACTGATAAAGCAAGAGAGAGCTAAGAAAGTGATTTAGAGAAAGGTTCATAAAAAGGTTTAAATTACTGCTACTTGCTGAGGTGTAAAATGTTCTAATACCCACAAAATCTTTGGGGTTTGTTTGAATACCGCTTATGTATAAGTATGTACCTTTCTGTTTCTATGAATAGTGATTTCATGCTGTCTAATGTAGACATGATCCTTTTGCTACCATGACTGTTAGTTTGCTTCTGTAAGAGAAATCATGGAAGTAATTTAGCTATCAATAGGTAGAATTGGGATAAGAAGGCTTCCACCCACATCCTCTGAACGCAGCATGAGCAGATTTCTGCTTAACTCCAAACATGCTAATGTTCAGACATGTACAATGTTCAGGTTGAGATAGGATTTAGAATAGCTGTCAGTCTTCATGTATTAAATTTCTTGATTTTTTTTTTCAAATTTTTTATCTGATATTCTAAATCTCTCTCCCTTTTTTCTCCATCCAGGAGGCTGAACAGAATTGACCAGGACAATATCTTGCAAATTATTACCCATTTTCATTATAGGTCCCAGATCACTGGCAATTGATGACTCTTACCATTTGCTGTGAAACTTTGATGCTCCTGGCTTCTTGGTTTCAGAGCTCTATCATGGAAAGTCACCACAGTTGGCCTGCAGTATTGTCTAGCAACATTAACAAATGACTGCTAATAAGATGCTTGCTCTGTCATTTGCCATGTTGTGAGGGTAGATCCCAGAGGCTCTGCTGGTGGAGCTAAAGGAAGAGAAGATGTTGCTTAGGAAATTGAAAAAGAATAATAAAATAGATACCTAGAATAGTGTCTGTAAACAGTTGGTGTGATGGTGGCTGTGTTTATCATCTGCAACATGGCACTTCCCTTTTTGGATACGTAATAATATTTTTGTCCTTTATTCTGTAGTCACTATGTTACACTTGAGTTCTGTAGTTCAGTTAGATAACAAAATATATTAGCATTGGTGAGACGGTTCTAAAAACATTTTGGTTTCCTTTGTGAACATTATTTTTGTGAGCAGAAAATGTGAGTTCAGGTGCTTGGCTAAAGAAGTTTATGCTTATGTAGAATCCATAAATAAATAAATAGGCTGTGTGGTTCCTTGTGCTGCATTATGGATTGTTCTTACTATATTACTATTTTTCCACACAAACTTAATACAAAAGCTTTTATGTCATTGTTTTACATATGCTTTGTTGCAGATATTTTCATGTTTCCTTTTTCTTTTCCCTTTCATTAGACATTTGCTGACCAGGTATTTGGTATCTTCAGCTGGACAATTCCCATTGCTGTAGCCTTTTCTTGTTTTGGTGGACTTAATGCGTCAATTCTAGCATCATCAAGGTAGTGCATATGTCTTTGTGTTTGACAAATGTTCATAAGTATTTTTACATGTTACTGTTATGCTCATCTATTATGAGAGTGGCAAAAATACTTCTGTAACTGAACCTGTAATGAATAGCCACAATAAAATAACAGACCTAAATAAACCTCTGTGTGTGTACATACACGCTTAACACTGCCTTACTTCCCCAAAGCATTCCTAGCTGTATGCAGAGTACAATTAAAGATCAAATGAATATTGTCTGTGTGGTGAGTCCTCAGGCCTTCTGATTATTTGGGTTGAGTTAACTTCCATTTCACTTGATACAATAGTTCCAGCAAGTTCTTGTTTTCAAATGTATTTACTTAAAACTTACTGACTTCTTAAAATCAGAATCTTAAAAGTTTTTTCCAAGTAAAAAGTTTTAGAAGTTGCTACTACTATTAAGCTACAGTTAAAAAGCTTAGGATACAGTATAGAAGCTTTCCTCTGAGTACTGATTATGGATGTGACTAGTGAAAGTTTTAAATAGATTTAGTGAGGCATTTTAATATCATTCCTGTCCATTGAATGTATGCGCAATGCCTCTGTACTGAGAAGAAATATGAATATGATCTGGTGAAGCAGTCAATATAGAACAATTTGCAGTTGGTAATGAAATTATGTGTGTTTTTTGAGCATGTGGTTGAGTGACCTCTTCTTAGAGACCTGGTGATCTCCTCTGGTTGGTGTTGAAAACTGTCTGGTATAAGCTGGAATGTCTTCAGCACTAGCTTTCAGAATTTTTTAAAACAATAGAAAATTATATCAGTTGCTGTAGATATTTTCTGTTTTGCTTGTAGGATTGTTTTCTAAAAATGTGTGTTAACAGCATGTTTCTAAAAGCTTATATATCTTTTAATGTATGTTGTACAGTACATCTTTACCAGAACGGTTGAATCCATGTTCCAGTTCAAAGGATGGAAATTCAGTGCTGTAAATAATTATTTTGACTGGTATTGTTGTTTGATTTTTCTGTAATACATTCTTTCTCACCTGTGGCCTCAACATCTCTTTTCTGATTTGTGTTTTTCAGGCTATTTTTTGTAGGATCTCGAGAAGGTCACCTTCCTGATCTGTTGTCTATGATCCACATAGGGAGGTTCACACCTGTGCCAGCACTGCTCTTCAATGTAAGTTATTACTGCTTTTCTTTTCAACTGTTCAGATGTGACTATATGAATTATTTAAAGGAAGACTTTAAAAAAGCACAAGAGAGAACTTCAGATTTAATACCCTTGAGGTGATTTCTGAGAGAGTGAGTTTTGAGAGGCATAAAATCATGCCAAACACCAAGGGAAAAGGTGTTACTTTCAGGCAAAAAGCAGCATAAACACTAAGTCTCAAACTTTTGTTGTTCATCTCACTTCTGTTCTTTTCTGACAGTGTGTTATGACCCTTATTTACCTGGCTGTGGAAGATGTCTTCAAGCTTATTAATTACTTCAGTTTCAGTTACTGGTTTTTTGTTGGTCTGTCTATTGCTGGTCAATTATATCTACGTTGGAAGCAACCAGATCGACCCAGACCTCTTAAGGTAATATTTACTTATTATAAAATTGTTTAAAATCCCTCTCATTCACATAATGTAAAAGTACTGTCTAAAATCTGGATGATATATGTTATGCCTAAAGGTTACAAATTGATCAGGACACAAAACATGGCTTTCACTTTATGGTGTACCATGAAAACTAGCTTGTCTGCTAGATAAGAGTAAGTGATTATTGTAATGGTATACTTATTGTATGTTAGTTCAATCAGTAGCCCTTCTCTCTGTGAACTGGAGAATGTCTCAATAGGCTAGCATAGTAGTTAGCCTTTTTTCTTCAATTAGAAATCTCAAATTAGGAATGCTTAAGTTAGTTAATTCTGTCAACGTGGACCACATATAGCTCTGATGGTGTTTCAGTTCAATATCTGATCCTTTTACCACCTTCTCATGCTTAAAGTTGATACGCTACGTGAAAAAGTCATTCTTGTTTCCTGGGATTTATTGGATTTGTCTAAAACCACTTCATACTACTATGCAGTTTCTTTCAAGGCAGCAGAGTTACCATACTTGACTACTTTTGCAATTTTTAGCAGCAGTTCTGTTCAAGAATTATTCCGCAATTTGCGTACGGTTCCAAATAGCCAGATGTATAAGAGAAAGAGCAGATAATTCCACAAAGTGGGGTTGAGAGGGGAAAAGTCTGTAATTCTCACCAGAACATTTGTAACTGTGGACAACAAATATTTCAATAACATTCTGTTTCTGTTTTTTCTGTCTCCAGCTGAGTGTGGCTTTCCCAATAATATTCTGTATATGCACAGTATTTCTGGTGGTAGTGCCTCTCTATAGCGACACTATAAATTCATTGATTGGAATTGCCATTGCTTTATCTGGAATTCCAGTCTTTTTCTTGGGAGTCTATTTACCTGCATCAAGGAGACCTCAGTTTATCAACAAGATTTTAGGTAAGTTTCTTTGTAGATGGAGATGTTAGGAAAGGAGAAAATCAAATAAGTGAATCTCAGTTTGTTGATGGAAAGGATTGTGGTCAGTTGACCCTGGCCAGCAGCTAAGGACCCACAGAGCCACTTGCTCACCAGCACCCCCCAGCAGGATAGGGGAGAAAATAGGAAGAACAAAGGCAAGAAAACTTGTTGGTCAAGATAAAGACAGTTTAGTAAGTGAAGGAAAGACGGAAAAAACCTTGCTGCTGCAAACGCAATCACTTACCACCTCCCACAAGCAGACCGATGCGCAACCAGTCTCCAAGCAACAGCCGCCATGGAAGACACCCTCCCACATGCACGCACTTCTTCCTCTACCCCAGTTTTTATTGCTAAGCGTGTCATAATATGGCATGAAATATCCCTTTGCTTAGTTTGGGTCAGCTGTTCTGGCCATCTCCCCTCTGAACTTCCTGCCCATCTGGGTGCGGGCAGGACAGAGTGGGAGGAAAATAAAAAGCCTTGATACTGTGCAAACACTGGTCAGCAACAGACAAACATCGGTGTGTTACTAACCCTGTTTAGGCCACAAATCCAAAACACAGCACTATCTGGGCTGCTATGAAGAATGTTAACTGCATCCCAGCCAGACGCAGAGAAGGGGTATACTGATTTTATATATGTTTTTACACCCAGATTTTATTTACTGTATATTTAAAAGACTATCTACTTTCTACAGGTTTTGTCCTTATTTTTTATGCATTTCTCTTTAATCAAGCTCGTGAAAAGTCTTTTTCTTAAGTAAGAGTGATGACTGTAAAAGGGCTGGACATTCTTGGTGTAATGCAAGTGAACTCTCTTGCTTTACTGAATCAGTTGTTTGAAGATGGATAGATTTTATGTCAGTCAGACAGAATTTTGCCTTCTATTGAATTGCTGCAGTTAAATCTTACACTTCTCTCCAGCAGTACACTGGTGTCATCGTTACTATATGAGAAAACTATGATAAAGGATGTGGAAAGGAAGGTTTATAGCATAATCTTAGAATGCAACAGGATATGGTGCTGCAGCACCTAGTAAATGTGTAAATACTCAGTAATCTTGTCACTTTTCTGTGTGCTATTTGAAGTTCTTTTATTTTTTTTATTCTACCGGTTTTTACACTGGTAGAGAAATTGTAGAGAAATTAATTAATTAATTGTAGAGAAAAAAGGATTTTCCTTCAATTCCTTGGCAGGGTGCCTAAGAAGAAAAACACCCTAGGTTATCAACAGAACAGTTTTAAATATTATCTGTTTAAAAAAATGAGTGGAAGACACTTTTGTATTAACTTTTATTGTTTGTTTCCCTTAAGAGAAGTGAGGCAGCATTCTTAACAACTAACTTTCATTAGTCAGGTGCATGTTGTGTAATTAGCATTGAAGTGGCTATTCTTCTGATTTATCTTCAATTTCCTATACAGGTGCAGTCACACGAAACATGCAGCTGCTCTGTTACTGTGTTTTAACAGAGATGGACACAAATGAAGAAAAGAAGTTAGAAATCAAATCCAACTGAATTTCAAAGCCATTACAAGAAACAGGAGGGAGAATAAAGCAATTATGACAACAAAAGGGAAGAGATGGAACTGGAAAAAACAGGAGAACTGTTTCCAGTGGTCTTTCAGAAACACTGAAAATGTACTTACTTGCAGTTGGATTCCCACATAAATTGTGCCCTCGCGTCACCCTCCTAAACTGTGGCATATTTTCAGGGCATGTTTTCATTGGATAATGATTACCTACTCATTTTAGGCACACAAGCTATGCGTCAATACTGTTCCTTCTTCAGAATTGGTATTAAAATGGTAAGAGCTAATGGATCAAATTAGATTTCTGCAGAACCAGGTGGTGAAGTAATGCATTTTTAAGTTAGACTGAAACCCACTTTGACTCAAAAGACCCAAAGTCATTCCAGCTTAATTCTGACAGATGTTTGCATGAAGTGATTTGCTGTGCTATTTCAGTTCTTAACCTAGAAGACAACTGGTCACAAGAAACTACCTGATTTGTCATTATTAGCAGAAAAATGAATAAAGTTGTGCTATATTATTTAAAGACTGAACCAACCTTTCTCCCTTAAAGATAAGTACTTTATTCCGAACACTATGTGGAAATGTCGTATCTGACTGTGGCAAGGATTTAATCAACAAAGGACCTGGCCACTAAAGATTTGGTTAACACTTGATTCTTTCCTGTTAGCTTGTTAGTACTTAGCCAACTTCTGACAGGCTTTATTGAAGCTTCCAAAATTAAAATGTTCAGTTTGAAGACTGTAAGCATTTGTTTCTGAACTATTTCAGTGAACACACATTAGCAGTTGTTACCTCAGCAGTCAGAAAATTCCCTTTCTAAATTCCAATGCTGTTCACTAGAAAATTACAATGCAAAAACTCACAGAACAAACCACTTTCTTTTTCTTCTAGAGCAGAAGTAAAGTTCTGTGGCAGCAACTATATCTGGAAAGCTAAGTAGCAGAGAGAGAAAATAGGAATAAAAACAGAAATAAAAAGTAGTACTGCAATACAGACCAATGCTAAATAGTAGTATTTGTAATTCCAAAGCTGTAAGCCTAACATCAGGACACTTCGATACTGAATTTTGGTGAAGCCAGCTTGTTTGGCTACCAGAGTGAGATATAAGTCAAAAACATACCTGGAATTTTTATCTTAGTTCAGAATGTTTGCCTCATTTGACCTGAGTTTGTCCACAGGTGCTTTTTTTTGTGCATTTAAGTTGAACTAACTCTTGTAATCACAAGAGTATGGCTGAAACAATGAACACTTCAAATGCTGCACCACATTTGCATTAGCCACTTGAATAACAGTGAGAATATTTGGATTCTTGTACTGACTCCCTGACCAAGGTTATCTTAAACAAAAAGCTACACATAATGGCAAGTGGAGTAGATGGTGAAAACTAACATAAAATGGAGTCTTGGGCTACCTTTGTGAAGCAGCATTGGGACTTAAGATAGTTAAATTCTAGCTGAGGAACTTTGTGCACAGTTGGCACATGAACAGGTAGGGTCTTCTCAATATTGAATGAACATTAGCATTTAGCTATATGATACAGCTCTTTAGTCTCCCATATGATTACAGTGAATTCAGTATCTAAGTTGAGACATCTGTGCAGCGGGCAGCACAGCTTTAACAGGCTAGGGTTGTGGCATAGGTTAAGAGCCATATTAACCTTTCTGTAAAACCATGGCAAAAAATATTTTGCCCCCACTACCTTGACATCACTAGCCAGAATTAACTGACCTAAAGTCACTGCTGCAACCTACAGCTCATGCCTGACATAGATCTAACATCCTATTAGCTATTCTTCTACAGACTCAAATAGGAGAGTGCTGAAATACTTTGTGTGTCCAGACAGGTAAGATTAAATTGTTTTAAAGATGAATGCAAGTTAAAATGCTGACATGGCTTCAGCTGTACCAACTCCTGTGATTTTTAAATGAGTAAAGAAAGCTTAGTCAAAAATTCTTTATTTACAATTTAAATGCACATATATTGTTCTACTCCAATAGTAGAATTACTGGAGAGAGATCCAGCAATATAATGGACAGGTCAAGGCATTTCATATGCTCAAGCACTTGTAAAGAAGGGAATTTGAAACTTAGGAACAAATACAGTAGAAGGCACTAAGACAGATTGCCTTTTTCCAGGACTGCCACTTGCCGTCATGGCAGACATGTTCGTCGTCTTGTGAAACCTGACACATTAGTCATGACAAGAAGGGCTGCTGCCAACAGTACCTCCATATATAACGTGGAGGTACCGTCGCTGCAGGTACAAATGCTTGGGCATGCAGCTTTAAAAAAAAAAAAATCCTTCAGAACCTCAGCATCACAGAATGGGCAGAAAAATTATTTTAAAGCATACAGTATCTTTTGCTTGGAATGAAAATTTATATATGTCAAATCGCATATTCACACCCCTCTGTTTAATATCTACCAGCTGCAGTTGGCTGCTCAGATAGTAAAAGGTTTTAGCTTTTACTGGAATCCCAATCTAGTACCTAATACTCAAGCCTAGTCAGTAAGCATTAGGGTGAACCATGCTAGTCACCAAAAGTTTCAGAAGGCCAGACAGGCAAAAGTTCAGCTTAAAGCTCCTCCATGTAAAGATTGGTTTACTGCTATCCCAGTGAGCACAACTTTTACTGGAAAGTGGGTTTCCAGGGGTTTTTTGTGTTTTTTGTTTTGTTTTGTTTTTTAGTTCAACATTTGTATGACTAGCCATCAGCAGCTGCCTGGATATTCAGTTCTACTGCAATGGTAGAATTTCATCTTCAGTATGTATTTAATCTTCAGAAAAGGGCTGTTAGTCCGAATCCAAATCCTGGATCTCATCATATCCAAATTCCTGTAGAACCTCCTGTCGGTATTTGTTCCATGTTCTTCTCCTGTAACTTTGGTCCTCATCACTGAGGCTCTCTTCGGAGTCTAAAGAAAGAGCATGAATGCTTTCAGATTATCCCTTCTTTTTAGTTAAACAATTAGGTTAAGCAGACTATTTTAACCGTCTTGAGTAACTAACAAATACAAAGTCCAAACAACTTCTATATTAGGTGAGGTTTGACTTTCTGCTTGGAGTGCGCTGGGATGGGGAGTTAAGAAAGCGGAGGCAGTGTTTCACAAGCACATGGAACCAAGTCATCTATTGCTTCTCAAAACAAGCAATCCCTTGCAAGTACAGCAGCCTGAAATGAAGTTCTCAATTTTGACTTCGCAAAAACACTAAGTTCCCTTGTAGTTCCAGGAAAGATGATCCTTCTCTAAGCAGATTTAACCCATTATAAGAGCAGAACACTATCCCAGCAGTGCTCAGTTAGTTGCTTTTTTAGAAAGACACCCTGTAAAAATGGATAGGATTTATATGTGCACAGCATGGAAGCAAACAATATTTATGACATGCATACCTTTTTCTCCATCACCATCTTCCTCGGGTAAGAACTCATCTTCATCAGGATAATCATTACGCCAGTTATTTTCATCGTTTTCATCATCTTCATCTTCATATATTTCCCTATGAACATGATCATCATCTACCTGCATGTCAACACAAAACGTAACATTAACTATAAATACAGATACTTGGTATTAAGCGGTTTTTCACCCACCTATACAATACTATATGGATTATAAAGAGCCAGGAGATACTTATCTACCGCAAGGATAAGTTATTCAACAGTTGCACAAAGCACACAGTAGAAAAATCTGTGTTGTCAGCATATTCACCATAGCATAGCAATCTGCTTTAGGTGAAAAATGGGTTAAGTCATGCATTTAAATGTTCCGGGTCAGCATTTAAATGCCAAGGTTAATGTCTAAATTAATCCTTCTCACTTCAGCAGTAGTGTAATAGGTCAAGGAAAAGAAAAAGCAGCTTCAGATTCCTGATATGCAAGTCTATTGATGACAGTATCTATACAATGAAAGACTAAAGCTTACATTTAACTTCCTAACTCCACAGTCACTGAAGGACAATTCTATCACAAGAAAATATATTAAGATTAAAGTCAAGTCCTCAAATATTGAAAAAGTTGTACGTTCCCCCCCTTAGTAGTATTTACAACTATATTTTAATCGCTGCCTCCTAGTCACAAATGAGATATGAATTACTTAAGTTCGCATTTGTGTGCCAAAATTTATTTGGCAATTTGAAGCCAGACAAGTTCTTCTGAGCACATGAGCACTATCCCTTCAGTTTTCATTGTTGTATCATAATTTGCTTGAATCACCAGTAACCTGGAGGAACACAGGACTGGCCATTACAAAAAGTCTAACACAAGTCACTGAGCAGATGTGTAGTATCTCAAAGGATCTTTCTTAGCATGGCAACTTTTAATTATAGGACTTTAAGCATGTTTATTTGTGACCTTTCTGTTTAAGAAAGATCTGTTTTCCCACATCCTTACCAGTTCATATTCTTCTCTATATGGCTGTACAGAAAGGATATTTTGGATCCAGCCAGGAGCTGATGTTTCCATATAGTAGATGTCATAAACATACTCATCTTCTTTTTCACGGTGTTCTTTTTTACCATCTTCAGAGACATTTAAATGCTCACGGATCATCTCTACTGCATTGCAAAGAATCACATCTGGATCAGTCTTCTGCTGAGAAAAAATAAAAAATAAAAAGTGCATATTTCCAGTGAAGCACACAAAGTCTTAGTTACAGCCAACAGTTTTCTTTGTAGACAGTAGCCAACAGCTAGCTAAGGATGACATTCTGAAATCTTAGACCGAAACACTGGAGCGCTGATATTTGCAACATTAGCAACGTAGAACAGAAAGACACCAAAGAATTTTCCAATTAACGTAGTACAGCCAGCCATGCTTTGTTCCTTAGAAACTATTGAAGGGGACATGACTAATCCCATAGAACTGTTCATCTGTTTCTGATGACCTGCTGGTTGAAAAGACAAGTTTTAAGACAGCCTGTGCTTTGTAGAGCATTATGCTTGCAACACTGCAGGAAAGACGTGCATACAGTAGCACTGACCACATGCAAGCAGATTACAGTACAAAGTGTGCAGGAGAAACAACGAAAATGTGACAGATTAACAGGAAAAGGCTGACAGGCCCTGCAGATGTGCTTTTTATTTCCTTTATTTCCTCACTTCAGCATTAACACAGAAGAAATTTCTTCATGCTTTCTCCTTCCTAATAAATTATTTGCAGTGTATTTGCTTTAGTGACCTGCACTTGAAGGTCTACACAGGCAGGTTTTTGCTGCCCGTTTTTCTCTGCTAGAGCTTTTCAGGATCTTTTCCAATTCACAGCGGTGTCTCCTGAACTACTTAAGTAATTCCGAGGAAAAGCTACAGACCAGCCTTTCATTCACTTCTAAATACTTAGAGAATGAAAAAGAAAGCTTTCTTCTTGCTTTCCACACTTACTGCTAGCTCTAAAAGAGTAAGAGAAAAATTCTGATGCCACCTCAGTTTCATTTCTGTTTTTCTAATCAGCAGAGTGATAAAGAACAGTTAACTAACAGATCTCAAATGTCTGTCTGAACTACTTGCTTAATAGCAAGTGAGAGTTCATACTAAAGTTTGATGGCAAAGCCCCGAAATAACCTAAGAAATGCTGAAGGATGACAGCTGGTTAGGCTCTTCCTCACCCAAGTATCTTCTTTAACATTAAGCATTTAAGTTTTCCTCAGAGCTGTGACGGGCTGCCTAAATAAAGCATCCATGCGTACTTACATACAGTGAAGGAACTACTAAAGAAAGCATACACAGCCCTCACCTTCTCTTCCATATGATTACAAGTCTCTTTAATACAAAACCTTCATAACACTCTGTATGCAGGGCAGCCCTACACAGAAGGCAGAGCTTCTTCATACTCTAAAACTATTCTAGATATTGAACAGATATTCCTCCAACTGAAAACATAAACTTAACTCATAATACCAATGAGAACAGGACATAGGTGCTTAAGCAGCCTGTCAGGCACCTAGAGTTCTGCTAAAAACAAAATACACAATAAAACCACATATTGGAATTCTGAGAAGAGGAGACTCAAAAGTATATTTTCTGTAGTGAATCCTACAAGTGACATTCCTAGGCATCGGGGTGGATGACAAGACACTGAATTAGATTTTTTCTTTTCTAGGTAGAGAAGTTAATCAAAAACCTCAGAGATGAGTGTGAGAATTTGTACATCAGAACAGGGTGCAGAAAAAAAAGGGTGGTACAAGCCCTTCCTGTAGCAGCCAACTCCACATGGCTGTCAGTCGCAACAACATCAATGCACTTAAGGATCCTTATGAAAGTTACTCCCTGTACAATATTCCAACTTGCACATTCCTTGTTAAAGCTCCTATTAAGTAGTGGACTACTTACGACACAAAAAAACTTCCACAGCAGTCAGTTTGCCCACGTGTACCAGTCACCAATGAAATCAAAGTACTTCAAGAACACTAAGTTCATTTGCTGACCTGTGGGTTTGCAGCAGTTACACTGGAGTGTCCCACCACCTCCTCTTCTTGTTCAATATCAAACAACTGGAACTTCCCACAGCACTCCGTACTCTTATCAACAGCACCGCTCTCCTTCTGTGAAGCATCTTCCGTTCCTTCAGAGTCTGATCTGTCACCATCAATCGATCCCTCACCATTTATGACAGGTGCAACTGTTTCAGTACAGTTAGGTCGATGGCTGGCTATTACGCGATAACGGTTTTCCTTCCTTTTCACTTGCTTGGAAGAACGGAGTTCCTGAATGATTCGCTGAGTGCTTCCTAAAGAGGGTTGCAGACTTCGAGCTGCTTTGTCTCGAGTGATCACTTCTTGAACGTATTTCTGTACTGGTTCATTCTGGGTAGAAGAACAAAATGAAGGAGGAATATAATGACACCATCAACACAGTAAGTCATACTCCTTCCTAAAAGTGATTTATAGCTACTATTACTGGTGCTTCCTATTTGAGGACTGCGGTACCAATGTTCCTAACAACATTCAAGTAACTTCTACTACTGCTTTAAGCAAGACAACTATAATAAAATTCTCTTGATATGGGGAAAGTATAAGATACTTGTAAATCGTAAGAGTGTTTCAATTTGATTTGTAAACAATATACTTTGTGGTACAGAATAACCCTCCAAGCAAAAACACATGCCTTTGGTAGACTGTGATGGTCCTAAATTTAAGGCATGATATCCTTTACAGTCTCCTATAAAGGCCGGTTCCCAAAAAAGACCAGTTTTCTTTGATATAAAAGGCTGTACAGTGGATGAAAGTTGTTAACCTTGTAGGGCTGAGCTTCAGCACCTCAAACAGCAGAAATCCAGGCTTTACTTACTGACGATTTTGTAGTCTGTAAGCGAAGAACAGTCTGTTAGCATAGAAAAACCAGTGCTGAGCACAGCTTTTCACGGCGGTCACTCTGTGCTGTGTTACTTAACTAAGAGCCTGCTTTGCACGCAGGTATGATGCTGCTGCACAACCAGCCGGTCAGGCAGCAGCGAAGGGAGGGCCGCTGTACCCGTTTATCCGGACAGGCCGGCATCTCGCACCGGGCCGCTGCTCTCGGGCTACTGGCCAGAGCTTCGCACCCACAGGGGATCCTGGAAAAACCCGCGTGGAGCAGCGCTGTAAACCTGCAGAACGCTTGCTGCTTTCCCAAGCCGCTTTGGGAGTACAACGAAATGCCCCGGCTGCATCAAACCGCCCCCGCCGGCCTGCGGCGCGGCAGCGTCAGGAGCAGCGTCAGGGCCGCCGTACCTTGGAGCACACGGTCGCCACCAGCTTGAAGAGGCTCCTCTCCACCGGCTGGGCGCCGCCGCCGCTGCCGTGCTCCGTGCGCAGCCGCTTGCAGGCGAGGAGCAGCGCCTCGGCCGGCTCCGTCCCGCCGCGCTTCCTCTTGACGCGCAGCACCGCCGCCCGCTCCATGGCGCCCGCCACGGACGGGAAGAGGTGGGCGGGGAGCCGCCGGCCCCGCCCGCTCCAGAGCCCCGCTCCCCTCCCGCCCCGCCCCGCCCCGCCCCGCCCCGCCCCGCCGCGGTGCATGGCGGGCCGGTGGCGGTACGCGGGCTGTAAGGCGGGCGGGGCGGGGCGGGGCGGGGCGGGGCGGGGCGTGGGAGGCGGTGGTGCCGCGCCGGCTCCGGGCCCTGAGGGGGAGCAGCAGCGGCGGCGGCGGCGGCGGCGGCGGCGGCGGCGGCTTCTCCTCGGGGCTGGTGTCGGGCGGGGGGTGAGTGAGGAACGTTGTCGCCGTCTCCCGCCGCAGCTCCTCCCTGAGGTGAGGGGAGGCTCGGGCTGAGGCCGCTCTGCTGGCGGACGGGCCTGGCCTAGGGCCGCCGCCGGTGGTTCGCTCCGGCCGCGGCCTCCCCGCCGCGGCCCGGGGTCCAGCCGGGGAGGGCGCTGCCGCTGCCCGGGGTTTGCGGGTCCCCCCGCAGACAGGGTGTGGGACCCCCGGGAGAGGGTGCTTGGCCTCTCCCGGCCCCACGCGCTTCGCCTCGGGGAGAGGTGTTTTACCTTGAGAATTTACTGGTGATTTTTTTTTTTTTTTTTTTTTTTCCCGGGCTGAGCTCATGAGCAGGGCTGGGTGATGGATTTGAGCTTAAAACATCCTTATAGAAAATGTGCAACGCAGTCACCAGTGCTTCTGGCCAAGGCGGGTGTAATAGGGAAAGTATATACATGTATCCAGAGCTAAAGTGATACCTGTTGTTCTCACTGGAAGGTTTGTGTTTGTTTTTTTTTTCACAGCCAGTATCTTGATTATTATACTGAAGCCAAAGCAGCAAAACTGCGCATAATACATAAATAACACAACTTGAGATTGATCATGAAGACCTTTTGTGGAAGAGCTAATCCAACCACTGGTGCAATGGAGTGGTTGGAAGAGGGTGAGAACTATGACTACCATCAGGAAATCGCAAGGTATGCTGGAAAAAACAGCTTGTTGTTCCACTAAAGCTACAAAAAAGAGCAAACCAGACTTGTTTTTTTGACAGTTTTTGGGTTTATTCTGTAGAAGTTCCAAGGGCATGAGAAGAACAGACTGTAGGACAGTCTAAATGTTACAGTGCCCTGTCTTGTACACGGCAGAACTGTAAATGTAGAATTTTGTAAAGTATTCTCCAAGTAGTTTCCTTCTAAATTTTTTTAAACATATTCTGAGGTTCTTGTTTAATGCTGACAGTGACTGAGTTGTGGCAAAATACATTGACTAAATCTCTTTTAAATCCCCAGTGTAACAAATAATTGCCAGTTGCCTGTTCCTGTAGTAACTTTTTAAGAGCTTAATGTAACAGTCAGATAAGTTGGGAAGATTAGATTTTGGGATCTTTTTAAGTAGTGCAACCCATGAAGAAATGGGGACCAAAGAAATGTAAGTCTTGGTAAGAAATGATAGGCCATTAGTAGGCTGTCTTTCCTTGTTCTGTATTGCTCTGTATGAATCTCCGTCTATCCCAGCTATTATTTCACAGCAGTTTGTCTGTAGGTCTGTGTATTGGGTCCATTGCTGAAGAGAGCAGCAGTTAATGAGTTCATTTATGTGCTGATGACCAGATCACTGAAATGACGTTATTCCTTAGATTTGGGAAACAGTTCAGATCCTCAAAGACCATGCAGGTTATCTGCATTTATGGGCCATGGGGAACAGTTGCCTTAGGAAGAGAAAACAAAGGAGGCTATATAAGATCTAGCAGTTTTGTTGTGCATTGCAGCATGTATTATTTTGACTGGAATTTTTTTTGTTGTAGGTCGCGCTATGCAGATATGCTTCACGATAAAGACAGAGTAAGTACCGAAGCAAAAAACTTTTGAATGGTGAGGAAATACCCATTTCTTTCTCTTGAATAGCTGTCACTGCATGATTATACAGGTTCCTCTGAAAGATGAAATGATCAAATTTGTACACTTAAGGATACCAGACCTGTTCTTAGATCAACAGATGTCGTCTTAAATCTGATTTGAGTGTTCTGTTGTTTACTGCAGAACATGATCTTTACATTCAGTAGCTGATTTTGCTGGTTTATGTGTGACATTTTTGACAGAGAGAGCTCATTAGATGAAATTTCAAAGCCTGTAAATGTGTATCTAGGCTTCGTAGTTTTTATAGGACTATAAGTAAAGTCTATATTCTTTTGTGCTATTTTTAGCTCTTTTTTACTGCTTAGGATTGAGAAGAAAATTGAGATGCCATATCTATAGGCATGACAAAGTGTGGAGTGAATGGTTTAAAAGTTCTTTCTGAACTAGCCATTTAGTCAACCGTGTCATCAGTAACCTTTTTAAAGACTTCTATGGTGCCTACACTGTGAGTCTTGGAATTCATATTGAGTTGAAACATGCCAGTGGGATCAGGCATTTAATAAACCACGAAGAGACCGCAAGTTGTTTCTAAGGAATTAAAACAACCCTACTGGAATTATATATCAAAAGTGTTAATAGAATTGTTCGGAAGGGGATCCAGCAGACCTTCCAAATTTATAATGTCCAAAGATAGTGTATTCTTTGGAAAGGTCTGATAAATCTTTTGGAAAGGAGTGTCTTACAATAGGCTGTTATGGAGTAAACGTAAGCATATATTTCAATATGTATACTGTGGCTGACAGATGACAGCAATTGTTTTTTTTCCTGTTGTTAATGCTGGTATGCTTATAGCCCCACTTAATGGCACGTAACCAAAAGCCAGTATTTACACATGTTGCTTCCGAATGTTTTTCGGCAGATGTAGAGAGGAATCTAAATCTAACATACCTTAGGTCTTGTGCTGTCACAGGCACTATATGACTATGAATGGTGCTTCAGGGGAAAACTAATCAGAAAAACAGTAGCATCTCACATGGATCTTATTATTATTTGCTTCAGAAAATATATTGCATTTGTAAATTATGCATGCGCTATAAATAGCTGACTGATCAATGGCAATGTGAATATTGTGGTGAAAATTGATCTACTTTAAATGGACTGATACCTCCAGAAGCAATTGCTTTTGCTGAAAATGGCTTTGGTGTGACTGTATAGCATAAAGAATGTCTGTAGGCCTTTTTCTAATTACAAACTCATACTCGGAGAATGTAAGATTTCTGCACAAAAGTTGAAAGTATAAATGCATTAAAGGTTGCTGATCTCTCTTATTTTTCTTCTTTTTTATCTTCGCCACAGAATGTGAAGTACTACCAAGGTATTTGTGCTGCAGTGAGCCGAGTAAAAGAGAGAGGTGAGAAGGCAATTGTTCTAGACATAGGGACTGGCACAGGACTCCTGTCTATGATGGCAGCTTCAGCAGGTGCAGATTTCTGCTATGCAATTGAGGTAAGCATTTGTTACGGGTTGCACATACTTCTGCAGGAGTGTTCATAGCCTCTTTTTAGAGCTTCAGTGCAGTTGTTCTCTCTGCATGATCAGTGGAGTGGATGCATTTACTGTTTTGTATAGTGGCTTCTGACATGCAAGCTTGATACTTTCATGTTTCAAAAACACTTGGGTCTTACAAGAATATGGTTGAAAAGGCATAGTACAGTTCGCATTTTTGGGACAGATTCTGTAAGTGTATGAATTGAAATTACTAAGGCAGATTTTACAGTATTCTGTCTCTCTACTTACCAAAACTCAAGTGTAATATGGAGAACTTTAACCAAGCTTTTGAAAAATGAATATTCTCTAACCATATTGCTGATCTTCATAAGTTTCAGCTCCTGGAGATGGGTTCTCAAACCACTTAATCATAACATGGACCACATCGTAATAAAGAGACTGTCTCATAAACTGATTTTTCCATCTCTTCATGATTAGATAGAGCATCTCCTTTTTTAGCAGCTAAGAAACATCCTGATGGTCATTAGCAACCATTACTTATATTAAGAATAGTAACAGGAACATTCTGGCCAGTTTAGCTTTTTTTTAACACATTTGAAGAAACAAAGAGAAGAGTCACGTGTCTGTAGGTCATAGTTGAAGGAGTGCTGTGTGATTTTTATCCAAGTAAAAAATCTATGGGTTTTTTTAATCTAGGATTTTATCCTCTGATAATTTTTCAGGGACAGCTCTCTTTCATGTAGACACAGGAAGCAATCAGAGAGGGTTGCGCTGGTTTCCAGAGTGGCTTGCTGTCTTGTTTCATGGTAATGAACTTCAAACATAGGATAAGATACAGATGATGTTAAATTTTTGCAGGACTAAATATACTGCATTTTGTGTTGGTGTCCTTTCATTTCTGAAAGCTATTGTTAGCTACCAGTTTGTTATACTCTTGCTATTTACAGGTTTTCAAGCCCATGGCTAATGCTGCTGTGAAGATAGTGGAGAAAAATGGTTTTCGTGACAAGATCAGGGTAATCAACAAGCACTCCACTGAAGTCACAGTTGGCCCAGGTGAGAAAAATAGCCTAGGGTTAAAAAAGTTGGCAAGTACCTCACAACCATGAAGGAATATGTCTTATTCTTATTTTCCATATATTCTTAATTAAAGCAAGCAAATCCTTTACTCTCTAGAAAGTAACATTGGAAATTTACTTCAAAAGGAAGTGTAATAGTATTTCAGTAGTCACTTGTATTTCATAATAAACTTCTAAAGGAAAATAATTTGCAGTCTTCAGCAGGTTCTCTAACAGGAAAAAGTTTTTTTTTAACTACTTGTGTTTTCAGGATGGCATCTTCTTGAAAGACTTATATTAAGTCTTAATATTACGATATTAAATTGTGTCTTTTAGATGGAGATATGCAGTGTCGTGCAAACATCCTGGTAACAGAATTATTTGATACAGAGCTTATAGGAGAAGGAGCTTTACCGACCTATGAGCATGCACACAAATATCTTGTACAGGTGAGAAAATAGAAATTGATAGTGTGTCACATTTATCCCTAGAGAAACTCTTGTCTTTTTTTTGGAGTAGAATAGAGATTATACTTGATGTAGGCTTCTCTATCCTTTGTAAATACATGCTGTGCTAATTTCTTATTCAGTGAATAATTTACTAGATTCATTCCTAGAATAAAGCTGTTGGAGTTCATATTGTAAATCACAGGCTCTGAAATTACACTTAGTTGCTTTGTATTAAAACCAATAACTCGCTGGTTAAAAAATGTCTTTCAGAAAGGCATCCAGTTCTGATTTGGAGCTTTCCTTAGTAGTTTGTTCCAAGATGTTTTAAAAAATGAAATTTTCCTCCTAAATTTGATGGGCTTCATCTCCCAGGCGTTGGTTCGTTTTTGTTTTTTTCCCCCTACAGGAGCTCTTCCTACTCGGCATGCTTTTTGCTTGTGGAAATACTTTAATAATCAAATTAATATCCAGGGGTTTTTGACATATAATCCATAGGTATAATTTTAGGGTTTTCTCTTTTATTCTTTCTAATTTTTTCCTTTAATTAAAATGTGGGTGGGAAAACTTTATTTAGGTTTCTAGATTTCATTTCACCAGTTTTACATATAAAGACAACACTCCATAACTTTTTACTGCTCTCCTTATGTAACTCTAAATTGTAATTAGTCTTTTTCTGTAAAAGCATTGTTCTTGGACTTCACAGTTAGCTCTTAGTTTGCAGTGTTGTTTTTAGAAAAACTTATGTTTTCTACTCTTTAAACATGGA
The DNA here is from genome assembly GCA_031468815.1 of Morus bassanus. Lineage (NCBI taxonomy): Eukaryota > Metazoa > Chordata > Aves > Suliformes > Sulidae > Morus > Morus bassanus. Next base: position 25,813,541 of record CM062573.1, read on the forward strand.
TACAAAGTTGTCATTGCATAAATATTTGAGCCATTATTTTTGTTATTTACTCATTGCAATCACAACCTCTGTTTTAATATTGATAGCTTAATAGTAGTTATCTGCCTTAGGAAGCTCAAGATAGATCTCTTGTTTCAGAGCGAGAATGAAAATGCAAGTTTAACTGAGGCTAGTAAACTGATCATGTTGCATGGTTAATGAAGTAACCTGGCCTTGCTGAACCACACTCAACAGGGTAGATCCATGTATCATATTTCACAGATACAGCAACAAAGAGAAAGTGCTCCGATGTTACAGAAGTCTCTGAAATAATTTAAGATTTCAAAGCTCCCAGTCCAACTTTTCTTTAAATTTGGTTCACATTTCAATTGATATAATTCTCATGCATGTTAATAAGTCAAACTTGTTGAATGCGTTTACCCTTTATTTTGAACACTCAGGAAGGATGTGAGGCAGTGCCTCACAGGGCAACAGTGTATGTCCAATTAGTGGAATCCAAAAGAATGTGGTCCTGGAACAAACTGTTTCCTGTTCATGTCGAAGCAGAGGACAGTGAAAAAATTATAGTCTCACCTTCAGAAATGGAGAACTGTCCAGGTGTTCCTTCCGTTTGCGATATCCAACTGAATCAGATGCCTTCAAGTGACTTCACTATTCTTAGTGATGTGGTGACGATGTTCAGGTACGGTAGGCATTGTTTTGTTCAAAACAAAATTTCCCTGTTAAGCCTTCTATAAAAGTTGTGTATTCAGCTTAGTGAGAATTTTTGAAGAATGCTGAACTATTTCTTTTTATAATTTTCATGCTTCTCTGCAGCGTGGATTTCAGTAAGCCAGTAAGCAGTGCTTCTACCCACTACAGAGTGCAGCTGGAGCCTGTAAAATCCGGCAAGGCACAAATCGTACTTTCCTGGTGGGATATTGACATGGACCCCTCTGGGATGATAAATTGCACAATGGCTCCATACTGGGTAAAATCCACTTCTGCTTTCCAGGTAAAATACTGAGCCTTCAGATACTATTATCAGATGACTCTCAGTAATTATTCTGAGTAAAGGCTATACGGGGTGTTTTAAGCAGCTGTCCCTTAAACTGTGTAGGAACTTTGCTAATGTTTTAGGTATTGGAAGATGCTAAATAAGGAAATGATAGAAATGTTAACTATAGTATGTACCCATTTTAGGTTTTCTTTAATGTAAAACTTATATGTAAGCTTTAATGTAAAGCTTTAAAACTGAAGCTGTCTTCCAGCTATTTTTATTTATTTTATTTATTTTAATTTCAAGAAATAAAACAAAGATTTCCTCATATTTTTACTTAACTAGTCTCTATCCCTGGTCAAAATATTAGCCTGTGGTTTGCTTCCATGTAGTTCTATTACATTTCCAAATAAGTGTTAAATTTATGGTAATGTATTTATACTCCCATAAAAAAGGCTGGTGTGGGAAAATGCTGGGTTGATACTGGATAATTAGAGAAACAGGAGACCACTATTAAATTAGATTCCTGTGGTTTTGTATGAATGTATTTCCTAGTAGGATGAACTTTGTCAAAAGGAAGCTACAAAATGATCGTTTGCACTTAACTATGTTTGAGAATAAAATTTGAAACTGTCAAGCTTCAGGGCATTCAGTAAGCTTAGAATGACCGACCAGCTTGGAATATTTGCAATGCAGAAAATAGCTTTTGAAACACAAAATAGTTGTGCTGTTGTATCACAGTGACACTAAGTGACCTCATTTGATCCATGAGGCTCCAACCACTGATCACTATCAGTAATTCAATACAGGTTTCTAACATAAGTGAACTGTAGAGGTGAAACAGCATTAATAAATACAAAGTGTATTTTGGATTTGTTTTTAATTTGATTAATATACAAGCCGAACTAGTCAGCAAGTCAGCGGTCTCAAGCTTATTCTGTTGTAAGAAGTCTATATAAAGTACGTTTATTCAACATACGGTATTAGTCTTGATTCAGCCTTGCTAACGTGAACAAGATTCTTTCAACTAGTTGTACCTCAGTGCTTCAAAGTTGTGCCTGTTCTTACTAATTGATTTCCTGCTATTTGTTTACTTTCTATTTCCTATTTATGAGTGTCTTCCTAAGGTTTTGTTTATCAACCCTTTTCAGTGGCGAGATCACTGGATGCAGTGTGTATATTTTCTTCCAAATGAGGAGCCAGTTCTCCAGGGTGAGAAGGTGTACCTGACCGCCTCTCGTGATGAGTACTCCGTGTGGTATAAGCTGCAGAAAGCCAGGTAGCAATACGTGTGTGTGCAAAAGGGTGGTATTTTACTCTAGGCTTGAGTATTTGCTGCTCTTAGAGCAGGTATTTTGTAGAAGAGCAAGATGAGAACCTAAAGACTAGAAAATTCTTAAAATGCACTTCATGGACAGTGCACAGGTGAAAAAAAACATGCATAAAAATACAGTTGAGATTTGGACTGCAGGCTCCTGCCTTATATCTGGTGGCATTTTGTGACAGAGAAATAAAAAAAAAACCTAATGGTTGGTTCCTGGAAGTCCTAAAATATAGCTCAGCTGAGCTGGCGTATAGGTAAAGGAGTGAAATAATTGCCATTCTGTCTCCATCTTCTATTTTCCTAGTCAGCACTGTCTTTTTTGAGATAAATGCCTTTTTCTCAAATTAAAAGGAGCTTAATCATGTTGGTTGTGATGACAATAGGAGCTAACATTTTAAAAAATCAGTGGCAGGTTTAAAAGTTAATATCTGAATTTCATGTGCCTTTTTTACTAAGGAATCTAAACGAGTAACTTTTTTCTAAAAGATCAAAGGCTAAAATACCTAACCATCACAGTTAGTGGGAAAGTTTCAGGGGGTTCTTGGTTTTGTCTTTTAAAAAATGTGAAAAATGGCCCTTTCCCTTCTTTTCATTTGGAAATGCAAAGCCACAAAAATGTCCCTGGAGAACTAGTAAATTAGAACAAGTAACAGTAGAGTCTGTATGCATTAATATGGATACTAGCTAAAATGCGTAAATATACCTGTTTGTAAAAACAAGTTACTGATGCTGTAGTTAATACTTCATTGAAATTTTTTTCCAGAGGAGAAGAGGAGAATAAAGCAGATGTTCGTGTTGAGAGTCCTGTTTGTAGATGTCAGGCTCATATTCTTTGGAATAGACCACGCTTTGGAGAATTAAATGATCAGAACCGAACACGCCAATACATCAAGTCTTTGATGAAAGTGAGTGCATGTTGCCTGTAGGGTTTTTTTTGGCTTCTGTGATAGATGTGTGTATTGTTTTATTTGCAGTAATTATTTATGGAATTTGTTTCTCCCTTGCTAAAGGACTTTGCTCACAAAGTATATTTTATTTACATCAGCAGATATTATATTTTGTCGTGAAAACTTTGGTATTACTTTTTTTAAATTGTAAGCAGCCATTTTTGCATAGGAATTTGTAGCAGCTCTCTGTATTTGTTAGAAGGAGTACTGGTAGTTGAATAAAGACACCTGATACATTTTTGTGCAAACTTTTTCTGACCTGAAACAAGGGGATTACATGAACATTTCTTACAGTATTGTGTTCTGCTTGACGTGGTTATATTAATCACTCTATCTCCCAGTCCTTATCTGATACGGAAGTGTATAAAGTGGGAAGAAATGCCACCAAAATATCTAGAATATGAAAACTTTTTCATCTGGAATAGGAAAAACAATGACTATTTATTTTCTGTAGGTTCTGAAAACAGATAGCGTTTGCCTTTGTATCAGTGATGGCAGTCTGCTGCCTATACTGGCTCACCATCTTGGAGCAAAGCAGGTATGGTACTTCCTCCTGTTCTGATCTTTGCGGTTTAGCTTGGTATTTTTAGTTCTCCCGTATAGTTCAGCATTTCCAGCCCATTATTTAATTATTTCCAGTGCCTCTTCTGTGACATGTGAGAAAGAGGGTCCCATTGTGTTGAAGTGGAGGTTAAATTCATTTCTGATCAAGCTGAAGTCTAGGGAGATAATAGTTACCAGTTTTGATGGTTACCAATGCGTAGCCTTGAATGAAAGTGGTGTTCCTCATTCCCCACTGATTTCTGTTTGCCATCTTGTATCTTGGTGCTTTTGTACCGACCTAAATGTCTGGCAATTTTTTTTCTTCTTTTTATGTTTGCAATTCCATAATTACATTTATTATCTAGTCTGAAGTGGAAGGTCTGTAACAGCAAGAAAGGAAGCAGTAAAAATACTGAGCCTGTGTGTGAATGAGAGCTGAGAGCTGCCTGGCTGTCTCACTTCTCTATATGCCTTACTTGATGCATTCTCTCATGGGGTTCTTCAAACTAAAATCTATTATAGTTGAACTGAATATCTGGGAATGTGTAATGTAATATAATTCTGAGGAAGATGCTAGGCAATTTGTAGAAATAAACACGCTGAGTTAAACCAGTGAACCATGGCCGTTGTATTCTTGTCTTTGGTAGTGGCTAAGTCACAAACGACTGCTGAGGAGAGCAGAAATGAATGGGGCAGACAAAGATTTCCATAATATTTTCCTACCCCTGTAGCAGCATATTGCCTAACTATTCACCAGTTTTGAATAAAACCTAAATTTTTCCTTACATCAAAAGGCTGGTGTGCTGCATGGCACATCTGAGCCCTTTCCAGCTGATAGAGTCAGATCATGTTAAACAATACTTACAGGGAGTAAGCACTACTGGAGGTTGATTCAGTACACTGGCGAAATGCTTGCATTTGTTGAGGATATATGCCTAGAGCAAATGTTAATACCCTATGTGCATTTTAAAAATGGAAAATAAATATTTGCATTCTGTTGGGTTTTTTCTTATATGGCTGTGAAAACGGCATTATTTAGCCTGTAGTTATTGAGCCTGGTTTTTTTGTTGTTAAAAAGGTACATGATAGTGGGCTGTGGAATAGATGCATGGATCTTATGAACTATGTTCACTAGGGCATCAAAATAGTTCCTGCATTGTTTATTTACATATTCTTTTAGTTAAAAATTATAAAGCTAGTTTGACTTAACTGTTGTGTATTTTCTTCAGGTGTTTACATTAGAAAACTCTGCTGTGTCCTGTTCTGTCATGAAAAAAGTAAGTATTCAATTTTCTGTTAAAGCAGCAAATGAACTCATGGCATTTCTAAGGCCAGAGCTGATGCCTTTGATTGTCCTTGCATCAATTGCTTGGAGGTTAAATCAGTTTAATGAATGTATTTCATCATTCAGTTTGACAAGACTGTAGGAGGTGGGATATGATGAGGGGAGGAGTATTTTTTTCCTGGTATTTGTACAGAGCTTTATGCGAATACTTGGAGGAATACATCCCGTTGGAGATATATCCAATCTCATAGCTTTAGCCACAAGGGGATAGGCCACTGGGGAAGTTGAGCTGAGCAGAGGGAATTAGGGTTGCCAGTGCTTGCAGATGCCTGTTGGCTTGTCTGCTTGAGCTGCCTCTCTGCTGCCCTCATTGCCAAGCTGTTCATTTCTGAGGATTAGTGGAATGTGAGAGCATTGCATAGCTTGCACCAGTCTTACCAGGAAAGTGGCATCTAGCAGTTCTGTCTTCCAGGTTGGGAATGCCTGCTCTGCTGTTTGGCTTTTAGGAGACAGTAGGCAGGGGGTCTTAACTGCAAGTGATGTTGCAGCTGCTTCCTTTTGGGGTGGAGCACGGAAGGCCCTGCCAGTAGAGTGGAGGCTGTTTAGGAGAGGCAGCTAATGTCTAAGAAGTGACTGGAAGCAGCTTCCTGAAGTCATCGTTCGGCCGTGTCTGTTTTAGTTGGTGCTGTATATTTGAAAAAGGTCTGCCTCAGCCTGTGGCTTAAGAATACAAAAACATGAACCGTAGGCAAATTAGGATGCAAACCTGGTCTCAAACAGAAGCCAAATATGCAGTGTATTTGTAGTTGAAGTAATTTTTATCCTTCTTGACCGTCCTTCCCATATGTTTCAAAGTGTAAATGAATGAAGGTGAGGCAACTTTTGTGTTATCTGCCTTTTTATATACTTAATTGCAGGAATATGTAGGCCATGTGCTTTAGTTCACTAGGTGTGACATGTTGGCTCTAAGTGCAGGCACCCTTCAAGAATAGACTTGTATCATCCTAATGAATTATGGTAGGCAGTTTTTTAAACAATTCTTTCTTTTCAATGAAATTATTTTTTTGGTATAGGTTTGAGTCTCAACTGTAGCTTTTGCTAGTGACAGTATGCTACTTTTATTTTGGTGTGTTTTAGTTTTTTAAAGCAAATAATCTTGAAGATAAAATTAAAATAATAGAAGCACGTCCTGAATCACTGACGTCTTCTCATTTGGAAGAAAGAAAGGTATGTTACAGTTGTCAAATACTGAATTTCAGTGGGGTGGTGGGGAGCAGAATGTGAAAATGAATTTTGCTTTCCTACTGTGCTACTGTAACTGCAGTGAATCCCATTGTATCCCAGTTCATATTTTAATATAACGAGTAGATGGTTCAGACCTTGTCCTACTAAAACTAAAAGAGACTAAAGACTGTGGGAGGGTTTTTGCTTTGTTTTTGAAAGGGTATGACTTTCCCTTGCTGCATAATCTACACCAGTTGTTAAGGCAGTTAAAGTGGTTTAACTGCGTATGTGCTACTAGGCTGTAGCTCTTCTTTCTCAAGCCACTCAGAAGATTGCAGTCTATTTGGAACTACTAATGTCCTTAAATTAAACATTTCAAAATTTTATGATTCTCAGTACAAAGCCTTCCAACCTAAAACTGCAATATTTTCTCTCAAAGTTTGTTTCAGGAAAATTAATTTTAAAATTTGCTAACTAAAACCACAAAAAGATGTCTGTTGTGCAGTATATGCAGTAATTAAATCCATATGGAGCAGTAGAAGTTTTTATCTAGATTACTTCACTTGCGATATTGCATTGCCAACTATTGAATATATAAACAGCCTGTGTTATTGAGTTGTTCTTTATTATAATGCTTTTTATCTCCTCCTTTCTTTGCCAAGATTTCTGTTCTTGTGGGAGAGCCGTTTTTTACTACAAGTTTGTTGCCATGGCATAACCTGTATTTCTGGTATGCTAGGACAGCTGTGACCAGTCACCTTACCAGCAATGTCACTGTCCTACCTCAGTCTGCCTCTTTGCACATGATGATAGTGGAGTTTCAGGTGAGATTGTTTAGAACTATCCATTTGATATTTACACAAATCCACTTAAAATTGGTACTCTTCCAGGATTTTTTTTTTAAAGACAAGTTTATCTCATCTTAATACTGTCCGCTTTGATATGTTTTGCACTTACCACCTGAGAAAAGAATATTTGACATCTTGAAGAGGAGTTTTGCTATTTCAGCCATCTCTTGTCAGAAAATTAACTTGAGTAACTTTACCATTTTAAATGAAAGGGCTGAATGTTTTAAAGTATTTCTTTAGATTAGAGAGATATTGCTGGGGCATGTGAGAATTGTGGTTATTTATAAAATTAGATATTCTGCAAAATACGAGTTTTTAAAGTGATGCTTTGTAAGACTGTAGGCAGGATTCATAATTGCATGTTCTTTTTTTTAACTGCTTTGAGGCTGTGCACAGTTCTAAATATGAGCATAATAGGGGTCACATCTTAAAAATACTTTGAAAAGTCATCTTTCAGAAATTGTACAAAGGTATAAACTTTTTTGCCGTTATTAAGGACTAGGTCAGTAAAGATTGTGAAGAGTTACCTACAATGACAATGGAAATTAAATATGTACTTTCATAATTAATATGCAAAGTTTTTGTCCAGTAGCTTGAGGGAACTCTTTAGTCTGAAATTGTGTAACTAAAATATGCATATCTATAAATTTTAAAAAAATGCCTGTAATCTAATGAATTTTCACATAAACATAACCTTCAGTTTATCTTGTTAAAAATGCCAGGTCTTTTCTCTCTATTCTCTTCCCTCTATCTGGTTCACCAGCTGTATAGTTTTGTGTCTGAGCCTTCTCTCCCTTAATAGTTTCCTTATTTGAATGCTCTTTAATCTCTTACTTCCGCCTTTGATTTGTGCATGTGAAAATATGTATGTTCTTTTTCCCTCTGGGACTAATCAACTATGCTGCACGTTTTCACATATCTTTGTTTTCTGCAAAAATGTAGAGTTTAAATATATCCTGAGTAAATAATGTAAATCTGAATCTTGTAATAGGAAGCAGATGTTTAAGACTAAGACTAATCATCAGTAATCACATTGAAATAAACAGTTATTTTTAATTCTGTGCTCTCTCATCTAGGGGATTTACTTACCTAGAACTCAAAGCATTTTGTAAGGAAGTAAGCATTATTCTCTTCATGTTCTGGATGAGGAAACCAAAGCATGCAGTGATGACTTAAGATTACTCAGCAATCTAGTAGCAGAAAGTAGAGTAACATTCATGTCACCTGAACTTCAGTTTTACACTTTTATGTACAGGGTTGCCTTCAGAGATGATTCAACATAGCTATTTTGGTAGAGCATTTAACTTGTGTTTTGTTCCATTAAGCTATTGCTTTAATTTTACCTTTTCTGACTTGTTCATTGGTGAATCTAGATCCAAAGACTAGAGTCTGTGGGTTTTTTAAAATAATCTCTGCATTTACCAGTTCTTGGTTAGACAGAAGGAACAAACATAGTGTTGTAGGGTATTCTGCAGAACTGGTTCTGTCTTGGCTGTTCTGTCTTGTCAGAATAGGGATATGTCACTACAGTTAAGCAATTAGCAAAAGCTGGATACAGGAGAAAGAATTTGATGAAATGACTTCAATTATGAATTTGTTTAGTCCATAATTGCGTTTAGGGAGCAGGATGCTACCTGTCTGATTTGATAGTTCTGTCAGGTATGCCATTCACAGATTCTTTATAGTCAATCTAGTTCATGCTGGATTGAGGCATAAATTACGACAGCATTTATTTAAATTTATAGTAGTCCTGCTGCCATCTTGTAAAGCAGGAACATTTAAGGTTGCTAAGTGCAACAATGAACAGGTAATAAAATGTCTATATCCACAACTAGTGAATGTTGTTGTTCTATTGATACCATTAATGCAGTCTAAGAAAAGGCAATAGTTGAACTGAATCATTGTCTGCCCAGTGGATTGCTAAAGTCAGTGAGAGGCATAATATGAAGTGCCTAAAATGATTTTACTAATCTTTGGAGTGCTAAAGGGAAGTATGGCAGTCCAATAGGCTGTAAGATGTTTTGATGCAACTGGGAGTACTTACCTGCGCTGGGTAGTGGAAATGGGGGGGGGGGGGGCTGTAAGGGTTTAATCTTGGCAAATCCATACTTACTCTAAAGTAAAATATGCATAGAGATGGTAGGAAATATGTGGCATATTCTTTAGAGGAGTTGAAAATGGAAAACAGTGGCTAAAGAATTAACTGACTTGCAAAACATTTTCCCAGAATACACTATCTTCTGATTCTTGCAGTAGTTCTAATGGTTTAGGAATGTATAGATAGTGAAGAGTCCTTATCTGACTTGTTATCAAATGTCTAATCTACAGCTAAAATTATTTTAAGATTTCCTATTTCTTTTAATAAAGCCAAACAAAATCCTGTTTTCTTTTTTAGGACTTATGGAGAATCCGGAGTCCATGTGGCACCTGTGAAGGTTTTGATGTCCAGACTATGGATGATATGATTAAAGTAAGAAGACTGAAAATAGTTTCAGCACAAGTCAGCAAAACAGAACAAAACTCACCTTGGTTTAAAGAAGTGTTGAGTGACTGTTGAAAAACTTGTATGTTGGGCAGAGCACCATTGTTACAGTTTTTCATAAATATGGTGGCTATTTAGTTCTTGCAAAATGGTAATCTCTGTGGCATGGGTTTTGGGGTCGTATGTTTCTTCTCATTTGCTAGGCTCTTCAGTGCTTTGCACTGTTTTGAAAATAATTCTGTTCATTCAAAGAGAAAAATACCATTCTCAAAATTCTGTTCTGATCTTGAAATCAAATCATCCGGGGGTTGTTCATAGATGAATCCTGCTGCCTTTACTTGCCCTTGCAGATACTTTTGAAAGAGAAGAAGGCTTTTTGACTTCAGAGAAATAGTTATGAAGGGTGAGATTTATCTGTATCAATTTCTAGAGCTGTATTGTAGATATCCATATTTGAGTTAGCCATTCAGGTTGCCTTTATAGTACAGGTAGTTCTAGAGTAGAATTCATCTCAAGGGAGAAGAAAAGTTAAATGCATTGTGTTTTGAAAGTGCCTGTTTGTGTTTGACTGCTGAGGACCATAGTCCTCATTCATTATGAATTCATTATGAATAATGAATCATTCGTTCATCCGTGGAGTATGTATTTTGCCTTGTGCCTAAGAAATGCAGTCCTCTGCTCTTGCAGCTTTATTGCTTAAATACTCTGGGTTCAGGACACATAATTAATTTGAAAACAAGGACTGTTTGCCTTTGAATTGTTTTCAGATAGTTTTATTACTTTCTTTCTTCAGAATTCTCTGAATTTTAGGGAATCCAAGGAAGCAGAACCTCACCCTCTGTGGGAATATCCTTGCAAGTCACTCTCTGACCCCCAGAAAGTTTTGACATTTGACTTCAGAAAGACTGTACCGCAACACTGTCTCAGCACAGAGGGTTCTGTAAATCTTTTACGGTGAGTTTTCTCATTGCAATAAGCATTCTTGTCATAATCCCCATTTTTGTATGCCATATTCAATCTCTTTGTGTGTGTGTGTATATAATATGTGTGTGTGTATATATATATATAAAAAATACATAATATATAGTTCATTAATATAGTTAATTAGTGGAAACATGCTTGACAGTTTTTAAAAATGTCAAGTTGTGGAAGTTACTCTGACACAGATTTCCTGTGGCTATTCCCCATAGGCTATAACAGTAAAGGTAATTTCTTAGATAATGTGCTTGTGTTTCAAAAATAACATTTTTCTAGATGTTACCATAATTTAAAACTTAAACAGATTAATTTATAGTTTAGAGAAAATAAACCGTTGCCTGAATGTTTTTAATCTTTTTGTTTGTTCCCTGTTGCTGAGTTACTGCAGAAAAAGTTCCTATTTAGCTTTCCAAATTATTCTGTTTGATAGCTTTAAAGTGTACGCTATTCTTCCTTTTAACTGTAATTTTGACAATCTTGATATTTGTCACGTCTTCTGAGATATTTTTCATTATAATCTAACTACAGATCGTACTTTATTCTGTTCAAACTTGAAATGCTGTTAAGAATTATAACAGGGGAAAGTTATTTTTAACTATCTAGAGCTTACGTAGTTCAAACACTGCTGTAATTATGTTTCTCTCTGTGAAACAAAATTCATGGTTTCACAAAATCCCGAACCATCTGCGTGGGGTCTCTGTGCCTTTGTACCAGCTGTTGTATTTACAGGCAACACGCTGGCATTGCCTCTGCTCCTCGTGGAGCAGACACTTGGAGTGAGATAGAATATGTGGTAAATATTTTCTCAAAATTCAGAAACAATAGAATCTGAGGTCTTTGAAGGAAGTACTCCCCAAATAATTGCCAAATAATTTATGCCATGTTATCAAGTGCCTGTTAAATGACTGTGGTTCTGAGCAGATTTAGTTAGGACATATTCTCTTCCTTGTCTTTTTTTTTAGATTTCATATCTGCAAATACTTTAAAGTTGCTACCCATTTACCAAATCATTCAGCTGTTCAGCTTTTTTTTAGGAAACAAGTTATTCACGCTTTTACAGCTCTCACCTAAACTATGTGAGGGATGGGTGCAGTGTTTAAGCTGTCAGTATTGTATAAAGTAACAGGTTTCGATCCTCGACCTCTCCCCAGGAAAGGAAAGAGCCATGGAGCAGTTCTGTGGATGGAATATCATCTTGATGCTGATACCTCTGTTAGTACAGGACTGATGCAAATTTCAAATGAAAAGGTATTTCTTCAGTTTATTTATTATGTCAAAGTCTATAGGATTACAGTGCTGAAAAATGGGTCTCTGTTGGTCATGCTTGGTTTATGTAGTGCTCTTGGTTGCACTGTTTGAATACTATGTAGACAGAACTAGGAGAACTATCTGTCCATATTTTTGGGGGGAGCAGGAGATGTACCTTAAAATGGGAGAGTCTGAATTGGATCCAAATGCTTCCATAGTTTCAAACCACATTCAGAACTTAAATATGGTGCTAGCTCGAAGTAGAATTTATTCATACAAATCCCTTTTCCCAGATTAACAAAAGCAAAAGTTTTGAGGGGAAGGAGTAAGTATTTTCAGTATTCTATCTAAATATTCTTTGGCCAAATCCATTTTTTTCCTCTACAACTTCACTGTGCAGTGTAGCATATGGGTATTTCAAGTTATGTGTTCCTATAATGGACTGGATGGCAATGGAAGTGATAACTATGTGATCATTGTATACTGAACTGGGAACAAGAACCCTTGTGCTCTTACTGCATTATTACTGTCTAGTAATAATATTGTAGAGTTTTGACTGCTTTCACTTTTAACTCTCTCCTGTAGGGAAACTGTGAATGGAATCCCCACTGCAAGCAAGCTGTCTATTTCTTCAGTTCTGTTATTGAGTCAGAAACTCTGTCAGACCTTCCTAGTGCTGTCACGTATGCTATAAATTTCAACACAAAGACAGGAGAGATTGCCATGGATTTTAAGCTGTTATAAAATACTTCCCTTTTACTCATGTTCCTAAATTATAATAAACTAATACAGTATTTTTTTGTACAGCAGAGGGATTTTTTTTATTGTACTCAGCAAACTGACTGTTCTGAAATATACTTTAAACCTTTCTGGTTTTGTTTTCAAAATACATAGTTGGGAAGCTAGACAGAAACATTTTCCTAAGGACAGGTATTCCAGACAGGGTTTATTTACATGTATACACATACTTGTTATCTGTTTCAGTGTGAAACTCTGGTATTTTGGGGTTTTGAATAATGTTATCGGGCTACAAAACAGTTGACTTGCTGGTTATTGCATGGCATATGAGTGGATGAAGTCACTAAACCTTACACCAACAGTAGGTAAAAGTGAGTTAAACTCATCTATTTCTAGGCTTTGCTCTTGTCACTGTAAAATGGGAAATAATCTTCAGAGTCCCCAGAAAGAAATCCCAAGTCAAGCTACATATGTGTATGAGTACACTTAATGGGGAGAAGGAAGCAGTTTAGCTGCTCACAGACTTGTATAAGTTGTGGCCAGTATTAAACTGAAATGGTCAGTGAATTAAAGTACGATGCACTGACATTCTGCTGGAGTCTGAGATGCTGCATTTCTGAAGAGACGTTTGCCAAACAGTGACCAAAGTCTGGAAAGGTGTGACTGGAAATTAGAAAGTGTACATATTCAGGTTAAATGGATGTGACAGACTGATGATAGTCTGACCAGAAACAAAAGAGGAGCCATAGTCTAAAAACTTGCAAATCTGTAAGAGGTATTTAATATGCATTATATGATCAAAAATGTGGCCTTATACTCATTCCGTCAGAGGCCTAAATAATATCTGCCAGTTTAGCTAAAGTTGTATGTTGTTCTGCAGTAGCACATGTCCACAACTGAGGTTTCCTTAGTTGCATTCCAAATCATGGTGGCTGAAATTGTAGTGTGTGTCCATGTGTGTGCAATTGTTCATCTAAAGCAGAATTAATCGGTGCATCCGTTTTGTGTGTGCGACCTATTAAGGGAAATAGAAAATCAATGTACTGCCTGTCCTAAATTATGTCAGCCAGCCGCAGGGATAACTGCTTACCAAAGCTACTCCTATTTCCTCTGAGCAGCAACTTCAGCAAAGTGAAAGGAATGCCATAAAGAAGTTGTAAGGGAGCAGGAGCCTACTCCGCTTTACTTTCCTGGTCACCATGATATATAATTCTGGTGAGTAGGAATTTTTCCTCTTTTTCTTCCTAAGAGTGTTATCGTATTTATAGACCTGGAAGTCATCTGAAATATTTCTAAATTTTTTAGAACTATTTCCCTGACCAAGGTCTGAACACTTAATAGATGTCAGGAAGCAATGAAATACATGACTAATGTTTTTCACCAGAACAAAAACTCTGCAGCTCATACTGAGATCTGTGGATTTTACTTCTCAAAACTGGGCTTTTAAGATGCTTAACTTCACGCTCTCATTTCTTACAAACTGCTGGAATATATAGGTTGCCCTTCATTAAACAGTTGTTTCTAATTTGGATACACTGATCGTAGTCCACAGAAAGTATGGTGACACAAATCTTTTTGTTATATGTTGGGAACATAAGCTGTACAATTATAAAGGGAACAATAATATGGCCAAGCCTTTTAAATGGTAAAGGCTTGGCCCTTTATTTAAAAAAAAAAAAAAAAGGCACAGACAGTTGTGCAAGTCTGCATGCATAAGGCTTGCATTGTATAGCTTCTCTTCTCCTGGAGGAGGTAACACAGCAGAAGAAACTTAGATGCTGCCTCCTGTGTTTGCTCCTGGCCTGACACAGAAAGCATGAGCCACTGTTCTTGTTCTGCAGTAGGAATAGCTTCTGAAGGTGCTTTGCTTTTAACTGCAGAAACGATTCTGGATCTAACAGAAGCATACAGTATTCCAAAGGGAACACAGAACTAATAGACACCAATATGTTTGAAAGAGTAAGATAGAACAAAACCACAACTGAATTCACAGTATTTTAATGTCTAGTGTTAACTTTCTCAAAGATAACTGTGTATGTATGTGCTTGAATTGTACTTTCTAAGAAAAATATAAAACAGATAAATTTGCTAAAATGCCAAATGGAAGAGATCCACATTGATGGGAATGTGCATTTTGTTATCAGTGTTATATATGTTGAAGATATGTGGACACTGGGGTAGATACTAGGCATGGTGACTGAGAGGTGTCCTTCTTAAACCCTTTTGGTATTGTGAGCCTTGGGACTGTTGAGATTCTCAGAGGTGGGTGTAGTGAAAGTGAAGGGTGTAGGCCAGGTGTAGTAGCTAGCATATCTGCAGAGCTGTGCTGCCAGAACTGAACTGTGGCAATTAATATGAATCATATTATCTGCATGTGAGGAAAAAGTCTTAAATTTCAATATACCTGGAGCGGTAATTTCATTGCTGCTGTCCAAAAAATAAAAAGGCTGGAAAGCTGGAATGCTGAGCATATTTTAGCACCTGTGGGTTCCTTAGAGGAACAAAGTCTGATGGATGTGCTCAGCAAACATTGTGCATGTTTTAATTCACAGTGAGTGTGATGAACGTTATTAATGCTTGCTGGTTATGCTTATGTGTTCAGACAGGCACTGAAACTGCTTTGAGGATTTGGTTAAAACAAGCTTGAAGCTGTTATGTTGAAGCAAACCCTTACCATATGCTGAGTTGGAAGAGTTTCTGGCTACTGCCATCTTAATAAGCAGAGCAAGAATCTTGTTTTTTCTTGGTATTCTGTGTGGCCACCACAGGCAGTTTTTTCCTAAATGACAACAGCTTTGATCCTGACTAGGCCTGCGGGTATAGATGCATGTTTTAATAGAATCAGGGTCCCCTGCCACCACTGAACTAATAGTATTACATTCATATATTGTATGAGAGCCAGTGTATAACTGACAGTTTTTTTTTAATGTGGCACAAGAGATGCTTGCACTAAAGAGGCAGGTTTTAGTCAGCTATTAAAAATAATCATAAACTACAAAGTTTGGCCATTCACATTTAACTTTCCTATTGTAAGTTTGCTGCAAAAATAATAACTTTTCTGTATCTCTGAACTGTAATGAAAGTTTTACTAATACTTGGTAGTTATCAATACTTGGTAGTTATCACACCACACATCCACAAGAGGGTGCTGAGAATCCACTTTTAAATTTCTAGTGCATTTTTCAGATCATGTTTAGTTCTAACAAGGACTTGCAATGCAGCAGTCTTGTTTAAATAAAGTGCTTGTGATGTTATAAGATAAACCATACATACATGCACTGAAATGGAAAACTAGTACAAAAAGTGACAACTGCTAGTAATATTAACATGGACTTGCACCTACCATACAAACCAGGTGGGTAACAGTGTCTCGTGCTAAATACACAGAATGAATAATACTTCTAGGACGGTGAAACTGTCACGGCCCTAATGAAGGACAAGTCTTGCATTTAATTTAAAGGGTGTTTTCTAAGTTGTGGCAGCTGCAAGATTTGTTCCTTTATTCGCAAAATGGATACCTTTTGTCTGAAGGCTGGGCAGTTCATCGCAGAGCCTGCTTTTCTCCTTCATTAGTCCTTTTGAAACTGTTCTGTGTAGGCTTCCTGCATTTAACAAGATAGAGGATGCAGTTCAGGCGTAATTCATTTAGTCACTCATCTTTTGTATTCTATTTGTAGTTACAGCTGGTTGTTAGGAGGGGAAGAGACTATTACCGCTTTGTAGTGTTATATTTTTCTAGTGACGATTGTGAGCTGAATAGAATAGGTGCTTCTGTTGTCATTCTACCTTATTGACTCCAATGGCCCATTGCAAAATGTTAATTTGGTTTGGTACTTAATCATTTTGAAACTTCACATTTCCAAGCATTTAATGGACATTAATTATTAAGATGCTTCTCAGGGAGAGGTATGTGTTGTTATCCCCATTTTTCAGATGAGGAAAAACTAAGTGCGCTTTGTGTGGGTGTTCAAGTGTTTCATCTGCCTCAGGTTTACTATAAGATTAGGGCCTCAGAGCTAAGACTTGCTTGAGGCCATGCAGAATAAACTAATCCCCTGGCTCCCTTGCTCTGCTTTAATCATTTGTTTTCTTAGCACAGTGTGATTTCAAATGCAGCCTTATGAGGTTTGACCGAGATACAGCAGATAAAGGCTCAGAGGCAGCAAATCCTTGGATACTTCAGTAATTAAAACCATGGGGTTTTTCACACACACACATATATATATATAATATATTATATAAAAATTAAATTTTTAGTACATAGATTATATATATATATTTACACAGCTATAGGGCTTTGCTTTTGTTTTGAAAGGCTGTCATGAAGATGACCCTTCTTTTTTTTTTTTTTTTTTTTTTTTTCTCCTAGCAGGACTCTGTCTAGGATTTGAGAGCCCTAAAGATGCCTATCTTGTGGACAAGGGCACTAGTGAAAGAATGAGAGCTGATTATCTTCCTGTATGCAAAGGGAAAGCCCCTCAATTGCACGTCTGATGGTGCTCTTCACAAGGGTGCAGGCACAGTCCCAGGGTTATCTTAGCTTTTACGTTACACACTAGAGGAAGAACAGGAGGTTGCCAGTCTCACGGTTTTGCTGAGGTGCAGTGGCATAATGTACTGCAGCAGCAGCCTGTTTGCTGTGGATGTTGTCTCTTGCTCCTGTTATTTTCCGCAGCCTCTGCTCTTTACTGCCTCACACATCGCTCTCTAGGTGAAGCATTGCACTTGGGCTTTGGAAGAAAGGGTGGGCACTGCAGTTTGCTTGGACTCGTTCTCAAAGGCTGATGGATCCTGCTGTATCTGTACTCCCATAATGTGGCTGCTTGCTTCGTGTTAAGAGTATCTAAGAAAGCAATTATTCACAACCCTGAGAATGAGCAAACAAATCAAGTTGTGGCGATGAACGGGGTGGGAGGGAGAGACAAACAGCCTTCACTGCAGCACTTGAAAATGTCCTATTTCTTCTCAACTGCAGTATTTCTAGGAATGGTTGAAGTGCCTGTGCTGTAGGTTTACATGCATAATCTTGTGCCTACCTCGGAGACAACTGCGAAGTCATTTATAGTGAAGGGCTGATGACTGCATCCCTCACCGTAGGTGGAAGGGGCTGTGTGTGCACCCAGAACTAATCGCTAATAAACCGGTTCCCCTGGAGGCTCCCAGGGCAGCAGGTGAGGAGGGGCAGCGCGGCTGCCCTTCGGCGGCCCCGGAGCCCCTCCCGGGGCCGGAGGGGAGCCGGGAGCCCGGAGCCCCGCCGCTGCCGCCGCACACCTGCCCGTCGGCCCCGCCGCGGCCGCGCGCCCCCAGCGCCCCTTCACCCTCGAGGGCGCGCCGGCCCGCACCTGCCCGGGGCGCGAGCCCCGCTCCTGATTGGCCGAGCTGCCTCCCGAGGCCGGCCGGACGGCCGGCCGCCATTTTGGCCTCCTGCCGCCTCAGGGGAGGGGGCCGACATCTTGTTTACCTCCCCACCGCCAAGGGAGCGGTGGCTCGCCTCCGCGCCGCGGGAAGGCCGCCGTAAGCCGGGCCGGGGAGGCGTTGCGCTGCGGGCATGGGGCGGGGGGGCTGAGCCGGCCTGGCCGGGCCTGGCCTGGCCGGGCTGTTTGCGCCGCGGCGGGCGGCCCCGGGCGCCAAGCTCTCGAGCGGTTTCCAGTCAGGGCGGCGGCCCTTCCCACTGGGCTGTGGCTGACCTTGCTGCGCCCGCTGGCGCCCTGCGGGCTGTTTTTTACCCAAAGTAAGTTGTATCGGCACCTGCTTCCAGTCCACAGGTTTGCATGAGGGAACAAATTTTGCCTGGGTTAGAGGCCTGCTCCGTTTTAGAAGTACTAACGGGACTTACGAAAGGAAAGCTCATGTGTTTATGTCTGTGTGACTTTTAGACTGAGGAAGCCAAGCGCACACATGCGTGGTGAACTGGTCCGAAAAGAATATTCATACCGTATAATTTTGCCGGCTGTTTTGCCACGTGTATATTCTGGCATGCTGGGACGTTGTACCAAGTAGCAAGTGAGCTCAGGACCAAGACAGTGGCTTTAGTATTGAATGTTCATGTTCTGTCCCTGATGTCTTAAAACAGTAGTAGCAGTTAGGATCTCATCTCCTCAGCTGATGTTAAGAGTTCTCCATAATACTTGCCATGGTCTGTTTCCTGTGAGTGGAGCCACTGTCCTATGGCATTTTAGTGGAAAGCTTATGAACAGGAAAGAAATGTTTTGAACACACTAAGCCTCTTTCTGTAGAGGTATAAAACAAAAAAGCTTAATTTTTTGTTAGTTTAGGTGTCACTGGAATTTAGTTGATTTTAGGTCTAATTTACTGTAGAACTCTTTTTTCTTCAAGATATATACTTTTACAAATGATAAAATAAGTCTAAACAGCAATTTTTCAAGCCATGCTGACTGACAAAAAGGCAAACAGTATGTAAGGGGGTTTTGTGGGTTCTGCCCCCCCGTTAACATAGTTTTCTGTGTTGTGGCTAGCATTTATTAGTTTTATTAGCTTTCCTGGCCCTAGGGGAGAGGGCAATGGGGGATAAAAGGAATATGAGTTGTAGAGCCCAGTTTTGGGTTAAATTTAGTGTTATTTCTGTTGTAATCTATACATGCAAGGCTGAAAACTCGGGGCGGGGGGTGTCTTTATGTTAAAGTCTACTCATCCCTGGTTTGTTTTAAAACATTTCCCTCTTCTACCCCCCCATTTTAAAAACAGCTTTATCATACCTCCTGTGTTAAGTGACATGGATTAGCCTCAGCTGCCTTACATATACAGCTGTCTCTGTTCCTGTGTCTCCAGTAGTGAGTTCTCATCTGAGTGATGAAAACGGGCATTGGGACTCCACATCTAGCAGTTTCATTCTGTTGAGAGAGTTTAAGCGATAGTCCCTTAAGCGACCCGGTTGGCATTGCTCCTCGTTAAGCCTCTGCCTTGCTTAGAATCAAGCATCCTCATTCATTCCTCCAACCTCCTTTGTGCCCTGTTGATGAGGCAGACTATCCTGAGAGCAAAGCAGAGGTTTCAGAGGCTAACAGAAAAGCAAGCCAGGAGGTCTCCCAGAATTAGGCAGGCACTCACACTTCTCTTCAGCAAAAGGTGTTTCTAACTACAGAAATGTTTCATTTAAAGTTTATGCTTCTGGAACTGAAGTGTAAGACCAAAACTTTATCTGAAGGCACTGATGAGGCATGGGGAAAGTGTGGTAAGATGACCACAGAGTTACCCGATGCAGCCTCTGTGTCATTAGAAAGCACTAATCCTGAGTCTCTAGGCATAGCATGTGAAAGGATGAAGTTCTTGGTGGAGGCAGCAGGTTAATGTGTTACAGTCTTGTGTTGAAAACTGTGCTAGTATATTGCATTATGATGGCTTAGTTTCTGTTTTGTATAAAACTGTTAGGGAAGTTGCATCTCTTCTCCTTCATGCATTAAATAATTTTTTTTTTTAGATTTCAAGGTTTTAGATTTCCCCCCCCCGCTTTTTTTACATAATACTGACTAGTGTTCAGCAAAGACTTAGCAGTTCCCTCTATGTTGCACAGCAGAATAAATGAACCGTAAGGTCGTCTTCCATGTTAAATGTTATGTTTTCACCTGCTCTTGCATTATCTTGGCATGTACCCTGCAATATACATCAAATAGTTTCCAAAAAGGGAAGAAGGCAGAGAAAAATCTAGGAAAGACTATGTCTTCATATTTCAGTACGAAATAGGCTTTATGTCTGTTGTAGCAAGGCACTGTGCTCCACAGGTTTCATGGGTATATACTGACAAAACATTTAATTTCTATGAGTTTTCTTTTGTGCTTGTCATGGACAGGAAGCTCTTCAAGGCCAGTCTCTTAATGTATTTGTGTGCAATGCCTGCACTGCCAGGCTGTGGGTTGTGTTTGATGTTTATATGAATGAAACAGCAGGGTAGACGTATAAGTAGCATTTATTTCCCTTCCAAAAGGGGCACCAGCACCTCAGATCATCTAAGCAGTTCTTCCTAAACCAGGTTAGTGTCAGGGTTGCATTATGGAAAGTTGAACTCCTCTGATTATCTGTTGTAGATATGCTAATGTACTGATGTGGTTGGCAGCATGTTCCTTGTTCCACAGTGGCAGTCATCAGGTATCAACAGGCATTTTGCAATAAGGATGCGATGTGGCCCTCTGAGGTGCTGTTTAGTCCACTGTCTTTCTCTGAAGCCTCCCTTGATGGCAGAACGTGTTCCCATTTAGAATGCTGCCATTTTCGTATTTGCTGCAGTGCCAGTCAGCTAAGCTGTGTAGCCTGCCTGAAAAAATAAGGGTATTTTCTCACAGGAGATCATCTGTTCAGATCGATGCAATGTCTTATATCCACTGCCAGCTTCCTGCTGCTTTCTTGGACGCTGCTGCCCGTATCACTTTGCTTATGGGGAGAATATTAGGCTTGCGTCTCTGCCTCTAGCTGGGAATTAGATACACTGCTTCATTGTTTACCTCCTCTTAAAAGCTGAGAGCTATGACTCTTTTTTTGAGAGAGTCTGTGTTTGCATTCCCTGGGTTGGCTAGGCAACAGACAATCAAATAATTACATTTAAGATAAGATTTAATAAAAAAAGCATCTCTAAAACTAAAGGCAAGGTGTAGTCATGCTTCTCACCAACAAAACTAGTCAGCAATGTACATACTGTGGAATGTTTCCCAAATAACTAAGGGCCATTTAATCTTTCTTAATGTTCTTAACTTTTTTTGTTGTGGTGTTTTTTTTTTTCCTTTTTCTTCCATTCCCCCTTTCCTCTTCCCCCTGCCTTTAAGTACAGTTGTCTTACCTAGAGCCTTGACAGGGAGCTATTCATACTTGAAGAGTTTCTGCTAGTAAGTGCCAGTTCTGTCCATGTTTAAACCTGGAATAAAAATATCAATTATTTTTTTAAAAGAATAAACTGAAGGTCCCAAACAGATAATTATGCTTGCATTTGTAAATAATCATTACCCAGAAGCAGAAGAAATTCTGTACTTTTCCCCTGTCCTCAAACCAAACACAGGACTGAGTGGGACTTTCTGGGTTGCTCTGTATAGTCCCTTCCGGTAGTAGGGCTCATGTATACAGTCTCTCTCTACAAATGCATCAAAGTCTGTTTTAAAAGCAGTGGGGTTTCGGAGAGGAATTTTTGTTTGTTTGTTTTGCATTCCATTGTGGTCATTTGGAAGCTGGTTTTGAATTTGTCTGGTCTTGTGGTCAGAAACCTCCTTCTAATTGTCAGCCCCTGCGAATCCAGGCTGGGACAAGGACCTCTTATGCTGGGTATGGAGCCACTGCCCAGCATTTAACCAGACTCAGCGTTTCTTTTTGCCAGTGTATAATAAATACTACATTTACAGCTTCTAATTTGCTCTAACATTGGAACACACAGCTGCAGAACAGTGAGGCCGAGGTTTTTGCAGCGAGGTGGAAGGACACACAAGGTCAGCTGTGGGCAAGAGGGATCTCACCAGGGTAAGTACCGTTAGTTCAAAAACGCCACAGAGTTCCAAGAACACCAATCTAATAATTAATGAAATAGCTACAGCATGAAGTCTTTCTTATGTGCTTATTGTGGGATACAAGACACATTTTGTTAAAAGTCTGAGTTTGCTGTGGCTATGAATAGCTTTTTCGGCAGATGTGGAAAAGAGAAATTATATGTAACCAAGGAGTAACAGAAAGTAGAGTTTAAATAACTGTTTCATAACAGTCTTATTGTGGGGCTGAGAGAATGGACCAGGCTGCGTACTAAGAATTAGTTTGTCTTGTGTGATACACCTTATATTTAGCATAGTGCTTGGCACTATGCTAGGCCTAGGATTTTTCTTCAGTTGGTGTCTTGCAGACCTTGCGACTGCCTTTTGTTCCCTGGTATCCTGAAGGTCCTTACTAAGCAATATAAAATGTTAGATGTTGGCTTTCCTGAAGCTGGTGACAGTGTGGCAGTTGACTTCAGGAGAAGTTTTTTAATTGTAGAGAAAGATCCAGCCGGATTTTGCTGGGTATTCAAAATTCTGGATTGGCATTTGAAAGGTATTTAAGAACCTGTTGCAGCCAAACACAGAGAAGGTGACAATGGTACCTGCTTTCATCCGGAAAGGTAGTGAGGATGTTACCCAAACTGTATGTAGCAGGGCCAGGGTGTTCAAGCTGACAGTCTTCTGCTAATTTAAAAGTTCATGGACCTCTGTAATGAGATCTAACGTACCTAAGTACATTTGATGTAGAAAGATGTCATCTTCCGTTCATGCTCATCTCTTCCCGTTCATTGCAGTGGGATCCATTCAGAATATACTGCCATTGGGTGATTTCAGGTTCTGAACTTCCTCATCGCTTCTTTCAAATACCAAAGTGTTCGGAGGCTGCCCATGCAGGTGCTGTAGCATGCGATACCGTGGCAGCATCGGAAACCCCTTCAGTTCTTTTTACTGCATCACCCAGAATCTTAAAATTGCAGAAGTATTGTTGTGGAATAGAGCAGTTCTTAGTGTAGTTGCATCCTGAACTCTGTGTGAGTCTTTCTGCTAGGCATTTGTGGACTCACAGCTCACAGGTTAAATGTGTCAGATGTCCCCTGTCCCCATCCCTGCCCCCATCCCCACCCCCCAGCCTTTAAAAACATGTTACTGTCCTTTCCACAGGCAGCTCTGTTTCTCTGATCTAACACTGCAATGTCTTAGCCATCATCCTCCATTTTGTATTGTTAAGGCAGAAGGATTTTTATCAGTTGCTAGCTAATATAGTATTTAGTGTGTGTATCTGTGAGGCAAATTCCATTTTAGCAGGGTGGAAAGCGGTCAGAGATATCAATATTCAGTACGCTAATGACAGTGTGGCATTCAGGATCACATTAAGGTCTCTATTGAGCTCATCAGGCTGATGCATCTTGTTGCTGGGATTTGGAAGAGTCAAAACATTTGCGAATAGGAGGGGGCCTTTTGAGGTGTCTGGTTGCTTTGGATGCATGCTGCCATGGCTTGGGGAGCTTTAGCAGAGCTCTGCAAAAAAAAGCTGCTGTAACAGATGTAGTATAACAGTGAAAACTACTGTGAAACTTTAGGCTTTTGTTGCAGTGTTTATACAGCTAAGGGGTATTCTGACAGACCTGGCTTACCAACTGTACTGTGGCACTTGAAGCAGTTCAGAGTTGTTCTTCCGGGTTTGGCTTGGGGAACATCAAAGCTTTACTTACAGAAGGAAAGAGAGGGCTTGGCAGTGGTGGAAACTGTGCAAGTGTGTGTTGGTGAGTGCAAGGTGTTCATGTGGGAAGGTGAAGCATTAGCTTATGGACACTTCCAGAGGAACAGAGTAAGCAGGTGCTGTTTTCTAGGAGTCACACAGTTTACGACAGGAAAGCCAGCTGAAAGCTAGCATGTTAATAGGAACATGGGGAAAATGTCCCTTTAGTTTATGTGATTACATTCAATTATCTCATCCTTTAGCGTGCACGGGAAGGCTGTAGCATTTTTCTACTACAGTTAGTCTCCTCTTTTGATTAGTTTACTGTTTAGATGGTTCTTGGTGCCTCAGAACCATTTTCCTTGGCAATGTAGTGCTGGGTGCTGTATAAAAGACAGGACAGTGACGTGGTCTTCTGCCCCGAAGAGTCTGTGAGTCAGACAGGAGGAGGGCGAGAGGACATGACAGACAGCGAAGGCAGATGAATGGGGTTCACGGGTTGGAAAAGCCTCTATCAGTGTGTGAGGCAATGGTATCGGCACGGGCGCTGCAGCATGTGTAGGGCTGAGCACAACCTCAGCAGCTCTTATGATTTGCAAGAGCACAAAATGTTTGTTGGACCTATAAAGGGGTTTTGGGGGTCCAGGGGAGGAGGGGAAGGGAATGAATATATGGCCCAGATAAATGTTGACGGAGATTCCATGATCATCTTGGGTACACAGACCCAATGTGTAACTATCCTCAGATATTCTTTTTATCTTTTTTTTTCTCTCTCTAATCTTACCTGTGATTAATGCACACTTCTTCCCATTCACATCTGGTGGTTGTAAGGAGCAGTTGTTAAATCTGCCATTATGTAAAAGGTGAGATAGAGGATGGCTGTTTTCCTGCCAGTCTTTCCAGCAAGCCCTGCTCACTGATTTCACAAATGGCTGCTTGGAGCCTTCCCAGAATGTCAGGGAAAGTATTGAAGAAAATATGAAGGGCTTACAGATTTAGGAGTGGTGGATGGGAAACCTGGAGTGGTCAAAAACAACGGTAGAAAGGGGAAGAGCATGTCTTTTGAAAGGCCATGAAAATGTAGATGAGCAACTTGAATTTGCTGCAACAAGGAGAATTGGTACATCGAAGTATTAAATAGTCCAAGAAAAGGGCTAGAAGAATAATGGTTTCAGCAGCATTCTGAGCAGGAATTTCAGTGGATAGGGAGGGTTGTGTTTTAATAGGTGCTTTGCCAAGAGAATCTGTGCAAGCCAAAGAGGCAGGTGGTGTTGCAGTTACAGTGCTGACCAACAGGCAGCTGTGGGCACGAGTTCGTGATAAACTACGGTACAACTCCTGGGGCAGAGGGAGCAGGAAGGAGACACAATTTTCAGTACTTGTTCTTCTTAGTTAAATGTCTGGAAGACACAAACTGTCCAAGAAATGATTTGTGTTTACCGTGCGGTTCTATAGCACTTCATATAGGGGAGCCCACTCGTGAGCTGCTCACATAATAGTGCAAACTGTAACAATGGAAAAATAGATTGGGTATTGCAGGAGAGGCACGTACTAGGAATCCACCACTGGAAAATGAAGTCTGTCAAAGTATAATGCCATGGTAGCATCAGAACGCAGACGCAAAATCACCTGTACAGCAATAGAGAAATCTGCAGAGATCCATCTCCAACCTCCTGTCTCACAAGATGGAGTGGTTCCTTCCTGAGCTAACGACAAGAAACATGCACACTGCTCTTCTTTAATCACTTGCATTCTATCGATTTCTTCCTTTAAGCGTGCGGAAAAAGTAATTTCTTCGAGGTGGGGCTACCATTTTATGAAGGATTTAAGAGGACTGTTCAGAAAGACTGAACCAGTAAAATGGATTCTTTTCCCTTAGACATTGTTTTGTCAAATCACTAGATTTCTTAAGGACATATTGGGGGGTGGGCTGGGGTGTTTTTTAATTCTCTGACTGGACAGTATATAGATAAAAACCTGCTCTCCGTTAGTTCAGGGACTAGATAACTGTTGAGATGTAAAGATGTGCAGCTGCATAATAAGAAATTGTGATGTGGTCCTACATTAAATCCTAGCAGAATGGAGTGTGGAATGGATATCCTCGTACTTAAAGCGTGGACTGGGCACGAGATGCGGGGTTCAGGTTTGCAGCCCCGGCAGGCACTATGAGGGCTTGCATGAAGGTTGCGTGCCTTAAACTGAGTGGGGTGTGTCTGTGCAGGGGGATCTCCGAGCAGTAGAGGCCAAGCTGGAGGGCAAGTTAAAAGCACTCCTTTCTTTCACCCTTTATTGTCTGCAGATTCACTAGAACAGGTGTAGCGCAGTGAGACCGCACCTGACCTACCCACCAGACTGCATCTTAGAGTCAGATTTCTGTTAGCGTCGTCAGACTCCACATCACAAAACCAGAAAAAGTGGACTGCACAGAATCATTTGAGCCTTGAAATTTTATTATCTTGTTTGCATCAACCAGTTATTCCTTTCAGCACCAATAAAAGACAAAAAACCCTCCCTATTGTTCAAAATACCTTGTTTTTATCAGGTCTGAGATTGTGGGTTTTTTGCAGGCAAAGAAACCAATGAAAATATTTAAATTTTTATTTTTTTAATACATTTATAACAAAATGTCAGAAGGTGTGTGCTTACCATATAAAAACATTAGGTTCCAGAAGGATACAATACCGAAAAATCATTGAAATAAAAAAGGTTATTCTTATTATAGGATTTCTAAACCTCAGCAATAATACAAGTCTTTAAAAGCATCAAGATTATATTTAAAACAAGATGGCATGGAAAAATGAGACCTTCAGTAACAATTTGACCCTCATTGGAATGGATGATAAAATTGGGAGTTTTTCAGAGTGCTTGAATGGCATTTCTGTTCTCACCCCCTAGTACCAGGAGGCGTGGTAAAAATGCTTCATTTCTGAGCTGATGATATGTGCCGACACTGATGTGATCCCAGGTAGCTCAGAGACCAAACTGGGGACAGTCAGATCTGCTTAATCTGGACCACCAAACAAAGGCCATTTAAAAAACAAGTTCTTTATTGGAATTGTAAGGTCCTTAAATCTTACTGTCTTACCCAACAAGTAGGACTGAGGGTCTAGTCAGACTAGCCAAGAGTGCTTCTAGGACAAAACCTTCTCATAATACTGGCACAAGACAGGGAAACTCATTATACAAGATGGTTTTCCCAAGGGTTTCTCTCCAGCAGGCCACAGCTCAATGGGCTGCAGGCTCCTCTTGGAGCCAGTCTGTGGTACCGTTTATGTTGGGTTGCTTTAGACAGCTTCTACTAAGCGTCCAGTTTTTGATGGAATAAAACTAGCTGGCCACCACCTGAATTACTTCTAGTAAACACTTTCACATATCGTGAAGCTGTGCTCAAAGCGTTACCACCCTGCTCCTCAGTGGCTGAGCTGTGGTGCAAAGCAGGTGGATCAGGCATCCCTCTGACCCTCAAACAAACAGTGCACAGACAAACTGGGCCTGCACGTGCCTGAGACCCACATTCTGTGGGTTGTGGTTTTGAAATGAGCTGAAGGTACCAAATTTGCAAGGACCTGACATCCCTGAAACTTCTGGAAGTTCTTAGTTTTTGGCTGGCCTTGTTTCTGTCTTTTGTTCACTTGTTCTAGAAGTGCTGTTGTAAAATGCAAATGGAACATGAGAAACAGAAGGTGTTATCTAGCTTTTATAAAAACAGATGACACTTCATCTACAGTACCCCTGTTGAGTGGCAGTTATTAAACCAAGAATAGCGTTATCACCTACTTCTTGAAGATACCTGAAATTCCTGTACAAAGTGGGGTAAGCATAGTCAAGTAAGCTTAATCAAATTTCTTATAAATAACATCCTACTAATAAATTGGGTCATGCTGTCCTTAAGCAAAGTGGCATTGACTGCTGAAAAAGCTATCCAGGGTTTGATTTCCTGGGTGTGTCCTCCCCCCCCCCCCCCCCCCCCGCTTTTGTTTTAAAATGCAAATATTCCATTACATAGAATCTGTCTAGGGCTTGTAATGATTGAGATTCTGCCGGTACAGGACTTGTCTGAATGATTTGCTGTGAGATAGTATATGGAACTGTAGTAGTAGAAGTGTAGGCAAAACTCTTTTTTCTCCAGGATGTTACCCTTCTGGAAAGGAAAGCCTGTTCTTTACAGTTTACCGGTATGTACGCTCCCTGACTCCTGCACATGTACCAAGGCATCAGAAGGCACAGGATCAATGCAGAAAACAAGGAGCATCTGTACAGTGGTGCCACAATGCCATACCTCCCAGCATCGCTCTCTTGCAAAGTTAGATCCCTAAGACAGTAAATTAGTAAGAACTACCTAGACGGATTAAATATATGTGTATTGTTTAAAGAGAACATTTTACAACTATCCATTTCTTGGTCACTGAGAAACTAAGAACATCAAAATCTAAAACAGTTTACTTCAAATTTGAAAAAATATTTCTCAACTTATCTCAAAAAGTTGACAAAAGTGCCTGGTTTTTAGTCAGCACAAAGCCACAGAGCTAATTTAAAAGTAATTTAGACCATGTTAGTTTTACTGTGAATAATGTAACACTGTTTGGCAGTAGTTTTATGATTATATCCCACACAGTGTCAAATTCAGCTCCTGCAACTGATGCTTAGTGAAGTTGATATCAAATTGTAATTTACAGTGTTAGGAAAGCTATTAAAAATACTGTACCTTATATTTAGTCTTACTACTGAGAAATAGCTGCTGGACAGCACACAAATTGCTACTGATACCATTTGTTTTTTTTAAAAAGGTTAATAAAATACAAGCCAGGTAGAAAATAGGATTAAAAGCACTGTTTCAGGTACAAGTCTTTCTGAATTGGGTGGAGAGATAAGAAACCAGAAAAACACATTGCACATAGGTGCACCCTCTGTATAAAGAGAAACGTACAAAGTGGGAAACTGGTGGTGCCCTGGGATAGTATAGTAAAGTCTCTGATGCTGTAAACTTGAATTCCTAATTTTATCAAAAAGGGGGATTGGGTCTGGTTCCATTTCTGAGTCTCCATGGGTTACACCTGCAGACTACCCCACGGTTTGGCACAGGACACTTTCAGGAGGCAGTCTCTGTTGAAGCGATGCCAGGACTGGAAAATGAGGCATAAAACCTGTTGAGACCAGGTGCAGTGGGAGAGCATGAGAAGTGGCCTACTACCTACTCAGAATTCACCAACACTGCTAGTCTAGTACTTTGAGTTTCTCTACTTGCAAAATCAGGCTGATCTAAGTAGAAGTTCTGTTGTTTACTGTAGCTAATTAAGCCAGTACCAGAGGTTGTGCAGACTGGGATTTCTAATTCAAATGTATTCTGATTTAGCTCAAGCTGATTCCTAGTGGGTGTAAACTAAACCAAAACAAAAGTGTCTTCAGGAGTTTGTGGCCAGCATAACTAAAACAGTTTACTTAATGGAGTAAGCGTAAGTATTAGATTAACTCTTCTCTTTTCAGCACCAGGTATTTGTAATGTAAGAGGAAATAACACTAAAATTGAACAGGAAGTAGGCAGAAGAAACTTAAGTATTGGTTAAAACACAAGGGGTTTCATTGTTCTCCCAGCAACACAAATCCTTCTGAATTTAAATCCCTAAAAAAATGCCAGGTCTCGTCATGGACCTGATCCTCAGCTTTTCATTATTTCTGTTAAGGTTACAGAGGCTGGGTGGGTCAGGTCATGGGGATAAGATGGCATAGGGGAGCCTCCACATTTAGAGAGCTGCAGTGGAAAGAACACATGAATTAGATGGCA
Source organism: Morus bassanus (assembly GCA_031468815.1). Taxonomy (NCBI): domain Eukaryota; kingdom Metazoa; phylum Chordata; class Aves; order Suliformes; family Sulidae; genus Morus; species Morus bassanus. Next base: position 25,843,082 of record CM062573.1, read on the forward strand.
AGACCCATCTATTAAAGTCTGTGAGTGCATAACAAATGGAGACTTGCCTCACAGACATAAACCTACCCGCTGCTCACAGGAAGTAGCTACGCAAGGCTGCGAGTCATGGGTCTGTTCTCCAGCAGCTAGCCACGCTACACGCTCCCTTTAAGTGTACCGATTCCTTTGGAAAACTGTTAGGTTATCCTGCCTTCAGTCATACACTCTTCTACACTTTTTCTCCCAAAATGTCACTTAAGTTTATTTTAACTATATTTAGCATGCATTTTACAAGCTATTTCCCACTTACTCTCTCTAGCTAAGGCAGAATGTTGACTCTGGTGTTACCACTGGTACTACAGGAATCTATTCACTCTACTGTAACATACATACCATCCCATACTGTAATTCAGAACTGCCCCACGTATGGGAAAAAAGGAAAAGACATTACAGGGGAACTATATATTTCTTCTTAAGGGGATAAGTTGTGCTTAGAAAGCTAAAGGCCCAATTCTGGAGTCATTATTCAGACAAAATACTTCATAATTTCAGTGGGAACACAGTTGGAATAAGGGTAGAACTGTCCTAAAGTCTTGATTCCAAATCTTTTAAGTATCCTGAAATTGGACAGGAGGATATTGGTCTGCAAACTGAACAGAGTTTGGCTGGTTTGTTTTTAAGGTCTATCTGTAATGACGGAAGGGTTTGCCAGTCACAGAATGCCTTGCTTTGGCTGGTATCTGATTTTTGAACTCACTTCCATTCTGATACTCCCCATGGTACCTTATTGACTATTTTATCTCAGAGTGGCATGCAGTGCGGGCGCATGCTACTGATGCAAGCACGCTACTACAACTTTAACAGGCTAAAAAAAGAATAAAAGCTTTAGCTTCTTAGTTATACAAAGAAATGATGCAAAAAACCATTGAGCAGCACTAACTCACAGGCTAATTACAAACTAAATTGTGCTATATATTAGTATAAAAACATGTTTTAGTAAGAATGGCACTGGTTCAGAAGGAATTAGGACTTCCATCTTGGTTCCGTTCGGTCCACAGTGAAAGCATTGTAGTACAGGCCTGCCCAGCTGCCTGAGCAACTTGTGACAGTGGCATTGGCCACAACCCTTTCCGTTTCTTCCCTTTTTGTATCCGCCATTGGTGGTACATTCTGGGAGTAGCCCGGGTCAGGTCTGGTCATCTTTCCTAACGTGGCACCAGAATAGGTCGTTCTTATCCTGTGATATTTTCTTAATAGCATTAATGTTTCCCTCTTGTAATCTCTCAGAGCTGGTCAGTTTTAAGGGTCATCTTCTCCTGTAGACACCATGAGACGCATTGCTACTGGTAGGTGGTCTGTCAAGCCTGCCAACTGGGTAATAAAGCTGAACTCCTCCACTTCCTGCAGAAGGACAACAGAAGTAAGAAAGAAGGAATTGGAAATCTGGTCTGTTACGCCACATGCCAGGACTCAGCTTTTATGCCTCTCTTTAGTTTACTTTGAACTACCTTGCTGTGTTAGTACATATATGGGACCAGTCTTGCTTGGCTGGGCTACTGGTAAACTGTGTGCCGCACAGGGCCTGTCAGTGTGGTGGAGCTGCCAAGGCGAACCATTTATACAATACACAGTTGAATTAGTCTGGATGAACTCTGTTGTACCTTTTCTTTCCGTTTACAGTACCATCTGATTTGGTCAGACAGACTTATCTGCAGTGCTGCAGTAGGTAATCCATGTGCCTGAGGAAGCCCTCACCTGAGAGGTGGGGCTGACTGTACTGTGCTAGATATTAGATGCCATGCAGCTAAAAAGGAAGCCTGTAGATTGAGATGTTAAACTTCCTGAGAAGTTAAGGTGATCAGGAACCCTGCTCCTCGCGTCTCTGAATTCCAGCCTTTGTTCTGGCAACATTTTACAGTACCAAACTGAAGTTCTTTAGGAAGTACTGCCTGTGTCCCAGCTTCTGAAAGCTGGATGGAGCAACCTTAAGGCTCACTTGATACAAGGAAGTTGTCCTCTCCTGTGGGCCAGGTGCTTTGCCAGTACTTTGGGAATTGCTTGCAGAAAATGGAGATACTTTAGTTCTCTTTATGCTGCCAGCCTGAGCCTTATCAATGACCTAATCTGGGTCAACACTATTCAAATATTGGGTTTTGTTGCTGTTTGTGCAAAATATAAGATGGGTTTACCATACAGATGCGTCATGGGCGTTTGTGCATCTGGAAGAGGAAGCCTTAAAAGAATTCACCTGCTAAGCTGCTGTGTCCACAGAGCACATGCTATGCTGAACTGCTGTAGTGCCTGCTCTTCTGTAGCAGCTGCAATGGGGTGTGGTAAGTAACTGTGAGCTAATTTCTCATTTTCATCATGGAATTCTGTATAAGGCAAGGTCCTACACCAGGAAGCAGACAGTGCGCTACAAGTTCTCATTCTGGTTAGTCCTTGTCAACTTCTGCCTGCGTATCAAAACTTGCAACTTAGGTAGGTTTTCATGGGCATAATAAAAGAACATCCAGACACTTGAAAAGATTAAAAAATATTCAGACTGCATGCCATGGAAGGCATCAGCCAAAACTCTTTGTCTGGCAAAAGTTGAAGGAATGGAAACAAGATTTTATTTGTTTGCTTTTGAAGAGCAGCATATCTACCAGTGTTGCTACCAGAATCCCTAAACTCATCTTAAATTTGTTTACAGGCTTACACACTTGGTACTTGTATGCAAAAGTAGAAAATAGCAAAGCAGCAGGTTCTCTTTAGAGTATGAATTTGAACCCAAGCAGAACAGGCTGCAGTGCCATCCAGACACGTTTGTTGTGTGAGTTACGGCTCTTTTTGTCAACTCCAAAACTCACCACTTTCCATTCCAGGTAGAGACCTTCTTCTGTATAGAGCATATAGTCAATCCTCCTCCCGTTTCCTTTCAGCGATGCCTTCCTCCCCTTCTGACTGGAACTGTGGTTCTTGCTGGTGGGATAGACTAAGTATCCTTTCCTTCCTTCTTCGCTTTCCAGCACCCTATTTCATTAAAAAATAGAACAAGCGCTTTAAATGTTTGCTCGTTCTGTCCCTTCATGCATTATGCTAGATTCTCTCCAAATCCCCAGTAAGGGCAGTGTCTGTCCAAAAGGACTGTTAAACTTGTAAAGGACCTCTTTTCCAAATGTGTTTTCCAGTATGAGGCTGTACTAACTGCTGACAGTGCTCTGAAAGCCTCGTGGCAGGTTTGGCATTGCTGGTGCTGTGCTGGTGGACCTACCCTCATAGGCAGGAGAAAAAACATCTGAGAGGAGGACCTTGCCTGCCTGCTAGCTGTAGTATATTGCAGCCCACAGCCTCTCCGCTGATTTCCAGAATTGCTGAATCTAGCAGAGGAGGAAACTGCTTCATGGGTTACTTCAGAACAAACCTGAGTACTTTGATACAAACCTCTCCATTCTGATCAGAGCAACTCCTTCTGATAGGAAGATAACCAGCTTTACAGATGGGGTATGGATGAGGAATGGTTTTCAGGAGCACATGTCTGGGCACGTGGTATTTATTTTTGAGCAAGCCTCAGCATCAGATTACTGTATCTTGGACCCCCAAGCTCTTACTTCGCTAGTAATGACAGCCTAATTTATTTGATTCCTGTACATGACATTCTTCAAACTCCTCTACAGAGATGGACATACTCAGCGGGTGTGTTAGTCCTGCCCCCATCTTGCAAGGAGATTGCCCAGCCCAAGACCGTACACAGAAGCAGTCAAAATTAAGAATCAGTTTTCTAGGTACTAGTCTTGTGTTCAGGCAAATAAGCTGCAGCTCTTTAATTAGAATTTTTAGTTGGGTGTCTAAACCTTAACAGTAGGTTTTATATACAGAAGACTACTAAGGCCCCAAGCACCTTGATCTAACTTTGAAGTTAGCCCTACTTTGAATGTGACTTTGGACCAGATAACCCACAAGGGTCCCTGTCCCTCTATTTTTGCAACAATTCTGTGTTGCTGTGCTGTTCCATATTGTTTTGCTGTTCTATTGGATTTGAAAGGAAACTTGGTTTACCTTCTTGTATTTATTTAGAAGACCTACCAAAGGAGCACTAGAGGCAACAGACAACTGTGCATGCAACTGCTGGAGCTGCACATGGTAACTGCAGGTGTAGGATATTACACAGACAGTCGCAGCTGGTTTTGCATGATAACTGTGCATGTGGAGAAGGACAGATAAGGTTGTGGTTTTGCTGTCTGGCTCAAAACACAAACTAGTTTCAAAACCACCTCCTTGAAAATCATTTTCCTTTCCTTACCTGCCAAAACCTGAGCTCAAGGTTCTGTGGTTTCCCTTGTAAGAGTTGATTACGCCATTAAGCTACATCATCAACTGTCACAGGAGAAACACTGAGCCATGAACTTGGGTCCTAGCAGGTACAAAGCCTTTAATTTCACCTTGGAAAAAAATAAGATATTTTTGATCACCCAGTTTTTAAGACTTGACTTTGGATGGGTTTTATGGTATTTGGTTTAGGAATTTTTTTTTAATGCATGCACATGAGAATACAGAACTAAGGAAAAATGAGACAAACACCAGACTCTGGTTTCTTGATCAAATTTTGTCTCTTTGGCAGGATCTGAATGGTGGCAGAGGGACATAGCACTTGCTACAGCTTGTTAGGTCTCGAAAGTGTCATAATGTGCAAGTTTGGGTCAGCTGATATATCCAAGAAGTACTTTATGTGCCTTCAAAAGATAACAATGACAAAATTCTGGTCCTACAAGTTATTTAATCAGAACTTTTCTTAACCCCCTTTGGACTTTGTGAGGTAGTGAAAGTTCTTAGATTTTTATTGTAACCAGTTTATGAAAGTAAGCTTCCTTTGATGTATTAGTTCTAGCCTATCATTAACTCACGTTAAATTAGCTTACTATCTACACCCCGTTTGTGAGATGATTTTACAAAGAGCTACTGCAAATGATTCACTTCATGAAATTCTTTTTCTAGGTTCAAGAAAGCAAGCTCTTTGATGGGACTGACCTCTTTCAAAAATTGTATTTATATTTGACAAAGCTAATTAAGTAATAAAGTAGAAGAAACTGCTGATTAGCACTGCAGTACTACTGAAAAAAAAACCAAACCAACCTTATTTGCATTAATTTAAAAGATGAGTTTGTTTTAGCTTCAATTATGTCCTTTTAAAAATATGTGAATGCTGGGTATTCACTTAACCTGCACAACTGCTCACGGAAAGGAAATGTTAATTTCAAATACATGAGAAAAACGAATTGTAAATGTGCATGCATGTGCTTCTGACTACAACTTGTACTGCTGTGTACTGTCTCCACAGGAAGTAGACACAAGTACTAGACATCTGGCTATACTGTGCTAACAGTTAAATGCTAACAATTTAAGTGAACTTAACTAATTATGACTGAGTTGCACAACTAAACCTGATTTTTGTCAGAATAATTTCTTAATTCATAGGACACAAAGGGAGTATAAAGAGTAATTGGATCTTTGGTTTTTTTCCCTGGAAGATTTTCAGTCCCAAATAACTCCAAAGTTTAAGTATGAAAATTCTGTTGCACAGCTCTGGCCAATGGTTTGTTTGTAGTGCTGACCATAGCTGCAATGAACAAAGGAGCGTGAAGAGCACTATAGGTAAAGGAGCCATAAAGCAAAACTTACTCCCTCTTCATAAAGCTCGAGGGACCATCTCTCATTCAGGTGAGAAGCACCCGAGTTAAGGAAGACTTTTCTTACTTGTGTTGGCAGCCTGTTGCCCAGAATTGTGAGCCACTGTCCAGTTTAAATCTTGTTTCTTAGCTGTGCTGTAATGTGCTCTCCTCTGCCAGACTCTGTTCAGGGTTTAGGGACAAAAATGGGCTTATTTCAGTGCTTTGCTTGAAGGTGACAATCATCTCTGAGATGAGATTATTAGCATGCATTTCATGAAGCCTTTCTGAGCAGAAGCTTGTGTGGCTTCCAGCACTGTGGCAGGGCCCAGGTTGCTACCTCTAGCTTATTAATTGTTCTGTAATTATAAATGTCTTGCTCATTATTTGTACCAGGTATGTTCTTCTAGTCCGATGTTCTACGTATGCTGTACTTCACATGAAAGAGATCTAAGAACTAGTTGTTCTGCTGCTTTTATGGCCTAATTACTTCAGTAATGCGAACTACTTAAATTTATATATAAAACTAGAGTGCTGATGAAGAAATTCTTCTCTGGATAGCTTACATTGCCAATTTAGATGTCTGTTTTAAATGTCTGTAAATCTTGATCAAGGTTTATTATTGAAAAAGTTGAGAATGGATCAATTTTAGGCTGTACCCTGTTTTGCTGTGTATATGAATGATACCTGTTACCTAGACAGTGCTCCCACAGCTTCTGTGCTGTTTTAACATTTAAATGTCTTTAAAGCCCAGATTCTATTAATGGCTTTAATTTTTACTGAAATTACTGGTGACTTTTATGTTTACCAGTCCCTTGCAGAGCTGGGAGGACAGGCTCTCTTGGAAGTCACGGTTTCTGTCATATATAAGCACATCTACATTCTATACACAGACAGATCCCTGTTCCCCTGCAGATCTGCATAAAAAGCTAGTGGAAATTTCAATCCAACAGAGGGGTTTTTTTCATCAGGTTAAGAGAATTATAACATATTGCAGAAAACTGAAAGCCACATTTAGTAGGCAAAAAGTCTTACATATATTCTGTTACCAACACTGAAGAATATTTTCCAGTTACCTCATACTGAGGTGCTCTACCTACACATAGGTAACAGAAGTAATGCTCTTAAATCTTTATTGATCATTGGATAGCTCTTTATCAGTCATGTATTTGTCACTGGAACTTAAACTGCTGAATACAAGTAACTCCCCAAAAGTAATTTGATGACAGATTGTCTCAAAAGGCCGCTTGAGAACACAGGTTTTTTTGTTTGGGTTTGGTTTTTTTTTTTAATTTTTATTTTTAAAGAGCTTCAAGCCTACTTTTGGAACCATAAAATAGAGTGTTATACCCACATACAGATTTGCATTTGCAGGCTTGATTGTAGGGCCAAATTACCTTACTTTTGCTTTCCAAAAATCCCTTTCACATGTACCAAATTCATGTTTTCAACACGTGAATAGAAATGCCTGGAAGTTTTGCAGGCTCTTGAATGCGCAAAGCCTGACTTGCTGTAACAAATCCTTATTTTGAATATAAACTAAACCCAGACCTTGTGCCTAGAATTCAACTTCTCTGTTCAAAACTGATAGAAAGATGACTTCCAGGGGTAGCCTCACCTAATATTTTCAACGAAGTGCCATCTATACCATGCAGCATACTGTGCTTAGGGAATAAAAATGTCAACATAAACTGTGCCTGCATAATATGCCATTTCCACTCTGTGTGTTAACTGAAGCAGCTGCACAGACACATCAGTTCAAATAAGTTTACCTCTTTCGTGTTTTTTCATAATGAACAGCTAGAACACCTTTTAGTGTTAGTCATGATAATAACATATTTAGTCCATTAAACTAGCCTTCAAGGTAGAGAAGGTGCAGAAAGGATTATCACATTCATTAAGTGCTGCTCTAAAATGTACAGAGCTTATTTATTTTTCTCCACTGGCATATTATTTAACAAACAGTTTGGGTATTCAAGAAATCTATTTTAGGACTTCTGCAAATTAAGGTTTTTTTGCATTTCTCATAAGTCCACTAGCTCAAACCAAAGATACCTGTTTCTCAATATCAAACACTCCTTAAAAGTAATGCTGCACATCTGTCACTGATCGATATTAAGCCATATTCCTAATTATGTCTGATGTGCTATTTAATTCCTCTATGTATTTGTGAGCTTGCTTTTTTTGGTGTATCGGACTCTGCAAGCTTTCTGGAATGGGTAATTAGTTGTTGGGTTGGGGGTGATGTTTTAAACTTTATGTGTTTTTTATTTGAGGAAAGCTACATTTCCTTTTGTTGCTGTCTTTTACAGTGCCATGGCCACAGGACTGGCAGCCTGCAGAAAGACTTTCAGACAAGCTGTCCATGTACCCTTTCTGGTAGTGCTCTGAGTTCCTTGTCCTATGGGCCTGTCCAGGTAGGACCAACTCTAGAGACATAACAGCACTGACTGCGGTTGCTCTCATCTTTTCACCCACGGAAGCCAATTCTATTAGACTTAGAGAAGCAGCCACTTTTCCTTCCCTCTTTTTCCTTCTCCCCAAGTACCCCTGAGTAAAAAATCATGTTTGTTTGTTTTACGGTCCATAAAACACCCCTCAATTTGTGAAATGTTAAATGGCAAGCAATGAACGGGATTTTTAAGAAATTGTCTAAAGCACGTAGGAGGATTAGGAATTGCATACTTCTGTAGGTTATCTGGAGTGCACACTTCTTCATCATATAATCCTTCAGGATCCAACAAGGTACCTGTGAACAGAAAGGGAGATGTGACTGTCCCAGCATACCTCCTGTGACTTGCCTCTTGGGAGCTTTGGGGGGCAGAGGTGTGTGAAGACAGCATACGTGTCGGGGAGAGGGGGCCGCTCTGACTGGGAGTGCTTTGCATTCACTTCTCCTCCATCCAGACCTCCCTACTCCCTGCCACCTTTCAAAACCTTGCCTCTGCCCTTCCAGTTTCTCAGCCCCAATGTCTGTGATACTTTTTTCTGCTACAACAGAGTAAAGCCACATTATTAAACAGTTCCACATCTTACCTTTAGTATCTTCAGTTAGAATTGCTCCTCTAGAGAGAGTCTAATTCCTGATCTACAACTTCACCAAGTTCAACTGAGTTTTACCACGTATGAATATCTCAGAGTTCCATGAAATCTTTTATAAAATGAACCCTACAAGTTCGTAGTGTTGTTGAATTGCTTTGTTACATCCTCACTACGGTATTTACAGAACACCAAATGGGACATTCTGATCAAAAGCTGCAGGCTTTCACTACATACAGAAAGTACAGAAACAATAATTTGGCTCCCCCCACCCCCAAAGTTATCTAGAGATTATTTTAAAAATAGAATCGGTGTGGGAAGGCATTCAAGTAGCCTGATGAGTAAGTTCTAGAATGGGGACTGAAGTCTGAGATCTCTGGTTCTTATTTACAATTCAACAAGACACTGTTAAGGTTTATAAAAATATATCCTACAGAAATACCCCTTGCAAATATTTGGTCTCCACCAAATTCTTACTGTCAGTAGCTGAACTACCTGCTGCTTACAGATGTCATGTGAGCGACAGACAAGCAAAAGCTCATACACCTATAGCTAGAGAAGGTCTTACCAATTGCCCATGGTTTATCCTCCCCAGGACCAATTCGACATGGGTCTTTGTAGTGTGTAAACAGAGAATGCTGTTGCTCCAGCTTGTCCTCTGCAGGGAAAGAACAAGCCCAAGAAAAGGCACATCAGCTACGCGTTGTCAACCCGTGGACAAGTGTGTGTTCTGCCACAGCAGAGAAGGCAAGTCCTCCTTCCTACTCGGTATACATATATAGGGTGGATTTGAACGAGTTCAGTAGTAGCTTTACTGCACAGCAATATCTTGTCTTCATTAGAAATTCCAACAAATGCTTGCTAATAACAGTGCTTTCCTCCAAAGGCTTTCTATGAAAGACATTTTTTGATAGTTTCTAGCTGTAAACTGAGGTGAAGGTTTTCCAACATATTTCCTCACCCTGACATTGACATTGCATTGCTTACACCAGGACAAAACTTTTGTTGCGACAGATCACACGCAGGAGGACTGGACTGACTTCACAATGTCAGTGTCTGTGGGTGTATGTATACATCTCAGTAAGCTCAAAGACAAAAAAAGCCTGTGCTTTACACGCTTCAGAAAAATTCACTGAGTGTTTTCCAAGCTATAATAGGTAAGAGAAAGGACAAGCAATTGATAATTTGCTTGGATGTTACCTAAAGCATTAAAGCCATTTTAAATATAATCAGCATGACCTATCTAAGATAGATTAAAATTTTGTCATAATTGATTTGCAACTGTGGCACTGATAGTGACAACTCACAGCTAAGGAGACAAACTTAACCCATCCAACTGGAAGGCTTTTTATCTTATGCTAAAAGGTTTAAAAGCATAATAGACTTTTACACAAGTCAGTCCAAAGCAACCTTACAGTAACCTTCTAATGATGTTACCACTAAGCGTGAATTTGCTGTATGGATGTTGTCATAATATTCTGTAAAGCTGGAGGGGAAAACTGAGTTGCAGAAAATTTGTCATAAGCATAAGGTGGCTCATGGACCTGGCGATCTTTGAAAACTGTACTGTCAATACAGCTAAGAATAGAAGCTTGATACTCACTGAAACATTAATTACTTGCCATATCAGTCTGTGGAGTGGGAAAGAATACAGAAAATCATACATGGAATTACAGGAAGCTGATATTGTTTAAAAGAAAAATTAATCTTAAAATGTTCAGTGCTCTGCAATGCTAATGAATGTCCCTAAAACAATGAGTAATGTAAAAATGGAGGGGAAAACTTCAAAGCACTGCATTAATCTTGCTTAGTCCATAAGGAAAGAAAGCAATCTGAAAATAAAAATTGAAATAGCCAGCTTAATTTCAGATTCCAGGCCGAGTGAATTTTAAAGGGGAGGGGGATGTGAATGAGCTGCAGAGATAGCAAAAATAAAATGTTGTTTTATAACATGCTTTTCATTCCTCTTTAGTAGTGGTTGCAATATTTACAACTATTATGTGCAAAAGTAAACAGTGGTTTTTACTGTTTGCTTTAAAAAGATGGGTCACAACAGCATTAATTATACTCTACTTCTTGTGCGAGATGCTGGTTGGAGTGCCAAAACTTCCCAGGCAGAGAATACTGGCCATATGTTCTGCCTCACAGCTTCACTCCTGCCTCTCTATCTCCCCTCATGCTGCACAGCCCCACTCACTTTCAATTTGTGATCTGACTGGGCAGTCTCCCCTTTGGTACGCAGCAGGTTGTTTATTTCCTTGATGGACATCTTTGCCTCCAGGCCACTCCATCCATCCAACAATATCACAAGTGAAACAGCCAAATCACAGCAGACGTGTCCATTTGTATCCCCAGCTTCTGTCTCCCTTCCTGGGGACTGCTGCAGTTGCCTCCTCAGCCTGCCTGTGTAGCAGCTTGGCTAGCCGAGGACCTGTTACTGACCGCAATTTTTCCACCCTTCCCTAAAAACTCACTACCCCTGCCACCGTTACATTTTATCCTAATACGTGTTTGTTTAACGACAGTATTCTGCAGCCATTACCACTTACTCTTCATCTCCACAGGGTATAATGGATTCTTGTACCAGTCAGAGCACTCGCCAGCACCTTCTCTGACTATTCTGAGTTTACTTTGGAGCATATAGTTGTGACTGATTTATTTTTTGTATGTATGAGCTAGAAACAAACACGAGAAGGGCCATGTTTTGGGTTGATGGCCTTTTCTACCCAATTAAATGTTTTTCCTACTTTGCTAAAAGCTTCCCTTACAAGTGTCCAATACAAGTCATGAGATTAAAGGATACTAATAATTTTTGAGATCAGACGATGCATGCTTTTTGTTTCCTAACATTATTCTTGGTACAGTTGTTGCTCTCAGCCTCAGTTACCTAGGCTTTCTGTGAAGACTACAGAACTCACACTGGATGCTGTTCACAAATTCACCCGTTCATCCAAAGACCCTGGTCTGAATTGCTGAACCCCACCTTGAATGCTTGCAGCCTGAGCTCACCTGTACACTGCACACCTCCCCGGTAACACAGCACAGACGAAATCCCTCTGATGAAGCCCCCTCGCTGTACCTGCACTGTACGTCCCATACTGGGACGTACCCAGTACGTCCGTTTTGGCCCAGTGACGCAAAAGACCTTTCAGCCGTCAGCCTTGCAGGAGGCTGGCCGCTGGGCACCGCTGATCCATTTGCCGGCTCCAAACCAGCAGAGCCGATTGCCATCATATAAAGCCAGCAAGGAGCCCTGCTGGATGCCTGAGCGGTACCAAGCGGGAAGGCAGAGAGGATACATAAACACAATGCTCTGCACTCTGTGTTGGCAATTTAACTGTTAACAGAGCATACTGTTTTTGTTTGGAAAAGGCTACCATCTCTGGGAACTCACCACCCATTAACTATGGTTTTGTGGACTTCTTTTTCTAATACCCTCAGCATTCAAATATAGAAAAAATTGTTAAAAGTTTATTAAAAACCCCCAGAAGTTCACTGCATCAGTTAATTTTTTCCAAGACTGATTGAGCAATGTTTAGTTCTCTCTGCAGAATTAATCTCCTCTGTCTGTGTATACGCACTATCAAATGATTTTTAACTGCTTGAATTCACTACTACTTCTCCACAAAAACCCCATAACATATGTGACTTTCTCTAGGACAATAGGCATCTACCTAATTCAAGTAATACTAAACCACTGGATCTCTCCTCACTATTGCTACCTCAAGTCACAAATTACTGCCCTTCAGTATCATGCTTAACAACTCAGCAGAGCTTGTAAGAGAGAGCTATTCTCCTTGGCTCATCTCAAGGCTAGTACCTATTTTAGAAGTATCTGTAGCAATTAAGTCTTTCCTCACAAAAGCCAGTCACAAGTCAGTATACACTGCTGTAACCCACAGGAATCAAGAACCTTCCTATTCCCTTTTGGAATAGGTTGACACGAGGAAAAGGAAAACCTTGTCTTACCAGAGGAGCAGTTATCGAAGTTGAGATCTCCACAGATTACATCAAAAGCCACCAGCTCCTCTGGATTGGCTGTACTGGAGGAGGAGGTAGATTTTCTGAATTCAGACAGCCAATCTTGAAGCATATCCAATTGCTCACATCGAACAGTAGTATCTCCTGCAGCAAACAAACAAATCACCAAAACAAGAAACAAGACCTCCTTTTAGCATGTTAGTCAGCCACGTATTAGTTGCTTAGCTATTGCTAGACATCTTGAGTAAAAGGGTGCAAGATAAAAAATGGTGTGGCTAGTGGTACACTCAGTACGTGGTGCTTAGCCCATTTTGAAGTTCATTAGGAATCACGCTTTTTGATGATTTAAAAATCTCCTTCTGGAATCCATCACATTAGGCACGTCTGAAGAAATAAGAAGACAAGGCATCTGTGGTGCAACCAGCCAAAATAATGACATTTCTAGCCACAGGAGGAGGAAGATCTGATGCACTACATTTGTAATCAGGAGTTCAGAGCTCAAATCCTACTTCAGACAAAACTGGACAGCATGTTATGGGGTAAACCACTTGATCTTTGTTTGCTTTGCTTTCTAATTTTTAAAAATGAAAAATTTAACTTTCAAGTGTTACTAGTAAACATCCATCAATGGTACATTCAACTTACTCATCCGAGGAAGGGGTCTATTTCTGTTCAAGTAAGAATGCCAAAACTGGAAGTAGTTTTTCGTATTTTTAAAGGTATGTGTAGATACAGGCTGAGGTAGGCGGTACTTCAGAAATAAAGAACCAGATCCTTTTCCCCAGTTGCAGGGAAGTGACACCAAGCTACACGTGCTGAGGATGTGTCCCCACTTTATAGGAGTGATATGAAAGGCTGGAGATTGGTTGCCAAATATTTTTTGTTTGTGAAACCATCTGACACACAAAACAGCTCTTTAATTATAGCAACTAACCACACTTAATTTCAAGCACATTAGGTGACATGAAGTCTTAAAAATTATTCCTTGCTCTCTTAAAATGATTACAGCAAAAGCTTGATGTGGGGAAAGGAGCAGGAAGAGACACATTCTAGAAATAATTTTTTACCATATTGTCTTTCCTTTCCTTTTGTTTTGTTTTCACTGTACCTCTAGTTAACAGTTACAATTTTGCTTGTTTCAGACTTGAAATGATATGTCAAGTCAGAACATTACTTTTCTTCAAAATAAAAGATCTGTTTGCCAACGCCACAATTGGAAAGAAAAGCAGCAAGCCCAGAAAACCCCTTGCTACAACAGCACAAGAAAGCCCTACAGTGAAGACAGAGCTAGACAAAAGCACAAGAAATAGGTCATGTAGAATAGAGCCTGGAGCAGGTGACACTAACCACAAAAGGTGTGCGTGACTGACACATACGTCCTGCTTAACTAAAGAGAGAGACAAAGTTACAGATTCACAGAAAGCACGAGCTTGAAAGGGACCTCTGGATGTCAGCTAGTCCAACCCCTCTGCTCAGGTGGGGTCACCTACAAGCAGGTTGCGGAGGACTGTGTCCAGTCGGGCTTTCAGTATCCCCACGGTTGGAGACTCCATAACCTCTGGGTAACCTGGTCCAGTGCTTACTCACCCTGGCAATAAAAAACGTTTTCCTTTGTTTAAATGGCGTTTCTTGCATTTCAGTTTGTGCCCACTGCCTCTCATCCTGTCACTGGACCCCACTGAGGAGAGGCTGCCTCCATCTTCCTTACACCCTTCCATCAGGTATTTACACACTTTGGTAAGATCCTTCCTGAGCCTTGCTCCTCCTGAAGGTGAACAGTCCCAGCTTTCTCATTCCTGGTGAAGCTTATTAAGATTCATAGAATCACAGAATGGTTTGGGTCAGAAGGGACCTTTAAAGGTCATCTAGTCCAACCCCCCTGCAGTGAGCAGGGACATCTTCAACCAGACCAGGTTGCTCAGAGCCCTGGTCCAACCTGACCTGGAATGTTTCCTGGGATGGGGCATCTACCACCTCGCTGGGCAGCCTGTGCCAGTGTCTCACCACCATCATCTTAAAACATATCTTCCTTATATTTAGTCTAAATCTCCCCTCTAAGTTTAAAACCATTACCCCTTGTCCTATCAGAGAAAGTCCTGCTAAAAAGTCTACCCCCATCTTTCTTATAAGTCCCCTTTAAGTACTGAAAGGCTCCAATAAGGTCTCCCCAGAGCCTTTTCTTCTCCAGGCTGAACAACCCCAACTCTCTTAACCTGTCTTCATAGCAGAGGTGTTCCCTGACCATTTTTGTGGCCCTCCTCTGGACCCGCTCCAACAGGTCCATGTCCTTCCTGTGCTGAGGGCTCCAGAGCTGGATGCAGCACTGCAGGGGGATCTCACCAGAGTGGAGTAGGGGGGCAGAATCACCTCCCTCGTGCTGGCCACGATTCTTGTGATGCAGCCCAGGATACGGTTGGCTTTTCAATATGGCCATGTCTTTTCAGATATGGAGAGTGGGGTGGCAACTACATCAGCCAATTCCCTCAGGACTCTGGGATGCATCTTGTCAGGTCCCATAGACTTATGCATGTTCATGTTCCTCATGGACTGTCCTCCTTTTGCAGCATCTGAATCCTTCTATCCTATCTCATCTCCCTAGGCCAGTACTTTCTTCTGGCCTGCCTTTGTTTCCTCATAACTTTTAAGCATGGTGCTTGTGGACAAGAATGCAGTAACATCTTGCTCCCCACAAAGTTCCAGTTTTATAAATTGCTTAACTGTCTTAAGACTGGCCTTTACATCCCTTAACTGTCAAGGGTTTTTGCGTTTTCTGTGAATTATCCCTCTAGAATGGCTTCACTAGGATGAGTGATAAAATAGTGCGGCCATTACCACATAGGCATAAAACTCGGGCAGCAACCTGTCACAGACCAGTGTGAAGAACGTAGCAAGCCCACTTAACTGAAACACATAAAGGTAAAATTCTCCAAAACAGAAAACTCTTGAGAAAAACAAATGACAGGCAAAAACATTTCAGGAGGATATTGTAAAAGGTGTCTGGTAACATGCATTGCTATTATTAAAAAAAGCAAGAACTACCTAGTGACATGCATCTCCCTCAGTAAGAACGCTGAGCCTTTCTAGCAGCACTGTACAGCAGATAACCTCAGGGCTCTACAGAAAAATAATAGCCCTGGAGCTCTAGAAACAGATGACTTTTACTCTTTTTAGAAAAAGTGTAGAACTTTTGATAGTCTGGCATCTCTGATTATCCCCACTAGAGGTCACAGAAGTAATTGCACTTCAGTACAACTAAGTGGAGTGTGCAATGAAGTGAGCTACATTTCCATGACAAAAGATGGGATCCTCTAATGCGACTTGAATATAACTATTTTCTGAGATGATTATTAAACTAATGGCATCCAGCTTACTGCAGCCACACAGCAGGTACTGCATGTGTCTGTATGCAAAGGTTACTAGTGAGACGCAGTCATCCCAGCTCCCAATGACCAATAGCTTTGGAGATGAAGATAACTGAACTAATCAGACACCTAAGTAGAGGAGAAGCCACACCCCAATCCAGAACAATCAGGGGAGCGACATTTCAGAACCTGCTGCCAAAATGAAATAGCATTGGTAAATGTCAACAGAAGAGGACTAGGTAGTTACTGCCAACACTAACATTCAACAACAACTTCCAGCCTTCAGCTCTAATTAAACATTCAGATAGAATCACTGATCTGATTGACTGCCACCAGTGATTAACCAGAGAACAGAGATTTCTGCTAATTGCTCTACACTCTTTTCCTCAGTAACTGGCCTGGAAAAATGCAAATAATTGTGTTGTGACTGGTTCCTGCAGTCAGCATTTCCGAATTCTGTGCAAGTTCCCTTCAGCTTCAAATTTTGTGGAAGGATGAAAGGGTAGTGTGGGAAACCTCAGCCAGCACAAATAAATACTTTGCCTTCGTTCATTATAGGATAACCATACTTGCCCTTTCCATTCACTCTGGAAACGCTTAAGTGAAATCCTGGCTTTAGTTAGAACTGCGGGTAGGTACTGTACACCAAGGAAGACTGTTTTGCCCTACTCTGAAAGACGTCAGAAGGAGCACTACAGTGATTGAGCAAAGCAGCTGACTGGCCTAGGCAGAGGAAATTAAAAGATCCTGTGGAGGTTTTGAAAACCAGAGTTCTCAGCACTGATAAGTGCTGTGGATATATTGGCAGGAACCTGGGGAAGATGAGCAAAAAAAGCTTGTGAAGTGCAGGATGTAAAGCCCAATCAAAAGGACAAACTGTTTCCAAGTCACAACCAAAGGCTTCAGTTTAGTCTTGGGACAGGCTGTGCCACACCTGACTGTGTGACAGATTAAGCAGATCCCTACACTTGTAACATACTTAATCCAGGATAGGCTGGGAAAACAAAATAAAACCAAACCACCCAAAAAGCCAAAACAACAAAAAAACCCCTTTTATTCTGCTGGGTCACTTTTCAGCTAGGTCAGGTCCCCAGTCAAGTGCAACACAGCCTACAACAAGAGAGGAAGGGCAAGGGCAGGCTGCCATTTCAGAAACGTGGAATCACAGCCTAAGGATGCTTAGCATGGAAGTCACTCGTGATTGCACAGTCAGAATTTCAAACACCCAGGGATCTCTCTCCACCCTGAGCACAGTTCTGCTTAAGCTGTGTGTAGGCGTGTGGAATCTGGAACTGGTGCTAGAGAAGTGCAAGTTGCCAGTACCTTCACTGCTAATGACTAGATTCACACTACACACAAAGCAGGGACGTGAACACAGTGATGAGATAGCAGCCAGCACACTATATCATCTGGAGCTGAGCTGGAATAGCTTGAGGCTTGCTCTGTTTTGATGGCTTGGTGGGGTGCCTGAAAGGCACAACTCAAAGGGACTCTGGAGGTGGACGGGTTCTAGGCAGCAAAGCCTTTCCAGAACATTAATCACTGACTAATTAAAAGACATAAAAGAACCATGTAAACTTAACAGCCCCTTGGAAAACAATTACATTCAAGGCTTATTAAAGGATCCCTTCATTTGTCACTGAAATGCAGATATTTCCACAGTGGAAATGAAGAGCTGCTTCACAGCACCATTCAGTAATAGGTAGAGAATTGAGAGGATGAGCTACATCTAATTCTGAAGTTTTATTGAAAAAGATGAATGTCAGATCTGAAAAAAATAGTAATTGCTCAGGACAGAGTTGAGCCAGCACATCTCTTGAAAAAAGCATTAGTTCGTCCCTGATCATAAGCAGTTGGATCCTTCCATTTTATACTCATGTACATATCAGACCTGTCAAGTCTAAGTTTATGTATCCTAGAAGGGGCCAAATTGCTCTCAGCTATGTTTGACAAGATGATTTAAATGACTAACTTTTTAAACAGGGCTGTTTTTATAGATACCGCATCTTTACATTGTTGAACTGTTTTTTGGATAATTTTTTAAATATGGGAAATACTATGAATCAGATGATACAAATCAGAAAGCACAGCTCTGCCAAACTTGTGAACTTTAGTTTTCCATTTCATTACACACACTACTACAATATATCAAAGGACAGTTAGACTCTTAAATCATTTTCTGCTCTATCTAAATTTGAGCCGGATAAGCCTAAAAATGCAAAGCAAGAACGTAAGTAGGAAAATGAAAGGTTATGTTTTACCCTTGAAGAAACTTTAGGCTGACTTTGAAAACAGAACAATACTTCCCCATTCTTCTTCCTTCCCCCCTCTTCCTCTTTAAGGATTTCACAATGTGGTTATCAGAGACTAACTGAGAATGCATGACCAGGTATTAAAAAGGAACAGGACTAAAAATGGAGGTTTATAACCTAAACTAGAACAGCAACAAATCTCAGCTCCAGGACAAATCTTGCAGTATATTACCATAATTCCAGAGTTAAAAATAGAAAACCAGAGAGGAATGTTACATTGTTAAAATGTAGCTGAAAAATTAATGAATCTTCTTTAGAACTATCTGGTCTCTCTAATGTACTTCAGGGACTGGCAGTTTTGTTTCCAAGTCGGTCTCTCTGCAACGGAAGCACTGACAGAACGAACGCTAGCTGCCTGGCTGGGTTAACCTAGACATGCTGTAGCGCCTAGGTTCGAAGTTATACCATTTATAATACATTACTGTCTTGTCTCAGTCTGCAGCATACACGCTGTCTTCAAGCTGCTTAGGAGGGCTACGTCGTGCTCTCCTGCTCTCGGGAGCACAAGAATCACACTTGGATCAAGTAAAACGAAGGATATCCGTCCCTCTGGCTAAAATAAATTCTGACCTTACATAAAGTAAAGGTTTGCAGTATTTGGGTTTTATGTTATAGCTACACCTACTCTTAAGTACCGAACTGGTATTTTGATGCAAAAGATAGGAGAGATACATGGAAAACTTTCCATAGACCTTTCCAAGAATTTCAAGTATTTGTCAGTTTTAATTGATGAGTGTTCAGGCGAACACCTAAAATGGGGAATTGTCTTGATTTCAAAAGGTATGCATCAGAACACTAAAAATGGAATAAACCAACCCAAAGTTACTATCTTTTCCTCCCCTTGCTTTCTGGACCTGGGTTGTAAGAGGCAGATGAGGCCACGCATCTGCCTCAGTCTTGTTCTGAATGTTAATATTAAAAGGAGAGCTGACTGTTGAGATACTATGATAAAAAAGGTCATAAAAGGTCTAAGAAGGTTGAGGCGGAACAAGCTCGACCACAGCCTGACAGAGCTACATGAAATTCTAGTCTCATTATGGGAAGCAGAGGAGTCCACAAGTCTCACCAACACAGAAATCTGTTATTAAAGAACATCTCATGCTTTTTTAAGATATCTCAGAGAAAATTCTAGAAAAAGCCTTCCACACCCTGCTAAGAGTTTTTGCATTTTATTTAACTACCTTAGAAAATACTATTTCATGAAACAAGGGACATAAGAGCATGCTGTGTCATGCTGGAATAAACATGATAGCAGAACTGCTTTTAAACATGACCAAGAGACATTTTCAATGAGTGTATTAACTTGCTAGCCATTTACGTATGAAATTTGCAGGTCAAAAACCAGAGAATTTGGCCTTATTCCAGCTGCTGATTTCTGATGGAAAAACTGTCCCAACTTGTCATAACTCAGTCAATTATAGTGAATTATATATTGAATTTTTGAATTATATATTGAATATGTTGAAATTTGAATTTCAACATAATTGAAATTGAATTAAATTATGACAAGATAATCAGCATTATCTTGTCATAATCCCCTAGTTACGTACAGAGAAATTTTAGTTCATATGCTGATACAGTATGAGTTGTTAAATGCTGTTGAGTAATGATGATAGTAATGTATTTGCTAAAATAACAGTATTTGGTTAAGAGGGAGCAAAGAGGAGAAAAGCTCTCAAGGGATATTTTTTGTTTGTGTCCTATAATACTTAATTACTCCGAGACTGAAAATGTGAAGGGTTGGGGATATATTTGGCTACCCTTCATTCTTCGCTATTTCACTGCTATTTGCAATGCACACTTGCGCTTTGTCAGAAATACTGGAGGAGCAATGCTCGCTACTTTTGCACCAGAATAGCACCACAGGCCTAGAAATAGTGAAAAACTGAAATACGCAAATTAGGACAGTACCTGCAATAGCTTGCAAGTGAGTGCAGGAAATGTATCCCACAATTCTTTGGTCCTGAGGTGTAGTTCCCACTTGCACCTGGAAGGGAAGGAAGAAGTAAAAAGGTGATTAACGGAAGCTCATACAACTCCACTTCCAACCCCAGCTGTGCAGCCTTTGTACGCGGTATTGGCCTTTTTCACCCCTCTTTCCATCTAGCTCCATTTTGAAAACACACACACACACACACACATAGAAAAAACCACCAGAGGGACACACTGGGGCTTGCTGGGGTCCCACTTGCTGCTGGGGGCACACACTGACTCCTGATCACCACTACTTCAATGTTTCGATTTTGATCTGCAACATACGCAAAAATGTGACTTTGTCTCCTGCTCTTCACAGCCCCATCAGCTCTCCGTCCCAGTTGCGTTGCCACCCTTCAGCATCCCAGCTCTTGCTCATATGCAAGATTCAGGCCCACCACTGAAGTGAGGTGTAATAATAAATGTTACCAGCAGCCTAAGTCTTGGTATCTGTGTAAGGCTAGAATGCAGAAGGAAAAAAAATGCCAAGGGAGTCTGGGGCAAGGATGAAACATGAAATAATATTGGTTTTGACCATGTTTTCTCCATTCCACCCCAAATTATGGATTTTGATGGATTTTTTACATTCTTCTACAGAAGTGTTGGGGATTTTTGCTGTGTCTCACCAAAGTGTTTACATTCTTCAGCTCACAGCAGCAGCCCCCATGTCTGTTAACCAGATGAAAACACAATGTGTGCCCCTGCTGTTATACACAGAAGAGGCAGGGCTTCCAGGGAGGCTGGAATGTAGTCTAATTCCTCAGCTGTATCATATGCTACGATCTTTTAAAAATATATTTGCTGGTGGGCACACAAGCAAACTAGAATCAAGTTCTGGTTTAGGTTTTCAACTCTATCAAAGGTTTTGGCGGTTCAGGACTTACACAGCTGTGAATCAAAATTCCCAAAGATTTGAGGATCAAGATTTGGACTGAGGCAAGAAACTAGTTTGAGTGTACGGTTTTCCCATTGACAGTTAACGTGGCAACACTGCCTGGACTACTAAAGAAAATGCCCACAGAGGAAAGTGGTACCCAGGGCTCAGAAAACAAAACAACAGATGACTCTCCCTCACAAGGCTAGGCTCAGATTTCATCTGACACCTCTAAATAACAAGCAGGGCTCCATTTCATACAGACACAATTTTGTCAGAGTGGTTGGTTTTCTTGTTTTTCAGCTATCCAAGGACCATCTGATTCATTTTATAACTGGAAAGTCAGCTGTGCAGTAAGTGAATTTAGAAGTCATTTGTACTCGGCGATGCCTTGTTAACTTTCAGGTTTTGTTCCAGTGTGTAATAAACAACTTGCATTATTCTGTCCTCGGTCTGTTCAGTCCTCTTTTAGACAGTTTTCCAAATGGATATTGATGGTGTTCTTATTGCTGTTCCCATACAGTTAACCTGCTTCAGGGAGGGTGAAGGCAGAGGATGACACGGAAAATACAGGCGATCACTGGTGGATCTACCCCTAAGGCAGAGGATTCTCCTAAACTCCAAGACTGTAGCAGAGTTTCAAAGGATGTGCCGATCTGCTGGATGGCTATTAGTGACTGCTGCAACAGCTTTGCTACGCAGACATCTTTCTTCCTCCTGCAGGCTGCCTTGGTCTGAATATAACACAATGTCACAGGTGAATTACAAAGAGCGTTCTTGCCAATTTTTGATGCAACGTATGCCATTCCAATAGAAAAGTGGGAAACTGTTAGTTTATATCCTCTACTATCTAGGGTAGGCAGGTATATGAATTATGTTTTCCAAACTTAATAACTCGAAATCAGATTTTCTCTTCAGCACTGAAAACTCTGTATTGTAAAGTCTCTACTAGCTTACAGATTTGCAGTGTCTCCTGCTGCGGAGAAAAAGTGTGCGTTGTACATCTTTCAATGCCATCTACTGTAACCACACTGAAAAGAAAATGCTGCACGTATTCTGCCTTTTAGCAAGAATGTGCTGCTTATAATCCTCTTATTGACTAAAGCAGAAGGAATAATTTTCAGTGTTTCTATCCAAAAAGCATAAAAGATTTAAGTCTAAAAGCTGAACATCGAAACATAAGTTATAGTCAGTTGAGAAGAAGTAGTCGGCTCAAATTGGCTTTAGAATTTCCTGTGCAGCCTTAATGGAGTGCCTGACAAGGCCTCGTACTCATCAGCCAATTGATGCATAGGATCGCACTCATTTCCATTAATCATAACTAAGTACGTATCGTACGGTGTCCCTTGTGTGCACAGATCTATACTGAAATGGACACGGGATCTTTCACTCTCAAGGAACGACAAGAAATGGCCTAGAAGAAAGACTGACTGCCGCTATACGCAGGTGGGTGAGCGCAACAAACACCCTTCTGGGCTGCCACTGCGGCGCGGGGAGGGGGGTTGCAGTGCCCCAGGGCTCTGCACTCCCCAGGAATGCCCCTAAGGGGAAAAGAAAGGGGCTTTCATAAACACTCTGCTCAAAAGCAAGAGCTGAAGACATTAACATAATTAGAATATCCTTGGAAACTGCCAGCATGGAAGTACATTTAAAGCACCTTGTCTCCCAGATTTCACATTTCCTCCAACTTCTTTGACTCTTGGGGGTTTTGTGGTTTTTTTGGTGGGTTTTTTTTGCCGTGGCAGTATTGATGTAAACCGCCAGCAGAATCCTTTTGAGTATAATCATAATGGAGGCAAATATTTGTGACAACTACTAGGAAAATAAATATCCTTGCAGCCTCCTAGTCAATTCCCAGCTACAGTAGAAGCACTAGTATATTAAATACAGTCTGAAATAAAACAGGAAAATTTGATTATTCAGTCTAATTTGGTATTGCATAGATGGACAAGGACTATGGGGTGTGCAGACAGGAAAACTACTTGACCTCTGGAATATTACAAGCCCTATAATTCTGCAAAAAAAATTCCTTTGTGTGGCCAAATACTGTAGCTACTTTTAGACTGTTCCATTTTCAAGGGTATATTATATTGTGGTGCTTTGGCCTGGGCAGCTACGTGGCAGTCCTGCAGGAAGACAACCCTCAGCCTTCATTTCAGTCTGCAACGCAGATGTTGGCAGAAAGGTTCTACTTCCACCAAACCAAGTCAGCACTTCACAAACACAACATAATTTTTGCTGCTTAATAGAGAAGAAAGTTCTATATTCACATTTACGAAGAAAATACATGTAAGCAAGTAAGCCAGAGTGGCTCCTTCACCGTAAGCCTGACTTAAGTTCAGCTCAACTGTTCTACATGAGTAGCTCTGTATCAATAATACATTCATTGAATTACCCTTCTATAGGGAACTGCTTCAGATACTGCTTTCTAAAAATCACTGTAGAGTCTTAGTTGTGTCATGGGCCACTCTTCTGTGTCTATGGAAATTCATAGGAAGGTAATAGCTAAATACATTTATAAGTTTCCAATGTTTTTAAAATAGGATAATTATTAGAAGAGGAAGAAGTTGCACGTGATATCCTGTTAAACACTGATGTTACCTACAGGTAAAATTAAAAACGAGATAACATATTTGTGGTTTAATAAAGCGTCCCAATTACATAATTTTGACAGAAACAAAATAATATTTTTCAATATTATGCTGAAATATGCAAAATATATTCCACTTCTCAGTACATTTGCAAACATTAAGTAATCAAACTAGTAAAACATTTGGAAGCTAGGAGTGGATTCTCATCCCTGTTACACTACTGAACATGACATTTTGTTAGCTCTTGGGGGGGGGGGGGGGGCATAAAAAGCTCATTACAGAGGAGAAGGAGGCTTGTTTCTGTAAAGGGGAAAGCCTGCTAAGGTTGTGTTTGGAATTCAAAATGCCAGTTTCTACTGCTACATACGTACGTTTGTCCCCTGCCTGTAAATTAAATAAGTGCAAAACTGACAGCTCTGAATTTTTATTTTCAGTCAGAGGACTGACTATGTCAAGTACACAAAAGTACTTGACTTCAAGCACTTTTAATAAAAAGATTTTACCTCTATGCCATAGCACATCAGTAAAATCTGCTGGAGAGACCATGCTGATACTGTGCTATACTATGCAAAATTGTGTCTGCTCCTGTAATTGTGTATCAAAACCTTCTCCTATATGGACTAAGGAGTAGTATGTCCTCCAATTATCAGGTGATAAACAGTGGTCATGAAAGAAATCAAGCCAACAAGGCTACAGCAGAAAGATTCTTGTTGACAAGAAAAAAAAAAATGTAATGAGTAGCAACAGCTACTTACTTGCTATCTTGGGAATTTTCTGAGCTAACTGGAAGATTCTGCACATCTCACGTTTACCATATTCCAGTATATAGTAAGCGGACAAAGCGGCAAATGTGACAAATATCTTGTCTTTAACAGTTTATATTTACACACATCTGTCCCAGCAGTGCAAAACAGTTCTATTACATCTGGATGTCAAGAAAAGCATCAGCAGATACTCAAACAAAAAACAGGTAAATGCTACCTAAATACCAGGAGTATTTCAATACCAGCTTAAAAACCAGCTTGAAACATGTCACTGCCATGTTAATAAATCACCAGCTACTTGGAAGGAAACATTCTTTAATACTGAAAAATTTGGGCTGTGCCATACGTGAGAAATCTCACTCAATTAAAGAATCAAACTAGATTCTCAAACACTGACCAATAATGTGCAGACGAAAACAAAAGGTTTATTATGAGGGGAACTTAACCTCTAGTGACATTTTCTAGAAGCTTCACATTGCCAGGAGGTAGCCATTCAATAAAATCCTACATAAAGTAGACAGTTTCTTAAATGTGTACCCTCCAATATGCAGGGTTTATATACACACAAGTCCAAGCATATGCCACTGCCTCTTCCTTCATGGGAAGCAAATCCAGGTGTGCAAACCCGAAGAGAGCTGAAATTTTGGCGTAGTCCTGGAAAAAGAGCTCCACAGAGTTTATCGTCCCACAATCTACATGTGGCCAATGAACCCAAAGCTGGGAAAGGTAAATAATCTGAATGTAGCATTAAGAATCCTTCAGGGAGACAGGATGCTAGAAAGAAGAGCTCTAGCTTCAGCCATTATAGTTTAATCACATCTTGGACTGTAAATGAGCAAAACCATTCATTTCATCAGCTTAGTTGACCATGAAAGGTGTCAGTTTTGCCATTGGAAAAAATGTGAATTGCAGTACTGACTCCTGCATCATTCTTTTGAATAGGGTATGTCTCCAAAGTGTGCAAATCTACAGCAAGCAAATCTACAGTGATGACAAGAACCAAGCTAAAACTCTCTCCTTAAAAACAAAAGCATGAACACTGCATTTGTGAAGAACATCATCTAAGCAGGGGCCTCAAGTTACTATTTGTCTTAGAAATAAAACACCCCAGACAAAGAATAACAGCAGGGCACAGAAACAGACTTCACAGGAGATGTGACAATGACTTACTCCCACGGAAATATTCACCTTACCATATGTAGCCAATATTGTTTAAGTTCAAGGGAAGCTCCAGTAAAAATACAGGAGCAGGAGATTCAACTGAATTACTGCAGATAAAGCAGCTGTAGATGCACCAGTAGCGGTATCTCCACACACACTCGCAGTTCAGACCTCCCAGGTTTGATGCTCCGAGATGTGCTGGTAACAGTATGCTGTTTGTACCTCCCTATTTCAGCTACTGTGGGAATATCATTATAGACTTCATATGTAATTACAATGAGCAAATAATAGTGAGGAAGAGAAAGGAAAGAAATGGACAATATAGTTTCTCCTCCTTTCCAGTAAAACTTTTCCGTAATCTCCCAAATTGTATCAGCCCCTCCTGGACATTTTTTTCCACGGCAGCGATTTTCCAAGACAAACGGGAGAGTTGGCACCAAGAAACTGAACTGGAATAGCCGGTCAAATTGTATGCCCAGGTCCTCATTCCTCTTCCTGTTAAGAGAAGATGCCAAGGAAAGCCTGCAACTACTCACATCAACAATGCAAACATTCCTGTCCCACAGAGATGGTGGTAACTTCCAAGGAAGATGTATTTTATTCCTGTACTCTGTGTTCTTTGTAGTAATTTTTTTGTTAGCTTAGAGTGTAAAAAGATCTACCTTACTTTTAGTACTTTGACAGCTCTGCCTTTTGCCTTCAGGGATACGTAGCAGCTTCTAAAGAAGACGCATTAGTTAAATTACTAATTCATTATTATAAATATATTATTTAAGCATATTAAAGAAGTCTAAAACGTTATAGAGGTCAGCTCAAAATTCTGTTTGGTGTTCTGCAGTTCTTTCTAGCCACATTTGCACTTGATTATTTCAGAGTCCTATTTTTCCCCACCTACCACGTGACAACAATTACTGCTCCTTGAACTCGGAGAATTAGTTATTTGGCAAAGCTTCATTAAGCTTATGCGTGAGGGAAAGTGGCTGTAAATTGGTGCCATGAATGAAGGGCTCTTCCTTTTCTAAAGAGGATAAAGCCCACAACTCACATTCTCTCAAACTTGTATTTCATTCTGCACAACAGTTTTAATTTGTCCCCATTAATGAAGGAGAAAAAGACCATGATTAATAACATTAATTATATCAAAGTGAAGGAACACAGTACAGTGCCACAGTAGGGCCTTTTTTTTCTTTTTTAAAGAAGTCTCAGGCAGTTTATTGGACTCTGTCCAAATTCCTGCATTAACATTTTAGAGCCGGAACTGAACACATGGAAAATGTTTAGGTTACCCTCCTGACTTAAATGGCAGAGCTTTAGAGTTAGCTACACAAATTCATGAACAGCACGACACATTTCTTTTATACATGTTGGGATAACTGTACATCCTGGAAAACTGATCAAGGACAAGAAAATCTAACCACGAAAATCTCTAAATGATCTTTTACTGGGGTCAGAAAACAGCCATTCCCCTTTTCCAGGTAATCCTTAGGTAAAAAAGCTTCCCCTCAAGATGTTGTGCAACTGTGTAGCAGAAGTTGCCCCTTCACCCTCAGCCACAGCACGCACAGCTTGGCATGGGGCAGTAAAGGCAGCTTCAATTACCCAAGCAAAATGTAACTGCATCAGTAATATCAAAAAGGAGCATCACCAAGGTTAATTCAGGGAACCCTTATTTTATACTACAAAGCAGGTACCTCAAGAGCAGCAAATAGTAAAAACTGCGCTTCAAAGCAGTTTTGCAGTCAGCTACTGCTCCTTCTACCATCTGTTCCCACCATATCAGCTCTTTTGAAAACAAGTTTAGCTTTGCACATAAAGTAAAGGTTGCTAGGTTTCCTTTAAGCAATGAATAATAACATGCTCTCTGCACAATTACTGTACTTCCTGAGAACAGCAGTAATTTTCAGGGAATTTGAAAAGTAAATCTGTTAATAAGCTTAGGAATTAATATTAATTAAACACAAGTCCTTTCAAAAATTTAGCAAAAACCAAAAGACATATTTTTTCCTTTTGATTCCTTTTGGTTCAGTTAGAATACTGTTAGCTGTTCGAACTACCCACATCAGACTGCAATTTTGCTTTCGCTCTATGTTCATGTACTATGTTTTAACCAAGAATTCTTATTTTTCCTAAAATTCTCTCTCTTGGCAGATGCCAAAACCCAGAATACTTTCCTACTAAGAATGGTAGGAAGAACAGCCTTCTGTGCAGAGTACTTCCATGTCTCCCAGTCTCAGTGGAGGAAAACCACCCCAAAGCCTCTCCTTAGTTAATAGCCATTTTGAGAATGATACCTCTTTCATTCACCTCCCTACCCCAGGTATGCATTTACATGTCTTGTGTGGCTTAGAAGTACATTACAGTTAGAGCTATTACAATTTAAAGATGAGAGAGAGGCAAAATTTGTCACCAGAAGTGACAGGTTTTACTAAATTGATACATCCGGAAAAATACGGACAAGCTCTCCAATTCAGTAACTCATCAGGTCAAGTTAAGGATGTCTTCTGGTTTCGTTACACTACTGTCCAAAATTTACACAGCGTCCCTGAAAGACAGCATAACTAAGGCTATGTACTAATTCCTCTGTCTAAAGATGAATGTTGACAATTTGAAACCTAGTAAATTACAAACAGCTGATGCATTACAGTTTCCACTCAGCACTCATTGACACCTTTTAAATTTGATTTGACTGCAAAATCATCATCCAATTTCTGAAAGGGATATGTATTTTAAAACTTCCTTTAAATTCATCCAAACCACCGTGAATTAAAATTATGTATGTGTCAAACCAACAGCTGCAGGGTAACTGAGAATGCTACAATCTGTATCACATTATACACAGATACACACAAGCTAGCTTTTTAGTTAGAATCGCCAGCACAGGATAGAGAGCATCCGTGTCGGTCCCACTTCCCCCCTCTCTCTGTAGCAGAGCAGCAGTAAGAGACAACTGGAGTTATAAAACCTACAAAGCAGGCTCAAGGGTTCTTTTCTTGGGCATTTTAAATTAACGTGAAATGCAATGCTAGAGCAGAGAGCCATGGCATAGTCTCCCAAGGGCCCAGACTGTCCAAGTATGAAAACGGATCGGCTGATTTATGTATTTGCTAACTTCTCCTCTGAGTCTTTAGCGGCAACTAAGAACAGTGGCTTAACATTTCAGACATTTCCCCCTTCTCATATGCTACTTTTTCTGTGGCTGTGTCCCTCTTGCTTCCCAATGAGACCCTCAGACTGCAGACAAACACTGCTAGAGTTTGAAGAGGTCAAAATGCTGCATGTAAATCAGTCCTCAGGTTATGCAGGAAATGGGCTTTACACAATAGCTACTCACAACAATGTCATCCTCATGCCTTCATCCTGACCTGGAAAGCATCAGCCTATACAGATGGAAAAACCAGTCTGTGATCTCTGTCAGGGAAATGCCAGCAGCAGCACCTTTTGTGGCAGACGTCTTTAGGAAGAGAACAGACCAAGACTAGCAAAATTCCATTGCACAGGTCTCCAGATAGCTGTTAGGGAGCATGAAACATTGTTAAAAGCCTTTGTAATTTACTTCCAACTTCTCTCCTTGGCTGTGACACCCCAGGTGTTAAAGCCACAATCAAATCACTTTACCTTCCTGTGCTTTAGTTTCTCCTTCTATTAAGCAGACATTGACCTTCCTTTATTATGCACTCTGAGACACATGAATGAAAAGCAGTACCTAAGAGCTGACTGTTGTTATAGCTACTAATAATAACCCTTGAGCTGCCTAAGTCTCTTAGGTAAAATAATTCCGTATGACTAAGCAAATCTCTCAAATCCTTCCAAATCTCCACTTGAACTTTACAGTCTAGATGGTGAGGGCAGGGCAGGGAAGAGGGTGGCAATGGAAAATCATTTCCTCTTCACTGGAAACAGAACCTATTCTGACAGCAAAAAAATGTGTGAAACACTTGTACCTTGGCAGTACTCTTTTGTAACACAACTCCCCAAAACAGTTTTGCCTTATTGTTCAAAATAATTCAACTTTCATTAAATGCTTAGTTCCGAGACCTTTAATCTATCTCCTTAACAGTTATATTTGCAGTAAGGAGACAAACCGTACTCATTAAATGAGAACCAGTTTCCTTCTCTGAACATTCTTCTCAATTTGGATTTTGGGTCTTCCCTGAGGTTCAGAAAGATTTGAATAAAGGCTTCGTCCTCCCTACGAGTGGAAACATTAAGTGATTTTTATCCACATTTTCAGAATATGCAAGTCTTCTCCCAACTTTTTTTTTTTAACAACATAGACAGCAATTGCTCCTTTACTCAGAGATGGAAGTCATGCAAGGGGAGTGGTCTTTGTAAGTATACTTCCAAAACAAAACTCAGTTGATGTCTTTTCTACTTCAGAAATGGGAGCACCGTGGTTTCCACGGGAGTCAGGAACTTAAAAACACAGAGTTTGCAGAGGACTCCACACCACTGCTGAATGGAAAGCAATTAGGAGACTCTTCTGCAAGGCTATCTTACTGCCTTTGAAACCACACTGAGATAAACTCTGACAGAGGACTGGATTGCATTATATATGTACAAAATATTGTAAGAGCCAGTAAAAAAAGTATCTAGAAGCAGTGATACAGCCTGTCCATTCTGAATGGCGGAGCACTGGCTAGAATGACACCTTCCAGCCACAGCTGCGATTCGCTTTGCTAGCTTGCTGCTATCCCAGTGTAAGACCTCCAGACTTCTGAAGTGAATGGATTGATTCTGACTGACTTCAAAAACAAACCAGAGTTTCACTTACTGTAGCTTTTGTCTCCGGAGCCCACACATGCTCCGTTGCTGATTAAGCACTACATCAAGAAAAACAACCTTCAAACATACTTTGTTTCAAGGCTAAAATTAAACAGATCATTCCTACTTTTTTTTTTTTTTGGTCAAAGAAATGACCAACGATCACTTAATGTACAATCCAGACAGAAGTCATTTCCTATCAGGATAGACTTAACTCAGAATGAAGAGTATTTTAGGTATAAAGTACAGTATATCAGAATGACACAGACATGAAGGAAAATGGTCTTTTAGCTGGGCCAGAATTCTGTCATATTTAAAAGAATGTAGTCATCTTCAAATCTTCATAATAATTGGTCTCTATTCTCTGCTCAACTGTAACATTATTTAACAACTCGAGTTCATAATTAAGTTCATTATCCCAGTGGAATTTTGAAAAGAGTCTTAATTTTGTGCAAGAGAAATGGAGCCGTTGTGGCCTGCCTAGCAGGGTAGCAAATCAATGACTCAAGCAATGGGCAACTGAAAGCAGATTGGTTTTAATCTCTTAATCCCTAATATATGCATATGTTGAAGGATAGCCTTTGTGACCCTGGTAATAGTTATACTGCACAACATGTATGTTCATTTTTTGCATGCAGCACTTTATGATGAAAAAAAAAAAGTTTATGTTTATATACACAAAAGAGTACAGTATGGAAAGCTTAGACCCAGTTTTTGGAAACCTGTATACAGATATGGGTGGGCTTTTGTTTATGTCAAATGTATGTGAAATACTGGACTACTGTCAGACTGCAAATTCTAATATTTGCTTTTTTAAGGCAAGCCACAATACCAAAAGTTTTTGCTTAGTTTACAGATTACAAACAGTGGGGGCAAAAAATCCCACTGATCTTACTAACAGTCTGTATTCTTAATGGCTGTTAATGGCTTTTGTCAAGGACTCGGGAGCATACGCACTAGAAAGTACATATAACTTGAGCACCTAATGTGTTCTGCTAGCATCAGGAAAAAAGATCAGTTTTTAGTTAGTGAAACCCATTCCAAACTGTGACAAAACCATAAAATCTGAAATGCAGTATCCTAGGAGATTTTCAGATTTGTCTAAGTTTGGCTCTGCAGATTTAGATCTCTGCACAAAGTTCTCATTCTTGATTAATCATAAATTAGAAGAGCTCGCTTTCCAGTTTATGAAGAGCACAGCCAGATTCTCCCAAGAATTAAGCATGAAGAGCCACTAGTCTTGGAAAAGCAAATCACTGCACGCAGACTTTTATTCCTGCTTTTCATGATTTACAGAAGTATAACCCCAGGCTTCTGTCCCCACCACCATTAGTTAATTTAAGTAAACTGTGTTCACGAAGTGAACAACCTCTGTGTTCCCCAGTACGCCAGGCATTTTTTTTTGTTTACTCTTCTTCATATCTCTCCTTATCAATTCTTTTGCAACTAAGAGAGGGATAGCCATACATTTCATTGCAGTTCTTTCAGTTTTATTCTACTGGCATTTGGACTTCTCATTCCCACATAAACACACAATGTGCATAAGCTGGTTTCCAACAGTTAATGTCCATTGTGCTACACTCGTGTTACGAAGCTTAGAATTTGTGCATTTCATTAAAGAGTTTTCTGTAAAAGAAGAAACTAAAATTACATGAAAACTACTTCAAATTTTGATACCTGAAATTGTACTCAAGTTCTACCTCCAAAAGTCCTTCATTATTTCACGCACATCCATCACTAACACGTTATCTAGGCCACAAAATCTATACATAGGTTGTATCAGGTAATCTAGATCTGAATATTGCCTCTTTGAGCTCCAACAGAAATGACTGAGAGAAAATAATGTAACTTTATAACTTGTCACGTATATAGAGTCAATATCTATGGCTTCAGAAAGGCTCTTACCTTGAGAAACAAAGCTCCCTTGGAAGCCAAGGAGTCCATTCCTCTTCCATTGGGGTAACAGTGATAGGCAGCATCCATAACAGGATAGCGGCTGGCAAAAAGTAGACCACTGTTCACAAACTTAAAGCTACAGCAGCCATGGCAACTGTAGACCCCAACATCATAGACAATGTATTCAAAATAGTGATGAAGCTGCTCTTTCAATTTCTCTGCAGCTCTTTTGTCAAACACTTCCTGCAAACACAGAAAGTCCAAGTTGGCAGGGAAGAAAGCAGAGATCTCATGATCAAAGGTCTCATCTGTATGCTTCTTTTTCCGCACTGAAGTCTTCTTCATGATTGAAGCTTTGTAGAGGAGCTTGTTGTTGACAGTGCTTTGGTCCACTGTACCATCTCCAACACGAACTTTAACTAAGGACTCTCGTGAGGCAGAGTAGCTATCTAAACTCCCAGAATCTCCCTCCTTCTGTTTGTGGTTTGGTGTTTTTGAGATCTCGGCGACACCTTCCAGTGAGGGCTCTGCTGGGCCACTGGCATGAGCCTGGCCATTGACGGTGTCTGTTTCTGTGTCTGACATGTGGCCATTATCCTCTCCATTTATGCGGACAATGCAAGTGTTTTCTTCTCCCTCGTTTGGCTCACCAGCTCCACCTTTATCTTCTCTACTCTCCTCACTGTTGTTTGAGCCAGAATTATCTCCTTTATACTCCATTGATGTTGTCCTTTTGATGCCAGCATTAACAGTACGATTACTGTTATCTCCCCCCTGGGGGGAGACCAAGCTGCTAAAACTTGCTGCGCTGATGGATGTGTTGGTAGGAGAATCTATATATATTTTGATCTGTGGTCTGCTTGCCCCATTTCGAATCCTCTGGCCAATCTCTTTTGCCCTAGCCTGTGTATTGAAAACATTATTAAATCTTGCCAGAGAATCTGGCAGCAGGCAAACATTGGCACTGCCAAAGCAGAAGCTTTTCCCATTGCCTGCAGCCTTCCACTCAGTGAGCAGCGTGGCTCCATTGGCATGGTTCTTGTCTTCTAGTCGGGAGTAGGTGTATGGCCTTCTGGCTGACTGCAGTGGGGACCATAACAAGAAGCCAATCAGAGCGAAAGGAAGAGAGGCTACCAACAGCGCCAAGTAGATGGGAGTGGTAATAATGATGCAGAGTGCATGAAAATAGCATGGATCATCTGCTCTTTGACGTTTTTCATAGGTGGTTGGAACAAAAGAGGCCACAAGCCTATCTGCTAACCAGTAACATGGGAAAATCAGGCCCCAGGAAAAAGAATGCAGAACTGACAGAAAGCTGTTTGGAAATGGGGAAGTGTATAAAACCATTGCAACTTAATTATGACAACACTTCAGGGCCTACTACATGATGTCACTGTGTCAAGCATCCATAAGAACACTGGGAGAGGGCTGGGGAAAAAGGTCCAGTCAGGAGTTTGTTTTTTTTCCAGTGAGAGTCAATAACAAAACTTGAAGAGCACCATTTCACTGTGTTGGAGTAAAAATGAAACAAGGCCACTGTTTTCGTCTGGCTTTCTGGCATCTATACTTGTCAAAGGATGTCATTGTTCACTGGAGGCTGCCATAAAGAAACACTCTGGAGGCAAAAAGAAAATCTGTAAAAACAAAAGACACAAAATATAGGTAACAGTTATTAAAAGTTTAAAGCAGATCTTCTCATTCCAATTTTGCCTTACAGTCTAAATTATTTCCTCTTTTTTTTTTTTTTCTTAATTTAT
Source organism: Morus bassanus (assembly GCA_031468815.1). Taxonomy (NCBI): domain Eukaryota; kingdom Metazoa; phylum Chordata; class Aves; order Suliformes; family Sulidae; genus Morus; species Morus bassanus. Next base: position 25,877,181 of record CM062573.1, read on the forward strand.
CATTTTTAATAGTCTGTTAAAGACAATGGATCTAGGGCAGCTCTGACAACAAGGGACTGGTATTTCTGCAGATGAAACCAGTACATTGACCATTTAATGCACATGACTAATGTTGTCATGAAACACATTTCTGTTATGAATTTTAGGCGTTACACTGAGAAATATAGTTTGGAGTTTCTTTTATTTTATAATCCAGTCACACTAATATAAATATTTATTTATAGTACCTGTTTTCAGAACCTTGCAAATGGAGTTTAGCAGTTTTCTCTAGGCTGCTCTAAAAGACTATTACATCTAGTATTTTATCACTGAAGTTAAACTTGCTTGAATTGCCAAAGTCCTTAAAAAAAAAAAAAAAAAAAAGGTGATATGATGGCGGTACAATGGCAAAGGCACCTTGTATTTAAGAGCAGAAAACATTTGTTTGCTACAAAATATTATTTGCTTTGCTGCAGTTTAAAACAAAATGGGTTGATTTAAATCAATTAAAAATACTCTTTGTATGGCTGAATATGGTTTCAAATTTTTAATTTTCAGTTTATTAAAAACAGTCAAACTACTTTGCTTTAATTTTTAGGTATTTAATACTCATTTCAAGCTGCAGTTCAGTTTCATTCAGCTACAGCCCACAAAAACTCCTGATATGATTTCCTATTAAAGGTTTCTTACATGTAGTGAATACTTAAGCAAAATATAAATGAATCATAATTAACATCATTGTTTTTAAATTCCAGTTCTCAGCTTTGAAGGAAACAATACTAATTGAATATATCAAATAAGAAAAACAGTTTCACATCTTTCCTCTGAAGACAGACGATGTCTTTCAGAAGTTGTCTTACCAGTTGGGAAATCCTGACCCGCGGTATTTAGCAAATGTCACGATTAACCAAAGACATCAAATTGTTAGGGGCCTGATCTTATTAAAAAAGCTTGGCAGTATACATACAGCTTACATACTTTTTTAAAGTCATTTAAGTCATTTGAACAACTTCTAGTATGTTGAGATTTTAACACAGGTTTTGATAATATGAAATATAAGTTACTTTAAAAAAAACAAGTACTCATATTAATCAAACTTTGTCAACCTTGAGAATGCAATGTCACTCTCCATAAACTGATACTGTGATGTTACCCAGCAAGAGGAGCAAAGCTAGATGACTGATGAAGGCAGAATTCCCATTTATAATGTTTCAAGTTTCAAACCTAGAATGTAAATAATATTAAGCAGCACTGGATAAAACCGTCCACCAGATAAGCAAAAGAGAGGATGTACACTGGACCATGCTTCAAAACCCATCTTTATTTTTGACATCTTGGAGAGATGAAAATTACATATCAATATGTATTGGCATAAGTTGAATTAAAATTTGGGGCTCTCAGGGAGTCGAAATTAAGGAAATAATTTGATGTGTATTTTAAACATTCTGCAGCAGGGCACCCAGAGACAAAAGGGCATTCCTATTTCTATTTAATAGCAAATAAAACAATGATACAGGACATTGAAGAGAGAAATACAGTTTCACAAAGCAATGTCACCTTAGAATCAGAATAAAAATGCAATTCTTCAATTTCCTCTCACCTTTTAGATTTCTGCTTCTTCAAACCAAGCCCTTGAACTGATTTATGTTCCTACTGTCAGCATATTTTTAATTGTGGTACACATGCAATACCAGACTGCCGACACAGAGTATACTGTACAGGTCAGAAGCAGTAAGGCAGGCATTAAAATACATGGCTTAACTAGTTCTCTTTTTATCACACATTTTTTGTTTATTAACGGTAAGAAAATTCTTCCCTCAGTCTAGATTCCTGATCAGCAGGACTAAGAGTAGTCACAGCACGTCAGATTTGCAGCCATACATTTTTGGTAGGCACCATGGCAAAGAAGAATTTTAATAAAGGAACAGATGAAGATGAGATAGTTTTGCAGATATTTCTTCCCAGAAGTGAAAGGCGACCCTGGGGCAAGCAAGTGTTAGTCTAAAAAAATCTAGTGAGATGGTGACAGGGGCTCATAACAGAAACTGACTGGAGATAGGAATCAAATTCTAAAATAGAAAAATCAGGTTGGGTAGGGACAAGATTGTAAAAACCTTCAAAAGCGAAACCAAGTAGTTGGTACCCAAATATTATAGAGAAGGCAGAGTCAGAAAGCACATGCATTAAAAAGGATGGCAGTGCCACAGTAGAAAACTGCTTTTAACTACTGTGTCCCAGGCAGACAAGAAAAGCTGTATCTTAGAGATCTTATGTAGAATCTTCAAAACAGCAAACGATAATAAATACGCATGTACTGATACCAGGAAAAGATCACCAAATACTGACCAAAAATAAAAAGGGGTGGGGGGAAGGATAGAAGAAAAAGGAGCTGTTTTACTGCAGGAACAGACACATAGCCTTCTGAGTGTAAGAATAACATCCCTGTGATTGCTAAGTAGCCAACTGCATGTTTTGCCAACACCAGGCAGTCAGTTACGTTTAATGGGATATACAGTCCTGTGTATTTTTGCCCTGATGGTACTCTTTAGATTGGAAAGGTTGGATCAAGGCAAGTTATTTTTTTTGTTTTTAATTATTAACTTAGCATAACTTCCACAATCTTATGCAATATGTTTGAGTTTAAATAAATGAGTGACTAGTCAAGTGCCAAATAACAAACACTTGGCATTTACTCATTGCCAAAGGCATTTTGGGATGTTGATAATAGGGGGAAGTCTAGCAGATTTGTTTTCCTGAATGATTTTTAGGACTCGTCAGTAAGAATGCTCAAAAGAGACTCTGGCATCTACCTATCAGATAGAAAAAAAATAACTTAAAACCTGCCCAATTACGTAATTATCATTAGACAAGAAAAAAACTGTAAAAAAGTTATTCTGTTCTACTGGATGCTTAAAATGCTCTATAAAAGCCCTGTCTATTTACATAACCACTCAGTGGACCAGAACAGCTCTTGTTTACAACAGTGCCATGGGTAAACAGAACAGTTTGGGGTACGTGAAGTGAGGACGGACTGCAAACCTAATGACCTTCCTGGTGAAAGCTGCAGTTGTGTTGCAGACTCCCAAGATCAATTTGACTTTTACTATTTTAAAATAACACGCCAGAAAAAATGTAGAACCACAATGGATCAATAGTGATTCGTCTAATTAGGTCTACTGTAGATAAGTATTTTCTTAAGAATATGATGACAGGGTGTTACAACTCCTAGGCAAACATGACATCAAGTGACAATTTTGTAAATACAGTAGTCAGTGCCTGCTCAATAATGCCATGAAGTAAAAAAAAATCAATCCAACATAATTCGTGCCGGTTCTGTTATGGACTGCAGCATCAATAATCTACAAGATAAAGAGCTGTCCAGCAAACTATAAAATGCTCAACTAAAATGGCTTCACAAAACCAATTATCCAGATTATAGGGACATACTAAATCTAAGGAATTCTTGCCTACTGTAGATACAACATATTATCATGTCTATTAGTAAAAAAAGGAAGAAAAATGAATGCAATCAGAAATCCTTTCACGGGATAAGATTACACAGCAAGTATCATATAGCAGATTGGTTCAGACTGAGGTCTGTTTTAACAACATTTAGCAAGAATGTACTTCTTTGTAAATGCTAAGGACTGAATGATGCTTCAAGGCCACATGGGTGACTCTGACACTTCCTCTGCCTTAAACAGGGATAGTATCTTTGAAAACCAGGAATGTACTGGGCAGTTTTTGACCAGGTGCCAGCTGCATTCCTCATTGCTAGCCAGCTGAAGTGGGGAAGCAATAGGGATGTGAGTAGAGAGACGCATTCGATCCATTTTGTTCTATGAATTCTAATGGAATTCTCACAAAAATGATATGAAAGTACAAAAACGCTGGTACCACAGCAAGTTTTAAAATATGATAGCTGGAGAAAAAGGAGGAGGGAATCATGAACTGGGTGTCCTTTAAATTTTTGCATATTGCAGACAGACATAGGCGCATCGAGGCCCTAATTAAAAACACTCTTCTTGCAAGTCAAATATTATTCTAATTTATTAATCTTATAGATGAAGGAAATCACACAATTTGTCAAATCTCTGTTACAGACTTACTGGTACGCACATGAACAGGAACTAAGTTTCCTACTCTTGCCTCTTAGCTACAAAACCATATGCATGCTAGTGCCTCAAAGCCACCCAAAAAGAAAGAATTAAGAAAGTCATGAGAGACACATTTTATCTCAGCAAGATCTTAAAGGGTGAGGGAAGGCACCACGTGAGTCAACTGTAACCTGGAAAACATATCTTCAGCAACATCTCTCCTAATGCAACGGTTTAAATAGAGCCTCAAGCTAAAGTGCCTAAATCCTTGTGATGAAGGGTATTACTTGGTAATCCAATGCTTTATTCAGAGGGGTTTGAGAGATTAAGGGAGAATTTAAGATATTGCAATGAAACAGATATTTTTGTATGCTACACAGATGTAAGCTGCAGTCTTGTTTAGTTGTTTTTATTATTTTCTAAGTGTTTGAAGGCTAAAAAAAGACTTTATTTATTACAATGTCATTGTAATTTGAAGCAGAGAAATACAGCTTACCACAGTGCTACCACTACATCATGCAAAACAGCAAAAAATGAGTGTTTGAAACTGAGATTAGGCAAAATGAAGATCTAAGATAACTGAAGGAATTCCCACTCAGGCTCTCATCCTTGCTTATTAGACAAACCACAACTTAATCTCTGCTTTCCTCCATGGTCTCACCTGGTTTTGCTTCCACACACACTTCATAAATTCTCCCTTTCTTCATTCAGTCTTTTTCCCCTGATTATTCTTATACATGCTTTTAATTAGAGTCTAGTTCAAGAACTAACTACGCTTCTGGGAAAAAAACCTACTCCAAAAGGCAAAATACACATGAACTGTTTGCTGTGCTTGATTACATGACTGTAATTACAGACATGCAGCCATCTCAAGGTGCCAGTGGCTCTAATGGAGATGCTTTCCTGTTCCCTTGTGATCACTTCACAGCCTGATGTTTTAACGGAAATCCTGTCATCCTGTGTAGGACTCATTCCATGAAGCAGTTCAAGATGTAGGGTAAGGGGATTTAAGCAGCACTTACCGGCTCACCTTAACTTTGACTTAAGCAATAACAATTTACAGCTTATGAAAATCTTAGTAAAAACTTAGGAAAAAAGTGGAGCCACTATGATATAAGCAGTTGAATTAGATCTATTACTGATACTGATGAATAAAGCAGTACCCATTCAAAGTAAGGATTTGTCAGAAGGAGAAGGGAAGGAGGAAAGTGTTTTTGCAGACTTGCCATTGTGATGTTCATTTACCAGTTTCTTCCTAAACTTTTGTCCTTCTTTCTAAAGAAGGTAATCAAACATTGCCTAGCTACTCTGCAGCTTGCCTCTTATGTCCACAGTCTGCCATCAGGCAAGATGTCGTTATAAACAAGATGTCTAGCTTAACTGAACTAACCTGTAAAAAACTAAATATTAAGAAGTGTGAATTTACAAGTCTCATTGAATGCCAGTGACATCAGCAGTTAAGTATGTGTCTGCAGGGGAAAAAAACAAAAACAAACACAGAAACCTAGCCCCACAAATTCACAGAGCCTGCTTAAGCCTCTGGCTTATTTAGTAAGGAGTAGAGTTCTGATGATGCAATCTCTGTTCAAAATAAAGAGGTATTGAGCACTTGGGCTAAATTTTCAAAAGGAGTCTTTGGAACCTCAATGATGCCTCTCACTGACTTTCTGTAAAAGCTGTACATGTAAGCAGATATAGTGCTGTTATCAACCACAGCCTTGGCAGCTTAAGGGGCCTGAAACAGGGCTATGAAGTCAATTGGCCACTCAGAGCAGATCAGCCCTTCTGTAACGGAGCCCACCCTACTTGAGCTGGATGGGTAGTGACAAAGGCAGCTCTGGTCACCTATATGACAGCCTGTGCACCAATACCAGCCTGTAAACATAACATAAGCTGAATAGTCAGATACATGCCATGTAGGAACTTTTTAGTAGGGCATTTAGTTCTACTTCATTGCAGGGCGCAAAGACTCATCTAAAAATCTGAACTCCAGAAACTTTCATCAATTATTTTTATTTCAGTGGAAATAGGAGCAGATCGACAGTTTCTGTTGTATTTTAGAGGGCCCAATGCCACAAACGCCTCTAAAAATATCATGGTTATGCAAACTAAGTAATACAACAACCAATGCCAGTGATGATCAGCAAGGACATTACTTTAAAACGTAAATTTAAGTGCATCATTTGAGTAACTTCTTCAGGAATTCATACCAAAAAAATCCTAATCAGCAAAACTGTCTCTTCTTGTACAGGAGACACAATCGCGTATTTCCAAATTACCAATTCATATTTATGGCCTTAGGAACTAGTAAGAAGTAGAATCGACAGCATATCCTCTAATGGCTGAAAATAACAGTAAATACTTCACACAGATTTAAGTTTTCAGAAAAGCTTTGCCATCAGGCAAGATTTAGAAAAAAAAAATTAATCTGACCACTTGGTGATCTCACTCAGTACCTGGAAAGCTAAACACTCTCTGTTTTGAGACCTTATTTGGTGTACTTCAGTAGTGAGACAACTGCAGCATACAAATGCATGAATCTGTGACACTAAGCTCTGTTTATACAATAGAAATGGAATGGGCTTTATTTACAAAAGCACCTTTTAGTGTGCTTTAGCCTCCTATTTTACAGGAGCTGGAGTAATTCAATAATGGCTAAATAAATCTGATCTTTGTAGATCGTTTGTTTAACAAATTTTAGTGAGATGGAACAATATTAGCTTTGGGTGCCCAAGATAGAATTGGAGGTAAAATTTTTGCTACTCATCTTTCACCTTCTAAAACCTCCAGAGGCCTGACTACAGCCATGCCTAGTCCATAAATTGTCGGGGGCCTAGGCTCCCTGGAAAATTAAAAGCTGTACTTTCTCAAGCAGCACTTTAAGCCTTCAGGCCTCTGGTTAGTCCAGTATGGCTCATCAGATAGAATTATCAAGTAATCAATTTTCCCCAGAGTGGGTATTTTTATACTGTTGAAGTTATTCTTAACAGCTGGCAAAGAAGAGTTATTTTAGCCTACAGTAAATCCAACACAAATCCGTGCCAATAAATATCTGTTCTATAAAAAAGCTCACATACAATTCTCAAACTACTTTATAAAGGAAATTAAAATGCAACTCAACTGAATTAAAACACAGCTACTCCTATAAAGAAAATTAAAGTACATTTCTTCATGTCCTACATATGAAAAATTGGAAAAACACAGCATTTGTAACTTAAGTAAGTTTTCATGGAAAACCTGAGATTAGACTCCTTAACTCACAATTTCCTGCTCTACTGACAAAGGCGTATTTCCTCAGGATTCACAGAGATCTAATTGTATGGTGGATAATCATAAAAGAATCAGCATTACTCAAAACTCAACACATAAATACTGAATCTTTCCCCCCAAACTTGTTACTATATCAGCCTGACAAAAATGCAAGAATTCAAACTCAAGATTTTAAGATTAAATTGTTCTGAGATACATGCAACAAAAATACTCAGCCTTTCTCAAACAGTTAAATATAAGCCTATTAAAATTCTGTTTAAAAAACAAAACAAAAAACCACCAACCCAGAGCACTCTTCACTTTTGACTTTTCAAATGTGGCAACAAATTCAAGCAAAAATATTTTGTAAATTCATTTGTAAATCCATTTCACTGTAATACACCGGTAGACTAAAGTTCACCAGTCCTCTCGCATTTTCACTACTTGTTTCAGAGTAAGACATAAAAAAGACAGTTATCAATATATGGGTTTTTTTAATATCCCATCCAATCAGTTTGTCTAAGAGAACATTTGTTGCCATCTTTACATAAAGCATAACTGAAATTTGCTCAGGTATTAAAAAGCTATTCGTCTCTCAAATACTTGTGAATGAAATATTTAAAACCACAAAATCTGTTTGGTGATTTGTCTTTAAACCACTCCTAAGAAAGCAGAGATTTTGTGCAGGTTGATTCTAGGAAGCCTCATGCTGTGTTACAACTACAAAACACATCACAGAACAGTGGTGCAGACCTATTTCAACTCTTCACTGCCTATGGTAGAGTAATACACCACTCCTTGTTACTCAGGGTATCACTGGAAGAACAGTAAGTTATACCTAATAAGACCCATGCCAAGAATCCACTTACTATCTAACTACACGTTTGTAGAGACACCCTAGAGCATTTTTTTTTAAATGTTTGCCACCAAAACAGACTCCCACAAGACTGCAAAACAGGACTGCAATATGTTTCCCACTCATCCTAAAACTTATTTCACTTTTTATTAAGCATTGGGTTATACAGAAAATGCTGATCCTGCCTCTTCTGCTTCCGAGACAGCCTGACAAACTGGAAAATGTGCTCAGTGTGTTCTGGACGCCTCACTGTTACAGCACAGGAAGCAATGTTCAGTCACAAAACATTCTTTGAAGTCTACTAACACCACCTGATGGGAACGAGGTTTCTGGCTCTCTCCCCTAAATTGCCTAAGGCTCTCCCATATTTTCTGCTGGGAGAACAGATCCTGGCTCACATCTGGATGCTTCCAACCTTTCAGGTTCCATGTTTCAGAGATTCCTACTCCACATACATCACTGTGGTTTTGTGCGTGGGTTGCGGGGGGGCATTTGGTAGAACAAAGTGAGTGCAAAATTTGAGGGGGGGTAGGGAAGAATCTTACTTCTGAGGCAAAAGATTTTATATCTCTGTGGAAGAACAAGAATAAAGGGAAATACGATTTTTGTAGCATGGACAAAATGATGTTATGTTAATCCATAATACACCCTGAAACATGAAAATTGTAGCGTTGTTACTCAAAGTGGTCCATGTTTAGAAAAGAAACAAGAGAAGCTATGCTAAATATGGAACATTCTAACACTTCTACCACTAAATCAGAGAATAGCGTAAGCCAGTAAAAGAACCTGGTAAGAATTTAAATGGAGAGAACAATGAACAAGTGAAAATGAGCAGCTACTTTATTTGAGTATGCATATTTGCATACGTATTCTGTGGACTTTTATTTTCCTTAAAAATACAGTAATTGTTTATGTTTTTTCTGTCATTAAATGCAGTTGTAAAGATCAGGAAAATGTACAGAGATTTCCTTTTACACCCCTGACACCCATTTTTTAATTACTCTTGCAACTACAATGAAATCAGCAAGTTTTCTACACCCAGAATGAGCAGGAGGGACTGAGTAGATTATTTACATATTTAAAAGGAATCCTTGCAGTGTTCTTGTGTGATCACCACCAGATGATGCACACTAGATGCCTCTCAGCCATCAGCAAAAGAAAATTTGTTTAAATATTTAATATGCTTTTAAAAAATTCTACTGAGTCAAACTATTACCAGTTTTTTCATTGTGAATGAAAGTAAAATGTTTAATTGAAACAGCTGTTACTTAATAACTAACCAGAAGCTGTGGACACGAATGCCTGGTATTTCTAGACTAGTTTTTAATGCATGATATATTTCATGCATGATATTTTCCATATACTAGAATATAAGACAAGTCTAAATAAAATGTCAAGTCAAGCCAAATAAAAGAAAACTTTAGAGAACCAGAAGCGTTGACTCCAAAATAGACCTGGGCCTATCTCCAATATAAACTTGATCTCAGTATTAGATTTAGGATGCAAAGCAAGCATCCCAGATCCTCACTGCTGCTTTTACTCAGTCAGGTAAGCTTTACCGTTGCAACCATTTAGCAAGAAGACAAGATACTACAAATAAATACTGCTGTTCCAGAGGGAAAAAAACGGAGTGCATTAAAAATTGGTCAAAACATGGTCAGAAAAACAAAAAAGTAGCATTTCTTTTTTTTTTTTTTTACCAGATCTCTGAGGCATACTCACAGTGCAAGCAACTAATTTTGCCTTCACAAAGTTTGGGTTTAGTAGCTTCTACACAGCCACTTCTACCATGGCAAGTTAAACGGGATTTTGGTTTTACAAGATCTGCACTGATGTATTTTTCAAGTTTGTTGCGTTCCCTGGACCAATGGTGCAGTCCATTGTTTTCAAAGAGCATCCTTAGACATGTACAATACCTGTATAAATTATCAGGGTTATAAAAGTGCTAAGAAGTAGAGCATTCACACAGCAGAATCTTTGTTAATAGCAGTGCCTAAAGCTGCAAAGATTTTTGCCATATCTTCCAAACCAACATAGTCTTGTCCTGCCATTAAATAAACTCACTTTGCACTGTGATTCACTTCAGAATTCAATTTTTAAGAGTCATTTTGTAGAGCAGAAATACATTTCTAAAAAATTCAATTGTCTTTACTAGAAAAGCAGGCCTTCATGTGTTGAATGCTATGATCTTGGAAGTGAAGGTCTTTAGCACTGAAATGAAATTCATATTCCACTGTAAGGCTGCATTATGTCCTGCATGTAACAGGACATTTGTCAAAGAAAAAGGTATAAGTCATGGAATGCTACGTTTCTGGTACTTTTCATCTCCTTGGCTTTGGGTTATCTCATCCCCACTACAAACTTGAAGTTGTCACATACCAATATCTGACAGTCTGTGTTATGAATGGTACAGCTTCACTGATGAAACAGCAACTGTCTTCTTTTTTTTAAGGGCAAAGTTATCTTTATTAGCTATTAGTTGCATTTCTACCTCTGCTAACTGCCCCTTGCCTATGTTACACTTCGCAGGACATACATTTACTCGAGCACTGCAGGTAGGGATGCCATTTGTTTGTTGGCCATGGCTCGTACTACTCCGTTGCCTTTAACAGGACTACTCCCAGAGGTAAATTTGCAGCAGTGAAGCAAATGCATACTGGGAAAATATCAGAGCACTGTTAGACAGAATAACATTATTTATATAATTCTGATTATTATGCATCCCAAATTTTGTAAGATTTGAGGTGATACAGAGGGAACATACTGGTAATATCTTACATAACTTAAACAGTTTCTTAAAACAGCATCCCATGGATGCCTGTTTTTGAAGTGTTTAATGAGGTATACATAAAGAGGGTAATAATTATAATGGGGGTGTAATGAGCTTCACTATCAACAGGAGTCAAAGTACAGTAGATTTTTATTTCAGACAATTATTTCTATGTGCAGTAAACGCACCAGCAAAACTAAGGAAATAAAGCCTTTGAATTACCTCTAGTGAAGGAATTCACAAAAGAGAACTTTAATTTTCATTCTGAATTTGTTATATGAATCTGACAGTTTTTAAGCTGATAAATCAAGAGACCAGAAGCCCCGTGTATTGACACAGAGCTATACATTACAGCACAGGAAGTAGAACTTCAAATTCCAGTGTGTCTTGGCTACAGGTAACAAGAAATGACTTGTGTCTATGGAATTAAATGTCAAACTTTCCACACCGAAAGGACAGCTCACTGTAATATGATCGAGACAAATATCAGCCTTAGCTCAGAGTAGCAGACTGCTATCACAAAGACACCCATGGACCAGCATCATCCACAAGCTACACCGTTACCCAAAAGTGAATGACCTTTTCCTAGGGAAGAGAAGTCATTTATTTACAAGCCACGTTGATTCACTCTTGAGCCCTACAGCCAAAACAATCAAAGTTCCTAAGTACTGCTGATGCATTTTGTAGTAAGTGCTGTCAAGCTGGTCAGGGCCTGGGCTGAGATCACTGAACTTGCATAGGACACCGAAAGCAGGTACCACCAACCAGCTGGTTACACTCTTCATTCTGGTTAACAGGATTATTGATCTGGTTTGATGGGAAATACTACAGGGCAAAAGCCATAAAGCCGGTACATACAAGATTAAGCCACTTCATCTTTCCAAAGACAAAAAACTCTTGTACTAAAATTAAAAAAATTTGTGTTCTGTTTTTTCGTTCTATGTTCTGTTTTTCCTAATGAATAATTTTTCCTTTGTATCTCAGATTGTCTTATGCATTTAAAGAAGTAATTTTGTAGCTGAGATCAAAACTACGCTCTGAAGTTATTATCCTGAAACTAATTGAGAATTATGACTAGCTCCACTAAGGCAAAGAAGCCCCACTGTTAAGCAGTGAAGACAGTAAGACTTTGCTGCTCACGCAGCTGATAACACAACTTGATTTTCAGCATTATAAGAAATTAGGTAAACAACTCACATAGGTCAGTGAGAGCTCCAGCCTAATATCATAAAGCTATTGTTAGTAAACCACAAACATGTGAAGGTTCCTTCACTTGCTGCTTGGCATATTAATTATGTCACCATTATACTGTTTTTAAACACACAGTTGATACATATCTTGATAAAATTACAAGGAACTGACAGAAGAAAGGAAGGTATGAATACAAGCTAAGTAAATTCAAAGAAAATTCCTTTAAGTTCCCAAACCACTTCTCTAGTATGAAAGACATTCTTTGAAGTCAGCTGTTATTTAAATGGAGGTTTACTGATTATTCTTTTTCTACACCCAGGATTTTCTTTGCTGCCACATTATCTGAAAACAAAGCAGAACAACAACAAATAAAAGCCTTAATTCTATGTTTGCGAATATTTCTCCAAGCCAAATAGCTGCCTTGTTTTACCACATTCATCCCGCTTTTCAATTGCAAGAACTCTGACAAGTTTTGAGGAAACAACTGCTTTTGTAATCAACATTGATGTCTACAGGAAAATGTGTATTAGCTGTTCCCTGTCTCAGGCCTCTAGTAAGGTACTTACATTCACCAGCTACATCACAGCTACTTGCTGTAGTTATATAACACATATTTGTACGTTACAGTTGTATAACAAGTATGCACTGGAAACTGTGAAGTATTTGTTTTAAGTCAGGACCCACTTCTGAAAGTTCTTCGCTCAGTCCATCTACTCATACCCACAAATCTACATAACTGATTTGCAAGAAGTAATTCAGCCAGGTCTAAACCTTTTTCAGACTGTAGCTGTGGCTTTTCAAGCATGCCATTGTAAACACCAACTCTCCAGTCAGCTACAACCAGTGTCAGTCTCTGAAGAAACTCGCATCACCTACTTGTGGCAATAGCCATGTGAAAAAAGTACTCTGAAACAAAACTTGACTCGGTAGAGAAAAGAAGATCAGGAACCTAGAACTTTGCATTACTTTAACAGCACAGATGCTGATTATCTTATAGGACAGAGTTCAACCCAAAACATTTCTCTACAATGTTGTGCTCAGTAGAATATTTGGAAAGTTGAAATAACAGGTTTATGGGCTTTCGGGGGGGCTTCTATAAATAATTTTTTTTTAACTCTTTTTTTCTGACTTCCTCCCCACGCATGTACCTCCTAAGCAATCTCCCACTGGGGCTCAGAACAAGACCTTCTTTTACAATCTTGGGATATGCTTCAAACACTATGCTTGAAAACACACATTAATACTCATCAGTAGCAGTGCTATATTTTAAAATAAATGTCAGAATAAAGGACTTGAATAATACTGAATGCAAATGCTCACTTTGCCTTTTATTACTACACACAAAAGGTGATGCCACCTGCAAATTAAGTTAATACCACAGCAGCTGAAGGCCAGCTTCTATCACCAGGACACAGGGGACTTGGATACAGGTGTCAGATGCCACAAACTCCTCCAAGGGAGATCTCCTATTACTGACCTCTTCTTCCTTAATTTGATTGCATTTCAAAAACAGGCATGTTAAAAACAACATCAGAAATGCTAAGAGTAACATTCAGAGAAGTCAGAATTAAGACAGCTTGTACATATCACCTGCAAACCCAAACACAATGAAGCACTGAGGTGAATGACCTCATCCTTAGTCCACTGGGGTTTTGAAGTCTAAATGGATGGGAATTACTCATATGAATCTAAAATAAGAATTCACCTATAAAAACCTAGGTTTTAATATACAGTACCACAAATAGAAATAAAAAGTTGCACTCAGCAAAGCATATGGACAGCTTTATAAATGAATTTAGTGATTATATTCCACTGTGTAGAATGACCCTTTCTTAAATCCCATCACTGCAGCAATCATCAACATGGACCTGGCTGACACTAACAGATCTCAGTGTTAGATTTTAAAGTATACTGATCCAAAAACTGGACATGATGTTTACCATTGTGCACGCGCTCCTGACCGGGAATGGCACATTTGAAAACAAACAAGTTCTGCATGCATGCATTTGGCTCCAAGATCCACTTCTGATTGCTACAAACATACAAACCTCTGGCTTTATTTGGAGGACAGACTGATGGCACATTTTAAATTGTGAAAGCTGATCACATGCCACTGATCACATTGTGTCAGCTTGATGTGTAAGCGTAAGATTTCAGTGTCCGAATGCTTTAAATAATTACCAGAAAAACTGCATTTTTTCAAAAAAGAATAATCTCTGGGATAATCAGAGTACTCAACAAACCACGCATACTTTGGTTACCAACTGTACTGATATCTTGGTTGTTTGGTACGTCAGTGAACTAACGTTTTTTTTTTTTAATTCAGTCATCTCTCCAAGTTGCAATGTGAAGAGAAGAGAGTTTCAGTTAGTTCTCCTCTAACTACATCTTTGCTTGCTTTTACAAAATACACAATGCTTCACGTTAAAATACCATCAGCAGAAGAATCAAAACAGAACTCTCACCATTAAGTAATTTTTATGATATGTAAAAATTGTATTCCCTTACAAGCTAACTCACGAACTACAGACTGCAGCATGTTTTCCAGATGGGCACCAAGTAGTCAAACCCTCACAATCACTGCCACCAGCATACTCACCTATTCTTACAAACAAAATACATTTGTATCCTGAATACCCTCTGTCTGAACTCTCCAGTTACCTATAAAAGATTTGGTCTCTGTCTGAAACCACACACTTGAGACTTCCCAGGAAGCACAACATACAGTAGCAGTCATCAGCTGTAACTCTAGCAACCACAGGGAAAACAGCTGAGGAGGAATATTTGATATTGTGCCTCATATGAGGAGGCTGCAAGCTGATGAGATTTAACTACTTGTAATTTCAATTTCACATGGTGAGGCTAGGACAGACTTGATGCTTTAATTCAATAAAAAAAAAATCTCTTATTTATAAATGGATAATCTAGGCAATGTTCCCATCAACTATTCAAAGTAATCATAATGCAGGATGTCTGACTTAACTTTCCATTTTGTTTTATGAAACAAACCTGTTAGCTCTAGTTTTTAGTGATTTACTAGCTTTGGACACATATGTCCCCATTTCTTTTCCCTATCTTTCTTTCCCTTCAAGAAATCCTTTGAATCACTTCTATTTCTTCTTATTTGAGGGAGTATAACTGTATCATTATTATTATTACTACTACTACTTTACGGAAATTCCCAAAACAGGAACACCTAGAGAAAAAAGTTTATCACCAACAAAAGACTTTACCATCCACACAGTAGGAAACCCGAATCTTACAACGTGCCTTGTTTTTTCCTCTGCCTAACATTTTCTATTTCACAGTTTTCTTTCAATGCATGCAGACATGTAAGTAGTGCTAATACATCTTGTTTCTACTCATTCGTAGTTATACAGTATACAACTGCTTTCAAGGTAGCACTTTTACCTACTTTTATATTTAAAACCCTACCTTCAAGACATCCTAAATTAAAGAGAAACATTACAGGAATGAACCAGAGATGCGTCCCTTGTCCTCAGCTTTAATCTCAAAGAGACAGTGGTAATGATGGAATAAAAACTAACTGAACTGTCAGGCCAGGACTAAAGGCTGACCTCCACAACAGCCTAATACTGTAATTCTAAATAACTTGCATTACTCTTTTTTTTATTGCACTGGTAGGAAAAATTTGATGACCAGTGTAATGACCAGGTTATGGCAGCCAATATAGGACAAAGCACTGATTCACAAACTTCTAGACATGCTTCACCATTTCTGACATCTCTGTATCATCCATGGCCCCAATTCAAATGCTGCCCTGCCTTTGCCTCCTTGCCACTGCACAACACAAGCAGCTGAGACAGGGTGATCCAGAAACTGCTGAGCAGCAGGAGCTGTGGCAGACACAAAGCAAAGCACATTCCTGTGCTTGCCCCTAGGCGAGCTCTTGGACCTCTGTGTGCACCTCCTCATTCACTGCCCAATTTCCCAGTCAAAGCTGACTTATCTGCTTGAGTTCTGTGCGGTGTTAAACCTTGAATTTAGGCACAGCTTGTTAGGGAGGCACCTCACTGATCAGGAGCCCAATGAGCTAGTGAACCTGCAGCCAGTCAGCACATCAGAAGACAAGCTGCCCTCTGAAAATAAACAAGACTTTTAATCTTTGAGGCAACAATCAGCTGTGTAATAGTCAAGCTACTTTCCCCACTGAGATCACTTAATTTCTTGCCCTGTGTCTCACCCCTTCACACCACAAGCTTTTAGGAGCGCAGTAACTGTCTATCTTGCTGTCTTGAATGGACAAATTATTACTCATCATATAAGATTTCTCATCATATATATAAAAAGATATATTTCATACTCATCACATTAAAAACTGATGCATTTTCATCAACATAATTAATGTTTGTTGTATTATCACTCAAATAAGTATATACAGTTGTGGTTCGAGAAAAACACTCAGCTCTAAAATAGCACTCTTCATCCCCGGGATCAGTGCAAATGCAGCTGGTAATTCAGCTTTTGTGAACAAGTCATCAGCATGACTAGCATATTAACATCTCAGTCAAGGAGCAACACTTAGAAGCATTCTTTAAAGGTTAATGAAATGGCTCAATATACTTCAGCAGGGATTATTTCCAAGAAACTGGTTAAGGGCAAATGGGCCTCACTTGAATTTTAATTCAAATTATAGTTTTAATCTGAACAGTTAATATAGATGTTGTCTGATTGTTATGAATATATGCTTGCTCCTGTTCCTGTTGTAACCTGCTTAGATTTATTCAAATTAATTGCATATGGTGTTACTGATTAAATTCCCTCGGAAAGAACACAATACTCATATATCATGACTAATTCACTCTCAGCTTATTGATTCTAAGTTCAGAATCATTACATCAGTACAAATGCAGAATGGATGCTACACTTGGTTCACAAAGAAAGCTCATACCAAGAGTAGCTCACAGCAGCCATAACTAATTAACACTGAAGTTGTACACTGTTATCTGCTTCATTTTGCATCGATTTGGTGACCCACTGAAATAATTTTCTGACAAAACAAATAAATAAATACATACACCCCAAACATCCATTTGGAAGCATTCAGCATATTAAGATATTATTCACTGTAAAGACCCACATTGGAGTCCTCTAATGAATTGTCATGACAAACAGATCAAAAGCATCAGCTCCAAAGACCTAAAGACTAAGGAAAAGAACAGATTCATCCAGGCAACCCACCTGCTGCTAGACAAAAGCTGCAATTATCTTTCATATTTCTTAAGCAAGGCTTTATGTCTCTTGCAGGGTAGTCTTCACCTTTGCAGTCTGAAATCTTTGAGGGCTTCTTGGAAATGCATCCCCAAAAAGACCAGACCCTTGAGGTAGAATTGCATCATTCCTTGAGTCATAATGCCCCAGGTAACTGAATCCTCATTCACCAGTTTCTCAACAAAGGCAACCAGCTAGCATTTCAGCTACAAGAAGAGCTGAGACCACTGTATAAATGCAGAAACCGAGAACGACTCTTTCAAAATTAATACTGTCTAAATGCACGTGGGAATATAGCAAACAGAAGAAAGAATTAAAGGAATTCTTCCAATTCTTCCTATATCTTACTGAGAGGAAACATAAATGTTAGGGCCAACTTATCGTAGCCTCATTATCTTCTAAGGAGAAGGGTTCCGTCTGCTGGAGGGTGCCTCTCGGTAATTTCTGGGGATTCTATTTTTATCCAAATAAGGTTTCTTCAACCTAAATCTGCTGAAACTCCTCAAATCATATCTGGTATCACACCCTGAGACACTGGAGATAAAATTCAAAGCACTCAGCAGTCTACTAGATGTTGTCAAAGGGATTATTTAAAGCTACTCCTTGTCTACTACAGACATAAGATATGAACTTAGCAAGAGATACCCCTTTGAATGCAAATAGCTAAGCAACATGAAACAATAAGAAACAACAATAAAGAGGCAAGCAATATTCTATTCATAAAAATAATGCAAGAAGCTCCCAAGAAAGCAGTAACACTGCTTGCTTAACTGGCATGATTGCTGCCTATCTTTCACAAGAACGATGCTGTTACAATATCACTTGGAAATTCTGTACTAAATGCTATTTAGCATTTTGCAAAGTGTTCAGTAGCATGCATTGTTTGTCAAATTTGTTGTTTTATGTGCTTGCACTGGAAATGCTAAGCAGATTTTTTTCTCCAACAGTACAGTTTTTAAAACAGATGTAGGTAGTAACAAGCAAAAAACCCCTACCAGTACTGAGGTTACGCAGTGTATGAGAGATGAAACAGTATCTGCTTCTGTTTCTGTGGTGGTGTATTTCTCTGCAAGGATTAGGAAAGAACTGGCCTTGACAGAAATACTGTGCATAAAGAAGACAAAGCTCCACAATCACTGGAGAGATACACAGGGAGTGGTTTTTTTTTTTTCATTTTTGTTATTTATTCTGCTTTATTTTTTTAATTGCCACCTCTTTTAACATTCTGCAATTTATTATCTAGTGTTCTGTACTTTCTGTATTGTGTGCCGACTTTATGGAAGCATGAGGTCACCTAAACCATTTTAATTAACATTTCTGTTGCATCTATAAAATTATTTAAAAATTTTCTATCCTACTGCTCTAACTGTATATTACTATAATTTAAAAAGGCATTTAAAAGTCTTCAGATAATTTCTGTTATTATTGTAAATTAAATAAGTATGGGTACTATATAAATTAAACATGACACTTGGAAACAAATCATACAGTTTCTGCTAGGCAAAATTCCCAATCAAATTAATAAAGCTTTACCTGAGCTATCCCTAAATAAAAGCTAGAGGAGATGGTCACAGTTACCAGCTACCAACTCTTAATAATAAATTTTTAAAAAATAATTCTAATGCATATACTTATTTTTTCCAAGATTGATTAAATTATTCTCTAGGTATCACTGCAAATTATCTGAAGGTAACACTTAAAATCTTTTCAGGATACACTAAAGTGAGTTGAATAGTCTGTACAGACAGCAAGAAATGTAATTACTTAAAATCCATAACCATGTACAGTTTAAAGAACATAGTTATGATAAACCACCTAACCTGACTTTTAGATTTTCTATTACTTAAGTCAATCTGCTCCTAACTCCTCAGCACATCAGGCACCCTTAGTAGGAATACACAATTGCAGCCAACACCACCAACAGCCACATTTTTAGTCTTTCCTTGCATATTTTACTCTTGTAGGCCAGCTTTTATCCTTGCATTTCTGTGAGCAGCTCAAATCTAAGCAAGTGGAAGCTGTACAGATCCAAAGACAGAATTTGTCCGCTAGTCACTGTGTTATGTGTTCCACAGGAGCAGATCACGACATGCAACTTTGACAGTAATGAAGCCAAAAGGCAGGAGCTGGCAGGCATGTCAAAAAACAATTAGGAGCATTGGAAAACTTGTCTTCAAGAGGGAACTTACTCTGTACCATGCTAACCGTGCTCATGGCTATCCTCACCTAAGTCTAAGATCCATATGAACTGATAAGCATGTAGGTGTGCATGAACTTTCATGTATGTATTTGCATATTTCAACACTGACTAGCAGAACTGTTAAGCTGTTTTATAATCGCTCATATAAGCACTGTAGGAAAGAACAGGTAGATTTATTGTAGTACATATGTGCATGTTTAATACCGCCAGTCCATCCTTCTCCATAGTATTAAATTATTTCTTTCATTGAGACAAGGGCAAAGTATTTTTACTTTATGATATAAAATCTTCCTAAAAACAACAGAAAAGAATTTAAAGTAATCACCGATAATATGAAAAGAATAAAAAAATACCTAGAACTCAGAAGGAATATCTCTCTACTGTGTATAGAGATCCCAAGGGAGAAAGGGCCGGGGAAAAGGAAATTCCCTCATGCATAAAGCTCTTCTGGAGATGAATTCAATATAGTGTGTGTACCTGTGGATTAAGAAACCCCAAACACATAGAATTTACATTCACCTGTTCATTTTCTCCCAAATATGGAACAAAGATATGTCTTTCAAGAGATGCTAAGGCAGAAACAAGAATCTCACTCTTTTGAGCTCATTAAGGAACTAAAAAACTGACTGCCCCCTTTAAGGCTCTGAAAACCTCCTATTAAAATCAGCTTAAATGATACTGTAATGGGTGCTGATATGCATAACATTATGTTAACACATGCAGTTTCTTTCTCTGAACAAAAGATGCTGTTTCTCCAAATTAACTTGAAATCAACCCACTAAAAATTGCTTACAACGAGTAGCTGCCTTACTGGACTATCTTTTCATAATTGGTAGTTTATATTCCTTCTTGAAGATACAGATAGTTTCTACTATGAAATGACATGTTTGTTGTAGCTCAGAATGACAGAGTTGTGCTTTGGATAGCCATTCTTCAATAGCCTTGATGTCCCTTCCAAACTGGTAAGAGGTTTATACACAGTCTATGGGCCAACTAGTGGCTAGTTTTTGCTTACAGAAATGCAGCTGGCAATAAGTAAACAGCAAAAATTCTCAAGTCTTCTAAATTCTGTTCTCAGTTAATTGAAAGTGCTTTCCTTTTTCTCACAATTTGTATGCAATTCATTACACTTTAGCTTTTCTTCTTGGCCACGATAAAACCTGAAACAGTAATTCACTTTCTTCTTAATTAAAAATATTTTTTACTTTGTTTTAAGGTTTTGGGAAGTGCTTTATCTGTATTGTCTTTGGCGAGAGAGACTATATGAAAAAAAAAATACTCTGTGGGCCTTTCTGCACCAGCTCTGTTTTTCTCTGTTGCCTACTGTTGTGAGGGCTTTGTATTTGTTAACCCAGATGGTCCTTTCTAGTCTTACATTCCTTAAAAAGGACACCAAGTACTGTAAACTGATACCACATGGCATACAAAAATCACAAAATTCTCTAAAATGTCATGCAGTTATTGGGCAAGCTTTAGCCCCATTAATGCAATTTCACTAAATGAAAAATACCATTTTCAAATGCAGCTTGCGTTAACAAGCTCTGAAATCAGAAAATTAAGCTAGCTCTACTATTAAACAAAAAAAGGCATAAATGCAGCATATCTCTCCCCCAGGTCTGCAGCAGAAGTAACCTGATTATTGAAAATATATGCAATCCTGACAATACAAAAAAGCAACATTTTTTTGGATATGATGATCCTAAAAATAGTCACCAAGATGTATTTTTGTGTGGAGATTAGTATTTGACAAATACAGGAAGAGCAACCCTCCATCACTATTATTATGATATCCATCTTGTCCTCAAAGGTTTTACGCCTTTTTGCCACAACAAGTGTCTTTTAATGACATGTCAATATGCCAGGAAGCATAGTGAGGTCCTGACCTCACAGGAACCCCTTACATGGCATGCAATGTAAGCCAACACCACAACTGATTTTGTAGTAGGAAACTGAATTTGTAGCCCAAGAGTAGCATTTGTTCCTGTGCATATTTTAATGGTTCATGGAAGTTATGCTGGCAGAGCGTAGCTCATGATTGATAAGAACTTTCAGATAGGTAACCCTGACTACATGAAAACACCATTAACACGTGATGCCAACAAAACATAAATCACTTCAGTGGGAATCCAAGACAACATGGTTTAGAAGCTAGGAATAACTAGCAAGGAAACATGGAGAAAAGCACCAAATCCAGTTTGCAATAAATACGGAGAGGAGCACTGGAAAATTTAATACACAGTTATGTAACAGTCAACAAGGAACTAAAGCACTGCTCTCTGTTACATATCTGTTTCAGGCTACACTGCTCACAACTCATCCTTTTCAGGGGTCCAGATCAGGTATCCAAACATCCATTATGGCCTCCTTATTACTAAGAATGCATTTGGGAAAACATAATTTTGTAAGCAAGTAGGTATTAGATTAAGAATGTTTGTCCTGAAATTGTGAAACCAGTATCAAGTCTCATCAAAGGCTTTCCCATTGAAAAGCCTTTCTAAATCACCTTTGTTTTCACGAGGGATTTTTAAAAGGCACAAAGAACAGTTTGGTGCTCAAATGCCTTTAGAAATGTCTTTGACAGAAAGCCGCAAGTAAAGTTGTTCAGTGTTACAGCTCTGACTTTTTCCAACACTACAAATCAGTGCTTTGTTCCTCCCCTACAAAAAGAGCAACACAGCTTTACGCAGTTTCTTGGAATTAAGAATGAAACGTACCCCTCCTCACACACAAAGCATTGAAGGTGGGATTTTCTGGTCTCCTTAGAAGTCAGTAGCTCAAATAAGACTCCATCTTTACCTCGCAAGGCTCGGAGCTTGACTCTTCTGCCAATTTGTAACAGTGGTAACAAACCTATCCCTCCCTCCCAGGTGCAGGCTGGTCTTCAGCAAGACCAACAAAAATGAAAAATAAATAAATAATAATTAAAAAAAAATCAAAGGGCACATGACAAATTCACAAAAAGTATCTACAATAAATGGTAGTGGAAAGAAACCACAGCAATAAACCACAGCATCAGTAAAAGAATTCTTTGCATGCTTACATGGGAAAGAAAGTACCGGGCTGTCATACCCACTGTGAGCAGCTGCTTAAGAATAATTACACACTGTTTGGATCACTTTTCTCCCCCAAGTTTGCTCACTAGAATACTGACTGATGTGAGGTTCACTGACTGGTCCATGATGGGATTTACAAGAGAAAAATCAGGTTGCCTTCCTGTAACTCAGTAACGTATGGCAAAATGATCAGTAACACTTTAAAATTTGAAATGCTCCTGCTATGCAAGCCCCTGCAAACATTGACAAAAAAAGTATTTGTACACCTTCTGCTAACTAAAGGAAGATCTGGATGAAGCATGCATCGTACGCACGCCACAGATGTGTAAACCAATCCACTGAAGAATTTTACAGGATGCAGTAAGACTTTTTCCTGTCATCACCAGAACAAAAGCAAAAGTGCTGAAGAATTATGATTAAAAGCCAAATAATCCAAGATGTGACAAAAAGACACGTGCCTGAAACAAGTACTTAGGAACATAAGTCCTTTTTGAGGGTCTTGAATCCACTGGCTGTGCCTGAATGAGTAAACAGCATGACAATGAAGAATCAAACTTGCACAGTTTTGTGGCAACATATTGCAAATCAGTATTATTGTCCAGTTAGCTCACAATTTTGAAATGAGAGCTGTCATGAAAAAACAAATATTTCTGAAAAAAATCTCTTCTGAAAAACAAGTCTAAGACATTCCCAAGCATTTCACCACCTTCAAGAGATTTTCAGTAGAATCATTAAGTTGCAAAAGAATATTCAGTTTTAAGGTAAGTGCTTCTAACTAGTGGGACAAGCAATGATATGCAAGCCTTAAGGATATTAACTCAACTATGGAACTTTGTACTAGAGAAGTATGTACATGTAGACTTCAAAGTTTATGTTACTGGATGCTAGTTCCATCTTTGGAGAAACAAAATTTTTATAAAAGGAAAATGCAAATTTTATATAAACTGGGTTGGTAGAGAGGAATTTATTTTCAAGGTTTATTATCACCTTTGGATGAAGACCAAATATCATTTGCAATAGATATGGACTTTATCCCAAAATCCATTTTCAATGTCAGCCTTTGAAAACTGATTCACTTCACTCTTCAAGGTCACTACTGAATTGGAAACATTTTACAGCAATCACTTTTATTAAAAAAAGAAAATCTGTTCCATTCTTCCCAGTCATCGCTTGCCAGCAGAGCTACGTTAAGTGAGACCATTTTCAAAATTATTTGCTGAAATCAATTGCTGGAGGCAGAAGTGGATCCTCAGAGGGTGCTAGGAATACAGTTGCTGCTAACATGCTTAACTACCATGTGATACAAGTGCAAGCACAGCCAACAGGTTATTTTGAATCTCAGGAGGCCAGGAGGCTTTAAGAAAAAGAGTCAGGAGAAGTACTTGTAACATTTTTACTTAAAAAAAAAAACAAAAAACTAGCAAAACCACTAGGTCAGTCCATCATTCTCTTTACATGTATAAATAAAAGTTGTACATGTATGCTTTTACTTTTTGCATGGAATATATGTATAAAAATACATATTATTTCTGCGATACATTTATATAATACATATATATACACACACACACACATCCATACACACATACTTTCCCTATCTTTTCATTTGCAGACCTTCCAAAACAATTTAGAAGACTGATCCAGGAAGATCCTTTTCCCTTTTTTATTTTCTTTTCATCTAAACCTGTTAACGCAACCCTTTTGTATAGCTTGAGTTTATTCCATAGACTGAATCTACAGCCAGATGAAGCAGATGATTTTTCAAGTAGGACCCTAAAAAATACATAAATCTTGCTCAACTGCTAAGGTAAAGCCTAATGAGGACTCTGTAAAGAACCGTATCTTTCAAAGGAGTATTTAATTCACAGTAATCAGAGTACGTATTCCAAATATAAGTACTGTTTTTAAAATGGATATTCCTGCTGCCTTAAAGATCAGCTTTTATTTAAATGAAAGTGTGAACTATTCCTCAAATTTATGCTTCATTAAAATGAAGTTTGCACAGAATAATAGCAATTACACAAAAAGTGCACAAGCTTGGGTGAAATCATGTTTTTAAAACTGTGTGAAAAGAAAGAGGTAATGCGTTTGACACTAACCTTTTTGTGGCATTAATCTGCTTTACAATGGCAGTTCTTGCAGCATATCTGAGTGATGAAGAATGAGTACAAGATCATTATCATACTGCTGCCACATCTTTCCTTTAAAAAAATTTTTTCAAAAAAAATCATATTTCACCCTGATTTCTGTGTTCTGAGGCATACTGTGCTCTCTTTTACCTAATTATAGGAATGCAGTGAGTTGCAATTCATTTTCATATCTTGGTCTCTTACGTGTGCTCTCAGAAGGGTATCTAATCTCAGGTGCTTTAATGCTATATTATTCTATCACCTAAAGCACTGCATGGGGGAAGAAAGATAGATGAAAAATTATTTTCTAAGGATATCCTGGACAGGTGAAGAAACTGGCTGTGATCTAACAGAAAACTGCTATTCTTACAGACACCTGAAAGCCATTTCATTGCTTAGCTTTTAGGCACCTGGACTTCTGAGAGGAACCCTCTGAACGAGACACCTAGCTTTGCCAGAGAGTTCAAACTGACAGCTACCTTTAGAGTTTAGAATTCAAAATAACTGATAACATGAGCAAGAAACTAGCTGGAATTAGCTGTTTAAATATATTCTGTTACTCGGTTAAAACTCTGACAATCACCTCACAAGGCTGCAGAAAATTGAGCCAGCCTGCTGGCCTCTCCAGGCTTGTTCACCCGTTGCAGACAGGCATTAGTACACTTTCAAAGGAACTGAGCAGAGGTCAGTTAAAGGCTTGAGCTTATCAAGAGCACTCACCTAGTGGGGGTTGTTCTCAAGTGTACAGTTTCTGGACAAGGTAACTACATGAAACAGTCCTGGAAGTAGATAGTAGAACACAGACTGGAGTCCTGCTCATGGTCCTCAAGACATTGTGTTGTTCATTCCTTGAGTCTTAAACACTCTCTGAAGAATCATGGGGATAAAATGACAGAGTAGAAACACCACCCAAAAAGTTCTCACAGCACTGGCCAGGGCTATTACACCAGCAAGCTGTTGATGTACAATAGTTACTTTCTTCAAGCAACCTTGGCTAGTTTCCACCATTAACTTTTCAAACAATCTCTTCTAAGCATTTCTTGTTTAAATTCTCTAGTATCAGCCCACAACAGTCATTTAACTAATGATTTTTTTACTTTCCCAATTTCCTTCCCTGACGTACCAACATGGTCAGTTAGCTTTTTGTCCTCAATAGGATCAATGACCAACACGTCAGTTAGAAGGTGGGTGTTCTCCCCACTGTCTAGGAAATATTAGCCCAAACCTCTCCAGCATACAGCACTGCATATAGGGAATATCAGTCCAAATTCCCCCAATACACAGCAGAAGACAGTAAAACCACTCAGAGAGATATGCAAAGGGAAAGCAAAATCCCCAATTTTGGACTAAATTTTACTAAAGCAGCAGCACTCAAACACACAGGGAGAAGAAAGGTCCCTGTTTCCTATCACTAAAAAAATAGGACAACAGGAACAAAGGTATAACAACAGGGTTCTCCAAAATACACCCACATTACAACTTTAATCTGTTTATATTTGGGGGGATTCTTATTTAAGGCTGCTAGCAAGTTTTTGTTGTCATTTACCCAACCACACTTAACCCTAATAGGCTAGGAAAAAGGTCAGACGACCAGCAAACACACAGTTCGCTTTAAAAGGATTACAAAATAATGACTTCAACTGCAAAGGGTCTTTCCTAATGCATAGGTAACCTAAATAACATTTGAATTATTAGGGTATGTGTTACTGAAGCCAAAGCCTTGCTCTGTCAGACATCCAGATAAGCACTAGCTGCTAAGTTTGGAACTGTTGCATTGCAACTCTACATCTGAACTTGGATCTAATACTCTTTACTTTCACATTCTTAGTTGCAACTTTCAAAAATGCACTATCTTTTCCTGTCATATTTGTTCTCCTTTTTAACATTTTATATTAAATTGGTGCTATAAACAGAATTATGCAAGTGGTTATACAAAAATAAAACTTTTTATAAACATCTTTAAAATACAAACTATTAAAATATGAAAGAATAAAACAAAAAGGTGATTCATGTAGTACAAGCCTGCTATCCGTATGCATACTTCGAAAGAAAATGGACATATTTGTGAAGGAGTGAGAAAGGAGTGTTAGGACAAAAATCAACTTAAAGAATTTTTCTCCTAACAGGCACCAGATACTTTGCATATGGTCACCTACTTACCACATCACCCTTTCTTTCTATACACTAAGTAATCCTTTGTGCTTTTTCACTTTACCATTCCCAAGGAATCAATATAGTCCCACATGAAAATATGTCCTAATTGGGGATGTTATGATCACAGATCTTTATATGGAAGTCTTTCACAGAAGACGTTTACAAATCTTCTCCAGTTATATTCCATAATCTGTGAATCTAAAGAAATGTGCTGGAAGTGCTTCTCCTCCTTCTGATGTGGGTTCTATCCACCGGTCTTCATATCCTTTTATTTACTAATTAAAACTTGTCTGCTATTTTGTGCAATTAAATTCAGAGTGCCTTGATATATAGTCATGCCAAGTATAATATCAAATGATCACTCTGAGACTCATATTGTCTCATGTTACAAAAAGATCCCCAAACCCCAATCCTATACACTGCAATACTGTAATAAGCTCTCTTACACTGGTGCACGTATTTCCAGACACATACGCATAATCCTAATTCAAATAGCAATAGTCCTGTTATTCTTCTGAGTTACCCTCATCTTAACCCAATATGTTGTGTTCATTTTAATATCCTCATTTAGAATTTTTCAAGATTTATCGTTTTTACCTTTCATCTTTGAAGTAACTTTTTTTTTTTTGATGAGAGGAAAGAGAGAAAAGAAAGAAGGAAGAAAAAGAGGGAAAAATATTATTCTGGCTTTTCCAGTGATCATACTCTTTCTGGTCTTGCCAGATGCTGACTTAGCAGAGGCTAACAATTCTAGAGCTTCTTACTCCCTTACAAACTTCCGTTGGTCTCTGGTTTTTCTCCTCACCAGTGCCCTCAAACACATCTTGAGTTTACAGACAATATGTTGTTTTCCTTAATGCAAGAACTCCCCCAAAAAGTGCACTGTTCAGACCCACCTGAAATTGCAATAAATTGCATCAATGCAAATCATGGCTTGCAAGATTATCCACTTATCCACTCTCAATACCAGGAGCATGGGTTGCCGCAACTACACCAAAGGCTGTAACCAAGGCAAAGCCTCTGAATTCTCTCCTCGCAAAGGAAGTGGGTGAAAGCAGATAGGTTGATAGGTTTCTCCCAGTGTTGCACAACAGCTCTAGAACAAAGAGCAGTTTACCTCCATGAGGCCTAGCAGGACTGGTGATACAAATAAGACAGGGCTGAAAGTTTTGACCACTTTGTCACCCAAATTTCCTGTACAATGGAACGGATTGCATGTAAGTTGTATATCCTGAACAATTAAAATCTATATTAGGTATTAAAAAAAAAAAAACCCAAACCAAGACTTATCTGCAGCAAGAATCTCCCTGTTAAGTTTGATAATTTTGACATTTTGAAAGAAAAATGTCATCTTCTTTCCAGCATATTCATTCCAATATTAGCTCCTTTCTTACCACAATGTAGACTAAAAAATCATATTAGTAGTTAGCATGTTTACCAAACCTTGCCAGTTTGTCTTAACTGAACAGCCAAAGCAATAACATGCATGGACCTGCATAAGCAGTGGTTACAAAGAAATCAGATTACATTCTAAATTATGAAGGTAACACACAGACTGACAAATTTTTAGCTAAGTTACGCTACATTTCACATACTTCAAAATGATACAGTACAACATGAGGACTGAGTTTCAAGTTAAAATTTTAAGAAGTCCACAAATGATAAGTAAAGAAGATCCTTTGGCATCGAGAAAGAAAAATAATGAGCAGAAAATTCATTACATAACTTTGTTTTCTACAACTATTTCATACATGGTTTGAACCACAAAAGTATAAAATTTAATAAATGGAATTAAGTAGTGGTTTTTTGTTGGCTTAAAGTCATTTCTTAACCCATCTCAAAATTAATTCATGCATTTGACATTTTCAAGTGGGTTCAAGATACACTTATCAGTGTTACAGCTAAATACTCAAAATCCAGCTTGGCGTTAACAAGCTTCTCTCACCACATAAGTTGTTATTTATTCTCTCATTGTCATAATTCATGATTGATCATGGTTGATGCAGCTAAGATTGAACTTGAGATCATGTAATTATTAAAACACATTGACAAGTTATTGCATTTCAGTGAACTGGTGAATTAAAAGTTTTCCTCCAATTACTACTCAATTATTACAGCAATTTCAGTACTCAGACTAACAGTCTGTGAAGAAGGTCTAAATGAAGTTGGTTCTTGTACATTATACAAATCTTGAGTTTGTTCAGTTACATTTAAGAAGAGTAGGAAACACAGGGAAATCGGGGGTGGGGGGAACAAAAAAAGGGTACCAGTGAAATGTGGAAAGCACTAGAGAACATAAGAAGTTACTCTAAATAGTGATATTGGAAGATTTTCTCAGCATCATGGCTGAGACTTTCAAGGAACAAAGGAGAGCTTTGGGAAAGAGAAAAAAAAAAAAGCAAAGGAAGACAACAAAGTCTGACAGATATCTAGGGGAGGTTTTACAACTGCAGAAACTAAAACCTGGATTTGAATTGTTGAACTTAGCGGTTGACAAAAACTGTCTTTGTATGACACACTGTCCTGCTTACACACATCATTCAAGACAAGCCACAGACTGTCTAGAATCCTCCGATAATAGTAATAACACCCATCAGAATCAATTTATATGGCTATAGTCATCACAGAATGGAGAAGCAATGCTGGTAAAATATACCACATAAAATTAAGAGTTAAAAAATTAGGTAGGTGCAGGCCATATGTTACAGGGAGTTTTCCAGAAAGTAGAAAGATACTTTTATTTACTGACTGCAAGAAAAAGCACTCAATGTCCTACTGAGATCCTTGTATTATTCACCTAGCTCTACCAACAAATACTGCAGAAAGAGGACATTTCTGTTTATGTATAGATTCCTGATTCTCTGGTTCAATAAAAATCATTAAACATTTATTGACTCCTCCACCTCTATTTTAGTGATTTACAGATAGGATCAAACTGTTAAAAATTTCACCTGCTAACAGTGAGTGTGAAAGGCTTTGGGAGAAAAAGCTCAGCACGTTTCCAAGATCCATTGATCAAGTACTTTCAGAATCCAGCAGCAAAAACCAGGAATCTTGACAAGAGCACTGCAATCAGAGCACTAATAGAACACATGGTGCCATCACAGTACAGACAAAACAGGTGAAATGCTATTATTATTTATTATACTAAACCCCGCATGCATGGATGCCCATTTCTGCATGCAAACACTTGCACAGCATAAGCTTCAAAGGAAATAAAACTACAAGAGTATAAGCATAAGCAAAAAAAAGTAACATAAATGCATAAACAAATAAAGGAGAAAAATCCCACAGCATAAGATCTCTTTGGTAGCTTACAATATAATAGACAGTGCAATAAAACCCTGGGACAGAGTTTTCAGCTCAAATGTTGTCTTTTCTTTCAAAGGTCACCAGCATAGACTTCCACTTTCTACACATTCATTTGAAGTGTTTTAGAGTGCAGAATCCCTAAACAAAAGAGAAAATGCCTAATATCTTTTACATATGTTAGCCTTTTTATGCTGGACACCATATGTGATTGTACTTGAACTGCTCATCTTCTTACATTGACCACCTTGTATTCTGCATCTTTCTCTCTTATCAGCTCTCCCATCCAAATTTAATATTACTTCTACTGCCACTATTTTTTCATTATTTATATATTGCCTTCTCTCTTTCTCCATTACAATCACTCATATTTAATTTAGCTATTGCTGTATATTATCATGGACTGTTATATAAAGCTCCAGTTTAATAAGTTTATTAGATAAAGATGCTATGAATAACACACTGAAATTCCTTGTATGTTAGGACCAACCCTAGCCAATGTGTCAATGGATTATGCTGATACTGTTGTATATAAATTTTTTTCAAGATGAGCTGCATTAACATTATTTTAATTCTTCAATACTGTGACTACACTCTTCATAGCTAAACATGTTCAACAGCATTATTGTAAAACAACATTAAAGAGTGACAATTACATAACATTTCCAAGTACTCTGACAACTAACATTACCAAAAGGAAATTTTAAGTACTGGCATTAAGACAACACCTCTCAAAAACAAACAATAACCAATTAATTTCAAGAATTTGGTGCTTCATTAAGTACAACTACCTCATTATCAGTACCAACATCAACATAAGACATTCAGACAGTTCAGGGTTTTTTCGTTTTGGCTGAAGCAACCAGCTTTTTTAACAGCAAAAGAGAGGAATCAAGCAGCACTGACACCTGTCAGGCAGTGTCACGGGAAAACTCCGAACTACTTTCCCCTGATACCAGAAATTACAAGCACATTATAGAGGTCTTAATTATTTTCTCAGACATACAGTTCAACTCCAGCTTTTTTGCTTGGGCAGTAATTAAGTGAGGTAAACTTTATTCTTAGATTTTAGAATTGCATGGGGATACTCAACAGACTTTACTATCATCTTGGGGAGTCCTAATCACACAACTCTGCTGCACTGGCTTTAAATATTCAAAGAGTTTCCTACGAGAGCAACTCATTGCCAGTTTAATGACTGGTAACATTTCTACTATAATCCCTACTGCCAGCACTGGATTATGATCAAGTGTGTCCAGCTCCTTTTTAGCCCATTTTTGACTGCGATTTTCTCCTTCACTTGTCCTTTGTAAATCAAGGCTTATTTAGTAGCATACAATCTCCATTTTAAGTACATCTTTCAGGATTTAAGCCTGAAAGCAGCTCAGCACATAAAGATTAGAACACAAGCACATGCTAGGATCAAGCTGCAAACTCCAAGGTTCTGGTCTTTATTTGACAAACGAATCCACTACAGGAAAAGTCAAGTGACAATCTTTTGAAAACATTCCTGAAGAAAACAGGAGTGGATAAAGGGTACCACATGCTAAACAGAAGGCATCTGTAGATGTTGTAATATGCTTTCTATTTTTACAATGCAGTTAGAGTTAATATTTGTGAGGCACACTTTCAATCAGGTGGTTAATTTCTGCATTCAGAAAATCTGATTTTAATTCAGAGGCATGTCTTCACTTATGCATCAGAATATCAAGCTCGTTTCCTGTGTAGCGGAAGGTAGATAGATGTAGAGTTACCACTTAAATCATGTTTCCAGGTGTTCTGCCTGACAATGCGTGATGTAAAGATTAAAGTATCTTCTGGGAGCTGATTTCCTGTGATTCACAATTAAAAACTTTGTATTAACCAATCGTTATGGCTGGAAGTTTCAGATTAATTTCAGGTACACATGACTCATCTAGCTGCCATGTCCTGCTGTTGCCTGGCTTCTTCCCATTAAAGTAGCTGCAAAAGTTTCATTACTCTCTACAGAAAGTAAATTTGTACATACTGTTTTACCAAGTTGTTATATTTGAGGCCTCCTCAGTTCATTAGCTAACATGACCAAATGAATGTTTTTTGAAAAACAGCATCTTCCTCCGAGCTGGGTCACAAACGTAATAGCAGAGTTCTTTTTAATATAGTAGCAGCAGGCATTCAAGAATAATGTCAAGCAGTCATTCCACAGGGCAACAGAAGTTTCATTTGAGTTCCAGCTGCAGAATTTGGCCTCAGCAATTCAGTTGTTAAAAGAGCAACAGAAATCCAAACTTGATGATGTAAGATTAGCGCCAAAGGCTTCTTTGCTTACGAGAAAAATTCTGCAAAGTTGGTGTGTGCTTATGCACATTTTCATCAAGTGAAAAGTTCATTACATTTATAGAGTTGATCAATATGCAATCCCTACAGGCTACAATCTAAAAAATATAATCTGTTCAAGGGAATTCTATAAAAATACAAAAAAGGTAAGTTCTAGTAACTTATAGCTCCAGATCTTTCTCCTCAGCCTAATTCATACTTTTTACAGGAAAGGACTGGGGCTATGAAAATCTTTGTTAAGTCAAAATTACAACTCCAATGCTTTCACAGTCAAATTTTGTGGACAAATAAGGAGCCAGCCTCAACTGCTCAAGGAATTCATACATCATATGGAGTCACAGGAAAATAGCTTACTGTGCAAATGAGGCAGTCCAAGACAGGCTGTATCTATCAAACATATATCCAAGACAGGCAATTATGTGCATCCCACATAAAATATACATATATCACACAAAATTAGAGTCCATCATCTGTGTATTGTCTCTCTGTCTGTACTATGTGTTGATGTAACAGCTGTTACGCAGCAGCTCCTAATTAGATTTTCTGCACTCATCCCCCTTTCTATAGTTCAGCCTCATTAACATGATGCTTGCAGATGTCAAGAACAACTTCACTGAGCCTGGTGCAATATAAAGACTTAAATACATGAAGCTCTGGCTGCCATCTCAGAAAAACACTCCCAGAAGAAACTACTGGTTGACAGGACAGTCAGATGCATTAGTGTCTTAGCTATCTCTAAACTTTAATTCATAAGTCTCCAGTATACACGGCTGCACTCAATAGATCTAAACCACAATTCACATGTTTTAGATTGATAAGCTTCCATCTACTAGCAGACCAGCTTTTAAACTTCGTTGCAATATATATTAACCCCTTTTATAATTCCACATAACTAACAGTAATAGATTTAATTACTTTTTTGGCTGAGATCTTATGTTTTAGCTGCATTTTCAATGTTTAATAATAAACACTGACAAAGTGCACTTGCTGCTGTGCTGAACATTTCCTAGTGTAACTGTGGTCTGGAAGGAAGGAAACCTCATTGGGAAATTATATAAGCGTAATTACCATTAATTTCACTCTGTTGCTTTATGCCTTTAGCAAAAATCAGTATGCAAAAACACTGCAATTTAGACATTTTTAATTAGCTGCTATTGAGTTAAAGACTGTTTTCTTTAGTATGACCCAAGAAAAATCTAAACAGACTACTAAATTTTGGAGCCACGTGAGCTTTATGATGCTTTCAGTCTAAATCTTCAAGACTGGCATTTCTAGTGCACAAACTAATCTCTCAGAGACTTGAAAAAGTGTTAGTAAAATATCCCACAGAATTTCCACTTACATAACCAATCCACAGTCTTCCAAGAAAGTTTAAGTAAATCTGGCAAGCTCACCATGTTATAAACAGCTCTGTCTGTACTTTGCATGTGTTCATGAATAGGGGACTGAGAGACAAAGCAGCAGGAAAAAAAGAATTGAGCTGTTTAACTCATAGAAAAGATTTGCTTCAAGAAGTGAGTAAGTTTGTGAAGGTATTAAAAGGTGCTTTCCAAAGCAGTCACTAAATCAAAACATTCAAACAGGACACCATCATAGAATTGTAACATACAATTCTAATCAAGGTCTGTGAAGGCCTTCAAGCTTTTTGACCTGCTTAAAACCTTACTGAGAATGATACTCCCTAATCTCGTCATCTCCCCGAACCCAGAAAGCACAAACACA
Source organism: Morus bassanus (assembly GCA_031468815.1). Lineage (NCBI taxonomy): Eukaryota > Metazoa > Chordata > Aves > Suliformes > Sulidae > Morus > Morus bassanus. The sequence goes on from CM062573.1 coordinate 25,911,438, forward strand.
GGGTGGGAGAGAGGAGAATACAGAACAGTTCCCTTTTCTTGAATCTAAGGAAGGAATACTTGTGTAGTGAGCAGCAAGCTATGACTCCAAAGGAGGATGCAGCATTAGGTAAACATATCTAGAATATTAAGAAAAATGAGGTTTGTCTTTGATATTTGACAAATACCTAAAGATCAGCTGTAGGCAAATGTAGAAAAATCACATATAAGCACAGAAACACACCTAGAGTAAATTTGTCCTGCACCACTGTCTCACGTATTAGTTTTGCTAGTGGTCCTCTTGTGAAACATTTCACTTATCCCCATATTGCCACCACAAATAGACTGTGTATGTCCAAAGTAAATAAGAGCAGAGTACAACTCCAGCAACTTTACAGAGACAACTAGATGGCAGGCAGAATTTGAGTCAGAAGCTACTCTTTCTTCATGATATCACATCCATTTTATAATCCATTTTTCACGGAACTTACTATACACTGTATGTTTTGAAATGCCAAGTTCTCTTACACTCCACAAAAATAGGAAAATGTAGTGTGCACACAGAGGGAGAAGGGAACAACAGAAAGACCAGATTAATGCATAACATTAAACATAAAAATGGTAAAATATAATGTACCTGAAAGCTTCAAATAGTGCACAGCCACATGGAAAGGTACCCCCCTACTTATCACACAGAGCTTAATTTCACAGCATCCATCTCTGTGTGGCTACACCCCAGGGAACAGTGTTGGCATGGTAACTGCAGGCTCTGGCTCTATGGCTTTTTTTTTCCTATTAGCAGTCATACGCGTTTTTTGTTCGCTTCAGGATCAAGTAAATTTAGACTGATAGCACTGTTTATTTGGGGCAAAAAGGAGAAGAGGGGGTTTGTCTGAAAACACAACCAACCCAGCAGGAGGGAGAAGCAGCAGCACAGCTTAGATATTTAAAAAAAAAAAAAAAAAAAAAAAAAAATGTTTTGAGGCTGTACTCCTCAAAACAGTGTCAAGAAAGAATATGCATCAAAAACTTTTTAATCTGACCAGAGTCACGTTAAACACAGAGTAGGCTAAATTTCATTTTTACTCTGGTGTCTTCATTATCAGTTTCAACAGAAAAGCATAAGAGTGGTCAGAATTAGAAAAAGTCTCTAAAAGGTTGTTCAGCTCATTTTAAAATTATCTTTTGTAAATGAGGATGTTTTTCAAATAAGTTTGACCCTAAGTTACCTTAATAGCCATCATATTTGTAGATCCAATTTTACATACCATGCTTCCATTATTTTTATCACAGAAGAGTAACTTGCAGACTAATGAAACACTACATATTAGAAGACTATCAGCAAAAAGGTCTAGAAATCACAATGCATACAGTTTAACCCTATCCGTAACAGTGTCTCAAGTATTCCCTCAATGACCAAGTGAATCACTTCCTGTTAGTGTTGTCCCCTTCTACACTCCATTTACACAATACACGCTAACTTGACCCAGTCAAAGTCACATGGTGCATAACAAATGATACAAGAATTCATTAGACAAGGCTTGTAGCGGACACGCTGTGGAGATGGTAAGGGGCTATAATATATCCCCATGACAAGTACTGAGCAAATTAAGTATTTTTGTCAACCTAAAAGTTTATGTAACTTTCTCTTTTATACATGCAAGGGTTTACTCAGTAGTTAGAAAATGCGCTGAACAAAATTATACTCTAGGCATTCCAGGCGCCTATAATACGTAATTCCTCTTTGCACCACCACGTAGTAATATCACCATCTCTTCTTGCAGAAACGAACAGAGAACATGATTCTGATACCTTCTGGAAATTTCTGTGACTGTGAACTAGACATACCGTCACACTGGTACCTCAACTACGTTTCCTTCTTCCAAAGTGTATCTCATTTGCCAGATGATGACGTAAGAAAGAGAGAGCAATAACAGATTCTCTTTTAAAGTCAAATCTATTTCAAAAGCATTTTATCCATTTCTTTCATACTGCAGTATAGGTGACCATTCATCAAATCTCAACTTCATTCCTTCCCAGTTCCTTAAAGCTTTTTAAAAAAATTAGAAAAGCAATATAATTTACAGAAGTGTCTTTGCTGCTCATAAGATTTCTCCCGTCTCAGTTCTTCCACTTTACCTCCCCTATTCTCTAAAACATTAGATCTCTAAAACCACTGTCCTTTCTTGCTACCCACCAATAAAGCCGCGACCTTCGCCAAAAGCATTCAGAGTGCTTTGGCCACTGTCAGTGGGGACAAGTGGATGTGGAAATACTTCCGTGTTCATGCCCACATAATCTAACAATTGTTATCTGACAAAAAGAAGCCACAATGCCTGGTCATTCATAATGCCGTGTGCCTAATGTTTGCAGAAATAGCATTTATAATAACTGCAGGTGTGCAAGAGGGAAGTAGTCTGTGGGTTTCATGCTATACTGTTACTTTACTGTTCAATTTTGTAGAACTCAAAATGCAACCAATTGCAAGACAACACTACAGCAGTCAGGGCATTACACTTCCTGTCTCTCAGAACGATGAATACTTTAAAGCAAAAAACTCTCCCCCTCCCAAAAAAAATCCTTTTATCAAAAACAAGAAGCTAAAAAAGAGGGGGGTATTATCTGTGCTTCAAAGAAATGTTTATGGAACAAGGAACTGAAGCAGCCTGGTGCATTTACACTTTTACTATCAGGAAAAAAAAATATGCAAGCTTGTTCTGATTAGTACCTGCAATCCCCACTTCTCTGGAGAGCCCAATTCTCACTAGTAAAGGTTATTGGCAGCATACTGATTAAGCAGGTATGGTCAAAAGCCAATCAGGAACCCAAATAAGTATTTAAGACTTATTTAAGAGCTTTTCTTCTTGATTGAACAATAGGGTCCTTTACCTCCACTTGAGCTCAGTTCAGCTTCATAAGCCTCACTCTGCAGGGCTCTGCTGTTTCTTGTAGTGTCAGATTCCAGGCTTGTTCAGTGTGACTTAACCAGTATTTCTGACTCACTGAGTTCTGTACAGCAGCTGTACAGTAGCTTTGGAATGAATTTCCCTTCTAAACATCTAGTTTCTTATATGGATGTTGAGAGTGAAAAAAAAAATTTAGAATTACTTTCCCATAAAGTTTAAGTGATACCACTCAACTCCATATTGTTCCCATTGGCCAGAAACACCTTCTTCAAATATTATTACAGAAATTAATATGATCACCTACTACTTTTTGTAATTTAGCATTTTTAATGACCCTTTACCAGATGGGGCCACTTCAATTTGTGTGAGAGAGGACACCTTTGGTGTACAAAATGGAAGTGCAAGACTAGCTTGAAAAAAACTAGTGGTAAAAAAGTTGTTCATTTAGAAATAGCAAATTTACAACTTGAAGCAATACTGGGTACAATTTTATGCCTTTTTCTATTATCAATTTCTTTTTAATAAAGGTTAGAATTGTAGGCAACAGTGTTCACTTGGTTCCATAGCTACTGTAGTTCCACATGCAGAATAGTGTGCTAAATTTAAAAATTAACGTATTCAGAGTTAATAAAAAGGATAGATACAGTGGCAAGTGAACATGAATCTTAAATAAGACACAATTTCTTCAAATTAATTTTGGAACAGTCTACGAAACATTTGAATGACAGAAGGCGAAGTAAGTACAGTAATGTGGACTTCAATGCAAGATGATCTATAAGTCTCTAGAAACCATTACAAAAAAAGATCCAACCCTGCTCAGGCACATTTATCAGTTTATTTTCCATGCTAAGACTCTGACTAGAGGCTAAGACCATGTCTTCTTGTTACCTAGGAAGGCTGGGACCAGTCAAATAATGAAGATTGTACTATATAACTACATCCTTTTAAAATTCAGAACAAATATTCCTGTTCTGCATATCACCAGGTTCTTGTTACCTGCACTGCTTTTTGCTTCATGGGTTTTTGGGTGGCTTCTTCCTAAATCATTAAGAAATCCAGATCCATTTGTCACATGGGAATTACGCATCTATATCTTAGTAGTGAACTAAGCAGTGTGTTCTTATCTTTCTCATACAAAACCATTTCTTTCCACAACTAAGAAAAAATGAACTGCAAAAACAATAACTCTACCTAATTTTTAAGACAAAATACCATGTACAGTTTTAAAACTGAATGCTAGAACAGTTAATATTTAAGAAGGGCTCAAATTACATAAAACTAGATATACAGATACTACTGAATAGAAGACCTAGTTATCTCTGGAAGTTTTTTATCCAAATTACTGTTAGACCAGATTGATTATCACACAGCGATTTGACTGCAAATGACTGGATGTAATAATATAATACCACAAGCTATTTGTAAGCATTTCTGGGTTTTATATGTAAAGATTTCTTTTCATATACATGCTAGTGTTCACTAGCATGTCTAAATTATTATGACCGAAGTCATTCAATAGAACCCCTTACAACATGTTATTTCATAGCATGGCCTAATCATATGCTATATCAAAATAAGATTTGGTAAAGGCAGTACAGGAAATAAAGGAAATAAGATTACACTAATTCAAACACTGAATAAAGAATGGGATGACTGTCTTAATTCAGGCAATTTGAATTATTAATGAACTGTTTGCATCTGTAGAGATTTACTCTATTAGAAAGATTTCCTCAACCATCTGGATCAGGAAATTGTAACCTCAACTTCTGAAAGGTCAGATGTGACAAGCTGGAAATGGATTCTCTTTTCCAGAACTTACTATTTTGACTCAAACAAATTACCAAGAAGTCCATCCTCATAAGTGGGTAACAAAGTGCCACAGTAAAAAGAGTGGGATACTGAGATAGCAAGCAAAACACATGGTTCCCAAATTATTCTCAAATACAGTAAGGAGATGGCATTTCTACCAACGAAATACCATAGCAGCAGAGCAACAGGTGCTATGTCAGTTTTGTGTATGTCTGTCATCATTCATTACTAAACAGTCACAGCAAAAAAAGAAGTCCGATTTTCTCCTGCACCTGGTAAGGAAAAGTCCTGCACCCTTTCTGCTCCAAAGAAGAGTATTTGTTGTGAAAGTTGATAGGCCATATCAGTTTCAGTCAGCCCATTAACCATGTGGAGAACAGAGAGAATGCTTTTCACTCATAAACAAATGTTGACTTTATTTGTTCATTCTTCACACTGGAGAATTCTAAGACTTACAGCATCTTAGATGTAAAATCAGTAGGAATATGTAAATCACCTTATTTACATATTAGTAGACCTCTAGGCTTACGATAATAATCTAATTTGTTCTCTGTACCTAGCAAATTCTACTTAAAGAACAGCACTATTTTGTCAATGTCTAAATTCAACTGAGACTTCCCATGAGATATTTGTTATTATTATTGCCAACATGGCTGAAAGAAACCACCAGTCCTTTGCATTGGATATTTTATCCCTTTAATCTTGTTTAATTATATTTTTTATTAAGTCTTTTAGTTATTATTTTTGACCTCTCTGCATGCCATTCTTTCAGTAATTTGCCAGCTTTATTTACAGACAGTTACTTCCACTTCAAAAAATGCCCTCCTTCCTTCCAGTGTTACCCTTCCCTTTTAAACTGAAACCAATATTCAAATCTTACTTTACTTTGGAATTGCAATGAGAGAGACAATTCCCATCTACAAAGTCAATAAATATTACAGAGATTCAGGTAAAGAAATAGAGGTGATTTCTCAGGGACTCAAAACGTTGGTTTTGCAGCCTTGATGTTAAGATTTGCACTCATGACCAGAAGCTGTCAGCTGTCTCTTCATGCTAGTATATCGGGTGCTATTAGAAAAAATGCCATACACACAGAGTGTACTGTAAATAAGAACAAGCAACAATATTTAAAAGAAATCCAGTACCAAGCTTCAGAATTTTACATACCAAAGTTAATAAATATCCCCTGCATATATGTCTCAGCAGTTGCTCAAACATCCTATGCATTGTAATCATACAACCCTCTGAAAGGATGCATGTAATCAGAAAATGCTGTCATTGGTTTAGGCATACCAGTTGGTAAATATACATCAAATGTACCGTAAGAGAGTTGTACTACCATCTGCACTAGAAAAAAATAATAATCGCTTTTTATGATGCTTTCCAGTCAGCTGGCTAATGGTACATGGATAATTTTCCCATCCATATTGTAAAAATCTATTATAGCTACAGGATCCTGCACATTCAAGCATTGCAGCTTCTAAAACCATGTAAACAGAAATCTTGCAAGTAAGACAATCAGAAGGTAAAGGGACAGATGGTATTAGCAGTCTAGCATCACTGGGGCTTAGAGTAACTGCTTCTCTAACAGAGTTCCCCCACATTTCATCCTATCCCACTGCATCTTTCAAGCACCTATTAAATGACATAGCAATTCTCATTATACTCTTGGCAATTCTTTTCCATCAAATCCACTATTGTATTCTCAACAGTAATCAAAAGTTATGTTTCCAAGCCTGGGTTCACCAGCACTTTTGTCATACATAATAGACGCCTTAGATTTTCCTAATGAGTGTATGTCAGAAAAGCCAAATAAATTGCATTATATTTGTTTTGTACCTCCAGCTGCATCACTCACTCGACCTGCCATTCGTTTCTGCCACAACTGAGACATTCCACACTTCAACATTTTCCAGTGATAATATTCTTAAAACAAACAAACCCACAAAATAAAAAAAACAAAACCCAGCCAAAAAATACATTTTTACCACCACTATGCTCGCCTTGCTATCATTCATACGAGACACGTTCACTATTTCATAGATTTCAGCAATGCCTGTTGAAGAGGAAACTGCAAGAGAAACACAGCAGATTTCTGCTGCAAAAGAACTACGCAGCAAACGATGGCATTTTCAAAGTTGTAGGTAAGCAAAGCATGAGAAAGGTTTGTGGCAAAGCATGGTCATTAAAGGAGTTTTCAGTAATCAGGAAATCAAAGGTTTTACTTTATACTAATGCATCATTCTTGACATTTAGCTGTATGGTTTTGTTCTACCATCAAGTTCCACAAATCCTAGATGAAATTACAGAGTACCTCATGCACAGTGTGTCGTAATCAGGGCTTTACAATTAATATTTCTGAAACAAAATGTGGTCCAACTACTTTAGAAACTTATTGTAAAAAAAGTGGCATAAGCAAAATGGAATGTACAACAGAGTTCCAAGTTCAACAGCTACCACAGACACGTGTCAGAAACCCTTTACACAGTTCCGCACCATCCTCTACAGAAGACTGGATAGTCTTATACAGTCACTGTTTGAATTGTGTAAATAATATGGCACAAAAGTGGTACAACAAAACAATGACTGCTTTTCATTGCGCCTCTGAACTACTTTGCTCTGAAGCAGCCAGCCAGAAAGACAGACATACTCTTCTCCTTATTAGTCTTCAGAAGCACTGGTTCAACATTTTATGTAAGAACACAGAAAAAACTTAATAGTGCAGATGCACCTTAAATCTGCAGGTATTAGTAGAACTCATAAACTTCCCAAAGGCTTCCAAAAATCAATTTATTTACCTAATATTAATACCTCAGCTATGTTTCCAAAGTTTATTCAATATGAATATCCCTAAACAATGTTTAACATTCTACATACATCAGAAGTTTCAGGCCTTTTTTTTTAAAGAATATCCATTTTTCCTTCCCACATTCAGCAGCCTGCTATGGATATGTCCATCAATGTGCTTAGCACCACCCTCTTCTCTCAGCAACAGTGCTCAGCACACTGCATTATCTTACTGACACTGCAGATAATTACTGTAGTTTTGCAGAGAGATCTTGACTGCATCCAGTCCCTGCTGTACTGATGGAGACAGAGTATGAATGCTGCCCACATCAGAAGACAGAACCTTCCAAGACCTATGAGCGAACACATATTCTGGCTTCCCTGGACTGAAGATCTGGCTCCTAAAGAATTTTGCTATGTTATTCTATAAACATCAATAGGAATCATACAGGCGAATATTCACATCAGGCCCTGCATACATAAATTTCTGGTTTTAACAACTAATACTAGCATACCAAAGGTAAGAATAGTTCTCTAGTCAGGGATGAGTGGGAGAAAAATCATATATAAATGATTATGAATAGGTAAAAATAATCTGGCTATTCAAATAAGGCTTTAAGGAAGAAAAAGTTTCTGCAATGCTACTAATACAGATTTTTGTCTTATAAATACCCATCTCTGCTTCAGCAGGTCAATTTACATGCACAAATCTTTGTAAACTCAAGAGCTATAAACAGCTTTCTTGAAAAAAAAAAAAAAACAACCCTCCCAGCAGCCTACTTTTATAAAGATTCCACAGCTACTTGTATGTGTAAACGTTCCAGAACACATTCCATTATCAAATTCTTGAGAAGATTTGGAAAACAAAACAAAACCAAATGACATTCCCAACCCTAGTAGTTTGGTGTTCCTTCCTAAAACCACAACTATGCTGTTGGTCCCTTAAAAGAATAATTTCTGACTCTAATTTAGAGTACTGCAGCATAGACAACCTAATGCTCCACAAACTATTTCTAATGCAAAACTTTCAAATTTAATACCAGACAACATGAACTTGTATATTTCCCAATAAACATATTGCTTTCTAATTTTAAAGACCTATTTGGAAATCATTATGCAGCAACCTCTTCTCCTCAGTGGGATTCAACAACAGATTAGCAGCAGTTAAAAACCTGAGATTTGCGTCCTGTGGTTAAGCAAAGGAAAAAGCCATGCTGGTTGCTAATATTCTGGTCAAATCTGACTTTAAAGAAAATCAGAAGCTCAGGGCTACTGACTGTGATTTAAGTACTATTCTACATGGGAGAAGTTCAACCTTTGCAATAATAGGACAAATTTTTGATGACAGGTTCTAGAACCATTCTAAGACTTTCTGTAGGGAAACAGTTGGACATACAAAAGTCATGCTGCTAATCACTGCAGCCGTTTGTGAACTTGGTTCACATACAAGTGAATCTGATTTCCTGCTGACTTCTCTAGCAATTACATTTGGCTTTATACAAGCAACACCTGCAAGTGCAATTTTACAGTTTGACTGTGAGTATGGCTGAGCTGATTATTTTAACTTGAGCCCACAAAGTCTGTGAATTCCTGTAAGATGAAAAAAAAAAACCCCTATATACACAAACATTATGGTTTCCAAACAAAAAAAAAAATCCATAAAAATTGTGAGCCTATCGTGAAGATCTCTGCAAAACTTCAACAGAAAAAGAAAGCAACCTAGCAGTAATCTCCCCAAACAATGTAAAAGAAATAAGCACATTAAGTGGATTACGTTGTTTACAAAAATATCTAGAAATGGTTTTCATCTTTCTCTGTATGTTCAGGAAATGGCTTCAAACTTCTGTCCCTTTCATGTCAGTAAAGCAAGCCGTAGTAGCAATATGTTATTGTAGTCCTAAACGCATTATCAAAGCCCTTCATATTATGAAGGATAGATTTCCTTTCCAGGTTTTATTTCAGAAGGGATCAGACTTGCTGAGGAACTGATCCCATTATGTAACCTCTTCTCTCTGGGCAAACAGCCTCCAGGCAACCTCCAAGCACCCTATCCAGTACATGGTGTGCCTCTAATCCAGCTCTTCCTTTTCTTCGTGCCTGGGTGGGTACAGCTGCTGGCCCTCCACACTCATATAAGATCAGTTTTTGGCTTCAAAGTTTGCTGTTTGGACCATTCTGATCTCTTTCCCTTCAAAAGTCCCTATTCAAACTGTCTTTGGGACACACCATGACTTTCATACATCCTTATAAAAGTTATCAGGAATTATTCTGGCCCAGTAGCAGCTAGAAATTATGGAAAAAAAAAGACAGGAGAAAAAAAAAGAAAAAAAGAAGGAAAAAAAGGAAAAAAGAAAAGGAAAAAGTACTCAATACAGAATGAAGCAAACTGTAAAGGAAATTAAATGCAAAAAAGTAATTATAAGTTTGTAAAAAGACAGCATTTCCTAAAGAAAGCAAACACACATATCCTTCCCCCAAAAAAACCCACCACGCTGTAGGATTCGAAAGACAGTCTGCACTAAAAAAAAAGCACAAAGTGACACAAGAAAGATGAGAGAATTCTCCGTGTAAGTGACAGGAGAGCTAAAACATGCAGTGTAAAGCTTGTGGGAAAGAGCAGCTCTGTTCCCCCTTCCCCACTTCAAGTCTTGCAATTACTCAGACAGAACTGCTTGGTTACATCCCTAAACCAATGTTCAGATTCTGGTTCTGTCTGTGGCTCTTGCTCACAGCCCTCTCTGAGATTTCGACACATCATTTTTCCTCTCTCCATCCCCCTGCCTTGCCACATGTTCTCGCTAACCTAAACAGACAAGACAGACTTTTTTGGAGCAGATACTGCCTTCTTGCATTATTATACAACACTGGTCAAAATTACTAGTCTCTAAAAGATCTAACCATTAATAAAGTGTCCAGAACCAAGATTTTGGCACGGTTCAGTATTGCAGTAGACACTGATCTCACTCTGATCATGGCTACGCAGTCAGCTGAATATACATTTGGTTTAGGTTTTAAAAGAAGTCTAAAACATTAAAGATTTTGTATTCTGTGAACTCCTGTGAAAAGCTCTGTATGAAATTATTTTCTCAGATCACTAAAAGGTCTAAAATACCAAAATATTTCCTTAAAAGTGGAAAATTCTCAACTGAGTGTCCGCCCCCTCTATCTTAATTTTGGTTCAAAGTCACTAGCCTAATTTTAAATAATTGTATTTTGATTTTAGGACTTTTCTTCTCCAGAAAATAACTGAAAACTTGGATTTTTAATTAAAGCCCTAAATTTTTCATTTTGAAAATATAAACATGTAAAGTTAGATTAATTTTGGTTCAAAATTGTTTTGTCTTAAGGTGGGAGATTAATGGAAAACAGTCCTATTTGGCAAATGATTTTGTTTTCAATTAATTCATATTTTGACATGACATTATGTAGAAAAAATCACCAGGAAAGTCTATTTCCTTTGTCTACAATATTGTTCAGTAGGAACTGATGATGATTCAGAGTTTGCATAATCAGATTTTTAATTTACACAGAGGTTTCAGCCTCTTAGGGAAAAAAAAAAAAAAAAAGAAAAAGATTATTTGCCTGGAATACAGAAGGGATACAAAGACCCTAAAGCTGCTTATCCTGTAGCACTTGCCTCGATATGGTAGAAGGGGAATGTCACTGGCAAAAGATCCTCCTGGATTTTTAAATGCACAGTCAAATTTGGTGCAGAAGAAACATGCAGGGCCAATAACTCAGGGGTCAATGGACTAAAAACATTCTCTGCTAGTATTTAGCACCCTACCATGGCATCAGGCCTAAAGCCTGGGTACAACTAGGGCACCAGCCAAGGTCTCACCTTCCCTCAAACCAACAGAATTATATCGTCATTTGCAACATTTCCAAATACGGAAGTACAGAATGGCAGATTGTGGAGGTTTGCGTTTTTGCAAGATATTAAGAAGAGAACATCCTGTCCTCTTTCAAAGCAGAGTCCTGAGTAGGAAGCGTATCAGAGGAAACTACAGAGTTCATATTACCACGTTCAGCTGCACCTACCTTCTGTGAACGTACAGTTCAGTGCTGCAGTTGAAAAGGCAGTCTCCTCTCCCTGTATTGCATTCCTGCCATCTATTTTGTGCTGGTGCTAATGGTGAGTTGGATCAGTGCAACAGGAAGGCAAGCCTGCACAGACAGCAGCAGTGTGACATTAGATTGGCTGAAGGGTATCATGAAACCACCCTCAGGGATAACCAAACAATGTTCCCAGCTAAGTATGGTATATTGGTATCTGGCTCACTCAAACTCATTCAATCTGCACTTTCCCCACTCCCTCTCTATTAATTTGACTTCAGCACTTGGGGCCAAGGTGAGGACCTGGATTTAGGGAGAAATGGTAACTGCTGCTTTTCTCAACTGTGCAAAAGCTGGGAAGACACAGCTATCAAGTACCTGGTCATCAGCAGCAGGTGAACAGTCAAATATTTGGACCAATAGACCTAGTTTAGATTTATACTTCACATACACAATTAGCCATACAATTACATTTTTATACTACATGGATATTAATGATGTTGTTACAACTGTAATCATACAGTTTGCTTTACTGCATACAAGTTCCCAGCATATTATATTTACCTTACTAAGCAATAACAAATTTAATTTATTCAATGACGTATGCGCTATGCAGTCTTATTAGTTGGTGTTATTACAGCTGCCAACCACTTGGACTAGTAGTAAACAGTTATCACATCACCATTTTAAGGGATGGGAACTCCGGTTTTACTGTGCATGTGTCAAATTACTACCAAAAACCAAGAATTGTAGAACACTAGTGAGCCACATTACTACTGGCTATTCTCAGAATTTGGTTATTCACAATCACTTACCTTCATTTAGGTTGAGCATCAGGATCGTTCAGCATCAAGTCTGATCAGAAGACACTGTACCTGCCTGAATTAAGTAACCTTTTTACTTTGCATAACTCGCCTAAGAATTATTCAATTAAAAAAAAGCTTAGCTCATTTTCAGATTAATATAGGAATTGTCCCCCAAACAGGCTTCACCACACATTAGAATGTCAAAGTCCTTAGTGGCCTCTCCATACTCATAGGAAATTCAGCTTGGAAGGGACCTCAGGAGGCCAGCAGTCCAACCTCTGGCTCAATGTAGGGTCAGCTATGAGGTCAGACCAGGTTATTCAGGGTTTTATTGAGTCTCAAGTCCTTTCATTAATGAGAACACGGATAAATATAAGTGTATATAGCCCATGCATACAAACACTCCTTGAGCTAGCACAGTAGAAGCAAACCTCAGTACCAGAAGCATAATGCAGAGAAATCTGAGCTGGATCCACATGATCCCGGTTGATTCAGAAAACCTTCTGTGAGCTGAACTCATTAGTTTCAGCACAGTTCACAATGAAATTACTACAATATTTCTGGCCCCCAAGCTAGGAAGCATGCACAGAACTTGGGCATTTGTTCCTTCCTTTAAACTATTTGCTAGGGCCACCAAGAAAAGTGCTTATCCATTTTTGTCAAATTTATGAATAAAACAAAAGTACAATTTCTTCAGGAAAAAATAACCAGTTAACTCTGCCTGTTTCCTAGGCCTCGTTCTTCATGCACTGTTACATGATAAGTCCATGAAACCGAGCAAAAAAACCCATGCCTTAACAAGATGTAAGGTTAGTGCTTGATGTTTCAAGCTTTATTTCAGTCCTCTCTTGTTTCTGCATAAGTAATACTATTGTTTCTTAACCAGCAATTAGATTTATGTAACTCAAAATTACTGAGGAATAAGTAAACACCATTTTCAGCAAATAGAAGTTAATACAAGAATTATAACAATCTAATATTTGAAAAACATTTTTAGAACAGTCTGTGTGCAAAACATCTAAGTATATAACTTTTCTCCCTACAGGTTGAAAGAAATCAGATTTCCTAAAATAGATGCAGAAGTAAATTTTGATATGTATAGTACACAAATAATAATGATGCTAATAGAGAATCAGCAGCACATACAGGATTTTGGTAGTAGGGAATAAATTCAAGGGCTAAAGCTGCAGAAGAGGGAGAGGGGATGGATCTTCAAGTTTTTTGCTGCAGTTCACAAGATTAGAATTTAAGCAATCCAGAGTGACAATGAGCAAATTTTATATTCAAATATTTCTGGCTGTTCAAATTTAGTCTCCTGTTAAAGCTGTATTAAGAATCTTTCAGAGGCAAACAATGTGGTTTTCAAAAATAAGACAGAAAATCTCTGATAAAAAGAGCCAACTTTGAGTCAAACAAATGAAGATGTTTAAACTTTTTTTAGTAACTGAAAGCATGAAAGAATTTTTCCTCCATAAAAATCTAAGAATTCACACATAGCTATCAGTCAATAAATATCAATAGATTTAAGGGAAAGCACTTATTAGTTTTCTATTTTAAATTGGTTTGTATGTGTCTGAAATAATCCAACTGTATATTACATAGTTAAAATAACGAAGTTCCTTTGTATATAATATTTTAGGTGATTGCCAATTTTGAGAAGTGATTACATTTCACGTAGGTAGAAAAGAGTTATAAAAGAAGTTGCATAATGAAAACACCTTCGCTATATAAGTTAAGTCCTTCCTGCTTGTACTAAGTCTGAACAACAAACTTCCACCTAACACAGTAAAATAAGAGAATCTACCAACCCTGAACCACGGGCTCAGAAACTATAGCTAAGGAATTGCTTCAGTGCAGCTACTCCTTCAGCCTACTGGCTGGAAAACTACCAATCCTCTGAACCTTCCCTGCAGCATTTTAAAACCAGAGGCAGAGGAGAAAAGAAACAGCAAAGAAATAGAGCATCAGCTGCCTGTCAGGGACTGAGCACTCTCCACTCCAATTTCAGATTAGTTTTTAGACTAAACATCTACACACATCCTGTCACTACAAGTTATTACCACAAGTTATTAGCCACCTTTTTCCCATTGAAGGGAGCAGCTTCCATCAGTGTTAATGGATGCAAGAACAGCTGCTGCTATTGTTGTTACATCTTGTCAGTGCTCAGTTCTTGGCCCGTGCCTTAGAAGAAGCCGTTGAAGAAAATTATGCAGTTTCTGCTCAAGTTTACTATCGCACTGGATTTTAACCAATTACCAACCAGACAAACACAAGCTAGATATGCAAGGCTTATGAACAGCTTTACCCTGTTGTGACCCATTTGCTAGCTGCAATCTATGAGAACAGAATGTAGTCCATGAAAGGATCACAAAACTCGATTAAAAAAACCACCACTTTGCCTGCAACACACACATTCATAAACATGATAAAATGGGAGAGAGGAATGAAGATGTAACAAATATTCAAGCATTAGTCCTATTTTTTATTAAAGAAAACCCTTTGTGATTAGATTGCAAAATAGCACATATGGATTTTTCTTTCAGTAAGGTAACATGACTCATGGCTTTTTTTTTTTTTCCTTACTTTTTTGTAATCAGTAAGATCACTTTAGATTAAAGAAGGTGCAGAAACGCTACCATAAAGAATGACGTCTGCAGGTATACAGCATACTCAAATATGCCTGCACAGCATGTGCTGTATAATCCCTCATACAAACAAAGCAAGAAACAGAAGAAATTTCAGCCTGAGAAACCAAACTTCTGACACTTCCCAGGTCCTTCAGCAGGATGTGTGCCAGACAATAATATTAAGCTTTGTATACTCTAGCAGAAATTGTTCCACCCCAACAGAGACCTTCAAGTAAGACTGTATATTATACACATGAAGCTACGCAGTGGATGTACTATATTTTCCATGAACAAAACCTTAAATATCTTTTTTCTTGCAACTTCAAATGTAGTTTTCTATATGCAATTAATTTTGGACTATAGATCTTTAGTATTATTTTTTGTAAGAGGAGTAAAAAAGTCACTTCCCTAAGCATGCAAAAAAGTCCTAAATTTCCCCACTTAGTCTCTTTGAATTCTAATATATATCAAAAATTCATGGAAAGAAAACGGTGTCTAGAAAACAAATTATGGAATTAGGTAATTGTGAAAAAAACTGTACTTAACTGCACTCTCCCATGTCTCAGTCTACCAGTTGAAACTGGCAAATAACTAGAAAGGAACAGACAGACTGAAAGCAGTCTGGAATTACAGATTCCTTCCTCTCCCAGAAGCATTTACTGATGCAACTCAGAGAAGGGCTAGACTGACTTGCAAGTGCTCAGCAGAACCAGCACCTCTGTAATGGAGGCATTCCTGTCCCTACCATTACATTTTGTTACTGTAATTTTGTGGATCTTTTATGAGGCCATGCCCATCCCACAGTAAAGCAATGAAAGCATATTAGTTAAGGTATCAACTGACTATACAATTAAGAGGCATGGAAAAGTGGTCCCCCCCATATTCCTCAAGTT
This sequence comes from Morus bassanus, assembly GCA_031468815.1. Lineage (NCBI taxonomy): Eukaryota > Metazoa > Chordata > Aves > Suliformes > Sulidae > Morus > Morus bassanus. Next base: position 25,927,300 of record CM062573.1, read on the forward strand.
AATTCCCTTTAGTTTAGAGAGACCAAGTTATGCACCAGGTTGTATATTATTATTATTATCACTACTAGTTATTGTTGCATAACATTATATAACATAATGCACTCCTTACATTGTTCAGACTCCAATGGTACAAGTTGATTCAGAGAGACTGTATGGAAATCAAGTCTACCACATGCAGTTATTACTATGCTATGCCTAAAAGATTTGAAGTGCTTTAGAGCTTATAGAAAATGGTCAAAACCACTCAACTCATCCCACAAACAAAAAGGAGCACAGCTTTTCAGGAAGATGGCAGTAATAATGCAAAAAATTTGTATTTTACTTGTAGAAATGGGAAGTAAAGAAGGAGCTCTCTAGGTAGCCACCACTCTCACAGTTTCTATGGATGCAATTAGTATTTCAAGGCAGCTACAAAATTTGCTCAATCCAAACAAGCTTGTAAAGTCATAAAACCTAACACACTAATTTTTACATTCAGTATTTTATCCTCCTGAAAAAGTTATATTAACACAAACTGGGACTGGAGTCTAAATTAACAGACACAAACTTTAACAGATAGCTGCCTCGGCAATAAAAGAGGTATATTTTGGCTAAGCAAATCACTGAACTATAGTAAAAAAATTACAGCACTGAAAAGAGGACTTTTGACTTCACAATAGACTTTGGAAGAGAAAAGGTTGACGTTTGCTATATAGCTTACTAGTGTTGAAAGCCTACAACACAGTATGAAATCTTTTCAAGGTCATGAATTTCAAACGCATAAAAAGCAATCTGGTTAAACTCGATTATCTGTTTACTACCATCTTAAGTTCCAAACAACTCAAATTTCATACCTGACAGCTTTAACTTAGGTCTTTAAAAGTATTTAAAGGAAGATAAATACACCTCGAATGCCTGAGTGAATTGCTAATGCTGAGAGAGTCAGTGATTTTTTAAAATCAACTCCAAACGCAATTAACTCATACTCTAATAGTTGAACTACAGCCGCAGAAAGGAAAACGGACACTATCAGATCCATACAACGTGTAGATCAGATTTCTAAAAAAAATCATACTGAAGGCTTTAGAAATCTCATGTACCACAGGCCAGTAACAGGAATGAAATGGCATTTCAGCCTTTTAAACCAGACAGAACACAAAAAAAACCCTTCTCCACAGCTTGGTTGTCCGCAAATAGTGCTCTCTTGAGATTTCAGCCAAAGAAAATATTCTTGCAACAGCCAGTCCTACGAAGATACAAACTTAAGGAACTACTGCAGTAAAGCACTTCTCTCTTTATATAGAATCATGCTGGAAATCAGAAGGAGCTACAGAGGTGAGTATCTGAGCAGCAGAATCATTCTTTCAGTGATTAAAGGGATTGAAAGTATTTTTTTCCCCGTTTTCTACTCCCCAGTTAACTCTACTAAAAACATGCAGGACGGACTGATGTTACTTCCAAAATGTTCTTTGTGCATCATGTTAGTCAACATTGCTCCATATCAAATACCCTCAAGTTATCTTGAAGACAAAAAAACCCCAAAACATTACAGCCAGTGTGAGCAAGCACCTTACTAACTGAAATGGCTCAAACCTCAAACAGCATGGAGATACCTTAGAAAAAAATTAATTAATGACCAAAAGTCTTTCCCACAGAAGATACAACTGTAAAGAGAGTTTCACAAGGAAGAAAAATACAGATGTCCGTATGTGTCCAGCAGTGCCTGTAAAAAATATTCTATTAAAGAAAATTTATTTTCCATTGTGCTGCCTGGCATTGTGCCTAATTACTATGGTAAAAAAGAAAAATAGATGAAAAATGATCCTGCACACTTTTAACTCTCTATAAGCTCTAACTTGAAAATTATTTGCTCTCAACAAACAATTTCTCTGCTTAAAAATATCTAGGATTGCTGAGAGGTTAATGAGATATATTTTAAGTAATATTTTAATATATTTTATAACAAGTCAGTAATTACATTTTATTAATAAGAAAGCAGTAAATCCAAAGTTACACTTTTTATGGACCTATTCCCCTAAACATCTCCAGTCATTTTACAATAATTACCTCAAAGTCTCTACCCAAATAAAATTTGAGTGGAAACTGCTTCATGTCCAGCTCCCACAGTGTTTGGTTCTGACTCCAAAAAACTGATTTAATGGTAAGATACTAACTAACCTCAGCTGGTTTAATTTTCAACTCAGCATTTTGTGTTTTTTAGTTTTTGTTTAATTAAAAGAGAGACTCTCAGAAGTCTCTAACCCCTCTATACGGCACTTCTTACTTCTTGGCCTGAACATGCTGCAGTGTCCATTCAAAAGATTTTCTGCTGGTTTGAACATCCAGACAGTTCTACAATTTAACGTTAAGCCTATTTAACAGATGGTTCAAACTAGGCTCCTAAGTGCTTTACCCATCATCATAGAGCAAAACAGTGAATGGAAGAAAATGATTCTATAAATCCTGCAAATACATCCACAGAATTTAACACACCTTTGCAGTTCTCAGTTAAGTTTAACAGCAGGCGGGCAACCAAGTAAGCAAGTCTCTGAACTGGAACAGGTAACTTTAACATCAATCTAGCAACTTTGACACCACACTCTGTTTTTCCTTAAAGTGAGAGAATATTTAACAAAAGTGACATATATTTCCATTAGAACTTCCGATATAAACTTGAGATATAATTAACAAATTGACAGCTTTACTGAGAGGAATTCACCTTGAGGGTTGTTGCAGGATATCGAGTTGTATTTGTCTCTTCCATTGCTGGGGAAGAACGATGCATAAGAGAGTTCTGAAATTAGGCTTATCTGTATCCTGTGAGTATTCTATTTTATTAATTCTGTCAATGAGAAACAGACACTATGTTTGTTTTTTTCCTGACAACAGTTCAATAGGGGAAGGCAACAAGCTTGAAGACAGCTCAAGAATGTTTAATTGCTTTACAAAATGGGATGCTACAGGACTCACCCTGAGTGCAAAGTAGCAGATGGTCAAAATACCTAGCAATTTCAGTAAATTCAGGACTATTCCCTAAATCATATTCCTATTACACTGCACAATGACAATACTTTATGGGAAGAGGTCAGCACCTGCACTGAACAAATGACACACAACAGATGCTAGGAGCATTACTGCCACTGTGCCCACCTCCTGAAGGTTAGCTATAAAATCAGCAGGGTAAGGACTGAGTTACCCAATAGATGTAGATTCTGTTTTCTAGCATGAAAAAGTCTTCAGAAGGTAGTATTTTAGTAAAGCTGCAAAGCAAGGCAAAAGAAAACAACATAAAAAAGACACTCTTCGAAAAACAAAAGGTTTTTTTCTGCCAGAAGTTAATAATTGTTTTCTCTTTGGATTGGTAAATATTAGCTATCAATATTAAAGGTCTTTCATGATAATATTTAACGTTTTATTCATGGTTCAATCTGATGAGAAAACATCATGCCATAGGTCAGTATAAGTAAAGAAAAACTATGTATGGAGTATTTTTAGCTAGTAAAGCATTTTAAGGATTTACTTTGTTTTCTGCTTCTTTTTCCAACCCAACCCTCTAAAGAGCTATAAACAGCTTCCTGATGTCATCAAAAACTTAAGATTTGCCTTCAACCTGACTGTGACGTGCCCACATTTGCAGGTACCATTCATAATGAATCCACAGCTAGGCAGCTTTCTCCTCACTCCCACGTTTCAGGAGCATGGCTTTTCCCCCATTGTTAGTTGCTTGCTATAATAGGTTTATATGGATTAGCTGCATTAGTGTTGTGTCCCTGATAAACTGTGATGCTAGATAGCTAATCATCATCTCCCTCCTTTCCATCACCCTCCTTCAATACAAGTTGTTCTTGCCTTTTTTCAACTGCCCCACTCCCTGACCTTACAGACCTATTGATCTTTTAACAATTCAGGAGACAGCTGCAGAATGTGTAGCAGGCTATTAGCTGTCTTACTGCATCTTAAGAAATTGATGATTCTGTTACTGTCTAAATCAAACATAATCAGATATATAATTCCATCTTGTAGCTTTAAGTAACCATTAACACATTGTAAAGGCGACACATTTAAATCAGTGCCTCCATTTCTGAATCACATCAAGAACAGGTGTTAGATTAGGAGCAGACAAGAGAAGAGAATTACTCTGGTCACTTAGAGTACATTTTCTTACCTTACTCTTCACCAATTTTCAGGCCAATCCTGCTTTTACTGCAATCAATTTGAGGGAATGAACAGATGACAGTACAACTTTCCCACCATTCTTAACTGCAAATTACTAAGGAAAGCAGTATTGACCTGTGGAGTAATCATCTTCTCATATCAGACTATGCTTGTGAATCTGTACCTTTCTCAAAATGAATTTTGGAAAGGGCAAGAGCAGGATAGAAAACAGAATCAAGCAGACCTAGTGCTATTCTTCCTATATTGCAAGTCATTTCTCAGGAGCAGAATACAAAGAAAGAACCAAACAGCTATTTCAAGAAGCTATCTCATGATTATGAACCATAGTGAAAGAACCATAGTGTAAGCTACAAGCATTTCATTGCAGAGATAAAATTGTTCTGTATGGTTGTTGATAGGGTTAAGTATCATGTAGGAGATAATGAGCACTCTCTGTTCTTGCTGAATATCATTTTGTACAAAATAGCAATGGAAAGGATTTTCCTCATTAATGAGCCATGATGGGGGGAAGAATGAAACTTAAGACAGCTAATTTTTCCAGGATGATAATGTTCTTCATTTTTAGGTCATTTGAGTTCCATATTAATTATAGAAAGATGGAGGCTTTGCAATCCCCCTGTTCCCTCTCTCATTACATATGTAATTGTAAAAGCTACCTCGCTGTAATAAAACATTAATCTCTGTACTTCTTATTATGGGATCACAGACTCATAGTGATGGATGACCATGTGTCAGAGCACATTTCCACAGTACACTGTAATATCAATGAGTCATCATTTGGAATACGAAAGCAGAAGTCCAGAAACCTAGCTAGACTACACCTTTTTGTTTGTTTGTTTGTTTGAAACTGCCTTGCTAAAGTAGCTTCTGAGTTATGTCATATACAGAGATACCTGACATGTTATTTAGGCATCGACATACCTCATTGCGTAATTCTGCATATGTACAAATATACAGAACTGTAACTACCTTCTGAAACTTGCCTTCGTTGCAGCGTTAATGGCAGAATTCATTATACCCAGGAACAGTACACAGCACGGGCATGAGCGTTATGCAGATTTAAACAAAAAAGACCGGAGAGATACTACTTCATTGCAGTTGATATGACAGTACTTGCTTTATAATGCAGTAATGACAGGAATTAGAACACTTGTTAACTTATCTGAAGATATATCAATGCCATTTATTCCATCTCCAGACCTGCAGAAAAAAAATTTTGGCACATATCTTCATTCAGCTGGTGTTCAAATATGATTTCTAATGTGGCTTTTTACTCTTTTCTTTATGTGTTGTGTGGTCCAGGACAGCCACGATCTACAAATACATCTGGAAGATACATTTACCTATTTACAACAGCTACTTACAGCTGCTTCTAGATTTAAAAAAAAAAAACAACAAAACCATACTAGACTGAAAAAGTGTGTCAGTCAGCAGCTTTCACTAAAAAGAAGTAAAAAGAAGCAAACACTTGATTCCCAAGTTCTCAGAAGCCTGGACTGGAAGCTGTAGAAAAGTCTAAGTTCAAAATGTCTGCATTCTCTCAAGCTAGGATTCGTAAATCTTTAATTAAGAACAATCTTCACACAGAAAGTTAAGTACAGTTCTTTGAAATATCCTACCTCTCAAACCTCATTGCCCTGGTCATGGAAATTATAGTCTGCAGGCCAGCCAACTTCAAAGTCTTGTAAAATAAGAACTCGTTTTAATTTTTGGAGAAAGACAAAAGAAACAGGGGCTCCTTGGTCCTTTTATCTGAAGGAAAGCTGGGACCTAACTCTAATGCTACTGGCAACAATTTTTATAAGATGAATACACATAAATATCCAAATAAGAATCACATAATATAACCAATGCACTGGCATATATATACACACACACAGAGAGAATATATTCTCAGCAAGTTCTACACAACTTACATGAACAGGTCTTCTGGAAAGGAGAGGGGGGGAACCAAACCCAAATAAAAAAAAAACTCAAAAATTTAATCTATATTATATATGTAATTGCATATACATAATCCACATAAGTATGCATAAATCAGTCTTACACACACTACTTACACAGAATGTGCAAATCTCCCACACCTCTGAAAAAGAGAAAACAAATTGCAAAACCATACCATCTTACTTGCTGATTCTTACAAAAAAGAAGGTTTACAGTGGGAAATCCCAGTCTTTGAATCAAAACAGTCAAAATCAGCATCACATTAGTATCAATGGGATGGTCTTGCTTTGCCAATCTATGTACACTCTGTAACTCAAATTATATACATGTATACCCTTTACAGAACATTTTCTCTTCATCCTATCCAACATAAAATATTGAATTTCACTTACCCTTCAGTGTGTCCTCTTTTGTAGGGCCACATTAATGTTAGTTAAAATTTAAAAAAAAAAAAAAAAGTGTTTGAAGTTCTAACTAATCATTTAATGTTTTCAGTGCTTATCCAAACTGAGTTATATATGAAGTTATTTTACTTTCTCAGTAATTACCAAGCAGAAAATGCAGAGCAGTAAGTATTTATTTTTAGAGAAAGATCTTAACATCATGTAAACTGAAAAATAAAGGTATGAAAGTCATGTCTTCAGGTTTCACTATTGCTCGACATTATTCACATAACAGGCTTAACAACTACTTGCAGAGGAGTGACCCTAACAAATAAAGGGTGCCCATGGTCACCTATCTTCTGCAAAAGCAAATGTGCTTTGTTGGGGGACAACAGCCATCTGAGAAACCTATGCAGTGCTTTTGTATTAAGGCTAAAGAAATCCATGGTAAGACATTTACTGCACACATATAAGCAGGACACAGGAATGGCAAACTGACTATTTCTTACAATCATTCCACAAAATTTCAGTATTCATAAGCTAACAGGTATCAGTCTTTAAAGACTCAAAAACCACCGATGTCTTTAGTATTTTTTACTTCCTATCACAGTTCACCTGAGCAAACAAGACAAGAGTAACTGTTTGGAAACTGCAACCTTTCTTGTTATTTATATCAGAAATTATATGTCTGCTTTAGTTTTTAAGTAACGCTACAGTGTTCTCTTTCCCTAGACATGTTGTTTCTTCATATATTCTTTTCGTCCTAATGTAATTAATTGTTGCCTTTAGCACAAGCATTAGAATCAACAATACAACACATCAACATCCACCTGACATCAAAAAGAAGGGGTAAATACAGTCAATAACCCAATGCTCCACTTTTAAAATGAAAGAATTACCTTACGCACTTTATAGAACAAGCATGTCTTGCTGGCACCACAACTCTTTGTGAAGAGGTGACAGTCATTTAGCTGTGCTATATATTAGTAACTGCAGTCTGTTAAAAGTGATTAGTTTTTGGACAAAACCTATTCAAAGCAAATCTGTTCTATGTTTAAGCATACTCAGGACAGACATATGTAGTTTAAACATCTGAAGTGATACACGACAGCCAAATGCGTTGTGCTCTTCCCCTACAAATATATCCAAGAAGTTTTATGAGCATAACAGGGCAGATGGCTCTGATCTCTATAAAGCAGCTATTTTCACTCCGATTTACAAAGCTGGAATGAACTGCACACTGAAGTGCTGTCTTTCCACTGACAATAAAGATTGTGCAGTTGATTAGCTCAGATGCTGTGTAGACAATGTGTTTGTACTGTAGTTGCACAAAGCTAGACAAGTTGAATACCCCACACAGAAGTGTAACCTGTGTGTTCCCCTTGGCCTTTGAAACTACTTTGGACTATTCTATTTTCAACTTTCTGCCAGAAAACCTGTTTCTTTGTCCTTGTTCTCTTAAAGATACTAGCAGAAAAAGGTCACTTGTACTAATAAATCCATGACAGTTTTAAAATTTTATCTATAATTAAACTGTAGAAAAACACTATCATGAACAAACACCTGAGTATTTAAAGAATGGCTTTATATTTACAGAAAGTACTGGTAGTTAAGAATATTCAAAGATAACAGTTCTCATAAAAGGGGACAGTACAAGGCCTCATACAACTGAAACACTTAAAAACAAAGCTAAATAATGCGTATGCTTTCTAAGTATCATCTATAAATTGGTACATTTTCCACAGATAATTCTTCAGCATTTCTAAATGCAGGAGGGAACAAAATTTCAAAATGTCACACAAAGAAAACATGCAGTAACATCAGGGAGAGAATCCAGATCTCCCTGTTCCTAAATCTTACGTTCAGTCAACATTCAGCCTCTTCAGTTTTTTTCAGGAAGCACAGATTAATACAAAGACAGTCTAAATTTTGTGAATTTCACCCCCCCCAACATAATTAAAATTGAATTTCACCATTTTTTTACACCAAGAACTAAGCCTAAGAATGAAGGTTCCATAGAGAAATGAGAGAAAAAAAAGCTGAAACAATGAAAGTTATTTTGCCTCTGTCTGAAAAACAGAAGATTTTTTCAGAAGTCACATTCATAGCAAAGGAAGTTGAGGAATTGTGAAGTGAACAGTAGGGCAGAACTAGTTTCTGAAACCAGCAGAATCTTTCAAACAGGATTTATGAAGGAAAAGAAAGCATGCTACACAAGTAGGGATTAGAAATAGGAAGCTCTCATGTAAATTCTACTTTTCTACAGAGACAGATCAAACAATAACTAGAAATCCACCAGTTCCATGAGATGTCACCATTAAAATGAGAAAAAGTATAATATGTCTTAGGGAAAAGTATTCCTCTGGTGATTTGACACTTGAAAATCCTTGGATTTATGATTCTAAATCAGTATACTGAAGACATTAGAACCAATAAGGACAGTTTTAATGCTATCTCATTTTACTCTTTTTCAATGTCCACCAGTAAAGAATGAAGGATACAGTGGTGACCATCAGTGGACGAAAACTGAGGAATGTGAAATATTGGTAATGTTTGAGACAAAGCCATAACTAAACTCCTAATACTCAGAGAGAAAAAAAAAAATCCCTACTACAAACTAAACATACGTGTTATTTCCCCATGCGTCCTCTTCCCCTCTCTAGAGTGTTTGCTATTCTCTCTCAATTCTTCTCATAGAAACATGAAAGAGATTCGTCATACAAAGGGTAGCTCCCAATTATACTGGAAAGTCACAGACATTTCAAAGAACACCTAAATCTTAGAGGTCACAAATATAGTCTAGCAACACACACTTTTACAAGTATTCATGACCTTTAATCTTTTGTAATTCTTCTGTTTCTGAAAGCTGGAGTGCAATGCCAGCTTATATGCAGGCTTTTATTGGCTGACTATTTGACTTTGAAAGCGAAAGGCAGATTTAGGTCAGATGCTAATTTATTATTTCTTTTATTTAAAACTTCATATAAAGAAGTCATCAAAACAGTCCAGGAGAGAAACCCAGTCAAAAGAAACTCTATTTTGGAATCCAGATCTCTGATAAACAAGTTACATATAGCAAAGCAGATACCTGCACACTGAAGTAATTCAGAACTACCTGCTCATCTTATCCATCAGATGCACTTTCTTTAGTTTCAGTCTTGCATTAAACCCTGAAATCAGAATCTTCTTACTTTTAGAGCAGTAGGATTCAACACTATTTTTTTTTTAGCTAGTAACTAGGTACTGTTTGCTGCCAAACACTCACAAAACAAGCACTAACTAACATAATCCATGTCAGAATTGGCTTTATCTTCAGGAAAAACATCTGCAATCTCCACTGAAGCCCAGCTACCTCAGGAAAAGAGAATAGCTGAGTACAATCCTTAGAAAAATGCAGACATCGCTACAGTACTTTCTAATAGCAAACAAAAATATAATGCAGAAAGCAATTAGTGCTTTTCATTTGATTTTAACTCCTCGCTGTTCCAAGAAGTGCCAGAGACCCCTCAGTGACTTGAATTTTAAAAGGTTATTTCCAATGAAAAACTGGAACCAGGGGAAAAAAAAAATCTATTATGCACAATGCAACCAGGTCACAGTTATGCCCAGGAAGAAATTAAACTACTTGTTGTCAATACTTTCCAGAACCACAGAAAACAACCTATAGAAAATATGTACATTTATTAGGACCCAAATCCCACTGTACTTTGTCATAAGTTATTCAGGCAACACCACTGGAACACAAAGACAAGATGTTGAGATGAAGTCTCTATTTGCAAAATAGGTTGGATTGCTAATTCAACCAAAGTCCTAATGGAATACAACAGATTCTTCCCCAGTTCTTGTTTTAGTCTCAGCAGTCCTTCCCTGTAGCATATAGCAATCCTTTATGTGTATTACATAGGCTACTTTTTTTTTTTGTTGGGGGGGGGTCAGGAAATTACAACAAACAAAAACACTCACGTGCAGGTTATCATTTATTCCTGCTTTACTAAACAAAGTATTAGAGTAGCTTTTTGTAACAGCAGAATTTGAAAAAACTAATACAAATGCTAAAACATTTCCTTGGTTCAAAAAAATCTATGCACAAAACTCAGCTTGTATATACACTTCTAAAATTTCCAAGAAATGTCAACATTTTGTTTCAATCACATGTGGCAGTGGTATCTCAGCACAGCTTCATTTTTGTGATGGTAAACTTTGTGGGCAGAGTTTGGGGATGCCTATGGCATGAAGATGGACATCAAAACAACCATCAATTTCCCAATGAATACAGCAGAAAAAAGGTCTAACATTCTTTTTAATTTAACGCTGATCTAACAGACTTAAGAATAACAACCCCTAACATACTTTTTTCTTCTAAGGTTCCAGCAAATTATATGAATCTTATTTCTCTTAAAATAAAAAATAGTCAGGGATTCTACTCCCCATGGCTGAAGAAATGAGCTGGAAACCTATGCTGCATAGACCCAAATGATAGTGACAGGTGATACAGAGACAAAAAATGAAGAGAAAAATTAAAAAACTAAGTCACATATTTGGGGCTGTAAAGTTGTTTTTAAAAATTTAATCAGGTCAACAATACTGATAGAAGTATGTATTTCTTACAAATTTTAATCTGCATACCTGCAGTTACTTCTATATAGAAGACCAGCAGGAACACTTCTCTGCTGATCAAGATTTATATATGTCATCCATTAGCAATTTAAGCTTTTGAAGTTACAAACAATATTTCTGTACAGTCTTAGACCTAACAGTACTTTTTGATGCCAAAGGATAATTTAATATTTTATAAGGAACATAATACAAATTAAAATAAATAACACCTTTCATGTCTTGAATCACTAAAAGCTACAGGGATTCACATGGTATTTTTCAAAGTAATAGAGCACAAGACTGATGCTCATAGCTCCATTAGAAACATTTATATGCAAAACACTGCTTTTTCCAATCATTAATTTCTTTTGAGATTCATTATTGCCCTATAGTACTTTTGTCTGAAAAGAGACTCTAGGGAGATGACACTTTCCTTGGTTAGCATTGTTGTAGCTGACAGAATGCATAAAAGGCAAACCGCTTTTTCTCCAGCTTTCAGCCCGAGCCAATCAAATGCAGAAATTCTCGACCTCTTTTAATCCTGAATTCTGGATTTTGAAGTTTACAGCATAATTGTAGCTTTCGAGCACAGAATCATTTTGTCACATAGCCCATTCTAGCTCGCGTAAACGCTACTGGTGCCCTAAATACCATTAATAAAAAAACCCTTGTTCTTTGCATTGTAGACATGTCAGCCTGATTTAAAATTATTGCATATTGTTAGCATTAACGCACATTTCATTATGAAGAAATAATCCCTGAAGGCACCTTACACTTACCTTACTATCAAAAAAATAATTTATACCTGGAAATGTTTTTTTTTCCTCTCTCTCAAGCTGGTATTATAGGCCCCTGCCTGGATTCCTGGGCCCTGCTGTGTTAAACACTTGTACAAAAAGACAATCTCTGCAGTGAAGAACTTACAGAATCTTTCATCTTATTTTTAGACAACAGCACAGAGTGACTGGAAAGTACAAGTAACAAGATGATTTTGAACATCATGATAAGCACTGCTTAATCACTGTAAAGGCTTGGTAGATATCACAGCAAATTAGAGTTTCAAAAGGCTGGACTTGAAAGGAAGGAAGGTGACCTCAAGGGATATTTAGAGGCAGCTTCTTCTAAACACAAGGGAAGGTAAAACAAAAGAGGCTTGTTAGAAAGCTTGATAAATAAACAATCAAGACACTTTGACTGCTCATTTATAGTTCAGAATAAAAACTAAACAGCAAGTGAGGCAATAGATAAGGCAGAGCAGACCACAACTAAGCAGCTTTGTTTGGAAGTAGCTGGAAAGATCCTGTCACAAGTATACTTAAGAGGCATAGGGAAACCATGCAGAGTGGCTAATTCAAGAACCAAGCAAATTACCTTAGCAGCAGAGTTCTGCGTTGACATTAACTGCACAAAACTGGATTCACAGTTCATAGAGGAGGGAGTTTTTCTCAAAGTGAGGGAGAAGTCTGGGATTTGGAAAGCTATTTTGAGGGTTCTGTTTCTGGTTTTGCTACAGTACAGTGCAAGATGCTGTGGCAAGTTATTAATAGCAACAGCATTTAACATCACCCAAGAGTTCAATGCTTAAGAAAAACCAAGCATTTATTTCATTAACAGTGGCACTTCAACCTACACCTATACTATCCCTTCACCCCTGGCTCCTCAGTTCTTATAAAGGCTCCATGAGTTGAGAAGCCACCTAGAAAATAAAGGTCTATAAAGGTCAAGACAACCCAAATACCACAAAGATACTTCATCATATACTGGGACAGAAGAAAAGCCAGAGTTGAACAGGCAGTGTAATCTGGCCCAAGTCTGCAAATAATACACCTGAGCTGGCATCAATTCAAGCTAATGCAGCCATATGGTGCAGCTCAGCCCTATGTAGACACAATGGGACACAAAGAAACTGAGTTTCATTAACACAGCACTGGGGGTAAGCTAACAACATCCACCTCTGCAAGCTCTACTACCCTGCCAACAGCCTACCACATTCACTGCTAGCTCAGCAAATCTTTACTGCACTCCATTGCTCTATGTTATGCACCAAAAACCAACCATGTTCGACAGTAACTGTAGCCATCTGTTTCCCTTTTCCACACCCCCACTGAAAACATGTCTGACATCAGCACTGTCTCCATAGCACCTAAAACACTTAAGTGAATTTTCCCAGTTTTAAAGCAAACCAGAGCAAAAAACTGGACAGATTTAAATGCAAGATGACATTTAATAATTTAATAAACTCCCCCAAATGGCAAGGAATAACTAAACTATGTGCAAGTCCATTTTTCATATGTTCACAGAAATTTTGACTCAGCTAGTGTGAACCTGTGCAGCCACCAGAAAGTATTATTTTGCACTTCTTCCCTCCTGCTATGTGCATTTCGCACTGACACTAGCACCTTGGGCACCTCAGCCCTGCACAGTCAACTAAACCAAGTAACTGATGCAGCTAAAAACTGTGTGTAGCAGCACTGATTTGCATCATCTTAAAACTGAGCATGGATCTGCATCCCCAAAGTACTATACTGTATCACAGCATGACACACTGCAGCTGACAACTTTGAAATCTTTATGCAACTATTTGTAGATAAATTGGTAAAAAGGGCAAAAAGAGTATCTAAATGAAACTCACTATTACTTTCTATTCTGCCAGTCGTCAGTCTTACTATTCATATTCCACTGGATCCCTTCCTCTGTCAGAAGTACCTCAAGTTTGATATACCTCCTCTGAAAAGAATGTGCAGCTTTTGCCTCTCTGCTTCTGCCATTTTTCTTAGATTTCACTCTTTACCAAAAGTTATTTCCTTGCTACTCAGGTTTATTCCATTTTCTCTGGCCACCAGGCCTCTGTGGGTCTGGTTTGTCTTCATTATGAAAACACTTATGCTTTTGAAGCAGTATTAAATCATTTGATACTACACATGTAATTTATATAGAGTCTGCCCCCTGTTGACAGTTACTATCCCTCTGCCTCCTCTAATGCTTTTAAGTTTACTCTGGCACATTCAGAACAGTCTCAGTGAAGTGATCCTACAGCAGGCAGGAGTTTCTCTGAAAATGTATTCTGTAGGATCCCATAACAGTCAGTCTCACAAAATTCTGCTCACCCAAGAGAAAGGACATTTTGGAAAGGCACACAATGTTAGTTTCTAATATCTTAAACCACGGAAGACAGTTACATACCAATGCTGGTAAATATTTGTGTTTTCTAGAGCACAAATAAATCATTTGACACTAAATATTTGATTTTCAAAACTGAAAGCACATTAAACGCTAAAGAAGAAAATATGCTTCCATGTTAGATTTTTTTTTGGAAGACTTGGACATTATTCTCACAAATTAAATAAATATTATGATACCAAACCACTTGACCTTATTTCAGTACAAGTGCTATACAGTGCATAGAACTACAGAAATTGTAGATATCTGCATCTGAGACAAATTCCAGTCTGTAGCCTGGATGAACAGGTGATGGTACAGTAATGTTTAGCACTAACACTTCTTCAGGACTCTTTCAAAGTAGCCACTTAAGAAAAGTGGCCTTTTGATAGGTATCAGTGTAGTGGATACAATTTTTTTTCCCTTTTGCCTCATTTAAAATTCTTGCCACACTGCTCTGGGTGTGTAGCCTTCATTACTAGGCCACTTCTTACCTTCACGCCTGTAACTGAAAAGTAATAGTGCCATAATGGGCTCACAATGTCAGTGAGATGCGAGCTGCATCAGATGCGAGCTGCATCAGATTCGCTATATTAGCCCCACCAAATTAAATCTTCATTTGCAGAAGGACATTCAAGGGATACAGATGTAAAACAAAGCTAAGTTATCCCTCCCAAAAGCATGACAAAAGAAACTGAGTCTCATCATAAGCACATCAAATATTCTTTGTCCAAAATAAGGCTTGTGACTGCTGTGAGCCTTCTGTAATAGATTTTTTTTTTTACAAATTTTGAATATCTTCAGTCTTTGTGATGAAAGAGGAAAGATTTATAAAACATACTCCTTCTCAACCTTATGTATTTACCACTGTGACAACTGTGTACATAAAAGACAGAGAGAAAGCACAGTGACCCAATGATGTGTCTGGGAAAAGAGTTTTCACTGACCTACAGAATATGTACAGGCTATGTTCTGCAATTTTAGTGTTCAAGTTCTACATTAAAAAAAAAAAAAGAACAAACACAAAAACAAGCCACAAGATGAAACAACAGCAACTGCTACATGAATAATATTGATAATTTTAGAATCTATATGACACTCTGACTTCAGAGTACATATTACATATGTTTATTAGCATGCACGTATTCCACAATAGAAGGATAACTGAAACTACAGAACTTTGTGTCCACACTAACAATGAACACGACAATATTTCTCAAAGCCCAGTCAAAAACTTTTATATTAAACTTCATCACAGCTAAGTTGCAAGTGAAATATGGTCTCCATTCAACCACACAGACAGGCTCTGAAGCAAAATGGAAGGACCTGTACCTGGAGCTCACAGAGTGGTGACAGTGCTTATGGGCAGTTCTCTTCATGCAAGTTTTTCAGTCTGTACAATCACCACACTGTTCTAACTTGTTAAGTTTTTTAAAAGCCTAGAATTTGCTCCAGCTAACACTGGCAGGCTAGAAACACCATGTCTTAAGTCTCCAGTTCAATTTCATAAAAGGTTTGTAAAGCAGTTATCTTTAACAACAGTTCATCTCTTTTCCTTTATCACCTTTATATGAATGTTTCTGAATTTTACTGTTCTGAGAGTTATTGACTTAAATATAGCCATTTTGAGTTTATTTTCATTTGTTTATCTGACGTTCACTCAGCTATTCTGTAAGTGCAACACTAGCGTATAGACAGGTATCCCATGCTTCCTACATAAGAATTACAGTATTATAATCAGCTTAATCTGGATTATTTAAAGTCCATATTTAAACTGTGCAAGCACAGCACAAAAGAAGTACAATGCATGCAAAAATACCAGCTCTGTTTTGATTTGTCTTTTCTTTTTCCCTCTAGAGTCCACAGAATATTATTGGTTTGTTTCTTCAGTTGCAACAATTAATTCATTTTCCCAGGGTTTATGCTGGCATCAAGTGTTGGATATTGTGTATAAAAGAAGTTTTGTCCAAAAGCATATTAAATTATTATAAAACAGCCATGTTTTATAATAATTTAACATCTTAAACATCTCCTGCATTTAAAACAGAAGATTTACGTTTTTCCATAACAAATAATTTTCTATCAAATAAAGTTGATAAATATTTGTTTTTCTGCTTCTACAGAAGCAGGACTAGAAAATTTTACATGGAATCTCACACTACATTCCCACTTGGCAAAATGGGTACATCATGCACAGCTTCTATTCACACAGTAGAATAATGCCTTATTCTACTACGGCATTGCAAGGTTTGCTGGACTGCAAACAAAACAAGAAAAAAAATATAACTAAGCTTAAGGAAACTATCTCTCTGTGGCTTGACTTGGCACAGAAATTACTTCCAAATCCATTTATAAAAACTTTGCAAATTCATCATTACCATTTGTGTCCTGAAAAGTAAAATATTAAATCCTTATACAGAATTCACACAACTACAGTAAGTACTTCGCATAAACGCAGACTAATCTCCAACCATGTAAAATTTATTTAACTATTCAATATCTACTCAGACAGTGATTTTTAAGGGACCAAAGACAAGGCTAAAACATTGCACGAATGGACAAGTAAATTAATTTAAAATTAAAGGAATTGTTCAAAAACAGAACTAAAAATTTTCTACAGTGCCTGAATCTGCAATAATAAGGCACATAAGTAGCCAGAAGGACCACACGAATCAATATTACTATGCGGTAATAAGCTCTCCCAGTAAAAAGGATGGCCCACTGAAATAATTTTTTTCCAACACAAAACATTTGTTTTCTTGTATTGCAACTATTTTAATATAGGACTCAACACTGCTAAATCAAACTCAGCAGGAATTGCACCATTGATTACAGCGAAAGGGAATCAAAATGTTTTTCTGGCCTCGAGGCCAAAAGGCAGCACAACTCTAAAAGCAATGGTGGTATCTCAGAACTCACTCTATTATTAATGGTTGGTTAATTAATTACTAATGGTACTTAATGAAAGCATTTCACTCCTGTCCTTCCCACATACATGACATTTCACAGTCATAACTAGCGGCCTCCCTTTCACAAAAGCTTATACTTTAAATAAACATACAGCCAGAATGGAGGGAGCAAAACAACAGTTACCTTCACTGTTAAGTTTGGTCTCAACCTGTAAAATTGTCTGCCAGCATACACCAGAGAACTCAACCCTGCCTTACTCTGTGCCGGGTGGCAACTCTAGGGTACTGAACTGAGTGGGGCTGCTGTACAGCTTTTTTTTTTTCCTTCTTTTTTTTTTTTGGTACGTGTTATTACTGCCCTCACAGCATTCTAAGAATGTCATGCTTAGCTATAGGTACCAGATTTTCAACAGATCAGTTAGGCACAAAATCAAAACGGACAAATCTTCACAACAGCTCAGAACAGTCAGTGCTAACCTGTTTTGAAAATCTGCCTCCAATTATAGATGCCAAGTACTTGAAAACCTGGCTTCAAGCTCTTAAATATCTGTTTTCATATGCTCAAAACCAACTCTGCAGCCACTAAAGGTTTTGGGACTCCAGACACTATGTATGTCTACCAGGGGAGGAGCAAGGCAAGAGGCAACCTAGAACAGACTGCATAAATCTACTAAATAAACCTACTTTAAATGGCGTATTTACTGGCACTGTCCATGGGCCAGTTTTGGGGTTAGCCCCTCTTTTATTTATATATTAGTCTCTCTGAGCCAGAACTGAGCATCTCTTCATTTTGCCACTTCCTCGCTGATGTCAGCCTAGGGTGATGCTAGTGACAGTAGACTATAGCTAGAACAATGAGCTGGCCTGGAAGAAAATGCAGCAATCCCTCACACCTTTTTTTTCCTGTAACCAAATCAGGTTGAATCTATGTAAATGAATTGAGTTTACATGACATGGGCAAAAAAGACAGCAATAGAATATTCATCCAACTGATAATTTATACAACTGCAAAAAAGAACATAGCCATTCGTTATTTAAGTGGACTAGGATGGTATCACTTAGCTTTAAAACACGCTCCAGGAATCACTTCCTGAAAGAAACTGCTGTGCAAAACGAGATTGAATCGTATAGTTTGAAACTTTCACGTAAAATATGGAATACCAAGACCAAAATTCTGCCTTCAACACAATTCTTTGTCCCAGAGACATGAAAAGTTTCTTTGTTATTGGAGTTTCTTTGAGGATATTTCAATTTAGCAGTAGAGCAGTTGCTTACACTTTTATGTTCAAATGTAAAACTGAAATAACAGCTTTGGACAATTCATACATTTATTACACTAGAAAGTCAGTTTCCATTAGTTCCCTGAACTGCCATGCAGAAAAAGTAGAATCATCAGACTTTTTTGTGTGCTGTGATCAGAGCTGTAAGGAGAAGTCTCCAAGCATCTGTTAAGGAACTCTTGCCTTTAAAAGATGTGCATGACATCTAATGTAGAAGTGTTTGGATTTTTACTGCTACCACCTGCCCTGAAAATTTAAACATGTTATCTTCTTAATACAAACTCTCTTTACCCCAGTTACAAATATAGACTTTTTAAAGAGGCAATGTTGATTCTAGCTTATCTAAACATAGGTAATTCTTATGAGACAACAAAAACATCAGGGACTTAATGTAAAAACCTTCTAATACCCTAGCGCATAATTAAGTTATTCATTAGCAAGTAACTTCAAGTGGGTGTAATTTAATGTTTCCTTCCTGCCCCTTGAGCAAACACAACACAGAATAGTTAATCAATTTGATCCCAAGCTCCTAAAAGCCACTGGCTCAATAAAATCTGATACAGAGATTCAGGGAAGAGTTCCAGCCGAGCCTACCCTCAAGGATCAAGAGTGTTTAGCCAACTTACAGGTTCACCCACTTAAGTGGGGGAGGATGGCAGATAGACTGTGCTTCCCTAATTTTTCAGTAAATTCAGCAGAAAGAAATTGCCCTGTAAGACTTATCATCTGTTGTTCCTTTCGACTAACTCCATGTTTTGTAAGATGGGCTGGTCATTCATGAGGTGCACTGCAAATCGCCTCAGACCTCCCTTTTCAACAAAAAGAGTAACCGGATTGCTTTGATCTCAGCTTGGCGCAGTCTGGGTAGGGATCTGCACACCAACAAAAAACCAAAGCCTTAGTGTTTCACATAATCTCCCTATTAAAACATTGCTTATTTAGTAACAAGTTATTTTAAAAAACATTTAATTATTTAATAAAGCTACTGCCATTGGAACCCCTTTTGCTGCAAGTTGCCTAGCAGGGCTAATTTCCAACTATGACACTAGAGAAACATAAGAGCTTTACAAACAGAAATTCACACTCTGAAGTGCAGGGTGACCCACAAAACCCGGCAATGGCAGGCCACGCCTTCCTGCTCACTGACTCATACCTCCCAGTCCTCCTCAGCCTCTGCTTCAGCTGCCACTAGTCCTGTGCTCGTCCAGGCTTTTTTCTCCCCCCCTTTTTTTTTTTTCCTCTTCTTCTACAAAACTAGCATGATAAGGCCAAAAAAGAGATGAAAGAAGGAAGCCGGGTTTAGTTATTGCCTATGGGCTTACCTCCTCTGAGGAGATAACACGTTCAGAAACCGAGGTCATCGCCTGCTCTAAGGGAGCTGTAATGGCGCCCTCACCCTTCAACAGGCACGGTAGTGGAAAGCCCGCTTTCCCGAGGCCCTCGCTCTGATTGGCTGCTTGGCAGCAGAGGCGGAGACATGGCGGGAAAGCACCAATCAGAGGCAAGGGCAGCGCCGTGGAACGGCTGTGAGACTGAGGGGAGCAGAAGATGGTGGAGGTTGGTCCTGTGGTGAAAGAACGATTCTCCTGTTCCTGGGAGCCAGGTGCCTAGTTTTGGTGAAGAGTGAAACATCAGTTGGTGTTCTCCAGATGAAGCATAATCTGTATGCTATTCTTTTCAGTGTTATATTTGTTTGGAGGTATCTAATGTTAGCTTTGGAAGTAAAGTGTTAGTGCCCTCTTGAAGAATAGCCTTGCTTTACCTTACCTAGATCTTTCCAATACTATGCAACAAACTTTTAATACCAGAGTTAGTTTTTAAACCAGGAGGAAGGTGCCTTAACTGATGTCTTAGCTGATTATGATTAATAAGTCCTGCTGTCTTTATTGATGCTAGGTTGCCTGGCTGGCTTGCTGGCTACAAGCCCACTTCTACCATTTCCTAAACTGGGAAGTAACTAAGGTATGGAAGCAGATGATTAAGTGTAAGCCTGGCAGAAGTTGACTGTATTGAGTGAGTCCTGCATGGGGGAGAGTAATCCTCTCTGGGATGTAGGAGAGCTGCTTATGTTACCTGTTTGGCTTTCTGGTATCTTTGGTATTTAGGCCCTCCTGGCATTTCCTTGTAGCAGAAATGGCCTTCATGCCCTTTCATTGTTGCTTCATGTTGCTGCTGCCTTCTAGTAGAACTGGAATGCAACAAAAAGCTAGGAAAGGGAGACTTGAGATGGCCTGAAGAAGAACGGAAATACCATGGAAGAGTGTTTCAATTTCTGATATATCTGTAGATAGATAGTGGAATTGGGGGGGGGGGGGGGGGGTGTTGAGCTCTGTCAGCTCTTTGTGACCCTGTTTTCACTAATGGAAGAGGCTTCCAATTGATATAGAAGTTCTCTATAGTTTTCAGAGAGAATGGTTTCATCTAAGACTTGTACTACCTGCCTCTTTAAAGTAGCTTGATTAGTAGTAGATTTAGGTAGTCTTGCTGATGATGACTCTTAAATTTTTTTTTCTCGGAACTGTAAGCATATTAATTAGTTTTTGTCAGTTGCACTGGCTTATTTTTGTCATTCTGATGATAATTTTTATACTCATTATTACATTAGTGGTTTGTTTAAATCTACTTTATTTACCCAAAAGTCTGGGATGGGTACTTCATAATTATGTTGGCTTTTTGCATTAATGTGTGATCTATGTTTTGGAGCCATCCCATACTGTTTATTTAATTAGGTTGCCTGGCCTCTGTATCAGAAATCTTTCTGCATCTTGAAAGTAATCTAATTTTCCAAATAACAGAAAGATAATCTTGTTGTGTAAGAAATTTGACAGGATTTTTAATATTCTATTTGTCCGTGACACAGCCATTGTTGTTCTGCAGTAGCGGTAAAAGTCTCAGCACAGCTTAAAGAATTTTGGAAGAGCTGTCTTCAACAATGAGCTTTTTTCCTCGAACTGTACAGCTTAAACATTCTTAATATTATACAGTACATGTTTCATGAAAACAGCATGTACTGAAGAGGATAGATGTGGAGCAATGCAATCCTAAATACATAAACATCATCATAGAACTCAAATGATGGATGCAGTTTTCTACTTGTTCTCAGTGATTGGCAGTAGTAATGGGCTGGAAAAGTCATAAGAAAAAGTAAATTGGCTAATAAGTAATCAATGTAGAAACAATTTTTTATTTGGGTGTCCATTTGGGGTATTATTATGCATCTCCTTTTTTGTCAGAACTATTGCTTCTTATGATGGTATCAAGTGCTATTAAAATTTTAGATCAATTTTTATGAGACCTCAGGATATGTCCCTGTGCATGTGAAACTGTTCCGTTCTCAAACTGGTTCTTCTTGCAACCCACATCCCTGTATATTTAAGTCACTCTATTTCCAATAATACGTTATGGCCAAGTTTTCCAGAGTTTTTTTGTAAATGTGAAGATAAATGGATTGTACTAAAAGTATTTGAAAGCATATGGAAACTTGATTGCAAATATTAAGTGGGTCTCAAGATACAGGTATTGCAGTTGAGTGTTACAAATGTCTGGAATTTACTGATAGTAAATCTGTAGCTATGAGAAGTGCAAGCTTTGTGGAAACTATTTTCTTCTTAGTAGACAGATTTTTAAAGCTGGGGGGGGTTCAAAATTCTTAGCTCCTGACGCTGCTTTTCATATTGAATACCAAGAGCTAGCTTTTTGCAAATGAATTCTAGGTGATATGTTTATCTTTTCAGGGCTTATGTCTGTTGAGCATTTTCGGTACTTGCTTGTGAAATTGCTTATACATCTCTGAACTATTTGCTGCTGTTTTTTCAAGTAATGCTTGACCCTTTAATCATTCCATTGTCTCTTTGCTTCTGCACTGATGTTGCACTGTCAGGCTTGGGGCCTTATACATTGGGTGCAGTTCAGCACATCATCCACATTTTTATAGAAGCTGTTGAAATTGCATGATTCTTCTCGCTTAGCTTATGTGCTTGGCAGCAGCTCCTTCATGGGTATAGCTGTTGTTTTTCCTCTCTACTGAATGTTCTAGCTCTTGCAGTGTCAGTTCCTTCACCAGCCATCTGTCTTGCTGGCTCACGCACTAGCTTAACAGCTCTCCTTCTCAGACTAGATGCAAGTCCTAGCAAGTATACCATCAGCTGTTAATTTTTTATTCAGAAGCTTTTAAAACAATTGCTGCTCCACACAAATACCTTATATTTGAACCCTCTCTATTCAGTCCTTGGCACTTATGGTTGCTTTGTCCAGCCTCCTTCTTTTTCCAGGTTCTTTCACAACTTGCTTGTCTATCACTTCATTTCTTTTCCTGAAATTTTTAGAGTAATTTTCTTCAGTTTGACAACACAGATTGCCCCAAATTCTGTCTGGAAAGTGCATGTCTGAATGCAAGGAAAATGTAATCCAGTTCTGTTTGTTGTTTCCCCGCAACTCTGTCCTTTAAAATCTCTGCAAGAGGCATCTAAATACTTTCAGATATTACATAAGTCAGGTAATAGCTCCTGAGAAATGTAAGATTGATATCATTTGTCAAGAAGTTAGAGAACAACTTCTTTGTAGCAGTATCAGTGTTACAGATAGGATAGATTGTCTTGTAGCTCAGGGGCTGGCATATTGCTAAACAATCTAGCAATCTTTTTGATGAAAAGTTCTATTTGCTTGTAAGCTGGTCAAGCCTGGATGCAAAATTGCTTTATGAAGCCCCGAGTGTATAGTATCCCTTATAGTAGCAGTTTGTTTTATTTTTGTACACTATACCTGCTTTATAATCTGCCCATAGCTACGGTTCATTTAGATAGTGTCTAGAGCATTATAAACCACTACTTGGTGTTAGTGCAACTTTCAGGGGTAGAAATGAATCACACAGATAATAATTTTAATAAAGATAGAGGCATACCAGATTTTTTTTAATGTATGTTGATAAGCCTTTCTCAGACCCTCTGCTCCTTTCCTGGACAAATTCAAATATTGTTTATTGCTAGTGCCAATTAGTCAGCCAAGCATCTGTAGCTGGCAGCTGTCCTCATGAAGAAGGCCCCAGGATATTAAAACTCCAGGGACACTGATTTGCATGTTAGATGTTACTGTTTGTCATCTTCTAAGGGTGTTTCGTACGTGTTGTTTTCTCAATGATAAAGAAAACTGAGTGTGCTTACAGTGGTAACTAATAATTAGTAAGCTGGATTTTATTTCCCCCACTGTATTTAGGACCTCCAGGGTAAATTTAGACCTGTCATTTAATACCTCTAGTGAGGGCCTGTCTATGTGAGGAAGGTTTGTTTCCAAACTAAACCATTGCAGCTGAAACAGGTCTTCTCCTATCGTGATGCTGTTAACACTGGTAAATGTGTGTTCATAATAGATTGGTCTGTTCTGGACTAGGAAGTTAAAACTGTGTTACCATATTGGTCATAAAATTTACACTAGCATAATAATTCCAGTGGTACAGAAAAGCTTGTCGTCTTACTAAAAGTTACATGGTGTCTTTCTGGCACTGCCCAGGCCTTTTTTGTGCAGTCTTTGTGCACAGAAGGTGAAAACAGTCAAGTAAGACAGCAACATGGAAGAGAGTGTGAATTAATTTCTTTTCTTTCACTCAGGCAAGTCAACTCCTTGCCCTCAGGATGTGACTTCCAATGGGAAGACAGCATAGTGCTAGTATTTGAGGCTGCAGAAGTTGTCTCCCTAAACTCTATTAACTGAGGTTCTCAAGTGTGGTCATGCCAAGCCTTGTGATTGAATGTGACCATAAGAGGCACATGAATTTGAAAATGTCCAGAAGTCTGCAACTGTGAACTGGTAGCTAATTAACTTTTCCTCTCATTAAGTGAAGCTGTAGATATGTTAAAAAGAGCAAGTAGTCAAACCCAGGAAAGCTGCAGACAGAAGCTGGTGAGCTACAACTTATCTTTCCTCCTTGTTACTAGGATGTACTCTGTAGCCTGGGTTCAAACTAAGCATTATTCCATTAATATTAAGGAATGTCATCATTGTTAGGTGAACACGCTGCCTATGTTAATTTACTGTGCTGGAAATAACAACTGAACTTGCTACAGAAAAATAAAACTATTCACCAGAATGTGATTGGAAGGGTATGTTAAAAGCAGACAAAATCCACTTACGTGCTAGGCTAGAAGGAGCTAGCTGCTACTTAGCATCCTATTAACTAAAAGGAATCTCTCAATGAATTCCGTTTGGGAAAAAAAAAAAAAATTTAGGCCTCACAAGATTTCAAAATTTTGTGCTTTAAATATTCTCGGTTACCAAAGAGAATTCCTGCTGACAAACCAGTCAAAATTTGAACCTGAAGTGAATAAAAACTTAACTCTTGCATTAGGTTAATAAAATCATTCCATTGTGGAAAATACAGAGCCTTTAGCTTCATCATACTTTTTACATTGTATTCTAATTAAATAGATTTACATTTTTTTGAAACTATCTGAATAAGTCACACTTCCAGTTGCCAAGACATGCTCATCTGCAACATCGTAAAGCACTAAACATTACTGTGTAGAGCTTAGTAATGTTTTTCATACTTTCTAAAACAAGGCAGGCTATTCAATTTACTTAAAATGGGTTCAATAAGAAGTTAGATTAAGTAACTTTCCATATTATGTAAAAATGAATTATATGATATAACTTGTGTTGTGGTGCAGGCATAAAGACTGCATGTAGGTAAGTTCTGAATGGAGAAATCTGGAGCTGGGCCCTGCAGCATTGTCGGAAGTAGCTCTTCAGAGGCAGATTATGAAATTAGAGCTGTAATCTCTGCTTGACATAGAGTTAATATGCAGCCTTTCCAGGGCTGAAGCTGTTTACTGGTTCTTCCATCTGTCAGGATTTTCGTAGCTTCTATGGGAAAGAAATACATACATTTGAGACGGAGATTGCATAGAGGAAAGTTTTCTTTGTGGACATCTTATGGAACCCTTTCTAAGAATTGCAGGTAGCTGCTGGCACTCCTTCACCACCGGGTGAAGGAGTGAATGGGTGTAATGGAAATAGCAATTTACAATAACTAAACAAATTAAAAATCCTTTTTCCCCTATTTGGTGTGACACTAGAATCTTGTTTGTGTGAGAGAAGATAGTAGGAAAAATAATAGTCAAAAGCATTAAGACCTGAGGAGAATGATGAACCTGAATGGAAGCCTGTGCAGGGGTTTTGTTTGTTTGTTTTAGGACTGGGCTAAGCTTACCCTTTCTGAGAAAGTTTGGTGTGCAAGATCTGTAAGGTTAACGTATGAACTAAACTTGAAGGGCCTTACCATTGTGAAATAATGAAATCAAGCATCATATCACCTGGCAGAGATGAACTGTTCAGATTTGTTGTAAGTTACTTGTGCAGACTGTCTTGGAAAGTCAAAACAGTGAACATATGAAGGAATTATTTTGTGCTGACCTAGTGATCTGGTAAGGTAATGTTCTGTACCTCTAGATTGGCTCCTGTGTCCATAGCCTTTTCTTGCAGGACCAAAATGCGGACTAATGTAATTAGGTGTGTGCGTCAGCAGCCTGTGTGCTGTACGTCAGAGAAACTTTCAGTAAAGGTTTCTATGTACAATAAAGTTTTAGCTGTGCCTTACCTTTTCACCTGATGTACCTTGGATACGTTACTGTTTTGCTTTGGAAGACAAAGAGGATAATATTGGGCTAAAGCTGGAGGTTCTGAGAAGTGATCAGAAGGCTGGCTTTTAAAAAGTTGCAATTATCTATTTCTGTCACTCATGTTATTTGAAAATTAATAGTTTAACAGGGAAGCTGAAATGACAGATTCAGGGTCTTCTTCAGTGAATAAAAATCATTTCATACCCAAGATATGCCCATCCATTTACAGCAGTATAAAATTGGAATTAGGTCTGCCAGTCTGTGGTAGCCAACTTCTTGTGCTTCATTTCCATTGTACGTTGTTCTTTCAAAGGAATGCTTATCATACAGCTGATGCCCTGGCAGCAACTAGAATAATCTACATAATTGCACCTTATCAGGATAGGCTTTTTTCAGTAATTTTTCCACCTTTGGTGTGGGAGTAAGAAAAGTTTTCCCAGGACTAGAAACAATGAAGTGCTGTTTTTAGACTATACAGTCATCTCTACTTTTGCATTGTCTTGCCATGTTTGAAGGGTACAAGCAGCTTAAAGTTAAAGCTCTATAGAGCTTTAAGTTTCATCATGAAAAAGTGATGGTATGTGCATCCTCTAGACTAGCAAGAATCCTTATCTCCAGTGTCTGTCAGCAAAAAAAGCATCCTTATGCTCAGGAATTAACTATGGGCACTAATTGTCAGGGTCTCTTCCTCTCTCTCTTTCTCTCTCAAAGAGGCACTAAGGGGTTCCAACATGGATTTTATCCTTCTTTCCTCACTCATGGGAACAAGAGAACACAAACTTCTCTCTACCCTCTGAACGGATTTACTAACATATCCCAGCCCACACAGAAACAAAATTGACAAGATTCTTATCTTTCTTCATTGGTCTCTGCCAGTTCTTCAGCTTGGATAAGAGACTCCAGTCTATGTTATGTTTTCTAGACTCTCCCTGTCTTTTCCTTCTGCTGATAGGGACATCAATGGAATTCAGCTTTGAGCCGGGTGAAGCACTTCTACAGAAAAAGCTATGAAACTCTGACCTCTCATCTGCATGGTAGTAGTACTGATTTCACATAATAACTGTTTTGAGGAGTCAGGAACTGATTAGTTTTTCTTCCAGTCTGTGATATTTGAAGTATGTCAGGGCATGCTCACTATTTCAATGTATCTTCACTTCACTTGTCATTTCTCACTGAGACAGAATTTCTCATTGTTTTCAATATCAGTGACAGATCTGCTTAGCAATATGGGAAGGGTGGAGTAGCCTGTATAGAAAGCTACAGCCCCTCAACTGATAGCCGCTAATTTTTTCGGAATAATATTATCTCTTCCCAGGCAGGGTTAAACTCTGCCTTTTCTCCATCCAGTAACTGCTTAGTAAAGAAAGAAAACAAAGTTGCACAGCTGCCTGAGGTGAGTGATCATGAATCTTTTTGCTAGCCTCTTTACAGTTACCCTAAAGGAGTCTATGGATTTTTACCCCTTTTTCCAACATGGCTTTATCAATGTTTGAGTAAGTGAAGGGAGTAAAGTGACTATTTAACTCCTCTTTTGGCAGAGAGGAGATTGAAGAAAGACATACTGCTTAAAAGTTAATAGCTTCTACTGTACTTGAAGCACAGTATAAGTGGGAAACAACAAAAAAAACCCTAAACCTGTGTTGAAGCAAAACTGTTAATCAAATATTAACTTGTTTAGAAATAGTCAAGAGGGACAGATGGAATCCTATGATTCTCTCTCTTCTCCTTGAGTCATTTTTAAAATATATTAAAAGCTTGTGTACTTTGAGTGGCAGATATGGCTTGTCACTTTTAGAGGTTATTTTTGCTATTGTTAATACTGAAATAGATTGTGCTTGAGTTAAAGTAGTTGACAAAAGTCTTAAGTACCACAGAGAAAATACTTGTCTTGCATTTATTATCTCAGCTTTCAGATTTAAGAAGCTGTATGTTGTTAAACTTTGAAGTTATGTAACAGTAATAGAACCCTGTTCAAGTTGATGCCTTATAGCAAGCAAGGGGGGGGGGATGTGATTGTACAGTAAACGCATGTTAAACTTTTTCCTTAAGTGTACTCTTTAAGATAGCATCTAGCTATCCAGAGCAGTGCCTAGGACACACTCTCTGCAGTTTGCACTGAACTCATAGTGCATCTTGAGGTATTTTTCCCACGAGACAGTGATATAAGTCTAAGCGTTGATATACTTCATATTTAAATCAGGACTTCTCAGCTTATGTTGTCTAACTGTAACCCAATCACTGGTAACATATTTCTGGAGTAAACATCCTCTTGATTATCTGAAGAATATGCATTTCGAATGATCTCAAAATTGAACAGAGTTGTTAAATCTTGTTCTAATTCTGTAGTTGAGCTGTGTCATAGGTCACATGCTAGTTTCCAGAGTGCAAGTTTCAACAGATTCTGTGGGAATATTAACAAAGGGCACCTTTAAGAATCCTTTCTCATATTTTTAGGATGCCAATTTAATGTTTATCCACTCTGTATTTGCGACACTGAAATTTTAATGTGCTTCCAAAGCAAAGATACCAAACCGTGTCACCAGGGCTGCTCTACCTGGAAATGTAAGCAAGAATAGTCCCTATCTACAGGCATAAAGCTAAGTGGACAAGCAGAGGCTAAACTTATGAGTGGAATATTGGTTTTGCATAGATGACTCTTGTTTTATAATGTCTGAGACATCTTGGGTCCAAATCTAAAGACGACTGTATAATTATCTTAAACTGAAGCTAACGGAAATTCTGGCTGTTTCAGAAATTTTAAAGAATTTGAGCCTGTGTGTTTCATATGGAATACCTAAGATGGCTGTATTTGCAAATTTTGTCAAGTTGCTTTTTTTTGAGGACAAGTAGCAAGAGGTTTAAGAAAAAAAAAAACAACAAACCTGTAACTCTTTGATAGCAGCCTCATACAAGTCTCAAAAAAAGCAAAAAAGAAAACTTATTCTGTCATTCTTCAGGTATTTTGTGCAGCTCTCACAAAGAGTTGCTAGTCCAGGCACATCATGTATGCTATCTGTAGAATAGCAGGTGAGTGAAGAATACAAACTACAAAGTAGCATTTAACCTGAAGCCTAGTAGGCCCGCAGCCAGAGGAAATAATCATCACACAGACAGAACAGCAGGCATGCTGCCCAGGTATCCATTCCCATTGAGGAATCTGGGGTCAGCTCGCACATAGAGTGCTTTCTTTCTGTTCTTTAAATATACTTGTCAAACCTCAGACTTGTAGCACAAGATTCAAGACTGAGATTTCTCAGTCTCCCTCATCTTCACTGAGATTTTCTATAAGTTGCTTGCTCCCGCTTTGAATTAAGAGGATGTTTGCTGGTCACTTCATTAAGGTATGGCAGCATTCTGCTTGCTTTTAGAGTAAAAGCTGAGTGACCCTGACCGTGCAGCCATCAAAGGGCAGTATTTGCATGACTAAGTCAGGAATCTCCAAAATCTGGTGACTTCCCAGTGGATAAATACAACCCCATGTGGAGGGCTTGCCCTCAGTCCCATCTTCTTTCTCTTCTTACCCCCATCCCAAGCACTACAAAGTTGAGTAGAACTTAGTCAAGAAGGAAAATCTTGTATTCATTGCAGTTCTACATAGATACTGTCCCCAAACTACACATTCCTCAGAAACTAGTTGTTCAAGACAAAATAAAATGGAAGTGAATATTTCTGCACAGATCTTTGTCAGCATTGTATTGTCAGCTCAAATTATGGACTGTTCCTTTTTTACAACAATGGCACAATTCAACCATAATCTAATATTTTCCCAGAATTTACAGTGAGTTTGACCTGCGATAAATAAAAGTACATGATTATAGTAATCATGCTTGGAGAGCAGCTACAATTTTCTTCTGTTTACTCCTCAGTGTTGCAGAGAACTTCCTCCAAATGCTTAAAATCTATAGTTAAATATTCGCAAGTTAGGAGCTATACCTTCAAAAATGATTGAGAATATTACTTGCTACTTAAAGGAAGTCAGTGGGATTACTCCTTTTAAGTTAGCAGGCCCTCTCTTGCAAGAGGAAGCCGTTCAATAACTGCTTATTGCGTTGTGCATTTAAATATCTTCTTTGAACGGTAGACTTAGTATCATACTAACAATTTAAAGACATTTATGGGGATAAGTAAAATCTAGTTGTATTTAGTGCCAAGCATTGCTAGAATTCAAACAGAAAATTGGCACTATACAATACCTAAAAATTATTTTTTCTCTTTCTAGAGTTGTAGAAAATACATTGGCCATCTCGACCACAATCCAGGGAACAGAACAGCATATTAAGATTTTTTTTTTTTTTCTGGTAATACAAGTTACTTTGTTTCTTCTTATAAAGGTATGTCTTGTCACTCTCCCTCATACAGATAGCAGTAAAAAAACACTAGTCTCTGCTTTTCAATAGCGCATGTTGATTTTTAACTATAGCATTTTTGTACAGATTGTGCTTATAAGGATTTTTTTAATCTTTAAAAAAAAAAAAAAAAAAACCAAAAAAACCCACCAAACCTTACTACGTTGCTGTAGAGTGTGATCATAACAGTGCCTCTAATGTTCAAAATATTTCCAGGTCAGTTTTTTGTGCAAGTCTTTATGAAAAATAGACTTTTGCTTAAGTGTAATGGAAACATTTCCATGACTTCAGCAGTCTACTATAGAAGTTAAAATAAACATTTCCACGAAGAGATTGCAATTTGATGTTTACTGTACTGTGCTGAATGCCTGATAACTGGACAGGGAAAGTTGCAGTGCATCCTACATCAGAAAAATATTGTCTATTGACCAAGCTGACATGTAAATAACTAGCAGAAATGTTCTATTTGCAATAGCTTTTAGCATAAACAATGTCAGGGTAACAGAAGTGTCCTTTTTAAAATATATTGGGAAGACCAGATCATTGGCTCTATTAAAAGCATGCTGCACTAGATTCATTAGCATAAAGCAGCTTTGTCTTTGTCCTAACTGACTGGGTAAAAATATGAATGTGAAGCACAGAGTCTCTGTTTATGAATTATGGCAATGTAGGGGTGTGGTCAGAGCATGCTGCTTACCCATATTTTAGTGGCTTCTCAAGGGCTGTTGCAGGCAGCAGCAAATGAAAATATAAAACTGAAATGTCTACAGTGCCCTTGTGGTATTAAGCCTCTTTCATTCCTACCCAGAAATGAGTACCTATTTTAAGGTTTAACAGTGTCCTTTTAAATTAGAAGGAAACTGCCACAGTGATGTATTCAGACTGGGGTTGGCAGTGTATGCTATGGTTACCGTCACTAAACAGAGCTAGATCTGTTAAGATCAAAATGGTTGACTTGTCACTCTCTAGTAATTGTTCCCTGTGGAAAAAATTCAATAGCATAGCTTAAATCACACATAGCCGATCACATGCTCTGAGGCTTCTGTGGTGCTGAGACTAAAAGGCAGAGGTAGGGAGGAGCTGTGTCAGGAAATCTTTTTATTCTGCTGGCGGGGGAGAAGTTTGCCTTGCATACAGTCATTATGCACAAATTGATTTTTAATTTTACAGTAATGCACTATTATAATTGTTAACTCAATTCCTAAAAGGCTACTTTTAAGAGACTGATGTTATGCCCCTGCATATCCAAGGTGCCCATTGGAACCAGGGGTTTGGGATGTGTGATGGTACCCAATCTGTTCAACTTCTTTTTATTACACTAAAACACAAAAACTGTTAAACTGGAGCCTATATGAGACTAATTGAATGCATGCTATGCTGGAAATTAGTTACATATGTGAACCTTAAAATCATTAGTACAAAAAAAAAGTCAAGTCAATGAAACATGAGAAGTACTAAGTTTCTATCCAGACTGGAGAATCTTTAATAACATAGGAATTGATGCAAATCCTATCAACTTGCTTTTAAACACCTGCCTTGCTGATCCCAGCAATCACCTTTCTGGTTCTTTTTCTGGTTTAACACATGATATAGTAACATGGGAACCAGGGGATGCCTTATACACAAAGAAATTATTTCTTGATAGAGGGCAGAAGTGTTAAGAGTATGCTAATTGGACTGCCCTTGGTTTTCTGAAGGAAGCAATTTTTTAATCTTAGTTTGATTCTTCAGTTTCTTGTCAAAATCAGGATAGAAATTGTGTAAGTTCCTGGTTTGGCTGTATGCAGTCTCCTAGGTTAAACTTTTCTCGCTATCTACACCCAAGAAAAGTGCTGAGTTTCCCTTTTGCCAGCCTCCCCCTCCCCATGCCGCCTTGAGAAACTGTAAGTCAACGTGTATTACCAATGCCAAAAAAAAAAAGTGCAACTGCAGCCTACTCTATCTTGGGTAGAACATACGGTCTTTGATAGCTAAGGAATACTCACCAGTCCTTTGACAACAGAAGCCACTACACATCCAGTTAAGAACACTTGCTGCTTGATTATGCAGGTTTAATATGCTCGTTCAGTTCCCTATTCATCACCCAGCACTAAAAGGAAGCCTGAAGCATCAGGCATAGCAACACAATGCTTGGCTGTAAATTACTTCATGTAGGATGTACGTAATTAGTCATTTAGCCTTAAATACAGTAGGATTTTTTCCTCCCTTTTCTGACACCTATTCACAGAAACACTGTGTATGCTAGTCAGTCTGTAACCTGCTGCTGCTTGTCCTACTCTTTGGTGGGGCTAGTAATCCACACAGAAATAAGTAAGAAATTATTGCTGTGCAAGATCTATATGAGCACTACAGCTAAGGAGGGTACTCAAGGAAACCATTTTGCAGTCTTGACTATAGCACTACCTTACCTGTACGACAAACACTGCCTTTATCTTTTCCACTGCTGAACCATGAGAATAGGAACACGATTCCAAGAGCAAATTAATATATTTAGGTGCGGGTTTTTTCTGCATATAACTAACCACAGGTATTTGTAGTTACCCAGCCACCCCTCTCTTCTCTTCCCTTCCCCACCCCCGGAAATTAAAATGAAGAAACTACTTAAAAAGCATATGCACTGCGCCGCTTTGTTCCCCGCGGTCCGCCTCGCGGTGCTCGCTCCCTGCCAGACAACTCGCCTCGCCGCCAGCCCCCGGCTCCGGGGTCGGCAAAAGCCCTTCGAGCCGGGCCCCGCGGGCAGCTTGGGGCGGAGGGGCCGGCGGGGATCCAATGCGGATGGGCGGGGAAGGAGATGCTTTACCTGCCGCGTTCCCCCGCGGAGCCAGGGGCGCCTGGAGCTGCTGCATCCACGCCGGGGCGCGGCGGGCGGGCGCTCAGGATGCCCGGCAGGGGCGGCTGAGCGCCGGAGCCATCGCCGCGCCGGGGAGCGGTCGGAAGGGAGCGCCGCCGGAGCCTCCGGTAGCCGGGGGGAGACTCAGCACCTGGGCGCTGAACAGCTCCACGGAGCGCCACAGGCGGGGCCGGCGCCGCGCTCCCCGCCCCTGGGCGCGGGAGGGCCGCGCCGCCGCCTCCCCCCCTCGCTGCGCGGCGCTGCGGCCGCGCCGCCCCACCCCGCTCCCGCCGTAGGCGGGGACCCGGCCCGCGGGCGGCGGCTGCGGAGCAAAGAGGGCGGGAACGACCACACTTCCCAGCCGCCCCCGCGGCGGGAGGGGACGGCCTTGCTCCCGGGGGCGGCCGGGAGCTGTAGTCCCGCGGAGCGCCGGTGTCAGGGTCTGGCTGCTCCGCTCGGGAGGCGTGTGGGCCCGCGCGCGGGAGAGAGGCGCTCGCGCCTGCCGCCTCAGGGCGGGCCGAGGGCTCTCCGCTCCGTCAGGGCGGCAGGGCTCCTCCTGCCTGGCGCTCGTCACGCAAGGCTGCCCCTCGACGGTATGTCGCCACTGCAGGCTTTGGTGTTTGGTTTTGGTTTTTTGTTTTTGTTTTGTGCAGGCTTTTCAAATTGTTTGACAACGCTCTTTTTTGTTTCTTTTCTTTTCCTTTTTTTTTTTTTTTTAACAGAAGTCTAGGATGCTACAGTTCTTCCGCGGTGTTAGGAGCTTTCTTAGGGGAGGGAAGAAAAAGTCGTCATAGTTCTTATGGTCTTTCAGAAAGTCCTGAAAGCTGTGCTCCCTCCCTCCCTTCCTCCCACCAAGATTCGGAAGCTAGAAGATACATGTAAGCAGCTAAACAGAGTCAGGACTCTGCCTTGCTAATCAAAACTAAAGCACTGCAAAAAAAATGTAGCAAAAAATACTTGTAACCCAATTGCAGCTGGCTTTCAGAGAGGCATCTCTTAATACCAATGTTTATACAGGGCTCTTCAGATAATTATGAAGAATTTTATGAAGCAGGATGTGTTATTAGTTAACTTACAAATGAACTGATACAGTATTTCCAAACAGATTTTTCTATTTACTTGCTTGTCAAAAGAAAAAGTCATTATTCAGTGTAGTTTTAATTAGAAGTTAATTTACACTTCTGGTAATGACCACAATAGAAGAATCTTTCAAGAGTTATTTAAAAAGAGAGTCAAGGTTAACAAGTTAATTTAGAACTTTGAGCACCAGCCCATCTCTCACCCTGAACTACGGGGTATTGAAAGGTGCTGAAAACTTGCATATAGGAACCTGTATGTTAGGGTTGCATGCATGCACCTGCTGTGGCTGCTTTGAAACCCTGATGTCCAACCATTGCCCTCATCTAGGATAAGTTTTTTAGCAACTCTACTGCAAGCTAGCAAGCGATATGACAGACAGCTGGGACAACCAAATTAAACTAAGCAGTATGTTTTATTTACGCTACATTAGCAATATCTTCCTTTGGGTTGTCTTCATCCCTATGTGGTTTATTCTAAACTAATTATGCAGAAGAAGTTAGGTTTACTGCTTCTTTTTTTCAATGGGTAGATACTATGATTTCTCATCCTGTTTCAGACGCTTTCTTGGATAGTTCTTAAATGTAACAGGCTTCCTTGATAGCAACTGGATCACGCAGCCATGCCCTACTGGGCAAGTTCACTTCTGCAGCTACCCTGAAAAGGTGAGAAGTTGACGCTGACTCTGATCTTACATGTTACACAGTGATTCTTGGATTTAAAGTACTGTCAGAGTTGTGTTCTAATGGATGTCTGCTCTGATACTACATTATATGCCACCAGCATACAAACTTGATCCCAGCATAAGTAAAGTCTGCGGAATACATACAGCTGTTTGATAATTATTCTAGTCTTTGCTACATGATGACTATTAAATTACTTCCTGAAGTACCTTCCCCAGTGTTTTCACAAGACTCACTTAGATCAGAATTATGTATTCTCGGTTCCCTACCTGAACTCTTCAGCATTATACAGTTGTAGCAAAGTATAGTAGATAAGTTCAAAACAGTATTTACTTTTATTTGACTGAAGCAGATTGTAGGTGTGGAAAGTATTTATGGAACTATAAGGCGAATGTTTCACTTTGAGTAGTGACTCTTGAGGTTATTAAAACTGAGTTCTTGGTATAGCAAAGAACAAATAATGAAAAGCAACTTCTTCCTTTTGTCATTTCCTTCACATTCAAGTAACAACAGAATGGACTTCCTCAAAGCTGGGGTTTCCATGTGCTATTTGAGCTCCTTCTCCAGGAGTCTTATGCTTTATCTGAGACAGTAGGAAACATGCACTGATAAAGAGCCTAGCTGAGGTAAACTGTATAGTCAAGGAAAAATTTCAGTAGTATATGCAGCTGTAGGGCACTCCCGAATTACAAGACCACAAATAAGCAAACCTTTTGATGCTAATGTGGAGGGGAACCACTACAACTCCCTGCGCATTGCTCTTTGTTTCCCCATCCCATTAATCTTAATGAAGCCAAGTTTGTTCTTTCGCTAGCTGAAAGGGTCCTACAAAAGCAGTAACCATTTTCTGCTTTGCAAAGCACAAAAACTGAAATAGAGACACATCCAAAATACTTTCATATAGTTGTGAATAATCTAAATATATTAATTCAGACAGTAACACAGTTCAGATTACCTTTCAATTAAAGGGTTTGGTGACTAAAGCAATTTTATACAAATTGCAGGTAACTGAGTTAATCCAAACCTCAGATCTCACATCTTTCCTACTCTCCTCTTACGTTCCCCCAGTTCTGAACTATAACTTTTTGGGCATCAAAACAGAAGAACAAACATAATTTTGATCCAAATTCACATAGAAATTCCTGAGAACTACCTTTGAAACTGGAGTTAGGTCTGCCTAGGTTAAGTTTGTTACAGTTACACATGGTTCCAGACAGAAGTAAAAGGGGAATATCTTTATCAAATCAAATATGAAAAGTACTTTAAGATCTTACACAGGCAGTCGTCAGCCATTCAAGTACAGCTGAATAACTGGATTCATGGATCCTGGTTTCTGCTAACAGAAGCTGTAGTGTGCTGTTGTCAGCAGCAACCAGTCTGCTTACCCTGCAGACAGTGATTCCCATTTTCCTGCACACATAAGACATATTCAGGGAAACCTAGATAGGAGATTAAATTTCTTCCCAATTTCAATTAAATTCCTGCATTTATCTCAGCAGCTCATCTATCATATGAAAGAGAGCAAGAAAAGATTACTTATGTTATTTTCTGCAGATACCTCAATGTGTTGCTTCTTTTCAGTTTGTTGTACATCCAAATTCTTATTGATGGGCTTAGTAAACATTTAATTAGGCATATACTGAAGGAACACTGATCACTCTGTCTAAGGATTGCCCAAATATGCTTCCAAAGGTTTTCTCTTATTAAGTGAAAGTACAGCAGATGTCATGATTCATCCTCACTATCTCCCTTTTCTCATCCTCGGTAAATTATAACCATACAGGGTCAACACTTTCTTTGCATTGCAAAGAAATAAACTGACAAATTAAAATAAAGGAAGAAAAATTTCTGTCTAGTTGATAACAGAATAGAAAAGCAGAGATTGTGGCAAAAGCTAAAATAAATGGCACAGCCGTATACAGTAAGAGTATCATATAATTGAAAGGATATATAAAAGAATAATATCAAGGAATTTATTAAAAAATGCAACAGAAAACTGATTTGAGATGTCCTGCGTAACTCTTTCATGATTTTGCCATTTGAAGTTAAGTGTTTTATCAATAAGAGATACCGTGGCACAGTAGTCTATGCATGTAGTTGTAATGGTCTGCTTATCATTGTTCAAGTGTAGGTATCAAATATGCAGAAAAAATAGGCTGAACTGAGAAAGCAGTTGATTTTAGATTATCAGTTAACAAACCAGGAGCAAAAAAGTGTGAAAATAATTGTAGATGTGCAAGACTTAAGAGTTTTGAAAGGGGAAATGTAAGACAATAATGCTAAAAGGCGTTAATTAGACAGTCCAACCTTTTCCAATAATTCTCACAGATGTGGGGAATCCAAGAAAGTGATCAGGTTGGCTTCACAGAAGGTGACTACAACTGTCGTGTTAGTAGAAATGAAATGGAGCACAGTGCAGTACCTCTAAGTGTGCTGTGTTGTTGGAAAGCAGTCAGGTAAGGGAATTAAAGTAGAGAATGAAAGGAGCAGAGAAAGCACAGTAGAGTGAAGACTAAGGCAATGGGTAGGTATTGAAATTATTGCCTGCAAGTTCTGTTCTGTCACTGCTATGAAAATACATTTTTTAGTTACAATAAGATTTAATTGTATACTTTAATTTGTTAGTATCCACAGTGCGAAATTAATTTTTCCAGTCTAACTTTATGCCATGGCTTCTGACACTCTCACTCTGGAACCTACCTGAAGAGTGAAAAACTTGAGTCAGGCATATGTTTTTATAAGAGCAAAAAACTTATGCCTTGTTTGTCATAAGGCATCTGTCCTTTGTGTAAAGAAAAGAGAATTGATTATACTAACTGTCCTGCTGTCAGCAAGGAAGGATAAGGGGTCTCATAATGACTAAACTATATCTGAAGCTATTAGGAGGTAAAAGTTGATCGAGAGAATAAAGTCGAGTTGGTTTTCCATTAATAGTGTTGTATTGATGAAGAAAAATATTTTACTGGCAAGGTCCCCAAAAAGCAAGTTTGCTTAATCTTCTGCTGCACCTTTGGTTTAATTTCTTTAGTGGAGTGGTGTTTCAATTCTCGATTTCTGAAACGCAGGCAAACATGGCATGGCCCTATTATTAAGTTTAGTAAAAGATATGTGCTAATTAAACACCAAATCCTTAAAAATAAAACTATGATTTAATTCAGCTTCCTAAATACACAGTCAAAATAATGCCCATAAACCCTGGCTTTCAATATTACTTGGATTTGCATGACAAGAGAGTAGCAATTGCTTCTAAATTCAGCTTACCATCAAGAACTGAAGGCCTGTAGTGTACAAAACCACTGTTGCAACGTTATAAAATTGATTTTAAATCACTTATTGGACCATACAACCGGAAGGCAAACTACCACAGTGTAAGACATAAAGACATCTAGTACTTGACAGTTAGTCTTCTCATTCGGTATTTATGGTACATGAAGCTAGCTTGAGGCTGCCCATAATTTATGGAGGGAATTTTTATTGGTATGGATGAGAATTATCTTTCTCTAGCAGGGGAAAAAAAAATACAACACTTAGATTATAAGAACATTTTTGACCATGACAGGTTATTTCTATTGCAGTGCAGGGGGGAACAAACCAAAACCCTCTCAGTCTTGTTACTGGGTGCAGCCCAAGAAAGATTTCTTTAGGCCACCAGCAGAAATTTCATTTTAATCACTTTTATGCTCGTAACTACAAGATTTTTTTTTATCAAAAAGCAGTATGTTGTTGAAATGTTTCATTAATATACATTGCAGTCAAATCAGCTAGATAGAGCAGATTGTATTTAGAAAATGTTGAGAGTTAAAATAGCATCATTAAAGCAACTTTC
Organism: Morus bassanus; assembly: GCA_031468815.1. Classification (NCBI taxonomy): domain Eukaryota; kingdom Metazoa; phylum Chordata; class Aves; order Suliformes; family Sulidae; genus Morus; species Morus bassanus. The sequence goes on from CM062573.1 coordinate 25,966,098, forward strand.
TTGTACTTTTTTTCCTCTCAGTATTTCTCTCAACTTTCAGAGTTTGTATTCAAGACAACAATATCACACATAATTTAGTTAGCTATCATCAACTATCTAGTGCTAAAAATTTTACTAAGTTCAAAATCATACGAGGTTTTGTTATCTCTTATGAGGTGACCAGGGTGGGTGATTTATCTGGTGTCTGGATGATATCTTTAGGAACAAGATGTTTTGGGGTTTGTAGGTAGGTTGATTTTTACCTCATCAGTGTTGGAAAGCAATCTGAAATATTTTTTTTTTCACCCTCCCCTCTCTTAACCTTTATTTCTCTTATTTGTTCATTAGATATCTAAGCAATCTCATTTTAAAGCCCAACTAACAAATGTCTTGAGATCTTTTTAGATCTTAGTGGAAAAACAGGTAAAAGTGAAGGATTAAAATTAGAGAGTAACTACAGGAAAACACAAGCTTAGGTCAAGGGCACACAATCCATTATTGTGTACAGAAGACAGCGAAGCAGGAGTCAAACGTTTATTTTCAGCTTCAGATCCTTTTGTTGCTCAGCAAATTGAAAAATTATGGTTGGATCTGTCAATTTTTAAGCAGCGTACTTATCCAGACTAGAAGACTGTGCTTCAGCTTTCTGAAAGAACGGGTATCCTTTTTCAAGTCCTATTGTCCAGGATAATTGTAGCATCCAAGTGAGCAACAGAAGATGAAGATAGCTATTAGCCTTGTCCTTATAATCAGAAACAGCAGGGCATCTCATGCTGTTGTCCTCTGAACAGTTTAATGACGTGTAATAGATACTACAGACCTGGTTGCCCTGGGTAAATAAAAATGGCTCCAATTTTTGATGCTCCTGTTCAGAGCTGTACATTCATCTGTATTCCTTCTTTTTCACTGTCCATCCCTGGGAATGCAGACAGATTCCTTCATAATTGGATTTATATAGTATATAATGGTCCCCGGTAAAAGGGGCCATTCCCCTTTATTTAAAAAAACAAAGCAAAACAAACCAGAATCAGCACATGCCCGGTGCATGAAACACTCTTATAGCTCAGTCACTAAATTTAAGGATTTTTCTGATTAGTCCTTTGTACTTTTGAGTAATTCCTAGTTTATGTTGATTTTTTGAAATGCTTGTCCCTTCTTGATTTTTGGGCTTGCCATTTAATCAGAGTTGAAAATAGTATCAAGTAGTAGGTGTAATCTCCTAGCTTGATTTTTGGCAGTTCTCTCCCCTTGCAAGTATTGCCAAGTTTTGAGGATTATAGCTATTTCAACATAATAGGCTATCTTCTTCTCAGGGTTCAAATTTTATCGATTATTTCCCTTCATTTTTAGTGTTGGAGTTTCCCTTGTGGAGAGAAGGGGTATGCACAGCTTCACTTTAACACTTGAGAAAATATCATTAAAGCAATAACTTGCCAGCAAATCTAAGAACTTGTCCTTGCGTTTGGCTTTAAAGCTCTCCAAATCATGCATAATATTTATTTTTCTGGGTAGCCCAGTGGTGGGGGAACTTACATGTGCCTACGGATCTATCACTCAACACTTTGGAGGTATACTTTTATAACTTGGAAATTTAAGTGGCTGTAGAGAAAGTGGAAAATTCAGGTATAAAACAAAGATGTTAAATTTTTTTTTTTTTTAATGAATGAATGAATTGTATTAACAGGTCAGATATTTTAATGTAAGTAAGGAGCTCTGTGGCTTTTTAAACCTGCTGAGAAATTGTTCTGAATTCTTTGAACATGATGGATTTGTGAGTTAGATTGTTACTTTCAATATTTCAGAAAAGTTTATTTTTATAGGTGTTAAAATAGGTATCAAGGAACACAATTCACTGCCAACCATCAGTAAAAAGCTCCCTGTTTTGGAATACATTACCAGCTTCTGTCTGTGAGATGTTTAAAATACTCTTCTACCCAATCACGTAAATGATGGGTTGCCACAGAAATAGTGAGCATTCATTCCAAGATTATTTTCTGAAGTGGTTTAGCAAAATCTCCATTAAAAACCTTCATGAAGGGTTACTCACTTTCAAGAAGTTAGTGACAAGGCATAATTTAATTAAAAATGTCGTCTATGATTTTCTAAAGTCTGCCCAGATGCTTTACTTAAGATGACATCGTAGAGATAAAATGTTTAAAATATCCCAAAGTTCAGTATACTTCATGTCCTGTAACATGAGTAACCAGATGGGAAGCTTTTCAGTTATACTGGATGAATGACCAATTTATAAAGGGTTTTCAGTAGTGCCGATATCTGAGAACAGTATGAAAGATATTTGGACTCCAAAAGATGTTTGGCTTTTGGTCAGAGAAATAAAAAATTTTTAGTTTGTGACTTGTCATTGAAACCATTCCAAAGGAGTGGCCCTTCCCTGTAAACTGAGATTATGAGATAACTTCTGCCTCACCTCATGTCTTCCCAAAGTCTCTGTAGCACTTTACTTTTTCGGGTTTTTTTTGGAACTGTGTAGCAGATACTTTCGAGCAGCAGTACTGCTTTTGAGAGAAAGAGAAGAAAAGGAGGGCAGACAGGCAGATAGGAGAGGAAAGACAAACAATTCTGCATTTGATAGACAGTGCTGTCCATGCTGAATAGACATAAGTTATGATTTGGAACACAGAGGAGGAAAACACATTATTTAAACGACTTAGCATAAATTAGGCAAAATGGCCTTGAATACAGAAATACTTCAAGGGATAAAAATGGTTCCTGAATAAAACCTTAACAATGATTGTATCACAAGAGATTTGTCTGTCGGAGAACAAACACAATGTGAGCATGCTATGCAAATACTGTGTAAACATGAGATCCAAAGAGAATATCCTAAGGTTTTACAGGCAACTTTTGAATGTACCATGGAGAAGTTTTAAAGTCGCTAGCCTTTAGAAGGGCAAATATCTAATACCACTGAACTGAACTAATCGTAGAATAATAGGGAAGTAATTATCACTGAAATGTAGCTTTTTCCATCAGATATCCACAGTGCTCTAATGCTAACAAAGACCGAAAATTCAGTTTGAGTACTTATTTTAAGATTTTGCATCTCTTCACCTCTGAAAACTGCTTTTATTTGAATGTCTCAAACAGTTTTACTAGTGTACCTAAAAATGGAACTAGAGCTAAATTTCTAGTTGTAATTTCAGGATTTTGGATGCTTTCATTCTTGGGTGTGCCTGATGCAACTTTTTTATGGTGGACCATTCTGATCGTTCTCTAAAAACGTTATCTTTTTAATGAGTCAGGCTGGATCACTTCTAGAAGAGCGGCTCTTTAGGTTTGACTTCAAGAACACAAACTGGAAAATATTGGTGGGACTCTATAGTTAATATTTCAGCGGTCCAGTGAAATTGTTTTACATAGTTGGATGTTTGTCATGTTGTCAAAGAGCAGCACTAGTTAAATGTGCAGTGTGTTGTATATTTGAACCTTCTTGTTTCTGGTTCTTGCTCTTCCTAGGAAGAACGTGTGTACCTGTATCAGATGTGATCTTTTATAGGAATTCTGCTTTCTAATGCAACCAGATAATTTCTTACCTCATGGACAAAATGACTCAACTTTCTTCTGGGCCCAAAACATGTCTAATAGCAGTAAAGACTGATAAGCTGAACTTGCCCTCTGTGTTGTGACAAACGCTTCACAGAAATCATAAACTCCAAAATGTTTTTTTGCTTTTTCTCCGAGTTCAAATCGTGTTAATAACATCCAGCCAGTCAAACAAAGGTTTAGAATATTTGAATATCATCCTTCACAAGGAGAAGTCAGTAAACTAAATGAGGGATGCTGGGAAATGTTTGTATTGCTTTCTCCTTTAAAAAAAAAAAAACACAGCCAATGAACCCAAATGAATTTAATTTCTGGCTGACTACATTTGGGAATGTCTCCTATACCTCACACTAAGCTTCTAGGAGGATTATTGATTGTGTATGGTAGCAGCTTCCAGTTTCCACATTAGCCCTAGGAGGAAATTAGATGATCTATAAGTAAATATTGCAAGCGTAAAAACTGTGCTGAAGCCTTTCATTATTCATTTGAATTGGATGTTTTGGTTTTTAGAAGACAACTTCATTGATGTTATGGGTGGTTTTACTGTTTTGTTTAATGTTTTATTTATGTTGCAGTATAAAGCCACTTATTATGTTACTTTTTAATACAAGAACATTGAAATAGCATTCTTCTTTTTGTGAGCTATTTAGGAAATGAAAACCAAGTATTTGCCACTTTTATAACCCTTCAAAATATTAAGTTTGTGCAAGATTTAATTAATAAAGCCTTATTAGGCAATAAAATAATTTTACGTAGCATATTTGAAAAGCCAGACCAGTAATTTAGATACCTAAGCATAGATCAAGCTGTCTACATTTGGACATCCAAGTTGAGAAATTTCAGAATCCTTTGTAATTCAAATTAGTTTAATATTGAATAATTGCCATAAACAGTTTGCCTTATTTGGTTCTAGTAAAAAATTAACTTTGATTCTCAGATTAATTTTGAATAACAGATTATTTCAAGAAAATTTGATCTGAGCATAAATTGTTAACTAGTACAGGAAGGAGGGAAAGGATTAAAGTAATTAAAACAGGATTCATTAAGTACTAGTCCATACTTGAAGCTGTATGCTGCCTATCTGGTGAAAAATTTTCTGTAATAAAAAGTTAGGAAAAAGTTTAATGAGATTAATGAAACTGACTTCATTATCTGCTAAAACAGAAACCTCTGAGAAAATAACATTAGGGAGATGAGATGTAATTAACACATTGCATAATGAAGCAAATCAAAAGATCAGGCCAAAGTCTAGAACTGAGCAGCTTCTCTATTTCCTTCTGATTTTCTGGATGGAAAAAAAATACATTTGAAGATATTTGTGGCTACTTTTCTCTGTTTTGGGTGATCTTGCCAGTTGGCTTTCTTGGTAGATTTGTTTGTTTATTGAAGATGAAAAAAAGTTGTTAAATAACTACGAGCTGTCTTGTACCACCCAAATACTCTCTATTATATGAATCTTTCCTTTCTGTTTTTGGAAGAAAGATTTCAGCATTTAAAGCTGTGTGTTCTACAAGTTTTTGATTTAAGATGTTCCCATTAGGTGTTTAGTTTTAAAAACTTACTGTTTATTTAAATCCTTAATTCCTCTAAAGACATAATTCAACAAGATAATCAGGTGGTATAATGAATGCAAACGTATGAATTTGGTAGAAATCTCAGTGACTTGCTGACTCAGAATTTGAGAGGTTAATTTTTTTTCTGATATGACATAGTATTCTCTTCCAGTGAAACATTTTTCAGTTTGTACTATCAGAGAGAGATTTGTTTTTCAAGCTATAAACTGCCACGTTCCTTGCTTTTATCTCCTGCAAACACTTGAGTGCCTTTTTTGAAACTGTTAGCTGTGATAGGTGCAAAACTACCTCAAACTGTACAATAGGCACAAGATCATCTCAGCTGCAGACTATTGTTCAGGTTAAATGCTAACTGAAGACTAAAAACTTGTTCCAGACTGTATTTCTGTGCTAAATACTTCCTTTCTCCAATGCTAACCAAAAAAATATGAAGATGATATTAAACACCCTGATTTATTTTTCAGAGTTCTTTTTCTGTATGACATCCTCCTTGAATTTCTGGGTTTAGTATTTTAGCAGCTTCACACCCTGTGACATAACAAATGGGTTGCATTAACAAAACAATGCAATTAGTTTCTTATGATTTTATGATACTTTCCAAAATATCTTCAGTTAAGCAAAAAATAAAATGGATTTGAACAGCAGGTTAATTGTTATTAAAAGGATTATGAACTTTTATCTATACTGAGCATTTGCCACAAGCCATTTAGTTGTGAAATTGAGAAAGTCAGAAATGTGTTTTCATTCAAAGCATTTAGATAACTCCTCGTTTCTCCTTCCCAACTCCATTTCCTTTTTTAAAATTGTATGTTCACTGAATTCTGAATCAAGAATTGGATTGGAGGGGGGGCAGGCAGGTTATTACTCCAAGGAAAATTTTCCCCACTCTATCACTAATGGCTTTCTTAAAGGCCTGCGCTCTGGCAAAGTAGCAAGTCAGCAGTTCAAGGGAATCTGACACTAGAAGTGCCAGAAATTGTGAGCTATTTACTCACGATTGCCACTGGAATATTTCCTGCTAAAAACAAGCTTTCCAGTACTGAAGTTGTATATTTAAAATCTAGAAGTTCTTATGATACAATTCTGCAAGTTTAGAAAAAGTGTTTACTTACCCTCTGCTTTAACAGGCAGATAAGCTTGTCAAACCTTTAATAATTACTTCAGTAAGAAATTTGCCTATGTCAACCAAATAGGAAGACATGATGTTTATGTGTATACACTTGAAAAAGTGTTCTAACAGATGTTTTAAAAATTTATGCTCTGCATTATTCTTTCAACTACATTTTAAGCAGGTTGCTGTTTATTTGGGTGACTGTTTCCTAGGTATAACAGTAGTCTTGTAGCTGTAGAGTTTTCTGGCATGAAGACCACTGGTTTTAATCCCCAAAGAACTGTGTCATAACTTATTTATGACCACCTTTGTACATCCTACTTTTTTCCAAGTTGTGAAGGCTTGATAGGTTAACACCCTTTAGTCTGGGAAAAGGACAACTACAGGGAGTAGGATGAAGGTCTAAAAAAAAATTTTTTTTTTTTTTTACTCTCCCTTTGGAGAGAGTCAATAACAATTGTCTCATTGAGTACAAAGAAGGGGTGGTCACTCAGAAATAGCAAGAAGCATATTTAAGACAAAAGTATTCTTTCCCAAAATAAGCTATAGTGCGTCTGAGAATCTGAGCTAATTTACGTATTGTGAACTGATTCTTATGTTTCAAGTTTACGAAGAGAATAGAATATATACAATCCTGCCTTAAGATTAGGTAATGTATTTTTGGAGATCATTTTCAAGGGGCTCAAAGGTGCAGTATTTGTCCACTGCAAAAACAGTTCCAAAATTCAAAATCAGAGCAGATTTTAGGATATGAGGAATTACTATATACCATTTGGGACTGAGCAGTTTTGTAAAAGGAATTTGACAGTTTATTGCAACAGGCCTGCCTAATGTATGTTGCTCACCTCCCTAGATCATTGGTCAGAAGTTCTGTCACTTATTTGGGCAGAGGGGTGAAACATCTTTCATTTTCAAATGCTTAAAATACCCAAGAAATCAGGAAGATTCTGCAGCTCGTGCAGAAATAAAATATACTCTTTTGATCATTCTTATGCATACTTGTTGAACACAGTATGAAGTTAATTTATGTGGATTTCTATAAAGGATAGGCAATTACATTACTCTGTCAGCTTTACTTTTTAATGGTAACTCCTCTTTTTCCACTGACTAATGTTTCCACAGGAAAGTGTTTCTACTTTCAGTAGATTTTTATGAGATTGTTTTAGACTTATGTATATGCTTCACTAAATAAGAGTCAATTTGGTGTTTGAAATATGCTAGTTGCCTTGCTCATTTCAGAAATTCTGACTTGCAGGTTAAGTTTCCATTAAAAGGCATAGCATTGAAACTAATCTTCCAGTAAATCAATTAAATGGTCTTATGCCATGAGCATTGTTGAAGTTTTAATCAAATAAAAATGTAATCTCTGTGCAAAATGTTCCCATCTCCTTTCACTAGGACAAGCTATGCCTGGTTTCGTTTACTTCTCCCCTGTACTGTGTTGCATGACCTGCAGCAGGGATCTTCCTGGGTGCTACAAAAATTCTCGAGAAACGCCTTATTTCAAATGTGTAAATGGTTATGTTATTATGTAGAACTAGCATCTTTTACAAATAATTAAGATGTTCACCTTTGTCATGTTTTTCTTTACCCTCCTTTTGCTCGTATGCACTCTGAATTCACTTGATATGTCAAAACAATACATTTTTCCAATTCTGTGATCTTCTCTCTCTTTTATCAAGCTGAAAGACTGAGTTATAGAACATGGTAAATATATCCAAATATAGTATGCTACAATGTAACATGAAATCTAGTGTAGCTCTTACTATAACTAAAAGCAGAAAACTGAAATAAATTCAGTTGTTCTGGTGTGTTAAAATGCAGTCATGCCTTTGTAGGCAATTCATGTCTAGGAACTGGGAACAACCTACAGGTGTCATGGAAAAGGAGGACTAAAGTCTTCACAGTGCAATGGCTTTCACAGAAAGTAGGACTTACAGCAGTTTTGAAAAAAGTTCATTATTTGACCTCCTAGTGTTGACTTCACCAAGACAGTAATGTAGGTATCTTTCTCATAAGCTGAGTCTGAGAACTTGTTATTATTGTGTTACCATGGTTATAGCCTAAAGGAGACTCAAAAACATGCACAGAAATTCTGACTTTGTTGTACAGCTCCACTTTTTTGTTTACAAAGGACTGCCTTTTCTAATACACATACTTTCAATGAACAGTCTTCTCTGAAGCCTTCCTTAGTTCGTTTCAGCTGTGACCTATCTGTGTTCATTCTTGTCAACAGGCTGGCTTCTGCAGAGCCTATTAAGTCTGCCATAGTGTTCTCTTCTACCACAAATACTATATACCATTTTACCTTCTCTCTTCGGTAGGCTTCCAGTCCATCTTCTGATCTGTAAAATATTGCTGCCAGTATATAGAAGCAGAATTGGTAAATAGTTGAGAAATAGACTTTAGAGCCCCCTGCAAGACAGCCACTCCTAAGCTGATGTAGATGAGGTTGTTTAGGTTTTTCTGGTTTTAACTACAGAACTAAATTTTGCCTTTTTATATATTTTAGTATGCTTTATACTACATTAATGCTGTGTTTTTTAAAGAACGTATTGTACAACTTTCACCTATATAGCAAATGAAGACTTGGAGCCTAACACAATAAAGCCCTGGTTTGTTGACAAAGTGGATTCAAAATTCCTACTCTTTTGCAATCAGTGTCTGATACTGGCCAGCATCAGAGTCAAGACTGAGCTAATCATAGGCATAATCAAGATAATATAACAATCCTTGTCTTTCTGGCTTCTTGCTCAGTATAGTAAAAATATCACCAGAAAGGCCTGATTTTGAAGGCTTTGCTCAAGTAGATAACTTAATCCTCTGTGTATAAAATATCAGTTGAACAGTATTTAAGTTCTAAGAAATATAAAATAAAAGTTGCTAAAACATCAGTCACCCTGAATACATCAAGATAGCATAAGGAAAGAGAACAAGTCCAGTAGTCTTTGGAAAGCTACTATGCATCATCTTTCTCTTTTCAGTTCTGATTATCTATATGGAAATGCATTAGGCATAAGTGGTATGTTTTTGTATGAGACTGAAATCACTTTCTTTGCATCACTTGGCCTAATTCTGATCTCTGTGATTATGTTATGGAAATGAGAAAACAACACAAAAGATAATAAGAATAATTTAATTTCTTCAGTTTTACCTACTAGAGCTCTGTCGTGGTTTAGCCCCAGTCAGCAACTAAGCACCACCCAGCCGCTCGCTCACTCCCCCACCCCTGTGGGATGGGGAGGAGAGTCGGAAGGGCCAAAGTAAGAAAACTCGTGGGTTGAGATAAAAACAGTTTAATAATTAAAATAAAACAGCAATAATAATAATAATAATATAATGAAAAGGAAAATAACGAGAGAGAGAGAGAGAGGTGAAACTTTGGGAGAAAGAAAAAAAAACCAAACAACAAGCGCTGCAACCGCTCACCACCCGCCGACCGGCGCTGCTGGTCCCCGAGCCGTGATCGCTGCTTCCCCCGGCCAACACCCCCCAGTTAATATACTGGGCATGACGTCACATGATATGGAATATCCCTTTGGCCAATTCGGATCAGCTCTCTTGGATGTACCCCCTCCCCTCCCGGCTTCTTGTGCACCTCACAGAGCATGGAAGGCTGGAAAAGTCCTTGACTAGTGTAAGCACTACCTAGCAACAACTAAAACATCAGTGTGTTATCAACATTATTTTCATACTAAGTCCAAAACGCAGCACTATACCAGCTACAGTGAAGAAAATTAACTATCCCAGCTAAAACCATGACAAGCTCACAAATGTCTACATGTGAGAATGCAACACTGTTGCAGTTCTTAAGCTTGATTAATTTGTGGGTGGAAGGCAAAGGTATATTCCATAGAGTATCTGACACCAGGATGAAATATAGCAGCAAAGACCTAAGGATGAAATCTTCCTTGATCAACAGCAAGAAAGCTTTGTTTGACAACAGGCTGAAAATAAGGCAGAAATTAAATTCTTACTTTTGTCAGTCACATGAATCTGTTTAATCGTTATATTTTGGCTTTTTTGAGAGGACCCTAAACAGTCCAAAATTGACTTTTGGCTTTTGTTTGCTTTTTGTCAGCCACAGTCATTTCCAGAAGAGGTTTTGTAATGAGGCAGTAGTGATTTCTTGGCCTGTAAGTATGTGTGGACAAGCAGCTGTACTAGCAAGAATTCTGATTGAATGAACTGCAGTAACAGTTTTCTTGAGGTTAATGTTAAAAGATTTTTATAGACTGTTCTAAGCATTCACTAGCCAGAGAAAACTTAGGTTTCATTGCAACACTTTGTTAACACTCTGTCTACTTAGCTAATCAGGAACATATGCTTTCATGTGTACTAAACATGACCTATTAAAAAGATTTAGTGATCCTACCAGAGAATCTGGGGTATTCAGTAACACATTTTAAAACTGTGGAGACCACTACACAGAAATGGGTTTCGGTTTTACTGAAGTACAAGTGGACTATAAAATACACAAACCAGGAAGAACTCATGCTGTTATTTCTAGGAAGCTGAAGGCAAAACCCAGCCATCTGTGATCAGAAATTTCCAACCTGCTGCTGGTCTGACACTGATTCATATGCAGTACTGTGATGGTGCTTTTCAGAAAGCTGGTCTTGTTTGGTGAAGATTTTGTTTTCCACTCCCAAATTAGTTAACCATACATGCCTGTGCTGGTGGAAGGGAAGGGGCTGAAATAAACATCCCTTTCAAAAGAGAGATAGCAGAAATGCAAAAGCCCATATTTGGCTCACTTTGAGCGTGCGTTTCCGTGTCACTTTAGGGATTATGCATTTGTGTTCTGTTTGACTGGGCATAAGCAGGTGCTTTCCTTCGGTACAAGTGCTAGGTCTATTCCGACTAGCTTGGATGCTGTCAGCTGTTGAGCTGCATTAGCATGACATTGTCCTTTGGCTAACACATCCCTAACTTGAAGTAACTGAGGTAAATGAGACATTTTGGTATGCTACTGCATTGGTTTATGTAGATACAATGCTCTTTAAATCCTAGAGGATATCAGAAATCAGTCAAGTGGCACAGATAACCTTGGTAGAGCTATACTTTCTTGCTGAGCTGGTCTGTTCAGCTGGAATTTATTTCTTTCTTTAGATGTTTCAAAGATGCCAAGTATTTCTTACAACAAGAAGTTTATTATGTTCTTGTTTGCTGTGGCAGTATCACAGGGCCGGTTGCTACAGTTTGCCAATCTTGCTTGTTCACAGGATTTTGCTAGCTGTTCTGTGAACAGCTGTGATATCACAAGAAGAAAGATGTTGTCATATGTGGTCCAGTAATGACTAAAAGTAGAAAGGCCAAAGTTCTGCTTAGGTTATGACATTGAGTAGTTCCAGCTTTTAAAATCATTTTACAATGAAATTAAATGGAATTTGAGTAGCAACTGCAGTGGCTGTGTTGCACTCAAGGCACCAAGGTGTACCTTGAAACAAACTGACCTGTGATTAACTACTGCTGAGGAAAACATTTCTGCACTACTTTGTAAAATTTTACTTTAGTATGCAAAAGTAGTTTTACTGCTCTGCTTTCCTGCACTCATGATAATTTTCACCATCTTTGCAATTATGTTGAGTGTTGTCACATAGAGGCAAGTTTAAAAGTTTTCTCAAACCATGGAAATTAAAGGCTAGTAACCATGATGTACTAGTTTAAGCCAGTTGTACTTCTTGGTCCATGGCATCTGTGCAGCCAGCAGCTAGCAAGACAGTGTTTTAAATCCTTAATTTCTTGCTGTTGTTTAAGCTTTATTTTTCTAATTCTGAATTTACTGCCTGTCTGTATAATAACAGCTAGCGTCTTTCATAGTAAAACAGTAGAATTATGTGATTTTTTTTTAAAGCAAAAATGTTTACTCTTAATTTAAAAAGTTAGGGGAGTAATTTCAGAGAATGTGGTCCAAACCATCTTTGCTAACTCGTGTATTTTGATCTTTTAATTTAAGCAATAAAGAGTAAAACTGAGACCACAGAGGAGTCTACCATTAGTTTAAGGAGAAGCAAGCCTTGCAATTCAAGCCTTCTGCTATAGACAGACCTGTCATTCAGATCAATTATGAGATCTTTAATTTGGACTCTGCAGTGACTTTTATATAATTATGTTTTCTTTGAACTGCATTGATGTGGGTCACTAGCAAGCATTAAAAAACAAATCTGAAATCTGAGATGCTGTGGTTACAAAGGAAGCATTGCATTGAGAGCTGTGGTCATGACAGTGTAATTTCTGTTTCCCTAATCTCCTGGGAAATAATAACAAATGAACAGAGAGCTTTCGGCTTCTGAAGCAAGAGGAAAAAAGAATCATCATCCTTCAGGGAGCGATGAGAAATGAGGAAACTGCACTCTGTTTTACACCATTAAGCTTTCAGTTAATACTTCATCAACTTCTAGGTTTATGTGTTTTAGAAACAGTTACAGGAGAAGACTGTCAATATTGAGACAAGCAGAAAGCTTACAAATATGACTCTTGTTCTAAAGTTGCAGAACCTTCATACTTCTCAGAGTTATGTGCTGTGTGTTCTGTATTTCCAATGTTATTAATTTATTGGTGAGCTTCCAACTGGTGTCTTTCTCAAAAGTAAGTCTCAAGAAGGTGCTTATTTATTGATAGTCATTCCAGTTATCTTTTCAGAAAATACAACTCATTAATGTACTGTTAACTCTCACTTCAGTTCCTTTGATGTGATAATTTCAGATTTAGTCCCAGGTGAGTTAATTATTTCCTTTTTAGTTGAAACTGTTAGAAATTTGTGTGAAGACACAAATGTGATTGTGTTTAAGTTCCTATGCTTTGCTCTTGTAACAACTGAAAGATCTATTATCAAAACTCAAGTCTTCCCCTGCTGAGGCTGCTTCACCAGTATAAGATAATGAAGGTAGTCTTAGTAGAACATAGGACAAGTCTCTCTGTGGAAAGCTATTTATTTATTTTTTTTTGTTTTTATAACATCAAAATGCCTGCCTTCTGTCTGTCTTACAGAAGCAATGCAGAAAGGTTGGCTGGGATGTGATGCTCTAACATTCCCTGGAAAAAATACGGCTCCTTTTATTTTCTGTGATCAGTGTCCAGGTTTGTGTCAGTAACTGGAAGGTGAAGGTCAGGAAGCAGTCCTAGAAATTCCTTTTTCCTACAGTAAAGGATATAGTTCATGTAGTATTTGGTATTTGCGTGTTTTGTCTCTATCTAGATGATACACAGCCAACTTAGTGTTTTATGGTTCTTCAGTTCTCTATGGCACAGCTAGGCCAACAGCAGGGAGATGGTGATGTTCTTTGTGCAGGTACTGAAAAAAATGCAAATGAAGGAGGTCTTGTAACATTAACTCAGTAATTTGCTGAAATAGATCCTAAACTAACCTAAGGTATCTAAACCACCTCTAACTCTCAGTAAAGTATCTGAGAGCATGGGGCCCAGCAAAGGATTGTGCACATTATTCTTTTCTTACAGTAAAGGATGGAAGAAATACAGATTATTTACCCACCACCACAAGTTAGCAAAAATCACTCAGTGCACAAGAGACTGGAGTGAAGGTTGCCAATTCTAGAGGCATTGCACAGACAGTTTTACAAAGGTCTTTGTTTTAAACTGTTGTAAAGCATATGAGGATTAGTTCAGTAATTTGGTAAGTGTTGAGCAGATGAATTGTTTGAGATGCAGGAACTGCTATGCAGTGGGAAGTCCTTTAATTGATCAGAATGTGAAATTACAGTATGAAATGGCAAGTTATATTAAGGAAAGCATTTTCTAATACTTGTTGTTCTAACATTTTTAGGAAACTTAAACCTTTCTAGCTTCAATTCCTTTCTCACCTACCTGAAAACATGGTCCTGATGAGCAAGGAACAGCTTATGTTCCTTTGTCAGGGTGCATTTTTAGTGGTTGGCATTATATATATTAAAATTCTTTTTGGTGTTATTACTGATCTCTAGGGTGAACTACTCCTTACCACAGAAACTGACCGACTCCACTGTCACAGGTCCTTTAGCAGTCAATTGTACATTCAATTGTAGTCAGAAGATAATGTACAGTGAGTCTCTCTTTAGACAAAAACCCCACTTTGCCAAAATGCTACAGGTCCTAGGGACTATGCAAACTACAGCTTAAATAAGTGATGGTTTTCTTACTAAAAAAAGAAATATTTTTTTCTTCTCCAGAGAAGTTTCTCAGAACTCCGGATGTTCAACTGCTAAAAACTTGTGAGGGATTTTAAAGGTTTAGGCATTTGCCTTGAAATACAGCAGGATAATGGAGAAATTTTCTAGCTAATACTGGTCACAAGAAAGTTGTTTTTCCACAGCAATTCTATGCATTATCAGCTCTTTAATTGGTCTGGCATTTGTGCTATCCTTTTAATGCCTTTTAAATTTCATTGGGCTCTGGAAGACTGGTCAAGTACCCAAAGGAATGGAATGAGTAGCTTATGTTATATTCATGGATTTAAGGACACATTTTCTTTAAGATAAATGTGTGCAGTGATGGAATAAAATTACAAAAAGATGTTTTCAGACACTTCAGTCACCTAAATTGGAGCAAGTTGTAAATTCTGATTAGCTAAGGTGGAGTGATCGTAGAGCTACACTTGGCTCACTCACAACAGCCTACTTCTAACCTAGGATGTAATTTTTATTTCTTCTTCTTGCTTTCTATTTACCTGATCCTCATTTTCTGTAACTGGGTACTTGAGATAGTACAAGATATTATTAGGGATCAAATTTTTTCTATCTCCTTCCCCTCCGTGCCACCCCCAGCTTGTGAAGGCCTGAAGTTTTATGGTATGTCTTAAATAGCACTTTAGCTGCTTTCTCTTCATTATAATTCCATAAAGTATGAGTGGTTGGGATGATAAATTCAGTAGGAGAAATATGGCTGATGTAGACTCCTTTTCAAGATTTACACTTGAGCTTTTTATGAACTTTGCACAAAGATTGCATCTGATACAAAGCAACAGAAGATTGGGGGGGAATTGGGTTTTGGTTTTTTTTAGGATAGGTTTGCTATAATTGCTCACATCCTAGATCACGTTTAGTTAGAATTCTGGGGATCAAGTAATAAAATAATAACTCCAGTGTTCTGGAGCTTTGCTGTAGAATATCATACTTTCAAAACCAGATGACTAGACTATTAAGACTTGAATGTTCTGATGAAGTTTGGAATGCAGCAGAAAAAGCATGTCTGTCTTTGTTAGATTGCAACCTTTGTAAATGAAGCTGCTACCAAACCTTCAATTTAGATTCCAAACCAGATACAAATTCAACACAGTGATTTTTGTATACTATATTTAGGTTTTTATTTTCTTTTGTTGTGAGAAATACCACCTTATTCCATGACTGGTCTTATTGCCTTGAGTAGAGTTACTCATAGTTACAAATGTTAGATTAATAATATATACTTTTGAGGAAATATTTCAGTCTTCTCTATGAAAAAAATCATTGAGGATTATGTCAGTGAATACCTTGTAAAATATTACTTCAGAAAACCCACAAGGAAGTTGCCATGCCTAAAAAGAAGGGCAAAGCTGAGTGTGAGAAGCAGAAGGCATCTTTCAGAAATCTGAGCTGCCTCCAAATGAGGAAAAGATAAAAGATCACAACTCTGGCAGTTTAAATGTGTATTGCAAACCCTTTTTTGACATCCCATTTAAGTTTGCACATGTATCATGCTCATAATATCTTGTACAGTGAGGCCATTGTTTTGCTGAATTTTCCAGAGATTGGAATAAATTCATGTAGGGGACTTTCACTCCCATGTGCATAGTCCCTGCTCTGATTTGTGCTGTTGGAAGGCATGGTGCTATCAGAGTATAGCAACAGAACTCTTAAGAGCTGGCTCACAACTTCAGCAGTGGTGGGCAAGGGGCTCCACAACTTCTAAATCTTTGTACCTCAAATTTAAAACAAAACACACAAAAACCCCAACAAAAACAAACCACCTGTCCCCACCCCCCAAAAAACCTCAAAATACCACCTTTGACAAGAATAGAACTTTGGGTAGCTGTCATTCTCCTGTAAAGGGAATAACTACAGCAATGAGTAAAACATGGTAGAAAATAACCCATACTTCAGGGCTTTCCAGTTGACTTCAGGTTTCTTTTGCTTTGGACCCAATCGAGATCCGAATCAGTCTGAGCTGGTTGTTCACTTTAGAGCTTAAGCGATTCATTTTAGAGCTTAAGCGATTCATTTGGAGCTTAAGCGATTCCGCTGTTAGTGGAAAGGTGATCTATGCAGATATTCTTATTATGGCAGAAATATCAGTTTTGAAACAAAGAATGCTATTTTTTACATTCTATTAAAAATCTTTGTTGTTGCAAAAATGATAGCTTTTTTGAGCAAACTCACGCTGCAGTGAGCACTCATATTGTCAGTGTTGCCGTACTATTTCCACTCCTTTTTCTGTTTAGAGAGTCAGGTTACTATAGTGGGTTAGCCTCAGTAATTCACACTAAGAAATATATTCTAAATTTTAATTACATATAGGAATTTAAAATTGTTGTTACTCCTTGCCTGTCAATTATGTAAGAGCAGAACAACAACTGTACTGGATTAGACCAGTATTTCTCAGATGGCTTAGAAGGGAGGATCAAAGGTTGTTTAGTAAAATTGTTCAGAGGACATGCAAGAACTGCATAAATATAGGATTATTCATGCAGGTTACTACCTATATTACTTCCATAAAGACTTTGTGTGCTCTTGTCCTCAGCTTTTTTGACTCTATAGTTATGATATTCTCAAAACATTCTCACACCAAATGGAATACATGCTACTGAAGCACACATGCAAATATTCGTTTGCAGAAGATGTAAATGTATATGCCTGAGAAATTTTCTCACAGAAAATATCTAATGTTGTGCAAATGGAAAATCCTGTTTTAAACCAAGTACTTTTTTTGCACTCTGATCTGAAAGTAATTCTGTCATGTATTTGTTGTAAAAAGAGTTATTAGCTCAAGGTGGTTAGAGAACAGGCCATTTTACTCAGTGGCTGGCTTGGTTTCACTTTTGGTACATGGCATTTGAAGGCAGCAATGATTATGAAGAAAGGAAATTAATTTTTTTGAAACTATGCTGAGTAACGTGTCAGCTGATGAACAATGCCTGTCTGGTACAAGACTTGTACCTGGCTTAAAAGCTCCAAGAATAGTTTCATTGAAAATACTCTGAGTATTCCCTTTTTTTAGGTAGTTTAAAACGATTAAGTCAGTTTGAGCCATATACTTCTGTTCATTAGTAATCCTTCAGAAAAGACTGAATTTTAAAAATGGTGCTCCTTTAGGAACGTTGTACGAATACCAGGTCACACAAGACCTATTCCTGCAAAAAAATGAAATTTTTGGTCATGTTTTTGTCTTTTAATAGAGGTTCATTGGAAGATACTGTGTTATATCAATTCATTTTTAGTGAGACTGCACCAACGAGCGTTTTGTTTTGACATAGTATATTCACCTAGTAAATGGTGCTGCGGGCTTCCCCCATTTGCCAGGCTGTTCACATCCCACCACCTTAGATGCTTGTGTTTTGTAATTGCCATGGGGCCTGTGTTTTGTCCAGGAATGTTTTCATTTGTCTGTGATAATGGAAATGGCACCTAGGAGCTCAGCAGCAGGAAGTCTCCAGGGCTGATGTTGTTGCCCAAAAACTCAGAAGTTTTGCTGGAATATAAGTTCCATAAGCATTCTTAGTTCACATTTGGCTTCTTTGTGGACAGGTAATAGTTCATATCAGACATATATGAATACATATCAAAAGTTCTTTGCAAAAATTAAATCACTTACCTGCATTGAATAATACCCTTACCTGCCCCACTGCGTACTGTAGACAAAATAGTACTTCATGTATTTAACTGTGACATTTTCCTGTCTACTTTTGCACATGGTCAAAATCTGTTAAAAATTATACGGTTTCTTCTGCATCTACTTATGCTTTCAAAATCATCAGGTGTCTGTATATCACCTTTAGACAGATGTTTGTTTCCTCACTTATTTTTTTCTGTGTTTCTGTCTACTTACTCCTCTGTCTCTTCATCTTTCAGAATTGTCAATAGCTACTTTGTAGTTACATGTTTGCATTTAAAAAGTTCTTAGTTTGTGAAGCGAGACAGATAAATCTGTAAATATTTTGCATTAATAACACATTTTAAATAGGTTGTCTTTTGAGAGGTATTTTGTATTTACAAAAATACTTTAAAATTCTAAAATACTACAAAAATAAAGCAAAAATTGTATTCCAAAGCCAGTTTAGTTTATTAAATACACATTTAATCCTTTCTAAATAAAATTAGTTTCTATTAGTTAAAAACCAGTAAATCTGGGTGTTTTTCTTCAAACATACATTATGTTCTTACCATAATTCAAAATTTCTGATCTCCTAGGCCCTTTTTAAATAAACTCAGTACTTTTGTAGTTCCTATTGATGTATATGCATGTATCAAAAGTTTTAGCATTCATATGTTGCCTGGTTTGCAAGCCAAAAGTGGAATGATTTTATGTGGTTGGTTTTGCCTGTAATTTTCGTAGGATTGCTGATGTTAATGTAGCTGTCAATCTTGGAAATTGAGCCAGGCAAATAACATTCCTGATCCAAGGTACTTATGAATAACTCTTTAGGATTTGGTTAATGGAGAGTTGTGCACTGCACAGACTTTACTGCAGTGCATAGGTTTTAGAAACTGGTTCATTCTTGTGAGATTTGAAGGAAGAAGGGGGAATACTTAAAAAAAAAAAATCTGTAGTTACTCTAGAAACCATGTAAAAGTGGATAATGGTAAAGTTGCCTACAGTGCACTGATGAGCATATAGCGTTGCTTCACTGTGTTAATTGTCCATCTTGTTAATACTAAATTTATTGTTAGCATAAATGGCCATAGTGATCTAGTTAATATTCTTTTCTAACAGATTTGAATTTTTTTTTTTTATATTTGCAGTCTGGTTGGGTAAAGTAGGTATGTAATCTCAGAAATACTCTGGTGCTGCAGCTTCTGACAGCTGTGCTCGTAGAATGAGAGGGGGGGAAAAAAAGGCAAAGAATCTCTAAATGTATTTAGACACTGAGTATCTCTATATGCCTTCCAATGTGTTGATTACTTGTATTTGGAATATTGAGAACATAAGGTTATTAAAAGTCCCTATGTCAGTAACTGAATTCTATTGTACAAGTAATGGATCTCCTGTGTAGGAAAAAAAATCAATTTATTGCCTTTAATTTTTTTTTTTTTAAATCTTTCTGCATCCTACCCTAAAGAGTGTGCCATGAAGAGCTGAGAATTTAGCTTCAGTGCTTGATTGATTCGTTCTAGCTGAAAACTGAGCTGGATGCTCAGAATTAATTTATGCTGGAATCTCACTGCTTCACAAGTAAAATTATTCAGAAGTGGAGATTTCATTACTTTGCTGTTTTCTTCACAGACTGCTGCTGATTAACCAGAGCTTTAAGGTTTTCTTTCTGTCTCTGATGAAGCTATTTTTGCTTCTTCAAAGTAAAACCTGCTGAGATGGAGTGGCAAAGGCACTGATGATATAAATGGCACACTCTGTCAGCTCTTACCTCAATCAGCTTTAAATAAACATTTGTTTCAAATGGTAAAACAATTAATGTAAACAGATAGTATCAAATTGAGCTCTGGAATGAGCCAGTGCCTGTCTACTGACTCCAGCTGGTTCATACCAGTGTTGAATATGGACACAATTATGTCTCTCTTAACTGGTGAGGTTTTGAAATGAACCTTCCTTCAGACAGACATTGGTAGAAGATGGATCTAATAATAGGAGAAGGGATAAAACAACAGTATTTGGAAGATGAATCAAGAGCTCAGAGTTGGGCAGGGACCATTGGAAACCAAAATAATTTTACTATGCTGAGACCTGTTCCTTAGGAAGAGTGATGAAATGAGGAGGATTCTTCCAACATGGTGTTTTAGCTAATATGAAGTCTTAATAGAAGACATTTTGAGAGAGGACTTCTGCAAAGGCAGCTCAATATAAGAGGTGAAGGATTATGCTCTGTATTCTAGATACTGTAATGTATTGAATGTTTCCACAAGTTTAAAGGTTTTTTTAGGAGAATGTATAACACTTGATCAGACAGGCTAGTCGACCCTCTATAATCAAATGGGCTTTGTACGCTTACTGTGCTCTTCTTGACTCCTTGGATCTTCAGAATTTAGCCATCTCTCGTCTATATAGACAATTATTTAAAGGCTGGGTTCAGTTTCCTCTTTCAGCTGTGAACAATTTCAACATTTCAAACAGGGGAAAAAGAAGTATCTGGAAATAGAACTATGAGTTAGAAGTGTTTTAAACGCTGTGGTGCTAGTGACTTCGGTAATAGATGCTTCAGTACTATTTAATGATTCTTAGTTTACAAAAATGAACATTACACTTGAATACAGAGTTTCAACCCGAATAGCCCTTTTTCATCAGCAGAAAGATGTTGAACTTGAATGTTTTTTGCTTCTATGCTATAGGCAAAGCTGGAGTTCTGCATTATTTTTGGAGCAGAGCCCTTAAATTCAGTCACTGTTAAGTGGTAGTGTTTATTCTGTAGAAAACTGTAGCCAGAGCTGTGTCCACTAAGAACTTTTCCAGTCTCCCAGTTGATCTATGTTTCAGATGTCTCCTGTGCCATTTTGGGAAAAGAGGTATTTCTGTAAAAAAAAAACCCACAAAATAAGGTTCTTTGGAAAAGAAAACAAAGAATGCTTTTTTTAAAAAAAATGCAGTACTATTACCATCCCACTGGCTGTCTAGTTAGTCTCCTTGTTATTACTGCTGTGTTGGAAGTAAAAGCAATAGTTCCTTTTTTTTTTCTGTAACAGATGACTGATTTATGTATACCAGATCAGAAAAATGTGTGCAACGGGTGGGGAGCTGATTTTTTTTTCCTTTGTCTCTGCCCTTAGGCTTTAATATATGTCATTAAGATATACTAAAAAAACATTTAGGTCTATAAATGAAAGGAAGCTTCCAGATTAGCTCAGGAAATTTGGATTCTGGACTAGTCAAAGAAGCATTTTCACAGAAAGGCTTGCTACTTCTGTTGAAAGTAACATGAATGTTGTGAGCCATTGTTTGGAACTCTCATTTTCCTCAGTCCATCCTATATGGAATCTGCTCCAGGCAGAAATGTTTGGCAATATCAGTCTTGGAATAAATGGGATAAATTGGTGATAATCTTTTAAAACGTAGGGTTTAAAATTTTTTTCTTCCTGTCTACTGCTACTGTTCAGTGTGTAGTCAAACAATTTTCACAGTAGTCCTTCCCAGCAATCACTTAGTCACTACAGCTGAACAGTTTCATCTCACTTAACTTATGACATATGACTAAGCTACTTCACAGTGAAGATTGAATTGTTTGCTTGATCTGTAGTTCCATATTAAAGGTAGATGCACTTCTAGAAAATATAAATATTACCTGTAACAAAGAAAGGTATCCTGAAGCCTCAATGCAAAGCCAAATAAACATATTTAAACTTAACACAGAAGACTTGTTGACCATACCAGTACAGTGAAAACCTAACTGAAAGATCAGCTTGTCATACTATTTATAATAATAAGCTCTATTTTTAATCCTTCATCAAAATAGTACTGTTCCATTTTGCAAGGCTATCCAAGGGAACTGAAGTTTTGCATGTTTAGTACAAATATCACTAAGTATTTAAAATTTTTTAAATGGAAAATTGTTACATGTTCTCTATATCCTAAGACATGGCTATATAAATGGAGGTTGCAGAGCTTGAATCTTATTTTGTATAGGTGACTCTTACAAAGAAGGACCTGTAAATTCAAGGATGGTTCAGTCATGGAATTAGAGTAAGAATGTATTTATAAATGATTAATATTATGTACACCAGAAATACTGTCTTAATTGTTCTGCTTCATATGATGAACATATACATTAGCTTTCTCTATACTGTATTACCTACAGTACATGATATACCTTTATTGCCACACTTCTTTCTCATTCAGTGACATTTTTCTTTCTTTCATTCAGTTTTATCTCTAGTCATAAAAGGTAATCTATATTTAATATGGCTGTATCCAGCCAGGGGATTAAAAATCTAAAAATATTTTTACTCCAGCATGTGCCTGCAGGCTTGTATTCCATTGCATTCACTGTCAGAGTAGAGAAGGATGTGGTCAGGAGGAAATTGGCTAGTCTTTTTATCAGACAATTACCTGAATCATTTTAAGAGCTGAAGGGGGAAGGTTTCTTCCCAGACCAATTTTGCTTTGCTGAACAAGGCAGCCTACATTAAAATGTTGTTAATAAAAAATATCCTATCTCTCAAATCCCTCT
This sequence comes from Morus bassanus, assembly GCA_031468815.1. Taxonomy (NCBI): domain Eukaryota; kingdom Metazoa; phylum Chordata; class Aves; order Suliformes; family Sulidae; genus Morus; species Morus bassanus. Next base: position 25,988,629 of record CM062573.1, read on the forward strand.
AATAGCTGTATGTATATCCTAAGGGAGAGTGGCTTGGAAGTATTCCATATTAGCGTCTAAAAAGTTCTATTAAGTGTACTGTGAGCTCTAGAAATTTACTTATAGAATAGAAATGAGTGAAGGATATGCAGACTATTTATCTCCCACTGAACCGTGTGTTGAGAAATTAATGATTACTAAGTGCCTATACTCAGCACTGGTGAGGCCGCACCTGGAGTACTGTGTCCAGTTCTGGGCTGCCTACCACAAGACAGAGATTAAGCTACTGGAGAGAGTCCAACAAACAGCCACAAAGATGGTTAAGGGACTGGAGCATCTCTCCTGTGAGGAAAGGCAGAGAGAGCTGGGACCGTTTAGCCTAGAAGAGAGAATGCTCTGGGGGCACCTCATCAGTGTGCGTAAACCTCTGAAAGGAGGGTGTAAAGAAGGTGGAACTAGGCTCTTTTCTGTGGTGCCCAGTGACAGGACAGGAGGCAGTGGGTGCAAACTGAAACACAGAAGGTTCTGTCTGAACATAGGGAAACACTTCCCCTCCCTCCCCCTCCCGATGAGCACTGGAACAAGTTGGCTGGAGGTGTAGTTTCCATCCATGGAGATGCTCAAAAGCTGTCTGGACATGGTGGTGGGCAACCAGCTATAGGTGACCCTGCTTGAGCAGGAGGGTTGGACAAGATGACCTCCAGAGGTCCCTTCCAACCTCAACCATTCACTAATTCCATGAGCACGAGGTTTCCCTCTGCACTCTGTTAGGATTATTGCAGGTAATATTGCATGCTCAGTTAAGCTGACAGACTGTCATCTTCAGTACATCAGGCATCCTTATTTCATTATCTGGTAAGACTTCTGGGTGTTGTCTGTACTAGTGGCAACACGTCTCACTGAGCTTTATGGTGTGCAGGGGACAGAAATTTGGGATAGGACCTGTACAAAAGTGCCTGATGCAGGAATGCTGGTAATCCTGATCAAGTTCTTTGTGAATATATACAGTAAAAGTTTTATTGTAAAAAATTTTTAAAAATTTACTTGAGGCTGAAATTTTACATCTCCTGCAACAAATGTGTACTCAGTGTTTAGCAGATTCTGCCTTTTCTGCCTTTTCTGCCTTTAGTGATTCCCAAGTTTTACTTTTCATACCACATAGAAGATTTGTCAGTAGAATTTTGAAAATATTGACAATAACTGAGGCAGCTGTGAACAAATAGAAAATCATGTTTGACCTTGTGAACATGAGTTTGGAGATGTAAAGTATCATTTTGGTGCAATTACATTTATGGTGTGGAAAAATGTCCATTTCCATTTTGAAGTGTAGACTGATTGTATAAAGAGGTATACTTGCTGTCTTAATCAGTTTTTGCCATCTTAATGGAAAAAGATCCAAACACTCTGCTTTTATCTTTCTACTTAATGTCTGTAAGATTCCTTGTTATATTTTACTATGTACAACAGTTTTTAAAGTTTGTTCACTAAACGTATTAGTGACTAAAATTGTAGAAGAAACCCTTGAAATGAGGAATAAACATTTTTGATGGATCTTGCTGAAAATATGTGCCTGTATAGATTGCTGGTTTTTAGAAATTTATTGTAGGTAAAATACAAAGGGTACTGCTCTGAAGAACTGGATTGATTTAAACAATATAAACTTGAAACAATCTGGTAATTCTGTGCATTATTGTGCTTAGTGAAATAAATGGTTAACTCCTTGTTCTTCTATACCCCCCCCCAAATCAATAGATATATTTCCAAAATGTTACATATTTGTTTATGCCATGGGCCCATGCAAATCAATCACACTGTTCCTGTAAGTGCAATTTTCTGGATCAGTTTCCAGTAACTGGCAGATTAATGTGGTAACTCTACTGAAATCACAGGCAATTGCTCTTCAATGCTTAGGGTTAAAGTGTAACTGTGGTGGTGACCAAAGCTCATCTATTGCTAACATTGATAGGAGGATGCGTGAAGAAAGGTAACAGCTTGGAAGAAGCTGTCAGAGATATAAGGGCAGGAGCAGTCCTGTTGTAGCAGATCCTAAATAAAAGGCTAGCAGTTTTTTCCAGATGGCCAGATGAATTTGATACATGTGAGCCTGTTTCTGTTTGTTGTGCTCCCCACCATGCCAAGTATAGTGAAATACAATGAAAGCACAAAAGCTATCAAGAAAATTAACAACTGCCTACAAAAGCCACCTGTAAGAGAGCAAGCTGATTTTCTTATGTATGCATGTCTGGATTTCACAAAGAATTGGATCTTCCCTGGTATTGTCTGCATTGTGCTGTGAAGGCTTACTCTGGAGTCCCAAGAAGGTTCAAGAAATAATTCAAGTGTTCACTATTCATTAAGTAACCTGTGTGTAAATACCTTAAACTTAATGAATAGTTGTTTGACTGAACAATAATGATTTTTTAATTTTTTTTCCTTTCCCAGTCAGGATCTTAAATCACTGCTCTGTGCTGGTACGAGTGTAAAAGATAGTAGAGTTCTCCCCACCTTTCAGGCATGTTCCATGTAGCAGGAGGGAACCAACAATATATGTCAGGATAATCTCTCTGAAGTTGCATATTTAATTAACCCTATCAGAGGCAAAGTTTCTCTCACCTTCTTTCCCTAAAATAAAAGAGATGCAGCCCCATGTAAGTAGTTTAAAAATGAGCTATAGAAGTATTTTACAGTGAATTTATTCCAAGTGGTTTGTCTTTGAGTTCATTCAGCCTTGTATGATTTTATAGTTCATCAAAAAAACCCCTGTAATCACATAGATTATTTGTCTTGAAATGCTACAGGTGTGTTTTTTACATGCTTCAGTTTTGCTCCTTTTTGGAGGAAGGGCATTTTACCTGCTGTTCTTATACCGATAGTTCTAACTTACATATGCATGCCTAGTTACCAGTGTAGCTAGAGTCCTAGGGAAACACAAGGTACTGATCTCACTACTTGATATTTGGAATGTGAAAAGAATGCCACTTTTGATGGACTGTTGCTGTCCAAATTCTAATTGTATTGCTGTGCTTTATATCACTGTATGCTATCTGTTCTTACCTAGTTTTCATGTCTTTTTGCCACATGGTGCATTCTGATTAAGTTCAGCTTAGAAAACAGTATATCACGATATGCTGTAGAATTATTAAAGATGGTGAAGTATTTAACATCTATCCATAACAAAGTATTATGGGAGTCAGGTTGACTGCTGAAATATGCCTAAATTATTCTCTTCCTATTATGGTCTATTTATTTTAGCTATATTTGCTTGAAGCAGACACTTGTTTAAAAAAAAGAAAAGCCAACGCGACTTCACTGATCATACTTTGTTTCTGTTCCAAGTCACAGCTCAATGCCTGGCCTTGAGCAGATGAGCCAGGTTGTGGGCAAATGTGCCAGGGCCCAAAGAACAGGAGTCATAGTCACAGTCATTTCCAACTTTATGCAGCAAGCCACATTTGCAGAGAACACTGTTGGTTTTCTTTCCACTGGGTTCTTTTCAAATGGATGAGAATTAGAACCTTGTTTTTCCTCTCACATAGTTTTATATATACTTGCTGGGAAGTGAGTTATTACCAAATATAGCTTATAGGGCTGCAGCAGAATCCTTCCAGTCTGACTGTCTGCCAAAAAAAAAGGTTCAGAAAATATAGGGCTATCTTATTTGCCTGAGACTTACTAGGAAGTTTTATGTGTATATGCACTACGGAGCACACATGCAGTGAGCCTGATGTTTCCCTGAAAGACTGTGCTTACTGTATTGCTGATATATTGTTAAAAGTATAATTGGTTACTGTATTTCTAAACAAATGTATATACTCATTGTAGTAAATCAAATACATTTTGGAATGTACGTACATAACAAATGTGGAATTTTTGGACATATGGTGACCTGTTTGGTGCTGCTGTGTGTGCACAGCTGATGTGACCTAAATACAAAATAAGTAGGGTACGTATGTACATATGTATGAATAACAGAGTGAGGAATCCCAGAGGAATTGGGAAAACCTCAGCAGTGAGAGACATGCAGGGATATGCTACATAAAACCTCATGACTAAGAATCTGTATGTTACAATTCTTAGGATCTGAGGAGAAATGATTCATGAAAGAACTGTACAGGAGTTATGTGGCTTGGTGACTATGTATTATCAGCAACAGCTAATGTCATTATTGGTATTCACGAATTATACCACCATCAACATTTTGTGTGTTTTAATTTGCTGTGTTCACTGATGGGACCTCTAAACAGAGGTTTCCAAGTATAATTCTAGTCATAATTCAGTTTTCACAGTACTTTGCATAAATGTCTATTTTTGATGAAAGACTGCTCTAATTCATTACAGCATTTTTGTCAGTTCTAAATTGAGCAAATTGACAAGAAAAGCCAATTGTTTTTCATATAATATTATTGGTTTCTGAGAGATTTTTTGGAACCAAATTGCACAGACATGTCAGAGGGAAATGTGATCCTGTGTACAATTTATGTACTTCATGGTGTTGAGCAAGGAAGGCTAAGTACAGAAAATAGTGCTTTATAGTTAATCTGTAAACCTATTGATTTGAAGCACCATAATTTTAAGAACAACAACTGTCTGCTTGGCTAATGTACATTAAGCATTGCAGTTATCCTTATGAAGAATAAGCTCATTAATGTTTAAACTACACATTAGCTGCATCTCTTACAGGGAGATAGTATTTCCCCATAACTTCCATTAATTATAACCAAATTAACATGAACTGAGAATAACTGATTGGGAATAAATCTTTCGTGGTTCAGGCCAAATCTTAGTAAAAGTGATAACAATACTTTTAATATAAATAACAGTTATGATAGTTATTCCTTATTAACTGTACACTAAGAAAGAGCACTTGTGTTGCTCAGCTCAGAAAATTGTAGAACACATCTGAAGTAAAAGTAAATTAGCACAATGCCAACACCTATGTAATATCCATTCACATGTGATTTCCTGTTCTTCAAATAATCCTGAAAAGAGCCAATTTAGAGAATTAACAGCAAGTTGTTATGAAAAACAACATTCTCTCGTACAGTCAGCACAGATTACAATAGACTTTGGTTTGCTGTTGCTTCACATGATGCTTAGACCTTGTTTGGGCAAAACTTTAGTGTCTTAGGTGAGACTTAGTATTCAAGTGTCCTCTGTTAGAAAAGTTAAACATAGGAAGCTTTCTCAGGTTGGATTTGTTCTGGGAAATACTGGGTCAATCTGAAGTTGCAGTAGAAATGTCAACCAAATGTGTACAAAGAGTCAGAATCATAGGATGGTTTAGATTGGAAGGGACTGCTGGAGGTCATCTTGTCTAACCCCCTGGTCAAGCAGTGTCACCTAGATCATATCCAGAAAACTTCTGATTATCTCCACGAATGGAGTTTCCACAGCTTTACTGGGAAACCTGTTCCAGTATTGGGTCACCTTCACAGTAAAAAAAAGTTCCTGTTCTACTGTTTTACCACATTTGTGTTGAAAAAAATGTATTTCGATCTGGCTGAAACTTTTCATGTTCCAAGCTGGGTCTGTTGCCCCTTGTCCTCCAAGAAGAGTCTGGCTCCATTTTCTCCGTACCTTGTCACTGGGTAGTTGAAGTCTCTCCTGAGCCTTCTCTTCTTAAAGCTGGACTGTGCTGGTTTTGTCTGGGGTAGAGTTAATTTTCTTCACAGTAGCTTGTATGGGTCTATGTTTTGGATTTGTGCTGAAAACAGTGTTGATAACAGAGGGATGTTTTCATTCCTGCTGAGCAGGGCTTACACAGCCAAGGCCTTTTCTGCTCCTCACCCCACCCCACCAGCAAGTGGGCTGGGGGGGCACAAGGGGTTGGGAGGGGACACAGGACAGCTGACCCCAGCTGACCCAAGGTATATCCCACACCATATGACGTCATGCTCAGCACATAGAGCTGGAGGAAGGAGGGACGTTTGGAGTGATGCAGTTTTGTTTACCCAAGTCACCGTTACGTGTGATGGAGCCCTGCTTTCCTGGAGATGGCTGAACGCCTGCCTGCCCATGGGAAGGAGTGAATGAATTCCTTGTTTTGCTTTGTTTGCGTGTGTGGCTTTTGCTTTACCTATTGAACTGTCTTTATCTCAACCGACGAGTTTTCTCACTTTTACTCTTCTGATTCTCTCCCCCATCCCACTGGGGGCGGGCAGAGTGAGCGAGCGGCTGGGTGGGGCTTAGTTGCCAGCTGGGGTTAAACCATGACATGGACAAATCCTGTACTCTCAGCTTCTCCTTGTCCTGCCGTGTTCTTCAGTCCCCTGATCATCCTGGTGGTCCCCACTGAGCTTCCTCCAGTCTGTCATGTCTTTCAATACCAAGTTGCCAAAAATAGGACGCAGTGCTCCAGCAATGGTCTCAGAAGTGGTGAACAGAAGGAAGTAATCGCTCTCCTCAGCCTGCTTTGCATAGCATTCAGTTGTCATTCTTCACTGCAAGAACACACTGCTGACTCATGTTCAGCATACTGTCCTCTGAGATCTTTACTGCAAAGCTGCTTCCAGTCCAACCATTCTGTAGTCTGTGACATACATACCACTGTCTGTCCTGTTGTAATTGCATTTGTTGAACTTCATGAGCTTCTTGAAAGCCCATTTCTTCAGCCTCCTGAGGTCTCTCTGAACAGTTACTGTAACCTCCAGTCTCCCAGCCATCCCGTTATTTTATATTGTCCAAACTGTGTTCTGTCCTATTACCTAGGTCACTAATAAAGACTTTGAACAGTATTGGCCCTGGTATTTGCCTCTGAAGAACACCACTAGTAACTGGCCACCAGTTGGACTTCGTACTGCTGATCACAACCTGAGACTAGTTGGACTTTGTACTGCTGATCACTGAGCCCAGTGGTCCAGCCAATTTTCTGCTCTGCTTATAGTCTACTTTACCAGTCCATGTGTCACCATGTGTCATTTGGCTCTAAGGATACAGTGGGAGACTATGTCAAAGGCCCTCAGCAAGTTTGCTGGTGATGCCAAACTGGGAGGAGTGGCTGATACACCAGGGAGTTGTGCTGCCATGCAGAATGACCTCAACAGGCTGGAAGAATGGGCTGACAGGAACCTCATACAGTTCAGCAAGTGGCAATGCAAAGACGTGCACCTGGGGAGGAACAACCTCAGGCAGCAGTCCATACTGGGGAAAGCAGCTTTATGAAAAAGGGTCTGGGAGTACTGATGGATGGCAAATTGATCATGTGTTGACAATGAGCTGGTAATGTGCCCTTGTGGCAAAGAGGGGTGATGGTATCCTGGGCTACAGTAGGAGGAGTGTTGCCAGCAGGCTGAGGGAGGTGATCCTTCCTCTCTGTTCAGCGCTGGTGAGGCCGCACCTGGAGTACTGTGTCCAGTTCTGGGCTGCCTACCACAAGACAGAGATTAAGCTACTGGAGAGAGTCCAACAAACAGCCACAAAGATGGTTAAGGGACTGGAGCATCTCTCCTGTGAGGAAAGGCAGAGAGAGCTGGGACCGTTTAGCCTAGAAGAGAGAATGCTCTGGGGGCACCTCATCAGTGTGCGTAAACCTCTGAAAGGAGGGTGTAAAGAAGGTGGAACTAGGCTCTTTTCCGTGGTGCCCAGTGACAGGACAGGAGGCAGTGGGTGCAAACTGAAACACAGAAGGTTCTGTCTGAACATAGGGAAACACTTTTTTTACTGTGCGGGTGACTGAGCACTGAAACAGGTTGGCCAGATAACTCAAAAGATGTCTGGACGTGGTCTGCTCTGGGTGACCCTGCCTGAGCAGGAGGGTTGGACAGGATGATCTCCAGAGGTCCATTCCAACCTCAACCACTTTGTGATTCTGTGAAATAAATATCCAGAGGAACTAAAAGTGTGGTACATTTCCTAAATTGAAACGAAGGTTAAGTTTGATATAATACATGAAAGAACACTGTCAGTGCTCGCCAGTATGTCTGTTTGTGAGTTAGGAAGGATGACATCCAAAACCACCAATGATCCCTACCTGTTGTAATGTTCTGTGGGGCCATTAACTGCTTATTTTAGAGTACATTGGTTTTAAAACTGATGCAACCTAATTTTGGGTAGGGATTGGATGACCCTGTCAGTTGGATAGTAGTCTTCTTATTCCATATTGCTTTCATTTACAATTTTGTTTTATGTTAGTATCCACCTGTATATTCTAAATGAGCCTAAATTTGAGCATATGTGTAATAGCTGTGATCTCACAGAACTGGAGTGTTTACATTTACTTAATACCTGTTGATTTGTTTATAATATCAAGGTTAAAATATGCAGTTGCATACAGACCTATGTTAATTGTAAGCTTATGATATCTAGCTGTAGTTTCTAGAGAAACTTGTGTTGTGGATAGGGTGTCAACTGAACCTTTTCTTAATTCAATCCAAGTTTTGTAAGCTGCCACATAGAAACCAGTTTTTCTGCAATGACCTGACTGGACAATCTGAAGAAGCACTCTGTGCTGTGCCTTATTTATTTGTTTTTCGTCTGAAAATATGATTGCTGCAGGGAATTCTATTTCAGCCACAAAAGTAAGGCCTGTGAACAGCACTTCTTTCTGCCTGAATGTTCCCCTATGAATTGCTGATGGTTCAGAAGGCTAACAGTGACAGAACAGGAGACAGCAGCTTTGTGCTTAGATGACAGTAGTCTGTGTCTGTGCTAACTGCAGCTGGCACCATTAACTACCTATCCGTAGACTGAAATAAAAACAATTATCACTGCATGCATTAGAATTATGAAATCCACGCTGTTTCTATAGTAACAGGAGTGACAATTTATATAATGACCTTAAGAAAGTAGAATGTGACCCTTTCTTTTTTTATTTTTTTGCAGTTTTACAAGGAGCAGCAATTCACAGAGAAAATAACGTTTAAGATTATGCACATAGTTGACAAAAATAAAGGTAAGATGTGCTTTACCAGTAACAAAAAGATGCACAGCATACACTCAAGTTGGAACGTTGATTTTTGACTTTTAAGTATTCTGCTATGTAGACACATACCCAGTTTAGTGCTGTTTGAAGTATATTCTTCTTTTTCGGTTTATTACAAATAATCTTTAATTAGAAGCCTTGCAAAAAATCCAGAGCAAGAGAGAAAATAAAGCGAGGGCTTTAGCAAGTCAAAATCTTTAAATTATTTTGCCATCTGGTCTGACTGAAAATATTATATGAAAAAAGTTATACATTCTGAGCTTTTGTCTTCAGAAGCACTCTGAGGTATCAAAACTCTGTAAGAGAGTACTTCGTGGATATGTTTATTATGTTGCAGCATTTTTAAGCCTATTCAAGCGAGCAATAACCTAGTTAGTTTATTAATAGCAGGAAAGCTGTGGCAGAATGTTGAACAATCCCAGCTAGGATCTGGAGGATGTATCTTTATTGATACTTATGAAGTAGATTATAGTATAGACCTATCAAAAGAGTAGACTTCCTGAGTTCTTTAGACTGATCTCAGTATTGTTGTGGTTTAACCCCAGCTGGCAGCTAAGCCCCACCCAGCCGCTCGCTCACCCACCCACCCACACCCCCACACCCCCACCCACACCCCCACACACACCCCACCCCACACCCCCCAGTGGGATGGGGGAGAGAATCAGAAGAGTAAAAGTGAGAAAACTCGTGGATCGAAGTAAAGGCAGTTCAATAGGTAAAGCAAAAGCCGCACATGCAAGCAAAGCAAAACAAGGAATTCATTCACTCCTTCCCATGGGCAGGCAGGCGTTCAGCCATCTCCAGGAAAGCGGGGCTCCATCACGTGTAACGGTGACTTGGGTAAACAAAACTGCATCACTCCAAACGTCCCCCCTTCCTCCTCCTTCCTCCAGCTCTATGTGCTGAGCATGATGTCATATGGTGTGGGATATACCTTGGGTCAGTTGGGGTCAGCTGTCCTGACTGTCCCCGCTCCCAGCTTGTTGTGTATCTCCAGCCTTCTCAGCTGGTAGAGCATGAAAAGCTGAAGAGTCCTTGACTTAGTGTAAGCACTACTTAGCAACAACTGAAACATCAGTGTATTATCAACATTATTCTCATGCTAAATCCAAAACTCAGCACTATACCAGCTACTAGGAAGAAAATTAACTCTATCCCAGCTGAAACCAGGACAAGCATTCTGTCTGAATATTGCTTTGTTTCAAAATCATCTCTCTTTAGAAATGATATAGCATGTTTAACTGTGCAGTCATTTATTAACAAGCATAAGTGTTGGGGCATTTAATAATTTACAACCTTCACTCTCCCTACATACTTGTCTCGCCCAAAACCTCTTTCTTCATTATGTGCTAAATATATGGAGTGCTTCTATGAGCAACTCTGGAGCTAGGATCATCTCTGCTATGAATAAAGGATTATGGAATATTTCTTCAAGTTACCTAAAGCTTCAGGAGTGTGACAATGATCCATGCCTGTTAGTCTTTCCTTGCACATAGCAGAGATGATCAGATAGAGAAAGAAGAACTGAATTCTAACGCTGTGCTAAAATATCCTGTTCAGTCACTTGGTATTCTTTCTTTGGATATAGTAATTAAAAATTATCTTGAATTTTTATTGGATTTTTTTTTTATTAAGGTTAGTGATTATCATTGATTGTAATTCCAGGGGTGTCTATAACCATGTGTTTTAGAGAAGTTTTTAACCTCTGGTTCATTTTAAAAATTCATTTCACTGCAGTAGAGCACAAAATATGACATCATACTCTATCTTAACATTCCTTTCTAAGCCCAGGCTTAGATTGCCAATTTAACTGCTTTTTTTTAAGTGTGTTGATGTTTTAAATCTTTTCGTATTGTGCATCCCAAACTTAGAAATAGGTCTTTTCCGTACCTGCAGTTATAGTAATAAAGACAGACATTCTTCTTTAAAAACTGCAAATAATTTAATTTTCAGTGATAAGCAAGTGTTTTGTTCAAAGTCTTAAATACTCAAGTAGTATTATCTCTCTAAAAGGATTCAACTGAGCTTATCAGAAAATTTAAGTGAGACTAAAAATACTGAATATTTCTAGCATCTAGATTTACACATTAAATATGTAGTGAGTTATATCAAAATAAATCTTGTAGTTTATAAGCTAGATCATACATCACGTGAATTAGGAGATTATGTGGTTGTCACCAGAGCAAGAAAGGAAACTACTTAAATAGAACAGGAAGAATGAAAAAGATGGCTTTTGTTCATGTAAAAAGAGCAATACTTAAAATCCACCTAACGCAGTTCCTCTTCTGAAGCACAACTGGAATAAAGAACTCTGTTTAGGGCACATAATCGTACTTCAGTTTCTAACTTGTTGAGATCAAGTGTGGTCCGAAAAATGGAGAAGTCTGGTTACTCTAACTGTACATTCTTCATTCGGATTTTGAGGATTCTTACCTATATATGTTCTGTACTCCTGGACAGTTCATCTCTAGATGGAAATATCATGGGAGATTAGCAAGAGAATTTGTGTGGAATGGAGAAAAAAAAGGAATGTGGGAATGTATAATCCTATCCAATGATAGGATTATATTTTCATAGTTACATAGTTATTTCACTTACTTTAGCTTGCTTGTTTGTAGAAAATGTATAGAAATGTTCATCTGTACTTCCCTGGTTTTTTGTAGTTACAAAAGCTGGTACAGCCTACTCAAACCATGTAGTATTTCTCAATTACTTTGGTGTTTAACTTCTTGAGCTGACTGCTGAAAAAAGGCACGTGGGGACAAAAGGAGAATTTTGTGAATGAAGAGTTAAGGTTACAATTGGCATGCAAGTACTATATAAATTTTCCAAATTCCAATTAAATTTAGAATTTAGCAAATCAAAGTCCAGCTAATAATAAGATTCTTAGAAGAATATATGAAATTAAATAGTTAAGCTGTGAACATTCATGAGTACGCATTGCTTTTTAAGCCAGTTATTTTCCTACCATAAAAAGCTGAAGGATCATAATGATGGTTAACCAGTAGATTCTGTTGCCGCACACAGCCACGCATCACTAAAATACTACTGTAGAGAGATTTATTACTTTACATTAACGAACAGTATATTGTAATAAGCAGTAAACTGAAAAAGAGCTACAGTAAGGATAGGTAATCACTGTGTTTTACCAAGGCAAAATTAATAGCTAAATATGTCTAATTGTAGTTAGCACTTTAGTTAGTGCATACAAGATTGACTTTATATTTTAGTGACAGTTTTCTATTTGCCAAGCATCTTTTTGTTAATTCAATTTTTAGACTATAAAATCATTCTTTCTTAATCTCTACAATACCATCATTAATAAATATTCCAGTTTTTTTCCCCATATTGATAGATATGCAAATATATGTCATTGTTTACTCACTGATCCTTCAAGAACAAACCAGTGAAAAAATTAAACTACACTTCTCTTCATGAAAACACCTCAAGGAAGTTGTCTAGTTTTGGAAAATCATAGAGAGGATCGGGGAACAGGATCCTTTTCAAACTAGGTGTCCATTTGGAAATTAAAATGAAAAAAATAGAAGTAAAGTGAATGAATCACAGCTTATTTTATTCTGCTGGATATGATCATCTAGGACATATGTAATATTTGCAGTTCATTCTTGTTTGCCATCTTGCTTGCCTAAAGAAATCTGTTCAAGATCCTGAATGTTAACATACGCCTTGAATTCCTATTAGTATCCCTGTTTGACCTCTGCTGCTACAAAGGTTCATCAATAGTTCTGCATTTTGGCATGGAACTTTGCAAAGAGAGACTCTATCATGACAGCCTTCAGTGATTAAGAAGTACGGAGAAAGTGCAGTAAATAAAGTGCAAGATTGTGGTTCCAGTTTCCAAAAGTATAGGAGGGAAAGGCTGTATGCAAGGCAGCTGCACCAGCTTCTAAAAAGTACATAGAAGAGCAGAAATTTACAGCCTCCTTTGAGTCCCAGTAGCCATTGGATAGCATGGCTTTCAGTATAACTGGAAGTTTCCATTCTGTGGTTTTAAACATGTGAGATTCAAATGAAGTCTAGGGTGGCTTTGACCTGGTAGGAATTTATTAAATGGAATGTATTTCTATAAATCTTCCTGATACCTTTGTTTATCCATAATCTTGCCTTCCATTCTTTGTAAGAATTATTCTTAAATTATACAGACATATAAAAGATGAAAATATTTTTAAATTTAAGTAATGAGAATGCCAAAGGCTAATCTAATTAATAATCTGATTTTTACCCTTGCTTCACCATTTCTTCAACATCCTTTAAAATATCAATTTGATAGAAAAACTGTTATTCAGCCTCCCCCCACCCCTCCCGGTGGGATGGGGGAGAGAATCGGGAGAGAAAAAAAGCAAAGCACGTAGGTTCAGATAAAGAAGTTTAATAGGACAGAAAAGGAAAATAATAATAATAACAATAATAATAATAATATACAAAACAAGAGATGGACAGTGCAGTTGCTCACCACCTGCTGACCAATGCCCAGCCCAGCCCCGAGCAGCAATCACTGCCCCCTGACCAACTCCCCCTGGTTTATATATTGAGCACAACGTGCTATTGTATGGAATATCCCTTTGGCCAGTTGGGATCAGCTGTCCCAGCCGTGCCCCCTCCCAGCTTCTTGTGCATGTGGCAGAAGCTGAAGAGTCTTTGACTTAGTGTAAGTGCTACTTAACAACAACTAAACCATCAGTGTGTTATCAACATTATTCTCATCCTAAATCCAAAACACAGCACTGTACCAGCTACTAGGAAGAAAATTAACTCTATACCAGCTGAAACCAGGACAAAAGCAAATTGTCACACTAGCATATGCATATGAATGCAAGTCCTGTCTTCATGGCATATGGTATTCAGTTAAGCCTGGTATAGTTGACATAGGTCTAAGTAAAGTCTCTTTCTGGTATTAGATATTTAAATTTATTCATTTGCATTTTGCTGTGGATAAGATGACACTGGGCATTTATGGCACTTACAGAGATATCATTTTTCTTGAACAAATGTTTCCTGTTTATCTAAACTTTTCAAGAGAGTTACTGGAAAATTTTTGCTATGCAAAATACTGGTCCACAAACTTACAACATGTCAAAGAATGGCAGACTTTACGGTGTCTCCCTCTTAAGCTGTCATTGCATATTGTTCTATACTGAGGGAGTTCACTGACATTTTTTTGAAAAAAATATTGGTAGTCTGCTCATTGTAGTCTCAAATGCTTTACCTATGATTTCTAGTTTGTTTCTAGGCCAGTATTAAATTGTGTCAACATCTGCAGTGTCCAGCAGAGCACCTTGCATAGTTCTTTTAATCCCTCATTCCTGATTGTGATAAGCAACGCTGGGTCCCAGAACTGAACTGCTAGCTTGTCATACTGCAAAAAATCTGGATAACAAAGCTTTCAAAAAATTGGACTCATTTCTCTAACGTTGCCATAGCAATATCATTCTGCAAATTCCTAAGTGAAAGTTTTTAACTTAATGTGAATAACTTAATTAGGGAAAGAGTACTTAAAGGTTCTAGATCTATGTGTTCTACTTTCCTAGACATCCATAATAACAATGTGCTTTAACTTGAATTTATTTTAGGAAAAGGAATGAGAACAAATAATTCTTTAGTAGGACAGTATAATATGTTTTAAATATGTAGTCTGCAATGAGTGCAAAAAATGGAGAACACCATTTGTAAAGTTAAACTGAAACACAGTAAAAGAAAGTACTCAGTAATTTTGTAGCTGCATGAACTACGCTTGAGTGATTCTTGTCCTCTGCTCTTAGCTTTATTTCCTCAAAAGAATAAAATAAATTCAGATAGGGTAGAGGAGATCTGTTCAAATTAAAACTGCATTGTTCAGTATAGGATTAGTTAGAAGCTTGAACTAATACCATGAGTTTGAGGTGTTTTGATCTAGACAAAATCTTTGGGGCCTCAGCGTCCCTAGAATGTGATATAGTGACAGGCTTTTCAGGAACTCATTTTTGGGAAACTTCAGATTGTACTTCCAGTTGGGGGTACAGGCCCATATCTGACTCATTTTTATTCTCTGATAGGTCCCATCATTTTGGGATTAATTTGTTTGCATTATACATAGTGCTGTATGACTGAGTAGGGGAAAGATTGTTTTCCTCTAAAAGGTAAAGAATCTACACTATTTATCCAAATACCAATTGTTCATCTGATGATAATTCATATACCTGCTGAAAATGTATTAACTTAAAATCTGCTTTTTGGTTCCATAGCATTTTGAAATGAAGGTTTATTTGAGTTTGTTGTGCAAAGAATGGATGATGCATAAGTATCAGTTTTGGGTATTTGGGGTTTATTCATTGAAAAGTATTCTATCTACTACTGTGAACAGATTCCTAATCCAAGCATGCAGATTGTCATCTTTTATTTCCTCCTTAATCAGCTTTGCACTGTGATCAACATTCCAGCTTTTGCTTTTTGCTGATTTATACACTTGGAATGTTATAAAGAAATATGCCCTTTACAGTGAAAGACAGAAATCAGTATTGTCAGGATAAATCCACCAGATCCTTAGCTACGTAGTGCTTATTAAGAATGCAAAGCTAATGAGTGCACCTAATTGGCATGCCACAAATCTCTACTTTTATATTGGCAAATCTGTAGGGCTTTTGTTGCTGCAAATAACATAGTGCTGTAGCACAGTCATTGCAATGCTGTGGTTGCAGCAAGAGACTAGATGACAACTTGCTCGGAGTGGTTCTAATTTTTTTTTACTATGTTTTAAAGGAAAATGTTTTTCAAAGAGCTATTCTCTACACTGTATCAAGGATCATATTTCACAAGAGCTTAATTCATATTTAGACCCCAAAATTAAACAGTGATATTTTGAAAATACATAAACTGATTGGAAGTTGCTGGTTGATCAGCATTTTAGGAAACTTAAGAAACTTCTTTTTCTATCCTAAATGGAAACTGCTGACTTCTTTCAAAAATCTTTCCCTATAATTGTATACTTTGATTGCTAACAGAAGGCTGAAAATCTGGGCTTGAAATGGCAAAGTACAAAGCACACAGTTTCAGTGATTTTTGAAAGAGTGGCTTTTTAATCTGGTTACTGGGTTTCATGTCCTTTGTTCTTTGCTATTTAAAGTTTGCACATATGGTTGTGCTACTGTATGATACTACAGCGACCTTAGAATAGTTAGCAATAGTTATCCTCAAAGCCTAGACCGCTGTCCTTATAGTACAGGAGTATGTCATTAGTCCAGGGCTATGTTATTATCTCTGAATCTTTTTGCATCCTTAGATTTTCTGCTTATAAATTTAACACAATCACTAACTAGAATAACACAAGTAAAATCAAGCCTTCCCAAACCGATTGGTAATTATCAGCTTATGTAGCCATATGTACCTGGATGCTGACTAAGATTAGAGCTAGATCTCCCTAATAGTTATTATTCGTATTTGATTTGTCCAGTCCTAGGACATAATGCTACAATTAAAACATAATTTCTGTATAAAATATGTTAAAAGCACCCTAGTGCTGTGACAACAGAACAGTGAACATGTCTCTTTCATTAATAATTGGTTAGCATCAGTTGCTCATGAGGAAACTGACCAGTCTTCCAACTTCCATTTTGCTCCTTAGGTTACAGGGAAAAAACGGCATACACTAAACTGTCTGAATAAGAGTGTAATTTTGTTGGAAACTGAACCCCATTGATGGGTAGAACAAGCCAGCATCTTTCTTTAAAAATAATGGAATTCAAGGGATTATGCTGGTTATGGCCATAGCAGTATGCCAGGAGAGAGGTTATCTTTAGATTACATTATCCCAGCTACTATTTTGTCATTTCAGAATCCCAACACATTTTACTGAGGGATTGTTTGATTTTAAAGACAGAGGAAACTTCCTTCTACCAGAAGGACAACATAAATCAGCATGTGTGTATTGGGAAGGAAAAAAACACCCTATGTTTTTGGTTTGCCACAAAGTTGTTTGCAGTGCAAAACTGCCTGTAGTTTCAACATACAAATACAAGCCTGATTACTGGGTTTGAGGGAAGGCTATTTTTGACAATTTGACCTCCTTGAGTGATAGAGTTTTAACCACATTATCTTTGTGGAGCCCACATCTTTGTAAGTTGCTGTTGCTACCAAAATAGCTATGGTTAGTCTGTTGGTTGCCTAACTGTACTTAGGAAAAAAAGCCCATAGTGCTCTATGTTAGTGGAGAAAATCATTTTACACAGCTAGACGGTCTTATTCTAGCCTGCGTTTCTACCCAGAGACAAGAAAAATCATGCTAAGAAAATCAATAAGGCTGTAGCTGTTTAACCACAGTTATTTTTGCATAGGAAAGGAACTAAGTAAAGTACTAAGTTAAAGTACTCTTTCCCAGTCTTTTTTTAACATGTAGAATGTTGAATTGAAATGTTGAACAGTGAGCTTTATTGTCCCAAGGTTGTCTGGCCTTGCCAGTTTAAGAGATTAAGCAGTGGAATAGATTTCTGAAGAAAAATGGCTGATATGGCAGTAAATTCAGAGTTAGTTCAGGGTTAAGATTAAATATAAAGGAAAGCATATCAAGGCATTTGAAGACAGCCATGGCAACCATATAACTTCTCTGTCTTGCAATTACTTTGTCATTTGAAACATTTTAGGATTTGGTCTCAGTTTAGATGAAATTGAGTTCTAAAAATTATTTTTCCTTTCCAGAAAAAATTACATTTTGCCCTATGTCCTAACTCTCATTTCTTTGCCTTATATGAAGGCAACTCTAAGCATTGTTTTCCACTGACTGAATTATTTCCCTACAAGATCTTGCTTTATCTTCCATTTTGAAAGGAGAGGCTCTCTTTTATTCTTAGGGGTTGAGTTTAAAGGAAGTGCCTGCCAATTCTTACTCAAAGATTATTTTGCATTTTATTACAGGATTCATGCATCAGACATCAGTGTAGCTTAAAAATACTCTGCCTACTAGATTCCTACTTAAATATTTTCAAGCTGTTACAAGGCATATGAAATACAGGTCTAAATTAAAGGTTTTTGTGCAGCCGTGTGTCACAAATATAATACCTAGGTGAATCACAGGTATTTATTTACAGATCTAAAAATACACTTAGTATTTGCTCTGTGAATAAAATGTACTGGTTGCCTAGAAAGCTCCAAACCTTGAGCAACAAAGCTTTCACCATAGGATCCATTGTGATTAGAAAAGGTTACTGTTAAAAATTATGCTTGCAGTGCACAACTGTGACATGGGGAGTACAACTGCACAAATAAATTTGCATTTTTGGGACTGGAATCTTGGCTCTTTAATGGAGAAAGAAGGTAAAAGAGAGGAAAGACCAATAAGTTAAGGAGTTTCCATCACTTGATAACTGGGTGGGGGGAATCGCTGCGTGTTTATTATGATCCATGTCTGGTGCATTTAATTGAAATGTCTGATAAACATTTGTTTATGCAGATAAATGTTTAAATATCTACATTGTGTCCTGCACTGCAGATTTAGAAGTACAGTGTACAGAAGTATGAACTGTGTGAAGGACAAAATGCACTAAAATATCCCGGTGTTCGAGGCAGATGTCAGTGGGTTTGTGGTCCATGAATTCTGAGGTTTCAGAGGATATCAATCTCATGTTTGTTGGACCAATGTTTCAGTTCTAGGTAATACTAGTTTGGTAGTAGCCTTGTGTCTCTTCCTTATCTGCATTGTTCAGCACAGTAGTCTTGTCTGGAGAACAAGACAAGCTTGAAAATGATTAAGGACTACTCAAGCAAAAGTAAAAACGATTATTAACATATCATTAAACCAGAGTTTATTATTATCTTTATAGTCATTTTTGCCATATTCATGAAATCTAACTCTGCTGCTAAGGACTGTGGGGAAGCTAGTAAATGAAGGCTGTGTGATAGGGTGAAGGCTTATTTTTATTTTTGATATAAATTCTTCCTTTGATAACTGGATATCTCACACAAAAATATATAGGAATTCTACTTTAAAGAAAAAAATTCATGTAGAATCATAAAATTAAGACCAGGACATGTAAGATATAATGTAAATAGCTCGTGTCATAAAATCCCTCTTAAATAAGAAACAACATCTCTAGAAAGAATTGTATTGCTGTAAGAAGGAAGGAAAAATTTGTTTATTGCAGGTTCATTAAATAAAAATAGTTTCTGATGTTTTCCATTCAATAAAATGAAAAACTTGGTTTGTGTGAAAAATTAATGTTTATGATATATATAATATTTTACTTAGTCGATAGTTCTTTTTGTTCACATGCCTTTACCTATAGTATGTATATGAACATTTATATTATGTTAATTGATTGAGGCATCAGTTGAAAATAATGCTTGCTTTAGCTTCTGTGCTTTTTGGTTTATTTTGTCTGTAAGCGATCTGACATTAGGAAAAAATGAGGTCTGGAAAACTACAGCTCAACTTTATAGTCTTACTATTTTTAATATGTAAAAATCACTGTGTTGCTATTGGTTCTGAGTTCTGAATTTGGTAATTACATTTGATGCTATAAATTGTGAATTAAAATAATTTTTTATACAGGGATGCATCAGTAGTGAAACTAAAACATGGTGGTATTATTTTGCAAAAAGTTGTGACAGAAAAGCATAACTTAATACTTATGACTCTCCTGTGGATATTGAACTATATTTTAGCATCAGTTAATGTAATAGATGTTTAATATATAATAAAACCTCATATGATTAATTTAGTAGTAAATTGAAGAGAAACATCTACCTTTGAATACTACATGAAATTTATTCTTCAAAGGCCTTTTTGAGAAGTTGACCTAGCATATTTAATACTGTAATAACACCTCTGTATGCTTTAGCAACACGTGAAAAACAGAATTGAAACATACCTTAAAAAATAAGAGAAGGAGCTGATATGGAAATGTTACTCTATTGATTTAAGGAGCTTTTTAAATGACTAGTCTGGGCTAGTGCAAGCAATGTTTGCTTACGCTTCATTCCACATTTCATGGTGTGATATGCCATCTAGTGTTAAAGACCCCAAAAGGAGCAAAACGCTGCAAAATCCTGATACTAGTACACATCAACAGTACACTGACAGTGGATTTTCTGAAATGTTAGGTGTTCAGGAATATACTGTGTACATACAGTAGAGTGAAGAGACAATGTTTACTTCTGGTTTTACTGACTGTTTAGTTTAATATTTGCCATCTAGTACTCTGTTCAATAACCCTTGTTGTCTGTGGATACATATCTATTCAAAAACTGTCTTCCCAGCTACAACCATGCAGTTTGATGTTTCTGCCTCAGGTAATGTTGATACCCACAGTGTAAGAGTGTATGCTTTGTGTTATATTTACAAAGAAGTTAAATTGCAAAGAGAAACAGTTTTCTGAGGGCTTCTAAATGCATCTAGCTGGGAAGGGAAAAAATGTAATAACCCCACAGATTTTGTAAGGAATACTCATAAAATATATTTTGTAATGCAAAATTCCTTGTAATAAGCTGTAATTGACTTACTCTGTTTCTATCATACAAACAGAGGTGGGATTCCATGCATGCAAGTAGAATGTTGCTTTAAAAGTGTGTTTTTCTGAGGGGAAATAAGGCTTCTGTATTTTCGGGGGGGAGGGGGGAGGAAGGGATGTCAAAAATTTGAAAAACTAAGGCTGACAGTGCCACAGTGAGCAATTTTCTTTCCTTTCCTTAGTTGAAATACAAAAATATTATGTTCCAAAATACTATACCAATGTTTGGAATTAAACATTCAAAACTCGGGAGTAAATTGCGCAGATGAGTTAATTTTTTCTGAATAAAGCAACAAAAACTGGGGGACATGGTTCTGTCCCCCACTTGAGATTTAAGAAAAAGTAAAATTTAAAAAATATTTCCTAAGTCCTATTTCAGTAAATGTTTTAAACACATTTATTTGCTTTGCTGAATCAGAGCCATAAAGTGTCTTTTTCGTTGGATGCTATGCTGTATATCCTCAAAGTGTTCAGTAAATAGCCATAACTTACAGATTTTTTTCACCAATCCACATCATGGATATAACTAAAAAATTGTAATTTGGTGAGCATCCATTTCAAATTATGTATGAATTTCAATTCTAACCAACAAGGATAATGGGTTGAAGAGATTACATGTTGATATATTCAAGAGAGATGGATTGAAATGCACTCCCATAGTGACATTCTGCAGTAGTCTTAGGATTCTGATTAAACCTGGAAAAGAACTTGTAATACCTCCCCACTTAACATCCATCTTAAAATCGTTCTTGCTTTGAAAAGAACTGAACCTTCCTTTTAAAAGCCAACATTCTTGTCCTAAGGGCATCACCAGTGTGTAAGTGATGTTAAACTAGAACTTCTAGGTTGAAAACTTATTAATTCATATGAGCTTCTGAAATAATACTGTTAAAATGCATAAATTAAAAAGTTTTCAAAAATCGTTATTTTAAGAAAATGAAACAGAGCCTTGATATTTTAAAAGGATTATTATTCTTATTATATTCTTCTTATTCTTAATCTTATTGCTTAGTAAGCCTGATCTTCAAAACAACAACAAAAAAAATAATTTTAGCACTTCTCGAAGAATCTGAATTCATTACAGAAATGGACATTCCCTATTTTGATAGGTAGTTGGGTATGTCAGGCTGTTGTTGGCATCTTAGAACATGCTTAGAAGCTATTTTGGTGTTCAAGTCCTTTTACAGAGTTGATTTTATTAATACCTGGTACTTTTTTTCCCCTCCTCACACAATAACTCATATAAAGATATGTCATTCTCTTTGATCAGAACAAGAGGGAGAAATTAAGAAACTCACTATATCCAAGCTCTTTGCGTTTCCGATATTTAGTTTCTATATTGTGTCAATTTTCTAAATTAGCCTCATCTTTTAACAGTTCCACGCAAAGCAGTGTAGAAGCAGCTTGTTTTGTGGTCTGGCAGCCATCTAATCTGAAATGGGAGCTATTTATAGTACTTGTCAGACAAATATAACTTTCTCTTGATTCTAGTTGAAGAAGGGAAATGGCTTTTATAGTGAGTAATTTTACTATGATGGCAAACTTCAGAGTCACTGTGTTTACGAGTTAGCAGCAGTTGAAGTAATAGAGTACAAATGGAAAAGAATAAATGGTATCTCTTACAAAAATGCAATATGCTATTTGAAAATTGACAGTTGAAATATAGTAGAAAACTGCAGATCTTGGTTTTTTTAGTTAATTGAATGCATTAAGTATAAACAGAGTAACTCAAAATCTCTTCTATTTGTATAAGCCAGTTGTAAAACCACTCTTGTTGCATACTAAATTTTGTAAAAACTTGAGTTGAGTCTTCTGTGTTTCTGTAAACTATGCTATACTGCTATACCCATTAGTAGACCTTTGCCCACAGCTGGGTGTGGATCTGTGGGCATAAGTTTTCTGATCCAGTTTAGGTCTTTCATAATTTTAGGCTAGAGGTAGCCCTGAGCAACCTTATTGGATGTCATAAATTTTACCTCCTTACAATAAAATGAATATGACCCTTCCTTTAAAAGGAAGGTAGTGTTTCACTTGTGCAGTACACCAGCCCAGATAGGTGCTGAGAAATGAGTGTCTGTAAGTCACAGAAAAGTGAATTTTACTATCATATAAAAAGCTATTATTTGCTTCTTAGATCATAGCCAAAAAGTAAATCATACGATTCACTATCACTCAACCAAATTGGTGTTATACACCTCTTCAGTGGATATTCATGTAGACATGCCACTTATACTCACAGTTTTTAACTATTAAGTATGCACATGAATTTAGGGTTATCTGACTAAAATTCTGATTCACTGAGATTTAAAAATGTTACCTTACAAAATTAGTTTTTATGGGAATTATAATTAGAGTAATAGTAAGAGTGTGAAAGAGCAAATTGTTCTGTTCTGCCTGTAGTTCATTAGAAAATCTGTCTGCAGAATTCTAATTTCACCATATTTATTGGTAGTGGTGGTATAAGTATTGTGTGTAGCAGAAGGAGCTCAGCTTGACTGTTCAGACTGTTCAGATCCCAGATTGAACTTGAGCTGCTGGCAGTTTAAAAATTCTATATTTGACTTACAAATTCCTGCAAACGTTGATGCAGAGAAATAATCATGGAACAAGAAGAAATCAGAAAACCGGAAAAGTAGAACTGAGCTGAATATATTACCTTCCACTTCAGGTAAAGTTTTCTCGATACTGCCGTTGTCTGACTAAGAGTTTGAAATGTCAAACAGTACAATATGGCTTCTATACCTAAGGACAGGATGCTATTCATGCAAGTTATTAGTTTATAGAGTTCTTCAATGCATATAAAGTCTTACTAAGACATGAAATACCATTTTTTATGTCAAGACCTACAAAAATCTTTAATAAAATTTTCATGGACATATAAAAAGAAGGAATTTATGAAACAGGTTTCTGGAATACTGCTACCCTGGCACTGTCTTTAGCTATTCTTAACCTGGCTGCCTGTGTACCTTTTAGTTTCAAAGCTTTGGGGGATGTAAGCTTTTGAAACTGAAACACTATACTGGGATGTAAAGGTTATATCATATCAGTTTACAGAAAACATCATATTTGCTACTATAGACAGTAGGGAAAAAATCTGCAAAATGGATATATTGAGGGATTTTGAAAGAATGAATGAAAATGTACCTCATTTTGCCATAGTTCATTTACTGCATAAAACAAAAGGCAGCGATGGTGTCTGTTTAGAAAAACAATGTAGAGTGTTGAATATAGCTTTGTAACATGATTCTAAGAATGCTAAAGCCATGTTAACAGTCTTCAGTAAGTCTTCAGTAAATCCATGTTTAAGGGTTTGGGATAATATCCAGGGCAAATCTTTACATTGGTTTTCATTTGACATGCAGATTAAACTGACAGAACGAGCTTACAAGTCATATAAATATAACCCAAACCAGACTTGGATTAGGTTATCATCTTCGAATACTTAGTTTTATTTCTCTGTAGATCACATCAAATTATTTCCGTATAATTCTACTTGCCATCTGCTATTATAGTTAAAGTGCTGACTGAAGTAATTTGGTCTCCTGGGCAGTTGCCTCCCTTCTGCCAGCCATGCAGAAACTGAACCAGGGAGAGCAGAATTAACTGTTATGGGTGCATTTTGCTTGAGGATTCCCAGAGGCCTCTTTTCATGAGAGAAGTAACTCTCTCTCTTATGAGGAAATGGGAGGAAGAAATACACATTCTGTTTTGTTAAATTTAAAAATAGAACTCTAAGTATTATTACTGTGGCTCTGTATGTATGTAGGCCTCCCTGTTGGAGGAAATGTGTATATTGCTGTGTGTTTTGTCAGGGGGTAACGCTATGAGAGAAGGTAGACTGCAAAATACACAAAAGAGGGTTGAAAAGTCCTGAAAAAATTTACACAGTGAGAAAGAGAGAAAGAAAGAGAAAGAGGTACACAATGGACAGGAAGAATGAATGACCAAATGAGCATTATGAATACATTTAGGGGAAAACAAAACAAAAGGGGAGAACCTGATAACAAGATAGGAAATTACAAATGAAAGGTAAAGAAAATAAAGATGAAGGAATAGAGTTCTTACACACCTGGAAGGCTGCACATGGAAGCACGTAGCACTTTGTAGAATCCTTAAAAAAAAGTGTAATGCAAAATTATCAATGGAACCTCATTATAGGCCAGGAGTTATAAGACTTTAAGTTGGCCTCATGCTTTGGCATGTTTGCTGTCCACCCTGGCATAACATGAACAAAAACCATCCAAAAATATGCTGCCTGTCATGTGTGATCTACTTTTGTTGAGAACCTGTTCCCATAGCAACATTGCTATCTCGTTATAGCCTAGGTACATAGGTATAGCAAATTAAATTTACATTTGTATGTGTGCGCATACTTTTTTTGCCTGAATAAACACACACACATATTGTACGGGTATTCGGATGGCATATTATATGTATCTTTTGGAGCCCAAGACACTTGGTTGGGACCTTTTCTCATCCAGAAATAAATGTGTACTATACCTTCATGAAGAAATACATTTAAATAATACCACAGACCCTGAGGCTGGAAGACCTAAAAATATAGATTAATTTCATAATTAACTGTGTATTTTGAATGGTTTCAAAACATATTTTTGAAAAGAAGAAATATTCAGTGGAAGTAGATTATGGATTGCAAACCTGAAATTCTGTCTGTTTTAAAGATTTACATTTAACTTGCATATATATGTTACATCTGGAGTTACAAATGTTGTGATAACCCAGTTTCAGCTTTTTGTACAGTTCTACATCTTGGATTGCTTTAATGGAGAACTACACCGTTCTGTGATCACACCTCGTAAACATTGTAATTATGCTTTTTTCTGAATAATCTAATCAGGGTTGCTTCTATGGTAGGTATAGAAACCATTGTCATTTTATGCAGCTGAGAGAGTTAAACTGGGTGTTTTAAAGGATAATTACAGTTACAGGGGTATGGAGCTACAATTCTAATGGGGGGTTTTGGTGTTACTGAGAATGCAAAGTGTGTTTAACAATTCCTAGTCCAAATACTAGGGTGCAAAACTGGCAAGTGAGAAACTAATAAAATACACAGTAAGCTTAGAGGGCAAAAATAAATTTTATACCAGCTCTCTTCCTTCATGTGTTAGTGGGAAATATAATGGTAGTATGCAGTAGTGGGAAACGTAGTATGCTGCAGCCGTCTCATACATGAATTCACTTGAGTACGTTGCAGCTGTAGTTCCATGTCTTTTTCCAGCTCTTTCAAAAAGCTACTGAGTGTTTTCATGTAAGTATAGCAGCTGCCCAGGAACAGCTTGTCTCTACTAAGTCTCAGTTTTACCAGGCTTTAAATGTTCCATATTTCATACAGTACTTTGAAATATACTGAGTATTGCATTTGCAGAAGGATAGGGTACAATTACAAAATGACAGTATGTATTAATTTATTAAGGCTTAAGGCTTTCTGCATCTAATCAGTGTTGTTATGACTGATAGCAGTCATGCTAATACATATTTAGCAGATTAAGTGGCTCCCTGACTAGTACTCCTCTTACTCTTTTTCCCCATTATCAATATCATTTAAGGAACTGCACTGTCATAAAGAAAACTAGCAAGGATAGGAAACAATTGTTCTTTGCTTCAGGCTTTAGATGATGCGCTGATGTTCTTTTGGTATGTACAAGGCAATAGCAATAGATTGTTTTTATATATCTGCTGAAGAGAAGACAACTCCTGTGTACTTTTGTAGCAGTTATGGTGTGAGTTGGGAATAAGGCTTTTTCTTTCTTTGTAACTAAATGTTACAACAGACTCTTAAAAGAAGTAGAACCGCTCTTGATAGGGACTTGTAAAAACCAAATTACATAAATAGGTGCTGCACATAGTTTAGCTGTGTGTGATGTAGCTTCATTGCCGAGGGAATGTAGATCAGTATTTCCTGTCACTTTCCTGGTTTTCTATTATTCTGACATGTTTCCTGAAATGCAGTTTTAGACTGTATCCAAACACTACATTTTCGTGCCAGCCATAATAGCTGCTGATGTACTATCATTCTGTAATTAAGTGCTTTTCTTTGAAGGGAGGGAGATAATAACTTTTTAATGAATTTCCATTTTCAAGAAAGAATTACGACTTGATCCAAGAGAATTATGTGGTGGTGGTGGGTTTTCTTAACTGTATATATAAATTCATTTTTTTTAGCCATTGACAAAGAGAAAACATAAGATGGAACATATCAGAAATATGAATAAAGGAAGAAGAACCGATTGATGTGTTGCAAAACCTTTTCAAGGTAATTTATCAACATTTCTAAAAAATATGTAATTGCCAACTATGGTATGAGACTCCCTCTTTAAAAGCTTATTTCCAAGTTGAAGGACTACAATGAACTTACTTTGAGATTCATAAATCCAACAGAGTTTTAGTTATTGCAGTTGGGTCACAAATTGAAATATTTGAGGAACTATTGTTCTAAATATTAACCTAGATTTTTAAAAAGTTAATTTAGATTAAAAAGCGTGGTTAGTTTGAATTCTCCTTCTGTCCAGTGCCTTATTTAAAAGAAAAATATATGGCTGCCAGATTTTATTGAAGTGTGATACAGAAAACAGTGGCTGTGGGGAATTATTCTTATCTTACTGGAATCTTTTTTTATGTAACAGTACCCTGAGCCACCGATACTTAGGAGACTCTTTAAGCCACCTGATATGAATAAACATTGGCAATTTTTTTAAGTCATTCTAAGTGCACGCACATCACGAGCCTTATAATCATGATTAAAATACATGTAAAGCAAATTGTGTTACTTTATATAAAGTTAAAAGAACCTACCAGACATTGTGAGTTACTAAGTTACCTGCTGTTTGCCATTCTCTATGCAATATGTCTTAGAGTATAATTGTCTCTTAACAAATGTATACTAGTGGCTCAGAAAAAAATGCTACAGGAGGTTGGTTTTTTTAACCTACTGAAGAAGTCTGAACTCTTTCTAACTGCATGAAGCAAAGGTATATTCTTTTATTAGAGCAAATTATTCAAAGGGTAATTTATTTCTAATAATTTATGTACCAATGCAGAATAAACAAGTATATGTAAGTTGATTCTAGCAATTCTTCAAGATATAGTTGTATGCCTGAGGCAACGTTTCCATAGAAATCTCTTTATTTGCCCTGCACTCAGGGAGTCCATCCAACTTTGGTAGAAAAAAATAAAACCAAAAAGCATGAATAACGCAGTATTGAGTATAACTCGTGGTTACACTTTAGCATTTTCCAATCCTCCGTTTCTAGGGACATTAGCATTTCAATCTGCGTACATTTTTGAATGTAGCAACACTTGATTGATTAAAAATATACCAAGGTTCTAAACCACAGCTTAGCGCAGTAGAAACCAGGCTTAGTAGTCTGTGTGATGAATTCCCAGAACCAGATAAAGTATGCAGCATTAAGTGAGAGATTTTTTGTATTGCTTTTTTTTCTTTTAATCAGGTAATGATGAAAATATAAAAGGTAGCACGTGTAATAATAATAACAATGATGTAGTAATAACTGATCCAAAGCTGCAAAAGAGTATTTCTCATGCCAACTTTTTAGGTAAACTTGCACAAATCACTTAACTCTGCACCCCTCCCTCACTTAATCCAGCTGTGTATGATGATAATGCTACTTGAGTGTCTTATGTCAAAGCTGAACAAACTTTTGTTTGATGAAAAAAAGGGGGGAAGGCATCTCTGTGAACTCCAAAGGGAACAGGATGATATCCAGTGTTTGTGTACTATTATATAAATGCTAAATAGACATCCAAATGTGATTCTTTTCATTTACAATTTCCTACATGAAAAACTTGTAGCCTACATCATCTAATTCCATGTCTAGCTGCATTAAGTACCTCAGAACTTTGGTTTAGTAAAGAGCAAGTTGCACAGGTTCAGATGAAGTAGGTTATCTTGAGATGTATACCTTGTACTGTGTAACAATATTACCTTTCTAAAAGAAATTACATGAAAATGCTAGTGAATTCTAGAGATGCAGATTTAAGGATTAGCAGATTGTTTCTGCAGGGAAGTGCCTGCATCAAATCAACCCTGATCTGACAAGCATGTGTTGCTATGGCAATGGAGACTACTGAATGTTAACACACTGCTTCAGCTATGTGAAGTCTAAGATCTGTGATGCTCGTTTTCATTTTTTAAAGCATCTGTCTGCTATACTTTTCCCTTAAAAATTGGATAACAGTGAACCATTTGTTTTTCTTCTATATTTTCATTGGTTACAAGTTCACTTTGGCAAGCTTCAAACTTGCCTACAGCATGTTTTAAATAAAACTACTGAATAAAAAAAGAAAAGCACAGTGTTTTACAGGTTGCAGGTTTATTGATGCTTCTATTAAACACTGGAAGCTTATATTAACTGATGTTAAAAGGCAGCAAAGTTGGCTTTATAGTAATGATAAAGTAAAAAAAAAAATCATGTAAGTTGTTTTAACTGTCTACATGCAAGTCTATATGCAATGAACTGTCTCTTTCAAGTTAGCTTGTCTTTCATCCTTTGCATGTCTTGATAAATAATTATCTGCTAAATGACAAAATATGACTTGAGTGTTTATAGATAAAAAATGAAAGTTACCATCATGGAAATGAGATACACTTCAGGCTTTTTCACCCTGCCCATGATGCTGGTCCTTTCTAGAAAGGCACTAGTCCTAAACTGTATTTGTTCCCTGAATATTGATATAAATGCTCTTTGAGCATTTGAGTGTATACTTTTTTAAACACTGTCCTTGAAGGTCTATGTTAAGGGAAAAAAAAATGCAGGGCTTTTGATGTCCGAATATCACCATTCCTTTTACATCCAGTCATCTACTGCAAATAAATTGGATTTCAGTGGACAATTTTGCTTCGTAGGCATTTCTGCAAGATAGATTTGCTTGATTCTGTGCAAAGCAGCTTGACTCTTTGCAGTCTCAGAAATGCTCCCTTGTTTGCTCTGATAATGAGATTAAATGCTTGGTTTTTTTTCCCTTTCCTTGCCCTATTCTTTTTTGATTTTGTGACTACTCATTTCCCAAATGGTATAGAATTCTTTCATTGTATACACATAAATCCTACCACACACCCGCTTCCCGCATGGGATCATTGTACAATGAGCACCCACAAATAAAGTGTCTGCTTCTACAACTACTGTGCATGCCCCGCTAAGAAGATGTGCCTCAAAAGGCCCAAGAGGGTCTAGGCAGATTTTCAGTTCTCACCAGAGCTGTATTTGCATTAACTGCACTTCATGTCATAAACCTTTGACAGGTGGGTTAAAGATCAATTTTCCATAGGTGTTTTCAGGGATTGCTTTATAAACCCTCAAGTGCAAAGGCCATAATGATACTGGTTACCATGAGCTTCCTGTCAGAGCTAATCTAGGACAACTGAAGCTTGTCAACAGGGTTTTTTTTGTTCAAAGGGCTTACACCTAATATACATGGTGACTACAGACAGTATTACTGCACTATAGAAACTAATGATTTTCTAGATTTCCTTTAGACCATACTTTTAACAATTTTTACTGCAAAAATAATATATTCCTATATCTCAAAGGACTTTACCACAGTGCACTAATAATGACCAAAAATGTCATGGTGTGTCTCAGTGATAGTTAGAAATTTACTTTCATACTAAAAAAAAATATCATTTAATTGAAGAATTTTAAAAAATTTACATTTTCTGCTTTCAACGTGTAAACCACTACTGATTTGGAAGTTTCTGTGGCTTTGTAAATGAAAGAAAATTTCCCTCCTTCCTATTTAAAATTTTCATAAGTATTTTTTTGTCTCAGAATTTTGTGGTGTTTTAAGCAGGCATTCCAAAAAGTATTTGCTTAATAGACAGTTAACTGCATGGTATGGAGAACTGATATCTCCCAGATGCAAAACTTTTTGCAGGAACCTACTTTAATTAATTAAAAAATAATTTCTTCACTTACTTAGTACTTGTATAGTAATGCTATTACTTAGGAATACAAATTTTCTGAAAGTGAGCCTAGCCTGTACCTGATTGAAGTCTAATTTATGTGATGCTTTGAATTTGGTTCTGAGTTCAGAGAGAGATCCAGGTGCTTTCACTCAGGTCAGTCTCAGATGCTTTACTAGTCATTTTTATCTTTTAGGGCTTTGGTGGGAGGGGCAGGGGGAACAGCTTTTAAATTTTTTCAGAACAGATAATTTTTTATCTTAAACTGAAGGGAAGAATTTGATCATCAGCCTGTGTTAGAAGTCCCATTAGAAGTTAGAAGTTAACTTCTAGAGTAAATTAGAACATGATTAAGAATTTTATAACTTTGCTTTCTATTCTACAGCAAAAGCAGTAAGCTTGTGTGCTTGATGAGCACGTTTGCTGTAACAGAAAAAATATATAGCTTTCCTGTTTTAGTTGCAGAAGATAATAGTAGCACTTAAATATGGAAAATAATTTGTAAAGCAAAGTAGCAAACATCAATCTTTGTAAATACATTCTTCTCTGTATATTCAACCTGTCTTAATCAATGCATTAGCTATGCCAGATCATCATCTAGCTGGCAGTTACATGAGGAAGAATTAGTCTGAAAAGAAATACCTTAGTTTCCATGGAGCTACTCTAGTCTTTATGGACATGTTTGTAGGTTAGAACTGTACTGTAGGTAGAAAAAGCAGTACTGAAATAAATAGGGAGCAGAAAGGTTGTGTAAAAAGATTTTGAAAAGGAATTAAACAATAAAGAATATTTAGCATTAGGCACTTCACAGATAAATACTTCTACAAGAATCAAGTTATTGTCAGATCACCTTGTCAGGTAGATAAATATTTTTTTCTTCTTAACCTCTCTGGATTTTATTTGTGAAGAGTCAAAGACATGGCATATTATCAGTAACATAGAAATAAAACATCAGGAATTGCTCAGTCATTCTTTTCTATTATGTAGTTTTGTGCTTAGTTGGTGCTATATTGTGCCCCATTAATTCTGAGCTAGCCATCAGGTGTAGGGTAAGAAAGTTTCTATCAGCTCATGGGCTCATATACCTGGTTCTAACAATGCTGAATGGAAGAATAGAAGTAGAACAACTTTTATCGAGTCTCCTCCTTGGGCTAAGTATCTCAGTGAGTGGTTTTCCTAGTGAAGACACCACCTTCCCCCCACCCCAAATCCAAACTAACCAAAAATACTGTTGAGCTCAGCAGCAACATGATTGAGGGACAGCTTGATTTAAAAAAAAAAAACAGCAACCAAACAAAAAACCAACCTACAAAACCACATACCACCCACACCAAAACCACTTTACTCTAGCAGTGAATCACCATTTTTATAGTGGAATATGAAAAGTAGCAGTATTATCTTTAGCTTTGCAGATTTCAAGATGCCAGCTGTCCGTGGCCAATGATCTTTGTCAAAGGCAATTGCGTCTGACTGGACATTCAAATCAATTGATTGCTTCAGCCAGCATACATGCACCCAACTGTATTTGAACTAATTGAGTCTCCCCTGTAAGTCTAATTATAAACAATATCATCAAGGGCTCTTTAAGAGGGTTATTCCTAGGTTTGGGAACATCTATAATGAAACCTTGCCATTCTAGAACTGCAGTTTGAAGCCACAAGCTAATTTTAAAGCATCATCTAATAAGTCTCTGGAACAAATGTAGTTCTTTCAGCAGAAGTTTTGCAGATTACCAGAAATCAATAATTCAGTAACAAATTATAAGACATGCTTTCTCCTATACTTTGCCTGTTATTGCAGTGCAAGTACAACTCAGTGAGCAGAATTGACTGTAAAGCTAATGAGACTTTTAAATGTAGTAAGCGCAGGTTTGAATTTTGTGTAAAAGGAAAAAAGCATAAACATACAAATTTGGAATCAATTGTGACTGCTTCAAAATGCAGTCATTGGTCAAAGGTATAAATAGTCTGTCCAAACAGCTAGCCTTGATGCTTTTGTTGCTCTGGAATCATGTAGACACACAGCTATCTTCCCCTTTTATAGCAGTGTTTGAATCCTAACACTGCAGAACTATTTTATTAGCATAGCTTTTTAACCAATAAACAATTCACTTGCCAACTCTTGGGCAGTTTTAAAACCTGTATGAACTACGAAGAAAAGTTGCATTTCTTGCCTCATCCACTGAAAGCTTATATTACAATATGTACTATATATGTGATATATAAATTAATATAATAGCAATTTGTTGAAACAAGTAGGCAAAAGTGGTTGTAATGTAATATAATAGTGCTGCTTGTATGAAGCAATCTTTTTCATACATTAGTGAAGATAATTTGTTACTGCTTTTTCTAAGAGGAAGGTGTGATCTTTAAAGCTCTGCACTATGTTCCTGCCCTTATACATAGGAAGAACTCCCTCATAAAAATTTAAGTCTTGTTACCACCTAGGACTCACACTTGCTATAGTGCTCATTTCAACCCTCTTCATCAGAACTAGATATTTTCCAACTCCAGTTGTTACAGCTGGTTTTAACACAAAAAAGCCATGTCCATTTTTCCACCTTTATTTGCATTTTCTGCATTGGCCCTTACCTTCACATTTTTGCTCTTGATTATCTCTCCTGTTTTGTGTGATCTGTAGCACAACAGGACTTGTTGGTCTACCATAAAATATGAATGTCTTTAAATTCAACCTGGATGGTAACTGACAACTGCAAGCTAGGTTTGGAACTTGCTTTGGGAGCTGGTTCATCATCTTTCAGTAAAATTTTGCTTGTTAAATTTAAAGAGGAAGTGGGAGTAAAGACAGGTTTGCATCAAGAATGTAGCACTTCTATTCAGCCTTGAAATAACCCTGTGAAGTAAGAGTGCTTAGGAGGTAAAAATGGGAACAAGTAATTGAATACATAAATAAAGAGCAAGGAGAATTTTTCAAGTGATTCAGTACCTTCCTCTGTTCTGAAGTTTGCCCACCCACTCCTACATACCACCTCCTGTGGTGCAGGACATTTTAATGCAACGTGGGAGGTTAGCATACAAATTCCTACTGACTGCATTTGTGCATAGCTTCCCACACACCTTTTGAAATAGGGTCCCTTATTTAGAAATGTTAATGAGTACTATAGCTGTGTCCCAAACTACAAATGCAGTAGGTTGAAAATTACCTGTTACATCCATTTTGAATTACTTGGCATTTCATAATTTTTAACTTTGTTACCAAGACAAGTTTGTGCACCAACTATGAGCAGTCAGTGACATGGAGAAAGGTGGTATTGTGCTGAGGACTGGAAAGCTAGATGCTGCATCTTGAAACAAGTACCTTGCAAAGGATGTTGTCCAGTGAAGTTAAACGTGCTCCAATGTTGATTCACTGCTTGCATTGATGACACACACATAGTTTAGGAGAAAACAGTGATTTCTCTGCATCTACTTCATAACGGTAATATAGTAAAGATGACATAAGTCAACACCAAAGAAGTAATTAACAGCTTATCAGTAAAACTCAGTGACAAGTCTCACCAGCTTTCAATGACATCTATGCTTTAGGCTGCTTCAGTCAGTTTTCTGTCTTACAGGAAGCTAACATACTCTACTCCTATTTGCTGAAGGCAGCCAGAGCTTTCTGGTGTGTTTTAGTGTAATAGGTTCCTGGTTCACAACTGAGCTCAAAGCTGTTACAGTAAAACAGATGGAATGTAAAATCAGGTCTAAACCCTACAGCTCTTATCACAACATGACTGATTTCAGCAGATAAAATATGGCATTTCCTGTTTTCAACCTGCCACTTCTCTGCAAAAAAAAATATCTTTATGGATCATGCATTTGTACATTTCTCAGAAGTCAATCCGAGCCAGCCCATACCTTCTACTGATTCATGAAACCGGACAAATCAATTTAATTTCTTAATTTACTAATTGGAGTACAGGAAATAGAAACAAACGGGAATGAATTGTTCCCTCTATTGATCTGAAACATTCAGAAAAAAATACTGTCTAAACATACACTTTGCATTTACAAAAACCTTTCTGAAAGGAATAAGTGCATAGTATCTTACTTGATTCCATTAATGCATCTTGCTTCTTAAGAGCCTGATGCTAAATACTTGTTCCCAAGAACAGCCCCACGTAAGTCTAAGACTACTTCTTCAAGTAGATCAAGGCTTTGATCCCAAATTCTGGCTGCTTCATTGTACAGGAATATGGTTATGTTAAACCTTAAGAAGTATTACAAAACTATCTAGCTGAAAAACTAAATGTATTTGTCATCTACCTACCAAGGACTGGGAGTGGAGAATCATAGCAGTGGTATTTCTTCTTGTGCACCTCACTGTTTTGTGCTTTTGAAAAAACCAAACGTATTGCTACTACTTTGTCATAGTTGGACATGCATCTGACAGATGTCATTATTACCTTGAAAATATAGAATCATTTTATGGATTCTGTGCTCTTAAAATGGAAGACATGAAAAACTTGGCAAAATACACTGAGGCATGTGGCCCTTAGGTGAGTCTCAACTCCTTCGCTAGGAATCTGAGACATCTTTGGAGCTGAAGCCTAGAGACTAGAGCTAGTCAAGTTAGCCACCATGAATATTAGAGGTCTCTGAAATGTGGAAGTTGCACATAGTTCAGGGCATTCTGTTAAGATTGCT
Organism: Morus bassanus; assembly: GCA_031468815.1. NCBI lineage: Eukaryota > Metazoa > Chordata > Aves > Suliformes > Sulidae > Morus > Morus bassanus. The sequence goes on from CM062573.1 coordinate 26,023,612, forward strand.
TTTAGCTAGGTGGAGATAGCAAACATTAAGTTTCATTAAGTTTCTCTTTCTCCACCTGTAAACCTGGATTCTTTGCTGCTTCTCACAGGAAACATGCTCATAAGACACATGATATATACAAGTATCTTTGTGCAAACACTTGATAACTTCAGGATTCCCAGACAGCTGCAGTCTCTACTGTTCAGCAATCCAACATCAGTCCCTGCTGGCCAGGGCTCTCTAGTTGAGAGCCCAGGGAGCTTTAAATTAGCACTTACTAAGCAGATTTTGATGTAGGATAGTCAAATAACAGTAACTTCAGTCCAGCTAGTTACTTGGTTTTTCCTCATCTCCCCCAGAGTCAGAATTTTCCTTCTGCTTTAATGAAGTAGATTTTAAAAACAAATACAAATACATAATAGCCTGACAGACATCATTCTACCAGCCCAGCCTCCCACTTCCTCCTGTTGCCTGACATTTCAGTTCTTTCTTTTCTGCTTTCCTGACACCCTTAAGTTCCGACCTAAATTCTATCTTTGCGTAGGCATCCCTGCTGAGAAAACATGGATGTCTTAAACTTCATTTGCCATTATTGAAGCATTTGGTCTCTCTCCAAAAAGAAAGTGTGCATAACATTTGATTGTTATCAATTTCCTTCTGTCTGTGTGGAAGATTTTCATGCAGTGTTTGGCTTTGGAAGGTTTATTTGAGCTTAAGGTGCTGAAATTTCGCTAACCATTTAAGCAGGGGAAAAACCCTTGGGCTCAGTGACAAGAAGCAAGTCGGTAAGGCTTGATTGAAAGGCAGAGAGGAAAGTGTTTGAGTCACTGGATTAGGAGCCAAAACTAGACTGAGGAATTTTTAATGGAATGCTTTTTGCTTGTTTTATCTTATGTTCTATATCATTTTAGTTATATTTTCCTTCATTGTATCATAGCCTGGCATAGAAATACAAATGAACATAATAGAAACATAGAAAATGTGAAGTGACATGTACTGCAATACTTACCTGTAGATGAAAAAATCAAGGATTAACTGCTTCGGAACCTAGAGTTAGTTCAGCAAGATGAAATTTCTAACAAGGAATGTGTTATGCAGAAAATGCATTCATTCACACACTACATTTTTCTCAAGCAGTCTTTCCTCTATCAAGGAGTAGCACACCAGCTTTGTCCTACTCTCTAGCAAATGATTTGTTCTGTAGACTGAAAATGATTTAATGACACGACCACTAACTTTGGAGTCAAAGGTACACGATTAGATTCTGCCTAAAGGAATTTGAACAAGTTACCTGTGTCTTTGTGTCAAATAGGGACAACAGTACTTGCCTTCATCTAGAAATACCGCAAGAGCTCAGGACTGAAGCAGGTACAACAGAAGTGAGGATTTCACAGATGTACCAGACATTATTACATTATTTCCTTTGTCATTTTACCCTCACTAAAACTTCTAACACTTCACTACACAATTTCACCTTTCAAACATCCTTCCAAACACTTGAACTGTGTAAAGCAGGGGTGATTAATCGATGTTTTGGGACCTACAGGTATATGCCTTTGGTTGGTCCATGAAAGTATGCCCTTGCCATGTGGATAGGCAGGGACCCCTTATTACTGCCTCTTGCCAGCCTTCTCTCCCAGATCTGTTTTCAGATTCCATTGTCATCTTTAATCTGCTCTGGTCATGATAGTTTAAGTATTTAGTGAGATTTCCTGTATTTTATCCTGCCTTTTTTATACAGGTACAAAGAATCTGCTAGCACAGCTAAGATAACACAGTGTTCCTGGCTCATCTTAATTAAACTGCTTAGGCCTGTATTAGAATCTTTCTTTGACTACCTCAGACACAGCAGTTTCAAAAAATAATAGTGATGAAAATACTTAGCCTGTAGGCGCAGTATTTTCATGCAGCTGAATTTACCATCTGGCTTGATGACTCTGTGGATACTTATACGTTACTCACATAAGGTGACATTTTTAGTTATGCATGCAATTGCCACTTGGTCACTAATTCTGCCTTCCCAGAAAGGTTACTAGGTGTGAGTCAGTGGTTACAAGCAAAGTGAAAATCTTGAGGTACAAGATCTGTTCATTGTTCAGCAGTGCAGTAAGAAAACGGATCCAGCAGCATTTGCAGCACTTTTTTAAAATACATTATCTGGTTTGTACGTCATAGTACTGTACACTGAGTATATTTATACATCCACTCCATGTAGTTGTTAGAGAAGAACATGTCCAAATGACAGGTTACAGACCTGTAAAATTAAAACATCACAGATACATGCTTCATTGTTGGTGCGCAGCCACAACACTTAATGCTCAGACTTCTGACAGCAGCATCCAATTTGTGCTTTAATCTGAGCATGTAGCAGGGAGTGGCTGTATAATTCATGCCTCAGATTCTTTTACTCAGCATTTGAATCAAGCTGAAGTTTCTTGCTTTTTATGTCAGATAGAACCATCCTTGCTGTACTATTTAAAGTTCCTTCAAAAGCATAATCTGCATATGGACAATTGCTTCAGAACAGGAAACATATGTGGATATCCAATTTAGGTCTTCATTCCCCTGTAATCCTGGATTTCTCAGGTAAAACTAACACAGATGCCATTCAACATCACCAAAAATCCCTCTAACTTATATACTACTGCCCTCTACTGCATTTTTAATATAGATCATAAAAGTATGCATTATGTCAACTCAAACCATACAAGTCACAGTTCTTGTCAGGTGTATGGGGATAATTCATGTCATCATTCAACCAGCCCACCTGTACAGCAAAGCTATAAAACAAAAAGTATTCAAAGTTTTGGGGGAGAAAATCATAATGTGTCTGAAACAAGAGAACAAAAAAAAAGTATTTGTATCATTGTGTTCATTAAGTCTCCCATCTTTCATCTCCCAACTACATAAGAAAAATACAGCATCACAGTCATTGTAGAATTAAAAGCACCCTCCAGTCAGTTCTAGCTGCTCAAATACAAGCTGGAAAAAAAAACCTAAAAACAAAACTTTTAGGAGATGTGAAAAACATAACTAATATTAATGCCTTTGGATTATCTGAGGTTTGCAAATCTCTCATGCTACTTACTGCTGAAGATGTCTGCCAGTACAAAAGACATAAGTTTACACAAACATCTTTCCCAAGAACTGAGGTTTTCGTACTATTGAACATGGCTCACATCCAGGATATATCTTGGAATAAATAGCATCAGAACAAAGTAGGTGTTAATCCTCTTAATTCAGTTCCCCAGGAACTGATGTTTTGTTTCAGTATAGGAAAGAGATTTCTGCAGGACATGAGGAACTTCAGACTTAACTTGGTTCCTCCAATATTTACAAAGCATTCTGCATACTCCTGCATCACTCCTTTCTAATGGAGAATGGGCAAATTGAAGTAGAAAGGCAGTGCTGCATATTTGTCACTAAAATATATTGGATTAAGGTCAGGTAAATAATGTTTCTTGCTGCCATCATGCTAGGGAATGTTTTTCTTCCCCCTTCACTTTCACTGCCAGACCAAGCTTTGCCATTCATTGCCAGGACACCACACCTGAGCATTGGTTGAGGTACTCCTCTCTCTAGTGGATATTTTCTTAGTTGTACTGTGAAGCCAGAGCCAAAGTTTGCATGAAAGAGTTCCGTTCGTCTCTACAAAAACATGCTTACAATCCTATGGCTATTTCCCGGAAGTGAACCAAATACTGATTTTGATGGCAGAAAGAGTCCCTGGCACACAGAATTTTAACCCAAGCAGCAGCATATCCCAGGAGGGAAGCTATGATTTTAGATACTGTTGCCAATGTTTGAATTCCAAACTTCCCAGGTATTTCCAGATAAAGTAGATGTATGCTTTCTAAAAATTTCCATGACAAGTTGATGAAGCAGTTACAGCCTCAACATCATGATGTCACTGAGTCTTCAGTAATTCCTCCCCATTAAAAATCCATTACCTTTCTAAGCCCTCATGTTTAAAACGTAAGACTTAAATGAACACACACAAAAAGCTCAAAAGCCACTGACCACTGAGAACATCCCCTTTTCTTTTGTTTACAAATTCTGAATTTGTAAGCAAGCTTTACAATTACATGAAGTTGGGGGAAGGAAAGACAGAGTAGTTTGATTTTTTCCAATTTTTATGAGTGGGTATACTAGCATATTCCAAAGCATTGTACAAACATTGACTAAAATTAATCTAGCCCTGGAATTAACAGAAAGCAGGAAAAGTAAAACTGATGGTCAAGTTCTGCTCAAGGCAATGAAGCAAGTTACTAGAAAGACAGGATTACAACTGTTATGAAAATAGCTAGAAGCAACGTCTAACACTCACTCCACCCAAGCTTTGATTACAGACAAAAATCAAGGATTACCTTGATTTGGCTTTACTGGTCAAAATAGGTTTTTTATTTTGTCTTGGATAGCAATCAGATCCATACCCTCAGAGGGTACAGCTGACCTTTCATATTTACCACTTTTGAGAGGGTGGATAAAACCTGTTTGTCTTGAAGGTTTGTCTTGGGATGTCCACTGCATTAACTACCTTCATATTCATGTCTGACAAAGAGTAGCTTGCTGTCAAGGTATTAGTGAAGGCATAATGAGAAACAGAAGTAGATGAGCATAAAGAAAAGATCTCTTGGGCACAATCACACAGGCTCAACCACCTTAGTTGCATTGCAGGAGTGGACAGTTCAACAGTGGTTTTGAAGCCTAGGTGAGAAACAGTAACTGTCTTTAACGTTTTCCACTGAGGCAGCTAGTCTTTGGTGCATGATAGGAAATGCTGTTGAGATGTAACAGATAAGAGAACCAAAAATGAGTTATAATTTTCCTAACACATATCAAAAGACATTCAAGATGTGGTCAGATAATGTTGTTGTTGTTGCAGGGGGCATGTTTTATAGTTTTATTTTTTAGTTTAGTTTTTTAATTCAGTTGTCAAAGACTAGCAAATCATCAAGTGTTTTCCTCCAGTAAGGCTCAATGCTGTACACAAAAATGCAAACTAACTCTGTCAGAAGGCCCTGTTTTGGAGGTCTAGATTTCTAAGTTGTTCAAGTCACAGCAAACTCAGACTGATATATCAAGTGCAAAACATGTGACTTCCTCAAATTCATTAAGTCCATCGAAACTAATAGTCATTGCATAAATTGGGCTGTTGAAGAATCAATCAGTAAGGAAGTTTCCAGTTGGATTGCTTTGTCAAAGGCATCAGAATGTATTTTCTATTTCCATTTTTAATCTAAAGTGATTCAATTTTCAAATTTCATTAGGGACTTTGTTACTGCTGTTCATCTTATGTTAGCTTACTGTACTTTTCCCACTTTTTCCAGCTTCTGAGCCTGTTTTTCCCCTCTATTTCATGCTAAACATTCTTTCTACAAAAGGAGATGGCTCGCTATTTTTGCATCACAAAATTTGCTTTCCTTCACATAAAAGAAATAATTTTTTAACTGGGCCAAGTGTTTATGTATCCAGATAACACAAGTACAATGGTTCACTAGTTCACTAGCCATCCTGTAACAACTTACAAGGCTACAGAAATATTTTATTTATAATTTGGCTTTCCAGCACCCTAACATTTAAAATTACCTGCTCCTTTCCACATTTTCAGCAGTAGCTCTTTAACAGCCCTGGTAATATGCTATGTAGTCTTTGGTTAAAACCTGAATTTAAGAATTTGCTCCAGTACACAGAGGTTGTTCTAGAAATAACAGATTTCTGTTATTTCTGATATTATTACTGATCCACATCAAGCACCTTTAAATGCTGAGAAAGTGCAAGCAGTACTGTAAGTGATAGGATGTGCTTTAACTGGTAACAAACTGAATAGAGCCTGCAAAAGTGCTGGAAGTAGTAGTACGATACCACTATTGCTTCCACATCTGCTAGGGCAGGGGGAATAACTTAAACTTCCAACTATTTGAGAACTAATCCCTAAAACCAGAAATGAAGGTACCTTGCTAAACTATTTCACACAAAATTAGTGATCACCTGTTACCGGAGAAGTAAAAGAGTTCAGGATTGGGATATTCTGCTCAGATGCTGCATGATTTAGAAAAAGAAGTTGGCAAGCAACATCAATATAGACAAACCATTAAGACAAACTTAACATCAACATTTTGAGTAATATATTGCATATGAATTTCTTGGATTTCCTGGGCTCATATTACATTCTTTTTCCTGAAGAATGCTGATTTGGGAACTAAGTTTTCTACTTCACTCATTTGTTGATCTGAATGACCACAAAGTAAATTAGTCTTGAAACAAAGGAAACTATTAAGCTAGAACTTTGGAGGAAAACTAATTCAAGTGAAAGAGAAACTCAAAGTCTCTCAAAACTGTAATCCCATCATTAAAGTAAGCATTTAAGATAGCACAGCAAAATAGCATCAGGCAATATACAACTATAACTTTGTTATTTGAAAGATGCACAACCCAAGCTAGCACCAATGTTACATCAGTGCTCTAGCATTACACAGGACACCAGTCTTTCACATGGCTTGGCATCACTCTAGCCAGGCCCCATTATCATTCTATCCCCACCTTCCCTGTGCTCTCAGCCTTCCCAGGTTCTTCCAAGAACTGGCAAAGTGCTTTAGTGCAGGACTTACCCCATTTTAATAGGGAGCTGGAGGAAGGCCACATTCCCCTTTCTCCTGCAATCATATGGGGTCAATGAACCTTGAGGAAGGCATGAAAAAGAACTGTACTGGGACAAGATGTCCGATTAATAGGGATCTAGGGCATAGAGCGGAGCAGCAGTCACTAACACTCATATTGTATTACAGCCTTTATCATGTAAAAAAAGCCCCCACAAGGCAAATTTCAGCCTCATCATTTTTTATTCTTTCTCAAGAATTATAAGCGCTCATTTGTACTATAGGTTAGCGAAGCACCCAGGCCAGCCACCAGAGGGCTTATGCTTGCCCAACAGGCTTTTAGATTACTTCGATCAGGGAGAGAAGTTCCAGGGTGTTTTGCCCTACAGAATCGCTGTCTACCATTAAAGTTTCTTCAGAGCCACAGTGCACTATTTTTAATTGCAAAAAGATTGTTTCATATAACCATGAAACACTATAGTCAACATACATGGATTTGTGGATCAGTTTGGAAACCAACAATATAAAGGCAACTGTAAGCATTTAGTACACTTCAGGATTGAGGGACTAATTTCAAAATGATTACCTGTACAGAAGTATGAGGCATCCCAAGAACTTCTTTGGTTTTTTCATACAAGATGAGCAAGAAAGAAGCAAACAAAAGAAATTCATTAATTTCAGTCCCACTTCTCCATTAACTCAAGAACAATTAACAGAGAACTCCAAATGTACCACAAGACAGTAGGTGCATTTGGAAGACGAACCAAGTAGCAATTACTGTGAGACACCAAGAACCCATGGGGAAGAAAAACAACAACAAGGTGACATTCCATCTGAGCAGTGAGACAACACGTTATTCACAACAGGAGACAAGCTGTATTAGATCAACTTTATTATGTTATCAAAGTTTGACAATAAAATATTCAAAATCTATTGAATGCATTCATACACAAAAAGAGCATATAAAATGCTAGATCTCAGAGTATGTTCCATACAAAATACTGTTAAGTGTAGAGCAGCAGAGTCATTGCCAAACATTCCCTGAATTTAAGAGGGCCTTGAACACACTGTGCTCCAAGAACTACCTTAATACCAAACATTCCTTCCTTTGGTCTGCAAGTTCTTTGCAATTATTGCTAGTTATTGAAGCCTTCTGTTTTTAAACAGAATCACATACTGACTCGGAACCTCTTCAGAAGTATTACAATGACAACTGAAAGCTTCTTCAGCATTTTCTATACATTTTGTCAAAAATAAGAAACACATTTGGTCCTCAAGACTATTTTTGGTTTCTGAAAATATCCTGGAAGACTAAAACCATGTAAAAGCTATGGAAAGAGAGAGATGGTCGATATGTGTTAGATATAACAAAGATACATCAGTAAATTCAAACGTTTCAACTGTGCAGTGTGGCAAAGCACCTGAGTTACTCCCCTTAAGGAAGCGCCACATTCTTTCCTTAAAGATTTATTTCTTCAGACCGCTCCCCCCACAAGAATCTAGAATGCTCAAAGTGCACATGGCTCTAGCAGGCCTCTAACAGTAATGCTAAATATTCTTGCCTTGTAGAGGAACATGGCATAGTGAGTAAGCACTTCTCAACATGCTGAGTGAAGTGGTTCAGTTTCAACTACTAGAATAATGTAGTTTGCCTGCTGCATTCACTTTTCAATGATAACTCCATCCTAATATGCAGGAAACTGAAAATGAAAGGGCTAAAGATGATTTGGTAGAAAAATCACAACTTCTGGACAAATAGAACTATAGCCTACACAACTATCACATCCAATCAAAATCTCACCAGAAGCACTGTGCTTGCTCTAACACAGTACTTAGAACTCAGGTACACACATTCTTGCACAAGGCTTTATAGTGACAAACAAAAACAAACAAAAAGCCCAAAAAAACTTTCAGCTTCATTTTATCAGGTTAACTGACACAAGTTTATTTAAATCAGACACACTCTAGGGCTTGTCTACTAATGGAAAGCTGATTTACAAATCTTGAGGTTAAAGGATACAGTCAACTGATCTCAAACACAGTACTAGGTTGTCAAAATGAGACAAGAATAAGAAAAAAATAAATCCCTTTTGGAGCACAAAAAGTAGTAAAGGAAAAAAGAATAAAAAAAGAAAGCGCATCTTTTGGAATAATTTTTTTGGAACTTCAAATCAAAACCCCCTGAAGCTAAACTCTTGGTCTGAGACTAAAAATGCCACCAATTAACAGGTAAAGATCTAAATGAAGCTTAGAAACATTCTCCAGATCAGGGTAAGAACCGTTTACCTATGTTCTTTTCTCATTTCTTCAGCCCTTGATGCCCATGTTGGTATCCTGCAATATAGCCTCCAGCTCCACTCATTCCAGTGCTTATTAACAGGCATTCTACTTCAGCAAGAAATACAGATTGTGATAAGCTGTTTTCTGTAATTTCTTTCTGTTGTAAACCAGTAACATAGCAATTTATTCAAAAATTGAGTCAGACCACAGGAAAGAGCTTTATCATCTTTGAGCAGTCTTGGAACACAAGCCTGAAGCATATCCAGCTGACAGCCCTGCATAAAATAGAACACTCGGCTAAAGGACGTTTTTATGGGGTTTTGTTGTTGTTGGGGTTTTTTTTGGGTTTTGGGGTTGCTTTTTGTTGTTGTTGGTTTTGGGTTGTTTGGTTTTTGGTTTTTTTGGGGGGTGGGGTGGTGGTGGTTGTTTTTTTTTCCTCCCCCCTCATTTCAACAGTTACCAATTACAAATGGTTTGGGGCAGGTCAATACTTACTCTGGAAAAGTCTAGGCAATATTGCTGCTTAACTGTAGGTTCCTGGGCAACTGAGGACAAGATAAACATTCCATTTTAAAAGTCAGCAAAATGTGTACTCTCCCTCAACAAAAGTAATAGGGAAAATGCATGGGGAAATTGAAGATACATAAGGAAGTTAAGACCTAGGAAGATATTTAGCTTATCCATGACCCTAGTTCCAGTTGTTCTGGATTTACAAGTCATTTTTGAATTAAAACTTAAAGCCTTAAACCTACCTCCTGTGCCAAAATGTTTGCATTCTACAGTAACAGGAGTTCAAGCCTGTCACTTTTCAACACATCTTATTGATATGTTTAATGGCAGCAAACATTTTATGCATGCTACCAAAATAGTTAAAAACTTTACCCTTTAGACAACTTCAATTTCTTAAGTAATGAATTCTCAGTTCTGATGAGTTTCTGAAACTCTTAAAACATTTTTCTTGGAGGACCTAGCATTATGAAAGCATTCAAAATTGCATTTTCAGGAAACTAAGTGCAGTCTAGCTGGGTGACTGGTTTTAAAGCAAGCAAAAGAGAAACTTTGCGTGAAACTTTCTCCAACAGGACTTCTGTAACCAAGGTGGTAAATATGATGGCCTTTAGGCTATCATTTCTGTGGAGTTCAGAGTTGAAATTTTTTTTTGTTTAAACATTGAGTAAAACAATACTGTAGGAAATCAGCAGAGTTGCATGTTCAGCAATTTATAGAAACTTTTAAGGAACAGTGTATCCCAACTTCTTGAAACAGCAATAATGAAACCTGTCATCTATGGGAAATGAATTCTAGTCTCAAAACGTAAAGTTTCTTTTCAGATGAAAGCAATATTGATCAGTCAGGACTGGGTTAGTAAATGGATCAGAGCCTAAGCATTTGACTGAGAACAAGGTTTATACTTCATACTGTATTAGGCTGGCTTCCATTCCCCACCCCACTTCAGGAAGTTCACTTTTCCTTTTGAATTAATGCCCACCATCCATTATCATTTCCACTACAGGAGATCATTTTTCCCCCAGAAATGCAATTCTGCACTGTATGGATTGTCTGCCAGTATTCAATTAGCTTTAATTTATGTGCTATTCCACACAGCTACAGTTACTGCAAGCACCAACTACTGTTCAGCTTCTTTCCCTCATTGATAAATGAAGCACAAGGTGAGAATTCCTCGGGCTCCAGATTGTATGCAATCAGGTTCTAGAAGTTAACAAGCAAACAATTTCTTCTTTAAAAAAAAACCACAAACCAAAAAAAGATACCTAAGGTTCAAGTAATTCACACATGTCTTTTCCCCAAAAGCTGTAATAAAGAAAGGCTGGATTATGACAAAGGTAGTATAGTACCAGGCAGACCTCTTCCCTATCTTACCTAGTAGATGCACACATTTACAAACTAAGGTACTGGGAACTGTGGATCAGAATATGCAAGACCCTTTTAAAAGTTTACTGTGCTTCCCAAATTAAAATCATGCCCTTGTTTTATGGGCATCTGAAATTACAGTCCTTCATAGCCTTCCCACTCCAAACCCTGCAAAGACCACACAAAGGAACTCAGGTTATCTATGATTCTATGTAGTATGTGCAAGGGGCTGCACGATCTCCAAACAAAGTCTCCATGACAACACCAGAGGCACCAAAAAGCATATTTGACCAAATTTGCAGAATGTGAAAATACCATGAAGCATCATAAACACAAATCAGAGACAAACGATCATTTAGGACACCAAACAACTTCTTGAACACAGCCTTAAAAAAAACACAAAATAAATAATATCTAAATATCAAGGGATTGAAAAGCATTTTCCCATATTTAAGGGAAGGCATCACAGGTGAGGAAAATATCTGTCAACACAAGGTATCACAAATCAAAAAGCAGCTTTTTCACATAGGAGATAGTAGTATCATTGGATAGCATTTGAATATGCTCATTTCCTGAAAGCTCAAATATCACCACTTGCTGTTTTTGCATGTCCACCCACTTTTGACATTGCAAGGCACTCTCTAAGTTTACTGTACCATCCCCATTGCTGTAAAGAATCTTGGGTTCTTTGTCAGGAAAACTTTCATAATGGAAGGAATCGGGTGTTTCCACTCCAGTACCGTAAAGACAGTGTATGCGCACACCGGGTGGTGTCATCTGGTAGACCAGGTGTTCCGTGTCTTGTCTCATGAGCCAGCCATCTTCAAAATTGATGTCCCTGTAGAATTTTCGGTAATCCCGAAGAGTGTAGTTAGCTGTAGGTGTGCTTACAAAGACCTTATCTGGAGGCCATGTGTAGTTGTAGGGGAGCATCCAGTTTGTAGAAACTGCTGATCTCTGCTGATCTCTAATCTTGAGTGAACTGATAACAGGTATTCTGTTGTTGTCACCTTAAAAAAAAGTGGAATTTCATTATACACAAAGCAATGCATAAATCTCAGCCAGCAGCAATTACTACCACTCACAGCAATAACATGAATAAAAAGATTACTCCCTTTGCTTACAGTGACAATTTGAAAAGTTTTTCCTCATTTATGATTGTCTTGATAATTAACTTCCACTAACTAACTAACTACTGATAACTTACCAACTGAAATACAAGTTGATGAATGGATGACTGACAAACCAAGAACACTGCTCCTTTTTAAAGGAGGAAATATGTCCTATATTAGCCTAGTAAGAAATCAGCTTTTATTAGGCATTATTTATACCATTTGCAAATTTTGTCTGAAATGCTCTTCTGGTAGTGTGTTTTACAGTGATTCTGGTACCTACATCATGTTTTTGCTGAAAGAATAGATAAATACTACTATCCACACACATATAGGAACTCATGAAGAGTCTTTATAGGCTTAAAGTGTTTAAAGTTTTGCACATTCACAACAAGCAGAGTAGCAGTATTTCATTCAGGATAGCTATAAAAATTACTATATCGTTTATTTACCATTTGACATATTGTTTTACCAGTTTAGGCACTCCCTTCATAATGAAACCTACCAGAACATGCCTACAATTGCAGGAAAATGGCAGACTCTTAGTAGTTACCCAGAAAGATAACTTGTCATAAAAGGAAACAGAAGCAAGGCAAGTATTACTGTCTCTGCTTATGCTATCAAGTAAGAATGCTGCACTCAATGACCAGTTCAGTCTCTATGTGTAGTACTTGGAAAAAGAAGAGTTAGAGCTTGTTAGCTTCTGGTGGGAATCATGGAAAATTGCCAATATCAGCATCTTCCCTTTCAGTCAGCATTTCATGACTGCTAAAATATTTGTGTTGCTCAGAACACAGGTTTTCTCTAACGTAGCACTAATATTTTCTAGCAACTCTGGTAACCTAAACTACATCTTTGCCAGGGGGATAGACAAACCCAATAATTCTTGAAAGACCAGTTGATAACTACTATACTTGGGAAATGTTTTCAGCTGGCCAAACTTTTCTAAGGCATTATATTTTCTTAATGTAAATCTAGAAAACTAGAGCTTATTATCAATAAAGGTCTTAAATTATTAGATACCCAATAAACCACAAAATTGCTACATTTTACCAAACTTAGACTTACTTTTATTACAGAACTAGTGTTTGACCAAGAGATTTCAAGAATTTTTTTTAGACATCAGGTCAATTGTTTTCTTAGCAGTTTTTTCCAAAGATGGCTCAAACTAACACATGACTAAATTATAATTTAGTGCATCTTCATATTTTAACCATTGTTCTTGCATCTTCACAAAATTAAAAGCTGCTTAATAAATGGCAGATTACTAGAAATGAATTTTAAAAAAGCCCTGATACAGATCCAAGTTTTTTTTCATGGTGACTGTCTGATCAGACCAATATTCCATTATCACAATGACTGGCACACCTCAATTCTTAAACATCAGCTGAACCTTGAATCAGATTTTCCATTATTAGGTGCAGGTGGTTACAGCATGTAGTGATGCAGGTCAACCACACCATAAAAACTGAAATGCTCACTGTAGTGGGAAGAACATCCTCACTTCACTGGCACTGGAATTGTAATGATATTGTAAGTATTCCTCCTGCAAAGCATGTGAATAAGTAACAAAGTACCACAGAAGATCTAGAGAAAATAATTCCACCTGTGTACTGTTTACCACTTTGATAACACAACTGTGGATTTAACATGAAGTTCCTAGCCATTACCATATTACAAAAAGGAATAGGAGCAGGAAGAATGCATTCATAGCTTGCCTTGTCTTTCCTGCAGCAATGAAGTATTTTTCTTCAAAGCAACTATTCTTCTACATACTAACACCCTGGTAATGACAATTTTAGAAACTCTGTAATAGACTAATGTAATCCAAGTGTTAATGCCTGATGGTGGTGATTCACTACAGATATTTGAGAGAGAACTAGCCTAAAAATGTGCATTCTGATATTATGTTCTGCCCATTTAACTTTCCTACATGATTCTTAAGTTTCTGCTCTAAAACATAGAGTTAGACAACAGACATGCAGATTAAAAGATGACTGCATTTTAGTGGAAATTTAGTTATTCATTATGCATTTCTATAGCTAGCCACTTTGGATGAGATGCATTATAAAGGATAAACAATATTTGAAGCACAAAAGTTTAATTCAACAGAAATCTGGGACTGAAATTTTATATAGTCATGTGGAATTTTATGAAGGTGATATTAACACTGCTCACTTCCTGCCATTTCTGTGGCATGCAGACTTGTCAGATGAAGCCTGTGGGAAAAGGGAAATCAATTTTTACAGTGCCATCGTTATAGATTTAACAATGTATAACTCAATATAAACATCCAATTTAAGTTTTCTAATTAGTAACTGAGCTGTGCACTACTATTCAGAATCAAATGCCTTTACTAAGCAAAGTATTCTTTAATCTGTCCATGCATGGCTGGCACTTGCTGTGTGTTCTGCATTTTGATGAAGTCCAGTTTCTGACTGTCAGCTTTGTTTAGGAAGAAGATAGTGATATCCAAAGCTAACAAGTCAGTAACAAGGTAAAAAAACAAGCCAGAAACGTGCCAAAGCACATGAAATAATTATGGTATCACATCATGGGTGTAAGTGAACTTTTTCCATCAGTCATTTGCAGTTACTTTATTCAATTTTTTTAAGCCTCAGACATATCTGGTATGCTAAACCCAAGATCTCAAAGATTCACTTAATCTGTAGAGTTACAACTTTCAACAGGCTTTTGTGCTGTGGGCACTACTTCACCACCATGTCTACCAGTTTCCCTTAATGTTAACCTCAAGCAGCTCTGATCTTTAATCAAAGAAAACTACTGAATGCTCTAGAGTCCTTGTTAGCTTTGCAATACTGAACAGAGAGCAGTCAGGCTGGAGACAGAAGCAACAGAAACAGAAGACACCAAGCCAAACAGCAGATGACACAGTCTGCTGAAAAGAGGTTAGGGGAGGTCAAGAGGCGACAGCTCCTGGTTAAGGAATATAAAAGACTTAGTCCCCATGAATATAAAGAATGACAATCTGGTCACAAGGCTTGAAACATCAAGTTGCCATCATTTATGAAAAAATTATTTTTAACTTCACAGTACCTTAAACTCTCATCCTCCAGTCTTACAGTTAATAGTCTAGTTAGTATCTTGCACTACTATCAAAATACATTGCAAACCCTCCAATTACCTACCTGAAGCCAGCACACGGAGAGTTTTAGCCACTCCTCCCCATGGAGCACCTAATGACACATAATCCTTTATGTACTTGTCTTTCCAATCCTGACTCTGATGGTTGAGGAAGTAGAGGGTGTACATATTACCCATACTGTGGGCAATTAAGACAACAGGACTTCCATACTGCTCATACATTAACTCTATCATCTTGCGAAGGGCCACAAAATAGTCTCCATTCTCATCTAAAGTAAACACAGGTTACACAGTTATAATTATTAATTGTGAATGCTGAATTTCAACACATTTCTTTAAAAGGTTATTTTTTGAAATTGTGCAATTAATAATACAGAGCTTAGAAATTCCAGTATTAAGGCGGGGGGGATGTTTTTGTGGGGATGTGGTTTGGTGGTGTGGGTTTTTTGTTGTTGCTTTGTTTTTAAGCAAGTTGTTTAAAGCAAAAAAGAAACAACACCCACAAAGCTTTCATCTGGGTCCAGGGGTACCCAGGCCCCAAGAAGTAGTCAAAATTATGTTTTTAGGTATAATTGTACAGGTGGCATGGGAAGAGACCCAAAACATTATTTGCTGGCTGGGGAGAGTCTAAATTTTGTTCAAGTAAACAATGTTATTTACTTGGTGCCTTTCGCCAGTCATAAGGTGCTCCTCTTACATCTTCATCACGTCTGTAGCCCCAATCTACTAAACTCTGCACCAGCATATAAAAGTAACTGCCTGTAGACATCAAGTAAGAGAGAAACAGAACAGCGAAAAGATTAGAATTAGAAGCAGCCATCAGACACATGAAACAAACTAAGTCTTGGAGGCATTATCTCTGATACCACATATAGACATTAAAACTGTAGCCTGACAATCTAGAAAGCTGCCTATTAAACAAAATGAGTTATGCTCACTGTCCCCCAAAAGTGAGAGAACACAATTATTAAAACTTCTTACTAGTTGTCTGATCTATCAAACAAGTGTGGCAGCAAAACATGGCATAAACAGAACAGATAAATTTTCTTCAGCAGAGATGTGTCTTAGCCTTGAACTATAAAAAATATACCTCAGAATTACTACATTAGAGTCTTAGCTTTTGTTGATAGCAAATTAACTTCAGGTAGGGTATATAATGCTTTCATAAAGGTTGGCCTGGACTTCACCAACATTTATTCTTGGAAACAAATGCTTACAATGTACCCCAGGACAAAATTCTGGAAATTACCCCAAAACTATTTTTCTGTCTATCAGGTAGTGGACTGAGACTTACATAACTGAACATATGCCTTAATAGCAAAGAAGGGAAACATTTGCAGACTGGCTATGTATTGAAAGGTGTTACATATTACAAGCTTTGACATATAGGATGTAAGCACCTAGTAACAGTTTGAAAAATTAAGTGTCAAAACATCCTATTGAATATCACAGTCATATTTAAGTTTTGAGCAGAAACTACCTCGTTAGTCTTGAATGCTTATCATATAATCCCTGAAGTGAATACAGGCAATTTTAAATATGGCCCTGTTCTAGCTATGAGTCATCTAGTGAAGTTCATTAAGCACATTACTGCCCTTTTGGGGACTGCTCACTACAGAAAAGAAGAAATACATGCTATGAAGCACGTGAAGCTCAGTGCATTAGTGACTATTAAATTACTTAAGTCTTCAGCCACAGCTAACAACTCCTTACAAAAGCTTATCAGATTCAGTGTTTTCTGAAAGATTACTTCTACAAAACCACTAAACAAAAAAACCTGCAAACACATTAATGCAGAAATCTTTTGCAGCACAATTATATAATTATTCAGACACTGACAAAAGACAGGGAACTACAGGGTGTGGTACCATATCTCCCAAGCCCATTAACTCATTCTTAAGGCCAAAGAACATCTTACTCAGAACTAAGCTGAAATGAAGTGGTTTTATTTTGTTTTTGCTAATCAAGCTTCAGTCACAGAATTTTCTACTCAACCCATCTCATTTTCCAGAGGTGCCTGTCTTCAAAGTGCCTACTCAAGTTTCATCCAGAGAACTTAAATTTGGCACAAAACTAAGTAACATGGAATCTTCTTGTCTTGGCCAAACAACAGAAAACAGTACAATGCAATGAAAGTGCTTAAAAGCAAAGCGAGCCATGTGCTAACCTACTAAAAAAAAAATCTGTTTCTTTACTTCTAAACAGAAAGTAATTTGAAATCATGTTTTAGTAGCTTGTATAAAAACACACTAGAAAAATCCTACAAGTGACAAAGCACTTCAGACACAGCTTGTACATACCAACACTCCTTTTACTTGGGTCAAGGAATTCCAAGGAAAACGTCTGCCCAAAACCTGGAACTCTGATATCCACTCCATCTGGTGGTTCTGTAGTCTTACTTGTTCGATTATATACCAGCCTGGGTGGGGGCGGTAAAAACATGAAACGTCATATTACCACATGACAACTTGGAGCTATATTGGGTCTTGCATTCCAAGTGCTGTAACAAGAACTTCAAGTACTATTACCCATAAGAAAAAAACACACAAACGGGCAGACATGGTAAGAGTACTCTAACAGCTAAGAGGTTACACAATGCAAACAATTATTTTAATTAGTTTAATGCTTTACATGCAAAATCTGAGACTTATCTTCTCATAAAACTGAGTATACAGAATTGTGGCTGAACTTCAACTTTAGAATATAAGCTACTTTATATAGTTCTATAGCATTTCACTTGGCATCAAGCCACACAATGGAGAAAACTTGTCAAGAATGTAAGAATGTGGCAGAAGATAAAATACCTGTAAAATCAGATATCAGAAAAATTCTCCTAGATAAAAATAATTCATTTCTGTTTAACTAGAACACTGATACCAGCATAAGGGAGTACTTGATATTTCTTGACTAATAACAATTGGTACCTCAGGAAACAGTAGTATTGAGTGTTTTGCAGATACTTTTCAAATCCATTTGAGATATGAATAATCTGGAGCATTGTGTCAGGTTTTATTATTATTATTGTTGGGGTTCTGTTTGTTCTTAATACTGTATCAATACAATTGCCTTTTCTGAATGCAAGTTTTTACTCCTAGGTAGAGTCTTGGAATCTGAATTGGTACTCAAATCTTCACATACCAAAAATCTCTCTAACCTCTAAGCCATATAGCCAGACTTACAGCAGAGGTACAACTACACAACAGCTCAGTGTATTCACAGAAAAGAACAACATGCCAATACAATATTTTTAAATTGCACAAGCTAAATATGTCTCGTTTCCATAGAGATATTTATAAGCTTTTTACAGAAACATTAACAAAGCAGACTGAACGATAAAATAGTCTGGAAGCTTTAAATTAGGCAATGTTTTAAACCAAAATAATTCTGCAAAGAGACTTCCAGACTGCCCTTGAAGGACCCCATGTGTCTCAGCTGCCGATGAAACTGCTCTCTAATGACACACTGCCAGCAAAAGTGCAAGCTCACATTCCTCCTGCCTGTCCCCTCTGTGCTGCCCAATGTACCTCCTTCCCCCTTGCCTCATATCAAAACTTAAGTTTAACTCATCAAAACAGCAGAAAATGTTCTGCTTTAGATAAGCCTGCAGAAGTGTCTGATAAGTGCCCAAACCAACACTGGGTAACTGGTAGGAAAGAAAGTGGAAGAAACTAAGAGACCCTCTGTTTTTCATCAGTGATGAACAGCTACCTCAGATGCAACAAAGCCACATCTTCTGATTACTCTTGTTATTCTACCTAGCAGAATTCCAAGTAATTTCTCTCACTGGTCTTGAATCAGAAAAGAAAGTTTCAGGTGGCCATTCTGTACAATGCATGTCAGTCTAAGGAAAGGAGATAACTGCAAAGAGCAACATCTCTGGTCTTACCTGATATTATCAATCCAGCAGTCAATGATGACAGGCAGAAGCAGTTCTAAATTTAGCCAGAGTGTAAAATAACTGTCTGTCTTCTTAGAGCACAGATAGTGGACTACTGATGGCTTGTCTAACTTTGCTTCCAACTGATTACCTAAGTCCCCTGGCACTGAAAGATATAAAAAGGAGACACTTAAAATTAAAGTATATAGCATTTTACATTATAATATACACGTTTTAATACTGTAGCCCTCATATGCAGTATCACTGCATCCAGAGATACCATGAAGTCTTGTAACTGGATAAAAAAATATTACGTAAGAACAAAGTATTGCATGCACATTTTCCACTGAAAATATTTAGATTTTCAAAAATCATTAGCTGAGGAACTACCACGTAGAATAATTCTGGATCAACAGTTCATAACTTCAAAGACCAAACTATATAGGAACAGGTCATGTTAGGCCACAGGTATGAAAAACAGATGGTCTCAGACGTTATCAAAATGATCTGTGTTTTACACTGCAAACTGAATCTTTCTGAAAGAATTTTTCCTCAGAGTATAACAACTGCACATGCAAGTGTCTGTTCTCTTTAAACAGTTGCCTGCAAACTATCAATTTGACATAAGAGTGAAGAGTGAAAGCAGCTTGGTTTATGTATTTATTTTCACTTCACCTCCAACCACATTTTTGGTGTGGTGCACAAGATTAGGTTGGCTAGCATAATAATCCAAATACATAGTTTCATATCTTTTCCATTCAGATTTGGATGCAACAACAGTTTTGATGGTCACTTTTTTTTTATACATTACATCAGTAATACTTGGGTGGAAGGGTCTTGTATTCGCACCTTCTCTGAAGTGTGCTGTTCTTAAGACATACACTAAATGCCAGTATTACTTTGATGAGGTTTTATTTTCCTTTATTTTAAACACTAGATAGAGGCAGGAATATTATTTCTAAATTAAACTACACTTAAAAAAATGCTCTTAATTTTCAGCAGCAAGTTTCCAGAGAAGCTTCTTACATTCTTATGTTTAATCATTTTTTCCTCAAGAACCAGAAAGGCAAAGATACTTCAGTAACTGAAAAGTTTCTCTGTATTAGAAAAATTTAGGAGTTAGGCACTTCTTAACGGTTCCCCCCACCCCTTTCAGCTCCACACACCCCCCACCTTTTTTAGGTGTGCATAACTGTATCCTATTTACTTGTCAATGTTTAATTTTGAAGTTTTTTAATGCAGGCCTACTCATACCATTGCCTCCCCTCCCCCCTCCCCACTTCAGTAAATTATTTAATCAAAACAGTTTAAGTTCTATAGAACACTGATATTTAGCAATGGTTTAAAGAAAGAATATCTTTTAGTAAAAAACCTAATTTAACTGGAAAGGCAGATATACTTTCAGAGAAACACTTATTGTAGAACTGAAAAAGAACAGAACTTCAGACTAAATATAGTCCTGGACAACCACACTCTTGCAACCTCCAGGCACTGCAGGTTATGCTCCACCACAAAAGATATACCTCAGGATTTCTCTATGAACTACCCTTACTTTCTATTAGGTTTTTAGTGGTTTTATTTCTGTAGTCTTAAGTGAAACGTTAAAAGACCCAGTAGCTGACCACAGTTTATTTTAGGTCATATTTCAAGGACTCTGATATACTGGAAAGCATAGCAAGGGGGATTATAGTATTGCATCACACCCTAGAAGGAGTTTACTGAAGTTCAGTCCTGTAACCTCACAAAATGCCGTTTAGTTATTGCTTATACAACTATAAGAAGGCAACAGCTAGTTCCACAGTCTCGTGCCTGTGCTGTATCAGTGCTCTTAATTGGAAAAGGAACAGAATGTAATTCTATTTATATCAATCATTCATGGCTGGCCAGTTTCAGCAGCAGACCTGCCAAGGACAGAACAGGTTGATTTTGTCTTCAGCTTCAATGCAAAACAAAGTAAAAGAGTGACATTCTGTTCTACCCTGGAATCTCATTTCCTTGGGTAAAAAAAATCAAATTCTTCCAGCAAAGATACCTTTCAAAAGCTTAGACAAACATCTGGAGTATCAGACTTTTAAGAACTTGCTGAGGTTTCCAAACAGCACTCAAATAATCATAAGCACTCCTGCTCAGAGTGGGAAGACTCACAACTGAAGTTTAAGATGATAATCAAGATACATTTATCAACCAGGGTACTGAAAGCAGGAAACGGTACAAAGTCTCATTTGGGCTTAATGTAGTGATCTTAGATTAGCTGCAAGTTTAATTTGGTCAAGCTTCCTGAGGATAGAGGCTGAGCTCCTGTGTCCAATTCAGAGCAGAAGAAAAACATTACATACTAATTTTTACCCAAGGGATGACAAGGAACAAGTTGAAAAGTGGTAATTTATTTAATTCTAAACAAAAGATAAGGGGCAAGGTCCACCTGTGCCAAGATACAGTACTACAGTTAAAAAACAGTCTCATGCATAGATGTGATGCCTGTTTGTTTATAAAGCAGGGTTTAACAAAAAAAGTTTCAGGTTTACATTTCCATATTAACAATGAAACTGCAAGTCACTAATTCACAACTCGTGTTTTATTTTCTAAAGTATACTCTGCAAACTGAAGAGGGTTCATGATGAAGCTATAGGGAACAAAATGCAAATTTTGATTTTTCAGATTATGGAAAGAAACATGCAAGATCTTCAGTCCTCGCCCCACACAATTTAAGCGCTAATGATTTACATTTTGGCTGGAGAACTACTTAGTGGCTTTTTGATAATTAACAGGTTAAAAAGGATCACATTGAAGATTAATTCTATAGGATAAGGACATACCTTTCTGAATTTTCAGTGATGGAATTTGAAAGCAGTAGAAAAACACACTTCCTTTTGCTTTCAGACCATACACAAAGCACCTGTGGGCAGAGTAATCTCTAAGTAATTTTTCTCCTTATCCTCTTATCTACCAATATCTGTAGTTTCTAAGCCTTTTTGCTGGAAACAGTACAGAAAGTTCTTACTTTTCAAAGCCTGTAGACTAACCCCATAAATGTACAAAATAACTGGCAAGTAAATTTCTGCAAAATACATCAGCGCTAGTTAAAACTGGATGTCCAAGAAAAGATCTCAGGCAGTACCCCTGCTTCCCTAATCTGCAGTTGTGTAATACATGTTTTGACTTCTGAACTGTGACATTTGGAAATATGATGAGATTTCATATTCAGCAGAAAAAAGTGTTTCCATCAAATCTGATTACATATCAGTACTAGCATATTCTCATTTTTCATGAAGATGATAATCCCAGCAGAGCTCATTCTAATACATCAATGAGCCCAATTCACTTCCAATATTACAGTATCCTTTGCTGGGCTTTTTTTGTCTCATCTGCCCTGACAAAACTAATAGATCTCCTTCTGGGATGTGTTTTTGTTTGATTAAAATGCATGGGAAGCACATTTGCAAATTTCACGTGGGAGTTTAAGAGAGGTTACAGACTTTTCCAAGTCTGGGAACTACAATAACCAGCTTTAGGATACACTGATATGCCTGCCTGTCACTATCCTTAAGTCCTAATGACTTGATTCACAGTTCCCAGCAGAAGACAATAAGCAAATTGCACCCTGGAAAGTGACTTGCCTTAATACTGCTCAGAAAACAAAGGAAAAGAACATTCAACAAAAGCTATGAATAGGGGGATTTTAAATTTCATCTGGAGAAAAGAAAAAATAGTACCTAACAACAGGGCGGAGGGGGAGCAGGGGAGAGGAAGCTATTGTTTGTTTGGCAAAGAGGCCATCAATTGGTACTTTTTTACTACTTTTATCTGAAATGTAAATGCCTTTGGATATATATCAACTATAACTTTTTTACTGGTATAATTTCCTTAAAAAACTGTCATCTCTTTTGGTTCTATAAGTTAGCCTTCCTTCAAAATGAACCAAGTTCTCTGGAAAACTAATTTTAAACTCTGACCACAGTTCTCTAAAGAGAATGTCTCGAAGTAGCTCATAGACTCGACAATAGACCGCCACAGAAAAGGCTTGTGTCTAAAATTAGGAACAAGAAAGCAAACAACATCTCACATGATACTCCCAGATACTTCAGATCACATGAGGCATAAACATTTAAGTCACTCCTGACATCTAGCCAGCTGACCGTACAAACACACACACCTCAATTGGCAGTCAGCAGGAATTCACAAACCTCTTTTGCATGTAAATCAATTATTAACAAACTTCATTTAGGTGTCTTTCTAGAAAACTTTAGCTAAGTACCTAACAAATTGTTTGCAGAAGGTATCAGAACATTGATATAGTAATTGTGTTGAGTCAGCTCTAAAAGGTAAAGAGTTCAGTGAATCCACTGCTCATCTTATAAGGACAGGTTATCACCTCCCAAAATTGATAAGACGTGAAATAGTATACAGTGATTATCAATGCACTACACGAGAAAACGAAGGAGGAAGAATAACTACAAAATAAAGGGTCGTCTTATTGCAAGCATTAGAAGACAAGCGTGTTGAATATATAACCAAACTGATAAGAGAAGTGCAAAAATATTATAATTGCATGTAAACATGAAGCAGGTATCCAGAAGTACTTGCACAGAATATATATATATATATTTAGTAGATATTGTCAGTAGAGCAGAGGTATTCAGTAGGTTGTCCTGATTCTTAAAGGAGATTTTTCTGTATGAATATATTGTCCTGGCTGAATAGGAAGCTCTTAAAAAGGCATGAAAGCAATTCAGTATCTTAAGTAGTCCCCTTCCCCTTCTCCACTTCCCCCCCCCACTGTGTCTTTGATACCAAGCCTTCAGGCAGGACTCCAAGTAAGGGTTTGACTCTTAAGTGATGTTTCTTTTCTAGTGCCACTATTACATTAATACCCTCCATTAAGGGAATTCAACTACAAAAATTAATCACTTCTTCCTCAACAGGATAATTTTCTCATGCTTTAGCAAGACAAATGACTCCATGAAGTGGCCAATAAGCAGGCACAAGGAAAGCTGGGGGACCACTAGTAAGCTATTAGATTGGCTTAGCTGTTTCACAGAACCACACTTCACCTAAGCCAGTTAGGGGGCTCTACAAATCTGAGATCTGTTACCACCACAACTACAGGCAATAGTTACAAGGTTGTATTCAAGCAGCTCATCTGTTTTCAGATTTGAGATTCCTAGAAGCATTGTTTTTGTTAGTACCTGGGGAGCAGAACAAAGTTACCCATATATAAGCAACGTCCCATATTTGCAAACTGCCGCTCTATATCCTCCTCCATTACTTGGGTGAGCACAAGTTGCAACTGCAAGTGGGGTCATTACACAAAAAATTTGAGAGCAAGTTACACTTGGTCTTGTGACCATCACTAGTGTAAAACATTTACGAAGTGATCATTATGTTGACAACGTTCTTTTAAACAGCATTCCTTCATTCTTTATTCCTTAAGATCAGATGGCCAACTTGCCATGCACAGAATAAGACCAAACTTGTTAACTCCCCTTTACTACTTAAGGGTTGTAACTTCCAAACAGACCAAGTGTAAATGCTTAAATCATGAAACCACATTTACTACAAGATAAAAACAATTATTAAAAACTGAACACATGTGAGGAATCAAGGATCTAGATGGCAGGCTGATAAATCAGGAGGATCAACTCTGCATCCCCCTCCCGTACAGGCTGCAAAACCATCTCAGGCTTGTATGGGCCTGTATAATGCAGCCTTGCATACACCCCTCAATCTCCTTCGGCATCTGTGATTCTGTGTGTTTTTCTCCCCTCTCCCAAACACCTGTGCTAAGCCAGCACTTTGAATGCCTCCCTAAACAATTCTCCTAAACCCTTCTACCATCTACCTCATCTCAGTAATTCCTAAAAAGCTTATGTTAACATGTCACATACACAAGAAGGGTGAAGAAAAGGTCATGAAAAGTTAACTAGCATTGAGATGAGAACATTTCATACAGAACCAGCGAGTGACCAACAGTCACTCCCTCCTCTCCTTTATTTGTTTGACCTTCACAGCCCATGTCATGTCTATTTGAAGTGAAGTTCTTAGTACAGGTGTTTTTTATGACAGTCATTTCTATACATCAAAAAACCATGGTACTTTACATTAGTAACTTACAGCAAATCCTAAGAGTGCCTACTTTCTCAAAAATACAGACAACCCAGAAAAATTATTTATGTTAAAACCCACTGAATCTTCACTTTATGGACAGGTCAGGACTGGGCAGCAGAAAAGAAGCAAGTTTTAAAAAAAGCAGACACTGACCAGAATAGTTAAGAGATGTAAGTTCTGTAGTATTTGATGAAAATTCACTTAGATGGCAAGAAAGTCTGTGTTTTAAACCACTCACTGATGAGCATGAGCTCAGCCACGCGGTATTTACCAGAACATCTCTTAGGAAAACAAGATGTAGGTCGGCCATAGTTTTTAAAAGCATCCTTAGGGAATGTATATACTTACATAGTAGTTCCATCAGTAATAACTCCATGCTTCTATAATCACTGTCCCTTCATCCCAATTGCTTTTAAGTTTCCTTTTATTCCTTCATAGCTAGGGTTGAATATTGGATCAGCAACTAAAACACTATCACCTTTGTCATCAAGAAGCTTGCACTGGAGTAACTGCCAAAGCTTGTCGCTAAAACCCAGCATTACAGAGTGGGGAGACGGGACAAGAGACTGCTTCTAACCTTCACAGACAGAACTCAGAGAACTTTTGTTCACATTTTAACTGCAGCCTCTTAGGATGCGCTTTTGGGGTTTCTTCTTCCACATCTACCTCCCCTCTGTTACTTCAGCCATTTATTAAGAACTGTCAGTTTGTACATGGTGGTCCCAAGATACACAGTATCTTTAAGTAGGTTCTTGTTTAGCATTTACCCTTTTACATCAGAAGTTTGTAACAGCAGTTAAAGTCAACACCAGAGCCTAAATAATTAGAATTAAGTGGAGCTTAAACTGAATGACATGCCAGGGATTATCCTTTTCCCAGCACTCTTCCCATTTTCTTACTTTTTCTTCCACCTTTATCATCAAGGTTAATCGCCTAGTAAGAACACAGAACATACTGAAGACAGCCACAGGACTGACTGCTGACACGAATGTCACCAAATGCACTCAATTAGTGTATTGGAACGCTTAAGAATTACAATTTCTGTAGACAAGTTATTAAAACACTTAAAATTTATTCACAGTTCTTATCCACGGATACAAAAAGCATCTAAGAAGTATTAGTAGCGATTGTAGGAATACTTTCGGCATATTTGTTACAAACTATTTTGGGTTAACAGGTGAAACCACAGGCCAGTAATCAATATGCATTTTCTATGCTGTGCGATGAAATAATCCTATTTTTAAAGTACTTGTTGTTTGACTGCTGTACCATCCTCTCTAACTCCTCTTCCCGCAGCCGATTCCAGCCCCTTTTAGGCCAGGTTCGTACACAGTACGCACTTGATGCGCGAGGGTCTGCTTTCCGTGAGCTCAGAACGCAGCTGGGCGAGTCTCGCCCTTCTCCCCCGCCCCGGCGGAGCGCCGGCAGCCCAGCGGGCCCAGCCTGCCGCCGGCCCCACCGACCCGGGCCTCTGCTTTTCGCCGGGCCAGAGTTACGGAGAAGCCGCTCCGCGCCCAGCGCCGCCCCCGCCCCCGGGTACCGGCAGCAACCGGGGCGCTCGCAAAGCGGGGTCCCTTGGCGGAACGCCCCGGAGCCCCCGGGCAGCGGCCGGGCGGGGCGCGGAGCCCCGCAGCGCCCCGGGCCTCCCGCCGCCTCCCTACCGGGGAGGGGACGGCGACAGCAGGGACGCCGGGCCTGCCCAGCTCCCGCGGCGCCGGACGCGCCCACCGCCGCCCCCCGGCTCTTACCCAGCACCACGGGCGGCCCCGCGGGCCGGCGGCGCGGCGCGCACCCGCCGCCGGGGCACAGCAGCAGGAGGAGAAGGAGGCGGAGGCGGCTGAGGAAGGGGCTCCCTCCCGGGCGCGGGAGGAGCCTGGCGCCGGCCGGCGGGACCATCACCCCAGCGCATAACCCCGGGGCCGGCAGCCGCCGCCACCCCGCGCCGGACGCCTGGCTCCGCCGGGGCTGCGGGCCCCGCGCCCGGCCCGGCCAGAAAAAGGCCCGGCCAGAAAAAGGCCCGCCCCGCCCCGCCCCGCCCCGCCCCGCCGGCGGCCGGCCCCGCCCCGCAGGCCTCGCCAGCCGATCGCGGAGAGCCCGAGCCACCGGCCGCAGCTCGCCCGCCGCCCCGCAGCCACCAGCACCCCGGCAACACCGCGAAACGTGGCGGCTCCCCTCGCCGTCCCAGGGCCCCGGAGCCGGCAGGTCCAGCACCCCGCAGGTTCCGGCTGCTACGGCCTCTGGCCCCGGCTGGCAGCGCTCATTTAGGGAGGGAGGGAGGCGTGCGGCGGGAGGAGGGCGTTTGCCTCCCATCCCTACATATATATCTGGAGTTGTGCGGTGGTGAAGATTTCCAAAAGTGATGTAAAGGGGCGTTTGCTGCAAAACTTTTACGTAAAAAGAGGTAGCGCATAAGAGATGCGGTCAGAATGGTTTAAGGACAAAAATACTTAGCAGAGCTGGGAATTTTATTATTACACAGCCAAAGGGCTGGGCATCCAATATAAAAGCTCGTGGGTATAGCTGTACTTCAGGCAATGCCTGACTAATGTCACAGCTAATTGGTACAGAGGATCATTGGGGTCAGGCATTTGGCAATACTAAAAAAAAAAAAAAAATTATTAGACCTTTATACACATAACAAGAACAGGTAGACTTGTAATTACAGTAATTTAAAACCAGAAGGGATATAAGCCTTTGTGCTTCAGCAATACCGGTTAGTAGGAGTTACATGCTCAGTTTGAAGTACATGTTGTTTCTTGGGTGTCTGGTTGTGGAGGGGGAGGAAGAAGGGTATCCACAGAAGCAGAAACTACATGGAGAAAAAAATGGTACTTGGAACCAGCGTAATCACGTCTCATGATCAGTCATGATTGTGTTTATGGGCAAGACAAGGTTTCCTTGGTTCACTCATATCTGCTGCTGTGGACACACACTTTCTGAGCCAAGTGTTATCAATTCATGCTCAGGGGAAAGCTATTTCTGATAGGGTTACTTTGCAACAAGGACACAACAGTGTCTGCCTCACAGCTTCCCACATCCCTCAGTGGGTCTAGTAATTTTCAGAAATATTCCTACCTTGAACAGTTAATACATCAGCATGAACAATATCGCAGATGAAGACATGGGAGTGAGAGACGAGTAGAAGTAGAAAACTACTTCTCATTGACTTGGTAACTCCTACCCACTATACATACTGTAAGGTATAAAATTGAAGCTGTTCTCGCTTCACTGAATTCAGTGTTCAACAACATTTGTAATTCCTGCGGAAAGACATGTCAAAAAGGTCTGTGTGTGAAAGCAGGATTTGGTAAAACAGATACAGAACCTATTGACAAGAGTTTAGAAAACATGGGGGTGGCTTGGCATTGACAAGAAAGGAGGAGGACACATCTTCCTCCTTCTGAAATGAGACAGGAAGAAAATGCAACAAATCACTCAAGGAAGCGAAGGCTAAGTCTAACTCTAGACTTGCCTTTCTCAAGGCAGGTGCCACACCCTGTATATTTATAATGAGTGGGAAGGTGTCAACATTCAACAAACCCAAAGGCCTGTCCCAAAGACAGGTGCTTAGTCACCATGCAAGTGTTGACTTGAAATGACCTCCTACAAACTACAGGGTGTGTAAAAGTGATTGCAACATTGATCCTGGTGTAGAAATTAAATGTTACAAAATGCAGTGAAAGACCTTATGGAAGGGTAAAACAATATTTAAAGAAAACTGATTTCAGTCACTCACAGTCATTCTCTCACACCCCTGTACTCAAAAGCCCCAAAATGCAGATGTCCAAATAGTCAGGCCAGGATCACTTGTGGTATGACACAAGGTTCAAGGAATGCCAGCTGTCAAGTCCTCGCTATGTCTCTTGGGTTCCCTTGGGTAGCAGCAAAGCAGTTTTTGTACAGATTTTCTGTACCTTTTAGGAGTGGGTTATTATAATGCAATTTGTCTCAGTCTTTTATTTAATCCTCTGTAAATTTTGGGCAAGCTCACTGCCTGTTGTCTTAGTTCCTTTCTTTTGAATTATTTTGAATTATTTGTCTTTCTTTCTGCTGAGCTAACAGAAAGAGGAATGGCCTGTATGACTTACTGTAAACTTGTTGTTACCAGAAGGCAGGTCTTCTGCTGATAAGGCATTTCTGTTGTAGGCCTCTCAGAGCACAAGCCTTTTGGTCTTGATATAAACACTGCATTTGTCAGCGTTTACCAGTTTGATTGCTCTTATTTGTGTCCTTGATTGTCACCTATATCTGTCATTTTTGTCAGCCTTGCCTCATTGATTCTAGTCATGATGTCACACACAGACATTTTCATACTCCATTCAAACCAATCTTAATATTTCTTTTACAAATCTCTGTGCTGTTCTGGCAGCTGGGAGTATCTTCACACTCCACTAAAAATCTTTCAGTCTTAATCTTCTCCACAGAAACCCCGCTAAGCACATAATTGCTATTCCTCCTGCTCTGCAAAGCCCAGGCCCTTTAGATAACGGTCTTTCAGCTGATTAATCAAGTAGTGTATGTTAGTTTTTTCTTTTGTTGTCTCCTTTCGGAAAATCAGGACCATTCACATTGGAAACCAAAGCAAATTGAGCTCTTTGCCTTTGTAAGGTTGTTTAAATATGCACAGCAAATTTCTGGTTTCACATTGAGTGCCTGGTCCTATTGTCGCTTGCACCAGCAAACACTAGGAACCCTGACACAAGAGTCCCTTAACATTGCTTTACCGTTGATGATACCCTGCTGTTAATCGAGTCAGTGTAACTGTTTCTAAGTGCTGTTTTGTTAGAAGGGCAATCCAGCTCTTTCTCAACAAAGAATGACTTGACAGCAGGACATTTGGAGATTAACGGAAGTTCGGGACCATGACCATGAGTAACCACAGGACAAGATTCTACTAGTCATCATCCAAGGCAAATTCAAGAAATAACAGAACCAACTACAAGACTGAACTGCCAGTAAGATGCCAGCAAGCTTATTATTGTACAAAGTACATGCTATGTACTGCTTCCTTCACATGTTTTGTATCCAAAGCTGTCTAGAAGTGAAAAAGAAAGTTGCTACTTTCAGTTGAAACTAATGATAAAAGCAGTACTGCACCTTTTTCATTTATATATGAGATGAAAAAAATCAATATCTGTACTCCAGAGGCCAGTTTGTTACCACTGCCGAGATTTTTTTAATGTGTGTAATCAGTCTTCCAAGAAAATATTCTTTATTTCTTTCGAAAAAACCCACTAGAAATACACTATATTAAACACCAGAAACTACAATATCAGTAGCGTTATCTTTGTTTAAGGCTCCTTGAGGGCTTGCACTGGCAACTTGACAAAAACCGTGAATTGGATATGAGTTTCCACACTGGTTATTTAAAAGAAACAATCCTTTCCAGAAATCTAATATTTGCTTAAACATCTTTTATTTGATTGAACAGAATTCTCTGTTTGCTTCTGATTCTTGCCATTTAAGTAGTGTTTGTATTGGCTCAAATACCGCCAAACGCAATTGTGCTGAGCTAGACATACTACTAGAAAAATAGCAAAGTTTTACTTTCAAAGAAAGATGTGAAGACAACTGAAATGTTGGCTCAGATCTACACTGTAGGCAGAAGCCCGTGTCAGCACTTTCCCCATTGTTAATGTGTTTCATCCAGGAACTTACCGAGTTCAGAATACATTAACAAAATCATCATCAGTCATATCTTTCAGAAATGTGCTATCTCAACTTTACCACCTCACAAGATTTTACCAGCCATCCTTATTTTTGCATTTGAATTTGCACCAATACAAGTTTTCCCTGAAACCCATAATCCAAATTTAATGAAAATGAGAATAGTGAAATACGGACACTGGCAGAAGCCTCATAGACAAGAAAGAAGGTAAAAGATTTAATAAGATGCTTATTACTATGTATTCAAAAAATAATATTTGGGTCAATTTGCAGTGATTAGCTTTAATCATCTTCCTTGTTACTGAGTGTATAGACAGTATCTGCTACCCATTTCATTTTTTCCTGCAGATATTAGTATGACATCTCTTCTTGAACTCCCAAAAATTCTCTTTGTCTTTGGAATATATAATATAGATCTGTGACATTTCTTTCCTTCCAACCCCCAAATATCACAGACCAGCCCCAATATTCAACTTTAAATAAGTTATGTTCATATGCACAATTTTGAACTGGTGCCCAAGGCCAGGAAGGAATCAACTAGTATGAAGAAATCAGGCCTACCCAGAAACCTACATAAGCCTATGCATGGATAAAAACTTACATATACACAGGTATAAGGAACTCAGAATGACTGGAGTGATACATTTTGGTTTAGTTTGCCATGAGTAGTCAGATTCCATAAAGTTCACATTCAGAACAGCACACTTGTTCAGTTTTAAACTTCATTAGAGAATACAGATTTTTTTAAAGTAGCTGGGAATTTTTTCTCCCCTAATAATTTTTCTGTCTGTACCACAAAGATTTCCAGTGCTCCTTGACACAACAGATTTATCCTTCTAAGTTTTCCTACGTCAGTAGGAATCCTGGTCATTGTTTAAGCATGACTTTATTTTGAAAAAGCAGCACTTATATAAAATCATACAACACCGGTATGATCTTTCTTCACTGTCTACAGATCAAAATAATTGTTTGGGGTTTTTTTAAACAAATATCATCCCTTAAAACTCAACTCAGGGGGCCAAAAGCAAGTTTAATCCCTTCCTTCTCAAGAGTGGTTTGAGGCCCAGTTGAAGTTAGTCATACCTGTACAATGCATTTTGGTTTTATTTCAGTTGTGACTGACCTGTAATAATACTTACATGTTGCAGCTGACCTGAAAGGTGGACAGTCATAAACATGTTTTTTTTTTAAGAGCTGACTGTGCATTGGAAGGAGGCTTTTTTCTTTTTTTTTTTTTTTAATAGCAATTCTGTGTTATGCAATAATATTTCTTCAAGTAAAACTTTAAATATAGACGATTCCATAAATAGACCAGACATTCAGTTCAATCAATAGCCCAGTTTTGTTAAAATAGCCAGAGGAGAGTTCCACTTCTGGACTGCCTGAAGAGGGCATTGATTTCTTGACTTTAACAAAGATATTTTTTTTTTAAATCCACTGTTGGACAGGTTAGACTTCTTAGAAAGCCATTGCACTTGTTAAACAGCATTTGTTAAACTCAAGTTGTACTTGCATATAAGTGCATAACATAGTCCCAGAACACAATCTGACATACATTTGAACCAGGGCTGC
Organism: Morus bassanus; assembly: GCA_031468815.1. Classification (NCBI taxonomy): domain Eukaryota; kingdom Metazoa; phylum Chordata; class Aves; order Suliformes; family Sulidae; genus Morus; species Morus bassanus. Next base: position 26,055,780 of record CM062573.1, read on the forward strand.
AAAGATACTTTCCCTTCCTCTCCCTTCTCCCTGCTTCCTCAGCACTTCACGTTCACTTCCATATTGTTCCACATGCTCGCTAGCATTAGGACAGTAAACAAGACTTGAAATCAGTTCCTCAGTCTCTTTCAGGCTGAATTTGGTTACAGTGCAGAACAGGGCCAGAAAGAAGGGAAGAAGGCAATTGGATTGTGGGAGTGCAGAAATGCAGGTTTACACGAATATCAACCTAGAACATTGGAGCCTAGCCATTCACCGAGGTAGGATATCCAGAGTTAATAGGTCCTGTCACTGTCAGCTCTCCTATCTTCAAACCTTTAATCCATATAAGAGATCATATTACTCTTTTGGCTCACATTTTGCTAAAGCAAATCAATTCGTGCTTGTAAACCATCCACATAATAGAGTTTCACAGTAAATTGTAAGGATCTAGTGACCAACAGGCTGAATTGCAGAATTCCTGCTCAGTTAAAGAGAATTTTGTTAGAATCCAGGGGTGAGAAATTCTTAACAGAAGTGCTGGGAGTTTTACTTAAGATTTACTCAGAGTTGGTGTTCTGGGTTGGACCACTGAAGACTTTTGGAATTAAAGCTAGGCAAAATATGGAATTAAAAAAAAAAACAACAACAACAAAAAAAAAACAAACAATAAAAGGCGGCACAGGAAGACAGAAAGGGGAGATACAATTTTGTGTAGGATGAATATATGAGGAAAAGAGTTGAAAATATAATCTATCTTGTGATGAAAGCTGAGTAGGTTGAACCCTCAGGGACAGCTTATGTCTTACACAAGTTCCCATAAATTACAACAACTTCCCAGCACGTTGCGTGAGTGGTAGAACCTGACATTTTTTGCTGTGCAGAGAAACTGTTTGCACCCTCTGAGGTAGAAAGCTAACGAGGTGGTTTTGATCTGCAGACAAGATACTTTTCAGGTGAAGAGAAGATTTAGAGAAAAAACAGAATTTGGCATGCTGTTATTGTAAGGCTAACATGTTTTACAAGACTGTAAGAGTACCTAGACCACAGTGACATACTTTGTCAAAGAAAGCAAAAGAAATCTTGTTTGTCATGTGGCATGGGTCAAACTGCAGCATTTCAGGATTCTAGTCCGCATATAATGAAAAGGCAAGGAGACCACTATTCTTCTGTTTAGTAGGCAGTTTCATCCACTGTCACACCTTGTTTGGTATCCCAGTTGGGCAGGGAAGTTGCTGAGAAATACAGGGCTTAGGAAATTTGCTAGCTAGCTCAAAGTTACTTCTAAAAAGACACAGCACTGCTACTGCTAGATCCAACTGATTACTGACAAAAGTGAATCCATTTCTGGAAACACAGCTATGTCCAGAAGAAGTGAAACTGATGTCAGTCATTTAGTAATTTATTGAGGGAATGTTGGTCTTTATCTAGTTTTATTAAGGTTTCACTCACTCATGTTCAGTGCTAAATTGTTCAAACACTGAAGAATGGAAAAACATCTGACCCTAATCATATTTGTTGAGAGACTTCACTTCAGCCTATAAGAAACAATCTGAGAGTTCCTCTTTAGGGAGTGCATTAAAAAATGAACTGATGGAAGTTTAACTGAGTTTAAGGGATATGTAAAGATTTTTTTTTCTTCATTTTATATTTATGGCTCTTTGGATCTGAAATATGTGTGCAATCCCACTAAAAGATGCGTCTATGAGGCATCTATAAGTCTTCTTAGATGTGGAGATGTAATGTACATAGACCATTAATGTATATTGACATTAAAAACTGAACAAAATTAACAAGATTAACAAAATGAATTGTTCAGATCTGAGTTTGGACTGTCACTGCATGTAAAAATAAATGCCTGATCTGCTGTTTGGCTGATACCACTTTCCAAAGAAAGAGATAGATAGCCTACAAATGCATCTAAATTGTGCACAGACACTTACTATCCCATCCCTCGGGCATGTTAAGTTAAAAAGTATTGCTTGATGATTCCTGTAAGGACATAGTTCCCTTCCAGGCTGAGGGACACAGGCAGTTGGGAATAGTTAATCATGGGAAAATAGTTTAATCAGCAGCATCGTGAGTAGCATTGTGTCAGGTGGTGTCAAACATGTCAGTGCAAAAATATAATTATAGGAAAATTAAGGTTGGAAGGGACTTTTAAAGGTCATTATTCTAATTCTTTTGTTCAAATCATAGCTAGGATCAAACTTAGATCAGGACAGTTATTCTGATAGTTCTATTGGGCAGATAATACAAGGAGAATATAAAATGACAATTCTAATAGAATTCTACCATTTCGTTTAACCCATTTCTGGGATTAACACTGAGTGGAGGGCATTTTGAACAGGGGGCAGTGAACTAACCTGTCATGTTTTAAACTGCAAAATGATATTTTAGAGACATTTATGCACTTGTTAGAAAGGGGAAGCTTGCCAAAGCCTGCCTGGACATAGTACTTTGAGAAAATGGATTTAGTGGAACAACTTTTTTTTTTTAAATTAATATGCTATAAACAGCTTGAGATGCTTTAAGTCTTGCTACCATGCTGCATTACCAATATGTTACTAGAATAACACTCTTAAGGGTTTCTTCATGTTATGGTGAAAATCAGTGTTTGCCAGCTGGAAGCGAGGCTGCTCAGATTACAAGCTGAAGAAATGGTAGAAAATGAGTACTGCTATCATGTGACACAAAAACAAATTTTCTGCTGAAAGCAAGAAATAGATGAGCTTTCATGTGGCAGATAAATTGATCTCATGATTTCCTGGTAAAGGATATATCATTATGAGGCAATTTCAACTCTTCTACTTGTACCTCACCCTAATATAACTTGTGAAAACAGTTTTGCTCTTTGTGGGCTGCAAAGATATCTTGATTAGCGGGAGAAAACAATTCTCTCAAAGCTTCTATCTTATTCTATTTTATTGGATATTTCCTCATTTTGGCAGGCTGCTAGGCAGTACTGATTTTTTCTGGTGTGCTTACAGAAGATGACTGCTCTCAGATAATATAGAAAGGCTAACAATTTTCAAAATTTAAGATCTCTTTAAATCTGGGTTTACATGCTTTAGAGTTGTCTTCTTGATATCTGTATAACCCTGTATAGAAGACAGTATTACATGGTGATAAACAATAACCTAGCAAACATCCTGAACTATAGATTCAGCCTAACATTGTTCAAAACCTGAATCAGAGAACTAGAACTTGGGTAAAGTTTGTGACTGGATCTGTGATTTGTCGTTGGGGGGGCCCCTTATAATTTGATCAACTGGTACTCAGCCGCAGTGTCTAGCAAGAGCCCTAGCCATGTCTTCCCTACTATCTAGTTTGTTTTTCACTCAGTAACAGACGTCAAAATGCGCCGAAAACCAGCAGTCTCTATCAGGATATAATGCACATAGCAAACATTTTGCTATACCAACATGAAGTACATCCTGCTAACGCAAAGGGTAACCGAGGCAGCAGAGCTATAGCAATAGTTTCAGTAACATTGTGGTCAAATACCACACAACACGGTTAATACGTAGCAACTCAAAAGACAGGAAAACAGCAATCATGAAAACAGTAGTCACAACTTTGCTGTGTAGGGGAAGAACATATTAAAAGATATTAAAGAGATACCATTCAATACCATTGAGGACTAATGCTTCCCACACAGATAGGCATAACAAGACACAAAGCTACCAAGAAAAAATAACATGCGCAATTAAAACTGCCTCTCATAAAATAACAAATAACAGCATATTTAAATGATACTTGACTTTTAATGGTTTAAGCACTGAATAGGACACACAGCAAACAGAGATACAAAGCTCTACCAGACAGAGGACAACCTATGGTTTAAGGATTACAAGGTAATTGCATCACACACATGAGGATTTCTATGATTGTGGAGCATCTGGAGTAAATGAAGGAAGAATGACCCAGTGACCTTTGGAACAAAGTCTTCTAAATGCTAGAGCACAGACTGGCATTGAGGCAAAAAAAAATCAACCAAAAAACAAAAAACAAAAAAACAAAAAAACCTATGTATTATTTTTGTGCTTTGAATGTAAACTAAAGTAATTCCCAATTTAAAAAAAAAAAAGGACATTTTTGACAGCGGTTTAAGTATAGACAGGCAAGTTATCCTCCTTTTTACACTGTAGCAGGATGAAACAAACAGACCTGAAATGAGGGACCTTAGATCACTGTGTAACTTTGTTTCTTTATTCTTCCTCTGCAGCACACTGCAGTTTAATTGAACTGTTGCACTTCAGAGCTAGGCTGTTCCTCTGTCTCGAAGAGAATATAAAAGAACTGAATGAAGGGAGAAGGGCAACAGGAATGATGAAAAGCATAGAATGGTTTCTATAGGGATTGTTCATGTATGCAAGACCTCTTCAGTCTGGAAATAAGAAATGACTGACAGATGTAGGGTTTAATCAAATAAGGGCTATGGAAAGGTGGAACAGGTATCAACTATTCACTGTTTCTTCCAGCATATGAACTGTGGGGAGCAGATGAAGCTAACGGGAGACCAGCAAACAAACTAATGGAGGTGGTTCTTCATACAGCATGCATCAAAACTGCAGTGCTAGAAGTTTACATGAGTTCAAGGATAGACTTAGGAAGTCTACAGAGCAATCCACAAAGCTTTATTAAACACACAGAAACCATACCTGGCTCAGGAAACTCCTCAGGTGTAGTTGGCTAAATGCCAGAGAGTACGTGGGGCAAGTGTAGTCACACATGGCTTGTTCGTATATTCTTCCCTAGGCACTTGCTTTTGGCTGCCATCAGAGACAAGATACTGGGCTAAAAGGACTTTTTGGTCTGACTCAACACTAGAACATAAGAAATAAGAATGCCTAAACCCAGATCATGTTATTAGGCTCAAATGTAAGAATAATATGAGATAGATTACTTTAGAGTCTATTAGCCTTATGTTCTATTAAAATCCATAAATAATTCTATTTTTAACTAAGAAAATGGTGCTAGCACTTTCTGCCAGTGAAAACACTTGATTCATTTAAGGAAGAAGTCATCATTATTCACAGCCATTTCTAATATTAAATAAAAATTCTACAGAAGCAATAATTACATTACAGAATGATAGAAAATTACCTGAGCTTGAAGATTGCATATCTTACACTTTTTCCATACAATATATTACGTGTGTGTTTAGTAAATAGCTGTTACTGTAGCTGTGTCTGGCATTTCAGAATCAGTCCTGACTACTTTTTATTTGAGATTAAGAATGCTTGGACAAGATCATTCTGAATAGCAGCACAGTACAGCGCGCTAGCTTCTCTAGCTATGCAGAACAACATACCAAGTATGCTATTTGCTAAGTGACTGAGGGCTTAAGCGTTCCTAATGCACCTATGGTGGCTGCTACAGAGCAGGAGAAAATCCTTGTCTTCCTCATAAAATCAGTACAATCTTTCTACTTTCAGCACAGTTAACCAGTTTCCTGATGTAAGGCCACAAAACCAAGACTTCATGTCACACTAGGGCCCAAGCTAGTAGCTCAATGCTTGCGTATTAAAGGAATTAAATAAGACTTGGAAGCTGCTCAAATCTGCTGAGCAGGACTGTTTCACAACATGAGAGATCACAAATTGATCTGCTCTGCAAAGAGACTACAAGAACACGCTAATGGAAACTACGCCAAAGGAACCGTTGCTAATATCATTGCCAAACTTTCCAAACTATGTTAGTTCAGAGGCATAGAAAACTACATCAGATTCCAAGTTATTTTTGTTGTGGAGGGAGCTGCCCTTGTTAATTACAGCAGAATGTAATGTGGGAAATGGACATAGATCAAAACAGAACTAAAAGAGCTAGAAATATGAGTGTTTAGAAAATAACATGATCTGCAAGATAGAAAAGACATTGTGATTTCTATCTATAAAGTTATCAATAAATTAGAAACTATTGAAATTTAAGTCACAATCATCTAACCTTCCTAGGCAAAAGAACGTTCTATGGGTCTCAGCCTTGAACGCCGTGCACCACGAGCAGAGAAAGACTACACCTCCATGGCCTGCAGTCTTAGCCAAAAAAAACAACAGATGGTTCCCCAGTGCCGCCCTGTGTTGAAAATACATAACTACATGGACAGATCCCTTTACGTAAGGGTACGCTATAGGAAATTGTGTATGCCTGGTTTATGTGCTAAACAACAGCTACTATCTGTTGCTGCAGCACATGCACAGCAAAGTATGGGTTTGGGTTTTTTTTAGTAACAGGTCCTTCACTAAGAGATGCACCGCTAAAGATTTTCTTTCATTACACTGCTGAATAACAAAAAGAGACATTGATCCTATAGTAATATAATATTTGCATGCAATCCCAGCAAACGAGGCAGGAATGGCAGAATGGTTTAACTAAACAATAAAGAAGAATCAAGTAACTTTTGGCAGCAAATTGTCCAAACGGTATTTGACATCAGTAATTTATTACTCAAAAGGAAGAGTATGGAAACAAGGTATTTGATTTACCCGGTAGCAATTGTGGTGCCAGATATGCTTGTGTAGGTAAGGATTTTGGCTGGCAACAGTTTGTGTACGTACAAAGAGCAATTTAGGGATAGCTGATTTAGAACAGACCAAAGTCTTACCTTAAATTATATCAAATGTATACATTTACTGTTTGAAAGCTGGTACTATGAACAACAGGAAATTAAAACTATATGCATTCATAATAATGTTGAGAAAATATATTTTTAAGTTTTTCCATAATCTCTGCATAATTGTTATTCATATTCCTAGTTATAGTCAGAATTATAAATACAGTTCTCCACTGTCTTAATTAGCACCTCTACTCTCACAAACCTGGTATGTTTGTTCAAAGAAAATATTTCACCGTATACTTGAATAATTTCACACCTGCTGGAAACACATTCTGGTTGTCTATGATCACTCTGTTAGGGTAAGAAAGGTACCAATACATCAGCATGTATTGATGCACGTACAACAGGTGCCTTGTAAGCACTCCTATCACAAATTCAAAAGCAGTTTTCCCTGAATGCATCAAACAAGAAATCTTTTCTCTGGCCAGTCATATAAAACTGTCGCTGTTTGCTACTGAGCTGGACAAGAGATATCAGTTTATAATATTACTAGAAGACTAATTAACAACAAATGCACACAGCACAGAATATTTCAAACTTTCTCTTTATAGTGCAAGGTACACATCTTCCATTACATTCTGGAACAGATCGCAGGGCAGCTCTTCACTGAGTTGTTTTCTCTGGTGATAAAGAAGCACTGAGAGTGTTCTCATTTGTACTTGCTACCTTATGGGCTGCTGTCACAAATAGTGTTTGCAAGAACTTGGAAATGTTTGGTACATGTCTCTTCCTACACTGCACTTTCCTTTGCAGTAGTTGCAGAGCAGAGACATTCTTAGCTGCTGCGCACTACCACAAGGTCCCATTTATATAGGAAACCCTTCTTGTCAATCAAGAAAGCAATATTTAGATCAGCTGTGAACTAGCCCATAATTCTCTGATCAAGGCAAAGTGTGCCACTTTCACACTGTCATTAATAGCACCGTTGAATTGAGTTTGTTGTAAGACAGCTGTACCAATCCTGCAAATACATTTCAATGGCTGAAGAACTAAGGGGTTTAGACTAGTAACTTCCTCCCTTCAGCATTAGCAGGCAAACAAGGTTACTAACATCAGTTTCCAGCATCAGAGCTGGTACATGATACTTGGTGGTCATTATTCTACAATCACTTACTAGGCAAACATCCAGGGGATCCTTCTGAAAACAAAAGTTAGAGAGGATTTTAAAAGGCTTTTTGGTACAGCTATTCATACAAGTTATGCGATATGGATTTCCCATGCATCAGCTGCTCTGTATAGTTTCAGGCATGCTCCTCCTGCGTGGAGGGGTGGATGCACTTTGAGCAGAGGCTGTTAGTCCAAGGACTCTCAGCTTCTTGAAGTGAAATTCTGATTCTCAGAATAAATATGCAAAAGCTGGAAATATCAATTATAATTTACATTTAGTGGTCCAAACACAGCTGTCTGAAAATACTCAGTGGTAGTGTAAGTTACAGAGCATCCACCAGAAGGAAGCTCATGCATGCATACAAAGAAAAGGAAATAATTTGAAGGATGAATGAAACACCCCCTAATATTTAAGCCAAAGCAAATTCTATTCAAAATGTTTCTTAGCAATAGCGTAGGCTTCTTGAGCTTGGAAAGTTTTCAGAAGTTATTTGCCAATCTAAAGGTAACAGACTTAACAGAAAGTTTCCCTTGTTAATGACTGAATTGTTGCAGTATATATAATATGGACATGCACAAAAAACTTCACAGATTTAGACCTTTTTTCTTTTTTTTTTTTTAAACACAGAAATGCAGCCTAATTTCACTGCTATTAATAGAATCAGACCAGAGTGGTCAGAAGTCTAACTGCATGTTCATACATTAAAAACCCCACCCACATTTGGTCACTAGAATGTGTAAGATACTGAGTTTTTTAGCCACTGTTGTGTTTAGCATGTTATCGAACATACTACACTGCTACTCTTTTTAATGGAAATATTTGTTAAATTTCCTGTAAAGTTTGTGTACTACTAGTGTAAATTTGGCAAAGAACAGTCAGACACTTTTAGGGACTATTAAAGACAGCTTACAAACAGTCTGAAGTTTTCATAGTGATCCAACAGTGACACAGAACTCTTCAGAAGCATGCTCCCTAGCTAATGTTAACCCTAATATCTGTGATATTAAGTCCAATAGCCTGTCTTCAGAGTCTTACTCAAGGAAGTCATAGCATTTCAACACCTGTCTGGGATCTTTTTTGAAACAGAAATCCCAGGCTGTTGCTGCAATTCTGAGGTTCATTTGTTTTCTTGTTTAAAGGAAAGATACAGCCAGAGGCAGACGCCATCTGGCGAGCAAACTTTGATTGAAGTGGAGAAACATGTTTCTGAAAAATGTGAGGGCAGATGCTTCAGAAGTTCAGCCAGATCCAGACACCACTGGATTAGAACTGTACTAATACTGATATCAATAGGTGTACAGAAAACTGCTCTTTGCTACCCGAAGTAAGGTTTTAAAGAGGAAAATCTTACAGAGGTGTCACCCAATGCTACAGGAACATACAGGTTCTTTTAGGGATCCTTGGTAGAACAAGGACTGGCCACAGGGTTGTAGTTACAATTGGAGCTTTATTATGACATAACAATTGTAATTATCAGCATAGCTTATTGTTATCCACAATTTCTAGCAGTTAGCATAGCTTATTGTTACACAGAATTTTTAGCAATAATCATAGCTTTCAGTTAAGCAGAATTTCTAGTAATCAGTGTAGCTTTCTTACTATCTAAAATCTGTAGTTACCTAGGCTTTTAGTCAACTGGGCCCTCTGCAGATCAGGTCAAATTCTAATAGTCAGCATGTGATACAATAATCACAATCTAGATTCAGACTTTGCCTGAAACAACCTACCTGTCCCTGTAGCATCGGGTGACAAGAGGTACAGGGCATCTCTCCTTGATTATTTGTTTTTTTCCAATAAAAATCTGCAACTTAGTTCAATCTAGATATGCCACTGTCCACAAAGTAATAAAGAGCCCTTCCAAAATTACTTCTGGAGAAATAATGATGTGTATAAAGGTGATTTCATTAGAAGAAGAGACATTGCCCCGCACTTCCTTTCATTAGTTGATTTTCACAAGCGGTTTTCAGAAATCCTCTTTAGAATACAAACGACTGGTTTGGGTTTTTCCCCTACCCAATCTGTATTAAATGTAGACAAAAATAAAAGGAACTGGAATAATGTATCAGATTAAATCAAAATTAAAATCTTTATTACACAAATAGTGTTTTGAAGATATAATTCTTGACTTCAGTTAAGTTCTGGATTTGTTTTTGATCTCATTATACTCTTATGAGATCAAAAACAGCTAAGCTGATTTGGGGGGGGTGGTGTTGCAATACTTTTTCCATGGTGAAAGATATTTTTCAATTTAGTATTGTGCACTACATTTGCCAGGTTTGTAAAATTCTACCTCAACACTTAGGGAAATAGTCTGTATCACTGTCTTAAAGTTAAGAGAGAGCGCTATGCGTAACTCCTTTTTTCTGTGCACCTTTTTTCATGGAAAATACCCTTGAGTTTCACTTCTGTGATGCTTGAACATTTCTGTTGGTGCTGCTGTTTTAGTTCCTCCTTTAACTTTTTAGAAATGAACTCCGAAATAAGATGTTTTGACATCAGGATAATAAAATATTTTCATATTCTTTGGCCAGATGCTGAAGAACTTAGGATTCACACAGGATTTGAATACTGCACTGACTACCAAGTTTCACAGGAGATAAAGTCATAGCCCATTGCAGGCACAGCAGGAGGACAACGTAATAATATATTTTCTCTCTAACACAGAGTATTTCCTCCTGTAACCTATATCCAGACTGTTCTAGTGGTTATTGTTTGGCTAAAGGACTGCAATTTCCCAGAGGATTAGAAATACAGCTCCCACCCACTTTATTGTACCGGTACAATCTCACTATAGGACAAATGTTGATTTCCTTTATGCCAGTATGTCTCTAAAGCATGACTGACTGTTTTCTGCTGAATTAAAAGAGAAGACATGAAGGCAGTAAGCGCAGTTTTTTATGCTTTTGAACGGAATTTCATCCCAAACTTATAATGCACATTTGTGGTTTATCTGCCACGCCTCTTTTTTTTGCTTTCATAAAATAAAATGTTGAGTTATTCATAGAAACAAGAGTAGAATAGGATAAAGAGGGTTTCTTTCTCTTCATAGCTGTTGATTAGATCAGTAACTTTAACAAAGTAGCAAGCTTCTTTAAATAGGGACACTTTTGAACACACCAACATGCTTTAAAATCTGCTGAAGTATGATGGATGTAAAACTGAAAGCAAAGTCAGGTGCTGCATGGTATTTTTATTTTTGCTTTGTATGCAAAAATGGACACTGTCTTCCTAAACAACAGGAACTGCCATATGTGGTCAGATATTTGTAAGAGCGAGCATTAGGATGTGAGCTCATACACCATATTAGTCTACAGAATATCAGTTAGAGAACTTTTTCTCAAGTAGTTCACTAACACCTTCAGAATAAAAGCAGAGTGCAAAGCACCAAGGATATTGGCAGCTGAGAAGAACTGAAGAATTTCCAGAATGAGTGAAACTGAGAAAAGCAGTGTCCACCCGACGTGGAATATTGTGAGGTCAGTAGTCTGCATAATACTGAGCTTGTCATTTATTATTGGGACCCCTGGAAATTGCATTGTCATCTGGACTGTTTGTACAAAAATGAAGCAAGTATCTCCTTCAGTCCTGCTGATCCTGAACCTGGCCATTGCAGATGTCCTTGTACTGATTACTTTACCAATTTGGATTTACTCCTTTGCTGACTCATGGGTTTTTGGAGTCATCTTCTGCAAAATACTGGTTTTCATTATTTACTGCAGCATGTATGCTAGTATATTTCTAATTACAGCGCTGAGCTTGGAGCGGTTAATGGCTGTGTTTTACCCTTTCACAATTCAAAGATACAAAACAAAAGAAAAGATTTCTTTAATCATGTTCCTCATTTGGTTCCTGTCTATTATTTTTGGCATTTCTGTCATTCCATTTCAAGAGACAGAAGAAACACATGGTGGGCTACTATGCACATGTCGCAACTACTCTTCTAATGGACAGAAAGTGTCATATCTTTTGCTGGAAACTCTTGCAGGTTTTGTAATCCCTTTTTTAATTATTTGCACTTGTTACACGTGTGTTGCAAGAAGAATAAGCGGAATGACTTACCAATCTAAGCACCGATCAGAACGGCTCATTGCCAGCATTGTGGTGGCATTCATTTTATGCTGGTTCCCTCATCATCTCTTTAACATCCTAGACATTATTTCAATTCAGATAGAACCGTCTAATGAGGAAATGTCTTTGGCACTGGATAAAATTGTAGACAGAGGAGTGTACATCTCTGGAGCACTTGTATTCATCAGTAGCTGTATTAACCCTCTACTTTATGCTTTTGCTGCACGAAGATTTCAGAATCACCTGAGACTTGCCAAGATATCAAAGCTGTTTGAACAGATGAGTCAGACTGTAACAGAGGAAGACAAGAAAAAAGGTTTGGTTGTAACCAGACAAGAAGATACTGTACTAAGCACAGAAAATCTCTGACAAGGAACATAGCGAATAACATGATTCGGTGTCATTCCTTCAGTAGTCCTTTCTCCTCATGCTCTCAGTTTCGTCTACTAAGCAGTCCAGGTAAACCTAGAGACAGGGAAAAGTTATTAGGGTTTGTTTTGTGTGTTACAAAAGAATTGGCGTTAACAACCTAGTTCAGTTCCTAAGTTAGTATCCACATCGTGAAATTAGCACTGTTTCACTGGTGCTGAGAACCTCAGCAAAGTGGCTAGAAGCTCAAAGTGTAAGGAATACAGCAGTTTTACTTTCCATTAAAATTATTTGTTATTTCTAGAACGTCTGTGTGCAGAAAACAGAAAAGGACTGTGTGTGGAAAACAGAAGCTTTGAAAGTTTAAAACTAAGTTTTCCTTCAGAAAAAAATTGTCAGATGCTCAGAAATCCTTATGTAATCTAAAGTTTTAAGAGAGCATACTTAAATTCTTGATATGGGTAAGAATGGTTTTAAAGTATATTAATGACACATAAAACTCTTGGGTAGATGGAAAATATAAAGCTATTTTTATTCATTGCTTTATTTAGTTTTGAAAGTAATAAGGGTTGTTGACACAGTCAAGCTCATTTATTGAATTATCTTGTGTTAATAGGTTTTAACAAGTAAAAAGTGAAGTGTGACATGCCTCTTCAGAAAAAAGAGGAGGTACAAGAATTCTGTCTTGTATGGCAAACATAGTTACAGACTTCATGCTATATTTGATGTCAAATACATTGCATGCTTCAGTGGCAATTAAACTATTGATATATTAAACATACATACTGTGAGTATCCTCAAAATGTTTGATTCATTTAAGCTTCCAAGATGTCTATTAAATTATAGAGGAATTGGATCAGGCTCTGGGGGGAGGGAAGGAGAGATCCTTGATACTATTTTTTATGTGTAAGAAAATTATGCTAGCAGTACATAGTGTCTAATATCATAACAACTTCACCTTGCAAATAAAAGCGTTATTGTTTCTTCTCTTGTAGACTAGAGTGGACTTTGCCATAAGAAACCAGTAAATTTAACGCAAGGACCTTATTTTAGTTTTGTGAATGTGTGCAAACTCACTGTGGAAAAACTGCATGGCATCAAGTGTTTGCTTTTGAAGTTTTTTTTATTTCAATCATGCCTAACATTTTTTATGCTTACTCTTGCTGATTCTTAAGTCAGTGATTTGTAATAAGATCAAGATAACTACTGATTACTAAGAAACATATTGTAATTTCCTCTACATTGTTCTGGGCAGCTCCTAAATAGTTATGTTACTCATCTTTACAAAGAAATTACAAATACTAACTAGGGCTTAATTTTCAAAATCTGATTGTGTAACAACCAAGGATATTTGAGCTGTATTAATTTATCTTGTAAACTGAAATAAACATGGGGAAGTAAAATCCTTACCTGTTAATAGAAGAATATTTCTCTAAACTTTGCATATGTATTTGTTATTCCTGCTTGTTATGAAAAAGTCATTTTTTCTTCTCAATAGGAGAAAAGTCCACACTGTAGAGGGCTTGCATTCAATAGGACTCCTTCACTGAAATTAAATAAAACTTTAGCAAGACCTTGTTTGCAGCAAAGAGTAAGCAGCAGATGAAATCCCTTAGACTTTACCCCATCCACCTACCACTCTTTTTTCACCCCACTCATGGCTCTTTAATTGCTATTAGTATATTCAATATAGCAATGTGGCATTATCTCACAATAAAAGCAGCAACTTTAGTTATCTACTGCATAAAAAAGTGAAGCTGTATTTCCCAATATGTTCTTGAGATAGGAGTCACTCATTATTCAACAACAACACAGAACAGATGAGCAGATAATAAGCACATGAGCACTGCAACAGAACTAGAGTTCTAGGCCACAAGAAGACAAGCATTTCACAACTAACAGGTTGGGAAAAGACCCAGGCAAACTTCAGTACAAGCAACCTGACCGGAATTTTCCTTTCTATCAGTCTGAGCCCTATACCTAGCTATAATCCACCTTCTTAGTAGGAATTGAGTTAAACCCCTAATCATCTCTGTGTGTATATCATCTATCTTATGAATGAAGCACTCTTTTTTTGTGCCATTTGCTATTCAACAGGCCTTTTGAGAGCATTGACTGCATGTTAAGTGCCTTATGCTCAGCTATGCCTAACCCAGGACAGACTATAAAGGGATCAGTGGCCAGATAATATAGTCTATTCAATACTGCCTACTGCATTGGTGTATGTTTTTTGTTCGGTTCTTTTTTTAAATCAATGCGTAAGGAATAGTGAGTCAGACCTTTTTTCTTTTATTTTTGTCCTGTCACTCACAGACAAGTGAACTTTACTGCTCAGGCTGCATCCTGCCCAGCATCCAGGAATCTTAAAAAGGGAACTAGTAACACCCACAGATCAGTAAATACGTTCCAGGGAATAATGAAATGATTAGTTAAGGCAGTTTTGAATTGAAAGCTGTTACTCTGAGGATTCAGAATCACTTACTACCAGGTGCTGCTCTTCCACTGAAATTACAGTACTTATAGTATAGAGACGTGAACTAAGTTAACTAAACAATGAGAACATTTCTTATGGTCAACAGACCAAAAAGCAGCACATTAGCTAAATTCTACTTCTGTGCTTTGACAGTAGATAGCATGAATTTTCTGCCTTAATATTCAATTCACACATTTTCTCCACTGCTTTTTACTCACAACTTCAGTCCTGAAGTACTTTTAAAACATGCAGTCCACTAAGGAGCTAGAACTGTCCTCTTATGTTCATATTAATGGCCTTGGACAGCTGCCTCCTGTAGTCAGTCATCTTTAAGACCTATGTTTCTTTTGAAGGCTTCATGAAGAGTGGTAAAGATGCTAAAACAGGAACCTTAACTAATTTCACTTTTCTACAGAACAAACAGAGTTAATTCTTGCAAATGTTAGTATGCACAGATTAAAAAACCACTGATTTAATATTTTTGGCAACACAGCCGTGATATAATGGGATCCATAAGAGTCAAGGTAGAAGTATAAGCTGCTGACATGGTTGACTGCTTCTTCCTTTAACAGGTATATATCAGGCCTATCAATGTAGCAAGATTTACCACTTCATCTGTGCTAACATGCTCTATCACAAAACTACACATTCCAACAGGCCCATTCAGCAAAGCGCAATGGATATTCTTGTCTCCTGAAGTACTGAATCCCAGCCAAACCTAAGACCTAGCACAGATTTGGTCCAAAATGCTGCATCTTATGATGGTGATACTTCATACTTTTTCTTGACTACATTACATATCCATCTTACAGGTAATATTGGAAGACTGATAGAAGGCAAAGACTTTCTTTGATTGTTCAAGCTAGTTCAAAGCCGTTACTTGGAGGTGAGAGCAGTCTTACTAGTAAGCTCCTGAGACGCTCACACCCTTCTGAGAAAAATGAGGTTTCGTCTCATTTGAGTTCCTCTTATTTTTTTTTACTTCCTAACTCTTCCATCCTTGTTTATGAAGTCTGCCTCTGTGGTTTAAGTGTTCAGCTATTTCTCATGACACAGCAAGGAAGAAGGCTGAGCTAAGAGAGGGCCACTTCAGTCACCTGAGTCAAATCACCTCAGATTACACTGAAGCACAGGGAACATTATGTGGAATCAATGCAACACTGCTTAGAACACTGAGTACTAGGAGGTGACCAGATCGTTTGAATTTCTTATGTTTGTAAAAATTAATAATCTTCTAACATTGAAGTCTTACCCAGCCTGAAACTTGCTGTGAACATTCCATGGATATACATCAGGAATTTATCACATTTACTGTAGTAGGATTATGCTGCATAAGGTGAATTCATGCTGTATTAACAGGATCGAAGGAGAGCCTGAAATATTTTTAGTTAATACATAACCAATACACAAGAAGGATAAAAAAAGAACGCAAAGAAAAAGTATCAGTCTCACACTTTTTGTTACCTGCTGACATCAAAAGTTTTCTGTAAGCATCATGGTAAAATAGTTATTACAGAGGTCTGGATTAAAACAGTGGAGCTTTGTGGATATTTAGAGGCAACTTGTAATTTAAGAGGTAACACAAGGGAAATCACAGAGATCCTTGTTTGCAGGCAGAAACAGGGCAACTGCATTGTACTAAAGAATTTTTTTTTTTCTTTAAAAAAATCAGCAGAACATTTTCTAGGAAGTAGTAAAGCAAAAGTTAAGAGACATTTTAAAGACAGTTAAGACTGCAGTTATGGCACTCTTAGGATTAGTATTAACAGGACTAAAAGAAAGATTTGCATGCAGGACTTGGGTGAAAAGAGTAAAAGAACCTGGAAGCTAACAAATGGCATGGAGACTACATAGGCATGCATATTCTTTCACATTCAGGCAAGAGTCTGATCCGTAATAAATACTTTAGAAGATGCAGAATTAGTGAGTATTAACAATGGTGAAGTTTTTCTCTGGTTTTATATCCTGCAACTCTTGTATTACTCCCTTTTCTGCATGTATAGGGAAAAAGGGAAGAGTAAGGAAAAACTGATATTTGATTGGAGTGGAAAAGCAAGTGAGAAATAAGTCAGTTAAGATTATTAGGAAGTGTATGGCCTTAGAATGAAATTGAGAAGTTCAGCTATGAAAGTTGGGTATACAAAGAGAACAGAGAGGGAAGTGAGAACTATTCTGTTGCAAGGCAGATTCAGGCTTTTGTATATGCTTTCTTGTCAGATCGGTTAACCACTAAAACAATTCTTTGTTAGAAAACTCCTCAGCTAGAACTCCACTGGCTGTTGATAGGTTAAAGAAAAAAATCCAGTAAAACACAGTTTAGAGAGACATAACCCTGTCTTCTGAGAAGGTGATTAGCTTATGCTGCTCCTGTCAGCATTAAGAGTAAAGTGTGACCAGGGCTATGATGATGGCAACTAGGATTTCAGAAACTTTACAACACTGTTTACAGTACTAAGAAAATTCTTGCACTGATAGGTATGGAGATAATAGAATTGTAAATCAATTATTTTAAAAGTCATGCTGGTGGTTCTTAGTAAGGATTCAACATTTTAAACTAGATTCATTTAAGTTGAAAAAAAGGTTCAGATTAGAAGAAAATTATTTTTATGGAACATATGAAGTCAGTGATTAAGTGATGGAATTAATGGGAAGGATGCTATAAAGTCTTCCAGTACAGGTTAAACAGTCACAACTCTTAAATTAGGAAGATTATACATCTGCTACAACTGCAAAATTCACTTATTCTTAATTTAATAGAAATCAGCTATCTGAACTGCATCTTGATTGCAAAGGTAACTGGTTACACTCCAGTTTTGGCTGCAATTTTGTAAGTACTAACAGTGTGTACAACTAAATGCATAACTATTTCCATTGGCTGTTAACTAGAAAACAGTGCTAACTGTAGCAAGACGTCTAGAAACATTCGTGTATTGTAATTACTAATGTCCATAAAGTGAAGTGTATGTCCAGATGGTCTTAAATCAGAGGTTTAGTAGTTTGGACTGCTCTTAGTAGACCTTAAAGTGAAAAATCTGACTTTTCTGTTTTGTATAGCAGACCTGTTCATGATGTAGCATGTAACATAAAAAATGAAGAGCTAAATATTTCATTTTCAGAGAATTATGAATTTGAAGCACCACTTATGGCCTGTCATTAACCTGGTTAGTGTCACCATAAAAACAACAATAGGAAAACTGCAATGTGAAGGTCACTTCTAGGCATTGACACCTCATGCTATGGTAAGATGTGGCAGTGTAGACAATCTAAAAACATGTTGCAGATTCCATATCTTAACTGTACTCATAACTTCAACAGTTATTATAATATTAACATTCACTGTATAATTCCCTATTGAACTTGGTGAGTAGTATCAGAAACTCAGAAGTCATCAACATTTTTTTAAGCATTTTAACTAATGAATTACGTACGTGTCCATCAGGTTTAAAAATATAGCCACGAACCTTCAGTTACGCTGTAGAAGGGAGCATTATGTGGTTAAAACTGAAGGAAGCATTTAGCAGAGCAATTTTTTAAGTGCCTTGTTCTCTCCTGCCACCATGTGGCTCATTCATTTAAAAAAGTTAGGCCTAATTTTAATACTGTTAAAGTCATGGAAACAACTGGTGAGGCACTTTTTTCATTGTTTCAGTTGTGAACCGTAATTTAAGGTTCAGGTCACTGAGACAGAAACGTTCACAAAAAACCACAACAGTATATCAAGCATCCAAGTCCTACCCATTTCAGAGTGATCTAGTTGGTTCTTTTCTTACTCTTAAGGAAGCCAGGCCCACATTATTTCAAATATTGCATAAATTAGGCAGGCTGAGAATTTTTGACAATATGATTACCTCATGCCAATTTGTGAAAAGCCTAAGCTGAAAACAGCTTTTTTTTTCCCCCAACAAAACCATCAATAAGCATGTTGAGCTAGATTCTGACTCTTGAACTTGAGTAGCTCACATCTCATCTCAGGTGATAGTATTCATTTCTAGGCTCTTGGTAGTTTTGAGGTGCTCTCAAAAAGTTTCAAAAGGTCTTGACTTCATTGTGATAAAATTAGGAATAGTTTTTGCAGTCTTAAATATGTCCATGAAAAGAAAATCAAAAAAGTTTGCCTTTAAGGAAAAAAGGAGAAGTGTTAAGAGTAAGGCAGAAAACAGAATCAAAGGGATTTGATTCCAAATTCCTTTTTCTCTATTGCAATGTTTAGTTTCTGTATGTAGTGCCTTTAGGGTCTGTCTATGAACAAGGCTTGGCTTAATCCTCTTACATTTGTCATGTTGAATAGCATTATACTAATTGATTAAGCCTACTTTTAAAAGATCAGAATCAGAAGAAACTGATTTTGCTGAAGGACTTCTTGTAAGCACTTCTAGGAAGAAGGGCTCATGAATTGAAGGGTTCTACCCATGTCTTGCCTTAAATATCCATTCTACCCCAAGACTTGCACTGTATATTACACTAAAACCCAGCCATTTTACATTACACACCTTACTTTGCTCTGTGATGACTAAAGTAACATGAAAATTGAAGATTTTCTTTCACTGTGTGTTCACTCTGGGCTCCTGTTGTTTGTTGTTATGCAGACAAGACTGGTCAAAGGATCAAGCCAGGACATCAATCCATATGTCAGGATCAGGATTAGGTCCATTGAGAGTACCCAGCATCAGATACAGCCCAGTGACCACCAAGCAGAACAACAGTAGTTAGTCAGGGCTGAGAGCAAGCCAGGAAGTCTGTCCACAGATCAGGGCCTGTATCAACAAGGTACATGGCCAAGCACAAGCATGGCTGTGGCAGAACTCAAAACAGCCACTCCAACAACATAGCTAAGGTAGGGGCTGAGTGTCCAGGCCTGAGTTTGTATGGACCCCAGGACCTATAGGCAGGGCCTGTGGAGTGGTGACCTCAGGCGGAGATAATCAGGGTCATTAAGGGTTATTGGTGCACTCAGGGGCCAGATAGATTCTTAGCAGCAATGGAAACACCAAAGAACAAGAACAGGATAATGCAAGTTATTCACTGAGTAATGTCCACAAGCCTCAATTAACATTTTATGTAATGGCTTAAGTTGGGCAACTTTGTATAAGGAGGGAGAGCCTCAAAGAAAAAATTATGTTGTTTCTGCTTTTTAACATTTCAAGGTTGCCACTTTTTCACTGATATTTACGTTTCTTGTAAGTTTAGTGTTACACCTGAAGAAGAATTTTAATGTAAGAACTTCAGAGTCTTCTTCCTACATCTAACCCTTTTTCTTTCCTAAAGTCTTCAAGTCTTATCACAGTTTCTCTGTGTTTGAAACACAGAGAGGTGTTTTGCTTCCTCTGAGATACAGAAAATGAAGTCTTAACTTTTCACCATTGGAAATACATGGAAATTCTATAAGGAAAGGAGCTAGAAAACCATACACTGTTCTGATTACAAAGATGTTATCACAACTGCACTGAGAATTTCAGCTGCTTTGGATCACTGAACTTTGACTGGAGTTAACCAGACGATTAAATAGCCCAATGTAACTGTCGGCTTGGCCATGTGATATGATCTTTCATTTCATTTAGATGAATGCCATTGGTTGAATTAAGTTAAATATTTAGCATCCTGAGCACAACAGCAAAAAAGAAAAAATGCTAGGTATGTGTTTAAAAACCTAATTATGCATTTCCCAAGCATCAAATTCATATTGCATTAGCAATAAAGTACATGTTTCCTTGTTGCTATATAATTTTGCACACATAAATAGTTTTAGGCACACTGATAGTTTCACAGGGAGGTAGTGATGTTATTTCATTGTTTTAAATTACTGGTGTTATCCACAAGTATTAAGCTATATCAAAGGGAATGAAACTGTTTAAGAACCCTCAGAGCATTTTCCTGCCTTTTTTACTAATAGGTGAGGGAGCTGCAGGAGGTGAGCAGGCCTCTAGCCCAGGTTGACCTGACAGCACTGTCTGTTTTACACCATTGTCACACACACATTCCTCCTTACATTAGGGGAGATAACACCTCTTTCTATGCTTCAGCTGCTATTATAGTTGCTTAGTTCCTAAATGTTTACAATAGCTGGTAAACACCATTTCTGAAGGAGCTGGGACCCTGCCACCCCAGGGCAGGGAGCTGCCCATGTGGCTTCACCCTGTGCCAGACCTCCCATCTCTGCAGCAGTGAGTTTGATTTCAGTTATACTCATTTCTAGCTCTTTTTCAGCATGTTGGAGTACCATAGTGAGACAGTGGCAAATAGATAGATATCCAAATCACAGAATCACAGAAACACAGAATGTTTGAGCCTGGAAGGAACCTCTGGAGGTCATCTTGTCCAACACCCCTGCTCAAGCAGGGCCACCTGGAGCCACTTGCCTTGGATTGTGTCTGGGCAGTTTTTGGTTATCTCTGAGGAGGGAGACTGCACAACCTCCCCGGGCACATACGACATCACATTTGCATACATGCTCCACAAAAGAGTAAGCCTTAGGTGGACATAAGGCAGCTGCAAACTCTGACAACATTCTGTGCCTCTGAAAAGAGTTTACAACGGGAACACATGCAACCTAAAATAAAACCAACTCTGACTACAGTAAAGTTGCTTTCTTTAATGGTTTAAATAGCTGGGTACAATCATCCACTGAGCTCAGAGTCCCACAGATTTCACAAATGTAAGCTCCTTCCCCATTCTTACTTTATTTAGCTCCAAGTTGTACTGTCTGTATCTACTTTGGAGGTTATTTTGAATCATCACTAGAGAGCTGCATATGTGTATTTTATCCACACACAGGGCAGTGTGAGATATTTTATCTTTTTTTTTTCTCTTCCTCCCCTTT
Organism: Morus bassanus; assembly: GCA_031468815.1. Lineage (NCBI taxonomy): Eukaryota > Metazoa > Chordata > Aves > Suliformes > Sulidae > Morus > Morus bassanus. The sequence goes on from CM062573.1 coordinate 26,077,213, forward strand.
ATCTACTACTTCTTTTCTTGCCCCTGAGTAAGGACTGTGCATCTAGTGGACATTAATTAGCGCACTCACTTACCTTGGCAGGGCTCAGGTCACAAGGAAACCAGGTACCACCTGCTTTGAACTCTAAACACAGGCCATTTGGTTTTACCCAGACAGTCCTGGTATGACTTTTTGTATGCCAAGGAAATCCCTTCTCATTTTCTACATTTACAGGCAAAATTGAACACACTAAGTGTGGCATTGATAACCTTGGGAAGTGAAGGTTGGTACTTTCAGGCTAAGTGTAAACATAGGCTTACTTTTCAACTTAGCTGCTTCAGCCAAAACCACTTCCTTTTCTTTCTACTGCTTCCCCTTCCGTATGCAAAGTAGCTCACCATCATTCCTCTTTAAGAAGAAGTACGGTGGTGTCTCTGATCCCTGGTATAGGCTGTAACTGTGATGTGGAAACATGCCTCAGATCATTATTTTTCTCTGAAGTAAAAGGGAAACCTAATTTGGTTTGTCTGAATCAGAAGATAAAGATTAGCCTTGTAAGCTAGCAACTTCCCATGTTTTAATTAATATTATAGTTTATTCAATTCTTCAGAGAGGTCTATTAAAGGAATAGTAATTACTAAAAAATCCAATGGCAGGAAAACCTAAGGATTTATCTCTTTTTCTATAACATCATGAACTGCTTTGAACAGTTAATCATCTATCTCTAAAATCTGTTGTTTAAACACTAACTCTGGATGTGTAATTAATGATTACAGGATAGCAAATGAACCAATACAGCATAAAAGTATTTTTTATTTAAGTATGAAGGTTTTTAACCAGTATAAAAAGAGGCTCAGGAAATGGAAAATTGCCTCTTTGCAGTGGTTAACAGAACTGATGAGACTCCATTCAATCAGCAATAGGGGGATGCCATAGTAAAAAAGATAGTGAAAGTCTCTACTAAATTTGTAACTGGGCTATGGAAACCAGGGATGCAAGTATTCATGGAAATAAGTAATGTTGCAGGAATTTTAAAATGCTTTAATTTTGTGACCAGTTATACAAGCTAAGGCAATGATACAAAGTAACCCTATCTACTGCCTTAGGGTATAAGCTGGGGGTCAGGAGGGCACTCCTTTTAATGCTCCAACATTACAGGTATCTCAGAAGAAGATTTTCCTTTGCGTTTTTTCCAAGTAGAATTCACATCCCTAGAAACTTTAGATGGTTGATGATTCTGGACAAAGAGTTCAGTTTTGTATTTAATATAAAACATTTCCCTAGAAATTCCATCATGCTCAAAATGCAAGCCAAAGGTAAGAATGGATTACAGATGCTGCCTTGATGATCTGCATGCAAGCAAAAACCCTCTGCCCAACTGACAGAGGCTGTGCTATTTGTGATACTAGGCTGTGCTATTATTACTCCCAGTTTACAGATGGGAAAATGGAAGGTGAGGGGAGGTACCCAAGGCTACACAACGAGTGTCGGGGTAAGAGTTAGAAAAGTGTAATAATATATTACCGTAGTTAAGTATAGGTCTGACAAAATTATCAACATACAGCACAGGTAGGCAAAATACTTCAAAAATTTTATTATTAAAAGACTTTGCTGGCTTTTTATAGAATTGCTGTTTCAGGAGGGTAGACTTCTTGAACTAGTATGGAATTAAACTTCCTAGGGTTTTGCAAGTGGCTTCCTGGATTGGGAATAAGGGAGAAATAATGACAGAGAAAGTTACATTAAAATAATGAATTAAAATTTAAAAATTAACATTTTCTCAGAGTATAGATAGAATGAAGAAAGAGTTATATATAAAAGTATATATTAAGTATATAAATAATTGCCTTTACAAACAAAGCTTCCCACACCTTAATTAAAGCAGAATTTTTAGCTTTTGATTGCAAAAGTCTCTAAAGAGGTTTTAAACAAAAGCAAGGAATATATAGTCACAAAACAATCTCAAACAGCAATTTTTATCTGGAAAAATCATTTTGCAGAAACTAAAAAATAACCGTCTTCAGAGTTAACACCTACTCTCTAGGTATTTGATTTCAACATGTCTCAGAGGTCAGACAGGAATCCCAGGTTATTACTTCTTACATTTACAAAGACGATCATACATAAACAGTTGTTTATGTCCATCATATATAATCCCTCCTTTTAGAAATGAGCCCAGAGGCTACCTTAACTTGCCTTAGAAGCCCACAGACCAAAAGGAGTGGTTTTTATTCTAGTTTCAGACTAGAACCAAAAAAACATTATGGACTCAGACTTGTAACAAATTAGAAATGCACTCTGAAGCCTAGCATTTTTCATTGATAATACAAGATTTAATTTTTAAAATTATTGATATATTAAAGTCCTCTGTTGTATCATTCCTGATTTTTACTTTCTGAAAGTATATTTTCAGGTATGTTGTGTCATGATTTGTTGTTTTAACATCAGACCTCCAAAATTTTGTTTCAGATTGGTTGTATATTTTCCATATAGATGTAATGAGCACAATAGTACAGGACAGATTTTTTGTAGATGAGTTTAATTTTGGGCAACTTATACTTCAGAGAAGCCAAAGAAGGTGAAGGTTACGTCTCTTATACATCCATCTAAAATGGATTTCCTTCTCAGTCTGCAAGGTATTTATCTCGGGTATTACCTTAGTTTCAGGTATTTATCATGGACAGCTTTCTTCAAGAGTTCAAACATTATCTCCAAGTCAGACTACCTGTAATGAGTCACTGCATTTAGAAGAAACAATCCAATGGGAAGCTTGTTTTGCTGACATATTATTCATGCCTTCGCAGCTCTCCATTTTTCACCCTGCTGCTTAGTATGTTGAATGGGGTGGATGCTGCAGGTGACACACAGCTCTTTCACTTAGCTTTCAGTTTTATGTAACATGCCTATCTTGTTGCCTCTGGCATTTATTTCTTTTATAACCTACAATGTTCACAAAAGCACTAGAACACGAGGAGGATGATACATATTTAGAAAAGATTTATTGAGCTAATGAATCGTCATTTTACCTTTTGCTCAATCAACACAAGGAACCAATCAGTTTGTGTTTCTGTGCACGCATATGTATGCATGCATTTACACTGTTGTATATAGGGAGAGATTGCGTATATAGAGTGTCATGTTTTTTCACAGGATAAATAAATTTTTTTTACTAAAGGTATAAGTCAAACAAATATATATGCTATAAAAGCAAGGAAAATCCCTGACTCTGCAAGGAGCTTGTTCCTGCATAACTGTTACATGCATTATTTACTCTCATTGACTTTAATATGACCGCTCCCAAGCTTAAAATTAAATATGTGCTGAATGTTTAGATTTTCAGGGGAACCAGGCTATAAAAGTCTTCCTAAAGAGAAAGCTAGTTCCAAGGTTTTTTTCTTCTGCAAGAATTTCCTAAGATGTATTTTACTCTGCCTGGTGATATTTCTGATATCTACAACGGTTTCTTCACATGTGTAGTCTATTGCCGTGTGCATATATGTTTGAAATATGAGATGTATCTACTATCTAAAGTTATTTAAAAGTTGTAACTCCCAGAAGGAAATAATTTTGTGTATTAAGAAAGAAGGGCCCTGCATGGTTGCTTAGCCTGAAGAGGTATGTATTGTACACAAGTTCCTGTTGGCTAACAAAGTATCATAAAGTCCACTTTTGTGTAGTAATAGCACATAATAAACTAGAGAAAGAACAGGTTGCAGACAGCTTCTGCAGAACATGTGATGTGCTGCATGTTCACACCCTAGCACGCCCTGTAGTAGCTTGCTTGTACATCTGTACTTATAGGCAGTAGAATCCTTGTTTCACCTTTTGCTCAAACTTCACTTAATAGGTGCAAGTAGCCAGGATAGTAGAAATAGAAAAAAAATTTAGTATTAAATTGTCTAAATTTAGTCTGAATACCATACAAAGCCTTGCTGACTAAGGTATATCAAAGTATATATAAGGTATATTATAGAAGCAGAGAAAATTTTAATATATAACCAAAATCTCTATAAACAAGAAAATGGTGAACACCCCTGAGGAATGAAAATTTGAAAATGCAGGTTCTGATCTATTTGCATAATGTAAGGTTTTGAGATTAAAAATAAAACCTGACAGGCATACTGAGATTTGCAGTAAAACTTACAAGTGTGCAAATCTACTGGTAGCTTCCTCTTGAAAGCATATAATGCTTAAAGGACTATAATAAAAGAGCAGTGCTGTGGAGCAAAATAGGGAAGGAGAGTTTGGGAATTGAGGACATCACTAGTTTTACTTAAACTTTTGGGGGCGTGATTTGGTTAACATGAATAGAAAAGAGAATCTGAAGATATAAGTTTGAAAAGTGCTTAAGAATACTAATAGCCCCTCTTCTATGTACATAAATGATGGGAGTGGCACAGTTCTCAGCATCTAACTTAAGGTATTTAACTAAGGTGGTTAACTTACAAAACTGGCTCCTTATGACTTCAGGAGATGTCTTTAAATTAAAAGCTTGATGCTGCCAAAAAGGACTTCTCTCTTCCCTCCGCCTTTCTCCTATAACCCTTTCTGCCCTTGGCTATGTGATCCCACTGCTTACCTCCAGCCACCTCTGGAACTCATCTGACTGCAGGTTATTCAATCTGATAAAACAGCAAAAAATTATCCCTGCCCACCTTCCACAGGTGTACATTCTGGCCAGGTTAGTGAGTTTAGTTGCCTGACCTTGAGATCACTCAGATAAACTCCAGAAGCAACACAAGAAAGATGTGGGAGAAAAGAAAAAGAAACTGGAAAGGGGGGACAAGACTGGGTGCCCTCCATCCAAGAACTGTTAATTTGGCTCAGCCACTTGTCACCCTCTGAACTCCATATTTAACCTGTAGAAAGAAGTAAGTAGCTTCTAAAGCAATTTAGAGGAAGATCTTATTTGTCTATGAACTATTTAAAAAAATTAGGAGATTACTTTTCCAATTTATCTTCTTAAAATAAAGGTTTAACTTTATGTTATATAAATACCCCACCTTCATCTTCCCTATTCCAAATCCAACCTCCAGAGCAAGCTGGAAAATGTTCTATGGCCCTCAATGACTTTTTTCTGTTGTTAATCTTTTCTATTTGGCATCTCTGTCACCTATTTGGTGACATTTTCTCCTCTCAGTACCCCTTTGTTTACATTTCAAGGTGTAGGCCTTTTTTTTCATTCAGTCAATACTTATTTTGATGTTTTTTTCAGTGTGTGACTTTGTTTATAATTCTTCCCACTCCATCATTTGTATTAACAATATATATTTTGTTCTCATTATTACTCCTCTTCTAGCTATATAATTGCTTAGTGTTTGCATTCTTCTGCAGTTGCTTTGGCTACATCTGTTTGAATTTTCTGCTCTAAATGCTGTTGTCTATTTGACAACACAGTTCTCCTTACAGTTGCTTACTTTCTGTATAACATTTAATGTGGGGGGGAGAGGGTGTCCAATTATATATTTTTTTCCATTTCAGTCTTGTTTTTCCAGAAAAAAAAATGACTGGAGGCTGGCCAATGTGACACCCATCTACAAGAAGGGCCAGAAGGAGGATCAGGGAACTACAGGCCTGTCAGCCTAACCTTGGTACCGGGGAAGATTATGGAGCAATATATCTTGAGTGAGCTCACTGGGCAAGTGCAGGACAACCAGGGGATCAGGCCCAGCCAGCATGGCTTCATGAAAGGCAGGTCCTGCCTGACCAACCTGATCTCCTTCTATGACCAGGTGACCCACCTAGTGGATGAGGGAAAGGCTGTGGATGTTGTCTGCCTGGACTTTAGCAAAGCCTTTGACACTGTCCCCCCCAGCATTCTCCTAGAGAAGCTGGCAGGTCATGGCTTAGACAGGTGTACTCTTCGCTGGGTAAAAAACTGGCTGGATGGCTGAGCCCAGAAAGTTGCGGTGAACAGAGCTAAATCCAGTTGGTGGCCAATCACGAGCGGTGTTCCCCAGGGCTCAGTGTTGGGGCTGGTCTTGTTTAATATCTTTATCAATGATCCGGATGAGGGGATTGAGTGTACCCTTAGTAAGTTTGCAGATGACACCAGATTGGGTGGGAGTGTCGATCTGCTTGAGGGTCGGAAGGCTCTGCAGAGGGATCTGGACAGGCTGGATCGATGGGCCGAGGTCAATTGTATGAGGTTTAACAAGGCCAAGTGCTGGGCCTTGCACTTTGGTCACAACAACCCCATGCTTGGGGAAGAGTGTTGGTGGACAGCCAGCTGAACATGAGCCAGCAGTGTGCCCAGGTGGCCAAGAAGGCCAACAGCATCCTGGCTTGTATCAGGAATAGTGTGGCCAGCAGGAGCAGGGCAGTGATCCTGCCCCTGTACTCGGCACTGGTGAGGCCACACCTCGAATGCTGTGTTCAGTTTTGGGCCCCTCACTACAAGAAGGACATTGAGGTGCTGGAGCATGTCCAGAGAAGGGCAACAAAGGTGGTGAAGGGTCTGGAGAGCAGGTCTTATGAGGAGAGGTTGAGGGAACTGGGGTTGTTTAGTCTGGAAAAGAGGAGGCTGAAGGGAGACCTTCTCGCTCTCTACAACTACCTGAAAGGAGGTTGTAGCAAGGTGGGTGTTGGTCTCTTCTCCCAAGTTACTAGCGATAGGATGCGAGGAAATGGCCTCAAGCTGCACCAGGGGAGGTTTAGATTGGATATTAGGAAAAATTTCTTCACTGAAAGAGTGGTCAGGCATTGGAACAGGCTGCCCAGAGATGTGGTGGAGTCACCATCCCTGGAGGAGTTCAAAAAACACGTAGACGTGGCACTTCAGGGCATGGTTTAGGAGACATGATACTGTTGGGTTGATGGTTGGACTTGATGATCCTAGAGGTCTTTTCCAACCTTAATAATTCTATGATTTTATGATTCTATGGTAGGTAATTTGGAAATAGAATCAAGACTTTCTGATTCTATGGCAGCTCTTTTCCCATTAGATTGTCTTTCTCATGTGCATTGTGCTACTCCACTGATACTTTTGGTGTACTTGTTCTTTGTATCAACATGTTCTCTTTATGTATCTCTCCTGACAGTTATAACATACATAATGATTTTTAAACTTTTTTTTTCTCTTACATCCATCCTCTTGTTTCCTCTGCCCCTTGTTTCCATAGCCACATCTTTCAGTCATTCAAGTCCCCTCTATGAGAGGTTTTACAGCACCTTTGTCATATTGGTGCTAAAAGAAGGAAGCTCACAATATAAAATATTGGAAAAGGGATAAAAAAGATCGGTTTGAGCTATTGTATCAGTAAGGCATTAATACAAGTCCTGCTAAGCCTGTGTCTTGTAAAACCATCACATAAATTTTACTTCTGTCATAACTTGAACTTGCAAATGAAAGCAGATTCACATAGTATTTGACAACAGAGGCTATACTATGACACAGAGCTGATTAATTCTACTCAGGGTTTTGTATGTCTATTTTCTTGCCTTTTGTACTCATAAATGCATGATATGCACAAACTGAATAGTCTTTCTAACTACAAAATGAATCTGATTTGTGACTGTCTGTGAATTGTCCTTTAACACTGTGTGAGCTACTACTGCAATAATAAAGTTTTTTATCTGTAAACTGTCTCTTAACCTATTGCTGAGTAGGCCATAACATAAGTGCTTTTGGAAAAGTTATGGAAGCTTTCATGTATATTGACCTTGTACATCCCTGGCATACTAAGACAGGAATTCCAAAGGATCTCCTAATGAGCTGTTTATCAAGGTATTATTCACATAATAAGCCATAAAGAGTTTCCTTCTCTTCTGGGCCAAGGTTTTCTGGGCCAATGTACATAGGTAATGCTTCCATTGTTAATCATTAACAGATTAGTGCTAAAAGAATTGTTTTGACCTATTAACATTCAGAAGAGTTTTAAATTGCTAACATGCTACACTCTGCAGACCTATAGATTCCCCTGAAAATACTCAAAAATGGCATGCATTCACAGGATGAGGAGCAGCTCTTTTCCAGTGTGTGTGTGTATGTGGATGCACAGAAAATGTGTTAGAAATCAGAAATAAATTGAGTTTCTGCTTATAAAATTCAGGGGTTGGTGATTTTCTTTCTTGTACAGTATAATATAGAATCAGATTAGTTTATTATGGTGAAGCTTAGTTGATCTGATAGAGTTTGGTCTGCTAGATTTCCTTTCCTGTTTTACAGATGACTGAATTTTTCCCTTGGGATATGGAGTGAGGATTGAAGTAAGAGAGCTGGCTTTCGTCCTTCAATTCCTTTTCCAAAGTAAGGCAGTTAAAAGTAAATTTTACTATATCACTATATCTCAGTAACAGCTTTAAGGAAAGAAAAACTTTGCTTCTAAATTAAGTTAAAATCAGTATGGATCTAAAAAAAAAAAAACCAAACAAAAAAAAGACAACTTTGTTCCTGGCATACAGATATTACTTAATACAACCACAGTATCAAATAGAAGAAAGAAAACAATAGCCAGCTTTCTGTCTCATGTTCTTAATACAATGCACAGAGATTTATTTAATTTAGTATATTGCAATAGCTGTAGCGAACAAATTTAATGGAATAAATAAGAAACAACACAGAGCAACAAGTCTAGTTATTTGCATGCTTACTAGACTTCCTGAGGCTGGAAGTAAACAGTGTTTATGTTATCAAAATTCCCTGCATGCAATCTCCCTCTCCACCGTTAACTGGCAGTTTACTGTAAGCATCAAAGTAAAAACATGTGTTGATCTTGGATTTTAAGTTGAATACTAATTAATTTGAGCAAGGCTTTCTAGGTTTAAGGGATAGTGTAAAAGGCAGTTTGGGCATAAATAAATAAAGAAGCAGCAAAAACTGGCATCTAGCTGGAAATATTGAGATGACAGGTGAAAACAACTGTGGAGGACCAACCTGACTGAGGCCTGTAAATATAAGGATGAGGTAAGAGCACAAAAGAAAGTTGTTAGCAGAACCTCTGACTGGTTTTAACAACATTTTTGAAAGACTTAATTTAAAACATAATACGGATATGCCTGGTGTATAAATTTGGTTTGCATGCATTCTGATTAGTTTTGGTAGTGTTCTGGTTATTGCCAAAGCAAGAGCTGATTGTGCACAGTCAGTCTGCAGAAACGTTTAAGAAATCAGGAACTGCACAGTTTTTTCTCTCAGTTTAAAAAGTTTGCTCACCTTTACCTCTATCCTCATGCATGGTCCTTGGTGGTGGCTCAAACAACTGTGAGCCTACACAGTTAAGCAGATCAGAGAAATTATCTGTGTTAAAAATAACCCTTTTTCTTAGGGTTATCTTAACGCTTAATATCCTAAGAAAAAGGGTTATTTTTAACACAGATTAGTTACTTGATATGTTTCATCATGCAGCCCCACAAGCAGTTGTATGAACTGTTGTACCAAACCCCAGCATGGCGGCAGAGAACTCTTTAAACAGGTCTTACTGCAGAAAACACAGAATATCAAGACAGCCCCTCCCTTCAAGCATTTGAAAAGTAAAATTTTTTTCACATTTTTTCAGTGTAGAAATGTGCTTTGTTTTTTCTATAGAAGCCACTAGAGAGCAGCAGATATTTCAGGAGCGGTCAGTCGTAAATGTAACTGGTAAATTGACATCAAGATGATCAGTCAGGTAATTATACTAAAAGAAGCAGAACTGGGACACTAACTGCCTGATTTTCTTACGGATACATTCTGTTTGTTTTCTTGGTATAATTGCAAATAGACAGTACCCATTTTCAGGTGTAGTTCTGCAGGTTATTTCTTTTCAGTGACCTCCAAAATTACAGCTGTTCCATTCACAAGTTTAATCAAGTGCTTAATTGTCATCACAGATAACAGTTCACCATTTTGAAAGGCAGGAGGTGTAAAAACAAATCATTGCTAGTGGGAAAGTTTCTCTAATTGGAAATTTGTCAGCCTTAAAATAGGAAGTAGATTACAATCTGGTTTGTGTCACTAAAAATTTTTCATAGATATTGCTTATCCATAAGTGTTCTTGCTGAAAAAAAAAAGAAAATCTGTCTGAATTGGCCCTTTGATTTTCAGCATGGGCAGAGAGATGGAGCTTAAAGGATGTGGAAATTAAATCTAGCCTGGACTATTACAGATTATATTTTATATTCTCTGTAGACAGATTCAGCCTTTAAGAATGTAATGTTATGCCTTTTAAAACAACTTTCTTATTTAGATCTCCAGGGTAGGATCAAAAATATGTATGATAAAGCTAAGTTACACTGTATTCTTTTGATAGTGAAGGCTACATGTATACACTGATGGAGCTTTGCCATAGCTGGGAGGCAGGGTTACTATATTATAGTAAGAACAATGCTGATGGCTGCAGTCACAGCACCCCACTGCTGTACCCCTTCATCTTTATTAGGGAAGAAAAGGAGAAGAATGGAGATGACATGCAGTTTTACTGGGGGTAAATGGCAAATAAGAAAAAAAAATTAAAAAGGGAAATTTAACATTGCTAAAAAAAAGGACACACGCTCATTTGTTTGCTGTTCCAGACCACACAGTTCTGGTGGGTGAACTCTTGCATTGCTCAGATTAGAAGGATGCAAAACCTTGGTAACACCACTCTGTAGAAAAAGTTATTGATCAGTTTTCTGTTCCATGATCCCATTTGCATCCGACAATTTCATGAGAGTCCAGATATTTAATAATTTCTTTTCTCAGATCTTGGATGGCAGACTTTCCTAGCACTTCCTACCTTGTGAGAATATCCCAGCCTACCAGCCTGCGATATCAAGAAATAAGAAGAACAAAGCAATGACAACAGAAACGTTCTTTAACTTAGCACAAATAATACTTTTGAAATTCTTTAATTATTCTGGATTTACGAGAGATTATTTCAGAACATTATGAAATGATCTAAAAACGTGAAGCTTGTGTCACCCAAAAGCAATTTTGCATTATGGATGAGAGAGAGTTAACAGCCTCAGGCTGCACTGAGGTTTCAGAACCTCAGAAAAGATTTTTTTTTAGGGGTTCCCTGTATCTGTTATAGAATTGTAAAATCTTGAAAATTTGGTTTCCCCTTTTTAGAGTATCTCTTTGGTCTGCTGTTTTGATCTCTTGAAAATGTGTCTCAGAGTAATACGAAACCATCATCTTTTTTGTTAATGGGATCACAAGCTTTCCAGTGAATGTGACTGAACATACCAAACATATTTGCATGCTGACAGGTGGGGAGCTATTCTCCCCTTGGGGCAGGGTTGGTGGATTTTAGGTTGTAAGTAAAAACATGTCTGTTGCAGTGAGTAATTGCTGCTGTGAAGAGCTTGCTTCATCAGTAGTTTCAGCCAGGCTAGCAATGAACCTGGCTCTTCCCTTTGTGTCAATTTAGGATGAAAATTACAAGAATCAGCTGAAAAATCTTTTGTCAGAATCCTAACCAGACTGAACAAAACGGTTGAGCTTTTGAGAGTTTAAAGTTTCAGGTTGCCAGAGGAATTATTAAGTAGATACTTTAAATGCAGCTTTACTTTTTTACTGTGATGATCACTGTGAACTAGCACATATGGGCATAAAATTAGAAGAAAATTACTTGATTCTGTTCTTAGCTTTGCCTCAGGACTTGGTTTAATGATCTGGTCTGGCCTAGCTTCAGCTGGCTCACGAGATCTCTAGACCTGTGTATCTGCCACTGTCTCTACTCAGAGGATGACTGACAGCTCGGATTCACAAGCAGGGACACTTTGCTTTGGATGATTGCAGTTGTTCCCACCCATACTCTCCACTTTGCTGGTCTTCAGGGATGCTGCAGCCATTCACGCAACAGTTGCTGATTTTTTGCATATTTTTGGACATATTTTTCTATATTTTACAGTCTGCCATGTTAAAGAACACCAAAATCTGTGATATTTATCTTCAGTGTGTTGGATTGTAAATTGCAGCAGTACAGCTACTGCTTCACAAGCTTCACATCTGCCTCACAAGCAACTATGCTGAACCTCTACAAAGAATATAGAGGCAGGATGCACATCAAGCTTAGCTTCTTTGTTAATCAGAACTGCAAAGCCACTCTCAGATCTCCTCCTAGACTGCAGTTTGTAGCAAGGTGTTCTGAAACTATGGTAGGTCAGGGGCTGATCCACAGGCAGCTGAACCTCCATGCAGCAGAAATGAGGTATATACCTAGGAACGGTATTTTCATCAGCATCCTAAGCTTGTGCATCCCTCTGACTATTTAGTTTCCTTCTGGTAATTCAGTTAATTTCATTGTCACACTGATGTAGTACTGGAGTAACACCAATATTAGTGGAATGTTCAAAGCAAAGAAAATTCCCAAATAAAAATGCTCTCTACTTTACATAACTGATATTTTTTCCTAAGCAAATAACAACAATTTACATATGGCACTAAAAGACAAGATCCTTCTTTCAGCCATACATGGGGATCCATACATCCCTGAGCAATGCAGAACAGAATGTAAAGCCTGTCCTTGAGCCCAAAGTTCTGCTGCCCAACTCTTGTTTTCCTGATCTTTAGTGGAAAAAAATCATGCTAAAAGTTGGGTTATATTCATTTATGTATCAGTCTATCATCACAAAATTATTAGACATCATGGTTTTCTAAGTTTCAGAAACCAAAATTTCTGTGTAAACCTGAAGTCCTTTATATTAAATTTCTAAGTTAATATAACAAAAAGTTAGAGCACCAAGTTTACGTATGTAAACATAAACAGTGGCAATAATTAAAAGGCCCTTATAATTAATTTTATAACTATATTTTTACATGATTCATATATATTCAGTCTTTCGTATGTTTAATATCTTTTGTATGTTATTAACTGTTCTGTACAAAATGTGTGACTTAGTTTTTTATATGACACTAATTGAGATCCCTGTCTTCCCAAGGTGATTATTTACCCTGGGTCAGGGTCCAGGTCTCTCAGGTCGCCTGGGCTATCCTCAGTTAGGGTCCAGTTCCACAGCAATTTAAGATGACCAGGATGATCTCTGTCAGCATAGTGGTAGCTCCATCCCTCCATCCCCAGCCGTACACATCCTCTCCTCACCAACCACAACATTTCACTACCTGATTTGGGGGTTATATTTGCTCTTATCTGACCCTGTCAGAGTCAACTGAGTCAGATTTTGCCACATTTTTGTCATTGACTTGGCCATTCTTACTGTAAATATTCAAGTCATCTTTTTATATAACAGTAGTTTTCTGGAGAAATAAAAGTTCAGTGATTGGTATTAAAGTGGTGTTCAGTCATGAAGCAATCTGCTAAGTGGAAAGGGAACTTTCAGGAGCTGACCAGATGTTGTAGAAAGGGAGGCTCGGGGGTCAGTCAGTGGCTTTTTTCTTGTAATATACAAGAAATATATACATTTCTTCAACTTCAAGTGTTGACCTCTGTTAAAGCAAATCAATTCTTACAATCTTTTTAAAAGAATCTTAGTGAAAATTAATTTTTTACTAAAACACTTTTGTAGAAAGAACTGTTCTAAACTACTTTATGTAAAAGCAAATTAAAAATAAACAACAGAAGGCTTGTAGATTTTTGATCAATGGCTTTGATAGAATTACATAGATTTATTTTTTCCAATTTGTATTTTAATGAAAAAACCTCAATTGTTTTGTTTTTCTATTAGCATGAAAATTTTAGTTTGGAGAAAAAAGCCTTTCTGACAATATTGGATCAGTCTTCTGATGAAAGTGGCAGCTTCTTGGAAAAAGGCAAAGCCAAGATTTTTCTTGCCCGCAGTCAACAAAAATCCCTGATTCCCTATGAAAGAATAACGTCAATCCAGGTGTCATTGCCAAATTCCAGTATGATAATTACATTTCCTGCCTAAATTCTTCCCTCTAATTTCAATTAGACAAGGTTTTCTCTACTTTCTATGTTAAGATGTCTGTGTTACTGGTTCCCTCCCTTCAGGCACCTGACTTACACTTCAAGGGTGACTGCATTTCAGTGTGGCACAGGCAGATCCTATAAACAGTGTGTGCCTTGTAATTGCTTTGGAAAACTTCCTCTGTGTCTGGACTGTAGAAACAAAAAGCAATGGAAAGGTGAGATCATGCTATTATGAACAGACAGTAACATGGGAGTAGAGGCTAGTAAGACATCATTTCACATGGTAATATTCAGTGTTCAGTAGTATGATAGTATTCAGTATTCCAAATATGACAAGGTAACAGAAATACACTGAAAGGCAACAAAAGCCTAATAAAGAGCAGCTAATATGCAGACACCCTAACTTGCAGGAGATTGACTATCAAAACCTAAAAGTCAGTTCCAACAAGTTTTGACTAGTGAACTATCTGGCTACTCAGGGAAGAGATAATAAATAAAATCTAGACAGCTCAATCTTCTCTGTCCCTACCCAAGGCCTTGCCTGCTGATGGGAGACGTCAGTTGTGTTACAAAGCTATTGCAATCCACAATCCTTGGGCAGAACAAAGGTTATGGAATATACTAGGTGAGATTAAAGGAGTTTTGCCACAGATCCCTTTGATCCACTCTGATGATCAATGTTTGCTGTCATATGAGGGTCTAATCTGAGTTCAGACTTTGTCTCTGGATTTTTGTTGAGCTGCTCTCTCCTTGACCCAACCTATGTAGGTACTTCCCTGTAATATGATGTTCATGAGGAAAGCTGCAGTCCTAGGTGAAGGAACAGAAAAGAATTATTTTCAGTGTCCCTGAATTCTAGCATTGTGTGTCAAGAATAGCACAGCATTTTCAAGGTGTTTTGTGTCCTTTCCTTCTTGTTTTCACTTCCTTCATATTCTTGCAGTCACTAGGAAAAGGCTCTTAATGTCTAGGTATGTTGGAGCTGAGCATTTTCCGATTAGTACATTCCTGACAAGCTTGTCATGTTTGATGCTGTCTGTAACTCCTATGACACTGTCAGCATACCATTAGCTAGTCATCTTGCACAGCAGATTTGCAGCAGATATCAGTTATTTGTGCACAGAAACAGAATATGATGGCTGGCTGAATCAACTCCGTGGAGAGTTGTAGGCTAGCTCACATTGCTGCTGCCCAATGAGTACTGCTTTTTTGAATAAAAAAGATTTTATTATCTTAAGCAGGAATCTTACAGTAATAGGAAGTTTTATTTCAATTCTTGGTTTCTAATAAAGATTTTCAATTGTTAGAAGAATTTCTCTGTTAAACTGGAGATGACTAAAGAAAGGCTTTCCAGTTTTGTTGATATTCTAGGCAAGGTGCCAATTTCAGAGCGTTTCTCTGAGCTACTATTCATGCTTACAAAGCTGGTCCTAGTGAAAGAAAACAAAACCTGTTTTTCGGATGGAGAGGGCTGAGGCACAGGTGTTTACTGCTCTACCCAAGTTCCATATAAGAATTAAGTGGCAGAGGAAATGAAACTGAGATTTCTTGACAGCTCTTAAATTGTAATGGTTAAAGGATTTTTTCCTATTATATCTTCCTGCTAGTTTATTGCTGATTCTTAAGGGAACATGACCAAAACCAGGGGTGGAATCTCCATTGCTTTACCAGCTTTCCAGAATGTATTGTGGCAGCTGAGCTTCTTAGTGAGTTTGCAAAACTCACCAATCCAAAGAGAGGCAGCTGAGGAAAGACCTTAGAGTTGAGAGAACACTCTCTGTGTTCCGCGTTTCCAGCCTTACCATAAGTTTAAATGTAAAACTCATTATGTGCAACATGAAGTTTCAGGGAGAAAAATGGTCATATAAGAACTTGGAGAGAGTTCCAATGGTGGGAAGAACCACTTTTTAATTTTTTTTTTGTTTTCTATGAGTAATGAATTTTCAGCTTTGAATTTTCTGACACTAAGTTTAAAAAAAAAAAAGGAAAACAATATTCTCGTCAGAAGCAAAATTTGGAGGACAGCATTTTTGGGGTGTGATGAACCATTAGTTGAGAGATTAACCAGGAAAAAAGGCAAAATGTAAGTTGCGCTGAGATAGTAGAGTGTGGTTTCCAACTTTGTTGAAGTGTGGATGAACGTTGAGACTGGTTTAGGTGGAATTTTGAGAAGCAATCTATATTACACTCAGTTATACTGGATAATACTCTAAGAAAAAAATAGTTTCTTTCTTTTTACATCACAGACTTAATATGGAAGAGTCTCAGAAGAAGATCAGGACCAAATAAATAAATGTAATTCCAATTAACATCACAGAAGGCCTATCTAGGTGTACACACAGCTGCTCTATCAGGTTTTGGGGTTCTAAACCATCAACAGGAAGGCAACAAGGCTAATTACAAAGTAATTCTGTTGTTACCCATAACAAAGGACCAAATATCACACTTGATTACACTAATCTTACTATACTCAAAAAGATATATAGATGAGTACTTCAGATTGTGAATCTCTCTGTTCTTCTGTACTTACCAGTGTTGTTCAGAGAATCTGATATCACCTGGAAGCTCTTTTCCTATCCAGCTCAATTAAAACCTAGAGATTAGCAGAGACAGATGACTGTCAAACTTGGAGAGTGCTGCTATCAATGCAGTGAGCAGCAGTGCCTTCCTGTTGAATAGCCTTATCTCTGATTACTGCACCATCACCTGTCTGGATACCCAGAGGGCTTATTCCCCTACCACCAGTACAGGAAATAGCTCTGTCTTTAGGCTGTGAAGGAAAAGGTAAAGGGGTCTTACTCTCCTTTGTAAGAAAAGAGGGGAGTAAGGCAGGAAGAAAGGTAGAAGTTGTTATGATGCAGTTTTAGTTTAGGAAGCTCAAAGGCAAACTGATGATCCCTGTACCAGTACCTGGGGTATATGCAGATTGCCTTGTTTGTTTCCTTTCCTAGTCAGATAGGGGGAATTTGTATTAATCCCTGTGGTAATTTCACTGAAGTTCAAGGAAACTTCAGGTGAAGACTGTCATGTAAAATATATTCCCCCATACAGCTTGCTCAGAATTGCACAGTGTAAATACAATATAGTAACACATTTATAGCAGCAGGATTTTTAGGGCAGCAAGAGTTTTAGAGAGTCTGATGATTGCTTTCTGTGGCATAAAGAGTACTGGTGGTTCATGACTTGTTTGACATACAGAAACAAAATAAGAATTTTGCTGGCCTCATCATGAGAACTAACTTTGGTCTGAAGCAGCTGATATATTTAACGATGTCCTCCTCTTTACCTTCCCAGTCTGAAAAACTGTGGTTTGGGTTTTTTTTGCTTGTACATTCCAAACGTGTAAACAAAAGCCTAGATTTGTAAAAGGTTCCCCAAAGTAGAAAAGTTACTGACTTTGTGCTTCCAAGGTCGGCCTCAACTACAGGCAAGGTCAGTGACTGCTTTTGATTCCCTGTATCTTGATGCTTCAGTGACATCTCTAGAAGAGGAAGCCTAAAGTTTAGGAGACTAAAAGATATGTTACCCTCATTGAAAGCTCATTCCTATGAAGCCTTCATTTTAACTTTTTTTATGGCTACTATTTATTTCAGTGTCTGAGTGCCTGTGACAGAAGTTCTCCAAGACTTATCCTGAAATTTACTTGGTTCCCTCACAGAAGACAGAAAAATAATCTGATGTTTTCACCACAAAATGCGGAAGTCATCTTTAACTTCCCTCAACAAATTTTATTCTCATATGACAACATGATCAAGTCATTTGAGCCTGCTGGAAATAATCAGATTGATTGTTACTCTTGACCTCTGAGAGCTCCTAAAAATTATCCTGAGCAGTGCTACATATGAACTAAAAACAGAAATACTAGGTAAACCAGTTACACTGGTACAACTGGAGCCAGGTGATGAATTCTGGTAATCTCCTACCTCACAAGAGAACAGCACCAATTGTACATCTGAAGATTTTTTTTTCTGCACCTTGTAAGTACAAGTTTCAGTTTCATTCCTAATCTAGAAGATTACACTCATAAATTA
This sequence comes from Morus bassanus, assembly GCA_031468815.1. Lineage (NCBI taxonomy): Eukaryota > Metazoa > Chordata > Aves > Suliformes > Sulidae > Morus > Morus bassanus. Next base: position 26,095,016 of record CM062573.1, read on the forward strand.
CAGTTCAGTTATATTTTGGATGCAAAAAAAATTTCAGGAAAATAGATATGCATGTTAATTTCTCTTTGAATTAGATGTTAGTTGAGTGACACTCCATTCTTATGGATTTTACTAATAGAAAAATTGCAGAATAGTATAGGTTGGGAGGGACCTCTGGAGGTCTGGGGTACAATCAATTTACACAGGACTTGTACAATAAAGATATGCATATCTCCAACAAAGAGATTTCACAACCTCTCTGGGTCCATGTTTGGACATTTGACCACCTCCTGGTGAAAAATACATCTCCTAATATGTCATCAGAAAGTCCTTTTCTGCAGCCTGTGTCTCTGTCCTTTTACTCATCCTCCAAGAGGAATCTGATTCTGTCTTCCCTATACTTTTTACCCTTTACAGTTTAATTTGTTTACAAAAATTCAACATCCTCAAAGTTTGAGATAAGGAATATCTCAGAGAAGTTTCATTCAAATGGTGAGTGTACATTTCCGATAATCTAATTTTACCTGTGACCATTGAGATCAATGCACATTGTAAATATATTTTGTTTTCAACTGTAAGAAGTCAGTGGTAATGTCTAACATAAGGTGGTAATTTCTTGTTTTTCAAAACTGAAGAGCTTGGTTATTATAATATTTATTTTTAAAGAAGAGCATTGCCCACGGGCTGTAATGGCAAATCAGTTAATATTTTTTAATTTTATTTTGAAATACAGTATTTAGTGTTACTGCGGAAGATATCAACTGTGCAGAATGAAGATAAGTGATACATGGAACCTGTCTCCAGAGTGTCAGTGTACTGGCTGCACTGACAGGCCTTTATTGCTCTGACCAGCATCATCTGGGGCCTTCACTTGCACCCTTTGCCAATTGGTCCAGGAGCCCTATTTCAGCTCAGGCCTGAGCTCCTTATCAAGGAGTAGTAGCAGTGGGGTTGCTCCATGTGTTTGGGAGGGGGCAGCAACCCTGGAGTCATGGGTGACTATTGCACAGGCTGCCCCTCTGCTGGACAAGGGGTAGTCCTGCAATAACTGACTTGGGTGTGCAGAGGTTGTGATCCTTCAACAGTCCCAGATGAAGCAAGCTAACAAGCTAGGGTCTATTCTGGGAGTCCCAGTCAGCAGCAGCAGGAGAAGATGGGGCCAGAAATCACTCTGGAGAGAGACAAGCTGCCTATGATGCAGGTACATGTACAGCATGGCTAAGGAAAGGACTGGGGGCCCTAGGGCTGACTGAGCTGAAATGGACTTGTGGGCCTGTAGGCCTGTTATGTGGATGGAAGCTCCAGCTGAGCTCAGTCTGGTCACCTAGGGCTTACTAGTGTATCTGGGGCACTGACAGTGAATATAGTACAGGCAGAAAGTAAAAAAGCCTTTCTGAAGTACCTTGCCCCAGTTAATCTCCTGAATGGGTAAAATGATAGGTAAATCAAATTGCTCTAACAAAAGTGGAGTCTACAGGCAAGAATCAAATTAGGGTTTTTATCTGTGAAATCTGTGTACTTGGTTTTGGTCTTTCTGGTACAATGTTCTCTATGGACAATCTAGTAAATGAGGAAGGACTACTGTGTGAATAGCTCGCAGTGCTGCAGTTTTTGCACTAAGAAGCAGGAATAAATGTTCTGATCAGAAACATAAGATTTCTTGCATGGGCTGCTTTCTGCTTTTCTACATATTGCCTCATCCTGTCCACAAATGCAATCTTCTTCCTTCAGGGAAGCATCAGCCACTCCAGTACAGATTAATATGTTAAAGAATAGCAACAGGACTAATTTACTACCCAGTCTCTGAATGTAGGTAGCTGAGAGGTCAGTTATTACCCATGCAATTTCATTCTCTACAGGATATTGTTTGACATTGTGTTGCCCACCTTACATGGGTCAGATACTCTTTCATTAACTATTTCTGACCCAGTATCACAAATTAACTCCTAATAGTGTGCAATTAGAAGGTAAGCAACTGGGGCTTATCATTCCCAGCAATAAGCTTAGTTTTGATCATCAAGGCATACCTTAAGCCTCCATCTTTTCACCTAGTGTCTCCCAAAGATTTCAGAAGGTAGTCTAGCTAGTCTTGTGACTCTGGCATCGCCAATACCTAGCTCTTCTGGCTAAAATGAAAGAACAGATAAAAAGACTTGCCTAGCCCACCAGTTTTCCTGTGAGCAGTTACTATGTTTGCTAGGGTGTTGTTGTAGGTTCACTAATTGTAGATTTTTGAAGTTGTGAATGGAACAGGAATTCTTAGAAGACTTTCACATTAGAATGAGATATCTTGGAAATCTTGTATCTGTTTAGTATGGGAAATTTGTTGCATCTTCAAAGAATGAATACATAAGGTCCCAGATAAATATGACTGTCAGAACTGGGTTTTTTTTCCCCTCACATACTGCACTTGGGACAAATTAAACACCCTGTGGCTATTTCTTCTTTCTTTGCTTTGGTTTTATGCAATTCCTGTAAGCCATTGCAAGAAAGTAAATGTTTTGGGATCAAATCAACTTTTGTGGCACAAAGGCCAATGTTACTAGCTTGTTATCCTTCTACTGCCTTTCTTAATCCTTGTTCATAGGCCAGCATGTGGTCAAAAGCATCCTGGATAGCACTGTGCAAGGTAGGAGCAGGTACATGCTGCAACTGCAGCACAGTTATAGCCTAAGGTAGCTCCTATGGTGAACCACTAGAGGCTGCTCAATAAACGCAGCCCACAGCCTCACCCCTTGGGGAGGGTGGATGAGATCATGTGTATGACTGAAGAAAAACATTACTAGAGCAGTTGCCTAAAAGACAATACATTCTTCCTAGTTGGGACAGTGATGAATTACAAGAATAGAAGGAAAAAACAAAAAGTGGAGATTCCTTTTCTGATTTCTGGGTCATCGCTGCTTTTAAGTGTTAACAGTTGAAGACAAGCTCTTGTTGACTGATGCTATCTCTATTACACATGGGCCATTCTGCTTGATTAAATTGAGGGGAAAGCAAAACAAAACAAAACAAAAAAGTATGCACAGGAACAAGTTAGAACTCCAGCAAAAACATCAAGAGGATTTCATCCTTGGCCATCTTTCTGAATAACTGCTTGGGGGAAAAAGTGTGTATATATACTTACATAATATACTTTTAAAATATATATGTGTGTATATATAAATATATATGTGTGGTGTTGAGGAAAGTGTTCCTAACAAATCCATTGATCCTTCTGTCCTCTTGTTCCCATCATCCACTGGAGTTTCTTGTAAAGCTCAGATGAGAAAGAGAAATGGTTTTCTGTTCACGGGAACTGCTGTCTCTTCAGTGTCTCTACCAACAGAATACTTTATTTTGATGTTTAATAAGGTCATACAGGGACTAAAACCTGAATCCCTAAACTTCGGAAACATTATCTAGGACCTTTCTAGCTAAGAACAAAAACTGTATAGATGTAATGAGTTCTGATAACCAGAATGAACTACATCATGGAAATGCATTGCATTTACCAGAATCTAGGGACAGATTCAAAGGAAGAGGTAAGAAAGGATCAGAGGCAAATGTGGGCTCTAGGATGACCTCCCAACATGGAAGTTATCTTGAGTCCTGACACTTTCATCAGTATATTTAGTATTGTGGAGCTGAAGGGACAGTAGAGTCTGAAGCTTACTAGAGGCTGAGTGCTGATTCACCCGGGCTGTTAAATGTTGCATTAGTTAAGCAACAACCATTGAGAAAGAAGCCGTTTCCTGGAGATTAACAGGTGATGGGGAAGGCTCAATGGCCTGAGGCTGCTTTTGTATTTAAAAGGTGGGATGGGGAGGAAAAAAGCTGGCTACATGGTATTTATTAGTGAGCAAAGCTGGTTAACAAATAGGGACAGGATGTTTCTAAAATTACTATTCTAGCCATCAGATTGGAGTCCTTTCTTGAAAACCTGAATCACTTCATAGCAGACTAAAATTATATTTAAAGAAAGCAACTTTCAAAAGGGTATGTCTGTGCATACTGCTATAGATGCATGTTCAGAACTACCTAAAGGGAACACTCAAAATACACATGCTCATGCATCTGATATGCTGAAAAGATCTGTCCTTCATACCGTCAGGTTTTTGTGATATTCTGGGAAACAAACACTGACGTTCTTGTCCAAGATCAGTTTGTCTCATAAATAGATGGTATAAAAAGTTTAAGGATAGTGCTGTACTGTTCTTTTTCCTCAGCTGTTACATCTGTGCTTTAGCTATCACTCTAAAAAGATTTGAAAATGTAAAATTCCAAAAGTAATTTGAAAAACCCAGAGGCTGAAATAGTTGCTGTGGATATTTTAAAACACTGCTAAGTAGCTGTGAGTGCGTGACCCATTAACCAATCAAGAGTTTGGCTGCTTACTGTTTAATCTCATTCTATTGCTTTGTCTCCTTCTGTACATGTGTCTGAGGTAAATAACTTATGTCTCTAGATCAATATGGTCTGTACTAAACTGATTAGGATGTATGCCATAACATTTTAGTTATAACACCTTAAGGAAGTATGTTCTTACGTCACCTCTCATACTGACATTGTATTTGTTTGAAAGACCCTATAAGGGCAAAATATCATGATCATTTTTCTTGGCAGCAGTACTTGCTAAGGCAGCTTATAGTTAAAACAGCATTTCCAGTCCCAACGAACCCCCCCAAAAAAAAGGTTGTGAAACTGCAACAATTTAGCTGAAGGATAGTTAGGGAGTCAAGGCTTCTGAAAATTCCCTGAAAAGTTTACTTGCCAAAACAAGTTTTAAACTCCTGGTTACAAACACAGAATCAGCTTTTTATAGTGTGTAAGTAATGAGAGGGATGTTGCATCATGGCTTTGGCCAGTCTTACCATTTGCTGAAAGGGGGAAACTCTTTACTCTTTCTCCTGACTGTATGCCCCTCTACTTACATAGGCTCTGGCAGTAATAGACTCTGTGTAGAACAAACTCAGCCTGGTGACTAAAAGGCATTTTACTGGTGAATTAACAAGTTGCTTTGGCACAGCTAGAGTCTGACCACAACCACAGCAGGTACAAAGAGATGGGATACATGAAGCTGGGAAAGAGAAGAGTGGGGAAACAAGAAGGACCTCCCACTTCTGGCAGTGGCAAGCTGTCAAACCAGCTTAGCTGTAGTGTTTAACTTAAAAAATTGTGTTCAGAAGCTTTGCTTGAAAAGGTAAGTGTCAAAATAAAGATTTTTCTCAACAGAGTAAGTTCAGAATTCAATTCAAATTTGCAGGTGGTCATGTGAGCCTGTTGTCTGATACCTAAGTCTAAAACTTTAATGGTTTGAATAGTTATCATCTCTATATTAAAGTTTTAAAAATTTCCCTTGGTAATACCATGCAATGAAACAAAACATAGAGATGTAAATACCCTCAGCCACTTTTGCAGTAGTCTTACCATGCCCACTAAGATGAAAAGTGGCAGAGCAATGTATCAGTTTACTATTTTAGCGCTTTCTTAAACTCTAGTCCAGCATTCTCTTAGCAATGCTGCTGAGGCTATTGAATACGCTATCACCCATAACCTGTTTTTTGTTCCTGTCATCTGGAGCAGTTCTGAGCAGCAGAACTACTGAGCAGTTCTGGCAGCAGAAAGGATTGTATGAATGCTCCCTAGTACTCTATGGGTGAAATCATCCCAGATGTCATAAAATGTCTTTGTTGGCTGTTCAAACTGAAGCAGATGACTTTGAAGGAAATTAGATAGTGTGTACCTGCCTTTTCTGACAGTAGACCCAAGAAGACTGCTTTTTCTGCTATAGAATCTCTGACAAGTAAATAAGATGTATTATTGTTTTCAGCTGACAAAACTGTTCGCAAAGTAAACTTTATCTATACCAGGTCTGGAAACATTTTCCTTGCTCTGAGGCTGAATAGATCTTTGAAATGCTTTTGGCAGGCCAACTATTAGCACATATTTCTGTGTTAACTAGTTAAAATTTACACAAAATATGAAAAATTATTGGCTGTAGGCCACATGAGAGCTGAATGAAGTTGTGAATTGTTTGCCTTCTGGATCATAAGCTTGACTACCCTGACTTACATAGTAGAAAATATTCAGGCAGAGGATGCCATATTATTCAGCTGTAAGGATTAATGGAGTAATGTTGAAAGCTAAATTGAGCAAATAAATGGACATTTACTATTTAACATACACCATGTAGTGTTTCTGTTAAATACCGCTACTGCTGAATGTTCCTATGGACTGTAAATTTTCCTCTCAGTTTTTTGGAGCCACAATTCAAGACAAAAGACTCAGATTTTTTTTTTTTTTCTAACAAGTTGAAATACTCCTTTTCTCCTCCCGTCTCATTGAAACAAACTGTACAGCAGTGCAGCTGCAACTCCAGTATGTTTGTCCTCCTGCCTTGGGTGTATTGCACATTCACTGCCGAAGAACAATTTCAAAGGTGACCTAATTCTGGGTGGGCTACAAACAAAAATGCCTGTTTAAAAAGGGAAAGAATACTCATGGACTCTTCAAGGCTTCTGTCTATCACCTCTATATTATGAAAGTCTTTTACCTGATTCCCACATGTCATTATTATATGTATATAAACATACATATTTTATATTTGAAATTGGATGTGTCTATTATCCTGTGGTTTTCTTTGTAGTGCATATGAAGTGTGAGACTTATTACTGTTTGAACATGCCTCCTATATTTTTTAGATACATCTACTTGTTTTGATACTCTTCTTCAGGGTAAAAAATTCAAATTGTTCCAGAGAACACATAAACCTGGGGGGAAAGTCTAATCATTGGGTAGAATTTGACTGTCATCTTCCCAAAATGTTAAGGAGAATTATTAGAATTAAGTTGAAGGAAGCAAAGAGAAAGAGAAGGCAAAAGATGTGCAACTGTTAAATAGAGTTTTTTTCTATAATGCTTTGTAAAACAAAAGGAAGAATCTCTTCATGTGAAGTTAGTCATTTAAGACTGACTTTGCAAATCTGAATGGTGTTTGATCAGCGCTGTGTTCCAACCATAGAAGTAGTCTAGGTACAGCTTAAAGTTACACCCTTCTACTGTATTCTGAACAACATACAAATTAGTATGGATTATTTGAATGAGTCCATAGGAGAAAATCGATGATGAGATGTTGGTTCAGATGATAGCACTTATAATTTGATTTGAAGGTAAGACAGTAACTGCAGAGCACTGGTATGGGATACTGTGCCATTACAATCTTCCAGAGCATTTCTTATAAGGGGTTCATAATTTCATGGCCAAACACAAATGCATCATGGTATTATGTGTACTTAGAGGCTCCCACACGAATTCCAGCTTTTAAAGCATACTTCACTGCATGCCTAAGCCAGTGTGTGGTCTTGCAGAGATTAAATGACAGTTATGTTCCATTAATATAATTCTGCCCTTTAGCCATGTGCAAAGGACACAGTTTTGGAATTTTCAAAATGAAAATGAAGGCAAGTATTACAACTAACATTAAAACCTGCATTCACTGCATATCTTACCTTGGTGGAATAAAATGCATCCAAATAGTGCAAAGGAGTAGGGTACATCAAGCAGGACACCAGCAATGCATTCTTTTTTCAGAATGGATCCAGAGTCCAGGAAGTATAATATAATTAAATTATATAAAAATAATGGCAATAAAGCTTTTCCTTTCTTGCTTTAACTTTCAACAGGAATTCACCCATGTACGCTTCAGGACTAGTAAATGAGTTTTTACAAGGCCCACTGGGGTCTTTTGTCTGCTAACTTCCATTGAGTCTGCTTAGCAGGAAGCAATAGTGGAACTTCAATGCAACAAGTTAGGTCTGTGCTGAATGCTGCCTTCAAAACTGACATCTGTCTTGTCACAAAGAAACTTCTTGAGAAATGGTGCAAATGGTTAGAAATATGAGATCTTTTGTAGGAATGTGGGTTACATCACACTTGGGATCTCTGCATGGCCTGTGACAAATTCAATCACGATCCAGCTTTGGGCTAAAGCCTGCCATTGGAGTTGGCTTGATATATACAGAGTTCTCTTCTATGTTCTTAATCAATGGAAGCATATCCTTATCCCCTTCCAAATGCCCTGTCAAGCAGATGTCTTTTGAATTGTGGTTAAAATAATTTCATGCTATTTCTAAATAGGAGCAGATATGCTGAACTTCTGGACCATCACAGATGCCTTTTGTTATATCAAGGATATCAGATTGAGGCACTTGGACTGCAACTGTGGCCATGTGTTGGCATGTATGTACACAGAGGAAGGAGTAATGAGGAAAAAGATAAGAGATGATACACCCATTCTGTGTAGTACTTGTAGTTCATAACCAACATATAAAAAAAAATTGCTTTGAGTCAAGCAGTTCAGAAGTAGTCCTTGCTGTACTGACATGAACTTCCTTTTATTAGGTTTTTAAGGTGTAGCCTTATGCAGAGAAGATGGGAACAGCATAATTCAGATGGAAAGCAATTATTAAGGGCTACACAAGGAACAACTATACTGCATAGTATAGTAACTTCAGAGTGAAGCTGCTTAAACATGAAGACATTGCTGGGAGGGATGGACGAAAGGTATCATAAAGCATTCATGTGGAAGGAGCATGTCTCTCCAAGGCAGCCATTCTAAAAAAGGGCCCTATGTACTGCTGGTAGAAGAGACTCACCTTCAAATCAAATGTCAAAATATCAAGTATATAATGGCATTATAGCAGGTGTGAATTTCACCCTATTAAGGCAGTTTTTCTTTGAAATGTCACTTCTTTCTTTGGGGCAAAGGGGGAGATGGTAATGACTATATGTGCCGAATTATGTGTTAAATAATATGTATTCAGTTTATACTTGTAATACTATTGTGGGAAACTTGTGATGTCTACAGACATTTGATCATTCTGTGTTGCTATATACTCAGCTAACATTCTCTGTTTTCAGATACTTGAGAGAAAGTATAGAAAAATATAAACCAAAGGAAGTTGGTAGGAATCCAGAAGTGCTAAAAGGGAACAGAGCAAGTGTCTGCCTTTGGCCGAAACTTGAAAATTCTGAGGGGGTACAAAGATGAGGTATGAAAATGAATATATAACAAAGGATCTATGTATATGTGCATGTAGATATATATACATATTTGTCTATAATATGGGATCATGTATTTTGGTGAGCTTCTATCCAAACCTTAATGTTCCCTTGGTTGAAATAAGGTGTATTTTGATCTAGGAAATAGATTAGGAAACTGAACTGTTATATTTTGATTCTTTGAAATTTGATGTTGAAGTCACTGAAGTGTTTCAAACAGGATGTAAATTAGCTTCATATATGAATTTATCCCTGAGCTCTGATTTTTCTTTGTGTATAAACAATTCTCCTGAAATTACTGGGTTTTGTCTCACTCAAAGACAGTGGGTCAAATAAACTCCTCAATGTTTCACCCCCATACTGATCTTTCTTGACGCAAGCTGAAGTTTTTGTTTCACATTAAAAATGAAGGCATCAACCTAGGATTTATAAGTTTGAACATTCCAATACACATCCTTTGCCTCAATATCCCTCAACCATTGCGCAAACCATCATGCCCAATGCCAAGCCAAGTACCCTGTTGAAATGTGACAAGGTTTTTTGTCATCTAGCCTTGATTGTATCATGGAAAGACAAATGAAGACTGCAGAGCAAATTTTATATTAAATACCAGCATTTGACAATGAATATTTGTTGCTCAATAACCAGGAACTGTGGGTCTGACTTGCAGAACTGTTGGCTTAATTATTGCTTTTCCTGAAACAGACTTAACACTTTTTGTCAGTGATCATATGACTTTTCTTTTCAGCTGAGGCTGTATAATCCTGCCTGCTTAACCACTTATTACCAGTCCCTTAGGATTCTTCTAGGAAAGGGATGTTTTCTTTTCTACATGAGAGAAAAAAAGTCTATCCTATGCAGCGTATTGTCCATACAACAATGAAGAAGTTACTCTATGACTCTGAGTATGTGTATATAGTGGTTTTGTAAATCCCTTTGAGCCTAGTCTTGAGAAAGGCAGCTAATCCCAGTAAAAGGGTATTGCTTCATATGAAATATTTGCAGAGCTGTGGAATGCATTCCTCCACCCCAGTTGCCCAGGCTGTTTGCATACTGGGGCTTTGGTTGCTACTATAGATAAACTGCACAAATAAATGAAACCAGCTGCTATTTTACACCCACTAGTTTTGTTTCATTATGTATATGCTTACAACTTCCTCCCCCCTCCCCCAATAGTATATTGTGACTCTCTATTATGGAGACTGTTGTTCCCTTGAAGCAATGAAGATGCATCCTCAAATGCATTGTCTCCTCTACTGCTTTTATGTCTGTGCAACCAAGTTGTAATTCTTAAAGTATGAATCCTTTCCCATTGCATTTGAGCCTACATCATACTGAAGTGTACTGCAGGTTTCAAAAATAACAATGAAGTAACTGATTCCCAATTTTTAATTTTCTATAGTTGTCTGTGTGTAAATTTCTTCCTTTTTAAATACATCCCGAAGGAAAGAAGGAAACTTGCATTAAAATGCTGTTGATTTTCTGTCTTTTCTTTTAATTGTTGTGATTACAAAATACTTTCATGCCCATGAGCTGGAGGATTCTGATTAAGTTCCCACAGAATACAATTACTCACACCTACTCCACCTTACTGCTGTGCTAGTAACTATATCTCATTAGTCATCATTACTATCCACCCAAGCCTTAGAAGCTACTATAATTTGTAATGTGTCACAAAAACTGAAATTTGTTTTTTGAAATTTGAAAAATGACATGAAGGTAAGATACATAGTGGTAACCTGAAGTCCAAGTCTTTTATATTACATCAAATTTTCTTTGCTGTTGCACAAACTCTGCTAGCCCATTTACAGTATGCAGTGGCAATAAAACAAAAGATGGTTTTATATCCTGAATCAGAGGGAAAGGTAAAGGGGGAAATCTGTGAAACTACAGGAATGATTCATCAGTAAGAAGGTTTCAGTGTGCTTTAGGTATTTTTAGGCAGCTTAAGTTTCAGCAGTGAGTTCTGTACTTCGATTTTTTTTTTTTATAGTACTGAATGTATATGTTTAAAAATTGTTTCTTTAAAAATACTATGCTTAAAAAAAACCACAAAAAACACAACTACATGAGATTCATATAAATACTGAGCTTTGACAGGACTGACATGGTTTTATATAGTAATTTGAATTACAGATGGACCAGAAAAAGGAGGATGCCAGTGATCTAGCAACTATGCCATGATACTGCCTCAGAACACTGAGAGGGTTGTTTACATATAATGAACCCTTATCCTGTATGCTGGAACTGCCAGTCAGACTACCATTACTGTAATACAGCATATATATCAGCCCAGAGGGATTTGAGAAGAACCCACCAATTCGTTTTCTTCTAGTCACAATGCAGCCACCAATGGAAGAGCTGGATTCAGACTGATGAAAGGGTAGGAAACATATTATCAGTATGCTAAGCATCGAATACTTTTGAAAAATACATCTCATGGTAAATGCTTCCCCCAAACCTTGTGTGAACTATTTAACACACAAAGACAGGTGATGTGCACTGGCTTTGCCAGCCAGTCAAGATCTTAAGATCTAGCTGTTTCATGCTTTTTTGCCTCCAATTATCTTTCTGGAGTATAGGAGACTGTTCTTAAGGCTGCGCTGTGCAGGAAGTGCTAAGTATGTTCATAAAGGTGTGGCTTAGCTCCCTAGCAATTCCATGGTAACGGGGTGTAGTAAACTAGCCTTAAGTAAAACAAACAGGCTTTGTGGAAATAAAAAGTTGAGAATGTATGCTGTTCACATCCCTTTCATTAAAGCAAGCAGTTAATCTTTGATTGAAGGTGGTGGGCTCCACCTTGTTCTCTTACACCCAACAGGTTCACAAAGGTTGGATTGATTAAGTCTTGTGCTTTCAATACCAATGCAAAGGAATGTTTTTCAGTCATTTTTGCAAGATGTGTTGTGAGACAAAGAGATTAAATTTACATGTTATTTTATCACAAACATATTAAATAAGAGGAAAAGCCCTGTATCATTTATTAAAAAAATTCATCATCCTGTACAGAATGGCTCATCTTACACTGAGAGGTACAGAGCAGAACCCATAATACTGAAAAAAACCTCCACCCTTTGTTATTGAGTCCTTTTGCTGTGTCTTCCCCAAGGGAAATTACGTGTTCTTACCAGGAGTTGACCAGCACAAGTTCAACTCTTACACAAGGCAAAGCAGATTGCTGGTACTTTCATCTGCCTAGCAAGAATTTAATTTATAAAGTGTTCCCTTCTGCAGGAATCTACATGGCAAAAGCACGCTTTTTTCCTACTGTAGAGACACCCTCAGAAAGGGATTCCTGCATAGATAGAAAGTAATCCAGAGATCTGAAGAGACAAGACCTGATATTCGCTTAAGTCTATACAAAGTAGGTGTAAAATGCTACCCAACATGACTCATCTGTGACAGTGATAGCCAACCTGGCTGCCTTTAGTGACAGCTGCAGGTGTTCAGTAGTAACTGGCCATAGAAAAGCTTGATGTGCCCGGAAGCCATGAATTCATGATACTGCAAGGCAACAGTAACCCTCTTGTTTTCCTGATCCCATGAGTCACTCTCTTGTTTTTGCCAGGATAACTGTTTGTGGGACCAACCTCTGAATCAAATGAGGGAATGGATCCATCTTAAGGAATACTCTACCAAAATGAGGCGATGTGTGTTCTGTTTGGTTTTATCTGAATCAGATCCAGCTTTCTGAAACTGGATCAATATTTCAAAGCTGATTCACAGTGTAGTCCCACAAATAGTGCTGAAGAATCAGAGGGGACAATGAGCCACGGGTGGGATGAGAATGAACAGCTGAGGCTGAATGAACAAAGTGTGCCTGAAATTTATATTTATGTCAAACATTTTATTATGAAACCTATAGCTTAAAAGCACAGTTTGTCATATGTGGCAGGCATAACCAACTCCTAACTATTCCCATTCCTTCTGGGGGGGTATGTTTGTTTATAGTGCATACTAGGATTTAATCTACCTAAAAAATAATGAAGGAGTAGATCAGACTCCTCTGCCTCCTGCTCACACAAAGCAAAGCACTAGATATTGGAAAGGAATGGTTGAGAGATAGTTAGTTAAAGTTATGTCCTAGACATCTACTTCACCCAGACCGTTATCAGTATGTTCACTCCACTCACTGTGTAGCCACTCCCAGGATGTGCCGGGCAACTTTCTCTTGTGTATGCCCCAGGGCTCTTCTTTTCCTCACCACCTTATATTTCAATGTAGAAAAAGCAAAATCTTAATGTATGTTAACTGTGTCACACTATAATTGAAATAGTTGAGAAAACCAAGGAATGACTGAGCACAAGGTGACGTTTCCTGTCAAACAAGGGCGTGCCACATTAGCAGAGGGTTGTGGAAAGGACACTTGGTAGTACTGGCACTTCTAAAATAGCTCTGTCACAGTACGTTATCACAACTCCAACTACTGGGAAAGGAAAGGGCAGAACTCATTGTACCCACTTGCCATGTGCTTAGTTATTATCTGTGTTTATAAAGCAATTCTGTGGCTGTTAAATGATAAAATGCACTGAATTGCATCATGTGGCATCTTAAATTTAAAATTTCTGCAGTATGTCAAAGGGAAGAATCTAGGTAGAGCTGTGCTCTGTTTTTTTTTCTTTTTTTTTGCTATTTTTATGTTTTACTTGAATGCATTTACTGACTGTTCTTCTCAGGAATTCATATCACTCTCTAGTATCAGCCAGATGTATCAGTATCTATCTTACTTCCGCTGTATATTCCACAGCATATAAAACCCACCATCAGGCCAAAGGAAGAAGGATATTTGCTCAGCCGTGCTTAGAGGTTGAAGTGAAGAGAGGATTTGTTGAATAGAAACAATGAAATTTATTTGGGTGAGAATTTGATTACTTTACTGGCATAACTGTAACTATATAATACAGTTCAGCGTAAACTAGAGTCTTCCACACAAGCAACTGCATCTAGAGGTGCTGTAGAAAAAATGAGTTATCTTTGTAAAAACTGTAGTTGTTTTATCAAGTTGAAAATGGTAGAGTAGAAGGTACTTTAGAAATTGGCATATTAGGTCTGCTAGAGTCTGGTAGTAACAAGCCAGACAAGACTTAAGTTTTTAAAGACCAGGTAGTTCCAAGACAAAGATGGTAAAAACAAAACACAGAAGTTGTATCAGAGGCCTGGTTCTTCGAGGAAATTGTTCCATCATTGTCATTGGATAGAATAGGACATAGACCATGTTTGAAATCCCCCCCTGAGATCCTCCTAAGTATGTAATAATGGGTGGTGGAAGTGAAGTAGAGCAAAATAAACATAATCAGGATGAAAGAACAAGAAACCATTGAATGATAGGTCTCCCATCATGTCTATTTTGGATGCACGTAATTGCATTCATCAGTTCATTATACAAAATACTTCGAAGAAATGTTTTTAAAGCCTAAGTACTTTGACAGGTAGTTATGTTTTGCTTAAGTTTTGCATTTATATTTTACTTCTATTTATACTGTGGTGAGAAAAAGATGTCTATTAGCATATCTATATGCAGAATAAGTTTAATTACATTATAATGAAGAAACAGGTTAAATATCAGAGCAGCTAAATCAAATAGGAATGAAATATTATAGGAACACACCCTCATTTTTTATCAGGGTTTTTAAGTCAGCTGAGAGCTTGTGGTACAGTCTGAATAAAAAGCCAGAGTTTAGTAATCTGTGCCAACATAATCTCATGAGGCCAATATCAGCCAGTCATCAGTAAAGCTTGAGAAAACATAACTTGCATAAATTCATCATTAATTGTGTAATTCATACAGTTGTTTTTCATTGAGCAATTTGGACTTCCAGTATATAGTCTTTTGTATTCACTTGATGACCAGTTCTTTCATCACTGTTATATTGCAGAATTATCAGCTCTCCATAAGTGGGAGTAGTGTATAGCATGAGGTTCTTTTGATGTAGGTAGTGACATTTACATTTCTTATGTCGTCTAATTGTTTTTTATGTTTGCATGCAAGGTGACTGGAGTTGGATATCCAAAGTTCCAGACGGCTTTGGCTGTCTCGCTTTCAAACATCAGTAATTTTGTGTTTCAATGAACTTCTGAGAACTTTCTAGATCTTCAGTGTGAATGCATTTATGTGTGGGAATATGGTGGGCTGAATATCATCAATTCATTGAAGGAGTGAATACAAAATTCTTTTGTAAAAAGTTAAAGGACTACTGGATTTCCTGTCTTGCTATTCCTGTGACTGGAAGTCTCTGGGTTGGTCTGTTAAATATAAAGGATAAAATGGCCCAAACTAAATGCTTCATGTAGACATCAGGTCATTCTCATTTTCTATTATGAGCAGTTAACCACTTGATCTTTTCACAAGAGGATATAAAGTTTATCCTGTTGAACTTTAAACATAAGGAGTGATTTTGAATTTTATTGTTCATAAATTAATAAGATGATTCTATTTTTAATTGCATTTAAATAGTAGTGAATGAAAGCCAGCATTTTGGCATTTAGCTGTTGCAGTGAATTGTATTATCAATATATATATTTACTCTTTTTGCTGAAGTGTGGTAGTGATGGTAGCAAGGATGGTGGTAGTGGGTTTTTTTCCTTTATAGCTGATGTAACAAAAAAATCATTATATTAAACCTCATCATTAAAAAGCAAATTTTTACTGTTGGATATGCAGTCTCACTGACAGACTTGTAAACTGCTATATCCTTTTAATGCACAAAGCGAAGATGCATTAATAAAATTGTTTTGATCTAACGCTGAACATCAGTTTGCTTAAAAATCTGCCACAGAAATAATATTTTCCATTGAATTTCCATTTTCATATTATACCCAAGACTAATAAAAAAGTGACCAATTGCAATGAAAATTTATTTAGGCAGATTCTAGGGGCAATAAAGCTTCACACAAAGTGAATTTTCAATCACAGGTAAGGTAGATTGAAAGGTTCAGGAAGTACTTGCATATTCACCTCATTAGGTAACAGAAATCATATCACATGGCTTGTCTAACTTACCGCAGCTTAAAGATCCTGTCTCAACTAGTTGCAGTGAATTATTTAAAAATTTAGCAGTGAGATCAGATTGGCCACTTGGAAAAAGCTTCTCATCAGCAATGTACTACAGCTTTGGAACAGGTCATCCATGGAGGTTTGGAATCTCTGCCCTTGGAGGTTTTCAAGATGCAGCTAGACAAAGCACTGACTGGTTTAGTCTAGTGTTGGCAGTAGTTCAGCTGTGGGCACAATGTTGGAGAAGAGGACTTCCAGAGGTCCCCACCAGCCAACATCTCAATGATTCCAATTCCAGAAAACTTTGGTAAATTATTTGAAGGAAAGCATTATTTCTGACGAGAGAAAAATCAAAATTCACTGTGTATTTGTTGTAAACTGTTCCCTTTAATGTAAATCTATAATAATATTAATGAAAGTCACTATTATGCATGCATGTTTGATCTGTCCATAAATTTGATATAAAAGTAAATGCTTATATCTTCAAAAGCCTGATACCTGTATTCTGGAGAAATTTGGCTAAAGAGCATACACCTATATTCCAGTGGGAGCTGAGCACATATAAAACCTTTGTAGGATTAAGACACTGAATTGACTGTCATCCCATGAAGGAGAGAAGCTATGTAAAATAATAGGGAAAGTAATGTCATTTTTATTTATCTAGCCTAGTCACCAATTTTATGTTTTAATTTACCTTTGAGTCAATAGAAATTAAATTCCAACTGAATCAGGATTCTAAGTGAATGCTTTCAGTCTGGCTTGATGAGGCTAGTATCTGCGGGGTAACAACCCATTGGAAACCACCTTTCTGAAGCACTTTTGCATATTGCCGAGCTTTTGTGAATATCCCAACAGAAATTATTTTAAGGCTTCTACGCTGCATTGTAATCATGACAGACCTACCTGGCAGACCAAAAAATCGTATCTCTCCAAACATCTGGACAGCTATCAAAGAACACTGTTAAGCACTTGTTCCCATGCCCTTTCCCACTCATTTGCTGTTAAAGAAAGGATGCCAGAAAATTCTTTACATATGGGTTTATGTTTCAGGAGTTACAGTAAGCTCCTCCTTCAGAAAATATTGCTACAGTTGCTTATAATCCCATCCAGGAGCCAAGGACTGAATGGGTATGAAATCTAAATGTCTTTTCGTGTTTGCTTATAGATCTCTTACGGATCTTTTAAGTGTGTCAGTTCAGTTCTGTGCCAGTTCAATTTGGAGATGCTGAGGCACACAGAGAATTTACTACAGCTATTGTGCAGATAAACACCAAGGCTCCATACTTATTTAATTTAGCATCTCTTTTTCTCAAACCACAGAATAATTTTGGCTAGAAGAGACCTCTGGAGGTCATTTGGTCCAACCTCCCTGCACCACCAGCATGGCCAATTTTGAAGTTATACCCAATTTCAAAGTTAGTTCACTTTTCTCAGAGCATTTCAAACCATTTTACAAGGTTCATCATCATCATCATCATTGTCTTCCTTTTAAATGATGAGTGAAGTATTTATAAGGAAGACAAATAACTCTTCAATATCATACAAGTTTGGAACAGAAGATTGGCTTTTAGCTTCCCTGAAAGGTAATTGAAGTATTGATGTAGAGCTGAATGTGGCCAGGATATTACTCCAGATCTCATATCTCCAAGTTTCATACTCCTTTTATTAGGCTATAAAAAAAACTTCAGTGATCAGGACATTCAGTCCACGTGGCTTTTTAATAATAATGTAGTAAAGGTAAAAGGGGTGGTAGTGTTTTATTTTCTTTTTTTTTTTTGTCTGTGTTTGTCTTGATTCTTGAAACTGGATTGTGTGTATAGCAAGAATGAAATTGTCACTACAGATTTGTCCATTGCAGGCACAATGCATTTAATGAGCTTCTTCAGTGTTCTCATGTGATCAAACTGTAAAACTGTTCTATTTTCCAGTTTTGTTTGTATAATCACAATGCTGAACTTGCATAACAATGAATGTCCATCTTCAAAACCTTTACTCTCCACCCAGTTACATTTATGAGACATTATCCTTGTATAGAGCCTACAGACAAGAACCTCTATAAATATGCCTGCCAGGATTAAAGCTAAAGGTGAGCAGTAACTATTTCAGCAAGATCTTGGTTACATATTAACTTTGCTAATGCTCAGTATACAAGGGCTTGTCCCACATGTTGTTTCAGGAAGTGGATCCTGTTGCTGTTATGTGGAGACATGCGATGGCCTTCCTTTAAATTTTTCAGATCAATAACTTTGCAGAGACTAGTTTTATTAAGGGTTGCATGCAGAGCGGTGGAGGATTGTGGATAGAAGGTGAATGGGAAAACAATTGCATAATCTGATACATGAAAATATCTGAAATCCCAGGAAGGCCAGTGTTGATTTAAATTTTTCTTTTAACCATTTTAGAATATGTTTGAATGCAATTTAGCTAAATAGTTTAGACAAGTTAGTAACAGTAGAAATATATGAGTCAAGATAGTCTAACAGTAGAAACCAGATGGGTCTTCTAGGAAGAGGTACTACATTTTATTAGATGAGCTAATAGAATTGTGAAAAACATACAAGCTTTTGGGCTCACTAGCCTTTAATACCATGCTTAGATTTCAAATAGGTTTTCAAGGGCCTTTGGCATTGATATGAGTAGGACTTCTTTAATTTGACATGTTGCTATAAGTGAATTATGATACTTTTTTCTTTCACATTAGATCCTAAAAGACAATTACATAGGTATTGGCATTCTCTGTGCCAATTCACTGAAACCTGGGAGCATATATGTCAAGCTGGCCAAGAATATATCACGTGTATGATCTTCTCTAGAAATCTGCTAACTATAATCCTGTTTTGTGTGAACTAGTTACATATTAGGCCTATGAAGTGGCACCCTCATGAAAGCAGCTAAATTGTAGCAGGCTGATACTTCTTTCTGTGAAGGTAGCTACAGGTAAAATCTGCATTTACATTTATGTGTACAGACACTGCCTCTCCCCATGTGTATTTGGGAGGAATAGGTTGGAATAAGAGGAACAGTTCTCACCTTGAAGTCAATGTATTTTTATGGTTCTTATTACAGTCTTAAGGAATAAGAATCATCCCATACACAACGAAAAGGCTGTTACACCGTTTCATTACCACTATATCCAAAGGATATAACCAACCAAAAGGAATATGAATGGGTTTTTATTCTACCAAGGACTTCTAGACATGTACTGACAGAGGAAAATAGAGCTGTTGCATAAATTCAGCAATGCCAGCAGATATACTGCTGAAAACATTTTGAATTGTAAATACATATATATATATATTACAGATTGAAGTTTTCATCTCAGAGTGTTTGGGAATTTGCCCTTTCTACAGCAATGATCTATCTTCAGGACTGCTTTCAGGCAGCTGCACAGGTGAGCAGCAGAGACAACAGCTGAGAGGCATTTAACAACTATCTTGTAATGTTCAGTGAGCTACACCTGTGCACCATGAAGTTCTCTGCATGGCCTTTGCCGGGTAAGTACTTGCAACACATGAATTCTAAGATAATTCACATAAGACAGCATACTTGAACTGTAGTTTTCTTTCACTGAAATAAATGGAAACAGTCTTGGTAATGGTGTTAGCATGTGAATTGGTGTTTGCCCAAGGAGGTCCATAATAACCGCTATAATTAAACAATTATAAAATTAGCATGTTAAAAGAAGAGAAAATGTGATGTTAACATTTAAACCCATCAGATAATCACAGTTAAATGTCCAGCTCTGCATTTTCCTATGATAGGCATCAGTAGCTAAATAGCAGCACCATTTTTTATTCAGCAAAAACTGTATTTCAACACAACACTAATATTGAAGTACAAACTGAAGATTTAACAAAGCAAAAGAAAAATTATGACAAGTCTAACTTGCAGCATTTGGCCTTTAAAAAACATTAGTAACTTATCAGTGGTGGCAATAGGAAATATAATAACATGGTCAAAAGAGTTCACAGGCTTTTTGATTTTCCTTTTTGCTTTAAAATAAATTTGAGTTTGACAACATCTCCAAAAATCGTCTCAGCCCTAATGTTACAAATATTACTAGTGCTCCCATTGAGTGGAAACACTTAGAGGAGTATTCTTATAGTAGCTAAACTAGGTGGTGTTTTCCCATTGTAGAGTCTCACCTGTGAAACAGAAAAGAGGTATAGAGAAAAAATGCTAATCTTGGACTTCAGTTAAAGCCCAGGAGATAGTTCTTTACTGAGCAGTTGTAAGATAGAAAATACAGGGCTTTATATTTATATTTTGCAAAAGATTCTAGCTACACACTTTCTCAAAAACAAAAATTATTTTATTAGCACCCACCTTTGTAGACCATATGCAGAAGAGGGCCTAAAATGCAAAGTACTTCCTGCCCATAACACCTCCAAAAGCTCCCGTCTAACACCACACTTTTATTGTGCGTTCACGTTGGCAGATCCGGACACGCACAGCAACGTGCGCAAGAGGCAATTAATTACAAGCAGGTGAAGACGTTTGTGCGTTTCAGAGCTAAGTCATAGATTGTGTTTTCGCAACCGTACGTGTATATTCTTCAGATTTCCAAACCAAAAGGGCACCGGGCGGGGGGCCGCGGGCGCGCATTGCCCGGCGCCAGACGGGACCCCGCAAAACTGAAAGCAGGTAGAGACACTTCCTGCAGGCAGAATTAAACAGAGAGAAAGGGAGTTTTCCTCTGATCTCCCTCAAAAACCAATCAGGCCAGATCAACCAGGCGTTGATTCTCCCTCCGTCCCTCCTACACCTTTTCCAAGGGCCCAATGGCCTTGTCCCCCTGGGAGATTGACTAGAGTCACATGAGCTGCATCAAGGGCAGGTAACTCAGGAGAGGGAGAGGGGAAGGGAAGGGGGGGGGGAGGAAAAAAAAAAAAAAAAAGCCCAAGCCCAGGCTGGGCTTCTGCCATGATGTCAGAGGGAAAGAAACCCACAGCTTGCTAATTTCACCTCCCAATCAGCCCCGGGAAGAAGGAGATCACCGGGAACAGGTAGAGATGCAAGCTTTCTCCATTTTTTTTTTTTTTTTTTTGTCTCGAACACCCTTACCTCCTAAATAGCTCTTTCTCTCCTCTTGATATCGTGACTTCTCGTTCGCTCCTTTCCCCTCTGATCACTTGGAGGTAAGGGGTGAGCCTTGTGGG
Source organism: Morus bassanus (assembly GCA_031468815.1). NCBI lineage: Eukaryota > Metazoa > Chordata > Aves > Suliformes > Sulidae > Morus > Morus bassanus. The sequence continues at coordinate 26,116,186 of CM062573.1, forward strand.
ATTTTTTTTTGTTCTTTTTTTGTTTGTTTGTGTGTCTTTTTTTTTTTTTTTTTCTCTCTCTTTTTTTTGACCTCTGCTTTTGATTGTAGTTGTTTCCCCCTGTGGTCATGACGGCTTCGCACAGTGACTCTTTGGTGGTGTTGTTTGGGGCAACAGCTGGTGCATATGGGGCTAAACTGGGTTCGGATGAGAGGGAACTAATTCTCTTGGTGTGGCAAGTTGTGGATCTACCCAGCAAGAAGGTATGGCTTCGACACGCGGTGCGAGGGCGCGTTCCCCGGGCGCAGGGCGAGCAGGCTCGCCCGGCCGCTCGCCGCCTCCCCGCAGCCGTTTGTTCATTTCACAAATGCACCGAGGGGCAGGGAGGGGAGGGAGCGGGGCCCCTGCCCGGGGTCAGTCACTCCTCGGGGCAGTCCCTCCGCAAGGGCCTTTTTTGTGCCGTTTTAAAGGGAAGAAGTAACTTTTCAAGAAAGTTTGGCCGCTTCCACCCCCCTGCCCCCTCCCCCTTAAAATATTTGTAGCTTCAAATTCGAAGATGTCTGCGGACTTCTGAAGCTTTAAAACAAAAAGCTGCCCTCAGCAGGCTCCAAACGTGCGTGCTTTCATGGGAGCTATCTCAGGGTAACCGTTGGACCCTCTGCGGCCAGCTGCCGGAGACTTTTTTTTTTTTTTTTTTAAAAAAAACCCCAATGTTTGGATAACCTTTAAGAGAATATTGACTTCCTTCAATTTTTAGGCTAATCTGGAAATACGCGCTATCATTTTTTTTTTCCGAAAGCCCTATCCTAAACAAGAACTCTCTAGAGATGAAGGGCTTTGATAAACCAAGCATGACTATCGATTTCATGAATAGATTCATGAAACTGCCTCAATATTATGTGATCTTCCCTTTGCAGTTAACAACTCCCATAAAAATCGGTGCTAACTGCAAAAGGCGTCACACAAAAACCGGCTCCTCTCCGGAGCGGAGAGCGTGGCTCTCCTGGGTGGGAGGGAAAGAAACCGAGGCAAAAGGTTTCGATTTGTGAAATCGACAAATGCTTTTGCTCATTGCGATTGTTATCGGGAACGTGATACTGCACCTTTCTGATTTTTCTGCAGTCTGAACGCATTGTTGAAAAGAGCTAATTCGATTGTCCCTCACTTCTGCCCATCGTTTCTTACATGCTTTTAGGTAGGGACGCTACACAAATCCCTGGTGAAAGCAGACAATTTGGACTTAAGTGACCAGTGTCGCGAAGTGAGTGGCTTAACACCAGAGGGATTGGGCAAAGCTGAGCCACTGGACCGGGTTCTTCAACAGGTGAGACACTGCTCTGGGGAGCAGGGGCTATTTGGGGTGAAGCTTGGGGACAAGATTGAATTGATTTGATAAAAGAAATAGACTTTAATTTTGCCTTTCACTTTGAAATCACTAGCGAGCTTTTGTGCTTATTTTGAAGCTAACCCAAAGAGACCTGAACCATTTGAAAAGGGAATCCCATAATTCTGAAACAGTTACGTACAATACCAGAGTATTTGAGCTGATGTCCTTGGAAGATCTGGCTTCTGATTATTTTGATGGGTCTACTTTTATTCCAGATTTCTCTTACTCAAGCCTTAAAAGAGTAGGCCGATAAAAGCACTACTTAATTTAGCAGTGCTAATCAAACTTTCAAATTTCAGATAGTATGTTTTAATCTACAGGTTCGCTGCTATAATGTCTATTAAAAAACTTGACCTTTTCTCATTTGTTATTCTTAAAGTTAATTGAAATCTTCAAATCTATACTTATATAAAACCTCAGCTGTGCTTGTTGTGTATCGCTCTTTTCCAGATGAGCTTAATGACTTTAGTCATTATAAAGTGATTGGGTTTTTCCTTACAATTTCTATATTTTGCTCTTTGGCTTGCTTAATATCACACTAAGACAGTAAATCTGTAAATTTGTATGATCCTTGCAGTTCAAGAGGCCCTAAGTTACCTAAAAAACTTTGATGCAAGAAGTGTACACATACGCAGTTCCTGAAAGTTTGCTTGCTTTCACTGTCTTCTCTATATACAAAATGTGCTTGAATGGAAAAATACAATGGTGCATTTTTGTGTAACATATAAAACTGGCTTTCCACACCTTGTCTGAATCATTCATAGGTGTGTTTCAGCAAGAAACTTGCTTAGGCAGTAGAACAGGTTCGTGTTGCTGTAACTTCTGGTGACACAGATAACTTGGCAGACTAGGTCCTAAACCCCTTTGATACTGGATGGTTAACACTTCAGTCTCGACTGAATCTTTGAAAATAGAAACGTGTAACTTTTATGGGTCTTAAAATCTGTCAACAAATAGCATTTATTTTAGTTGCACTAGTTTTCTAGAGTCCAAGACCAAGAGGTGATCTTTTTTTTTCCCATACTTTCCAAATAACCCCTGAGAAAATGTGCAGCTGCAGGTTTGATCTTGTCCCAGATCTTGCACTAAAGACATCTGGAACAGCTTAGCCTAGTACACTCTGTTTACCTTTATAACAGACACACTTTAATTATACTCAATACCTTATGAGAGATTGTATCTTATTGCTGTAAATTGCACTGTAGGTGGGTCTGCTTTAGCGAATAAAAGGAAATATTACCTTTATGTGTAGGTGGGTAGAGACTCTTGAAAAACAACAAATTTCTTCCTTTTTGTTTGGCATATCTGTGCAACTAAATAATGATTTTGTTGTTAATTGTTGGATGCCAGTTGTGTTGTGGCCAGTTCCATCACAGGACTTCTGGAACACACTTTACCTAAGCTCACCTCCCTTCCCCTCTGTGTGTCCTGACTCCATGGCAGTTAGGAGAGAATTAATTCCCACTTGCAATGGTGGCAAAAAGCAAAATTCCATATTATTTAATAGTAGATCCTTTTCTGCATTTTTGAAGATAAGTCCATTAAATATTTTAAATGCATCTTGTATTTTAAGGATGAGTCAGGTATTTGTCAACAGATTTTTTTTTTTCCTCTCAGTTAAGTGTTTTGATTAGCAAAAGTACAAGTGGGTGAAGTGGTTATTTGAAAAGGAGGAGGAAAAGGAAGTAGACTTGTACCTTGATTTAAGATAATGTTATAGAGTATGTGAAATTAGCTTTCCACACCCTCTTTGGATTGCGGTAGAAAATCTGATGATGCAGCTGAAAATCGCTCACTTCAGCACACATCTCAGTCACGTAAATGAAAGTTTCAGTGCCTGCTTTTGGCTTTTGCCTTGGGTTTGCAGTCTCTACACATAGAGGAAAGTGAGAATTACTAAGCACAAATCCATTGTAACTTTTATCCATGCTTCAGAGGTCTCTCCCAACCTCAACCATTCTGTGATTTGTAAATGGTAAACAGTAGATCTGCTACTGTGGGTCTGGAGTTCTTCCACTGACCACAGAAAGCCTCCTTCTATTACTGTTTCGTTCACTTTCCAGAAATGATAGGGTCTACCAAAAGCCTGTCATCTGTGGTTAAGTCTCTACTCTGCTTGCTTGTAACAAAAGCACTTCAACAATTGATGCATCATTTCAATTTTACTTAATATTCTTACAGTGTTACATCTCAGTTGACTTACTACTTGGGCTTATCTTAAGAAATATTCTAAAATAGGGCTCCCCACTGACATATTTTTGCTGTGTAATTTTACAAAGTGAGGTTCTGAAGCACAGTGCCCCCAAATAACCAAGCTGTTTGCTGCAGCGTATGTTCTATATGTTTTGCTACAAGTTTTTAAATACTGTGCTTGTCCAGGGTAACAAGCATTGGATTCCACGGATGCTAGTGCATTTATGGGATCCAGCTATATTTTCTGATAGGTGATGTGCAATGTTTTGATGCCATGCTTTGGATGGGGAGGGGAGCTCCTGGTAATGGATGAATATTAGGGGAATAGTTACCTGAAGTCATAAAATGTGTGCCCTCTGGAAGCAGTCTGCTTGATGTATTTAGTTCAAAATGGCATTAATAACTTACCTCTGTTGTTGGACCAATAATGGTGAACTTATAGCTGCTGACTGAGATGTGTTGTTGTGGTTGCAGAATGAGTAGAAAAATGTGAGGATTTTTTTAACAAATAAAGTATAGGAGATCTCTTGTTCAAGTGTGTATTTGGAATGGTCTTGAGCCTGTGATGTAAGCGTCTAAACATGCATTACCTACACTACTTACTAGAAGGAATAGCTTCCTATGTTTCTTCCTGCATTATTGGGACATTCTTGCTAGGTTTCATTGTTCAGATCCTCAAATGACAGGACTGGCTTATTTAGCATGTTATTTATATTTTTCTAAGTAACTGCTCGAGGTTTATGGTTTCCCAGTTTCCAAGCTTTTAAGGGAGAAAATTATTTTCAGGTTGCTCTGAAACCTTGCAGGAATGGAATCTTGCTTTTAGAGAGCAAAACCAAAATTAACTTTGCCTTTCTCTCAGCCCCATTACTCTGTCATCAAAATGCTGATATCTTCATGTGCTTCCCTGATTCTAGCCATGGAGGTTCTAAGTTAAAGATCGAATACTAAGTTGAAAGTGTGGATTTCTTAATCCTTCCCCTACTGACTGAAAACCTGGCTGAATCAGCATGACTTGCCTTAAGACATATTACTTTCCTTTTGCAAGGCAATATTTGCATGTCTCCCTGACAAAGAATAAGTCTAAGAAGAGCTAATAATTTTGCAGAGCTGTCTGCAGTATTTAGCTGTAATTACCGTCTTACTTTGAACGATATACATAAAAAGAGAGAGGTTCTCATGAGAGCTGGGTCTGCTTTTGGACCTATTGTAAGCATCCAGATTTCATCTATGGATTGACATTTAAGTATTAAAAAATTGTTTGAAAGACTGCCCTAGTCTTGCTGATCTTTCATTGCATTGTACATTGAATCCAGTACATCAATGATACATTTGATTCATATTCTTAAACATAGAAAGACAAAGCTGGGCCTTTTTTCCCCACACTCTCCTAGACTGCACAGATTGAAAATACTGAGGGGGTGCCACTTCATCAGGTGATAGCAAATTCAGTTCTCTAAAGCATGTTTGGATGCCTATTGATCATCCAGCTGCGCTGCAGGTGCAATTTATTTTCTTACGTATCAACAAATTCAGCAAGAAACAAGCTGGTTAGATGAGCATTTGGAAACAAATGGGATGGGGGGAGAGGTGGAAGAACCAGTGAATTCCTCTAACCTGATAAACCGGTTACAACTTTTTTTTTTTTAAGAGAAACTTGTTCTGCAGCCTCTTCTTCACAAAGTGCTAGCAGAAAGTTTTCTTGGCTCACTTGCCAGCTGTCACACCTTCATTTTGGATAAATGATTTTTTGATTTTTTTTTTTTTAATACACCTCTGAACTTCCAGACTGCAGAAAAAAGCCTGAAAATGCAGGGTGTGGTTGTTTTTTTTTTTGTTTTGTTTTGGTCTCATAGTTGATCTTCCAACCTAGATTATTTGGTGATTGCATCATCTCTATAAAACTCCTAACAGAATCTGTATTTTGGAATATTTGCTGGGTCTGAGTTCTGAAGTTTTGGAGCAGGTGTTTGGCAAACCTTTGGCAAAGTGTTACTGAGCAGGCTGTTTTCTCCACAACAAATACTTAGGGTGTAGTTTCACAAGGTTTGGCTTCAGCAGTGAAGCCAGCTTCTTTCTTGCCCCTGCACCATACTTTGCCATCTTTTTGTTGTGTCAGTAAAACTCTTTGTGAAGCTGTGCTGGAAACAGGATCACTGAAATGAGCAGGTAGGGTGGGAACTTCTAAGCTGCTTTGCTGTCCAAGATCACGTCTCATGAAACTACACCCTTTGGTTGTATTTTCATGATCCAACATGTTTGGCGATACCAGCTTAAAGTATTTCTGCCCCCGCATTGTGTTCTCAAGCTGCAGTTGTATGAAAACTTTTTAGTGGCACCTTTCACTTAGGTGTTGCTACATGGACCTCCCTCACCTGCACTCTAGTGATAAAAAAGTTTTTTGGGCTGCATGTTAAACTGGAGCAGGGCACTGTTCTGAGTTAAAAACAGTTCTGGTTTGGAGTGGTTCTGTCTGATGTACAGTGTGGCGGATTAGGTAGTTTTTCTGAGGGCAGCCATAGCACCAAAGTGTGGACAAGCAGTGTGGGTGAAAGGAGGGAAATGTTTTAAGACAGGTTGGCCACCAAGAAGTTTGTATTGTGAAACTGTGGCCTTGCTTTGGTATCAGCAGTGAGTGATAAGGATTTCCTGACAGACATGAGGTGGCCTTCAGGTTGTCAGGGCAGGTAAGCGATAAACTCCCGCTCTTACAGAAGGGCTCAGTGTATTGTGTGCATGTAGCCTTATGCAGGGTTCTTACTATGTATTAGCATCTAATAGCTTCCTATTTCCATTGGTAAACTTAGACGAACATTGGTTAAATTATATTTGAATCCTAATATTGGAATATCGTCAGTCTGTATTGTGGGGAAGTAAGGATGTGCTAATGCTTCCTTGTAGCTGCAGGCCGTTACAATGGGGAATTTTTTTTCTTTAGCAATGAAAATGGATGGCTAACTCTTGTTTCAGAACCCTAGTTGTAATTCTGTTGGTGATGGTATAGGTAAACTACTTTGCCCTTTACAAATCCTCTGTGCTACCCAGCTCCCACTACGTTATTATTGAAACACTCAAATCTGTTCTCTCAAAAACAGAGAAAAGTTAATAGCAGAAACAGTTCCTCTGTTATGTATATTATATATATATGAATATACTTACGTAGATCATGTGAATGCATTTGTTATTGGCAGCATTTATGTTCTGCTAGGTTTTGTGGAAAAGCAATAACCTTAATTTCTCTAAAAGCTGCAATGCTTTCATCTGAATTCCTCGAGTATTCCCTTAAACCTTGCTTTGTTCCTATGCTTGGGTGCATTTCACTTCAGAATGAGCAGAGAATTAGATAAAGGAAATTGCCTAAAGCTGCATATTATTTTCTTTGCAAGCATGAAAATGTGAAAGTCTTGGCTAGCTGGTCTATCTTTTCTTAAAATTAGAAGTGCTAATATTCATTAGAAGTTCATAACTTGGCCCAGTGGTTTGAGGATGAGCCTGAGTAGACTTTATGATAGTGGATGCTGCTGCTTGTTCTGGTGAAGTTAAACAGTAACATTAAATCCTTTACCAGGTCTGGGTGGATGAGCATATATAAGAAAATAAACTTTACTATGACCTGCCCAGAATAGCTTGAAATGCCTGTCTTCACACAGTATGATGTTGTGCAGTGTTGGAAAACTGCGTCACTAGCACATTTGGATGTTCTCGCAGCTATATTATGTCTGAATACCTGACTTTCTCTTGAAATTGTGCTTGCAGCTTTTTTTTAAACACATTGGAAGACAGTAAAACACAAGGTAGAAGCCTTTTAACGCAGAGTGCTGGATTATATGGTCCTCAAAGGCTTTGTTTGAATTTTTTTCCTCTAACTTGCTCTAAGTAGCTACTGAAAAAGTCACTGGAAATGTGTTAATGAACTATTTTCAGGGTTTTCAAAAATGGCTGAGGAATAATAAATAAGGAATAAAGGATTTGTATTCTACCATTTTGACAATAAGCATATATGCAGTGCTTCCACCAGTTCTTACATGTTAACATGGAAGCAGCTTAGAAAACTTTGTGTGGATACTCTGGATTGTCTGCAAATCTCCATTGGTTCCCTCTTCCTCTGGTAGCATTTTATCTAGTTCTTGCCACAGTTTTTGAAAGGGTTGTACAGTTCTTGCATGTGTGTTGGTTTACTTAGAACCTTTTCCTTTAAAAAAAAAAAAAAAAACAAAACCACCCTTAAGTTATATGCAGAAGGTCTTGGGTAGCTAAGTGCTGCCAAATGAGGGCAACGTCTCTGTCAACGTGTTGCAGCACTTCTTTGCTGAACAGTGAGGTTTAAGAGTGACGCATAGATGCTGGAATTGATATTGCTAGCAAAGCAGTGTTGTGGCCAAAACTAAAAATGCTGATTGGAGATTAATACTTTTTTTTAGCAACATAATGTCAGCCCTGTTTTTTTTATAATTTCTGTGGTTAAAATTGGAACTTTTATGTCTCCTAATTAGAAACATAAACAGTAAGTCTCCCTCTTCCTCACATTCGTGTCTTTTGCCATCTCCTCTCTGCTGTGGAAAAGTGTTTTTTTTTTTTTTTTTCTTCTTAATAGTTGCTGCTTTGCATAAAAGCTGCAGAGATATCATGTTTTTTTTTTTTTCCTTCATGATCAATATGTTAGCCACAACCCTATTTCAACAAAGGAGGAAAATACTGATACTCTGAAAGGCAACTGCATGTGTGTGTCCTAAGAAGGTACTGAATCAGAAGTCATGTTTGCTCTACAAACTATTTTTTAGCGCTTTGCTCTGATATATCTGTGTTGATGTTCTTTAAACTGTTCACAGCTTACTCCAGTATACTTCTATACAATACTCCCTCTTCTTGCTTTGTTATAAACAGTTGTTTTATTAATCTGTCCTTCATTCATTAAATTCACATGCTGTGAAGGTAGATGTGAGTTATAAGAGATATGTTACACAAAAGGTATTGGGAATTGAAATTTAAATGCTCACCACCTGTGATGAGTGACAAAACAAAATAAAAAAAAAACCCAACCCTGCCACCTCTCCCAAACTTCCATTTAAAAATATTTTGGTTTTTCTTTCCCCCTGCTACCTTTCTTTGTAGACCTGCAGTGGGCAGAGAGGGGTGAAAACTGTGAGAAATGGATATTGTGTTAGCATGAAAATATTGTAAAGAAACAATTTTAAGATTAAGAAACAGTTGTATTCTCTTTCACAAAAACTTGGCCCCTGTGATGATTTTGGACACCTGTTAGCTTAAAAGAAAAGGTTCTATTACTTAGAGCTCTAGGGCAGTCTCTGAATTGTGTTATCAGTCTTACTGAATTGAAATCAGAACTTAATTAGTGGTGTTTCAATTCTCTGGCTCCATTCTCTGGCTCTAATTCTAGAGAAGTGTAAGCACGTGCTTTAACATTATAATGCATTGTGTAGACGTTGGCAGTGTGTGAAATTAAACGTCTTTACAGAAATTATGGCAGAATTACTTACCTGATAAGAAATTCTGTTGCAGTGAATTGCACTAAGAGTAAAGTAGTGCTATAGTATGCAACTTGGAAAATAAAAGTGCAAAAACCACTGTGGAGGTTTTGCTTTGTAAGTAGATCTTAATTGTAGCTGTGTACCTGAAGGGCTGAAAGTTAATTTAGGAGTCCTTTGCAGCTGAAGAGAGACACAAAACAGTGTATAACACATCAAACCTCTTGAATCCAGTAACTGTTGAATTGGAGGGGGATGCATGAGATGGAAAACTGGAAAATACATAGCAGTCACAAGAATATGGCTGCGACAGAGTTCTGGGGTTTGCTTGATTGATTACTTGAGTGTATTAGCCAATGTTATTTCTTACAGCAGAATTAAACTGTTACAGGATTAACTTGTGCTTGTCGTAAAGCATGTGAAATGGCACCATGTAAATATTAAGTGCAGGAGAAGAAAACTGCTGCTCTTTTAGTATGCTTAAAGAAACAAAAGAAAGTATAAACCAACCCCCTCTTCCTACAAACCTCAGACACAGAATTGATCACAAGAAGCTGTGTGACTTGCTTCATATTCCAGACAACTCATATCAAGTCTTTTCAGTCCTAATGAACTCACTTTGGAAACAAGAAGCTACCTGAAAGAGGGGATGTAGTCCTATAAAAGGAAGCAACATCTAAATAATGTCACCATTAATGTCCTTTTTTACATTGGGCAGGTCTGAGTCCCATGGAAGGCGAAGTGTAAATTCTGATCTTACTCAGTTATGAACTGCTAAAATCTTAGAGATAATAATTTCTTACTCTCCTTTTTCCTTTTATCAAACATAATCAATTCCTGATGCATGGGGTTGCTGCCCTAATCTGTGACTTTAACATTTCAAAGATTAAAGGCAAGCTGATTTAGGGATCTACTTCTACTTCTCATTTATTTTTTTGTGAAAGCATGTTGAACAAGAAAGGGGAAAACTCCCATTTCTGAAGCAGAGTAGAGCCAGTTTATAAGTTTGACCTTTTTTTGCTGATATTTGTAAGGGTTTCAGCAAGGATCACTTGGATTCTTATATAAGCAAAGATATTTCATGGATCTCAAGGCTGTTATTCAGGGAAGTCCATGCCTGTGATATTCTTACAGTGTAAGTTTAGAGGAGAGGTAGGAGTATGAGAGAATCTTGAAAGAAACCGAATTGCGGATAATAGGTATGTCTTCTTTCTTTTTATGTCTCCTCTTCTTTTTACTTTCGCTGGATATTACTACAAAAACAACCTGAAAAACAAACCAATAGAAAAAAATGCTTTAATTTTGCAGGTATTGGCTATTCTGCTACAACTGGTTAAGCTTGCACTACAAACAATGAGGTAGCGTTGAGTAAATAGAGCAGTACCATGCATTACAGTCAGTAGAGCCAGTGCTAAAGATCACATTGCTAATGAAAGTTTGTCCTTGAAACAGAGGTAAGTGGGAGTGGGGGAGGTATAGAACACTGAGAGAGAGCTTGTGCTTAAATCAAGACTTTATGAAATATTGCACTCACGGCATTAATTAAAACCTAGAGTTTGGAAAGTATGTTCAACCTTGTTTTTCAGGCTGTAATGACTTGCTCTGTGAGTTGAGCTGATAGCAAGCAGCCCGTGAGGACTGTGAGGCACCATTGTAATTCTGCTTGAAATGTAGGTAAAAGGTTGACAAAGTATGGATTTTTTGCATTACTAATATTCAGAGTTTCCTTTTGCTTAAAGACAGGCTCATGAATAATCTATGCTAACAAATGCTAAGGTATTCTGCAAGATATGCATTTTTTTTGCATTACTTTGTTGTTTTTGATAGCTAGTGGCCTCTTTCATACAGGTTAATTTAAAGGTGAAAACTTAATTTATCTCAATAAGTGTTTCCTTATTTAGCAGTTTCCTGACACATAATATAGTAGTAAAGTAAGTCCAGAAACTGAAATTCTTATGTTGCTAGACTGGGGTGCTTTATCTTACACAAGGCTAACTTCAAGTACCTTATTTGTGAAGTACTCTGCATATTTCAACACTCTCCTATTAAAACAGATTGTGCTTTTGAAGATAAAAGCTGTGACCTGACTGCTGTGACATTTAGATGGCCTGAACCATGGTCTTGCCTTTTATGCTTAATGCATTACCTGAATTAGATACTGTAGATACTATAGCAGGAAAGCATGCAAATAATCTGGTGTTGCAAACTTCCATCTAAGAAATAATTAATAAAAAATGGTCATAAAATGCTCAAGTGGCATGACTTGGACAGATCTTTTGTCTTGGCAGAAGGTTAGATTTTTGCATTCTTTCCTAGGAAGAATTAAAACTTCTAGTTAGCTGTTGTTTACTTTGTTGCTCAAAGACCCAGGCCCAATTAAAATGAGCCAAAGAAAGAAATAATGTGGAAGTTTCAACCTTAACACAGTTTATCACAGTCCTGAGTGACAATGGTCATTTTTCTATGCTCTACAAACTGTCACTGGACAGACAAAGCATGACAACTGCTGCTCCATTTCTGTATTTCATATTCTACCTGTTGCTGAACCATGCTAAACAAACCTATTCTTATGCAGAAAATTAGCTGTAGGCTACCCTCACCTAAGCTGAAATTTTCCAGTCCCTCGATGTAATTCTGAAGGAGTATGATGAATTTTAAAGTACTTTTCTATTTTATGTTGAATGGAAGAATGTGATAAACTTGAGGAGTACCTTCCATTTTTCTCCCTTGAACTCTTGAGTCATTATAAGAGGTATATGTAGGCTGTGTGCCTTCCTGAGTTGAGAACTCTGTGGTGACAATGAGGAGGAGGACAGGCTGGTATTACTTCCTGGAACTTCAGCTTCCCAGCAAAGTAAAAGATAAAGGTGGATATCTTAAATAGCTTTAAAAATATAATTCTGTATTTTTTACTACATCTTTTGAGATTTGTGATGTTTGGAATTTTATGGCAGAACCTCAAATATAGGATAATTGAGACCTTAACCCTGTTACCTTTGTTAGCTCATGCCATGGGCAGAAAAGAATTAGTTTCTTTCTATGAGAAAAGCAACAATGTGAGTTTATGTCTCTACAGACACCCAGTGTAGGTGAAACTGTTTTGAAACAGCAGCAGAAGCAGCAGGATGTGTGGTACCTGGTTTGTAGTTGTTGGACCTCTATTGAGGAAAGAATACAAAATGACGACAAGATTAGTAGCTAGTAAGAAGCAACACAATATACTTGAGGAGAAGACAGTCTGCAGTTCAATGCCATATCCTGCATCTTCTAGAGAATGAGGAGAGCAAACCTGCTCTTACACTTGCAAATTCCCAAGTTGGGTGGAAACTCTGACTGGTTTTGGATAGTATGTACATATGTGTGTCTCCCTCTTGGGTACATTTAGGGTGGCCACTGTGACTGATTACTCATTCAGTTATTTAATAGAGTTTATAGTACCTCAAGAGGCATAAGGTGATATGTAACTTGACTGGTCATATTGAGCACAGTTATATTGTCTGTGGCATGCTGGAAATGAAAACCATACTTCTGTCCAGGCTAGTCTTCAGTCACTAAATAATCTTGGGCATTAGTGTTCAGCAGAGCAAAAAATTGCTTTCCTCTTAATAGGAGAAATCAAACTGGCAGTGTTGGTTTTGAACATTTCTGGCGAGTGGACCTGGGCTGCCCCTGTTGTCTTCTGCAAGTTTCCCCTGCAAAGAAATAAAACCAAGGGGCAATTTCTTTTCCATATTTGTGTCTGAATAGTATCTAAATACAGTAATTCTTCCTATTTTGCTACAAGGGGAAAAAAAAGTTAGCTGCAGTTTGTGGCTGCACTCTGGCTTATACTTTTTTCTTTTTTTCCATAGAACAATTTCAGTACAAGGTCACCGTGTATCCGTTATCAGCCATGTGGAATAGCAGTTAACAGATGAACAAAGACAAGGGCTTACTATAGGATTCTCTGTTTAAAAAGTTACCTGGCACAATAAAGGGTTATCATACTTGTAAATACAAATGAAATGCAGTCTGTGCACCTCCCAGTAGTATTGACATGCTTTAAATTCCTCCATTGCATGTATAAGGCGGACATTATCACCACGGTTTGAAGAGTGAAGGAGCAGAAAACTGCCCATGGAGAGTATTACAAATAACCTTCATGGTGCAGGGTCTGAGGCACAAAGTCCAAGTGAAAATATTTCTTGAAGTTGACATGTCATGGTATGTTGAATGTGTTCCAGCTTTGTATACCAAACCTATGGCTTGTTACTCTCGAGGTTTCTCATGCTGTATTAGAACCTTTAAGTCTTAAGGTAGACTTCAGGGTTGCTGGAAATTTGTTTTTCAGTGGTGCTTGCTTATGTTTTGGTGGCAGAAAATTCTGTTAATAAAATTTGGCTGCATCTCACCTCTTGATTTCCTCCCCTTCCCCCCCACCCCAGACAACATGTCCTTCCCCAAATACCACCAAGACTAACTCCGCCATGTCTACGCTATGGTGGCATTGATAGATAGTTAGTGTAGCTGCAGAGTAGGCAAAACAGAGAGTCCAAAGAGATCAGAGAATCAGATGATAGCTGAGGTTGGAAGGGACCTATAGATGTCATCCAGTCCAACCCTTGAAAGCAGAGTTGGCTAGAGCAGGCTGCCAAGGGCCATGTCCAGTTGCGTCTTGAATATCTCCAAGGATGGAGACTCTGCAACTTCTCTGGGCAGCCTGTTTCAGCATTCAACTGCTGGAGATCTCCTTTCAGGAACTGCACCTGCAACAATATAATTGTTTTTGGGTGTTCTCTGGCAATAAATTGTAGAGAACTTCCTGTAAAATCAGACTTTGAGGGAAGAACTGCAATATCTTTGCCTGTTGAAGCAGAACTTGGGGTAGAGAATCTTCAGAGACACCTTTTTGGAGATTGTAATTTGTTTTCCATCCTTCTCTTATCTGAAAGAAGACAGATCATTGCTTGTAGCATAGAACATATGACAAAGAATGACCCAAACCAAAGGCCTAAAAGACAGTCTAAAGCTCTAATGTAGTGAATTACAGTAATGTCTAATAAGTAATGATGATTTTTTTTTTAACACAAATAAGACTGGATGTCATACATGGTTATAAGCAGTACGGCTTTAGTCAAAGTAGATGTGATGTTTGTTGCAAACTGGTAGTATATATGATGTTAATATAGGAAGTATTCAGTCTCTGCTGGGAGAGCTACAATTAGAAAAGTTTAACATCTCTCTTTTTCAATTGACAATTCACATATGGCAAAGTGTGAAAGTATGCATGAGAGTGAACTCTGATATTTCTGAATTGAAAAAGAAGTGCTTTATGTGTTTGCTATGTAAGTTGTTTCTACAATAAACCACTGTTATATATGTGCAAGCCTATAGATCTTATAGTATTATTGATTTGTTTTGGTAAATTCTATTCGATGATCTGTCTGATAGACTATCAGCTGTAGCTCTCAAACTTCACTATGCTAATAAAATGTAACAAATTTCAGGACTTAAAGAAAATGTTGAAATATAGTGAATTGAAATTTAGAAATAATTTTATAAATTTAGAAAGTCTGAATTATTAGATGTGCCAACATGAAAGCTCAGCTGATCAGATGAGATTTTTAGTACTATAATTTGTGTCACCATACATAATTCTACACGTAAACATACACGTGTACACAGAGATACATATATCTGTATATTAGAGCTGCCTGACTGTAATGATTTCTATGCTGCCCACCACCTTTTTTCCTAATAATTCATTACTGGACAAAGTCTTTTATGTAGGTAAAATAATTTCCAAAAAAGAGATCTAAAATAGATTTCTAGCTTCTGCCTCACATGGAGTTGTGTGCTGATCAGTGTGGAAATTTTATTCTTGATTTCTTAAAATGAATATGGAAAAAAAAGAACATGTGCTTATTTTCCAGGTTTGAGCAAAAGAGATGTAAGCAGTTGACATTTATGTGCCTCAGATAAAACATTTTTTTGTCTCAAACAGTGTTTTTCACAGAACTGTGGAGTATATTTTCACTTTCTCTAGGACAGTTACATATTAGCAATAGGAGTTATTTAAGCTCAAAGGAATATATTAATATATGAGCCTAGGTGAGCCAAAATAACTTTTCTATGAAGTTATTCCTGAAAGTTTTCCTCTTAATAATGACCAAAAGATGTCACTCCTGAATAAGAGGGGATATTTTTGTGGTTTGGGTTTTTTTTGGTGTTTTTTGTTGGTTGGTTGGTGTTTTTGTTGTTGTTGGTTTTTGGGTGTGGGGTGTTTTGTGGTGTTTTGGTTTTTTTTTTTTGCAAAAGACTGATCTAGAATGCTACAGCTGTTCAAATTCTTTTGACAAGATTTATTCCAAATGAAGTATCATCTATCTGTCTCACGCCTTAATTTTTGGCTGTACCATGTGTGATTTGTCCTCCCGCCGAAGTCTAAAGGTGGCATAGAATTCAAAATGAGCACTTTGTGATGTGCTAATTTGGCAGAAACTTGATCATGTATTATTGTAAAATTACCAAATTGTTATCGCTGGGCAATTTAGTAACATGCCTGTTGATACCACTGATTTGAAACCAGGTCCCCACACTGTGAGGAGCATCCTTTGTGCAAAGAATATTGATAAATCTAATAACTCATCTTTCTACTTGGGAATAGATGCATGTCTAGCTTAAGCATGGACTACAAGCTAAGCTTCTTTCTGGATTTTTATGTTACACTTTAGCATAACATTCCAGACCTGGTTAAATTGCAAGGATGCTTTAAATTCTGAAGCTTTGTGAATAATTTTGTGTCTTGGCTGGTGCTGTTAGCTGTGATGGGTCACTAGGGCTAAAAGAAGCAAAACAGAGAAACTGTGTGCATCGCTAAAGGAAAGGATCCCATTTTGAAGACACACAGGGAGCTGCTGGAGGTCTGATAAGTATGAAGCAGCCAAATTTTCCATTATTTCTCAGAGGTGAATTAAAGACAGAATCCCCAAGAGTATCCGGGTGTTTTAGAAATAGTTCAGTTAACAGCATGGATGCATTCTGCAACTGAATTATCTCAGTATTTCATTACCATGCCAAGCACAGATACAGTGCAGATGCAGTGGCCTTTCTCAAGGATGAGAGCTATTTTTAGTTAGGGAAATGGGAATATCCAAATAGCCAGAGGTTTATTTTAGTGCTTCATGCATCATAACTATAGAAAGAACTTAATGAGGAATCTTCTTGTTTCTCTAAGATCCACAGCTTTGTTCAGTTAAGGCAACACAAAGTGGGCTGTGGCATTTCAGCCACTTGGGATTCATTTGCAGAAAACACAGCAGCTTGTGCTGGCTTTCATCCAGCTTTGCTGCTGGCGAAACATGTCTCTTCTCTTCGCTCTCTTTGTACTCTCAGCTACAGGACCAAAATCCTGTTTAGCCAGTTTTTCAAACTGGTGCTTAAACTCTGTCCTTCCCTCTCACCACCTTTTTTCTAAGAACTGTTTTAGGTTTCGTGGAGGTAGATGTACAGAGCAGCTTGTTTGATTCTTCCTCTTATCTCTGTTCAGTTTTTAATCTCAGTATTGAGTTATTGAATGTGTTCCTTTAAATATGGAGTGATTCGTCAGAGCCCTACTAGAGAGAGTGATCTGGTGGAATAAGCAATAAAGGGTGGAGGGTGATGCCAATACACTGTGGTTATTACAGTTGAAATGAGGGCTGGTTGCAAGATGAAAACAGTGGTAATTAACATTCTGTATAACTCTGTTGCTATGGAATGAGTAGATTAACAGGGGAGACACAGGGTGTGTGAGCTTGGTGGAGGAAGTCTTAAGGTGGGGCAGCTTTGCATGCTAAAGTCGGGGAGTGCTATGGAGGGCAGCATGAAGATGAATGACAGGACGTAAATAGTTGAGAGGTTTTTATTAGTGGAGTGAAGGAGACGTGGATGGAATTTACGAAATGACAGAGTCATGGACAGGTTGTTCAACATGTGAGACAGAAAAATGTAATGTAAATCTGGCACTGGTCTTAACTTGTCCTTAGCTTGCTACGTTTGGGTGTATGCTGGTTCAAGGTTGTTTTGAGATGCTGCCTGAAATTCATAGTGTGAAAAGAGAGGCTGAAGATGTCTTTTCCACGGGAACTCTGAATTGCTTAACTTACATTTCAATGTGGCTTTATAAACACATCTGCATTGGTGGCTTTCACTCCTGATACATGTGATAGGCTGTATCTATTGCCTGAAAGACTTAAGGGTCCAGTGTAATGTATAGTAATGAGAGCTGGTCCACAACTATGCTTTTCATACTTACCCTTTCCAGAATTTGGAGACATCTCATGTGGATGAAAGAAGCCAGCTCAGGCTAATCTCAAATATCTGTCGTTCCTCTGTGACAGTGTTATGCTTGCTATTTTGCCTCATGCTCTTCTAGGTGAATCTTCCCATTCACACCCCGCTACCCCATTCGTCTCCTCAGTTAATCCATGTGATAGCTAAGCTGTTTTGGATAGGAAGGATTGCTTATGTCTCCTGACTATTCTTCCCACACTCCTCTTACCCTCTTCTGGAGCAATATACCCCAAAGTTTGAAAAAGGCTGTTTTTAAAATAGAAGTTTCTAAATAAGCACTCAGCAAGGCCTGCCAACCTTGTGGCATTTTATCCAAGGCACTTTAAACTGCTAGCCTCTAGTAAGAAAAGTAGAGAATTGTTTTGATGTGTTGATTGTCCCATTTGAAAGGAGTTTGCAATGTTAAATGCTATCACTGATGTTTACTCAATATGCAGTGCAAATTCTTAGGCTCATTTAAAAATAAAAACAAATGCTGCCTCTCATGCTGTCTTTAAACCTTAGTACACTTGGAGTATTGGGCTTATTGGTGTTCTTATGCAATATTTCACTCTTCTTGATGTCTTCTCACCAGGGGCTTCTGCAAACAGCTGTGTTGTCTGTCTTTTCAGCTGTACATTGTGTGGGAAACACCATCTGGAAAAAAAAAAGTGAATATTTCAGTGCAAGAGTCTTCATTTTTATCAACTTGACTTATACCATTTGGCCTGAGCATTTCCTCCCATGTCCAAACATTTTTCTCCTTTTGTTTTCTAACTTGGTGAAGACTTTTTGAACTACAGTTCTTATGTTTTATTTGGAAAGCAGGAGGCTGCGTACTTTTGCTGCTTCCTTCAAATTGTGTGTGTGGATTTCTTCTTGATTCGGAACAAAATAGCTCCCTAATTGCACGCTTTATATGGGATCTTGCGCATCTTCAGAAACACAGGGTACAAAGTTGAAGGTTTGGAGACTGTTTTATTACTGTTCATGAGTAAGAATCGGCTTCCTTTTGGCAAGAATCCCTGTCCACCTTCTGGAGGCTAATTCCTATCACCATTTCCAATCCCTTTTTACAAATATTTGCTCTTTACTGTGCCCAGAAGTTAAAACACAAAGTAATAAGGTGCTGCATTTAGTAAGAAGGCAATTCTCATGTCTGTTAATGTGGGGAGAATATTTGTTGCTGGTCTGTGACTGTGGCAGTCCCCAGAACTGCATTTCTGAAGTGGTCCTTTTGAGTTCTCTGGAATTTTCTTCTTTTTCTGGTGTTTACACATTAGCTGAGGTATTTTGAGCACTCTCAGATCTCAGTTTTCTGACTTTAAATCATCCTTAAACAGTGACTTGCTTTATAGCCTCAGGTTCTTCAAGACTTCAGCTTGTGGTAGGAACACAACCTGAAGTAGCAGTCAGGAGTAAACTGGCTTTCTGAATCTGCAAGAGTTTGGGATGTTTGATTTTTTTTTTTTTTGAGGCGGGAGGAGTTGTTTTTGTGTGTTTTGGTAGTGTGCAAAGAATTGCATTGTAAAGGTTTTTCTGGGGGGTATACCTCACCCTTCTTAAAAGTTTCAAATAACTTCTGTTTAAGTAACTTCATTTTATATATATATTTATATCTATATCTGTATATATATCTGCAGCTTACACAAGATACTGATGTAAGTGCCTGTCCTTACCAAGCTCTCCCCCCTCAGTTCTCTGTCTTGATATGTAGTAGCCACTACTACAGCATTTCTGAACTCAAAATGGCATCTAGTTAGCTGTCCAAGCCTAGAAAAGAGCCTGAATTGGATTTGAGAAGTTAGTTTGAAATAAAGCCTGGGTAATCATGTCTCTGCTCCTACTAAATCATGTTCAATATACGATTTCTCCCTTGTGGATCCTTACCTTTGGGACACAGATGCTGCAACATTTGTTTGCACAGTGAATACTGTGTAGACATGGGATCAGATCATTAGGACATCATCTTTCCTGAGCAGAGACTGTAACCATGTAAAGTGTCACAGGTGTTGATGATAAAACAAAGCAACCCTCTTTTCCTCCCTGCTACACAGGTTAAAAGACAGCATAAAGATATTGTCTGAGTTTCAAGTCAACTTGTAATTTTCTTTTGGGGGTAGTCATTTTGGAGTTGTAGGCTCTTGCTGAGAGCAGTGGGTGGCTACTACATCATGATGTTAATTATTACTTTGTTTGTGATGTCATGCTTTCCTGGGAGGTAGTAGCATCAAGAAGGGAAACTTAGAATAATTACAGTTGTCCCCTTGGAAGTTAGCTAACAAGCTACTATTTGCTCATTTGATACTTGTAGGTACTATAATGCATTAGTTAGGAATTTAGGAATTTAACACTGGTCTGGAGTAATAAAAGTCTAGAAACTGTTGTATAAGGATGGAAAATAACATTGAACAAGACACAGATGGAGCCCTTTCCTGCTGAGAATTAACCAGTGGGGGTTATCCATCCTACAGGTAGGGAATAATTTTTTTACTCTAGTGTTTGTAACACTGTTACCAAGAACTTTCATTGTCTTGGATCCGACTTTATTATAATTTCACTTTTGAAGGTGTTAGACCACAATTTCTTGGCTTTTCTTAGCATATAACTTTTGAAACATTAGTAAATCCTGATGGGTAGCTTTTTTCTTTTTGAAGTTCAAATTAAAAAAAAAAAACACCACCCAAAAAAACCCAAACATTATTAAGGACATTACTGAAGTCAAAGGTGCCATAGGTGAAGAAAGGCCATTGCAAAATCAGTACTGTGATTGATCTTTAAAGGTTTTTGTCTTTCAAGTATTTCATAGCTTTTATTATAATTACTTCAGATTTTGAACATTACCATTATAATACCATGACCTTTCATATGAACTCATAGTTCTGCCATGTTGTCCTAATTGTGCTTTTTACCGTACTGCCAGTGTTCTTGTTTTCTCTTCTGCAAATGCAGATAGTTTCTTTGCCCACCTTTATCAGGAGCCATGTCTGTTCTCCATTGTTTTTTCAAAAGCTATTACAAACTGCTGAATTATTTTATCATCTTCTTCAAAAAAATGTTTTAATAATGGCAACTGCTTGTTTTAAGGAATCATTTGTATCAGTGAGTACAGTGAAGTTTAACACTTTATTTTTCAGTTTAGTCAGCTGGTATCCAGTGATTTGAAAGTACTTGGAAGGAGCTCTTACACACTCTGCAGTGATGGCCAGTTACTCATTCGACAAGTCCTCCACCCAGAAACATCTAAGAAGGTATGGGATCAGAACTGATGCAGAAGGGTAATACTGTGTTTTAAGGACATCAAAGAAAACAGCTTATGTGAGTTTGTGATGAGCAATGCAATTCATCTTTGGGAACTACCGTGTTCCAAGAACATTTAAGATGATCCCCTCCCTGTCGCAACCCTGTGTAGCAGAGTAGTTCTTGGCACTTGCTCTTGGAAGTCAGCTACAGTACTTGAGGACTCCCAGGTGAGCGTAATGAAGAGGAAAAATAGGAAAGACAGGATAGAGACAGGAACTTTGAATTCTGTCTCTTAAGAAATGGAAGCAAAGGTACAGGTCTAACCTCAGCAGAGGTGATGGAAAACTGTTGCTTTGTTTAGGCTTGAGTTAAACCAGAGGTTCTGGTTGGAGCCACGGGTTTCTACCAAGACCTGAAATTGGTAGGAGCTATGTGTCAATGTCCTGTAGAGAGTAAACACACAGGCAGTGACTTGCCCTGGAGAATGGCAGTGGTTCTCCATTCACATTTATTCAGCGGGAAGTAGTGCTACAGCTGATTTGCTACTCCCACAAGAAGCAGCAGTTTCCACTCCAAGTTCCTGCAAGTCCTTAGAGCAGGCTGTCTTGCACAGGGAGAAGAATCTTGCCTTTGTGCAGGGTGGTGGCTCTTGAGTTAGCCTGCTTGGCAGGGTCTGCAGGAACTCCACAGGAATGGGAGCTGCTGACATGGAAGAAGTTGACTGATCAGTTGCATTTTTTTTTTCTCTATATAAGGGTATTGGCTCATGCCGAGTTCCTACAAATATTCGTTTGGCATTTGTGTTATATTAAAACATAACACTGTGACTTTTTATGAAAAGTGCATGTTTATGTAGGGATGAAGCAAGTAAGGAAACAGGAATGATATTTAACATTCAAACATGATAGTATACCTTTTTAACTTCATGCCATTCTGCAATACAGATTGTGGGTAATTTGTTGTACTTACCTCTTGAAACAAATGGACTAAACCAAAACAAACACTGTAATGTTGTGGACGAAGTAATTGTCCATACCAGATCAAGGAATGGATGTGATCAAGTGTTGAGTCTCTTAATACTGCATTTCTTTCTCTTTTTTCTTTTTTCTCTCCTTCCATACTTTTTCATTTGCGAAAGTTTATTTCTCCTTGCACATTAAATGTTAGTAAGCCCCAGACCTTAGCTCTTAGTATTCCTACCATTCTAAGAAGCACTACCTTGTGACTTTTCTTAATTCTTTATTTACGAAGGTGGGTGCTGTTTGGTTAGACCAAAGTCAAACTTATATATAGTAAAACAGTTGGAGAGTATGAGAGAGAAAATAGCGAATTAGACTAGAATTATTTGGTTCATTCCTTGAAAAAATAAGGTAACATCTGAGTGAAGGGCTGCTTAAATGTTTGCTTAATAATGTTATATAATTGAAATTCTTATCCAATACACAACAATAATGCATAAATGCCTTTAGGTGGCTGGAAGATATTTTGTACAATGTAACGATATTTATTTAAACTTTGTTATTGTGTTTTGGTACGATATTGCTTTTCAGTGTAGCCACAAAATAGAAAATACAGTATCCTAAATAGGAGTATTCATCAACCAGCAAAAACTAGAGTTTTTTTTTTTCTTCCCCTGCTCCCCCAGCTGTCTTCTCTAGCTGTTTTGCACAGGTCTGCCTCTAATAAGCTGCTTGGGTTTGCTCATGTAGAGATCTAATTCTGTAAGGCTATGGAATTTGAACTGTGTTACAAAGGAACTAATCTGGTCTATCATAGACAAGCTGATGACATGCAACTATGTGATTTTTGAGACTGCCTCATTCAGTCCAAAAATATTAATTGGAATTTAAAGGAATGGTGTGTACAAAACAAACTTTTTGCCTTCCTTCTAGAACTTCCTGCTGTCAGACTGCTTCTATTCCTTTTATGATCTGCGCAAAGAATTTCAAACTTGCTACCCTAGTTCAGCCACCGTGAAAGATCAGACTATCAAGACCATGGCAGAATGTATCCTTTCGCTGCAGCTTTTGCACCAGAATCAATTATGCTTCTTTAGGTTTTGTCTCTGTGAGCATTACAGGTTTTATTCTTCTAAACTAAGACATGGGTTTTAAAAACTCACAGGTAAAATGGAAGGATGTTTGCTTAAGTGCGTGTTGGAGGGGTGGCTCTGCTTGTAATTTTTTTTTTTTGAGTCTAACAATGAGTTCTAAGCCATATTTAGTAAATTCACTAAAGAAAAATGTCACTTGCATTGATCCTTGATCTTAAAGGAAAGGCTTAGCTGTCAGTGGGCATTTTCAGCACCAGTTGGCCTGCAAGCTTCTACTGTTTGCAGATAGTAATCTTGTATGATCCTGACTGAACTGATTTAAAAAAAAAAATTAAAAAACAAAACCAAGACAAAAACCCCAACATCCTACATCCACAGTATAGGAGAATTTTTGTGGCCCAGCTGAATGTGGTTAAAAGTTCAGTTAAGTTTGAAGTGATAGCAACTTATTCAGCTTTTTTCTTTTTTTTAAACTGTTAACACTGAAATGATGTAAGCTATCAATAGTTTTCAGACTGTTGACCGTTAAAGTGAATATTAACCAGTTTATGAGCAGAGTAACAAATGTCTAATGTCATGTGTCACCACTAAGACCAGTAAATTTGATTACCAATTCTGTGTTACTATCAGGAAAGACTTATGACTTGTTTACAAATGATTGTGCAAGTCTGTTATTTTCTATAATCACCTGTTTAGATCTAGGCTTAGGGACAGATGAAACAGAGGAGGACTTTGGCGTGTGGCAAGTGAAAACCATGGTGGCTATCATTTTCAGCATGCTCTCTGAAAGTTGCAGTAAGTGACCTTTTTATACAGAATGCTGAAATCTCTTTTTCTGTAAGAATTGGCAGTGGTACTGTAATTCTTAAGTGATCTCTCACCCTGGTTATATTTAAACTTCCTGTTTTGTTGCAGATCACATATTTACTGAGCCTGAAACTGTGAAATACAAGTACGAAACAGGTCCTTGGTAAGTGCCCTTGTCACGGTTGTTTACAACCAAAGATGAGTCTTGTCTCCAGCAAGGAAAGCTTGTGAATATTTCTCCATGGTCGCTGTGAAAGTAGGTTGGTTCCTGAGAACAGTAACAGTGTATTCAGCAGTCTAGTGTAGACAGGCTATAGCTGCTATGTTGAATGCTGTACTTTAGTCCGTTTTAAAGTCACTGCAAGTTAAATGCTCTTTGTTCTCTTGCTTCTGTTTTGCATGGCAGCGAGGCTGATTTATCTTACCCAGTGGTGAAGAAATATTTGTGAACTTTCCCTAAGTCAACAGGGGGAATGGCTAGTGCACCCTATATGCAGCTGAACTGCCTGTGCTTCTGAAGAGTGGTCTAATATGCTGTATTGCATATTGGGTTTAGGGAGAGAAGAAACAGAATGGTTCTTTGTTTTCAAATACATTGCAGTAACTGGAGAATGAAACATCTTAAGCATAAGAAATATGTATTTGTATTTAGGACTGCCTTGTAACCATCTGTGTTGGATTGTTAGATCTTTCAAATAAAATTATATCCAGTTCCTTATTACTTCACTTTAAGACAGTCTTCCCTTTTTTTTTTTTTTTTTAAGGAACTGCAATGTGGTGACAACATAGTGCATCTTAGGCATTGTGTATATAAAAGGATTATCCCAGTTATTTTTCCTTTCTTTACTGAAATGAGTAACAGAATTAGAAGAGTCTCAACAGCAAATACACTCCTAATTTACAAGTTAAATTAGTTGCAAACTGAAATTTGGTAAGATAACGGAAAACCTAGATTAAAGCTTACTTTGTCTTCTTTTATTTTGTTTTGTTGGTTTTGTTTTTTTTTCTTTTTGTGCAGTAGTAAATCTGAAACAGTGGACAGTGAGACAGTAATACGTGCCAGAGGTTTGCCATGGCAGTCTTCAGACCAAGATATTGCTCGGTTTTTCAAAGGACTCAACATTGCTAAGTAAGATAATAAGAATTTGTCTTGCTTTATCACTTTGTCTTTAATAGCAAGTTCTTTTAATATTTGTTTAACACACAGCTCCTGCACTCCCCACTAGAGTCCTCGCTTCTACTGTCTTTTCCAACCCAAGCCCCTTCCCACCCCATGGTCCTGATAACTGAAGAGGTTTACCAGCTTTAGGTGTGCAAGAAAGAGTTTTGAAGTGTGTGAACAAGAAAAGAGACTTATCAGTTGAAAACCAACATGCATTCATTTACTGCTAGTACCTAAAGGGAGAAAGTTCTATTGTGTTAATCAAGGCAGAGTCCAAGATATGATAGAAGCTTTAATTTTGTGCCAGCTCTCCAGTATTCTGCTATACTTCCCAAACAGGCCAGGTTCAGAAACCTCTAAGTGCTGTTTAGAAGAAATTTTCATATGACTGATGTATGTACACCTCTGTGTATATATGTCTGTATTTATATAGAGAGGGATTTTAATTTAGCATGCCTGTCATTTAGTATATATTCCAGATTTTCAACACTGAGAAAATAGTTTGGTGGGGTTTTTCTGTTTGGTTGGTTTTTTTTATTTTTTATTTTTATTTAGAGGTATGAGGAAATTCAAATCTGCATCTCTGAAGTGATAGGAAGGGCTTGCAATTTTACATCTGCATAGAAGTTGCAGTGGTGAACAGCACGAGATCCAAGATCTTGCTGAAGTGGATTCTGCAGTATAATTGTGTTAAATTAAAAATGAAATTAAATTGTGGATAGTAGCTATTTCTTTTTCAGTCTAGAAAGTCTGTGTTAAAGTCCAATTTCTCTACTACTCTTACACAGTTTTTTATTAAATGTATTAAAGACTCAAACTAAGTTTATTTTTGTTGGTTTTGCCTTCCAGAGGTGGTGTGGCTCTTTGTCTGAATGCTCAAGGAAGAAGAAATGGGGAGGCATTAGTCCGGTTTGTCAATTCTGAACAGAGAGATCTCGCACTGGAAAGACATAAGCATCACATGGGTAGCAGATACATTGAGGTAAAAAGTAGTGACTTGAAATAAATCTTTGGAGAGCAACCTGAATATTTTAGACTGCAGTTTTAAATGCGAACAAACTGCACTTCTGTTTTGCTCAAAGTACCAAAATACAATTCTCTCCCATGTGGGAGAGTGCCTGTGTTTTAGAGTTGAATATTGTAATTGTCATGTGTGGCACTTTTTTCTTTTTCTCTTTAAGGTTTACAAAGCAACTGGTGAAGAATTCTTAAAAATTGCAGGAGGTAAGTGATGCTGGAGTTCAGTGTAATTACTGAAGTTCATAGGAGTGTTCTTCTAGTTCTGATTCCTGCCCCCCACCTTGGCTGAGGACACCAATGGATAATGAAGTAGCTTTTCCTGTTTTGCCTTCCAAGAATACTTGACCCTGTCAAGTTCTGGTTTCACGTGGTTGAATTTGAGCTGTGAGTATTTGGGCTGTGATGTTCACAGATAGGTCTTGCTGTTTGGGAGGAAGATGAGCCTTTGCAGTGGAAGCATATGTGTACCTTGTACAAGTTCATGCTAATCTCATCTTTGTTCCAATTTCACTAAAATATGAAACACTTTCAGGCAAGGAAGTTCCACTTCAAAATAGATTAGTGGGAGTTAGTAGTGTCTCAGGTCTTCTGTGGGTTTGTTGCTAGCTACTTACCTCCTGTATTGCTCCTTAACGCTTTGCCACTCCTGCGTCCTATGGAATTGTCTGACCAGCATGACCTTATGTTGTTGGCTGACCGTATGTTGTTATCTTTCTACTAGGCACCTCCAATGAAGTGGCCCAGTTCTTATCTAAGGAGAATCAAGTTATCATCCGGATGAGAGGCCTTCCATTCACTGCTACTCAGGAGGATGTCTTGGGGTTCCTGGGGCCAGAGTGCCCAGTCACGGGAGGGAAAGAGGGACTTCTCTTTGTCAAGTACCCAGATGGCAGGCCCACAGGAGATGCATTTGTGTTATTTTCCTGTGAAGAATATGCACAGAATGCACTTAAAAAGCACAAAGAAATACTTGGAAAACGTTATATTGAACTCTTCAGGAGCACAGCAGCAGAAGTCCAACAGGTTGTAACTATGGGTTGTGAGACTCAAAACTTAACAGTTAAAACATTTCTTCTAGCAATTCCACATAAATGTTGTAGACAACCGTGAAAGTCTATTATATTAAAGATGTCAAGTTCTAGAAGGGGCAATATGTGATTCCTGATTGGCATGGAAAATTGCGCAGTATTGTTTTTTGTTTTTTACTGCCACTGTTTGGTTTTGGTTTGTTGTGGTTTTTTGGTGTGGGTTTTTTTTTTTTAACATCCCTCAGATTGTAAAGTAAAAATCATTGGATAATTTTCTTCTACTTAAAGGTAGGCTGAAATCACAAACATAATTTTAAACACATACTAGATTGCTAGTATTGTAGTAATGCTTCTTGAAAATCTGCAGTATTGACTTTAAATTCTGCTCTCCAAGTACAAAATTCCTAACACTGAATCCAAATCTGGATGCATTAACATGGCTTTTCCTAGTTGCTTTGTTGGATATTAAGAATTACCAGGATGTATCTGATTGTTGGTGAAATGAAGTGAAATATATTATCTTAGGAAAACAAATATTTCACTTTTTTCACTGTCCTTCACTGGTTCCTATTATCACCTTCTTAAACTGGTAAAACCATTTTATTTTGGCACCAGCAACTCAAGCCTATGAAAAACATCACATATTCTGCCTGACACAAAATATTTGTAGGCTGATAATGCCAAAGGGAACCATTATGAGATTTGATCTGGTCTTTGCATAATGACTAGCTATAAAAACTTAATACAGTTACTGTTTCAACCTATATGACATGAGAAGTCTTTTCAATAAAAGTGATGGGGCAGGGGAGAGAATATCCACACTTGTACATCTGCCATTTACCCTTAGTACTGTGATACGGAGATTAGAACAGCCAAGAATCTGATATGTGCTGTGAAGACTAAGTGAAATGGTATGGTGAGATTCCCTGCCCCACTTCCTCCTCAGTTCTGCTCCTCAGAGAGAATGAAGCTAAGTCTTCTAAGAAACAAAACCACTCTATCACAGTGACCAAGTCTTTGCTCTCATTTTTGTTAGGGAGACCTGGATAAAAGTCATATAACTTATATTCTATCAATATGTCATTACTTCTTCCTCTACAACAGCTGTCTAGGGTGACACCCTAATTTTTTTTGCTGCTTGCTCAAGAGTTTATTTTTTTTAGGGAATTACAGGCTCCTTGTTTGAGTAATTACAAGAGGTAAAGTCAGCTCTCATCTACTTAGTGTTAAGACAAAGTAATTGCAATATTTTATATGCAGCTGAGGGAGGAGATTTCTGACTTGAAAGGTGCTACAAGTAGATTATTGAAAAAAGGCTTCTGTAGAGACAAACTCCCTAGGCTGAATCATTATTGACAAAACTAAAGCTTTGTAACCTCTTTTTTGGTATCTCTTTCAGTGGAATGTGTTTCTTTATTTCTGATAATCATTGCTAAATGTTTTTCAGCAGTAGGCCCCAACAGTAAGTTATGTTCCCTTTGTCATTTGAGAATGAGCGAAGAGAAAATAAAACATAGAGACCAAGTTCTTATGCTTTTTTCTTTCCAGAAACCCTGTACTTGGAGATGAGCACTCAGGTTAAAAAAAAAATAAACCACCCTCACTTAACCAATCAGGTTTTATGAAGGAATTAGAGCTAGTGTTTTTACTTATTTCATATCTCAGATCTTTTAAAATGACTGTCTTCAATTTACCCTAAGTTTAGTAAGAACTGTGTGTGACAACACTGGTTTATTAGCACAAATGTAGTTTTCAAATGTTCCTTTTTGAGATATTCTAAAATGAACTGTAATCTGTTTTTAACTTTTTTATAACGAGATTAGAAAGGCCTGTTATTAGGGTCTGTCAAATTAAATTTGTAATACTTTGTCTCTCCCCTTCTGAGTTTGAAACTTTCAGATGCCCAACAGGAAACTATCTGCAATAATTTGGTTTAAGAAGGATTTTTTTCTCTGATGTTGGAAGATGTGTGAAACAGTGTTGTAAGAATTGATTTGTGCTCAACCAGATGATGTGTAAATCTCTATCAATGTGCTTTTTTGCCAACAGGTACTTAATCGATATATGTCAACACCTCTTATTCCCACTCTCCCAACTCCCATCATTCCTGTCATACCCCCACCGTACACCATTGCCACGGGTAGCATACGTGACTGTGTCCGGCTCAGAGGCCTTCCTTACACTGCTGGCATTGATGACATCCTGGAATTTATGGGAGATGCCACAGCTGATATCAAGCCCCATGGAGTTCACATGGTCCTTAATCAACAGGTAACAGCATTTTGCATGGGAGGACTAAGTTTCCAGTTATTGAACAGGGTTAGAAGTCAGGGTAGTTTACCTGTTCTTGGCTGTGCTTTAGGTCTTCTATAATCTTCAGAAAATACTGTGTTCTGTTTGCCTGTCTTTTTGATCCTTCCTTCTCCTTATTTCACCTCCCCTTTTTCGTACAGATTTGCTTTTCATTTTATATATGTATACATAAGACTGGGGAGGATGAAGCTTGTTCTTTTAATGATAGTTTTATCCTGAAGGCCATCTTCAATGGTCCCTTGTATTTCAGGCAAGTGCTGGAAATACGCAAGATAGAAATGTCTCATGTTAGATGGCATAGTTGCTCTGTCACTTCAGGGTTTCTGCTCAATGGTAGCTGTGTTGTTTGAGTGGTATTTGTGGAAAAATCAGGTTTTTCCTAACTTCTGACTTGATTAGAGACTTCTTGGGCTTTAAAGGAAGATGATAATTAAAAATTGTGTTTTGGATATATTTTAATGACAAAATTATAGGGATATTTTTCCCTTGTTGTCTCGTGGTAAAAATAAACTGTTAGCCACAGAAACATTGAGGTATTAAAGAAAACAAATGAGAGAGATCTACTATATTTGTTCTGCTTTTTTGTTAAGAAGGTTTTTAATATTTTATATGTACAGCAATGTCTGTCAGTTTGCAGAAAATCAGACCTGGAAATCAATTTCTAATGTAGCTATGGACTTTACTAAAGCATGTCGGAAGCTTTATACTGTTGTACTATTACCTAAAAAGTAGTTACAGGGAAGGCAAAGCCAGACTCTTCCTAGAGTTTCACAGCAAAAGAATAAGAGACAATGTTAATAAACTGCATCAAGAAAAATTCCAATTGGGTGAAAAGGTGGTGGTGGCGGGGGGGGGGGGAGTGGAAGAAAAATAACAATGAGAAATTAGTTAAGCACTCGAACAGGTTCCCAGAGATGCTGTGAAATTGCCACCCCTGGAGATGCTCAGAATTCAAGTGGAAAAGGCCATGAATGGCCTGATGTAACTTGAAAGTTAGACCTGCTTTGAAGAACATTTGGATTAGAGGCCTCCAAACTTTGTTTCCATGCTAAATTATTCTCTATTTCTCTCTGTAGAACATGGAAGTAGTGTCGTGTTAACTGAGTGCTGGTTACGAGTCTTACCTTTCTGCTCCTAAAAATAACAGTCATTAGTCATTGGTGACAGATCAGGAAAAACAATACAGACTTCCAGTAGTCATTTGATCTTAGTTCTTTCTGCATTTCTTCTGCTCTGGGTGTTTTAATAACAGATTGACTTATGATTATTTCCCCCCACCCCAGGGACGACCGTCAGGTGATGCTTTTATCCAAATGAAATCTGCTGACAAAGCCTTTATGGTGGCTCAAAAATGCC
This sequence comes from Morus bassanus, assembly GCA_031468815.1. Classification (NCBI taxonomy): domain Eukaryota; kingdom Metazoa; phylum Chordata; class Aves; order Suliformes; family Sulidae; genus Morus; species Morus bassanus. The sequence continues at coordinate 26,146,505 of CM062573.1, forward strand.
ACAAAAAAATGATGAAGGACCGTTACGTGGAAGTATTCCAATGTTCAGGAGAGGAGATGAACTTTGTTTTAATGGGTGGCACTTTAAATCGTAGTGGCTTATCCCCACCGCCATGTAAGTTACCATGTAAGTCTGCAATTCTTCTGCTCTCTGCTGCTAAAGGCTGATATGTGGTAGGTGCTGAAGCTTTGTGGCCTTTCACCTTTTGACTTGGGTTTTGCCATGATCAATAATCATCCATCTGTATACATGCTGAGATTGGAATTGTTCCCTTTGGGCAATAATGGGACTGATCAGAGGCATATTTATTGTATTTTCGGTGGTGAGTAGAGGGCAGCAAGGTCTTGCCAGTGAAATTGTTGCACACTTTTGCTTTTTACGGGTGTACTGTTCTTCTGAGCTCTGCAGTAGACTTGCCTGTAGTGAAACCTACTTGGAATTAGAGGGATTTTTAGAAAGGGGAGAAATTCTGTATTCTAGCTGGCGATGAGTGCTCTTGCTATCTTGCCTTGGAGCATTGAGAAAGTACTCTTTGGGCTTATTTTTGAAGGAAAACACCCACTGGGATGGTATGCTAACAGACCATAGGGTGGTGAAGTTGGATGGATTTTCATATTTTTATTTTATTTAAGGTTACAGTGACACTTCTTGTGGAACTATAATGGAACTTTACTGTACCATTCTAATCAGTCTCACTACCAAATCACTAAGCAGATACTGATGCGTATTTTCAAAATAGTAAAAAGCTGCCAAATATAGTGTTTAAAAACAGTTTGACTGCACACCAAGCCAAGCTTTATGTTCCTATACAAATCAGATATTTGTTCATCAAAATGCATCAGACTAGTGTTCTAGTGAGGTTTTCTTTTTCCCATTTGCTATATCCTAAAAATACTTTTTTGAAGTTGCAGGAAGCTTATACATGAAGATCCACGGTCAGCAGTTGTGGATGCCCATGTCTAACTAATATTATGGTACTTTTGTCCCACAGAGTACAACTTCTGTTAGAAAGGACAGAGGGTGTGTTGGTGTGCACGCCTGCTTTCTCTATGCACATGGCTTTATGCTTTCTTTGAATAACTCTGTAGTTCCCTACTTTCCATTTGCATATGGACAAGGCTGCTCAGCTCTAGGAGTTCTAACTCTTAGGAATTGCTCATTTCAAATGCCCCAGTTGTCATTCATGGTGATGTAGAAGGGGTCTCCAGGGGAGGGGCTAGAGAGCAGTCTTTGCACAAGTGTTCATTAATCATGCCCAGATGGTATTAATCTCATTGGGATGAATAATTCCTTTGCTATAGCAGAGATCTGCATTCTGATTGGTTTTTGTTGCTGTGTCTTGGTTTGTTTTTAGGTCTTTCTCCACCAGCTTATGCTGCTTTCCAAACAGCAGCTGTGATCCCAGCAGAGGCAGCTCTTTACCAGCCACAAGCCCTCTTGCCAGCCACCAGGACTCCCCAGGCCTCCGCGGCTGCTCCTCCAACTGTTACGTACTACCCAGCTCAGGCTGCTCAGCTTTATATGAATTACACAGCTTACTATCCCAGGTAACAGCTAGACTTAGCTGCTTCTCATGACATTTCATCTCACTGGAATAGGGAACTGGGTAGTCACCTGTGAATAGCTCTTAAATTTGTACTTCTGGTGTAGATAGTCCTGGGAACTTGATGTTCATCAGCAGAGGCAGTAGCCATTTTAACTGATTCTCTGTGGCCTTGTAATGAAGTTAGGCTTTCCTGTAGGTTCTCTTTGAATCTCATGATAATGTTGGTCTAATATTTAACAGTGTTTTTGGCACTGGGGCAATGTCATCAAGGCGGTTCTATTTCTTGGCCAAATGAGAAGCTGTGTCAATACCTGCCTCTACCCTCATCCCTTAGTTTGTTCTTGTACTTACAATACTGTTTCCATACCAAAAGACTCATCATAGGTGTGTACTAGGTTTGATTTCTTACATCAGTAAGACCAAAGAACATTTTACGTGTGTAAGCAAAGCAGAAGATCTCCACCTTTTCCGTTAACACAGAAGGTATCAACATGGCTCACTGAAGTCTGGTACTTGTGTCCATGGGGGAAATAGCTTGTTCATTGATAGTTCCTAGGCTTGCGATACTTACTAGCCTCAGTATCTGGTAAATTGCTAGATAGGCCCTGACCAGAGGTGCTACTTTACTCACTGTTTTGTGGCTCAGAAGTACCAGATTTGGGCCCTTGCCTGCTTTTCATACTATGATTCCCCCCCGCCACGTTTTTCTTTATGGTTTTATTAACAATCTTAGAACAAGTCATCTGCAGCTTCTGTGAAAATAACAAGTGCCGCACTGTGTCTTCAACTACAAATGTTAGCTATTTTCTTTTCCCTCCCTTCTCTAAAAATAATTTATCAGATGCTAAAGAGAAATGAAGAAAGTCAAGTCCACAAAGCAGTCCACAGCAGGGCTGCTTGTTTTTCTGTGTTTTTTTGGCTTATTCTCAAACTTAAATTTTCAGTTTCATCTTTGCCTGTTCCAAGTACTAAAACCAGTTATTGGTTTTCATGACAATTTTGCCCCTCTTTCTCTTCTAGTCCTCCAGTATCCCCTACCACAGTGGGGTATATTGCAGCTCCTCCAGGAGCTGTAGCTGCTGCTGCCACTGCTACCCACACTCCGATTCTGCCCCAGCCTGGAGCATTAGTCCGTATGCAGGGCTTGCCATATAACACGGGAATGAAGGAGATACTCAGTTTCTTCCAGGGCTACCAGGTTAGTATGCAGTCCCTCTCCTTGATATGGTATTTGAACCTCAGTAATGATCAGTGGGGATCAAACTGAGCAAGTGAGTGGTTTTGGAAATTGCTGAACAAGTGTGCAAGCTCAATGTTGTATATTTAACTGGCAGACTGAAGTGTAATATACAATTTGCCTTATTTCTTATATAATAAACAAATCCTAATTTGAAAGTGGTGATTTTGTGTCTAGGGTTAGGGTTTGAGTTTGGAGAGGGAGAAATCGCAGAGCTCCAGTGTGAGTGGGGCTGCAGAGGGGGTGCCAGAGGAAGGAAGGTGAGGGTTGTCAAAAGCTTTCAGTCCTGGCCACTTTTTGTGGAAGCCCTAGTGTAGGGTCAGTCTTTGACCTTCAAAACTCTTAAAATCTGCTGAGAGCAAATTTCTAGTACAGAAGGCTGTGACCTATGTGTGGTGGCTTGTTTGCAAAAGGAGAGAGATGGACGCCTCTGTCAGACACCCTTTCAAGGACTAATTATTTCGATTAAAGGCAGGAACATTTTCCACGAAGATTGCATTACATTGCAACCTAAAGGAAAACTGTATTCTCCAAATCTTTTTGAACTGATAGCAAATATTCTACATGCTATAGGTAACTTCAGTCAGTATGTACTAATTCAATGCTCTTATCAGTGAGCAAACACATAGAAACTTATCTTCTTGAGGAAAGTTTAAAAAAAAAAAAAAAAGCACCATGTACAAACTAGCAGCACTTGAATTCATGGAATGGGTCTTTCCATGTCTTCTGCCTTTCATGTCAGAGGATATTGTGTCTATATCTATGTTTTGTCATCACATGTTTGCTAAAAGGAAAGATAATTGAATATGGTATATTCTGGTGAGTATTTAACTTCTGTGGATAACAGCACTTACACAAATACCAGATCTACTCTTTTGGTACTACTCAGAAGCCCTGACTTAAAATCCTCTTGGTGGGTCTCGAGAACCACTGTCCAAGTGATATGTGTGAAAAGAAGACAATTTTTGCATGTTTGTCCTTCAAAATTCTGTACGTGGATAACATTAGTATTGCTAAAGGGTAAGATGCAGATTGATTCTTTTTAATGCATAAGAGTAGTTAATACAAATATTCAGGCATGGTATTTTTTTTTCTTTTTTCTTCTTAAAGATTCTTAAAGGCCAATGGGCTTTAATCTGTAGAGCCAGATGCCTGCTATGTAAATGAATGTAGACTGAGAACAGATGCTTAAATGTATATGTTCCAAGTTTTGAGTATCTGGATGATACAGTGTTCTGCTGTACCTGTTGTGGCTTTTTTTCAAATGATACATTTATGTTTGAAAGTAGTTTTGCATACTTGATTTTTCAGTGGAAAAATTTGAAGGTTAGCTTATAAAAAGTGTGATGAATTTTGGCAAACATTAAAAAGAATCTAAATGTTGCTGTATTTTAGGGCTTTTTCTTCAACAGATATTTCCAGAGTTCAGATCACATTCAATTATTTGTGGCTTTCATGATTTCCAGACAAACAGTAGTAATCGTTCATCTGTTGCTTAGCCATTGATATTTTACGTTTTGGTTTTTTTAACTGACTGGGTTTTTTTGTGGATGGATGGTGGGTGTATTAAAACCTTAAGTGGGGAAGCATATTTTTGAAATTGAAATTCAGCTAGAAGTGTAATTGCACCGTTGAAAAATGTGACCTGAATCTGTCTGTGTATGGAACAGGTCAGTGACAATGTCTAGTAGCTCTGTCTTCCGCTAAATCTTCAGTTTAGTGAATTAGGACTTTGGGTGCTGAATCTGCCCTTTTCCTTGGCTTGTTTCTGCATCTGGAGAGCAGTTCATAGTGTTTGTATTGCACAACTGAATGTGTCAAATGAATAGAAATTTTGCCACAAGGTGAAAACTATATTCTTCTGCTGCAACCTCCTGTCATCATCAGTTACTGTTATTACATTGGTCACCTCTTTGATTTCTTTAGAAGATGTTGTCCAAATGAGATCGGGTTCAATATCTTATAAAGGAGCCAAGGAATTAATTTGAATTGTTCTTGGAATCCCGCATGTGGTAATGCTAGTTTTATACTCACTCATTCCTTTAGGGGAAAAAAGAGGTGGTGACTTACTGTATTGGGAGAATATTATGTCTCTGGAGCAATAACTAATATTTTTCCTTTTTTCCTTCCTCCTTCACATTATTTTTCATTTTCTGCTGCTGCCCAAGGATTTATTGCACGATGCTTCTGCTCGTTTATAAAGTGAGCCCCTAATAATTGTCAGTGGTTTGGGCATGGTTTTAATTTCTGTATAACTAATTGATGTTGGTATTCAACGGGCTTCAATGTTGGTATTCTGGGAACCAGATCGGAGATGCCGAGATTGAAGGGTAATTTTTGCCTTTGTATGTCTTTGTCTGAAAGGAACAGGTTTTAAGTTTTAGTTCTTGCTTTATTCTCTTCTGTTCTCTTCCTTCAGTCTTCATGGGCTCTGTATATTGCATGTATACACGTTGCTACTTAAGTGAAAGCACCTTTCGTACCAGACCTGCCTCTTAAGAAATAGACTTTGCTTATCATGGGCTTCAACAAGCTGGTCTCAACATCAGTACATGCTTCTAATAATAAATATTGTCAAAATCTGCAGGTCAGCCTTTTAATTTTCAATTAATTTTATCAGGACTAGCATCTTGTTCAGTGGTTCAGCAGCTTGATTTCTTCTTGTAGTTCTGCTTTCTTGTTTTTTTTATTGTTGAAAATTCCTTCCAGCTTGCATGTGTTTATTGTATCTTCCATTAAACAATTTTGAAAAACCTGTGAAAAATTTTAATAGTAAATCTCGGAGATGGTAATTTTCCCCAGCACCCTTCTGTATAATATTGTAGTGTACTGTAATCTTCAAAAGAGCTAACCTTAGTACTCTGATTCAGTAAGGAATTTGTGTTAAACTGCTTTTTAGTTGTACTGTAATGCAACAGAGCTATTGATTTGACTCCAATCATATACTGGATACATAGCTAAAGTATACTTAAAACAACAACAAAACCCAAACTAACCAAAACTGCAACAACAAACCCCACTGTGCAATTCAGATAGGACAGTGGGATGACAGTAGTTGCTCTGACAGGTGCGAAAACACAGATGCTCAGCAGATGCTAGTCTTTGGGTGTTATGTTCAAGTAAGGGATCTATGGATGTTTACAGGAAACTTCCCTTATAATTTGAAAAACATGTGATTGTGAAAAGACCCTTCTAGAATTAAGAAAAATAATTTATATTTGAGATCTTATGGGGAAAAATTTGAGGAAGAAGTGGTGCAAAAATAGTAATTACATGCAACAGACTTTTCAGTGTTCCTTTAGGCCATCACTCTGACAGTTGTAGGAGCAGTGAGAGAAGTCAAGTAAATAAGGAACAGGTGTAGTAGTTGGGTGATGGATTTACATGAAGTTGTGCATATCAGAACAAAATTTTTCACTAAAAAGTATTTTTCTTTTATTTACTGGCTAAATCCTCTATGGATTTTTCTCTTTAGCCACTACATGAATCAGTAAGAAATATTTCTAGTCTCCAAATAATGAGCTGACTTTTATTTTTGCTTCTTCAGAGGATATAGATTTATTGCTAACATTGACAGAGTTGGTATTCTGACAAGAACTGTTAGGTTTATGTACAAGTAGACGCAATTAACTGTGCCCATGGTCTTAGCTGACCAAAAGCTAGTTCACAACTGTTGCCTTAGCTAGGATTCAGCATGCATTAGTAGCTGCCCAGTTTCTTGGAGGTTGGCATGAATGTAGACTAAATTCATGTCTGCCTGAAAAAGACCATGTGGATTAGTTCTTAGAAGCCGACTTTCTACTTAGGTGTATGTTTCATTCCGGACTAGTGAAAAAATAAACTAGGAGAAGACTAAGACTTAGGGGCTACGGTCACCATCTAAGCTTTGTTTAAAGCCTCCTGAATTTGCTGAAAAAGGCTAGGATGGAAATGTAGGGACTTCTTTGTGTACATGTGTTTTATGTAGGAGAAGCTTAAAATTAATACTATTCTTTAAACCTGTACTGGGCTTAGGTGCCTTTTATCTGCAGCTGAAAAGAGCTTTTGCAGTATATTAATCCTCTAAGTCTTCAGAGACCCAGAATTCAAGGCTTACTGTCGGGAGGAGAGGGGTGGGGGGAGAAGGAGAGTGACTTGTGCTTAAAACAGTAATAAGGAAGTGAAGGGAAGTGGATGGGTGGCTAAATTCCAGGGGCATTAACAACATTTCTCTCTTGTATCAGGACAGCGGGCTTCATTGTTGCTGACTTTTTAGGGATTAGGTTTTTTTCTCTGAAACGCATGCTTGAACAAAGAAGTATTCTCTATTTCCTATGGGTTCCTTTTGAAATCTGACCCTTCATAGTCTGAGAGGGATAACCCATCCCCTGTGTGCCAATTCTAGGCATAGCACCTTCTGACTAGGGAAGGGAAAGAGGATGCGGTAGAGGAAGAATTCCCACTTACTGGTATTTTAAGTCATCTGGCAATACAGACATTATCATATGCTCTCCCCATGCACTCGGAATCGAGTATGCTGTTTGTTTTGTTTTATTCATAAATTTATTTTCCTCTTGGAAATGTTGCCTGTGTGGAGAAAGCATCTCTGAGATTGAATCTAGTAAATTAGTGGTTACTGCTTGCATCTGTTGCGTCCCATGCTTGAAGCAAGAGACTAAGTGGCACCATCTTCAAGCTGTATTTTAGGGATAAGGCATTACATATTTCACGATCTGTTCCACAAAACATTCAGGTGGTATCCGTTCCACAGAGCATGCAGGTGGTTACCAGTGCTTGTATTGGCACTCTTAAGGTAAAACTGATACCCTAAACTGGCTTTGCCACTAAAGTATATTTCTCCTGACTCTTGTGCCAAAGGTTACAGTAGTCATTAAATCAGATTCTGTGTTCCAGACTTACTATATCTAGACTTTTTTCCAAAGTCCAAGAGATGGATTTCTTCTGTTTGGGAACTGGTCTGTGATAGAGTTTATCGGTAGTTTAGGCTAGAATTGCAGCTGCAATCCTGAAGAGGCCATTTTGCCTACGATGTTTTCCTTTCCAGGTGGGAACTATTTTCAGCTTTTATTTCCCCTTGTTTTTTTCCCAGTTGGGGCATGTCTCAATATACTTTTCAATTTTAATTTTTTTTTTTTGCAATGGATTTTTTTTCCCTAGATTGCTTTGCATATGCTGTTTTAGACTGATCTTTGAATATCCACTGTAGGAACTGCTAAAATGAAATGGAAATCAATGTCTCGTGGTTAGTGTCCTGGTTAATTCTGTGCACAGTCTTTGAGGGGACAAGGACAGTCCCATATTTCTCTCAACATTGCAGGTATTCCTGAAAGAAATAAAATTACTTGAAGAAAAAAATGTACAAGGAGAGAGTGTAGTATACTACCTCTTTATTAACCAATCTGTCTCTGATTCCTATCATCTTAAAGTTTTGCACTGCAGTAAGCAGAACAGATAGTTTGTCTGGGAGATGCTACCATACTGGAGGTAATTGTTGGTCAGAAATGTTCATCTCCTTTAGGAGAGAGGAGTCAGTGTTATTTAACATACATATGTCACTTATTATTATATAGTCTATTGTAATATGTTATTTACTACTATAATAAGCATTAGTTATATACATGAGTTGAAATGTCTCTGCCATTTCAAATATTAACACCTAGGAAGGTATTTACTTTATGCTTGTAAGGTAAACTGCTGATTTTGTGAAGAAGCAACATGTCCTTCAGGAAACATAATTTTGCCATTATTAACAGACAAGTTATAAATGTTCCCACTGTCACAGGGGAGGTAACAATAGGAAGAATGTAGGGAACAGAAAACACCATTCTCACTATTCAGTGTAATCTCTTCCAGTCAGCTGTGTTTTTTTCCCCCCAGTATATATGCATATTCTTCCTGCCGTTTTGCAGCCTGACATAGAGCTAATCGTTGTCCCCAGAATCTTATTTATTAACCACTTGAAAACGTTCTGTTTTGCTTCCTTTTCCTAGGTTAGGTTCTAAATGCAAACCTTATCCCATACCTAGCTTATGTATTTAGTTTCCATCTTTCTTGATCCTCACTCCTATCTCTGATCACTGGAAGAAGTCAGTATAGCACCAGAGTGCATGCTGAGAACCATATCTTGATGTCCTTAACTCTGAGGCTGACTTTCCTAATGGAGCTCTTAATTTAACAATGGTATTCTGTGTGATCTTCCTTACTAGATTAAGCTAGACTTCTTGATGGCTACTTCAAGGGGAAAAGAGAAATGGCTTTATTGTCTGAATTTATTTCTGCATTCTCTTTCAGTCATTCTAGGAAATAGGTCTCCCCTGTTCATCACCTATGAGCATGTGAGAGTATCCAATTTAGTAGGATTAGATGAAGGAAAACTCTGGTAGAAATTGTGTTTCACAGATAAAGTAATGGCTTAGAAAGCAAGATTTGCTAGTGTTCTTCCAGTAGACCACTATATTTTAATGTTACTGTTGACATACTGAGAGCAAGTGGAAACCCCTGAGTGAGAAAGGTTTGCAGAATCTTTTAGGTTGGAAGGGCAGTCCAACCCCTCAAGAGCTGTGAGCTCAAAGGGAGGAGGGGAGAAGACAGCAGCTCTGAGGAAAGAGGCTGTATTTCAGTTCAGAGAAGCAATGAAGGTAGGAATGAGATGATAACTGGGGTAAGAGGAGGGCAGTGGAGGTACTAACAGGGAGGTCTGCTTTTAATTTTACTTCACTTAAATTTAGGGTAACTATTGCAGTTTTTGTAACTTCTTACCAGTTACTTGTGTGTTACAGGTAGCCTTTGAGAATACAATGTGAAGTTTCATATTGTCTCTGTATTATCGTACTGACTCAGGTCTCGATAGCATTTATACAGGAAACAAGCTGATAGAATTCAGCTCAGTGACCTTGCAACTGGTTATACTGGGGAGTTAAATCACTAGGTGGTATTTTTCAAATCTAAATGGAAGCAGAATTTGGCCTACTGCATTGCAGGTGAAGTTAGCAAAACTTTATTTCCATTTTGAGCAATGAATTTATAGGTTCACCCTTGGCTTTACACTGTTCATCCTGCATGATTGGATGTTTTTGTTTTGTTCTTATGGGTTTCTGAAATGCAGACAGAATCAGAAGTATTCATGATCATGTACTTCCTCAGGCAAGTTACAGTAGTTTCCATTTCATTCACGGAGAATAAGAATTCCCCCACTTTATTTCCTAGTTTAGTTTGCTGTACTACTTCTTGAAATCCGTAAGTTTGAAGAATTTACTGTTCCACAACTTCTGTTTTAATTAACTGCAGTCTCTTACATATCTTTCTTGTGATTAGAAGTTGCTTCTATTGGTAGGTATTTTGATATATTCCTCCCTTTCTTTCTTTAGGCCTAGGCCTAAGCTCTGACAACTGACATTTCTGTGCAGGGTGGTTTTCCCACTTTCATGTTTTCCTCATTGTTTATGCATCTCAAGTGTAACCTTTTAAACATTGTCCCTCACAAGAGACTATAGACCTTTACCTACTGTACATCTACTGATAATCTAAAGTATGTACTATCTTGAGACATTCCTTTCAAAGAGTAAACTTACATTTTGTAGATTTGTTTCAAGGGCAGGTCTGGGAACTGATAAATCTAATATTTGCACGGTCTGGTTGCCCTGCCAGGGACTATCTAGAAAAAACTTCTTATATTTGTCTTTTACTTAATGGCATGAGTCTAGATGTGAAGGTGGCTAGAATTCAGTAGTAAAGGTTCTGGGAGGTTCTTCTCTTTTACATTCTCTGGGCTCTTGGTTATTGTTCTCTGTGGAAGGTGTATACTGTGATGGGTTTTTTTTCTGTTCAACTTCACTTTGGATGGATACCACATGTCCTGTATGCCCAAATATAATACCTTTTTCTCCCTAAGCTGGCAGGAGACTTTTTGTATTCTAGGAATATCAAAGGAAGGCAGCATAGTATGTCTACATTGTGTGCATTTGGCAGTCCTCTAAAACATTAGTACAAAACAGCCATTTTGGGGGAGACAGGAAACTCTTCTTGCCACTGAAAGAATATTCTATAACTTGAGTTATGCTAAACATTTTGTCTTCTGGATTACAGGAGCCACTCCAGTAGTGTTTGTAGCATGTGCAAGTATGCTCAGCCCCTTTCCAGGATATGTAATTTTGGAAAGATCATGAGATAAATACAAAACAATATTTCATATTCCCCAAGAGCTATTTACTGACTAGAGATTTCATATTGGTACCAGGCCCTCCAATAGTATGCATGATTACTGTTCAGATTCAGGATCTCAAGTATTTCTTAGATCTGATCCACATGTGGAGTTTTTATTTCAATTTATTGGTGTGACTGTACTGTACAGTCACTATTTTTATTTCAATATTCTACTACAAACCTATCATGATGCAGTCACACTGTATAGTTTATTTCTTTTTCCTATATGGAAATATACTATACTAGTATAAATGCTATTTTATCTTCTAAGTGCATTCGTGCTGGGACATTGTTTTTCTTTAACTACACTGGTAAGTCTCTTATATGCATCTGAAGTGTTTATCACTAAACCCTGGAGAAGCAGCAGTTTATTTCCATGACTCCATAAAAGACCTGAATGAGATCTGTATGCTTCTTCTAATCCCCCACTTCAGTATGCATGCTTGGAAGATGCTCATCTGTCCCAGTGAGGGTCATTAATGGAAGCATGATTATGCAAACTTAAGAGTTTTGTTACCTTATGCTGCTGTCTCCTGAGTAGAAGGAAGAAAGGAGTACTTCATGATCTAAACTATTTCCTTTCCTTGATAAGGAACAGTTCAAATACACAGTTTAGAAAATTCCCTGCATGCGTGTACTTTAAATCTATTTCTACAACCACTACTTCAGTTGATGTATTTTTTTCTTGCATAAAAATAGTATCTGTCAAATTCACTGTCTCCTGCCAGTTATAGTTGATGCTCTTAATTATGGTTGCAAATGATCATCTGTGTGGCTTGCTGTACCAGAACTGTTCCTCTCTTGCTGATTATCATATATCACACTTGTACTGTAGTATGCACCTGATGACTACAATGGCCTTATTCAGCTGAGCGATCAAGCAAGGAGTGTGTTACAAGCACCGAAAGAGTGGGTCTGTTTGTAACTCTTTGTAACTTCTGAAGAAGGTAAGATGCGACTGGCAGAAACTGGGTCTCCAGTGGTGAATGGGAAGGGAAAGAAGGGCTTGGTGATGCAGAGTTTTTCGCCTATGGCTTTTTCCCCTTCTTAGCTTGCATTGGGATCCTTGCTTTAACTTTTCTGCTTTTGTCCTATTAAAAAATCAACTAACCTAAAGAAATAGGCCAATTGTGATCTGTAGTTGATGGGATAGCAGTGGTAGAGGTAGTGTGATTGCCTGGTTCTGCTCAGATGGTGTGTTAAACTTCCAGAAGGATTTATTAGTGTTTGTTTCTTATGTGAAGTTTTCAGTCCAATATTTTATTTTCAGCATAGCAGATGATGATGATGATTTTTTTCTTGATATGGCTACAAAGTGCACATAAATGTATGTGCAAAATGCCCCAAACCTCTAGCTTTCTCTTTCCTGTAGCACATAGCTGTCTAGAGATTAAGTTGTCTGTTTCTTGATATCCTTAATGCAATGTGAAGTATCACCTTTTTTTTTTTCTTTTTTGAAAAAAAAGAAGAGGTTTCTTAGGTATAGTGGCTTTATAATGCAACTAAATTTGCTAATGGTAAACTTCCCTGCATTTTTTGGCACTAACACATAATTCTTAAAGAAACTTTGTTGTGACCTATGTAGAGTTCATGACTTCCCAACACTATTGTATTCTGTTCAAAATGCTAGTGATTATTTGCTATGTTTTTTTTCTCTTTATAAAAACCCACACAAAAATTTCAATAAAAAAAGAGGGCAATCAAATACTGTGCCTTGATGGAAGTGGCTTCATAGATAAAGCTACCTTCACATAATCACCATCAACTCAGTCGTTTTCAAATTAGTTAGTTTCTCATGATACTGTTAGATCTGCTAAGGAGAAGATAGATTACACGCTGTGTGGTCTGGTGGTGTACAGAAGAATATCCATTATTATTCTGAGCATTTCCATATTTATGTGACCTTGGACAATCTGTTTGGTGCTCTTGTTTTACCCAGATTAACTGGAAAACCAGATCAGCAATAAGGTTCTACCATGTGTGAGATGGAAGTATCTTAGAGTCAAAGACTTCATTATTGTATCATACAGATACAACGCTTTTTAGAATGAAACACCCAGAAGAAAAGATTTGTATGGATTTGAATCTATATTTTAAAATATATATGTACATAAAGAAAATCTATTTCTATCTATAAATCTATATAAATAAGAACCTAAAACTAGTGTGTTTTAAAATGAAACTGAAGGGGTTTACTTAACCCTTTTAATTATGTTGTTTGCAGAATGTGTAGACTTCTCTGCTAACTTTCTATGCAACTCTTATGAATTTCCAGAACCTCAGCCTGGTATTACACCAAGGCTGCTATTTAACCTACTTTTTAAAGCTCTCCTCTGTGCTCAGAGGTCTAACTGTGCTCCATGTGTGTTTTCAGCTGACTCTGAACTGCAATATTAAACTTACATTCGGGACTGATGTGCTAAATGACTTGATCCCATATGGATTAACAGCAAAGAGCTGGTTTAGAGCAGACCATCTTTTAGCTCAGATTTGCAGCTCAACCCAAACTGTGTACAACTTTCTCTTCAACCATAGTGTTATTCTGAAATAAACCAAGATTACTTCCAAACCTGAACTGGGCTTCAGACATGATGTTTTATTTGTCTTTTGAAGTTCCTTCTGCATGTTATTTCTTGACCTAACTTTAGTTCTGTGAGAAGAAATGATATGAAGTCTGTACCAACTGTCTTATACATGCTTTTAGTTTCTAAAGTGTACTGTTGCTTATATCTTAAGACTACTTCTACAGCCTGCTAAGTGTTTGGGTGAGTGAAGCTCTGGCATGTACTTGCTTTATTTTTGTATGTTTGAATGTAAAGCTGATCAGAAACTGCTGCTGCTAATAACTGAGAAGTCTGATATTTCTTGCAGTATACCAGGCATGCATAAATTCTACAAAAAGTGAAACTCTTCAAATATTTAACCTTTTATAAAATCATGAGGACATACGTCACATGAACTTGAATTGGGTTAATACTCATAAAACTGGTTGATTTTCCCTCATAGACCATATGTTTTCTCTGGCACTGATTTCTCCAACAAACTAATCTTGTATGCTGAGCTTTTGATCCTTCAACCTTTTGGTTTTGAAACTTCATTGAGAATCCATTTCTATCCAACAAATGGAGCTTCCAAACTTAGCTTGGAAGGACTTCCAGCATGTTGTGAGAAATGGCTGGGGTACCATAGGGCAGACAGAGACGTCTGCTTTAAATTCAGCATTTTGAAACTACCTTTTAAGAATTCACGAGGGCAAATACACTCCCAAGTAAATTAATTCCAAAGACTAAATAATCTTCCTATCCTGCTTTATTCCTAGCCTTGTTAAAATTACAATAAAGGTTTCTTTAATTCAATTGGACTGCACCAAATTTTACTTCCTTTTACTGAACAACCTTTCTTGCACTGTATACCTGTGTTAAGTTCAGCTCATCTTCCCAACGCAGAACTCTCACAGAGCTCTTTTTTTTTTTTTTTCTTTTTAAACTTTGCATGTGAGTATTCACATACCTTATAGCCTTTCTCACTTGGCCAGTAGTACAAGAATTATTCACTCAATGTCTGGACTTTCTTGCTCCATTTACCCTTTATTAACATCTAAATCTGTTTTTTCTTGTCAACCTTTAATCTGAATTACTTCTGGAATTATGGAATGGAATTATGTCTACATCATTCTGCTCAGCACAACAGCAGAATAAGAGCTGCTGCTGTTCTCCAAGCCAAGCTTTTAATCTTCAGTCTCTTCTCTCTCCTATTCTCACATCCAGAATCTTTTCGCCACAGACACAGGAGTGAACCAGATGCACAGCATTAAAACCCGCATTTCCAGGTGTGGGCTCTGGTCTTAGTAATTTTTTTTCTTTTGTCTTCTTGTACCACTGCAGCTCCACGCAGATTCCATCCTCATGCTTTACAACTTTAGTGGCCAGCCCAGTGGAGAGGCATTGGTGACTTTTCCAAGCCTGGATCTAGCTAAGAAAGCAGTGGCCGAGAAAAATGGACAGCTCCTGGGAAGCCGCTATGTAGAACTGTACCTGGTCTAACTAAACACTCTTTGGGGGATGGGGAAAAATGTCGCACTAAACACCGTGCCTTTTGCAAAATAAAAGTCTTCCCTTGCCACCCAGGCAACAGCAAATGTGCCTTTTCAGCATACTGTGTTGGAATGTGGAGTGGTACATATCCTGTATTTAATTTGAAAAATGGCGTATCCTAAGCCAAAGATAAAGTGAAACCGAAAATTATGCAGTTTATTTACTTAATTTCTAATGTACTTGTTTAAAAATAAGCAAACCCGCTCCTGGCATCTAGTTAATCCTGAAGACAATCTAATAGCACTTCAGCTATCACAGCCATGGGAGAAACCTGTTCAGTAGCATTTGAAGTGGAAAGTGAAGCTTGAGTCATTCAGATTATTCTGTGTTTAGTTTTTAAGAGTTTACACTTGGCAAAGTGTCTGTGTTTTTGTAGAGTTTAAATGTCTTTAGAAAGGTCTTTTTGGAATGCATAGCTTTCCCAGTTCAAAGTGTAGATCATATTGATTTTTTTTGTTGTTGTTGTTGTTTTGTTCTCGACTGGAAAATACCAGGATGCTGTTGTGCTTTCTCATGGTTTCATTATACATTGTTTTGCAAAAGCCATATTTGTCTCATACCAATGTACTGCTGCCAACATGTAAAGCAAAAAAAAACCAATGGCAAAACCAAGAAAATCCTCCCTGCCCCCAGCCCCAAACTCTTAATCGCTACAGGACAAAAATGGCACATAAACCTGAGTACTAATAAGTTATATTTTTTTATTTAAGCATAATAGCTTTCAGATACTGTATTAAAGATTTTGCTCTAGGTTATGTGCATGCAATTTGTTTACATCTTTAAACTACTTTATTTGTATATTATGAAACAACAAGACATGTTGCAATCTAAATCCACTAGTGCATGCTTTTTTCTTTTTCCCTGTGTGTGTATATACATAAGCTAGAAGTACTTTTACGTCATGTAGCATGTGTTTAAAAAAAGACATCTGCTGTAGAAGCACTAAATGACTTTGTTTTTACTGTGCCTTACTTCAGAACCATTCCAAGTGCAATACCAGCAGAGCAAAACGTAATGAATCCTGTTGTGACACGTTCATGGATGCCTGAATTGATCTTTTTTGTTAGTGTACAATTTGAGTTGTACTTCAAAGAACCAAATGATGTATGCTTCTTTATATTACAACAAATAAAAGAAATGCTTACGATGTGTATTGGCTTTTCAAAGTAACATATTCTTTGTTTTAATGTATTTTCATGGGGCATCATTCTCTGATAAATAACCTTTTAGTAATTTTTCTTTCTCCTAGATTTAAGCAAGCGTATGTACCTTGCAAGCGTGGTGTGGTGGGGTTTTTTCTTTTTTTTTCTTTTTGCATATGCTGGTGAGCCAGAAATATGCACAATATATATTTCTCTTGTAGTGGAACACTTTTTAGGCAATGTCATGTAACTGTTTACATACTCAGTTCTTTCCTTCTGGTGCCAGAGGAAACAAAGTACTGAACTTGAAATGTGTTCGTGTTTGGATTTAATTGGTCTAATGGGTCGCTCCCTTTTCTGTGCAGTGCAAAATGCTACATTCATGTCATGATGGAGCCAGATAACCTATTTGTAGTAAAAATGGAGGGGGGGGGGATCATATTAAAATAATGTTTCTTTCTCTCTAGTCAGAAGCATCCCATGCCAGATGCCGTTTCATCATTAAAGCCTTCCAACTGAAGTTTTATCACAATCAGGTGGGACTGGAGAGGAAGATTTTTCATTGTTTTAAAGTAGGACTGTTTAAATTAATCCGTTTCTAAGATTTGTCTTGGTGAAGTCTACCAAAAAAAAAATCTTACTTTTAAAGTAATACTAGAGAATGCTTCTCCCTTTTAAAATTTTTGAGAGTCTCTATCCTGAGCAATACAGCACTGATGCCATGTAGCTACCAGTCCACACTGTTACATTCTGCCATGGTCCAGCTGGTCACTTGGTGGTTATGGCTTTGCAATCAGTTGAAGCATCTTATTTTTCTCTTACTAGCCTGTATGGAACTTGCAGTTTTCTGTTAGCTAAAATGATGCTTAATCTACTAAAAGCATAGAGGTTTTTTTTACAGCTCTTTCCATTGTTGTTTATACATGACTTGCACCTTCCTTGGCAGGTTGGGAAAGCTGAGCCAGGGCTGGAATGGAGCACCTCAAGTAACAACACATCAGCCATGTTTTAGATGTACACATTCCCCTTGCTCTTTGACACCTTTATGCTTTACTCAACCATGATTGTAGTTTAAAACTTTAAGTGCGGTCCATGCTAACATGAACTGAAATTAGTAGCAGACTCTGCCATGTGCAAAGTCTGTATCTAGCTATCTATTAAAAAAGGTTAGCTACCACCAACTGCTGTTTTAATCCCTGTTTAGCATGAGATGGTGGGACCTCATGATAGAAATTGAACTCAGATGTTTCAGGCTCTGTGTTTGTATAAAACCTGACACATAGGACTTGTGAGTAGTGTACATTTTTTGGAAGTTACCTGTGCAATACAAGTGCAAGGTGGGTGATAGATAGCATCTTGGTTGGACCATGGCCTCTGAGGTGGGAGCCTGACAACAGGACAGACCTGGTGACACCCTTCCTCTGAACTTTCTTGCTTGTATTGAAAACCCTGTGGCCTTGCCTAAAAGAAGTATGAAAGAAAATAATAGTAAAAGAATAAGCAGCGCCGTTTCACCCTTTCCCACGGTAAAAATGAGGCAGGCCCATGCCAGCGTGCTTTGCCGGGGTGGGGGATGCTCCAGAGGAGCCCCCGGAGCCTCTGCAGGCAGCTGAGGCCTGCAGGGCCCGTCCCCGCGCTGCGTCGGGGCTCCTTGGCCTCCCTCCACTGCCTCCCGAGACCGACCCCTGACTGCAGACAGCTTCATCCCCAGCCCCTGGCACCAACTGGCTGCGTCTGCTGCTGCCATTTGAAGTTTTCTTGCAACAGGCTAAGGAACAAATCCCATGCAATTACTAGGCTGTCCCTTCCCGGGGCGGTGGATGCGGCCCTGCGGCGGGCCGCTCCCGGGGGTTGATGTGGCTCGGCTGTGAGGGGCAGCCTGCTCTGAGGGCAGGAGAAGGGGTTGCCGTGAGGCAGAGGTATTTTGAATGTTGGAGACCTCAGGTGTGGCAGGTAGCTTCTGGAAGTTAAGGCGTGCTTACATTCGCACCTTAGCTGGGCTTCTGGAAGTGGCCTGCACCAGAAGGGGTGTTGTTTTGGAGCTGCTTACCTCCCGTTTGGCAGCAAAGGCTTTATAGCTGATAGGCTGGCTTTCAAATCCAAGAGTTCTCCTTTACAAATGGAACGTTGAACACTTGCATCATGTCTCTTTGAATGATGGCTTGCGTCGCTGGAGAAGGCCCGGAACGTGGGGTAAGACCTAAACTTTTTTTTTTTTTTTCTTCTCTTTGATGTATGTGTTTATTCATTGCAATTGAATTTTTAGATCATGCTGTGTTGTGGAAGCCTTATCAAAGGCATTGCTGTCTTTACATGCACAAGGTTTAATGGAATAAGAAAAATAAATACAGGAAGTGTTAGGCTTTAATTGTTTCACTGAAGAAATGAAGTTTAGGAAAGTAACTGTGGTGAGCCTGTTACTGTTGTTAAAGAACACTCTGTCATCAGCCACAAAACTTGTTTCTCAAAAAGAAGCTGATTCTGTGCTCATAACCAGCAAAATGCCTTACCTGCACTTGTGTTGCCATATTATATAATTGAAGAACAGAATTAGCATTGTTTGTATTTCATCTTACTTTCATGCTTCTGATGGTGCTAGTTTGGAGATGATACCTTTACTCATGTATTTCTGCTTCCATTCTCTTGATACTGATAGTTTTACCTAGAAATTATTTGTATGTTGGTCATCCTGTGGGGTGACCAGTTTAGAGAGAAGATAGCTAATTCTTACTGCTTTTGTCTGAGAAAAGGTGAGACTGAGGAGTTTGAAATGGCCATTATCTATTTTAATAGTTGCAGCTGTGCTTCCAGACCAGGTGTTTTGTGTTGGAATTTCTTCATCTGTAGAGCAGACTCATACTAGACAGGCTAGTGAGTTTTGCTGGTTTATGTGAACTAAGATATTTTCAACAAACTTTTATTGGTGAAACTCAATTCCTGATTTTTTTTTAAATAAAAAAAACCTTTCAAAACCTTCATTTTTAAAATAGTATTTGTTTCATTTCAGTCAGTTAAAACTAATCACAAGGCTCGCTGTTTAACCAGTTGCATCCTGTTTTGTATAGATCTGTGTTTGACAAAGTCCGTGGTAATGAGTTTTGAGTCTACCACTTACAGTATCTTCTAAAAGCTGATTACATCTAAAGATAACTTGAAATACTCTAAAGCAGAAAACTCTTGTGATGTGTGCCAAGGCTTGCCTGCAGTCAGTTTAAAACTTTGCCTTTTTAGATCCGCTCGTTATATGGATTTTTAAAAAGCAAACACGAACCACAGGCCTGATTTTTTTTTCTTTTTTCTTTTTATATAATCGGGTGAGGGCCACTATATTATTGAGCTGGATATGTAGTTGGAAATGTAAATATTCAAATAAAGAAGATGGTATGTTAATCTAGACTTGCCAATTGCCCTTCCTTATATTGGTGTGTTGTTATATTCCTTTTTCATTTTACTTTATATACTTGATGATTTTTTTTAAAAAAATCTACCTATTTGCTGTTGCGTTCTGTGTGCTTGCTGATAATAAAATGTAGAGTTTAAATAAAATACCTTCCATTCTGTAAATATTACTAATGTACTGTTATAATTGTGGCTATTGAATGTTAGCTGTGTCTTTGAAAGAATATCTTTTGCTGTGGGTTTGTTTGGTGGTTTTTGCTGCTTTTTAGTAATCTTTATTTAGTGGCAGGAGTAGGAGCTTTTGGATTTGTCAGGAGCATCAGTGGATTTTTAGTTTGGTATTGTAATTTTGATAAACTGTTGGTTTGGTGTTTGCTGCCTACACTAATCTTTGCTACCAGTAGATGTCCCCTTTCGATCAGGGTTTGCAAGTAGTGTGCTTGCAGTACAAATGCCTGGGGGCCTGTGAGTTTCGTTGTTAGCAGCTGCAGTGGAAGCTTCTGCCTACAAATGCCAGTAAATAATCTGACATCCGTTAGTCTTGAAATCGGAGGTCACTATGTTTTCCATAAAACGGTTAATTTATTTTTTTTTTAATTTTGGTCTTATTTTTCTATTTCAAATGTTTTCCCTGTAGAGTGGTGTGTTCATTGATATTTGATAGGGTTGTTTTGAAATGTACAAATTTATTTCAAATTGTGAAAATTACAGTAGTATCTGACTCTCTTCAGTTGGAAAAATAACTTCTTAAAAATTTCTCCACAACAAGAAATCATTAAAATATCTAACAGAAATCCAGTGGAAAAGGAGCGCTTTAAGTGCAACCCAAATGTGAACATACTGTTTTAGAACATAAGAAACCATGGGACCAAGAAATGAAAGCAAAATGACTCTTTAGTCTCTTAGCTTTAAGAAAGAAAAAAAATTATACCAATAGCAAAGTTAAGCGTTTATGACCAATTAAATTTGGCAGCAATAAATGTTTGCAGTCTATGTTGGCCATGCGTTTGGTTGCAATGGTGCTCTGCTCCCAACTGGTAGATCTGAGTGTGGTGTTTATGCTTTGCCGATTGATTTACTTGCCCTTGGCCTTGTGTCTGGTTCTTGGTTTCCTTGTGCGGTATAATGGCCTCAATATTGGCAGGGTTTCTCTTTGAGAGGTGGAGACTTTCTCAAGCTGCTTGCTCAGCTCCTCATTGCTGGGGGTTGTAAACTACTGTTGGCAGAGAGCAAATCTGCTGTTCTTGTTGTTTTGGATCCTGTTTCCAACCTACTCCAGATCCACGGCTGCTGGATATTCTGGCACGGTAGCCAGATATATAGGGATGCTGGTACTTGCCCTCCTCCTGATGCTGCCTTTGCAGAGCAGGCTGTGCATATACTCAGCGGGAGCTGGAGCTCAGTGTGAGGAGAACCAGACTTGACATTTACTTTGCCCCTCCCTCTAAGGCCCATGTCTGATGTTCTGAATCACCTGGTATGTGTTAATTGCCCCTTGTAAAGAAAAAGCCAAACTCATGGTGTAGGCTTAGTTTCATTTTCAGCCTTTCCCCCACCTCTCAGGTCATTTCCTTTTGCTCGTGTTGAGCACCATGAGCTGGCAGTCTTCCAAAATTCTCTTTGTAGGGGATCTCATGCATGTTAATCACTCAGACTACAGCATGTATGTAGTGTGGAAAGAGGTGTCATAAAAAGGGGGAGGGGTTTTTAATCTTTAGTGTTAGATATTCTTGTGTTGCTCTGGCACTTGCCAGATTTTGGGACTGCCTCATTTGTTCCAGAGAGAATTCTGTGGAATTAGGAATTATTGGGGGGGGGGGGGGGGGGGGGGGGAGGGGGGGCAGAGTTGTATATCAATAGTTCTGCTATTTAAAAAATTAAACAAACAAACACTCTCTCCCACAATCCTTAGCCTTCAAACACGAGAGTTTTCTTTGTAGATTTTTGTTACTTTGAAGCATTCCCTGTATTGAGTGTCATGATGTTTCCCACACAGTTCAAGAATAAGTGAGGTATTTTTAACTCATTTAAAATGTGAATGTAGCAGTAGAACTATAAGGAAAAAAATCATTAGCTCTCAAAGTGAGGAGCAGGTAAAAAAAGAAACTTGTGTTTTATTAAAAAATACATTAGCTTATTGTATGTTTTTAAGTGAAAGCATAATAACCCCTAATTTTTGATGTTAGAAATTCTAGTTTTATAACGCTGGGGTTTTTTCCTTTCCTTTTTCTCTTTTCCTTCTTCCTGTAAGTGTAATGACTATTTATTTCACTCAGACTTCTGACCCTGCACTAAGAATGTTGAGGTAGCAGAAAGTACAAAGGAATCATTAGAAACAAGGGAGTGCTTAGAGAAAAGTTAGCAAGGTTTGAGCCAGTACCAATAGAATAAAAAATTTAGACTTATGAGAATGCAACCCACCTTGTATCAAAAGTCTGGGAACATTCAACAGGGCCTTTTACTGCTTGTAGACCTTCAAGGACATTCTTCCCTTGTTGAGTAATAAGTAAAAATGTGAACAACAACATGCTGCATTGCTTTTATTTGTGAGAGCAGCTTTTACAACAGACCTGATGAGTGTGCAATTGTTCTGGTTTCTATCAGTCTCTTGTGCGTGCTGGTCCCTACCTTCTGGCTTGGCCGTTACAGCATTGTAACTGTTGATAATTTTGTTGTTGTGGCTGTTTATTTGTTTTTTAATCATCACCTGTTAGCAGCATTTAATTTTCTGCTTGCTGGGGTTGGGGAAAAAGCTAATATGCAACTGTCATGGGTGAATTGCATGTGTATATTCCCTTTTAAAATAACTTAGGATACTGGAAATTCATGCAAATGTAGCTTTTAAAATATGTCATTTTGTGCAAAAAGCTTCAAATTCTTTACTCTGGGTGCTTTTAAAAGGATGATACTAAAAAGTATGCAAGACCAAAATGAAGGAAAAGTCATCATATATCTTCTTACCACCATCCACAAGAATGGACTAGAGGTGGAAGGAAACCACATCAGGATAACTAAGGAGAAGAAGAGTTGAAATGTATGATGGTATTTTGGAGAGGGGGAAACTTACAGGAATTTTCTTCCAGAAGCTCTGTAAAACTGTTGATAGGTTTGTTGGAAAAATCTCTTTGATGTGTGCAATGGAGTAACAGTAGAATTAATCTTTCTTTGCTGCATTGAAAGCTAGCACTTGTTGGCTTGTCAGGAAGCGTAAGAGCTTTTCCTGATGCTTTCTCTACTATTTTGCTGTTAGGGATCTGACTTCCTAGGTCCATGTTTGTACTGCCTTCATCATGGATGACAGATACACAGAGACCTGCTGTGGGAGAAAAGTAAAGGTGTGCTGTAGCGGAACAGCAGAAAGGTAGGCAAGGAATAGGTTCTTCCTCGTCTCTAGTCAGGGCATGAGAGGTTACGCGAGGAAAGGACAGTTTGAGTCTCATCTTGAGTGTAACTTTTGTTGCTACAACTTAATCCAATGAATCCTTATTTAAACATGCT
The DNA here is from genome assembly GCA_031468815.1 of Morus bassanus. Taxonomy (NCBI): domain Eukaryota; kingdom Metazoa; phylum Chordata; class Aves; order Suliformes; family Sulidae; genus Morus; species Morus bassanus. The sequence continues at coordinate 26,169,623 of CM062573.1, forward strand.
CTGAAAATATGGGTCTCATTCCCACTGGATTAGGTGTGTCTTTCTTTTGTTTGATGCAGTGCAGTCCTTGTGTAATCATGAATTTTACCATGAAAATCCACACAAAGTACACTGAATACTAATTGTAGTAATAGCATTAATTTAAAATGTCCTTGAAAAGGTAAGGACTACCTTTTTTTGAAAAGTAATGCAGAAACTTAAAAATACAATCAATTTTGCTTAATTTTTACTAACAGTGAAGTAATCTATGCCTGAGGAATATAAGGTGTAAGATCGCTTACAGTGCTGTATGTTGTGTGTGTGATTTACCTCTTAAATCCTTCTAAAATGACTTGCCAGAAGTCAAGTACACTGTATTCCTGATGGGATCTGGAATGCAGGTTAGGTGATGATCTGCAGGCCATAAGTAGATCTATCCTAAACGAGCAGTAAAAAGTTGGAATTATACATGTTAGTGTTCCCATGAATAACAGACCGTTTCTCTTGCTTGTGAGGAGGAAAAGGCTTATAAGGATGGCAACTTCCATTTTTTTCAATGGAATGTGACTTCTGCTTGTCTCCTAAATTTAATCTTTTTGCTCAGTTAAAAGTTATTTGTGACTGAGAGATAACAGCATGTCAGTTTTTTTATTAGAGTAACCTGAGCTTACTTTGTAAGAAACAAGCCCCCAGAAAATAAAGGATTCTGAATTTCAGAATTTTCAGGTTGTAGGGACAGTTTTGGAGCTGGTTTGGAAAAGAAAGTGAATTATAATGCCCTGGGCCTAGACACAGATGATGGCATCACAGAGAGTCAGCATGCTAACAACAGGGGAAACTGTGAATGCAGTGAAGGCGATATTGAGGGTTGTTTTGTTTTGGGTTTTTTTTTTCCCCTAGTCTGTTCACTGGCACCAGGACATCATTCAGTTGTGGTTTTGTTGGGGTTTTTTGGTGTGTCTTTTCTTTTTCTTTTTTCTTTTTCTTTTTTCTTTTTCTTTTTTCTTTTTCTTTTTTCTTTTTCTTTTTTCTTTTTCTTTTTTCTTTTTCTTTTTTCTTTTTCTTTTTTCTTTTTCTTTTTTCTTTTTCTTTTTTCTTCTTTCTTTTTTATTTTTCTTTTTTCTTTTTCTTTTTCTTTTTCTTTTTTCTTCTTTTCTTTTTCTTCTTCTTTTCTTTTTCTTTTTTTCTTTTTTCTTCTTTTCTTTTTCTTCTTTTCTTCTTCTTTTCTCTTCTTTTCTTTTTCTTTTTCTTTTTTCTTTTGTTTTTCTTTTTCTTTTTTCTTCTTTTCTTTTTCTTTTTTCTTTTCTCTTCTTTTTCTTTTTCTTTTTTCTTTTCTCTTCTTTTTCTTTTTCTTTTTTCTTTTCTCTTCTTTTCTAATATAGCCACTCTGAGGAAATAGCACGGTGATGATGTAGTGTAGTAACTCGCAACTGAAATGGGCCTGAAGACCTTCCAACTACAGGGCAAGTTCAATTTTGGATATTGTGGCTTTCAGAGGGTTTGTAATGACTAGACTGTTTTGGCTAGTGGCATAGAGATTAACATCGCTCTTCTAAGGATTCTGATTTTCTGACCTGTTTTGAACAGGAAAAGCAGGTTGGAAATACACTGAGGAGGCAGTCTTGCAGTGTTAGCCAATACTGTGGATAGGATGGAATGAGCTGGAGGCAGAGTATTACTGCTGGCAAACTGTTCTTGGGATAATTCTGGATAGGCCAGAAAAGGAGCAGTGAAGATGGGGCAAAAAATTAATCAATGCACTTTGTAGATTTAACTAAACCAGCTGAGAGCTGGGTAGCTCTGGAACTGCCAGCAACACAGCCTCAGCAGCACTGAGTGTAGTTATGTCAAAAAGCTGGACAAGTAGGGCTGCAGTAAACAGCACAGAGTCATTCTGCTCATGTTGCTAGTCTCACAAAATCACAACTGATTATAAAACAATGGACTCTAAATTTCTTGAGACTATTAAGATAAATGAAAGCAGGGGAAATACTGCTGGTTACAGTTGCAGTTTGTTCATTGCACATCTGTCATGGAGCATAAATGAAGGTTTAGCCTCTAGATATAGAATAGAAAATTGGATTTGAAATCAGAAGGAAGAGCCAAGGCACAGCTTTTCTTATGCCAGTACCTCAGTTTTCATCCCTGCAAAACAAGGCTTATTTAGCAAGAGGGAACATGTAATATTTGTGTTGATGTCACTGTAAAAAGCACATAACTTTGAGGTGTAATTATGGAGCTGGTAATGAAGCAGATACCCTTGGCTCTTAGAACCCTTGAGTTTGTAACTCTGGCATTTGAGTCAAATGTTCTTCAGAATAGCTATTACTGATTTAATGAGTAACTTTGGAGTTCTATTTAGCAAGCACAGCACGTCTCTTCAGAAATTCTTTTCATTCCTATGTATTGTTACTGATTTCAGAAATATTCAGTTTTGTATTAGCTATATAGACTTAAAATTTGTGATGTATACAGGAAAAATATGGTTGCTGTTTAACAGACTATGCCACTAAAAATTGAATTCTACAAACTCTTTGTGTAAGAGGACTTGCATTTTTTCCTGAATGCTCAAAACCACTGCCCTCCCTGCCCCCCACTTGAATGTTTTTCTCTATTGTTCAGTGTACCCAGGAAAAATAAGACTCTGCGGTTTATCATTCATTTTTATTTTTTACCCACATAAACCATAGGGTGTTTTTTGAATTTTCTTATTAAAAACACTACATTCTTAGTCCCCCAAATCAACAGTGGAACATTGATACCTAAGAGATTAGTTTTTCAGTACCTTTCTTGATGCAAGTAACACACAGCGCTTTGCAGATGCATGTGGTTTAGGTAGTAGTGTGAGTGAGTAGCTGTGCTGTGCAGGATGGTAACTAGTATGGCAGCTGCTTCACCGGAAGGTACAATGTTGGAGGCAATACCAGTTATCCCCTCTTCTCTCTTAAATGGGTTATGCTGTTGTGCTTTAGAAATGATATAAAGTTTCATGCTTGCTGCCCTTCAATCACTCCAAATTTCATAGATTTAAAAGATGTTTTTCATGAATGACAAATAAAATCTAAGATCTGAAACTCAACCTCGCTGCTTCTTCACCAATAGCAAGGTTTGTAAATAGGTGACCATTAATAATATGGAAAATAATCCAAAATATTTCCTGTCACTGTGGTGGCTTTGCATGCTAAAAGGGGTGAAGCATGGTAGGTTTGTTTGGGTTTTTGAATATGAAAAATGAAGTGGCAATTTATACCAAGGGTGATATAATAAAATTAGCGTGAAAGGAAAGCTTTTGTCTTACCTTTTGATGCTCATGAGTAACTCCTCAAATTCTGTTTCCAGATCGCCTTGTAGCACAGCCTAGAGTGTGTTTCAGATCTAAGGGTCTTACATTTCACTGGCCTGTTCTTTGTATATTCCCTCTTCAGAATATATCCCACTTCTGTATGGCAGACACTTTGTAACCTCTGCATAGCAAGCATTTAGATTGAGTTCCCTTGTGTGATTTTCTCGAACCTTTCTCTGAATGGATTGCACAAGTAGCCTAGGCCAGCAATGTGCCCAAAACAACAGCCATCGCTGCCCAGGTATCCTCTGATACTCCCTTCATTTGTGAAAGGAACTCATCTAGTTTTGGCTGCATTTGGGTATATTTGAAGCATGATGTTAAGATTTAATTTAAAATTATCTTTCTATATGTGCTTTATTTTCACATAGTATTTCAACACTGAATAAGATCAGTAGTGTGATTTTTTTATCCCCTCTTTCCCCCCAATTGTTCAGACTGTCATTTAGAAGCACAAAGAAATAACTTTTTAAAAAGTTATTTTTCTAGTTGAATGCAGTAAATGCAGTCCATTTCAAGCCAATAGTCAAACCGCACATATAGCCTTTTGATTCAAATGTATTAAAGTATTGAAGATAATGTTCTCTTGATAATGTTTCATGATGGGAAAGCATTCCTCCCTTTTAAAAAGTGGCTCTGCATTTATCTTACTGCAGCGTTCACTAAAAGATTGCTAATGTGGAGCTTTATAAATAATCCTTTCTGCACTGCTGTAAGAGTAATTTAATGGACGTTTCTGGGAGGACATGCTGATGGGAAGATATTTATAGGAAGCATCAAGGGGTGTCTGACAAACTGAGGTGCATGGCTTGGCTTTTAAGTCAGAGCTCAGAGCAGAGACGAAGGCGTTGATGTTGGTGAATACAGAGTTTGCTGCTGTGCAATGTGAGCACACTTTGTGCCTACTGTTCCCAGCCCACCCACCATGTTCTGAGAAGAGCTCAGCTCTTCAACTGTTGTAAACATTGCTCCAGCTGTGTGAGGCCAGTGGAGTGGCTACAGTAGTTGCTGGAAGGCCAACCAAGGCCGGCCTTAATTATGCAGTCTTTTTAAAGAAAATAATTTAAATGTTCCCAACACTGAGCAACCATTTCCTCTCAACCCTACCGTAGCAGGAAGCCCTTTTCCTGAAGGACAAGTTTTTTTTCCTTTTGGAATGGCTTCTCTTCTTGTAAGTCTTTGCTGAATCATCAGTCCTACCTCCCTGAGCCTCTGAATCTAGCCCATTTTGCCAAGTATCTTGTCTCTTATAGAGGGAGATTTCTCCATGCAAAATTCTGCAATACTTTGTAGACAAATAAGGCTGTAGAGGTGTTGTTTTTCCCTCACCTTTTTTTTTTTTTTTTTTGAGACATGCACTATGGTAAACTTTGGGATATCAGGAATCTGTTCTGTAAGATTTAATGCTGCCTTTTATAAATACACCTTCATGTGTCCTTTTCTTTAACTGTGTGTTTTCTGAAAACAACCAGTTGTGTAATACTATCTTTCAGGTAGTACCTTTTGTGGCAGGGGGAGACTGAAGACTGAGCAGTTGTTTAGCATGGCTGGTGTTTAAGGCAATTGTTTTATGTGGTTTGGATGGTTCTGTACTGTTGTAGGAATGAGAGGGGGACATGGAATTAATTGTTTGTATATAAATTATTGATTACTTTTAAATTAATGAAACTGAGAAGAGAAGCATATGTTAAAAGTTTCTAGGGTTCATCAACCACCATCTGTTACTTAAGTGAATTTGATGTTGGGGAATAAATAAGGTATTAGGTGAACCTGAGTATCCTTCAGTAACAGCAGAATTTTGGAGCTGAAAAGGAAGACTGTAAATATGAAAAAATAGGAACAGAATGGAGTGAGATCACACAAACAGCTCTAACCAAAAAGCTGGCAGGAGCCATTACTGCCATTGCAGATATATGTCACAGATAATATAAGAACATGATTAGCAGTATCCTGTCCCCCTCCCCACATATTTGCTGCTTAGCAGCTTACTTCATGAGTACAGTGAGAGCTGGGGACCTGTTATGAGTGCATCATATGAACTTGTCTAATCATGGCTTTTGAATTTGGGTTCCTAAGTAGGAGGATCTGTATCACTGGCCCTTCTCTTCTCCTCCCAAGTGGAATCTGATATGGATTCACTAAGTGGCATGGAGGGGGAAAGAAGCAATTATCCTTCCATTAGCACCTTAAATTTCTTCTGGTTTGGGACTGACTTTAAACGGTAAATCTATCTGGGGGTGGGGAGGGAAATCATTGGTAAAGCTGTGAATGGTGAAAAGTTTGAGTTACAGGAAAGATCAGTGATGGAACAACTCGTGACCAATATGTGGTATGTTGAGAAATACTGAGACTAAAAGGTGCACATCATAACCGATAAGGCTCTAAAATGCTTTATATATGTGACCTGAAATGTGAACCAAAACGTACACTGAGTTCTGGGAACTGGGGACCACAGTACTTAACAGAGATTTTATGTTATCTCTGTGGGACATAGTGGAAAATAACTTGATGGAATTCAAATGGTGATTGCTTAAGAAAAGATTTACCTTAGTCACCTGCACAAACTCAGACAATTATGTAATACCTACTTGAAACTCATCTGTATTTCAGCTAGCTATGATATTTATTTCTTTACTTACTATGATTAATATTAACTAATTGCTGCACTCCAGTTGAGTGGAGGTTGTCTTCTTGGTGACTAACATGAATTTTTTGCATTTATTTAAATATCTTGTAATAGAAAGTGAGTTAAAACTGAAATTATAGCACAAATTGTCTCTGATACAGTGATACTGAAAAATTAGTACACCCTAAGACATCTTTGTCCATTTTACCAAAGCTTATTCAATGCTGTGGTGTTCTGCCCCCTGTGAACCTTGGAGTTCAAGTACGTACCTAATAACTGATTGCCCAGCAGAGAGCCTCCAGTATGGCCGTTACTAGAAGTTATTTCTGCCTGTCTGGCATGTGTGCCGTCAGCTCTTCCCCAAGCCGTGCCTTTAGAATTGGGAGCCTGCTCTGTTACTCTTTCAACTGAGTGGGTGAAGTACTGGGTAGCTGGGTCACTTGCTGAAGAGTCCTGGGGTCTCAGTTTGTAGATTCACCAGGTGTTAGGATAAGGAATGCCTTGCTATTACCCAGATTACTTTAACTAGCATGAGTTAAGTGTGATTTAGATTGTGAATACAGCATTCAATCCTAGTGCTCAACTGTAGCAGGCTTGTTGTTTGTTGTTTGTTTTGTTTTGTTTTTAAATAAAAGACATAGGTGTAGAAATAAATAAACAACCCACCCCATGTTTAGTTTAGTTGTGAGGAAGCTCTCCTTTTGTGCAGTAAACAGCTTTGCTCTTTCCCCTTCTGATAAGAGGTACTTAAGGGCCTTCCACCTTTTTGGTGGGGCATCTTTAGCTTTTACACTCATTATTCCCTTTCAAGTCTTCTTGAGGATTTATACCTGTTTAATCTCTCCTGCTTGCCCCCCTTCTTCCAGATCCTATTTATTTCTTGAGTAGGAGACAATTGGGCCACCCTGTTATTTAGAATAAAGGCTGTTTCCCTTCCACATGTATGTAAATGTTTCCACATATTAAGCATCAGCCCTTTTACTAAACTGCCTGGGTTTTGCCTCAGTGAGGAGTTAAATTCTCTCCTTTCCCTTGGATGGGTACTGCCCCTTGCTGCAGAACACAGTTTCACTGAGGCCCTGTGTTCTATGTCAGTCTGTACACTGAAAACGGCATGCTGTAGTTACACGGAGCTTATTACTGACTCTTGATAGAGACCAGCCACCACCCACTGCTCAGGGGTAGCAGATTTCTGACGTTTTCCTCTTTGTAGGCTTCTTAGCGTTTTCTTATTTTAAAAGCAAGTCTCCACTGAACTATTCTGCTTTGTTCTCCTCATCCCTATGATTTATGCATATGTGACTGCCATACTAACCATGGTACCAGAAATTCGGACTTTGCTTTCAGTTGGAGACATTGTGTCTTGGTTAGCTGTTGTTCCATTAGCGTCTTCTGGGAAAGGCCATTTTTTATTGCTGTTTATAGTCAGAAAAAGGTATAAGGTAGTCCAGTCCTTAGTTAAACAAATTGAAGCAGCAGTGGCTTTATTGGAGCATGGTACAGAGGGACACTATAGAAGTTGTGAACCTCCTGATTAGTTCTGGTTCAGTGCAGGCAGGCCAAAGCTGTTTTCCTCATTGACCTTTCTGCATGTGAGATTTCATCTCCCATTCCTGCTTGCTTATGTTTATTTTGTGGGAGTCATGCTGAGAATAAAGTGACTCAAAATAGACAAATGGGAAGAGATAATTCAAACTGCATATGAACGTAAACCTCCGCAGCTGCAAATAAAAAGCTAAAGCTGGTGTGCCATTAACTTCTCACTTTATGCCCAATGTCTGTGCCTTTGCAAAGCTCACAGAGTATCAGCTGGATTCAGGTATGTGTTTCATGAGCGCTCGCACCTCATTGCTAGACAAAAGAGACTCCAGAGAAGTGTCCTGAAAACTCCTGAGAAGATGAGTAGTGTCTAATTGTTTTTGTGAACTTTTTTCTTACCCCTGACTTCTCTTGGGGGGAATTAAAATAGCTGGCGTAAAGATGGGATCTCTACCTTGATTAAATGTTGTAGCAAGCTGGCCCCTGCCCCCAAGCTGCCATTTGCCTTCTAAAAAAAACAAACAAAAAAAAGTAATCGTAAAAAAGTCAGTATGCTGTTGAGAATAGAAAACTTGATTGTATCTGTCTGACTCGGTGGAGTGCCAGCAAAACCAAATGAAGATTTGAAGCTGCTTGCTGGTTTTAAACCAATTTGGGAGCTTGAGAAACACTTCTAGAACAGCTCAACAAGTAAGCTCCACATATTTCAATAATGTGGTTTCTTTTTTTTCTTTTAAACATCACCACTGAGCATTTTTTGTGTTGTATGATATCCAATTCTGATTCTGCTTGCCTGGGCCCATCCACTGCAGATCTCCACTGTCTGCAAAGTGGCCTTCAGTGATGCATGAGCTACCTGAGTGTATTTTGGATGGAAGAAACACAATGTAGCTTAAAAACTGTCTTACAAGCTGAGTGGAAAGATAGAATTTAATTGCCTTTTTCATATTTGCCACTTTGTTTATGAAAGACTTAGTCACCGTTTAAATATTTAATGTCACTCAGTATTGTGCTGTATTTAGGCTGTGTCCTTCCAACCAAATGGGATTTTTTTTTACAGTTGATAGAATTCCATGTTCTTAGCTAGTCCGATGTTTGAACTGCTCATGTACTGTTGAAAGAAGTCTTGAGCATAGCGTAATATACGTGCAAGTGATATAAAGCAATGAAGGCAGAGTCCCTGGAGGGGGGAATCCAGGAGGGAGGGCAAAAATGGCACAGAAAAATTGAACAATAAACACTAGAACATGCCCTCCTTAGCCAGTGGTATGTTTAACTCTTGCTTATCTGAAAGGTGTTTTATACAGCTGAACTGCTATCTAAAAAGTATTGCTAAGAATTTTGCGAGAGATTTTTTTTTTTGCTTTCTGCTATGAAGTAGGAGTTGAGGTTAACCTTTTGTAGTAGTGGAAGACTGCAATTGGAAACAGACCTGCTCAGTAACCAAAATATTTTTTTTTTTTCCTTCGGTATGTTTTGTATTCCTTTTCCTAGCTAAGGAAACCTTATTGGTCTCCAGTGTCATTTTAGCAGCTGGATTACTTCCAAAGGGTTTAGGCTCAGGCAATCAGCATTTTAGACTCTCAGTGAAACTCTGCTGACAGCCACAAAATGTATGTGCCTCTGTCTCTCCAAACCACGATGTCATTTAGCCCAGTATTTAGCCAGTGTTGGATTGCTTGTTTCCTTCATTGTTTGTGCAACTTTTCCATTATAATTTCTGTCAGTGATGAGGTCAGATGGCAATGATGACATTCTTGGCATAGCTTCTTTTTTTTCATATCCTTAGAAAAAATAATCCCATAGTAGCATTTAATTCAGTTTCAGTATTGCCTTATTTGTCCTATTGGCTTGATGACTTGTACTCCTCATCCAGCTACTGTGACTATGGCCAGGCAAATGTCACAGGGTGGTATTTGCAGTTACTTGAATGAAGTTATCCTTGACCTTTCCTATTTGCTTTCTGTTGAAGATTTTATAAGCAAATTTTTATTCCTGGTAAGGAAAGAAGGGGTGGGAACATGAAATTGCACAAATGCATCTATCAGCAGAACAGTAAGTGTGCCAATTGGTGCAGCTAGAGACAGGAACAGTTACTACAAGAACTTAGGACGATCACACAGCACTGGCCTGAACACCAACTGTTCTAAGTAACAGGCAGTTGTAAGGATTAATGTCTTATGAGCAGCCAGTACGGATGGAGACACTCCATAAAAAGCACACAGTGTATGCGTTGAATTAATGCAGCTAAACTGGAAATCTGCGCATTTGCTGTTTCTGATTTCTGAATGGTCGCACCTTTATTATGATGCATTCCTTACAATGCCAGACCTTAAAACTAAAACATAATTCATTAAATCACAGAAAACCAGTGCTTTGGAGCAGGCTGTGCAGCAGCTTTGAAGACACTTGTTCAAATGACAGAAGACTGGAAAAATCTGTTCTTACATCATACTCACAGAATTTCCTACTTGAAAACAGTGACATACTGACTTCTGAAAGTTTGTCTTGTCCTTTTCCAGCACATTGTAAGAAACACTTGGCTGGTGGATGCACTAGGGAGTTAATGGAATATTTACAAACAGGTCCTTTTATTGCAGCAAGGAAAAATTTATGATATGTGTAAGAGGACTGGTAAAATGCTCAGCTATTCTGTGTTGTGTGTTTCTTGCAGTGTTGTTTGCCACCTTTGCAGAGAGAATCCATTGTCCCTTTTGTACCAAGCTATATTAAATTTAGGAAGGCAACCCTGACCTTTCATGCCTTGTCCTAAAAAAAAATGCCCAATACCAGATGAAATCCCGAAAGCTGATGTTAGTGTTCAAGCCAGTGCTATGCTAGCTCTACTTTTGCTACTTGCAGAAGGTCTAGTAGGTTAAGAAGTTTGGCTTAGGAACTTGTATATTTGGTACTAGATGCTATAGTTGTTAAGGTGTAGAGGTGCTTACTGTTCTTTAAAACTACCTGTTTTCTTACAAACACTCACCTTCCCAACTGACAAGACTTCCAGGTCTGCTTCTCTGCTTTTTATTAAAAAGGGCCTTTCCAAGTCATCAGTTATTTTTCATTCCACTGACACAAGAACTTCTAAAAGTAGTTGCTCCCTTTTCCCTCCAACTTATTTCATGTGATAGCACTGATTATCCAACACTGCATTCCCAAGCAATATTTTCATGAATGTCTGAGTCTTCTTTAGGTGCATTGCTTTTCTTTGAAAACTACGAGACATTGATAAAAAATTACAGAAAATAGCAGACTCACAGTAGGTTTTCTCATATACTAGAGGTCAGGTGGATAGGAAAGAATACGGGTGGGTGGGAGGATGGAACTGCATCGGTACTAGAAACAAGAGTGGAGTCTGATTATTAAGACTGGTGGGGGAAAAAAAACCCCAAATCAAACACCCAGCAATAGCATCTGGGATTCAAATAGCCCCTGTCAATTTTGTGCTTTATGAACTATCAGAGAGTTGTCTGTTGGCATTGAGCTTCTTGATGCAAGGGGCAGGACCTCTTTGATCAGAACTGCTCTTTATTACTTTCAGACTGTCTTGCCTCTATGATTTTCAGGCCCTTCAGCCCATGCTACCCACCCTCTTACCTAGAGAATCAGTCTGTCCAACCTTCAGGAATTTTCCATGCTGTACATCTTTTTGATTTCTTCCAGACCCAACTTCTTATACTTTCATTGGTTGCCTTTTATCTTTGTGGATAACAGAGCTCCTACATGCAGAAGTGTTTGTCATCAATATATTTGTCTTTTTTATTTGCTTTGTCACAGTGAATCTTTCTGTAAGAAAAGTTGAATGGCAACATCATCTTTTGAAATACAGCTGCAAGGGCTGTGGCCCACAGGCATCAAATGGCTGATTTGAGAAAGATCTGTATGTGTGTTTTCTAGATGTCACAAAACCTACTTTTAACAATATTGAGTTTGTTAATTAATGATCTTGCAGCAAAAGATGGCCTTGCTGAAAAAAACAAACAGTGACTCTCTAAGATTTTTTTGTTGTTTTCTTATTTGCCCACCCAGTTTTATTATTTGCCTCTTAAACACCTGCATTTCGTTATCATCATGTATATGCGACTGGGTTTCCGAGAGATGCTCCAAGTGTTTCTTTATGGAAGGCTTACCTCCTTCTGCAGTGTACTAAGAGGTCAGGACTAAATTATGAACTGTGCACAGACGGTAACACAGCTTGCTAACAGGCAGCTTGATGTGACTTCTGCTTGGCTTATTTAGGCATGAGCTGTCGAAGTTTTCTTGTATCTATGACTATGCATTTCTTTGTGATATACATCTATTGCACCAACAATTAACTAGGTTTTTTATGAATAAAGGTGTCAAGTCATTCTACAACATCTCTTTTTTTTTTTTTTTTTTGGAGGGAGAACCCTTGTAATTGGAGCAAGCACATACTACAAACACTCTTCCAGCTCTTACCAGCAGATGTCACAACAGTGACAGTAAGGAAGAGGTAAGGGTTTTTTTTGGGGTGGTTTTTTCAGTTTCCAGACAATATTTAAAGCTAATAAACTTAAATATTAATTAATAAACCAACAAAATAATCACTCTGAATTTGAAGAAACAGCTCAGAGAACTTGTATAGCTTGAGTTTTCTAGCAGATCAATCTTTTCTAAAACAAAATTCATGGTACATACAAGCCTTTGCAAAGCAAGTATCCTATTTTTATTGCTTCTTTATCTTAGTCTGGTTAATTTTTTTCCTTCTGTTCTCTTTTACATGTAGCAGGTGTTACTGGTAACAAAGGTAACAGTAGGTTATTGTAAAATAATAGAGGAGCTTCATTTCTTAGAAAATTGGTAAATGACAATGCTTTTTTATGTGCTAAGAATGACTGATAAATGTTATCCTTTTTAGTAGGCAGAATAAAGTTCAGTGGTAACTTCCATCACCAGACAAGTCTGTATGCAAAACTAGGCATGAATTTAAATATATTAGAAATCCTTCTTTTCCATGTTGGACCGAGTACGCTCTTAGTGGCCTTTCACATACCTTAATACTTTAATCACTACAGCAGTGGCTAGTTCCTGAATATTATTCTTGTAAATTAATTAAAGCCAAAGTGGGGGGGGGGGGGGAAGATGGGGGGACCGTTTGGAAAAGATCTCAATCCTCACCTGATTTGCTACAGTGGAGCAAGCGTTGGATTCAAAGCACAGAGAGGTATTTTGAGTTAGGCTGGGAGAGATGGCAGGGAAAGGGATAGAAGTCTGGAAACAAACTGAGGGAAGAAGATAAAACAAGTAATGCCGTGGAATATTGTAAGGACATACTAGCTACAATAAGAGAATTAAAAGGCCTTAATTTCTGCCAGCACTTCAAGTTCGGGTCTTAAATGAACAGAAACTTCTGATTTGTTCTTCTAAAGGAACTGACTCTAACAAGACATTCCTGCTCTCTGATTACCTGAAATTACAAGACAGTTTTGCAAGTGATGTTTTCACAATGCCTGGAATGAAGTCTCCTCTCTGTAATACAACAGATACGGGTGTCAGTGTGAGCACTGAGGGTTAGCCATCCGCAGACTGAAATGCCTGGGCGTGAGTGCATATCCTGTCATCTCTCCTATCCTAGCAATCTTAGTGAATCAGCCTTCAGACTGTTTGTGTCAGAAAGGAGACTTGAACTGACAGTAAAGTATACGCAGTCAAGCCATGGATTATTACTAGTGTTCGTATATACCAATTATATACTGGGTAATCATACTAAAAGACATGTGGAACAGCTTTCAAACTCCTTGTACTATTTCTAGTAACTCAGTTATAATTACTTTGCGTTCAGTTACTGGCACTGTAGCTACCCCTTTCTGCTATATTTATAGATAAAAAACATTGGTGAAGGTAATCGGTCAGGACACATGCTCTAAGAGGCTAATCCTAAACTGGCCCATGTTCTCACCGTGCAATGTGAGCAGGAGATCACTGTGTGATCGCTGCTCCTGTTCTCTCTCGGGCAGGCGTGCATTGCAAACCACAGGCCAGAGCTTTTGCTTCAGCGTTGAGTTTGGAACACTTGTGTACCTTAATATACCTAGGGATTCCTGCAACAAAACTGCAAGGGAGATAAAAATCTGTATTTCATCTTGGTGATATTAGTGCTACTGAAAAGATTTTTTTTTTAAAGGCCTGAATCTACTGTACCATTCCCAATGGCATTTCCCTCATTACTGCTTGATCAGCCAAGATTTGGCAAATACTTAGGCTTTGTAGGAATTTTACACCTATTTCTAAAACAGTTTAACTGCATCTTGCCTATGATAATATCCTTTCAGGAATGGTAACTACAGTTTTTGATGTACTCCCTGAATAATAATTTCTGGAATAATTTCTCAAAATAATCTTGTGATGGTCTAATTGAAACAATGATACTTGCAAACAGGAAATCACTAGTTGTTGTGCAAACTGATATTCTGCCAGCACTGCTTCATTACGTATGTATAGGCTCACTGTTGCTGGCTCAAAGTTGAGCCCCGAACTCTTATCATATTGCTTCAAAATCACCACTGTCCTAGGGGGAATATTAAAAGTTCCTCATTTCATATCTCATAACCAAGCGTAGCTGTTTACCACTGCATCGCAAGCAGGGCGTGTCTTCCCGCTCTGCATCTGGGTCTGTGTGTTAAATAAATGACAACACATTTGCATTCTTTTTATTTATTTGAACACTATGATTTGAGAGCCTAAATGCAAGTTCTTCCCTTTATTTCTGCAAGTAGCACTGCAATCATAACTTACAAAAATGTTTAAAATACAAAATGTACATGAAATTACAATACAAGGCTCTGTAAACATCTAGAACTTAATCTTTTTATGTCCCACATTTTTAAATATAAAACTTCAATTTGAATGATTATCCGAACCTCAAGGAATGACATCCGTTATGAGTATCAAAAATAGAGTTTCAAAGCTTTGTACCAGAACAAAACTGTCATGTTATTTTCATTCTTTGGTTTAAAAAGGATGGCAGTTCCCCTGATAACATGAAAGTTTTACTACAGAAATTCAGATTGCTAGTTTATGGTAATTTCAGAAATCACACACACACACCCCCCTCCCCCCCCCCCCCCCCCCCCCCCCCGGATTAATATACTACCCCTTAATCTTTTGTTTTTAACATTGATCTTTGACCCTCCTTATAGAAAAGCTACCTCATCATTAAGGCTTTCCTTCAGGATAATCTAAATTATTAAAAAGTTTTGGGAAAAGTACTCGGGGAGAAGAAAAGACTGAAGGGCAAGGAAGTGGATGCCAACAAAAGATCAACAGTTGCTGGGTTCTGTTGTTTAATTAAATTTGCATAGTCCAATAGAGATTGTGTGCTTTTTATATCCTAAAATTATACAAGACTAACAGTCTTTACCTATGTTATCACACAAGCTAAAATAAAATTAAGACCCCTGTATTGAAGCTTTTACAAGGCAAATACAAAAATGCTTTAGTATCCAAAGCTATATTTTTTTATTTAATTTTTAAATAGGAAAGCGTCTCTATGTCTACAGGCATCAAGGTATTTAAAGGCATCAGAAAATTTAGTGCATAGCAACTCCAGATTGTTTGGGCTCCTATATTTTAGGTACAGTGTGAATTCCAGCTACTTGGAGAACTTGCAAGGAGAGTCTGTACCAGTAGGATAAAGGAGCATAAATCCCATACAGTATGAAAAGCTTTTAAGTCAGAATTCTCCTACAAACAATGGTTAATGCAAAAGACCCAGTACACGAATGAAAACTGGAACATGCCTTGCCACCAGCACACAGTCTGAAGACAATTACGTAGTTTACAGTTGTGTGGTGTTTGTCGGGGTTTTTTTGTTTGTTTTTTAAGTGTTTAAAAGCAGATGTATTTCTGAGCATGTGAATCCTTTTCTAGGATCTTGAATGTAAATGAGTAGAGAACAGAGTAAAGCACCATCGCTGAGGGCCAATTACAGTATCACACTTTTCAGATTACAGCCCTGCCAATTTTCTTTTGCAAATGTAAAGATTTGCGCCATTGAACAATACATTCACAGAAAGGATGCTTAAGATTCCCAGCACGCACATAGTGGCCTTGCATTAAGTTGTTTGAAATAACTATGAAACATCAAGACAGTAGCCTTAGGCTGCACTCTTAAAAGGAAGTACATGATAAAGAGTTGTAATTTCACCCGCTTAACAGTATGGTCTTTTTGAAAGTCCATGATTCAGCTATTACTAAGATGTGATTATAGCTACTTTCACGGTATTGCTTGGGCGCTGACTTAAATTCAGGTGTAATGTTTTGCCTGCAAAAGGCTCAATGGAAAGTTTTCCCCATGACTGTCTGCCAAAATGCAGTATCAGTAGAATCTGTGTTTACTCTTACAGGCATTATAATTCAGACCATGGTATCCACTTTAAGACCATTTTACGGCAATTTTAGGATTCTGTAGTAATTTTCTACACAAAGAGGCACGTGCTCCACATGTATTAAACCATTAAAATGTCCACAGTTGTCTTAACTGGTTTCAGTGCAAATACACTTTCTATATTCAAAAACTTTAGAGTGTATTTCCTCCTAATTTTCATTAGAGCATCACGGCTCAGCCAAATGAGGAACTAAAACCAATATCTTAAATGTTTTGAGGTTCTGATTTCTGATCTTACTTTGCTGACTGTGGTACCCTGTATGTTCCATATCAGAAAGCTTTGTAAACGATAGTGTCTTCTGGGGGAGGGAAATGTTTGTGGCCTAAGCAGGCAGTTTCAGATCCTCTCCTAGGTTTCTAATCATAGAGGCCTGAGGTTTTTAATAACTATGTAAACAGGTTGTTTCAAATGTATCAGATTATGTGGGTAAGGGAAACGCATCCTTTGAGCAGAGCAGAAAGTTTACTGCTGCTATGAATCTTCTGTATTTCTTTGGTAGCGTCTGCTTCACAGGTTTACAATTAAACGTGGGCAAATTATACTACCTAACCACTAATTCACAGTAAATTGCTTTTTAGCAAACTGATGTTTATAAGCTTAAATTTAAGGAATGGTAATTGTCATCTCCTTAGGTCTTCCAAGTGGCAAAGTCAGGCATACAGCGTATAAAAGATACAGATGTGATTAAATGATTTATTGCATGGAAAACTTGGATGCCACTGAACTGGTGATTTCAAAACCATATTCTGTAGGGATAACAGGAACACTCAGATCCTCAGCACATACTAAAATTTCTCCTGTATCTAACATGGCTTTGATGTTGCTGTTCTTTAATCTAAAATCCTACTGCTCAAATTTGATTACAAATGTAACTTTCTAAGAAAAAGCTATTTCAAGAAGGAGCCTGTGCTAATAAAGAACAGGAAGATTATCCACAAAGTTATAAAAGTTAAATTTTGGAATGTCATTTTTATCCCAACACTTTCATGATGGAATGGTCTTTTTGCAGCCTATCAAGTAACATTTTCAGTTCATAAACAAGTGCAGGTCTACATTTGGCTTTGCTTCCTATGAATCTAAGAAAGAAAACACTATAGTATTTGTATACACAATGGCTTCCGTGGCATTGGCTTCAGATGACAGGTATGATTCGCCACTGGAAGATCGTATTAAAAAAAATTAAACAATGGAAGCTTTAAAGGCTTTCCAAAATGACCAAAAGGTGTTACAAATCATCAGTTACAAACTATACTATCTCTAAGGGAAAGCAGCACACTGAAGATGTGTATTATATCTTTTTCCACATTCAGTACTGTGAATATTATAAGAGCAAACTAACATCTCCACACATCTGAAGCACTTACAATATAAAAGTATTCTATTTAAATGCAAAAAGCAAAACTTGTTTGTAACTTTAAAACAGTTAAAATATCTGGTGTAGGTTCTGTGTGTCCATTTTAAGAAGTCTCTTTACAGCATCTGAGGAACTATAATTAAAACGCTCTGTCTCTACATCAAAAATGTAACCCACTAAAAGGGCTTTGCAAGGATCCACTGTTCCAGTTCATAAAGGCCACAGAGTTGGAAGCACAGTAAGTCTAAAGAGGAAGAGGATGAAGAAATAAGTTTTCATGGATGTTTAGTTGCAAGCTTATCTGTTACTGGATTCCATCAGATATTCTTGTCTCCAGAGATCCAGGACACGTATGTGCAGACTGGCTGGCCACTGTTGTTCCATGTGACACCGAGATCTGTGACATATCTCTTCCTATGATCTCATTCACTAAATAAATAAATAAATAAAAAATTTACATTAAAAAGTGACTGTTCTTATGCTTTCCAAAAGGCAGAACTCATCAGTGTATCCCTTTTAAAAAGAAACATTTCCATGCTAAGCCCTGATGCAGTTAAGTAACAGAGGATGAATGAGGAACCTAACTTCAGTAACAGTTGAGCAAGGGGAAACAAGAAGTCCTAGTTTCTCTTAGTGTTACACTTTGTACTTACCATAATCCATGTTGGAGAATCCCTAAAACACTTGAAGAAAATAAGCACATACCTATTCTTGACAACCAGGTAACTGAAAGGCACGGCACAGGTCAGTTTAGTACAGATCTCCCCACAGAACTCTTTCTGTTCAAGAGTGTTACAGGCCCAACAAATAACTCTTGGCTCTTTCAAGCTAGTTACAGAACTTCCTCTGAACTTTGATTTGGGTTAATACTATATTCTTTTTAATACTAGATACACCCATTTAATCGGCCAGTTTTCTGAATACTTGTGTTTCTGAAACTGCAGTAACAAAATCTTCTATCAGCTATCAGTCAACTTTTCTGTAGTGAAGCTATCAGTCAACTTTTCTGTAGTGAAGAATTAAGACTGACTGAAATGCAGGTCATGTCAGTTTGTGTGTCTGTGTGTGTGTCAAATTCGGCAAAGATTAGTCAACTATTACTATTTCCAAGTGAGGGGCACCTCTGTGAATGTGACAAAGTAGCACTTAAGTTATCAACAAATGACGATTTTGGAGTGTTACTCCAAAGCCTAAATAATTGATTGCAGTACCACTGAGCTTGGAAGATGACAAAAATAATTATTTTAACAGATAAGTGTAAATGCACTGATAGAAATGTCTATTTTACAAAATGGGCAATGGTAAGTTTAACTAAGAATACTGAATAATATTCTAAGTGGAGATGAAAAATATCACATTAAATAGTAATGACAAATTTTAGATAAACATTAGATGATAACCAAAATATAAATTTTTATTTAATAGTTAGAAGAGGCAGTCAACTGTGTTGTTTCCCTTGATGGAGTGGCAGTAGTTATATGGTATCTCTTATGCAGCAAGACTTTGAATATGCTGAAGTATAGTAATAAAAGAAAAGCCTCTGAACATGAGTTTGTTTGGACTTACTATAAACAGGCATTTCATGGGATCCTTTTGCTGAGTAAGGACAATTCCTAGTAAAAAATAAGAACTTTTTTGTTGTGTGAGTAAGCTGCTTCTAGTGAAGATCTAAACAGATTTGGAACCTAGGCTTTTGTTCTTTTGTTCTCCATTGCGTAACTTAATGCAACAACATTGATAAACTTCACCACCCTTTTTAATGCTTCCTTAATTTTCCGTAGCAGGATTTAGCTTCCTACTAACCATTCCTGTCTGGTAGAAGTGTAACAAAATCCATCTACAGGTAGTGTAAATTGCTCTTTATAGCGTATTCAACAGTCTGAGCATTGCCTTTTGCTGCAGCAGTAGCACAAGTGGGTCTGAAAGAAAATGTAGTAACACTGTGAATGCTCTGAAGTATGTATAATGTATATAAAAGCCAACTCTGAAAATAAGTTTTGTCTATATTCTTTCAGTTTACTTAGGAAAGCTTTACAATCACCTTGTGTCACATACCCGTATGTAAGGATGGAGGAGGTATTTGGTATCTGGAAGTCAATCAATGGCAACGGTATTCCCGTTCAAGGACCATGCGGTAAAAGAAATACGCATTATGGCAGCCCATAGGTTAAAACAGCTCAGATGAGCTATGTAATAACCAATTCCCTTTGAGCATGGCAAGACTTGCAATTTATTGGGCTTCAAAAAAAAAATCTTTAATTCAATGAACTTAACTGGCATTATGACACTGCAAAGTGTGACTGCAGGTGGAATACTTTTTGAAGTACTTTTACTATGCCAACACAATGCATAAGTAAACAGCTGTTAAAAAACTAGGACTTTTTTTTTTTAAACAAAATATAGGCATTCACTTATAAGAACTATGCTCCATTACTTTCTGTCAGGGCACTCGTTAGCTTGCTCTATCTACAGGACCTCTAACAGCTATTATCTACTGTATTCTACTGAACAGTTGCTTTGTGCAAATCAAATATTGCAGCTGTTCAGTACTACTAAACCTTTGATGAGCAGTACAATAAAAAGCAACATAGCTGTCCTGGTTTCAGCTGGGATAGAGTTAATTCTTTTTCTCATAGTAGCTAGTGTGGGGCTATGTTTTGGATTTATGCTGAAAACAGTGCTGATAATGTGGAGATGTTTTAGTTGTTGCTAAGTAGTGCTTACACTAGTCAAGGACTTTTTCAGCTTCCCATGCTCTGCTGGGTGCACAAGAAGCTGGGAGGGGACACAGCTGCGACAGCTGACCCAAACTGACCAAAGGGATATTCCATACCATATGACATCACACTCAGTATATAAAGCTGGGGGAAGAAGAAGGAAGCGGGGGACGTTTGGAGTTATGGCGTTTGTCTTCCCAAGTCACCGTTACGTGTGATGGAGCCCTGCTTTCCTGGGGATGGCTGAACACCTGCCTGCCCATGGGAAGCGGTGAATGAATTCCTTCTTTTGCTTTGCTTGCGCGCGTGGCTTTTGCTTTGCCTATTAAACTGTTTTTATCTCAGCCCAGGAGTTTCCTCACTTTTACTCTTCTGATTCTCTCCCCATCCCACCAGGACAGGGAGTGAGTGAGTGGCTGCGTGGTGCTTGGTTGCTGACTGGGGTTAAACCATGACAATAGCCAATACCTTTTATATTTTGAAATTATTAAATGATTACTTTAAGTTTTGATAGATGATACGTATCTGTACCGGCAACATCAGAACAAACTGGTCTACACTGTTGTGATGTTTTGTAGTTCCCACAGGCTGAGTTGAACCGCACGCAGCCACGTGGCATTAAATTTTCCTTAAATCGCATTACACTGAATACAGTAGCTGGTCATGTGGTGTTTCATTTGCCAAAGTTCTGCATAATTCAGTACGTAGAGTATTAAATTAACACTACAGGTTAGTTTGTGTTTTTTTTTTTTTTTGTTTGTTTGTTTTTTTTTTGTTTGTTTGTTTTTTTAAAAATCATCAATTTGTTCACAAGAGGCTGTTTTATAGCTCAATGGGATAGCTCTGTCGCACCTTTTATTTTGCTGTTGGGAGAACTTTTTTTGGCAATATTTTTAGCATGTGGCCAATATGGATTTATCTGTTTTATATGGATTTACATTAGAAACACCTACCATTTCTAAGGGAAGTGTGGTACCTTGTCTTCTTCCCAGCAGAAGATTCTAGTGGAGTTGTTTTACTTGCCACAGTGATTTTGTTAGTATTGGTAATTTTTAAACCCAACCACTATTCAAGTGAGTGTGGTTGGTTTTTTGTTTGTTTTGTTTAATTAAGAAGTATCTAAATTGGTGTTCTGTCAGTGCCATGCAGGCCTAAATAAAAGGCCAGAATCCTTTTCCTGCTGTGTCTGGCAAAGGTGTTTTTTCATTTTTTCACAGACCATTGCCTCCCAACTAAGACATCTTCCTATTTTATACTTTGCAAGAGTGCCCATTTCAGCTGTCTGGAAAACTGTAAGCAACAAATGGATGGGGGAAACCTGCAGACTCTGGAAGACTATATGTTGATTTAGATTATGTACAGATGATGGTAAAAATGCTTCAAAGAAAGCACAGCCTGCAGAAGCCAGCAGCTGAGATCAAAGTGTGCAGTGCAATGGTCTGGTTGCCAGGTTTGAGACAACTGGGCAGGGCAGGGAGTGATGCAGTAACAGGCTAAGCAAGGCATGGGCCTGCTGCCTGACCGGCTCTGCCCAACATGCTTGTGAGTGGCAGAACGGATGACTAGGGACAGTGGGGAGTACCGATCTAGCATGCAGGCTGGCAGATGGAGGAATGGGCATTTAAATCAGGAAAGCAGCTTTTCTAGAGAAGGCTGGTCTTTTAAAGCCTGAAAAAAAAACACTGTTAAGAAGCCATCATGAATATTTACCAAAATGAGGCAGCCTGTAAGTCCTTTCGAACAGGTCACTGAAGAGATGTACAACTTAGCTTTAAGGCAGCAAATAATGAGATGCCTGCAAATATCTAAATTGGGAAGCATTTGGCTTTATATGAAGGTGGCATGGTATAAATTAAAGAAGTTTAAAATGTAAATCATGCAGTCAGTAAGAAGAGTTAAAATCCTGCATAGAAATGTACAAGACTGAAGGCGAAATCTTGTGGTGTTTTCTTTTTTGTATTAATCTGTGATGGAGAAAATTGTATTCATTTAAAGGCAAAAACAGAAATCCAAAGGTTAGTATCTGAATGCATGACACGTTACCTTCCTCCACACTGGGTCAATCACAGAACATTTAGTGGTCTGTGATTAAAATTGAAAACTTAATTTGTGAGCAACAACAGAGGTTCTTCTATAATGTTGTCTAGCAAAATCCAAGTTCTTAGGTGACAAATTGGGAGAGGAAGTCAATTATCAACAGTCCTGAGAAAGGCTCGGGCTATACTGATGATGCTGTACAAACAAAAGACAACTTCTTTTCTATACTTCCAGAAGAACACTTTATCCCACCTTTCTTTTCGACTGTGGGGTGCACGGGCTACACTGTCCTAGAAATATAGCTAGAAAGATTTCATATGCTGTTTAGCTTAACCTTAAAAGCCATCCAGTTAGCAACTAGATACTGGGAAACCAAGATGCATGGATTTTTTTAGTACATGCACTTATTTTTTTTAATACAATTTCCTTTCTTCAGCAAAAGTTTCTAGGGGTAGGCTGCAGAGCTTGTTCAGGATTGAGTAATACAGATCTCGAGTACGTTGTTAAGATTTTCTATGTCTGCCAGGTTCATTTGTGTTGTGTAGTTTCTACTTCTGTTGTGTCTTTGAAGATAGCCTATCTCATGAGGCTTAAGATGGAGGTGAACAGTTATGTGAGTAGGACCTTGACTCTTTCAGTCTACTACCTTCTTCTTCTCCCCCCACCCCCACCCCCCCCATTAAATCACTGCCTGTTTCGTATGTTTGGTGCCAGGTGTTCCGACTGCTAATCCCATACCCTGGGCCTCTACTGTCAAGAGATGAGGAACCAGAAATATTTTACATACTGAATAATTGCAGAGATCCAGCTAATATTTAGTAACTACCAATCACCTAAAATTGTTTTGGATGATCAGTGTCAATCGAGTGGATAAAATCAAGTGTTATCGAATGTTTTATGTGCTAACAATCCAGGTTGCTAATCTTGAAATAACAACTTGATCAGATCACAAGAGAGAGGGGGCAGCACACACTACACTGTATAGAAAATGTGGCAGATTCCTCCACTACAAAAGTGATAACTGCATTTTGAAAACTTGTCAGATACAGCATGGATCAAAATGCAGTACAGCTTTATTTATTTACTTATTTTTTAAATTGGGCTGTGAAATGGAAATGCTTTTAACAACTTTCCCATGTCTGTTTAATTGACCTCTTTGGCAGTTATCCCAGATTTCAGAATGTCAGCTGTTACTTTATTTGCAATTGTTTCACCTTTTTTCTTCCCTAGTATTTATACATAGGGTAAGCCGGCTGGTAAATTTCTACTAATAGTGCAGAACAGAATTTAACACGGTGGACAGAAAATCTGCTACAGACAGATTAGATTGGACCTGTCAATACTGGTGATACTATAGTATTATATTGCCAAGTTTTTTTGTGTGTGTGTGTTTTTTTTTTTTTTTTCTTTGTTTTGTTCTTCCCCCTCTGTGCTGCATCGAAAAAGCATGAACATGCTGCATTGAAAAAGCACTGAAAGTCATCTGGAGGCTCAAGCCTCTATAATCTTTCAAAAAAAGTGAAGCAGCATACTAACATCAATACCAGCAGAACAGAGTAGAAGATAACTAGCTCTGACTTTTGGATCTGTTGTCAAGCTTGTAAAACAAGAGCAACCACATATTCTGTTTTACTGGGTTGTGCCCACTGTTTTGATTTCACATAGTGTTCTGTTTGCTTTTTTAAGTCCCTTCTGACTGCACACATGAAAGACAGCCGAGCCACTGAGAGTGACAGAACACTGGGCCACAGCTCCTTGGAGGCCTCCTCCCCCTCCCCTGCCCTTATCCTTTAGGCCAAGGGCTTTGCCTCTTGGTCACTGAAGCCTGGCACTGGGACAGCTGATAAAGTCATTGCTCCAGCTGCTGGCTGCATGAACAGCCAGACTGTTCATGAAGATTTCTTAAAACTGTTGCAATTTGCAACCCAGAGTTTTAAGATAAACTAAAATTAGGTTGAACAGCTCAGCCATTTGTGCAGGGAGTGACACACACAGCTAGGGGTAGCAATCTTATCAGCTGTTCCAACAGAGATGCGTCCTGTGAGCAGTACTGACCAACCTCTTAGGAGAAATTCTCACCTACAAAAAGTTATCCTTGTTAGTTGATTTCAACAGAACAAAGCTCATGTGTTATGAAGCATGACAACATTGTGAAAGCTGGTGCTTTTCATAGTAAGTTGCTGAGTGTTTTGGGTAAACTAAAAAAAAAAAAAAAAATTACAAATTGAGAGTAACAAGTTCTTAAAACAGGACCTGGTGCTTTGATATGTTTGTAAGATCTATGCTTTTCCCCCCACTGGTTTGTTTAATCAATTCTACAATGTCACCTTAACATTCTCTCAGTGTGAGACAGATGAATAATTTGTCAGTCAACCTGTACCACCCTACTGAATATTTTATCTAGAATAAAAATACATTTAGATGTAGCATGATCTCCAAGATAGATGTTTGAAGTTCTAACATCAGAAATAAAGGCATTATCTTTTGAAATCAAATGCCAACCAAATCCTAGTGTGCTTCTAAATTGCTCTGTACTTAATTCCCCCGATCTCTGTGAATGCTAAGAGACAAGTACTTTGTACTGGAGCACAAAGGAAAATATATGCAATTCCTGAACATAAAGGTCTTTCTGGGAACAGTGCAAGTGACCTCTTTTCCCTTGCAGGAAGCTGGTATCTATAATCAGCACCTGTGCTTTCTACAGGACAAGAGGCAGTTACAAGCATTTTAGGTTTTTTGCAGGTCAAAAATACTGCCTGAAAACCCCCATGGAGAACTACAAGCAAACCAGTTCAGATAACAAACCATTAGGTATGTAATGGGCAGTAGTAGAGACCTAGGGAAAACACATCATGATGCTTCCCCAGGATGTTCTACCAGCCTCCAAAATGTGTTTGTCCTGGGGACTTCCTGAGGCAGAGACAGTATCTTTTTTTTTTTTTGCTGAATGGTCCTATTTGCATTTTTCTCCTTGGGACCTTTAAGGTCTGTGCAACACTGTCAACCACATTATTCCGAGACAGTAAGTTCCAAAGCTTAACTACATATAGCTGTGGCAATCCTTTTTATATGTGTTGAACTTGCTGTGTGATTACTTGGTGGACACTTATTTTCTCTCCCAAGAAGTATCTTCCATTAGCTCTTCAGTGCCACCCATTCATTTTATTATCCTTAGCATATTCTCCTCATTCATTTTTCTGGCTGCACAGTCCTAGCTGATTCAACGTAACTGCTGTTCCAAATCTTTGCTCATGCTAGTTGTCCTTAAGCGAAACACCCCACAAAACAACATGTATGCATCTAATTCTCTTGTGACATCAGGGACAAGATGTGGTCACATAACAGATCTATACAGTAGCATTTGTTCATTCTCTGCTGGTTTCCTAAATATTCCTATCACTTATGCAACTGTTTAAGACTACTTTTAACACTACTAAGCAAGTTTTCATAAAACTGTCCATTCTAAATTCAAGATGGCTTTAAATGAGAATTGTCGCTGTATGTATGGAATTAGGGCAGGATTTTTTTACTTCCCTTACCCTAATTTCCACTCCTTTAACTAACTGATTTTCTTTAATCACAAGGTCTTCCTGTAAAGGTTTCTAGATAGTTTTCATTTTTCACTACTCTGAATCGCTGAGCGGCAGCAGGGCCACATTTACCAACTTCCAGTCCTCTCGCTCTAAATCAGATTTTAGCAAGCGGTTATACAATACAGTTCAACTGTTGCTTACTCTTTCAGAGCTGTTGCCTGGCATGTCATCTAGTTGAGATGACTTGTCACTGTCTGTTCATCTGTTTGTTCCAAAACCTTTTTACTGACAATTCAACTTGAGACAGACCCTGCAACATGTCCCTTTTTCAAAGGACTTTGTTCCTCAACTGTGAGCATCAACACAAAAAACTTTCTAAGTTCATTTATCTGACTTGAATTCCTGATTTGTCATTTGTTGGCCAGGTTTCACATTTAACCTAATAATTTTCATGTTCTTTTCTGTTTTCTGCATTTGGAAGCAGCTTGTAGTCTCTCTCACTGCAGAGTAGTTGTACACTTCATCTGAACCTTCATAAATAGTTTACAGGCTGTTGGCAACTACTTTACCCTTCTGATCACCTCTTTTAAAGTAAGTTTTATTGTTTTCCTATAGTTCCCCTTTTGAAGTTTGTCACAGCCTGTAATGCTGAAACTGCTACAAAACAAAGACAGATTTGTTAATTTTCTTTTTTTTTTTAAGCAGTTCCTGTACGCTCCTCTGGACCAAATAAAGAGATGTTTGCCCTTGTGGGTTCTTCTCATGACTTAGTGCTCCATGAAGCAGTCATCACACTTACCCATTCTGTAAAGGATGACTCAAGTATTCCATTAGTGTATTTCCTGCCTTTGCAGATTGTCTGATCTCCTCCAGCACACTATAGTTACGGTTGCTCTCCTGTTCAGCGGTATAATTTAGAGGCTATACTCTTCCTAATTTAAGCATGAAAAGTTAAATCTGTAAGCATTCTGTACTACTAGTTGATAAAGTTAGCTTGGCTGATTTGACACTAGAGCAGTCTAAGGTACAGAACCAATCTAACTTTCCTGCACCTCTTGCATTAGTACCACACTATCTTTCTTACAGCAAATACCTAAAATACTAATTATTTTAATTTAAAAAAAAGCCATGCATCCCAATTTTACTTCTCAGATGCTGGCATTTGTGTGTAAGCATATTTCTCTCTGGGTCTGGTTTTCTGTTTGTGTGCCCTTTTTAAAAGGGCCCTGTTAGCATACATTTCTTAATTCTAAGTTTGGGGTTTGCCAACCTGCGTGTCACTCTTTAGGTGATGACACTGATATTTGGGGGTTATTTTATTATTAAATTGAGTTTTCATTTTTCTAGAACTCCTGCTCTTCAATAATTATTCTGTACCTACCAGATTCTGAGTTGCACAGGATGTAGTCTAGAACATTGAAATAATCTAAGCCATAACTGGAATTTTACCAATCGATTGACTGTTTCAAGGTATAGAAATGACAATTTAGCGTACAGTGTCCTTTCCCCAGTTTTGCCATTCTGACTAGTACCTACTTACCTTACAAATAACATTTTGATAGGTAAGGAAAGCAGAACTAAGTTTTTTTAAAGATGGTAAAAGACCAACATCGTGATTTATTTTAGTTTCATGGGCAAACTTAAGATCAGTCTACACACTAATTGTGTGGGAGTTTTATTGAGGCTAAACACAGAGCTTGGTTACTTCGCTGTTAACAATCCCAAATCTACTGTACACTGAAAGGTATTCCCCTTTAAAATTCTATGGGGAAAGTAAAACATGTTATAGATGTTTATATATATGTGTGTGTATATATATATATATAAAAGGGACAGTATAGTTCTTTGGCATTTTAGGCACGTATGTAATACAGTGAAAAAACTGAAGAAGCATGAGTATAAACACAAACACCACCAATATACCATGCGTCAATTTCTAACATTGTTACTATTTAAGAGTCATAGTGGGTAATTATCTTGTTTACATGTGAAATAAAAAAGCTAAAAGCACCTTAAAATAAATCCAGACAATCTTTCCCAATTATAGTGCACATTCAGCTAGAATCTATTTATGAATCTGTATTCCTAATGCTTAGACTGGCAGTGCATGCTGCTATATTCCATCTACTTAAATTGACATTGCTTCACCTTTTTAATAAAAGGAGAAACTTTCTAAATTTCTCACAGATAACTGATCTGGCCACTCTACAGCCTTGACCGTATTTGACTTAAGATTTTCACATCCTCTTCTGTTGTTTTACTAGATCCTACAGCACTCAGGAAGTTCTGTGGCAGCTATATATATTTAAGTGGAGGTTTTCACTGAATGAGTGTACACCTGGTTCACAACTTCTGAATTTCCAACTATTTCAGAATATGCAGGTGTCCAATTATAGCAATACTGAAGTATTACATAGTGCTTTTCACTTGTCGATGTTAAGACTGTTAGTACACTTTCCCCTTTCCTTTGTGCTCCAATTTCAAACATTGAAGCATTTCAGTAAGCAGACTCACCCTCTAGATTTTCCACATAGGAGTTGGACATGAGTGCTGAATGTTGAGTCCATTTCTCTGTTGAACCTGATGGCTGGTATTCCAGGTCAGAGATAAAACTGTCTGTGTCAGAGAAGAAGACAGACATAACTACTGACTGGACTAAACCAAAAAATTACAGTTCACTCAACCAGGAAGTGACTTCCAGTTTTCTTTTAACAGCACTAAATTTAAATACCCAGTTTCATTCACAACTATTACATAGGTTGACATAAGTAACTATTTATAAAAACCAGTATAACTTATCTTGTATATTTAGTTACTTTTCAGTTAGCAGCCAGAGCCATAAAGGTAATGGTTAATATATTTGCATGTCTGCCTAGTTGCACCATCATGATTTTTATACTCCATAAATTTTACTTTAGTATTTGTGTTAGTTTAGAACATTCCTCCTGCAATTTTCTCAGTCTGCTTTACTTACTGTGGTCAAATTAAAAGTGCTTACGCCCATTGACAGCTCCTCCACTGAACAAGGTAGGCAAAAGAGTACTAGTGAATAAAAGCTTTATTTTTATTTTCCCTGTCCTCTAAACAAAAGAGACTGTTGCTGTGAACAGCTATTCGCTTCCCCTTCACTCGTCAGACTATCTGAATGTTTTGCCCAAGGTCCTGATCTGCAGTCAGGCCACACACAGTTTCAAGTGCCGGAAGACTAAGTATTATCTTGGTATAGGTGGCTCCATCAGACCAAGGCAATGTGAGAAACTAAGGAAGTGGAGAACTGTACTCCACTGAACTGGTTTTCCTGGAGGAAAAATGAATGTAGAATAGTGTATTTACTACTTTAACCAACAAGCGCCTGTTTATTCAGTTGTGTTAGTGACTATGCCAAGCTTACAACAGTATACTGGGTTGGCTTTGGGTTTGTTTTTTTTTTCCTGCTCAAGACAGAGCTGCAAGTTTAGTAAATTAGGCTTTAATACAATTAGCAAAATTAGTCTGGAAACTGGCTAATTTGTGCCTTCTGGATAGAGCCACACATTCGCTTTGGTAGCATGATTTCTAAGCCCTGCTTAGGGATGACTCCTGGGAGAATGAAAGAGTCTATTCTTACTTCCTCCTGAAATTCAAGCAGTTCAAATTACTTCTTTGGATGACTTCTTATGCTTAATTGTTTAAAGTATAAAGTTACATATATTTAAACATGAAGTGGAAAGCATTATCTGGGTTTCAATGAAAATGTCCACGACCATTTTGAAGGAAAGGAGTAGATGAAGGACAAATTTTTGTCAAATAGTAGGAGATTAAGAAAAGAATATTCTTCCCACCACCTATGGTAGAATCAGCAAGAAAGTGACAATTAAATAAAGATCTAACAAATCCAGGGAGATGGGCAGAAAACTACCTTGGAATGAAACAAATTAACTTTTACAGGCAATCCTCTTTAAAGCTCAGGCTTTCAAAGGAGCAGACAACAAACACACTGACAAAAAGCCTCCAGAGAGAGCAGTGGAGTTAATTAGCTCTTTTAAGCAACAGTGGCTCCACCATAAAGCCTGCATAGCTTATACAGTAAGGATTATCTGTCACTTTAGCAGAGAAATATGATTCTGAGCAATTTTTCTAATTAATTTCATACATAGAGGGGTTTCTGAGGTTCTTGCATGTCCTAACAAAGCTGCTGCCAGTATTAAGTTTTTGCTTTTAGAAATCCCTGACAAAATGTGTTATGTGTAGCACATGTAACACGTCTCCAGCCAGCACCTTCTGGAGTGAAGCACGCACTCGCCTCAGGCACACGATATTTGTTCTTTGTGAAATGTGGTAAATAAAGCAACAGCCTTTGAAAGTGTGTAATACAGCATAAAGATTTTGTTCAATGCGCTCCGAGGTTAGAGAGAACTTGAGGTACCGGATGAACGCACATTAAAAATACCTTTCTACCTCATAATTTCATAAATATTTCAGAAAGGTTTTTACTTCCTTAATCAATACCAAAATGTGTTTTGTACCCAGAGAATATAATGCTAAAACGAAAACTATTACATTTACATAGAAATCAAGAAAACTGACATCCTGTAGATCTATTTCACTGATCAAAAATTCATACTTTTATGAACCACCTCTTTGTCTTGGCCCTTCTCTTAAGTAAAGAAGGGTTAAAATCTGCACCAGATTTGGGTCAAAGCAGTAGGTTAACTTAAAATAAGAGTTCTATTATGGATACAGGCAGCTACTGGCATTATACCATTTGGTTTTCAGGATCTCTTCTTACAGAGTCAAGCTACTTCATTTTTTGTAGCACTATCAGTTGATTAAGAGTTTAGCCTGTGTATCCTTTACTACTACTGAACTGAAGTAGGATTTGTGGGCAACGGGACTTAAACTAGATTATGTACTGGATTTAGAAAAGTAGATCCCAAAAACTGTTCTAGAATACATGATTGTTTGCAGTGTTGCTAGAGCAAGTAGCACAGAGTGAGGTTTTTTAATATGCTTTGCAAAGAGAAGTTTGACATAATTGTATGGCAGATGGTATCAACTGTCTAGGTTTGGTAGTATTGCTGCATCCACCTAGGAATTCATGTGTTTTAGAGGACAGATGAGTGAACTGCTCTATTTACAGAGGTAATGAGGATCAGTAAACGTCAAAGAACATTATGGACAGACTGCAGCACACACCTCCTCAGATGTAGGCCTTCTTTTGTCAACTCCAGATAGAGCTCTGTCAGCTGCATTTATATGAAGAATCCCTGCAGCTACGTCACATTAGTTAGTGCAGTATACTTAGCCTGTTTTTGACTCCACATGACCAGCGAATAGTAGAGTGTCAACTTTCCAAAAAAAAAAAAAAAAAAAAGAAGAAAAAAAAAGCTGCAGGCTATAATTAACTGTCAGCCTTCTCTGCTGTGGAGAGCAGGCAGCTGATTCTGTTGGTTTGTGACCAGAAACAGTCATATTGCAGGCCATGTTTGCAGTGGCAAACTATCAAGGACATGGTGGGTTGCCTTGCAAGTTACCATTTCAAGCCATAAGACAGGCTTACTCTTAGTAATTTCAGGTTCCATGCCAATTTTACTAAGAAGTACTGCTTTAATTAACTAGTAAAAAAAGGCTGTATGAATTGCTAGGAGGAGTACAGTTTTCCTGTGCACATTGTGTTTATGGCTATATAGACAGACTGAATGTGCCTGCAGTCACAGCACAAGCTCTGCGGTTACTTAGTATAGTAACAAATATCCCTGTTCATGTCATAGTTAGTGTCACACTGCATTTATGTATCATAATGAAACCAACTCATTTAAGTCATATGTTTACCTTTCCTTCATGCAAGAAGACAGATGAGTCTAACATAGTAAGTATGAAGCGTGATCCTTGGAGTTACAGGACACATGCTGGGCAGTGGAAAGCACTGCAGACGTGTCCAAGCGTGTTTTTGCCAGCATCACAAGGGTATGCCCAGCTCCTTCCAGTTCTGCTACTATTGCAAGCGTCTGTGCCATGATGTAGATATGCCACGTGCATTCACAGAAGAAGTTTCTAACCTCTTCTAGTTCTTGAATGGGAATCTTTTTGCAGTGGTGCAACTAGCCGAGCTTACTTTGCATTAGTTACAAGGTGTTCTGTGGCTCTGAGAGGCAAAGAGGAAGCTTCATACATCAGCTGGTCATAGACACCTGAGGATTTATCTGAAGGGCTTTACACATCAGCAGTCCGTAACTGGTCCTCTCAATAGACGCCTTGCTGGCACAGATTTTATGAGCACAGTGAATGAATCCACTAGAAGGTCATAACATCCTCTAACTGCTGACAACCCCAGATGGATAACATTCTCTTCACCTTTCCTCACCGTTCTAACCTTTTCACCTACTGCTCAGTCTGGATCTTTCTCTATTTCATTCATAACACCCGTTTCTAGAAGTAGATCCCCATTGTCTTCCAGTACATTTCAGGTTCTGCCTTTTCACCTTACTCAACCTCAACATCTCACTGCAGGAGCCCATAAGCTTATGAGAAGAATTAGAATTGTAAACTGCTTTTTACTGCCATCTCCATACTGGTTGACAATATACATTCAATATACTAAGAAAGGAGGAGTCTGAACACAACCTTACTAAACAATTTATACCAGTATAATTTTTGGAATGCCTTTTATCAAGAGGAATATTCTGAGTTCCGTGTACGACGTAGGCTAGAGTTCTCGTCACACAAATCCATGTCAGGCATGCTTGCTGCAACATGCAACATTTTGTTCCGTGCTTAGGAGACAGTAAAAAAACCTTGATTTTGAGATGTGCATCTCGGGAACATCTCAAGTTTGAGTTGCACCAGCAACAAGACAGGTTTTTGAGCCGCTCTCCTCCATACTAAGCTAGATTCTAGCATTCAGTATTTTTTGAGTTTCTGCAGACCTTCAGTGCTCTGTTTGGCAGGACACTGCCTTAATTAAGAATGACTTGTTGATGCATAAGTTTTAAACATACAGAGAAATACAAAATACAGTCATTCTCCAATACTTTCTTATTAGTTACTACTGTGATTCTCCAGAAGTTAAGCTGAAGCTACAGTAAAAAGCTACCTGTAAAGACATACAAATTTTCTAGCAAAGATCAGAATAATCTCTGAGCTTCCCAGCAAAAGAATTTATCAAAGAGAGTTATCACAGAACTATTAAAATGAATGAATGCAAATGGCTTAGAATTCTACATGGAATCTGTCTGACAAAGCAGACTTATTGCTTTATGTACACAAAACAGAGGATTTCTAGTTACGATTTATAATAAAGCCACATATGGGACTTTCTAGCCTCCAGCTTTATGTAATGGAGATGCATTAAGTAAGAAAATGTGAGAGGAGTAGTAGAAGGTCATCCTGACTTGCTGAATACAGCCCAAAATAATACCTTAAAAATGGTTAAATACAGTTGTACATGTTAGAAATCTCATAATTGTAGAGACCCACTCACTCCTAAACTGCAAACCACAAGAGATGAAATTTTAGATCAACAGTATTAGAGTAGATGTAAATCTAAAACTTGGCAGGGGGATAGGTAAATCACCACACTAGGAGGACTTTTTAAAAACAGAGTGGGGAAAAAAAAATGAACAAGGCCTCATATCATATAACTAGACTGAGTCTAACTTTGACTAGCTTTATTTTCAAGTGGGGAAGAAATGGGACCTCTATTAGAGGAGTATACAGCAGAGCACAGGATTGATGATAGATCCATATGGGAAAGAAGAGAAATGACCAACTGCCCATATCTTGTAATTTCAGCTGCCTTGTTTTCACCTATTTGCAGTCCTCAATATTCCGCACTGTCTGTACAGGGAAATGTTAGCCTGGGGAGTGGGTCAGACTTGCTGCAAGGTGCTAAGGGAAAAAAGAAGGTCCAGCATACTGGGGCATGGGGCAGTGCAGGGGACAGAGAGCAATAAGCTGCTTTTATGTAGTTCTAGTCCAAAAGTTTACCAGCTTGTGCACATTGACTATTGCAAAGACCTAAGCAGAAAAAAAGTACTGTTTTTCAGAACACATTTGATGTAGTAGCATACAGTACAAATTACTTGGTGTTATGTCTCAAATGTTTTCTGTGATAACATTTGAATTTCCTATCTAGGTGTACTCCCGCATTTTGATCCCTTGTTTCTTCAAGTGAATTAGAAAGTGTTTGCTGTAGAGGAACAAGGATGGGAAGAGGGGAAGCCAAACAAAAGAGCAGATTCAGGGTGGAGATCAGAAAAGCCTAAAGACATCAATCAGACCCTGCTGAAAAACAAGAAGACAAAGAGCCACACAAAATTCAGTGGGGGGGGTGGAGGGGGGGAAGTGTACTTTATGCAGACACCCGGGTAAAGTATCTGCCTTTAAATTATGCAATCCTTTTTCACTCTCAGTCTGAACAGAGCCCAGCCTGCTCTACCTGCTAAAGGGCAACAGAATTTAAAAAGAGGCTCCGTTCTGGTCATTGGCCGACATATTTGACTTTGCAGAGAAGCTATAAATGTGAACCCAGATAGGTTACACCTTCCAGGAGATGCTGGATCAAGACTAAGCTAGATGCTCTTGGCCTGAGCACCGATGGATGAAGCAGCTTTGTAGTTCTGTGTTAAGTAGTGGATTTGGGGTTTTTTGGTGTGTTTTGAAGAAAAAGCCTGAATGTTGGCTGAAAAGGCAGTAAGATTCACTTTTAGGAGTCTTGCTTAAAGGAATTTATGTAACTACTACCCAGACTGCCATTTCTGTAGGTGGGGTGGGGTTGCTGGTTTTTTTTTTTTTTTTTTTTTTTTTTTTTAAAAAGAATCTTAAATCACACTCTGTCAAGCTAAACAGCTTAGTAATTCCAGGACTAATTTTGCCATGAGGTAGCACTTCCATACTACACTCAAATTTTGTTAAAATTTCTTCAAATATTTTATTTTCTTGGCACAGAAAATATTTACTACACCAATTTTGAAACAGTGCCCGTTACTTGAAAGAAAGACTATTTATGCTGTCAGAGTTTTTTGAGGTTTTTTTGTTTACTTTTTTTAAGACTACTGAGTTAAATATTTAAGGTCAGTAATCCCGACATGATTTACAAAATTATCAATTGGCTTTGCCTTAGTGTTTTATTTTGAGAGGTTCATTGGCCTTAATTGGTAACCCTTAAAAACCTATTTTCCAATTAAATATCGCTTTCAAGTTTGATGTATTAGCTGGGCGAACATACTCTATCAACACTCATTTATGTATGTAATTATGTTTGGTTTTTTTTCCTTAATTGTTATAACATTAATACAGAGTAACTGAGTTGCTATTTTTGTCTAGCTCTATTTGTACGGAAGCTAGAATTCAATTATACACAAAAGAAATATTTTGAAATTATTTTTTAAACAGCAGCAATATGTTAGCTGCATTATGAAAAAAAGTGTTCCTGGCTAAACATGTTTTTTATTTCAAGCTGATTAAGCAGAGGAAGTATTTACTCATGTTGAGAGAATTGAGCAGCTTGTTTCTTGTCACTATGCCCTTCAAGATTTTTGGAACAGCAGGTTTCAGGCTAGACATCTGATTTGTATTTGCAGATTGGAAATGGAAAAAAAAAACCCAACCCAACCCCAACCCCCCAAGCAATCATCGAATGGCTGTAATATGAAACTGAAATGAAGGTAATCTCTATGCTTGCAAAGGTATTGTTGCTGCCAAGTGCTAGCTTAGCATTTAAAACCATGTTCAGTTTTCCATATAGGAAATGTATAGTTTAATCACCAGTTATCAGACCTTCTTCTGCATGCTATAGCAAGCATTATTTAAAAAAAGAAATTAATAAAGCTGTGGCCATTTGACTCATATGTATATTGATTAGACTTCTCTAAACTATTAGCAAGTGGCCACACTTTTAAGTGTGGCTCTTGCAGCTTTTCCTGGGATTTGATGTCTTTGTCAGCACAGAAACAACTGAGTAATTTCACTGTGTTAAGCAATAGAAATAGTTTCTAAAAGCAACTAATATTTGTGATATAGGGGAAAAAAGATGTCTTTCTTTTTACTGTGCATTATTTTCATTTCTGAACAAGTATAAACAAACTGCCAAGATGCTCATAAATGCTAAACACTTCTGCTCGTATTGTGAAAAATTTAACTACAGTATTTAGGTGTATTTTATTTATTTCTACATCTTTTTGGTAGGTGTGGAGGGAAGAAGCATGAGGAAAAGGCAGATTCTAACATGAACATGACACTTCTTGAAACACTAGATTTCTTCCTCACTTCTCTAGTACAGAAGTAGAAAATGCTATTTTTTTTTTTTGTGCATGCTGTTTCATAAAGCCTTGGTCTTCTCTCAGCAAGTCCTTGATAGAATCAGTTTCTTCCTTTCTAATTAAAGTTAAGTTGATTGATAAACAGTGTTTCTAAAAAGAGAGCTTTGTTTAATTAGGGTGGCCATTTAACTGAAAGCCCAACTATAGTATCAGTTTCTCTCATTTTTTGTCCTAGTATGCTGTGTCATTAAAGGCATTTCTTTCTAAATTCTCTTACTACTGACTGGAGGTAACAATAGCAAAGCTCCATTTGTGCAAGGAACTGGGACTGATATGGACATTTAACAGATGGCCTACACTTAAGTCTTTACTACTACGCTACTGCTGATGCAATCAAGTAATTACTAGGGATGGTAAAACAAAAACAAACGGAAAAACCCCACCCCAAAACACCAAACCCACACCACAACAGTTAAGGCTATTGCAGAAAAGAGATACTAGTAAGATTCCCATCATCAATACCAAACACTTTACACACCTTTTAAGGCCAGGCCTTCTGTTCTTCCAGTCTTATTAACATGACATGTTCTTTACATTGCTTTGCATCTGTGCCTCAAATAGTCTGACGTTTAGGATCCGATACCTTTCTTTTCATTCAGTTGGACAAGTTTTGTACATTAACACTGTCCAAGTATTTAAAGTAGAGAACTTTATAGCCTGGCCTTTAGCATGAGAACGTCCTTGTTCTGTTTATGTTAAAAAAGTTATTTTCTCAAAAAGTTAGCCAGTGGTAAGGAGAACACAAACATCTATTGGGAGCAGAGGTGCTGAATGATGACAGTTATCTACAGAATGGCCGTGAAGAGACTAAGACAGTGCCAAAATGCACGTGATATACTTTCAAAAAACTAGCCTGCCCTTCAAAACTGGGACAACTCCAAGAAACAAGACTCCAGACTACATTTATGCAACTTAGATATATTATTATGACTTTCACTGAAATGTACCAACAAGACAATCAGAAAGGGCTTCAAATTAATTCCCTGTATATAAGCTGTAGGAGTTAATCCTCAAGCTCTGTTTTATGACAAAAACAAAGTCTAGGGCAAATTGGACTAAAGTACTTGAACTGTGTAACTACAAATTTACATCTGATACCATTAGTTCTAAATAAGTTATTGCTTTGGACACAAAAATATAACTCCATTTTGCTGATACAAATTTACTTCTGTGAAGAGGAGTGTGTTCTACACAAAACAGAACAACCCTCCCACACCCACTTTGTAGTTTAATGTGGATGATATCCCAGTATTAAAATATCATATCCACTTACCATCATCTAGCGTGATGTCTTGTAGTCCTATTGTTTGGAAATTCAATTCTCGATCTTCAGGTTCTGGTTTAATGTTAATAGCTGCCCCATCTGGTGAAAATGGAGATGAATCGCATACAGTATGGTGTCCTAGGGATGGCGCTGCATTAAGACCTCCCAATGCTGGACTGTGTGCTTGAGGGGAGTGCTGTCCCGAGTGACTTACAGTGGCTGGCGGGGGAGATGAGGCAGGTGCTGAGCTAGGAGACTGATAAGGCATAGGTTGTAGCTGGGGCGAAGAAGGTCCAGACAGCGGTGAATGGACCAAAGGGTGGGAAGCTGTTGGGGATGGGGATGAAGCGGATGCTGGGTTTGTAGAATGGTACGGGACTTGCTGCAGCTGGGGAGAAGACTGCCCAAGGGACCGACTCATTGCAGAAGGGATGGAGCCCTGCCCAGCGCTTGGGCAGTGGTATCCCATTGATGGCAGGTGAGAAGATGACTGTCCTGAATGCGCTGGATGTGCTAGTGGGTGCCCTGCTGTACTCGATGTTGACACAGAACCCGGATTTGAAGAATGAAACTGCATTGGTGGTAGAGCTTGGCAGCTAAGATTTATCAAATGAGGTACAGCTGTGTCTTGCTGAAATGAAAGAGTATCAAATCCTTGGCCAGAGGCAGAGTTCATAGGAAGACCAGACTGTCCATTGTATACATCGTTAGACTGCATAGGCTGGTAAGAAGGCCTCACAGGAGGTGCTGATGTTACCTGAAAAGACTGAACCACAGTGGGAGGCAAGATATGACACTCTTCACTGGGACTAAGGTTTCTACCTTGCATATGTGGCAGGTGGGATACTGCTGAGGTCACCATTGCTGGGTATGGTGGTTGAACTGGACACACAAGGCTCCTGGGTGATGTAGACAGTAAATTGTCATGTGGATGCCCTTGCTCTGGTGAAGGCAATTGAGTTCGGATAGAATGCAGGCCCTGGACATTGCTTGTGTGAGGCAGGGCCAGAGATGGAACAGCAGACAAATCGACCTCATCTCTGTGCTCTTGCTTCATTATAACTAGAAAAAGTAAAACACTGTATTACAATTCCAACCCATTTGTATCCTGTGATAAATACACGCTAATTGCTGTTTAACAGCCACAACAGTATTGTTAATGTCCTTGCTCTAATTAATTTCCCTTTTGCTCTGCTCTCTTTTTTTTTTTACTTTATGCCTGCTATATTAACCCTTAAAAGCCAGAAGAACTCTCCTAACATTTATTCAAAGGCAGTTATCTTCCCTTCTAAAATACCCTCCCTATGCAATGTATGTTTTCAAAGACATCTGCAACCCAGCCAGAGAAAGTCCAGTACATCTAAAGGATACAGCCCAGAGGTGTGTGGGCGGGAGGGAGCGCTGCTTGGGTCCACTGAAAATAGGCAGACAAGAGTTCAGTACCAGGCACTAAGAAATGGGGAATGAAATTTTTAGCTGGCTTCAAACTTTCCTTAGCTGAACTTTCACAACACAGTTAAAGTAATCTGAGTAGTGCGTGTTGTTTTAATTACAGCAGCTCTTTCAGGATATCCCCCAATTTCAATGACGGCAACAATTATTCTTATAATACAGTGAGTTACAAATTGAGACACTTCCAGTTACAGGATTTTTTTTTTTTTAACCTACCTGTAGGCTCATGTAAAGACCCTGATTTTAAGTACAGATAGTAGAAAAATTCTAACATTTAACTCCTCAATTACTACTTTATACAATACACTGTTAAAGAAACTGTTATATAATATTATAGATAAAATGAATTTTAAAACATTTGTGCAATAACAGCTGCACTTAAACTTGCTTCTTATTTAAGTAGTAAGTGGCATTACTTCACTCCACCATTTAAATAATTTAAATATGGATTTCTCAAACAAAAATGTAGTTTAAGATGTGTCTTGTAACTCTCTTAGGAGCTGATATTCTCAAGAATGGTTGGAAAATACCACATAAATCTGATATAGCACAATTAATGTATACTTAGTGTGCCAAATACCTAGGAAATATTGCTTAAATTGCATGTGAAGGCACGAAGTAGGTAATTTTAGAGCACAAGGGAGCAAAACTTATTCTAGGGAGTATAAACTAATGGTAGTTGGCTTTGTCAGCATGCCCGTTAGCTTTAAGAAGTTTGGATTAGTATCCATATCCGATGTTGTAGACTCCTTCAGATACCTGACTTCAAGTCCTCCAAAGACTACTAAAAGGTCTAGCACCATCACTGGTACCTTGTGAATTCTGACTACTCTAAATGGGTATGGATTTCTTAAAAGAAAAGCAAGTAAGTAGCAGGCAAAGGAGTAGGCATTGCATTATCTAGTAGCAACCACTTCCTCATACCAAATGGAAGGGATTAAGATCTTTTAACTACATGTACAGTTGCACATGTACAGTTTTTGCTTCCGGCTAAGTTACAAACTATTTTCTCCCAACATGCTGCAATGTGTCCAAGGTGGGGGGAAATATTTTTTTATCTTCCTTGTATCTAAACCTGGGGGTTTTTTTATATTTGGAGGCGGGGGAAATGTGTAAAACCTGTTCTTCTATGTTCTCACTACCCTATATGTCATCACTAGGGTTATTTAGAAGAGCGGCTTCTGAGATTCACCATCATTCTCAAAGAAAAGTAGAACGCAAATTATTCTGTAAAAAGCGTAACGAAGAAATACCTAGCTGTAATTGTAGCACTGTAGCTTGTTACTCCGTCAGCTTTTTAATTAGGCAAGCTTAAGTAACAATTCAAAGCTAGTCTTATCTACCATCTGAATTACTTTCAAATGTCTACTTTAAAAAACAAAATAAAATGCAACTTTTTATTGTTTATTTAATACCTGGTGTGTAAGTAAAACGTTGAGACTGGCTTTTTTTCCTCTTGCCATTGCAGAGATAAAACTGCACCTGAACTGCAGCTGTAATAGTTTTGTTATGGTATGGAGGAACTTCAAGTATGATGTTTGCCTATATGAAAGTTGAAACAAAAAAAGTTTTACGTATCAAATGCAAATGAAACTGCTCTTACATACTTATTTTATTGCGAAACTAAAGTAAACTGGTATTTTGAAATTGGTAAACTTCAGATTTATGCATATTACATAGTAAACCAGTACTATAAGCAAACTTTTATTTGGAGACTTCTTTCTTCTTTTAAACACAAGTGTTCTGAAGGTAATGCTTTAAATTGAATAGACACATCATCTAAAGGATGCTTTGTTTATCTGCCAGAGCATAAAAAAACCCAAAACCTCTAGCAGTCAAAGAATTGCATTTTGGATCATTAAACTTTTAAGAAAAATTTTAATGCACTGGAGGTTATTTGTCATTTAGCAAAATTATGTTCAGTTTTCTTGTTTCATTGCTTTCACAACAAGCATACTGTTTCCAGTTCCTTCAAAGCATCATCTTAATGGCTACTTTATAGTATTAAGCCAATTTAGAAGTCTCCAGTTGTCTGGCCGAATCAGCCAGTGATCTACTTAGGTTACTAAATGAAGTCTAAGTTTCAGAACAACAATGAAGATGTCTAGTTTCTCATTTTAAAACAGAAAGCTTTCTAAAGTAAGAAAAATTGTTTCTCACCCCTTGACACTTTTCCCTAATTATTTTCCCTTCTACCTCCCACTGAGGTCGTCCATCTGTTGAGAGAAATTTACAATAATTCAAGCAAAAAGCATTTTCTAAAACACTTAAATACTTCATCTTAAAAATACTTCAATACTTAATATAAAACTGCATTTATTTTCAGTCATAAAGAGGCCATTCAACTGACAGAGATATATTGTAAATGAAGTGTAAAGTATAGAGATGCTTTAGGAGTTTCAGCACTACAGCCATTGTCCGTGAGGTGGCTGTTGTGCAGGATTCTGCATTTTAACAGAACCTGCTGATTACATACAGTTAGATTTAATTCCAAAGGAGGCAGTGTGTACTGTAGGTGTACAGAGGGTTTTTTTCCCTATTTTTCTAAAAACATTTTTGAAAGGTAGTTAAATTACTACTAACACCTGTGCTTATTCAAACAAACATACTGATGACCTAACCTGTAAGTCACCATGTGAGAGATAACATATGCCATATCTTCATGCACATACCCAGAGGTTATACATTTAAAACAAACACCCTCCCCGGAACCAAAAGACACGGTAGTTCAAAT
This sequence comes from Morus bassanus, assembly GCA_031468815.1. Lineage (NCBI taxonomy): Eukaryota > Metazoa > Chordata > Aves > Suliformes > Sulidae > Morus > Morus bassanus. The sequence goes on from CM062573.1 coordinate 26,210,910, forward strand.
ACTGGGCAAGTTGTCTGTGTTGTGAGGGAAGTAAATCACCTTGGTGAACCTTACTCTGCTCTGACCTAGCATAACCCATTATCCTTAATCTAGCGCTCCCTTCTCTCTGTTATTGGGTTTTGTAGAGGTTATTAGGGAATCTATTATTTAGCAGCAGCACCTCTTTAAAAGGCATTCAGGTTGTGTGCCAAAATACATTACTATATAAAAACCCCACTTATGTTGTATTTGCTAATAACCTCCCCTTATTAAATTCTTAAATTTAATTAATTTCTTATTAGAATTAGATTAAATTCTTAACTTTATTAGATTAAATTCTAAATATTTAAGGAAATAAGATGTAGAAGAATTGGACTTGGTTGCAAGCTTTTATTTTTAATTATTTACTTTTGCTACTGTTTTCCCAAAAGTTCAGATCAGGTATTCAGGTCACAGCAATGATAATTTAAGTTGTTCAAATTTTATGCTCTCTATATTAAAGGGACAATCAGGGAAGAAAGGGACCTATATGTATTAAGACAGACAGCTAGTCCTAAATTTTCCCCTACTTTTCATGCATTTTAGTCTAAGTAAGGAATATTAAGATCAAATGTATATCCAGAAGAGCGACAGAACCAGGAAGAAATGCTGACTAACTGAACACCTTTGAGTAATATGTGAGTGTACCTGAGTGTGCGTGTGTGTGTGCGTATGCGCACCTGTGTATAATACAAAACAAAACCAAACCAAAGAAAACTTGCAAAACATTCATTATATCCGGTTGTAGTAAACTAAAAATGAAAGAAGTATTTTATAGAGAATTTAACACCAAAAAACCCCCTAGTTTATGGAGTTGAACATGGGTTTAGGGGGGGAAAAAAACCACCAAAACCCCAAAAAACCCCAAAACAAAAAAAAACAAAAAAAAAAAACACCCAACAAAAAAAACAAAAAAACAAAAACAAAAAAACCCCCAAAAGCCAACTTTCAAAACTGGACTTACATTTAAAGAAAGATATTTTAGAAATATTCAACCAAAATCTGAAAGTTTCTTGTTTACTTTGAGTTCCTATTTCCTATGTATTAGACTGAAAAAATTTAATTTACTACTCTCCCAAAGAATAATTTGTTTCATTTCATGAGATGAGTAGGAAGCAGTTAAATTTTTCTACAGATTTCACTGCATGAAGGAAACACTATGTCTTTAGTATACCTTAAATGAAATGCACACCTGCAATATAATTTTTAACTCTACTTTGCTAACATACAAGTGTAAGCCTGCTGCAGTTCTCACCTACGACTAAGTGTTGCCTAAAAGGCTGAACTTGGATCCTAGAGAATAAGAATCATGTAATACAACTGACTGTATAGCATTTCTCATTTCTTAGCAATTAAATACTTGTCCGGCTTGTCAAGCACACAAATGTTTAATACGCATACAAAAGGTCACTGTTGTTCACACCGCTGCTTATTGCCAGTATTTTACCTACATGTACACTTGCCTGTTTACAGATGCAAGTAAGGCATAGACACAGCTGAAGCATACACTGCACAGCAAGTCTGAGCCAGATCTTGAGACTTTTTAAAAAATGCTTCTTTTAAAAGTAACTTCTATAGAAAATCTTACGCAAATATATGGAAAAAAAAATCAGTAGTGTTATTAACCTAATATTTATTTCATTAGCTTAGGAGTAGGTCAGTTCCTATGCAGTGATTATCAGATGTAACATTACCTCAATGCCGAACAGTATATTTCCATTAGTTCCCATTTTAATTTTTTTTTTTTTTTTATAGTAAGAAGGAGAAAATACATGGTATGATCTTTCAAAAACACACAATTCAAAGTTAGTTAGCCTGTAATAGTCTCCCTGAATCACAAGTACTATTTCATTAATAACTGTGAACCAGCGTATAGATCAGTGCACAAACTGAAGTTTCAGATTACTACTTGTGACTTAACTTTTTTTTCTTTTCTTTTCTTTTTAAAACATCCTTACTTCCTAAACTCAAGCTCAGGTAGTGTTTTTGGTTTTATTTTCAAGGAAAAAAGACAGTATTTACCTTGTCCTTTTTCAAAAAATATAATTTTAGATTCTGGAAGGAAATTGGATCCTGTCACCACCATTTCATGGCCTCCATTTACTGGGCAGCTATTGATACTGTACTTCTCAATCTGAGGAAGTTCTTGAGCAGATCGCTGAGCTTTAAAAAAAAAAAAAGAATTAAGGGAAAAATTATTATTATTTTAATCAGTGACATTTCTTTTATGATCCTAACTTGAAAAATCAAGGGTGAAACTAAAATGACCATCTATTTACATATATAAATCATATTTGTGGATGATTTATCTTTGCTTTTTAAATTATGCTGAAATTATATAATTATAGAAAAGAAGCACCAAGAAGCCATGAATCCCAACAGTCTCTACTGTTACAGCAAATGCAATTTTTAGTTTAGGAATATTGGTTAAAAATTACATTAGCATTTTATAGACAAAATGAATTCCAGGAGAAATTCAGATTGTTTAAGGTCATGTTTTGATTCCTTAGTGCCAGCATTTAACAAACGAACTCTCTAGAAGTTCAGCTATTCGTTAGACAAGTAATGGTATAGACTGTTGTAAATGACATTAGGTATCAGCTGCCTCTGCTCATAGACAGGAACCACAGAAGCTGCTAGCTGTGTAACTGCAGTATTAGGTTTAAAGCCTAAAACGTTGTTTTTCCTCCAAACCTTGAGGCTGCCACTTGGCAAGTACCATCTTCCATTGAAGATATATTAATTTTTGGTAATTTAGGTCTTTACACATAACGCTTTTTACACGCACTTGTTATACATAATTCTGACAATAAATATTGTCAGACTGACAATACTACTGACACATGCAGAAAACATGAGTATAAATTATGTATAGTTAAAGCAATCTTACAGCATTCAACAGGTATGGAAGCAGTCTGCAGAGATAAGACTTTTCCACTAGGTTGTGGGATGTGAACACGAAACACAAGGCGCACTCTGGTATTCTTTCTTCCAATATCTGTCTCTCCTTTACGGAGCTCTATATCTGAATTGCGAAGTTTCAAAATACCAGCACAATCGATACTGGAGATAGGTGAGGACAGATGGATCAGGAAAGAAATGGAAGAAAATGAATCAAACTATTGCCAAAGTATACTCTGTAAGCCTTTCTTTTGTTCAAGAATGAAGAGCGTTGTATTTTTTTCCCCATGTTACGCTATTTTAAATGTTATTTTAAATGTCTGAGATTAACAGATCTGTTGGCATCAAAAATGGCAGCAAGTACTCTGTTGAAACATTTTGTCTTGTAAATGTCTAGCTGCTGCTTTTTTGAACTTTTAGAAGATTGTGTGTTTTTGCACATTGTTTACCATTCAAAGTAAGTTATTTAACATAGTAAACATCATTTACAAGGAGCAAGAGACCTATATTTAGCTCTGCCTAAGGAAGGACTAGAGAATGACATAAGTGTAGCCATCAAATCCCAGCTACCATTCCACACAGGTATCTATTATTTATGAGACACATACGTACTTTAACCCAGTAATGCGTATACATAAACTTGTGAGGAGTGTAATCTTGCACATCATCGTGGGTTCGTAGCATTCAATGGAACTAGCATGAAGTCTGCAGCTAGAAAATTTAAGCTGACTTCAGAAGTCTACATAAGAAATAAGTGTGCTACATAAAGAAATAATTGTGCTTTACTTTGTTCACTGACCCTCCAGCTAGAACAGAGCTGTCTAACTGCTGCTATAGCTAACCATTAAACTATTATTTAGCACATTCTATCTGGCAAGACCTGAAAAGTCAAAATAATGCAACTGCTAAAAATAAAAAAATAATCAAAACAAGGAAAAGGCCTACCAAGATACCAGAAGTTAAATCAACACATTCAATCAAGAAACAACTAAACTGTATGACTGTATCTTCATAGAAAAAAAAAAAAGTCTTATGTCTGTGTAAAATCAAACAAAAAATCTACCAGCCAGTAGTCCACGTGCAATCCTACAACTGTGGAGTCACATATAGGTATGGATTGTGTGGGGAAGTATAATCCTAGAAGCACTCATCTATCTCCCCGTCAATCTTATGAGCTTCCCTGTCTCTCTATGCCTTTACTTCTGACTACCTAAACACTGGCATGTTGAAAGAGATGCATCTCTCTTAATCATGAGCCATATTTGTGGAAAATATGCTATTCTACAAGATTTTACTCTCACTTTTGCACAAATCAATTTAATAAAATAGACACATAGCAACTAAACAGCTAATTTATGCTGTGATATACCTGGCTGACATGTTGTTTTCAGGAAGAAGGGGTATTTCCAGAACTTTTGTGCTGGCAATTATTATCTCTTGACTTGCTGTTGCAACTGTTTTTCCAGTGATTCGGTGCACCTGGTAGAATGCATGAGGTCTTAAGTAGCGATCATCTGCTGTTCCAATGAACATCTGTAGGTTTACTGGCTTTTCGCTGTAGCCCAGGAGCTGAGGGAAAAGCAGACATGATATTAAAATATCAGTTGACTTTTACTGCATTTGTGTGTGCATAATATAAAAACACAACTAGTATGGAGACTTAAGAGTCAGAAGAGTAGTATTTAATTACAAACTTCTTCAATCCCTTCAGAAGTCAGAAACCTGAGTATGGATATCTGTCCCTCAAAATACAAATATCAGCAACACCATTTACCAGAACAAATGGATATCAAAATATCTTTATTACTTTTGAATCTCTCAAAGAGAAAAGAATAGTTTCATCTACAGAATTTCTACATCAAGCTATGCTATGTTATAGATGCATTTCTGATATTGCTTTTAATCAAAGCCAAATTATCAGTTTTAATAAGATACACCTAAGTTTCTAGAAATACTAAAAATATGTTCAAGTTCAGTTTTTCTACTGTGGAATGCAACAGTGATAGTTATTAAACTTAAGAGGTTTTGTGAATGCAAATATATCATGTTAGGACAAAGAAAATTTAATTCACAGCTAGAAAGTAAAGTATGGTTTATTTGTGGCAAAGAAAATGTTTTAAAAACCAAAATTTGATAAATAAGTTAATTCATGCATCTTTCCTTTTCTTAAATATAAGACTACCCACCAATACACTCAGTTGTCATAAAAGCACCTGTTGCTTGAATTAACAGTAGTAATTCTAGGCACAAAACACGTTGAAACATCAGCAAAAAAAGTAAATGAACTCTAAAAGAAAAAGCTAGTTTTACAATAGTACATTGGTAACGTATTACCCAGAAGATTTAAGGAAACAAATTCAACCAACAGTAACATGTTTAGCCACTGCAATTTTAAATCCGAAGCATATAAAATATGTCTTATAAATCCATGAAGCTTCCTTCACCTTCCTCCCATTGGCAGATTGTTGCACACTGCAGTTTTTAAAAAACAATACAGCAAATTTACATTTCATCTACTTCAACAACAACTTATGTTCAAACTGGAGGGAGGGCCAGACAGTCATTCTTTAAATGCGGTTTTGTCACGTCAATATTTTTGTCTCTAGGGAGAGTTATTTGGTCACACAGCAATATTATCCAAGCTCTTTACAGAACTAACACTTCAAAACCAAACAAAATCATGTCAATTTAACCTACTTACTTACAAGAGTAATTTAACACCAGTAGTCGGCAGTACAAAAAACCAAAGCACACCCACACCCAGAAATCAGAAGCACTGCTGTAGATTCCTTGTATCTTGATCCACTGCTATTGGCAGCAAGTTTTAGGTACACCAAATGAATGCCTGCTTTCTATATTCAAGTTACAGCTATGGCAGCACCTACCGGTTTGGGCACTTTTATTAGAGCTTTCTCAATCAAGAACAGAAGCTTGGTTTCTGACAGAAGTCTGGAACTTTAAAGAGCCATTCTCAAAGCTTTCACCTTACATGAATGCTTCTATCCAAGATGTAAAACTCATTAATTCACCCATCTAGATACAACAGCATGGTCGTATTTCCTTTCCATTAGTTTCGGTTTGTGTTCTTCCCATTTGCCCAATGAGGTTAAATGTGCTTGAGAAGCAGAATAGCCAAAATCTAGACCACTTAAGACAAATAAAACTGAGCTTATTCAAACCCAGAACAACAACTAAGGCTTGTCCTTCACCTCTTCGTATCTAGCATGCACACAGTCTAAAATAATTCCCGAATCATTCTTCAGATAAAAATCTACAGACAAGCTACAGCATATACCTGTTATTGAGCAACAACATATGTATCCTGAGCAGCTGACACAAAAGCTCAATAGAATGAATACATTATTTGTTACAATCACAGCATTATGAGATTGCTTTCAGAGGAAATGCCTGTTCTACTTTTTTTTTTTTCAGTGAATGGAGCGGAAAGAGAAACAGTTCCAAATTACTGCTTCTATTGCTTTTCTGGGCTGGGAGATCTCAAGATGATTACTGCAGTAAGCAGACTGCTGCTTCTCATTCTTGCAGACAAGGAATTCTGAATTCTGTTGTCCTCAAATTGCTTGTACCTTTCTTGGGAGATGTACAACATCTCCCAGCTGCCATGCCTTTAAGACGCCAGTCCAGTTCAACCTTTACCATAAAACATAGACTACATTTGTACTGCATTGCACATAGTCTACAAATGAGGTTTCGCTAGAGCAGATTGGTTTCTGCCCTTAAACTCAATGAATTCTCATCCGTCTCCCCACCTCATTCCAGCTACCATCAAGAAGTCATGCGTGCACAGGCAAGCAGAACAAACCGACTTAATAATGTTAAATCAAAAAGTCACATCTCCTCATGGGCTTAACAATCCTTACCCCTTCAGACCCTGATTATAATGAAGGAAAAATATCTGCCACAAAAGCCAAGCATCTTTAAAAGTCACGGCAGCTTTTATCAGATACAATGTCCTCTCCTATAACTGACATATTTCCAACTAATTTCTTACATCATCTCATTTGTTTGCATCTATACATGTATGTCTGTTATTTGCAGGCTTTTGCTCTGTCAAGTATGTAAAATGTTTTTGTTCTCCCTGGAGTTCTCAGTACAAACAGAGCTAAATCCAGCAAAAAAACCCCCAATAAACCAAACCAAACCAAAAAAAAAAACCCACCTCGGCCACTGAGCGGAGACAGTCTAGACTATCAGAGTTGCTTCTCATGTAAAGAAATGTGATATTCAAGCATCTAAAAATGTTACATTGGAAACAAAGAACCTCCCGTGACCATCAGTGTACTGACAGGTTTCTCTCCCTTCATCTGTCAGAAGTCACCTGTAAACTACAGGAACACAACTGAACCACAAATTTTACTCTTAGCTATTGTTGCGTTGACAGTGGAGCATAATAGGGACTCATATCAATTACATACATAAACACATAAGTTCCTTTTTTTATACTTCACACAGGACTCCAACATCTTTCCAAAAGAATTTTTTAAAATACCAAATACACATTTTCATATTTTCTGAGTCTGAATTATTTTAGGAGTTTAAAGAAAATTTAAGGACATGTATTAGTTTAGCATTTACAGCACCCATCTTGTCCCAAGTTCTCAACACTGTGACTCCACCACCCATTTTCCTCAGAGTTAAAATTAAATCTCAACACAATGGAAAGCAGACTAAACATGACGTTTGTTAAATGTGTTCACTCTCATACTGGGAATTACATAAATTACAAGCCAGACCTATTAAAAAATTTGAATAACTTCCAAACGGGGTCACTGTGACAAAGCTAATTGCCAATTAAAGCTATCTTCCCCTTCCTTAAGAATGGACATGTATGCATTTCTAAAGATACTAGTGATGCGGGGGGTGGTGGTGGTGGTGGGAAGGGGATACTTGTAAAACTAAGCTCGTCTGTCTACAGTCAGTGGAGAAAATGTCCTCTACAGAAGCCTACACAGAGCAGGAACCTAATTTAGCAAAATATACCCCCTGCCAGCAGTTGCAGTGGTATCGCCTATGAGACTCTATGGCCATATACTACATTTGAATTGCTCAAAGCCATGTCTAACACTAGTTTTGCTTCCATTATTCTTGAGCAAAGTTCACCCTCTATGCTCGCCCAGATAGGCTATTATGGAAGACAAAGAGGGCCTGAAAAGCATGTTGGGGGAAAGTGGGGGGGAAAGTCTGACAAAACCTGCTCACCCAAGCAACAGATTAGTTATCTATCAATAGGTTATCAAGTGCATTTTCTGTACGATGCTCTTGTGATACAAGCTTGTGTGCTTTTTGACTGTCTCACATCACTATGATACGTTAGCTATACCAAAGGAGAAATTTTAAACTGTGTTACTACAGCCTCAGAAGAAATAATAAAATCCCCACAACAAGACCCCACACAGTAGTACCACCTTTAGTCACCTTCCTTCTGGTTTATATATTAAATGAAAATGAAAACAAACAAGAAATCCAATGCTCCAAGGAACCTACAAGGAAAAATATGATAATGCAACAGAATACACTTTTATAGTAATTTAGAAGAAACCTATGTATGTTATAATACAGAAACTTATAAATAAGGCATCTCATCATTAAAAACTATCTGTAATAACATCAGGACAATACCCTGAAAATTTCATACGTACTTAAAAGCCATGCTAGTGTAAACCAGTCTCAAAACAAACAAGCCAACAAGGTCCCCCCTGAACTATGTCAATTGGATGCTTACACTGTAGCTCTGTCTCAAAGGAATTGCAGAAAAGGATCTGCAATTAAGTCCTGTTAAAGGTACTGGAATATATATATATATATATATATCTGGTTAGGCAGAGTAGTAACATATTGGCAAGGTAGCAGAGACTTCATAAATTTATACTTTGCATTACAGATTATTTATTGCATTTATTAAAGGTTTAAAATAAAGAGAACAGCATAAAAGAACAACAGTGTAAAGCCATAAATATAACTAATGCATGCAAGTAAGTGTGGCAATTAAGTAAGCTGAGGGGTGAGGAAGAAAAGGATAACCCCATGTCCCACATTAGAGAGTGTAATTCAGGACCTGGTCACAGTAACAGGGGCCACATGAAAAGGAAACATATCACAGTGTTAAGCAAGCAATGAGCAGGTTGCACAGTGTCCTCATGTTTCCAACAGTTGTACTTACAGCAAAAAAGACAGTAAGCTTCATAGGCTATGGGTGCTAATGCAGCAGCCTTATACGCTAGCTAAAACCTTGAGACAGCTGGAGAGATTATCAAAAGCAATAGGTTGGTAAAAAAACCCCACCAACTGACAAAAACCCCCAACCTTTATTACACAAATTTGTGCTTTGGAATTAATGTTTTCCCCTTAAACTTTGTCTAATAAGTGAGCGGACAACTCCAGGCACAACATGGATTCTGCAAGAGTTAAATCAAAAATTTACAGTGTCTGTAATCAAAGAGAAGAGTCTGGGAGGGCCAGTGAGCCAAGGGGTAGGTACAAAATGATCCGATAGCTTGTGGGGAGGATGCCTGCACATCCCATGTAATTTCTATTACATAATCATTCAAGGCCATCAGTGAAACCAACATGCTGTGCCTAGCACCACATAATTGAAGACAGCCCCTGTCATACCATTCCTGAGAACAGAGACAATGCTGGATTACTTTAATTCATTTGAAAGTACTCCTACCTTATTTAACTGCAGGTGCATTCAGCAGTTCACTAAAGAGTATGGAAGTATTCTGAAGATCATTAAATGACTAATCCTGCGAGAGTAAGCCTGGGATGTCTCTCCCTACATAAAACCTTTTACACAGTAAGCAAAGCTGAACTTTCTGCCCACCCCGCTTAGTCCCAACTGGAGACTGAATTATCACAGAATCTGAACTACCTTCCGTCTCCTAGGAATGGTGTCACCTCTCCCCCAAAAGAAAGATGATATTTGGAGCCTGAATTGCCATTATTGATGCAATACCTGTCTTGTGAATAATGAAGGAGACTTACTACCCCAAATCAACTTCAAATCAGGAAAAATGACATATTTTGGAATTTAAAATGCATTCCTTTTAAATACAGTTTTGTTCTCATTCAAAAAAATGTTTATTGTTCCTAGTTTCATTGACAGTGGGGTAACACTTTCTTATTACCCCATCTGCTTTATGCACAATTCTGTACGTTGAACAGCCCAAACATTTAAAGTCAGTAAAAAAAAAAAATTGCTAATTGTTCTTCAATGAAAATACCTACATAATTAACTTGAAAGAACAGATGCTATGTTTTGTTCAAATACCTAGTGAAGCCATGGTATCTGTATTTTTAGTTCACCTTAGTAAAGAATACACAATATATACAAATAAGAACATAGTGTCTCTATACAGACCACAGGTATTTAAATTAACAGCATTTTACTTTTACTGGTATGTGCTGCAGAATCACCACGATAAGGATGCATTACAATAAATGGCTACAATATCAGCCTGCCAAAGATTCAGCTGTAGGTCACTTACAGAAAGACAAACTACTGGTTGAGCACTAGGCATATTTTCAAGTATACCCTCCAGCAATTACTCTATTAATATGCAATCCTAGAGCTGCACACTACCAAAAAAGTTACTAATTTTACTTTAAAAAACAGGTATACCACTTTCCCAGGAGCAGCAAACAGCATGCTGTAGCAACTAGTAAGTTACTGCACACTGTCACTACCGACCTCTGGAAACCCTCCTCTGTAACAGAATACTGATACACCACCCACTGCTTTGTGAAGGAAACTCAGCCAAGTTGTTTTTGTGTTTCTATATCGTTTCCATAGCAAAGGTCAGTGCATGCGTAAGTTAAACTAAAGCTGGAAGGCTAAAGACTGAAGGTCACTACAGGATAAGCCAGAAGAGCTTCACGCCAAAGCAGTTCCAGCCATATTACTATACAGCATACAGTAAACTCATGCATGCGTGTCAATACTTCATTTACAATTTTTTACTAAGTAACTACAAAGACAGTAAGTTAATGAGAGACTTTCTGGATCATCAAGAAGTTGTATTTTATATTACAAAAACATTCATACATTCTTAATGCACATATGGAAAAATCCTTAAAAATGTGTAACACTAGAGACTAAATAGATAAATTTGATCACTGAAGACAGCAGCATTTAAACTTGGAATTTTGTGGCAGCAGCGAGAACCTTTTCCTTGCTAAGGAAAGCAAATAGGTCACATCAAATAAGAGGCATCAACCTGGAAAAAAGAAGTTAGCATTTTTCCAGATTACATGCAGGTTATATTGGGGCCACATCTGGCTCACATGTCCTGAACTACATGCTCTGGCCTAAAGGAAAGCTTGCAACACTTGACAAGCTTGTGAGAAGACTTTTTTTAGTCTCTAATATTTAGAAGTTTTACCTCCCCCCTGCCTTTTCTTAAGTTACAGAAGGTTCTGTCTATGTTTTCTATTTATTGTTGCAGGCCAAGTATTACCAATCTCTATTCAAATGTATCCACAAGACGTGATTTCTTAAGGCCTGTAACAAGACTTGAGAAAAATATCCAACTGAAAATATACACTTAACAGTAAACAGGTACTTATCAGACAATACTAGTACACTTCAAAATAGTCTGTTTTTCTGAACCAACCCCCCCTTTATTTACAAAAACCCCAATACCTAATAGTGTCACTGAATCCAGAAGTGATGTCAGGGCTTCACGTGGCTACTCTTTCAGACTAAGAACTAGAGAAAAAACAAAGGAACTACAACTTGGGGGGGGGGGGGGGGGGGGGGGAGATTAGAAAAATCATTTAATTAGCTAAGTTTTATGTTCAGCAACCACACAATACTATGATACTAATTACATTCAGACAGTGCCAAAACCCATTTGATTGTATTTTTAAAGCAATTTTCCTGCAAAACTTTCCAGTGTTTATTAGGAAATTGCCATGTTTAACCAAACTTTCACTGGGGTTTAATACTCGTGTTTTATCTTTTATGTGCCTTTTCTTTGCTTGCTAATTGAAGATGAAGATTCTATCAACGCTTTAGTGCTCCTTCATCTTTGCACAATTAATTCACTGCTTATGGCATTACTGAATTGGTAAAGTAGGCTGATTGGAAAGAAAGCTTTTACATACAAATAGGCCTCCCTAAAAATAGGGCACAGTCTTGAAATACAAGACATGTCAGGGGAAAAAACTGGGATAATGTCAGTGAACAAAAGACTTGATTAACAACTCTAGCTTCACCAAGTACACCAGTATCCATATAAAAATCCTCAGTTCAAACATGAAGAATGGGGAAGGAAATACCCACCTGTGTAAAGAACTATAAGCACTTACTAAGCATTTACTTCAGATGGAGATTTGCTAAGCTTTTCAGTGCCTTGATATGAAAAGCATGTTGTAACTAGTTATTTCCTCCTTGACAGCAGTCTTGTGGCAGCTGGATGCATTTCAGTGACTTCTGTATTCCTTAGAACAACCCCCAAAGCTAAGGGTTTAAGGCAAGGAGGGCAAAGGAGGAGAATGAAGGCCCCATTATATGGAGGTGAAAGGAAAGATAAAGCTGTTCTGTTGAATTAGGTATTTTTACCTTGGAATACTGTGAGTAAAGATATGGTATAATAGACTAGAATATATGTAAAATATAAATAGAAAATATATAAGAATTTTCACTGATTAAATTTTAGTCCAATTCTAAAAATATTTTTTTTTAAAAAATTCATTTAAAGAAAAAAGCAAACAAGGCCTTTGAAATGTTTTGCCCTCTGAGACAACAGAGATGTGACCCACAAACTTGGAATCTTTTGGACAACAAAATCAAAGAGGTACCAACGCATGGCTTGGAAGAACCCAACTTTTTTCTTCAGACATTTCTTCACAAGAATTTCACTTTTGAGTGCTGTGCAGCTACTTTCCTAATGAACAGTGAAGGCTGCTGGTTTAAAAGCTGAAGGACTACTCTGCCAACCTGAACAGCACACCTGTTAACAATGACCTGGGAGTAAACGCAAGGGATGACAAAGATCCAAAGGCATGAAGATGAACATAATTTGAAACAAAAGACATACAGTGACTACCACCAGTAGTACAATTTATCATGAATTTATCAAGCGTTGCATTTTGAAAAGCTTGAAACAAACCATATATATGAAACCACTAAATTAGAGTTCAGGGAAGTTACCAAAAGTCAGACTGACCACAGTCATCCCTCGTGGCTTTGCAGAGGTGCAGTGAGGGCTAACCTATAATCTTCAATGGACCGTTCAAAAGAAACTGGAGAAAATCATGGAAGAAAACTCCATTCAGACCTATTAGGCAATACTCCAACCACTGGCTCAGAAAGTCTTAACAGCACATGGGATTTTGTTTTTTTTATTTAATTCTGATTCTGCAAAGTTTATAATGTTACAAAAAGTTAAATTTCTGATTTTAAAATTAAATAGGTTAAACCAAAGCAACATCTACTTCCCCTTCCTGAAATGCAGTACTATTTTCTATCACTTGATTGAGGTACCTTTCCATCAACTGTGGAGGAAAAGCATGCACATCAAAAAAGCATCACCCCTCCTCTTTTGCTAAATAAATCTATCGAGTAGATTGACTTGAAGGCTTTAAAGTAGTACAAACCTTTGCAATTCTGAAAAAAAAAATAGTGAGACATAAAAGGAACAAACTTTAACGAACTATTAGTGGCACGAGTCCAATTTTAAAAACATTTTAAAGGTCATGACAAAACCAAACGGGTCCTGCAAAGGACTAAAGCAAACAAGTAATTGCAAATATCAGTGCATTACTGGTCATAATACCATATGTTTACACAGTGTACAGAACATCCTTCAAGGTTTAAAAACTTGGATTTCTATTTCTGAAATCTTGCACTCTTACACACTCACTCACTGCTTGCAGACAGGATTGGAAGTGCTGTAAATACTAATTTCAGGCATATTTTGAAGAGTGTTTTAGCTCGGAGTCCTTTCCCATTCTATACTACCCAAAGAAGGAGATCAATTCATAGCTAAAATAGTGTTCGACTAATAATACAACTTCACACAGTGCAGAATTGCCAGTCACATCTAACTACCCATCACAATACACTAGCCATCTGCAGTTTGCTCTACACTCTTGAAAAAAATGTGCTGTTCCTGAAATACCAACTCCCAATGCCAAATTATGCTATGGACAATTTCTGGACGAGCATTTCCAGGACAGAAATAGGTTATTCCCACATAATCTATAGACAAAACACCCCTTAAATTAGTTTTACTTTGGAAAAAAATTACTACTTTTCCACATATTAGTAAACATATGATACAAAAAGCAGACGTATGTGTCACCCCATGTGCAGTTTTAAATGTTTTTCACATTAATTACTGCATTTTCTAGATTGAGTATTCGAACATATAGTAGATGAATCAACATGGCTTTTACTATCCATTTTGGGGATTGTGGAGCAGAAGATGCCTGTATAGTCAACAAACTGTTCTTGAAAAGATACATATTTTTAGAGTCCTATCCAGAGGTCAATGTTTTTCCCAATACAGCCCACTACATGGTTCACACAGGCTGAGAACTACCTTCTGCCTTCTAGATTTCTTTGTGGGTTGTCATCACCAAACAACAGTAGGCAATTAGAGCTGGGATACAGCCTGCCTTCTGGTGATGTACAAAATGGGGAAGAATTCACAACAAAAATAGGAATTGAAAAGTGAAAGGCAGGAGGAATGGGAAGGGTTATGAAACACAGAAAACCATGCTGTTTACTGGGCTTAGAGAACAGGGAGAACTCTGATATTATACCTGTTATTCAAGCAGTTACATGAATTGGCCACACAGAACACTTGCGAAAAGGTGACAGCCACAGAATTACAGGCCAGGAAATATACACTCATTTATACAATCCTTCGTTCATTTATTTTTATCAGATCATCTCTGACATTGCTCAGTTAGATCCTCTCTTGTAGGTTATAGTTTCTTCCACCAGAACTCAGGCAGAGTTTGACAGGCTTTTTGAGGACACATTCCTGTTTCAGAATTTTCAAAGTAGTTCAAAATTAGTTTACGTTAGCTCAATTAGTTTACTTTTTCTTCCATTGCAGCTCTTCAGTCATGACTTCAAACTCTGCAATCACATTGAACAGAGCTGACATTCAGTCCCTCTTTCACAGATCTCCATTAAGTCCCACACAGGAGGTTACTGTTTACTTGTCAGTGACTAGAAGCATATAACCATTTAAGTAAACAAGTTTTTATTTAACATTTCTTTAATTTTTGATCTTACGCCTTTCTTCAGCTGTAATACTGCTGAGTTGTCCATATGGATTACACGACACTTCCTCTCCTCTGTTACTGCAGTATCAACTACAGTAAGAATTTTGCTTATGGCAGAGGAATCGATTAATGATTTTATCCTTAAACCCTTTATAGCATAGCAAAAAGACACTTCTGGTACAGCCAAATTCTTAAGAGCTACCACCACCCCAAATTTGTCCTCCGTGCATGTGGCACAAGTGGATTCTGTAGTGTCTGTTGTAGATAACATCAATTTTAGAATAAATTACCCTTACCATAGTTCACATCTAGAACTGATTCCCACTGTAAGAAATGGTCCCAGGACAGATACTCCTCCTTGGACACAGAACGGTGCTAATAAGTAGCTGTTAGCTCAACAGTCCCTCAGTACATCCCATTGTACAGTTATTAAGAATATCATGTAGATCACCTTCACTACTAACAGGACAAAAGATAAAAAGGAAATGCTTCTTGTTGAGCACAAACATACCTTATGGAATTTACTACCAAAAGATATCATTAAATTTAAAATACTTAAGAAAACTCAGAAGATCGCAGAAGTCGACACAGTATACAAAACAAGTTTGTTTTAAAAAGAAAAATGTCATTTTAGATCAGAAAGCTAAAATACAAAAATTAAAAAAGTTCCTGGAAGATCCTCATCATGTACCCACCTGCTCTAAAATCTTACATGTTTTTGACCATAAGCATTACCCAAGTGAAGTCTCATGAAGAGACTAACTGTTTTAGATAACAGGAAAATCTTATTCTAGCAAATTTTAAGTGTGAACATTATTTTTATTATGTACAATTTGACCTATGGGGAGGGTGGGAAATTCAAGCAATGACGATCATTCCTTTAGTCAGATGAAATGTGGCAGGTATTTGTTTAAAAGGCTTCACAGATGGGTGAAGTAAGTACTCCAACCTACTGAATTAGAATGGTAAAGGTAGACAGTGCTCAGAGGCTTTCTTTGTATGTCTTCTGACAATGCAATACAAAATTTCCACATAATTTGGATGACAGAAGCTCAGCATGCCACCTTTCTTCCTGCTAACCATTCTGCCAAGTTATGTATTCCTTCCCTGTGAAAATTGTCAGTGTTATCTTGCAGAGTCTCTCCCAAGATAAAATAAATTGTTCCAGATGACATGGATTAGCTGGAACATACTTCCGAGAAAGCAGAGATTAAAATGACAGGTATCTGCTATTTAGAACATTTTGCATTAAAAAAAAGCTGAAAACAAGAGAATTTAATCACAGAATCTGCTTCATTAAAGTCAACGGATGTACAAAGCAAAGCATGATGCTCCACTCATTTCATTTCCTCACATTTGGAAATAAGCTGATTAAACGTACTCAAAACAGATGATGCCAAATTTGTCAGAAGCTTGGTCTCCTAGCAACAGGTATGGTACAGTATTAGTAATAGATTAATGACATGCACTAATAGATTAATGGCTTGAAGCTATGTCCTATCTTAAAATCATTTTAAATAATACATCAACTGCACATGCAGAACTACAGAGGTTTCACAGTTCGGAAATTAAATACACTGGCTTTCTGTAAAGTAACGTTCAAGAGCAAAACAAATTGCGTAGCAAGCAAAAGCACACAAGCCTCCAGGTGCCCAAAGACATGGCAGCTGGACTTGATGGTCATCATAGGTCTCGTCCAACTGAAATATTCTATTCTATTCACCCACATACTTTCTCATCTCTGACCCTGGTTAAGATACAGTTATCTCACACAAGGAAATGCTGAGTACTGTATTGCAGTGATCACACACATGGAAGTGACTGGTGTAAAACTAAGACCACCAAAAAGAAAAGTTAAGTCAGAAACAAATAGTAATGCATATTGTGACCTGGATTTACATAAAAAGCTTCCGGAAGTGCTGGAAAAGATTTCACTTTCTATAAAGCAATTTTCATCTGCTTACAGCTATTTAGTATTTACCTTTCACCAAACTTGGCCCTTAGCATACTGTTCTTCGCAGGGGTAAGTAAAAAGTTAATACAAATCGATGTTTTGTTTCATAACAACTTCCTCTCTCCCATCAAGCACAACAATTAATTTCTTATCCAGCTGGAAGAGACCAAATTGCAAAATAGAATATTGATTTGCATTTGTATTCATTTTAATTTAGAGACATATAATATAATCCATGTGTTTAAGCATGAGGCTGTCAGACGCAAATACTATCCCCATTTTTAAAACACCATTCTTGTCATAGCAAGGTATTTCACCATTCTAATGCAAATAAATAGCTTTTAAAACCATTGGTGTAAATCACATCAATTACAGATCTGCTTTTTTCTAACTTGCAGCTAGTACTGCAGCTTAGAAGCATCTAGTCCTGTAAGCAAAAGAAAGCCTACATATATTTGTCAAATCTTATAAACATCAGCAAAACAAGTTCCTTTAATGCAAACATTAGTGCAAGACACAACTACCCGGGGGAAGAAAAAAAATAATTCACATGCAGTTCGCAAAAGCTCAGCAGAGACTTATTTTGTCAGCTAAAATCTCTCAAGTTTCTGTCCTCATTAATGATGTGTTAAATTGCAATGCCAGCACCTTGGCATGCGAAAGTTGTGTTTACTTGTTCTGCACCGACTAAAGCAACACAATGCTCCACATGAAGAAATGTGCCCGGCCAACTTTCAGATTCCAGCCTAGTTCAGGCATCCTCAATTTTCTCTCGTTTGCACCATAGACTTCCCTGATAAGCACTTGACCTTCGCCTCTGCTGTGCTAAGAAATCTAGTGGGTCTGACAATAGGAGAAATTTGGAGCTGGTTAGGCCATGGTATTGTGATGAGAAGGAAAACATTGAGCAACTGTGTAGGGAACATGAAAGTTGGATGAAGAGCTCAGATTAAGAATAGAAATGGAAGGATAAGCAAAGACATTCAAGAAAGAAGACAGGATGCAGATAACCAGCCCTTTCCTGGAGGGAGAGAAAGATACAAAGTCTCAAGAGGAAAAGGGAGGAATTAAAAAATTCATGGTAAGCTATCAGAGAAGAAACAGAGTTTGATAAATAGCCCAGAGAATATGACTATATGTCAGGTTGAGACAAGAAATTCATCAGATGAAGAGCTTGGAGGGAAGAGATTGCTTAGGCAAGGAAAAAGGAGCAGATATTCCAAGACATATAAATAAAGATGTACTAGCAGAATTTAAATAGGTGTAACACTAGAGCTGTTCCAAAACTGATGTAGTTACAAAGCACGACAGAATTCGCTTGCCAGGGAGGAGGAATAAACTATAAGGAGAAAAAGCAATAACACGTTTATACTACAGTACAAATAGGAGAAAGAGAATGGGGACTGATTATACAAATCCCATTAGCACTTTGCATCTGGTCCCAAATAGTAATGAGTTACTTCCACCTATTGGAATAAGATAAATAGATTAAATACATTTTTAATGTATAGACTGATAGTGATAAAGACTAAGGACTGAAACCCTGACTGCCATTTTGCTGGAAAAGAACACGAAATCTCCCAAATCCAGGATAAAAAGGCAAACCCTGCTGTAACCTTAATGTAATCAGATTCCGCCCCCCCCATTTGTCTTATAAAGATCTTATAACTTGTCTAATTTGATTTATAAAGGAACAGTTAATCCCAAATCAGGTTAAGATAAAATTTAAGATAAAGACCATTAAGCAAGATTAAGGTGAATAAGGAGAGAGACATTGCTTTCACCCAAGGATGTGGCAAATGGATAAATCAAGGCCTCTTAAGAAGTCCCACAGTTCCTCAGCACAGTCTTCCCCATGTCCAGTGAACGAGCCGTGGGTTCCCTTTCAAGCTGCAGGAGCCAGCTGGTACCATGGATGTTAGAGGAGACGTCAGTGACTAGCCCTAACTAATCCAGCAGTCTTCCCAGCATAGAGTAAGATGTCTGTGTACACACCTGTACTCTGAGCATCAGAGAGGAGCACATCACAGCTTGTGCACAGTTATACCAAACCCATGCATCTTTCCCTTCAAAGAGAATATGACTGAAAAGCTTTCTTACGAAAGCCAAGCCTAATCTACCAGGACCTTACATCTAATTCTGAGCTCCACAATAACTGGAAGGTGTTAGCAAAGTATTTAAATAATACACTTTAGATGCCATTAGCATTTGGCATATTTAGCATTAGCTAAAGAACCCAGCCAAAGCAACTGTTAATGGCAGGTACCAGTTATCAAAACAGTCAGTGTGTCACCACCCTCTGTTAGCCAGATGAGGACTGCTGTCTGCACTACTGCATTTTCTTGAAACTGATCAAAAGTGTTCTAAGAGACAATAAAGCTTGCATGATTCTGTTAAGACAATGGAAATGTCAAAAAAAGAAAGCAAGAAACAAGTCTTACTTGCCCTTACAGATAACCGGTCCATATCTAGTGAAACTAGGAGATGCCTTACTTTTTAAGGAGATAGCTACCATTAAACTGTCAGTAATAACCTTTGGTTCATGCTGAAGAAAAAGAGTCAAGTTTAATTTACTCCAAACATTTAAGTGAAAGTCAGAGTTTATGGGTACCATTTCACAGAATTAACCTAATAAAAGACACAAACAAGAGGCATTTATAGTGTTCAGAAGCTGTCTCAACACCAAAAAGAAAGATGATTTCTGATTCAAACGAAGCTGTATCATATTTCAGTATAGCTCCAGCTAATCTATTATTGTGACTTTTCTTACCTGCCCCCATGCACACTCCTTCCTCCTTAAAGTTCATGTTGAATGTCATACACTATTGCACTGTGAATCCATTCACAAGCATAAAACTGCATGCAGCATAAAATCATGACATGCGCTATAACAAACTAAATTTTTTAATATCTAAAACTAACTTTGGTATTGAACAAGTTACATTTAAGGGAGAAGATCTTACCTTGTGTGAAGCTTACAGTCCTTCCTGGGTAACAATTCACAGCATTGTAAATACCAATACTTATAGTTAAAAAATTATCTTCATTCAAGAAAGCCAGACTTCCTACCTTCACTACAGGGTGTCCTCCAGTAGATGCTTTTACTGCTCCTCTGCTTCCTTCTGTTTCATAGTGAGCTCTGTGATGAGTTTTAGGCTGGACTTCTATTTTCAGTTCACACTGCCCATAATGACTTGGTAAAGGCCAATCAAGAGGTGGCAATGAAGATGTGCTGCAATCAAGACGGGCACACTATGGTTAAATGAACTATGCCATTTGGCCACCGTACAAAGTAACTTCACTGTAAAACACAGACAATGATGTCACTTTCCTAACAAGTTATATTGGTTAATATGACGAAATAAGAATAGCTATTAGCCTAAAACTGCTACTTGAAAATTCCAAAATTTTGCTGGTGCATTAAAATCTTCAATTAACTATTTATTTTGAGGTTGTTAGAGTGGAATTTCTTCTTTCCAATATCTGATTAAAAGAAAAGGTACCGTATGACCTCCCTGCCCCACATTACCAGTGCTATTCTATAATGCCTTTATATTAATTTTTTATCCTCAAGTGTATCAGCAAGCAAGTTCAAACGTTGTTTAGAAGGAACAGTCTAAGTTCAATCTGTAAATCATTAAGTTTTAAATCTCTGCATTATGATCTTCCAGGTTGTTGGTTTTGTTTTTCTAACACTGGAAAGCACTGCACTTTGTTAACTATCATTAAAATGAACACATATGACAATCCAAACTTTTAAAGCTCGTATTCCTATTTAAGTGTAAAGACTTACTGCAACAGACAACAAAGACACCTGAAGTACATGCTTAGCTTATCCGCGGATTATATATACCCTAATAACACAGTAGCAAAGTCACTCCAGGGAAGAAGGAAAACAAAATGCAGTACAGATGCAAATAGAATATGCAAAATAGAAGTAATATGGAAGAACCTCAAAAGGGAAATAAGCCACATGATATCACCAATGTTTTCATACCTACCCTTTTACCTGCACAGATTTATAGACTTATGATTTTAATAAGGTGAACAGTCAGATTCAAGTCAGTGACTACCTAGTAGAGCAGATTAATTTACAAACATTTAAAAGTGAACCTCTATAGCATTGTGTACCAAACATGAACATTTACAATAAAAACAAGCTTCTATTAAAATAGTTTTGTACTACTTTACTCAGACCAACAGGGAAAGCAAATTAGGTTTTAAAGAGATGGACAAATATTGGTTTGTATCATCATCTGAGAAAGCTCAATTCCATTTCTTTCTGCTTTATAGGAAGTCAGGAAAAAGCCCACCACCGATCCAAAGCCATGCAAATTTCCACAAACATGAACAGCCACAGGTCCAAGAAAGATAACTTATACCTTCAGGAGAATTTAGCTAAGATCTATAAAACATATCCACAGTTGAGAAAGAAGATAATGTTTAGACTGAACAAAAAAGAAAAGAAAGCTCTGTCTTTAGCAAGTATCTGGATGGACTTGGGCTCAGCCTGCAGCACCATACATCTACCTTTTACTACAAAAATCACTGTCACTAAGCATGGAAGAGGGAGAAGAAACGGCACCACTTGCTGGCCTCCTCCTACAGGAGAGCAACCTACAAGCCTGTTGACCTGTTGCTTCATGGAGTACCTCTACTGTGCAGTTCAGGAGAGAGCTCAGGTTATATTGTAAGTCTCATCATCTGAAGCACCTTCCTGAGAGCAATAGGAGGAATAAGAGTGCTTCCCTTTCTTCTTACTGAAAGGAAGAAATGTGAGCAATAGATCATCTCCACAAGCATTCAGTGTACAGCAAAGACTCCTCTTCCCCCAGTAAGGAGGTCTGATGACTGGTCCTTCCACAGCAATAGGTATTTACTGGGTTGGAGAGGACTGGTGATGTCAGCAATAAAAGAGGAAACTGACAGGAATGCAGTATAAGCCCAATCCTTCCAGCTACTTACCACAGGCCAAGACGTACTGCCTAAATGCTACTACTGGCTATCAACTAGACCTTGCCATTCACTTTTATAGCTACTGAAGGAGAAGAGGACTCAAGTCTTCAGTCTGAAAAAGGAAAGAAAACGTCAGGATTAGAAGATACTAAAAAGAGTTTAAAAAGAAATGTAGCATGCGAGAAATTTTTACTTTAGTATTTCTGGAAACCTTTTTCCCCCCATATAACCAAATATTCTATGTCAAAATGGTTGGTATACACAGTGAACAGATATGGTCCCTAAGAGAACTTGGTATAACACGCACACCACAAGCTATATACCAATTATTGGGAGGTATTACTGGAAGTTTAGTATTAAACTCAGTCGAGAAAAAAGTATTTGTTGCTTGTGACCACTCTCCATATAGCCTCTCAGAGAGGTTTACTCCTTCTGCAATTAACTAATAAAAATGTGGCACAAGCTGTATCAGACTCCCATTATCTCCTGAAAAGATATTTGAAATACTAGAACACACACAGGGACAGGAAAATAACCAAGTCTCAAGATTTTGTCATTCTTTGAAAACAAATAGAAAATATCAGCATGAGAGAGTAAGCAAGCACACAACACATGTGCAGATGCCTAAAACATAAAAAAATTGGAAAGCTTTCAAAACACAGTTTTCCAAATAAATTACATAGCCTTTGAGGCTGTGCTGCATCAAACTGATGTTTTCTAGATGTAGCAGGCCAGACAGTTACAGCTGCTGCCCTTTGGAGTTAGATGTTGGACACCCAAACTGTTGTTTCTCTCTGAAACTTTTTCTTGCTGTCTCCATCACCCTCAACTTTGCAGCAGCAGTGGAATCTTAAGAAGTTTTAGGGCACACCATCATGCATCATTCTGCCCTGTGAGGATATCACTTTAATATATTTCTCCTTCCACATCACCCTTTCACTTTTTTTTCAGACAAATGCTGTAGAGAAACACATTAAGCTGGATCAGTGATCTAACTTTATTTCATTTTGAAAGGTAAGTTTTTGAATCCTATTAATTTACCAGAGCCTCAGTTGTTTATACAGCTTCTTCAAACAGAACTAGTGGGAGAGCGGCAGAGTGGGAACTTCCTAGCCAGCACTGTCACCTTTTGAAAGTCACATGAACCCACAAGCTTGAACACTAAATAAATTAAAAGAATATCAAAATACAGTCTATAAGCTCTTGGGTTTGTTTTTTTTTTTTACACTATGTAGAAATCAATACCAAAACAGAAGAATCGTGTCAGTGTTTGGGGGGCAAGAGGTAACAAGTTTGCATATATTTTAAACACTTTTCAATATGAAGCAATGCTGGTTTTGTACCAGATGCTTCATATGCAAAAGTAAGCCTGAAGCTGCTAGCTTTACTGCATTTAAGGATCTGTTCTCAAGAAAATATTGTGCAGTCTACACTGTTAGGTGAGGATCAGCAGTAAAACTGCTAGACTTTTAACTCACCACAGTTATTTTGTTTATCAGTTGTAAACTGTGCACTGAACTCCAGTGATCTCAGAGAGTTCAGAACTTAAATATTTAAGTTCGAAATTCAGTGCTGCATTACTCTTAAAATACCTGGAACATGTTGAAGAGTAAGAATAAGCCGCTTCAGAAATGAGCAAAAATTTGGTGTTACAAAAAGGTTTCTGTCTCCCCCAGCTTACACACAGCAAGATAGCATTCGCATTACTGATAAGGCCACTTAACTTTGCATTCAGAACCCAGAATCCAGATCAGCTGACTGTGGGGTTTTTTTTCAAGCCATTTTAGCTCAAAAGATTAAAAGAAAGAAGAACCTTTGTTATTTAAAACCCCTCACTATTCAGACTTGATGGGGGAAGAACACATCTGAAGACACTTCCATGTTTCATGCAAAATTCTACCTACTTCATTGCCAAATTACTGTTACAATAGCTTGTGACTCAGTCTTTTACAGAATTTTCTTTATTTTTTTGTTTTCTTTAAATGAGTAAAAACTTTATTAACATTGTAGTAACCTACTAGTAAAGCACCAAATCACAAGTCAGGAAACAGAAATAATGAGTGACAGTCATTCTAAAACTTTCACTAAATCAAAACTTAGCATGTTGTTGAAACAGCACCAATCTGTAAACCTACAAATGTTCTTCCAGTAATACCAAGAGAGTTTTATAACCTGATTAATGCAAGCCTCCAAAAGCTCATACTCCTATCACATTGAGATTAAAGGCTTCAGAGAAGAGCAGCTATTAAAGGAAACTCAGAAGTAAAGAAGGAACCCTTCAGTAGCATCCTCAGCAGAAGCCACTGCATTTAAAATTATCACTGAAGTAATAATTTTATCAATACTAATTTAACAGATACCTTCTTCCTGTGCAACCATTATCTCTAAAACAGAACTGACTCAGGATGCACAAATTGATAAGGAAACACCTAATGTTCAGCATAAGAACAGCCAAATGCATCCATACAGACTTCAGTATTCAGACTTCAGTATTCAGACTTCAGTATTCAGACTTCAGTATTCAGACTTCAGTATTCAGACTTCAGTATTCAGACTTCAGTATTCAGACTTCAGTATTCAGACCTGCAGAAGTCAGGGCCCAGCTCACAGGCTGACTGAGCCCCTCTCACACAGGAAGAAACAAACCCCAGAAACAAGATTGCTTGTTTGCATTTCACTGTGGCCCCACAGCAGTACATGTGAGACAGAAGGAAGAACAAAGCTTATGAGAGCCACCAAAAATAATCCAGTTAAAACCTTAAAACAGTTACCTTCCATTTGTAGCACTCTGCCTGGATAATTCATTGGACAAATAGCTAGGGCTCTGTGCAAACTGCTAACACTGGTAACGCAGCTGAAGCACATGTGCGATTAGCTCAGTTTTAGTCTAATGCTCTCCTGGACTCCTTGCTTAGAAAGATTTTGAACAAAGGTGGAACGGATATAAGAACTTAGTTTAGCCACTCTGTATGAACATGTTCCTGCCTCTTTGTAGTCACTAATTCCAGTAATAACCTTTTAAAGATATCCCCTAGGATCTCAAGATGCTTGTGAAAGTTCTTATTTCCTTTGCTGGTTGAGATTCACAGATCCCCTAGAGTGAGTTTATTATTTCTTAGTTGCAGCAAAAATAACGTTTTCCACTTGCAGCTCCTCCCAACACATCAAAATCTGTCACTGTGGGGAAAAAGCTCACTAACCATACAATGGATATTCCACATCTTTTCCTCATCCCAAGTTTGTACAAAGATTAATCAACAGCATATCCTGTGACAAGTCAATGTTGCAACACAGCAAACCCCTGAGAATCTCAAATCATAACTATGATCCGATACTACTGCCCTTTTCCAGAACACTTGTAGAGCCAAAATACTGCTGTGGTTGCTCTTCACTACTAGAACAAAGCAACATTCTCCCTGGTGGAGTAATTTTGGAGCTAAGAACTTTGGGGCCATTCCAGTTGCCACAGTGGCTTATCAACAGACTTTTAAAATACTGTTTACATTCAAAATATGACTCTTCTATTACTAGCAGACCCACAGTTAACTATGCTTTCAGAGTATCGATACAGAATACTGCCAAGTAAAATCTATACTTTATCATTTCAGAGCAAAGTAGAGAGCTGAATCTCATGTACAGCACAAAGGCCCCATATTAAACACTACCTGAATTTCTCCGGATTCATTAATGGTGTGTAAACATTATAGCAGTAGCCTAGCTTATTAAAAACTTAAGAGGTTCAAAGTCCTCTTGCTTGTCTCACTTAAGTGTGTCCTTATCTTCAAAGGCAGCAATTTGCAAATATTTTCACTTTAAAGTTTTGCCAACGTAGCATAGCTGGTATTATTTCTATTTATCAAAATAAGATGATAACTACTTAGCAGAATAAGTTTGCTTATAGCCCACTCACGTTGAAAGATTTATTCTTCTTAATTAAGACCAAAATCCCAATAGTTATGTTAAAAATAGAACATAGTTCTGTTCCTCTCTACTCCCCAGGCTTCCAAGAGAAGGATTCAGACAAGAGAAGGAACTTTTCCAAGTATTTGGCCATCTACCACGATATTTAAACTTTTTTTCTGAGAGAGTAAGCGACATTTTAAGCAATCCTAGTTTCCTGCAGTAACTGCCCAATAACTGCAGGTAAAGTACTCTCAAGTTGCCATTAAGTACCCGTCGCTAAAGAGATTCCTGAACTATAAATACATCTATCAAAGCCTGTTTGTTCATTACCACTGGAACAAAGAAATTACTTGATATCTCATCACTTCTCAGTGCTCTAGATTAAATTTGTGACACAGCAGTCCAGAGACAAACATCAGTTTATATAGTAGTTTTTAAAATCAATGTATAAGTCTAAGAATTCCATGAGAAAAGACACAGTAAAAGAAACTCGGTTTTATTTCAAGATTTTTGCCCATTAATGAATATTGCCTGGTTATCTACCAGACACAAACCCACCATTTGTTCCCATCAAATACTTCAGGGATTAAAGAAAGAAAAAAATGAATGACTCATTAAGTTTACTACCCTACAAAGTGCCTATTTGCTTGAGATAGAAATTAGATTCTCAAGATCTACTTTACAGAACCTAAAACTTACTGTTCCACTAGGCATTCATGTTAAAATTGTAAGTTTAAAGCAAAAGAAAATGAAACGAGAAACCTAAAAGCAAAATTAACAGAACCCCCACAATTTTCAATTGCATCATCATTGACCACTCTTCTAACAAAGTGTCCCATGTTACCTACATCACTGCCAGCCATGTCTGTCATGGTTGTTAACTCCAGAACACTGTAACTATAAATGTTGCTGAGCTCTTATGAATTGTACTTTTAGCACCAAGTCCTCACCAAAAGTATTTATATTATATTATATTGATTGCTCAGTAGAGTTTTCTAGGTCAGCCCTATACTCTTTTTATTACCCGTGATCAGGTTTAAAAAAAGTATTGCAAAACAGACTTCCCCCCGCCCCACCTCCACTTCCTGGAAATCTTAGAACTGTGAACCTGTTTCAGGGGAGATGGATCAGACACAGAAGAGCTATATACACTGTAACTGAGAACATTAATTTCTGTACACAAGTATACATATCACTTGAAAATACTATTTGCAACTCATCTTTCTAATACAGCAGCTTTGTACTCAAGGAGGCTGACTGGAATCTAAACAAGAAAATTTTATTAAAAGGGGTCAGTTTTGAAGTGCCTCACAATATTAAATGGTTTCATAAATATTTACTAAATACCTACTAAACAGAAATTCCACAAAGTTCCAAAGACTTAAGGATACACTTAAGATAATTAATATGAGCATACTAACCCCTTTCAGACGGTACTTCAGTATGAGCAAGCGGATCACATTTGGATATGAAGAGACTCTAGGAAGAAACACTTTCTCTGGTATTCTGCTAGACTATTTATAACCTATACTGGCATACGCTATCTAAATAAGAAAGTGAACTTGAAGCATCTAGGTTTCCCTTCCAATGGCCAATACAGAATTTAGGAAAGTAGTGGAAGAAAAAGAGAATCCAATTAATGAAAGAATCTGAAATAACTTTATGCAAAAGCCTAGAAATAGGTTTTTTTAAGAGATTTAGTGGGGAAAAAAAAAACAGCCTTGAGTTTTTTCTGTGAGTAAAACTCAAGCTCTAAGAGTAGATGTGCAAAAAGCAGCCATAAAACCAGCATCTTCATGAAATGTTGGGGTAATAAGCAAATGGGGAGGCCAGATCTACTATCACTACCTTAAGTTCCCAAAAAGAAAGGGATTTTCCAAGTGGAAGGGAGGGAAATATGAGACACACAGATAAAGCTATTCCCTATCCATCAACCTGGGGGGAGGCTGGGGGGTGGAAGAAAGAGCTATCTTAAATAACAAGAGTAACAATGTAATAAATAAAATTATCAAATAACATCATTGCTGAATATTCCGTAAAATGACCGATTTAATCTGCCATTGAAAGAGCATTCATCTGCCAAGGTACTTGGTTAATGACATCATTGACAGATACCTTCACTATTCCTAGATACAGAAATACTACTTAGTTCCTTTTACCTATATGAAAGGAATTGTTCCACTGGTTCTGTCCATTGTCACTTGTCCAGACTTATCTTTGACAAGGAAGCAGAAACGTGACTCGGGGCACATAATACACATACATTTTTCATATGCTACGCACTGGCAGATTATGGGTTTCTGTGACCAAATAACAAGCTGTCATCTAACAAAATTCTTTGGATGGATGGCATCTGAAATACAATTAAATTACTCAGAAGCATGTTACAGATTTTTAAATTTTGTTCAGTATTGCACACTTACTGAACAGAGAAGAAGGAAGGAAAACATAGTCAGTACTCCACAGATAAACTAGATTACAGATTTACAAAGCTTTAGATAGCAGTCAGAGGGGGAAGGTGCTATCTGCACTTTTCACACAACATCACACGTGAAGTAAGTTATCCCCACTTCTACCAGGGGTCAGTTTATTGCAGCTGAGAGTGTACACTTGTCCGACTTACTTCATACGCTTGGATTCAATACTACAGTATACTTCCTGCACTACTTTGTACTTGACAATACAACTGAGGCATTTAAAAAGCACATTAACTGTAATATATTACAATTAATATATTACTATATGTAATATGTAATAACAATATAAATTGCAATTAGTATCTAGCTATGACAACTGAGGTGCTCACTTTTGGTCACTGTCATAAACTATTGACGAAACAGTGGATCTTCTCACATTTCATTTTTATTCATAAAACATGAGTAAACTTAAATCCCCTACTTTATAAGCATCAAAATTATAAAATATTATATGACAGAATGAAATGTTTTAACATACTGAAGATGCATACTCTCATAGTATCTGTGGAAAAGACTACAACTGCTAAGTAATTCAACATTTAACTGAGGATACAGCTGTCAGTGCAGCCATTTCCACTAACTCAATAGTCAGACTACATTTTTGGCAGGAAATGTGTACAGCTTAGTAGTTTTATTTAGTTTACTTGTGAATAGGTGTAGTCTTTATTGTCTACTGCATGTTTGCCCATTTTATATTTAGAGAAGTTCTTCAGCGCCAGCTTCTACATAAATTCTGACATTTAAAAAAATATTTTTACTTCTTAATGAAAGCAGTAAAATTGATTTTTATTCAGTTCTGCCCAGTTCTCCCCACTACAAGAGGAAGCAGGTTTAACTGAGTATTTTTTTAACTATTTTGGTCATCCCACAAAAGAACCTAGATTCACACCCCATCTTGCCACACGCCTATAGGTTCATGTGCTTTTACCTTTCAGTAGTGCTCACCTTTTATGAGCTTTGTTAGTCTGAGCTAACAAAAATGCCAAGTTAGGACTGCTGAGTATCCTACCTAAGTATAATACAATTACAAAATACACAATTAAGGAAAAATAGTTATTGTTGTTTTAGTTAGAATGAAAAGATTCTAGTAACAGACCGAACACCTTTCATTAACAGATGAGCAGTCTACCATAGAATTAAAAAAAAAAAACCAAACCAAACTTCAAGACAGTTAACGTATCTGTCAACACAGTAGTTTCAGACCTTGTAAAACAGAACTTTCCAGCTTGCAGCTTTACGTCTTTACTGTTAAACTTCACATTCATAAACAGTTATGCGGAAGGACATTAAAGATGACAGAAAAATCACTTCTACTCACTAAAATTAATACCTTTGTGAGGAGAGAAGAAATTAAAATCTGTGGTTATACAATTATGCAAAAATGACAAAATGGCTGAATGAGCATTGTTGAAATATATTTAGATAGTAACAAACTAAGCTAGTTGACAAAACTTAAGATGACTGAGTACTTCTATATTCCATAAGATGGACATCCCGAGAATATTCATGTACCCAACAGAGAACAAGAACAGGTATTCTAAAACATTTTTTCAACAGGTTTGTTCATCTGACAAGTCATCGGGAAATAATACATGAACATGCTAAAATGATGCAAGAATGATACCTGAAGTTGGAAAAAGCCACTAGAAAAGGGAGTTACATGAAAACTAGCATGTTGCCATGAAAGACAGCATCCACTTTTCAGTAAGTTGTGCTTTTGAGGGAGGTCCCTGAAAAGAATACCCCTTCAGTAAGCTTGGCTTACTGGGCAATAGTTAATTCTAGTTTTCTGCTAAGAATTTAAAACTCTGAGAGCCAGGAAAAAGTCTCCTACAGGGCATCTCTGAAGACTGGTCAGAAACATTTCTTTCTTTATTTTGCTTCACTTACTTTGGGGAGGAGGTGGTAGAGGGGAGGAGAATGTTAAAGCCACGAATACTTTCTAAGTCATTCTTTCTAAAATTAAAAATACAGAGTGTGAAAACAAGTGTGTGTGAAAACAAGATGACTTTGCAATGAAAAGAACACTATCTTTTGTCATTAACTTCTAGGATTTAAGCTTTGCCTTTTTCAAAATAAAGCACATATGTTGAGAATCCCACCCTATCTTCCCCACCCCCGACTCTAAGAAAGAGTAATTGCTTTGTCCACTACATCCTTGAAGAGTAAATCTTAAGCGTTGCCTGTGGACAGAATGCTACTATTTTAATCAGTTATTTTAAAATCAGTACAGACTAGCATGGAAGCACTGACATTTAAACCTATAATATGGCTTTTATATGGATTATTGTGCTTAACAGATATTAATCTAATGTACCTTTCTTACAAAATGTCCACACAAAAAATGTCTGCAGCTCCTTCCTCCCAGTACCTCCCTACCCCTTATTTTTAAAACCTAGTAGAGCAAGGAGGTGGTTCAGGAATCAAAAG
The DNA here is from genome assembly GCA_031468815.1 of Morus bassanus. Lineage (NCBI taxonomy): Eukaryota > Metazoa > Chordata > Aves > Suliformes > Sulidae > Morus > Morus bassanus. The sequence continues at coordinate 26,241,810 of CM062573.1, forward strand.
GATAACTTGAGTAATCTATCTGTTCATTCAGCAGCAATGCTGCTTAAGGAATTCTAATTTCTACTCCAGCCACTGCATTGTGCTGGCGAAGTGATCCCAGAAGCTATATGGTTGGAAAGGTCACAGAACTGCTCCATCTAAAAAGTAGCAGAATGGGAAGGAGGGTGAATTTTTCCCCCAGCTGAAATAGTTCCCTCTCCTGAGCCTCCACAAATCATCCTGCTAGCACGTGACAGGACTACAAAAGGAAAAGAGCTAGTTAACTCAGCACCACGATAGTGGAAATACCGTTGGAACAACAGCCCAGACATTAATTCTTTCTGGACGATTTTCAGTATGGCATGCAAGTTTATTTTCTCCAGTCTATTTCTAGAATTCTGTCAGCCTAAAGAAGCAAGTAAAACCAAAAGCAGATAAGCCCCCCCCCACACCTCTTTTGTGGTCTCACAGTTTTATAAAATCGTGTAAGTCAGGTTTCTTTAGCAATATTAAAATATCAACTGCTCAGATTAGATGGAACTGCAAAGCATGCACAAAATCTGCAGACGTTTGATTCAGCTGGGCTCTGTGCATATATGCAAAGAAACTTTATTTAATTAAACCTAATCCTCTGTTATATTGCATCTACTGTACTTTTAAAAGAACAAGATGGGTATTTGGTGTCTCAACTTGTTTTTTCCTAATTATATCATCTACCTGCCTACAAGAAATTTTCTTTAAGAAGTCTTAATGCATCACGGAAATATAAGCACATTTATATGTCTATTTAAGATGCACAGGAGGGGAAAAACAGGAGGGTAGCCTTCTGAAGGACTTTCTAATCACTTACCGAAATATAGGAGTATGACCAGGCTTTGGTTTGTTCCAAGTAAAGTGCGAAGGAACAGAAAGAAATTGGTCTCCGGGTAAATCTTTTTTCAAGGTGTGTTGAGCTCCAGAGCAGTCATCTACTGCAGTTTCAAGGGATGTCGATAAGTTACCCTGCTCTTCAGGACAGATATCTATTTTTCCAGACAAAGTGGCAGTCTGATCCTCTGAGGTCTTTCTTGTTTTAAGAGGAATATCAGTCTCTGTACAACACTGAAATGGTGAAAGGCCAGAATTAAGGCCTTGTACATTATGGACGGAAGTGTTTAGCCACGTGTCTTCTGTTATGCTTCCTCTGGGAGAATGGCCAGGTGATGGAGTTGGAGAATGGTGAGGAGAGAGAGAACCAGCATAGCAAATTTCAGCACTGGAGTGTCGTCGTTTCCCACAGGGGGACGTAGGTCTTGATGAGGGCCTTGATGTTGGCCTAGGGCTTAGCCAATTTTCATCTGTAATACTAGTTCTAGGAGAATGACAGGGAGACTGTCTAGGTGACAAGGCATGCCCAAATCCATAAGGCTGCTGCCAAGATTCATCACTGGGACCTCTCGGAGAACCACCAGGAGATGCCAAAGGAGAGCCAAGGGTAAATCGAGCAGCTGCTTCATTTAGCTCTGAGTCTACATCATCATAAACATGAGAAATGGATTCACAAGAGGAAGCATCTGAAAACCAACTCCTGGAGGAAATGCTGCTGGCTGGGCTTGGACTAAGGGATGATTCCCTATATGATGGCTCAAGAGGAAGATAGAGATGGTCCCGCGAAGGCCTTTCCATATACTCATTTTCTGTGCCATTTGTGTGCAATTCATCTTCACTGGCTTCAATCCCTTGATGACAGTTAGGTGAAATAGATGTAATTTGAATACTAGGGCACTCAAAGGGTTTGGGTCCACCTAGTGGACTATATTTGGATTCTGGTACCTCGCAAGTTCCTTCATAGTTCTTATGACTCTGAAGTCTTGTAGGTGGTGACAGAGGAGAGGAGTGAGACTGCAGTCCATGGCGAGGAATACAAATTGGCTGATTTACAGAGGATGATGGTTGGTCTACATTAAAGATGTATATGGATGCACAGTCATCCGACTCAAGGTCTGAAAACAAAATTAAAAACAAAGAGGAACAGAGTCAGAATGCAATACTTGGAAAATGCCATAAATAAAGTCCTTCGATTCCCAGGTATGGCCCCGTTTTCAACATCCAGGACATTTGCCATTACACTAGCCACACAAAATAAAGCTCATTCTTTGTTTTTAGTTTTCCCCAGCCATAATTACAGTTAAATACGACTACAAAATTTTCTGTTATAAATCTTGTTTTCAACCAGATTCCAGTTTATACACATCTTCAGTGGCTGAAAATATAATACACACAGAAAATGAGTTTAAAATCTTGAAAGGATCTAAGCTAGAACACTTGATTCAAACTACCTTTCATAACTACATTCCATTCATAATTAAACATTTTTAATCATAATCCATTAAAAATCAATCTTTTTGACATGAATAGGTCTATGATACTTTCTGCAAGCCCTCTAGTCAATACTTAAAAGCACCAGAATATTATATACATAATATTTATCTCCTTTAACACTAGAAGGCATCTGACAGTGACTCAAACTTCAAGGAAGATTATAAACAACTAAAATCATTCAATCAAAAGAGGTCTAACAAAGAATATTATTAAAGATATTATGAAGAATCTCATTCCAAAGATCTTTTTTGGTTGCTTAGAAAACTCTCAAGTGTCCATCCCACAGAACAGCATTTTTCAGGGGCAGTCTCGTGAAGTTTGAGCACAAGTTGTTCAGCATAAAAAAGGCAAAACAAAATATTCTCAGATCTCACTAACTTATCCAAAACACAGGAAATACTCCAAAGAAAAACAAGCAATTGAGAAGGGGTGCAAGTCCAGTTAACAAAATCAGCAGTTTCAATATTCTCAATATTGAATTAACTGCCAGTAAGAGACATTTGTCTGAAATGAGTAGAAAACACAGCTTTTCTTCTTATTTTGTAGCTACTATGCTTCCACTTGTTTCTTTCCCCTTGTAAAATAGAGCCCTCCCTCTATAATTACAGAAAGTAAGTATGCAGGAGACCTCAGGTAGTTCACTAGTCTATCATATCCTAGCAGATGAAATTAAACGTACTTGGACCATCCCCACTAGACACTCAAACTAGTCTCAAAAATCTGTTCACAATATTTTCTCTACAACCCAAGTAATTTGTTTTAATGCTGAATCACTTTGACAGCTTTTGACCCATCACTAACATTTAACATCACCATTAAAATTACGCAGTTTCTAGTGCTTTCTGTGTGGTTTTTTTTTTTTTAAGTGTTTTTTCAGTAGTAGGGGAATATTATGCAGAAGCATAAATGTTTCTGCAAACTAAAAGGCTCCTGTGTCAAATGTGGTGATGAGACATCATGTTCATATAATTATGAAAATTTTAAAATTAGTATGTTAATGAAGTAATTCTATTATCAGTTTCACTAATAGCAATCAGCTTAAAATTAACTAAAACAAAACAAAACAGCATCTCCTCAGAGACAACAAGGAAACATTTTCAAATGGAGAGAAAGCATACTGTTACCAAGGAACAAACTATCTTCCTCAGTCTTTTTTAAAAAAAGCTGAAAGTTCACAGGTAGGGAGCAGCATTATTAGTAATCTGTGTATTAAAGAAGGCACAAAGTTGCATTTAAGACTAGTAGTAAGTAGTTTTATAAGCACTATGTGATTTTATATATATTACATATAGTCATATATAACAATTATATATATTATAAAATTATTTCATTAACTACTATTGTATGTGTTAAGAGCACAAAATATTGGTATAGGTTAATTTCTAAATATGCATACACTAAAAGGATCAGGATACTCAGGAAGGACTATTTTGCATATCATACAAATAATTAACACAAGCTCACTACATGGAACACTGTCAAAACTGCATTATCCTATCCTTTCACTAGGATAACAACCATTTTTTAAAACTTTAATCAGGGGTCTTTCTTTGCTGTTTCCCATCACAAAACACGAAATGTGGACAGTAGTTAGTTACAGGTTTTCCACATCTATCAGTATATTCAGGTGCAAGATCACAGATGTCCTTGTTTCTTAACTCAGTATTAGAAGCATAGGCCAAGGGAGGAAAAAGGCAATCCTAATAAAAGCAATTATCCAGCTACTCAAAAAACTTGGAAATAAAACAGTTACACGTACAGAAATTTTGAAAAAAAATAATAAAAACATGATAGAAAAACAATAGTTGGAAGTCTTCAACTCCTGTGTGTAACCATTTACTGTTGTTAATGGCTTTAGGAACAGTAGCAGCATGTTGTTTGTGCTAAAACTGTCACCGTTGCAAAGAGCCTTATTTCTCTTGCAGCAATAATAAAAAAATCTTAAAATATTTGAGACAATTTGTCCCCTTCCAATGTCACTAGGATTTACAAAAAGCAGATGTACATTCAAAATTTAAATTTCATGGAGCTGAGGTGGAGAGATCAGACTATCACAGAATTATCAACACCAGCTGAGAAAAACTGGGGAAGAGATGGGGAAGGCAGGTGAGCAATCTCCTGACTCAGGCTTCTTTGGTCCCTCTCCACAACAAACAACTTGTAATGAGTTTGGCACCGTGCTCTCCCATTACCCCTACCCAGCAGCAAACGCGCACGCACTCAAAAAACAGGAAGCTAGAAAGCTAGAGTAAGAACTGTGCATCTAATGAACACCAAATCCCAAAAGCATGCTTAAGACTGTGGAAACAATATATTTTGGAGTCCAAATCACGCAAGCCATTTTCAGACACCATCAATAAGACAGATTTATTTTAGTTTGCACACACAAACCCTCCCCCTTACAGTCATGTTAAAATAACCTGTTCGTTGACCATACAAAGGACAACACTACCCACTAAGACCTTTACAGATAGTGTCATTAATTCTACTAGACTATTTACCAATAATTATTTTTGTCCTGTTAAAGACTGTAGAGAGAATCCAACCTGGAAGAGCCCTCTAACCAATTTGAAGGAACTAGTAAACATACAAAGATGAAGATAACTTGGGTGAAGGAAATGGGGAAAAAGGAAAAAAAAAACCCAAACAAATCAGCTGACAACCCTTAAGATGGAAAGGAGTGAGAATAGCTCAAAAAGAAAAAAATCTAAAACAGGGCTTCAAGAAAGCAGCGGGTAAACAAACTCAGGGAAGTCTCACAATAGGCAAGTGCAAGGCAAAAAAGCCCAAGGCAAAAAATGGAGTTATGGAAATCTGGTTACTTAGTAGGAGAGCTATTACATCCAAACAATCCTACTGTGGGAGGAAAGACAGTAAAAGAAGTGAAGTTGGCCAAGTCATGCGGCCCTCACTGACCATAAACTATAAGCAAGAAGCATTCAAGAAACAGAAACTAGGGCAGATTACTAAGGTAGAGCATAAAAACCTACCACAAGCACACGGGGGCAAGACGCTAGACAGGATAGACACAGCAAAATACAAAGACCAAGAAAACCAGTGCCATTCACATCAGAAGCCTGCCGTGACCCTGAAAAAGCAGGTGTGTTAAATGCTTTTCCTTTAATCAAGTCAACTGAGCAAGTTGCTGAAGTTAACAGCAATGCAGAGTAAAGAAAACTGGACTAAATAAAAGGTTAAAAAGTACTGAAAAATGGTGAGCCAGTAAGTTGAACTTCAGTTTTAGAAGTAGTATTAATAGTTTATTTGCTCCAGTAAGCATTTAAAGGGACACAGGAAAACAAAACAAGAAGTCAATGTTTGCTAAGCACAAAACCGTGTCAGACAGATTTTGTTTTACGATCAAAGGAGGTCTTCTGGATAGCTAGCATAGAAAGAAACTCAGCTTTGTTTTAATGTATTTAGACTTTTAACACTACCATGCATGGAGAAGCCACTGAGTCTCTAGAAATTTAGTGAAGCCTTCTTCCCCCATGCTGCTGAGATGAGGTTTACTACTGAGGGATCACAAAAGTTAGCAGATGCTCTGTATTCACATAGTGCATATAAGCTATATAAAGTTGCAGACTTCCATTGCAACCTTACATCAGGCATCTGTGTCATGATTTATCAATGAGAACCAGAAGGTCTGTTGTTTTGAATGTACATTTGCTACTGTCTGGAAACAGACTAGTTTACAGAAGCTCCTGTTCAGTAAAACAAGGCTGGCTCATCCCTTACTAAGCTGCTAACTACACTTCAACATAAGCTGTCAAACTGGAGAATATAGTTAAATAATATCCAGAACAACTGCTCCCAAAGTACATTTTGCTTGCTATTTGCCCTGTCAGAATGCACATTCAGGACTAGTAATGCTTGCCCACCAGTTGTTCACTCCTCAGCGATGTACTGGCACATGCATACGTGCAGCTGTGCAGTGAGCCAGATTTCTCCACAGAAGGAAGGTCAATAACTATCAAATGTCTGAACACAAGCCCTGTGCCAAAGTTATCCAAATCACTTTATTATTCCAGGTTTGTAAGCCCATAAACAAACAGGTTCAGACAATAGGAGTTGTTATAAGGTACTAATAAAATACAACATGACCTAGGTCTCTACTGCGAAAACAGGATCAGTAATCAAGTCCTTTAAATAGCATGAGGAAAGACTTGAGCATTGCCATAGACATCATGTGTGTTCTCAGGCAAGTCATATAATCTGTTCCCACTCCCAAACTTTAAAAAGAACGACAACCTCTTCTGTTTTTCAGTTCTGTCATGACAGTTATCATTATCTCTTTCTGAACACGATGGTATTATAAAGAATGCCGCAGAAATATCTGTAAATAAGAACAAAAAGTATATGCAGCTTCATTTTTTAATTCCATTATCCTACTGCTTTACAGCAGTTCATATATTTCTTGGGATGAAAGAGGAGTCTTAATCTTCAAAGTCCCCAAAATACCAATAGTTATAGTTTTCCTTTTGTGCACTTAAAAAGACAATCAGAGTTCTTGGTGGTACTAAAGCTCTATAACTGGATATTTAACTCCAGTTTTCCATTGCAAGCTCTAAGTTCACCAGAGACACTTCCGACAAGCTTTAACATCAACTTAAAAAACACAACTCAAAAAAAACCCTTAAAAACACAGCAATGCATTAATTTAATAAGTATAACTGACTAGCAAGCCACCAAACAGTACTAAAAAAGTAAAAATTGTGAAAACAGTTAAGGTAGTAAGGTGGAGCAGGGGGAAGACACATCCTTTTAGACCAAGTTTAGCAACACACAAAACAGTAGTGCAAGTTTAAGCTTTCAGAAAAGGATGATTTACAACAACTGTCATTTTATGAAGCAATTCTCCCTCTTCAATGATTTTGTGCTGTGTTTCATGGTCATATCAGATTACCCAAAAAGGATACAAATAAATGTTACTTCTGTCAATTATGTACACTAGAGGCAGCTCTGTCGTGCCCATCAGAATTTCAGTTATTTTCTTGTGTTAAGCAAGAATACTGGAAATGTACAAGAAAAACAATCTTCTCAACAGCGGGAGCTTGTCAATGAGCTTTTTCCAAATTCTAGTCTGGATGAGAATTCATTATACTCAGTAGAAATGCCCAAGAATAAGGAAGCTGCACTAGTTTAAGCAAGAGAATAATACAGCATATCAAATGTTTATAACTGACATTAAATAAAATAAGAACACACTGGCTCTCAGGGTGTAACTACATGCAATGCTTTTTTTCAGAAGCAACCACCCTCCCATACACACTCACACACAAAGCGGGAGGGAAAGTGAGAGGACAGGTATTTTTAACCCAGATGATTTTGGCAATCAGACTTGCAGTGCACTAACGTAAACACCTGTATATATACAACTGACAGGATGGCAAGCTTTAGGACATGGAGAGAAACTTGCAACCAGGACAGGAACTGCAGGTGTTTTCCCTATCAAATAAAAAAGTAGCAGACAACTAAACCCTTAGGCCATAGCCTGGTATGCATTTAAACTAGAATGGCTGTCTCAGTGTACATCCAGCTTAACCCTGAAGTAACAGAATTAAGTTCCAAACAGGGAAATAACAGTCATGAAATTTTACTTGGCGTGTAAGAAAAACAGACTAAACGAACATGAAAATCAAATGCAACTTCTTAAGCCATAAGCACGTTTCATAAAATTATATACTTCTGTTGCAGCAAATGGAGTTAATCTCAGTTGAGGTTTTTTCCTTTTCTTAAAAAACACACATTCTCATAATGTTTTTAGCAGAGTGCTTTGAGATATGTTGATAAAAAGTGATGTACAAAGCAGGTAAAGAATCCAGCTTGTAACTGTAAGGTTCAACAAAAATTAGTCATTCTAAGTTCAGTTACAAGAGCAGCAAATAGCAGCCGGAAGTGCTAGGCAGCATTTATACCTGTGCCTTCTCCAGCTCTCCTGGTATTTCTGGTTGATTATGAAGCATGTCTTTAAATGAAAACTTTATAGAGCTTGTGGTTCAGCATTTAAGGATTATTCATTAATACTTATAACAGGTTAAAAAAAATTACTTTTTTTCTGCAAAAATCTAAGTTCTACAGGCTCCTCCTTGCTTCCTTTTTTTCTCTGTAGGTATATCATGCAAAAGGGCACAGTATTTTACTGCATAATACCCTTGTAGACAAAACGGAAGCTGTTACCCTCCAGTTTGATGAAGCCTCATTTGTCATTCAGTGTTAAACAGAAAGTCAGCTTAACACAACCCAGTAGTTCATAGATATTAAGAAATACACTGTAGCCTTTGGGGAGATTCTTAAAATGACGCAATACCTACGTGCAGCAGGTACTAACACATACTATTAACTATCTGTAACTGCTATTCTGAAGATGAAGTACATCATTCTATATGACCAGTTGTGAGAATTTGTGAAAGCACTGCAGCCCTGCAATCCCAGAGCATCTGGTGCATCTAGACATGGGAACTGAGAGAAGACTGAGCACTCCAAAACTGGTGTGTTGTACCTGACCCACAGGAACAAGACTGATTGTTAAAGTTAAGTGAGGGCATTAGGCAAATACTGATTGAAGAGAATAAGGGAACTCTGTGCTGTAGCTGCCAGCTGAAGGCTTGTCTAGATTCTTGGTATTGCAGGCCACTTTACCATCCACACCCTAATTCTTCCTTTGAGGAGGCAGAACTAATGGACTCCATAAAAGGCTCTCCAGTTATTCAAAGTTCTGGTTTATGCTGAACCTATAAACTGAAATCCTCACCTGACTACCTACATGGATGCCTTTACCACTGATCAACGTCTAAGAGCAATGAGTTGCTGCTAGCAACCTGCTGCTCATACAGAGACACCTCCAGGTTCACCGTCTGTTCCAGTCCTGAGCCAAGCACTGAGCAGAAACAAAGTTTCCAAGATCAGATTGTGTAAGTAGGGCCACAGCAAACAAAACAAGACAGGAGTGTGCAGGAAAATGGGTATTTTAGTTTATAGGAGAGTACGGTGACTAGGCTGGCAAAAATCGGTAGAAAAGGAATGCAATAAGCCAAGAAGTTTGAGCAGGGAGAGGTTATACAGCAGGAGGACAGGAGACCTAAATGAGGGCATGCCTCTTTGTTTATCAAACAGAGCATGACACAGAGGCTGAGAACTGGTACAGACAGTATCTGAACAAACTAGTTTGGGAACTCTTCACACCTCAGCAAAATTACACTGTACTTCTGCAACTGTCCTACAACATGACAGAGGGCAAAACATTCCACAGCAGGTGATCCTACCATACAGTTAATTCAGTATTTCAAATCATTAATAAAGCTTAAATCATTAAGCTTTTCACCACTATATTTTATAATACAGCTTTAATGTAGACTTCAGGTGTGTGATACTCAAAAGGCTCTGTACATCAAAGTTCTGAAGTGAGCCAGAACGATAATCTGAAACTTCCCTGCTTTCCCAGCTGCTCACATCAATGTAGAATCAGAAACACCTTGAATTCACTTTGCTAAGATTGACACAGTAAGTGTAACATGCAGAAACACGAATCAGACAGCCAAATGAGAAAAGGGAGGCTGAAGCTGAGCACAAATGCCATTTTTTCAGCAACTGTCAGAATGATCCCAAAAATACAAGAGAGACTATATTAGCACGCCTCACAACTGTGCCACATGCAAGACCTGAAACTTTGCATCTCTTCACAGAGTCCTGGAATAGCTCGCATTTATTCCAGCAGGAGTGGAGGTTTCACCACATACTGTACCAAATCAACCTAACCTCCCACCCCCAACCCAAAAAGGTAGGCAATTTGAAAGACAGTCGCATTTGCTCTCAAAGGCCTAAATCTGACAAATTACACTGATGAAATATAGAGACTCTGACCTAATTTAAAGAAGCAATGCAAAATACAAAATGTTGACAGATTTTTCTTCGTGGTTCTTTGGATTAAACCACACATTCTCTTGTGGCCTTGTCACTTGAGTACAGTTATCCCAAATAACACCGTTAAAGCCTTTTGTAATCATACAGTTACTCCACCTTCTCATCTCCTTTGTGTTCTCGATTTAGGGAACGACTACTGGAAAGCATCTAAGATACACGAGTAGCTATAAATCACTGTAGGCATTATTATAGCCCATTATGCAGCTGTCAAAAGCAGTGAATTGTTGTCACTAACCGTTAGTAAATGCACCATGACTGTGTTATCGGCGCATCATTCTGTTTTTAGAGTATGCTTTCATTTTGGGTATGAAGATACAAAGGGTTACTCTGTACAACTTCAGCTGGAAGGTTACAGTTCGTCCCGTCTCAACCACAATCAGTCACAATTCCATTCTCTCTCCAGCATAGTACAAATACTGCTTCTCACTGAATTTATGTTTAAGTGGTCTTCCCATTTTTTCTCTATTTACCAAAGCCATTTAAAAAAACTAAAATCTGGGATTAAAAAAAAACCAAAACATTTCTCCCAACATTTATTCCTAAAAAGCAAAGTTAGCAGCCACTAAAACATGAAGACTCTCATTAAGCAGTGAATTCAAAGTTATTTGCCTCCTGCAAGCTTGAATAACCTCTAACATAAGAAAATGGAAAGATCTCAGTCTGAAAGGACCTAAGAGTAAGTCCAAAGAGGAATATTTACAAGATTTCAAAAATAACCCTCTCCACCAACCTGTTAAAAAAAAGCAAACAGAAAAATCCAACCCCATCCAGAAGTTTTGCTGTATTAAAAATATTTTTCATTTTTAGAAGTGATGACTAATCTTCAAAATGCAGTCTGAGAAGCCATTTTTTTAAACAATTGCTATTAATCTAAATATTAATATGAATAATAGGATTCTGCATTTCTGGGAGTAATAAATTAGCTGTAAGTACCTGCTCATGTTTCTACCTACAAATGTCTTTTATGCAGCCTCAAATTAAGTTTTTGTTTCTGCTTTAAAAAAAAAACAACAAAACACCACCAACAAAAACGAACAAACAAAAACCCCAAACACACACAAAAAACAGAACAAAAATGCAACAGAACACAAACCCAAACCAAACCCAGAGCACTATTTTCATGATTTTATTGCTGAACAATCATGGGTTTGTAGTCAGATCCCCAGAAAGTTGATTCTTCTCTCCTTCCCCCAGGTACATAAAAATGAGGATTCGGCCTCCCAAAGAAAACTGACAAAAGTATCTTTTATCACACCTACCATCCTTTGTCTGAAAAGTAACCATAAACATTCAATGCCACTGAGGCATTTAATCAGAAGAGCCACGTAACTGAACAGCTGAACTTAATCATTTAATTCATGAGATGTGCAGGCCACACCACAGTCCGAAAGCCTGCTAATCAACCAGTTCTGCAGTCCTTCAGATTTAAACTGATCTTCCCTGAATGACCACCTTTTTTTTTAATGTTCTATTTTGCCAGTATTTCACAAGAACACAAGAATATTTCACAAGAAGGGTGTACTAAAGGCAAATGAGAATGTTTGCTTGTTAATAAGCTTGCTCCTGCCTTGCAATTCTACTTCGCCTTACTGATCATTTCACTCATCTTAAATTCCACTGTCATTCGAACCCCACATGGCATGCCTGGACAAATGCAAGGACTTAGATGTTGTTTTACAGGCTGGGCTTACTGCCAAGTCTGCTCCACGTACTTCCCTGGCCCACTAGGGCAGCTTTAGGCAACAACTCCTGTATTTACGTTATTGCTGTGAACAGCCAAACTGCTGCTTACTATTGACCCGGGCCCAATCTACTCTCATTTTTTACTCATTCACAGCAACATTACTTATTTGGCTACTCTTCAGGTGGGATATGATGAACTGTTTGTAGTTGTACAACACAAATGAAAGAAAAAAGACCATCATGTTTTAAGCAGAGGGCTACTTTTTACTTTGAAGAAAGAAAGAGCTTATTTCTAATTTTCAGAAATATGTAAGATAAAAGCATTAGCACAAATGCTTTTGTACCCTGCCCATCTCCCACATCCCAACTCTCAGGACTTGACTTCATTTGTGCTGTGCCCGTAATTCATACGGGAGGGAAGGGGACATAGTTTGAGGTGCGACCATGAATTCACAAACAAAATAAGCGACATTTTGTCAAACTAGGGATCTTTTTCAAATCCCTGCACTACATAGTGACTCACTACATAGTGATTCTCAGTGCACTACGTAGTGATCCAAGAACCATATGCCAAACTATAAAAGTTACGAAATTAGATCAGGTGCAACTACAACTGCTTTGCAACAGCACACAAGAGAGTTGGTATTTTTCCAAATGGTCTCATCCTGGTCAAGCTTTATCCAAATAGGCAAGACTTCATTCAGTCAACATACTGTGAAAACACACTATGTATTGAAACACGCCAGCCTCCCGGGATTGCCATCTTAATCTGTTACTCTTAATGGCCAGGCAACTCTGACTCCGTTTATACCAGATTTGACCTTAATACACATTTTCCTTTTGTTCTTCCTCAGTATCCCTCTAAGTTATCTTGAAGTCACAAGGTTCTTGTCACAGACCCTCTATTTTTGGTCAGATGCAGCTGTTTGGTTTTCCCTCCTCCCCTTCATCAGCAGATTATATAACCACAGCCCATGACTGATTTGCATTGTGTCCCTGCATGTCAGTCTTCTACGTGCACAGATACGAGCACCCACTAGCTTGTAAAATAAAATGATAGTATATGAACTTCCCTCAAGTGGTGGTTCCTATCGCAATACATTTAATGCTCAATCTCTAATGAACGAACAAACATACATTTCTGTTTAAAAGTATCATTTATGTCTAAGGGAGAAAAAATAAAATGGACTCAAGCAACTTGTCCATGCATTCCTTTCTTAAAGTTGCACCAGTTGATCCTAGTCTTAATCCACACGAGCGCTCTTTTGTATGGCAAATGTTTACAGACCAGCACAGACAGTTCTATTTATATGGATGGCTCAAATTATACATAATAACCACAGAGTTACTGTCTTGTGCAAAGATTTTCTCTCCTATCCATTCACATAGGCAACCAAATCTAAACAGAATAAAAAGACTTTCAAAAGGAATAAAACCTCAGGTGAACCATACGAGTGTGCAAGATGGTCTCTTAAAAAGACTTCAGAATATCATGTCTTGTGTTTCTCTTACTCGGCTGAGAAAAGCAAACTTTGTAGCAATTCTGGGTCAGAAATATGTCATCACAAAAATTAATTTCACCAAGAGCAATCCTCAGTCAGCTCACACCTCAAGTTCACAACTATCACCAGCATCCAGCCCTTAATTTTCCACTCAGTCTAATTATGAGACTACTCTCTTTCCTACCACAACTTGACTTTCTCAGTATTGCTTACCTTAATCACCATCTTAGGGAAAAGAACAAAAAGTTCAAGCACACTGCAAACTTATGTAAACAGCTTCGGCTCTTTTCTCCTCTCTACCAACAACCCCTGACAGCAATACTTGTCACAAATACACATTTAAGAAGTGAAGAAGAATACATATTAATGACCAAGGCAAAGCTATAAAGACTAGTATTGTGGTAGTGTTTCAGGACAAATCATGGGTTTTAAGACTTCTACTATGTATCTAAATTAAATGACACATATATAGTGCTAGTTTTTGCTACAGAGAACTCCGCCTAGCTACTGAGGAAACACTCAGCGCCCATCGTCACTTCAGAGCACTTAACACATGGGCAGGAGGTAACTGCTGAGTAGCCCAAGCAGCTTGCAGATGCTCATAGAAAACGAAGGTCAGACATAGAAACCTTCGAAAGAAAAGATCAGGTATTACCTCTGACAGTCACAATGGCAAAAATGTATATTTCAGTCTTGATATTCAGTAACAGCCTCAAACCAATAAGCTAATAGCTCTGAGCCAGAGGGAAAAAAAAAAAACAACAAAAAAAAAACACAAAGGAGAGCAAGTGTGTAGAAGACTTCAAATAAACTAAGGTCCAAATCCAGATACATTGTCCTTATCCAGAACGGGCCTCCAGCTTGCAAAGATGTTTTGAATTGTCACTATGTTCGTCACAGAACTGGGATATTTTTCATACTTTTCATACCATACTTTTCAGGAGAAAAGTAAGAGAGATTGTGAGATTCATCTGTAACAAGATTACTAAATAGTATTACTTAACCAAATATTAAGTCACAGGAAATATGGAGAGCCTCTTTTCAGCTTGTTTCAGTTTCCAAGAAAATAAAACAGATACTATGAACCCGAAGTCAACGGAGGGTACCTTCATCAGTACTCTTAAAGCACTCATATTTTGGGAAAACAGATAAACAAAATCAACCAAGGATGATTACTTACATTGAAAGAAGATATTAATTTCTCCTCCTCTCCTTCATAACCCAAGAACAAAAGGTGGGTGTTAGGGTAAAATTCCACATTTTACTCTGTTTTACCGGGCAACAAAACCTTAGCCCATCTTTCCCTCTTAGACTTCATCAGAAATAACAGGAACATTTTAGACAGAATTCTAAACAGCAATATCAGTAACTCATCTGTCAGAATTCCCTAAGTAATTAAAGAATTCATTTTCTGGATATTGAACAGTTTGCAGCCTCTAATTTTAAGTCAGTCCCCATTTCACATACCAACAAGAAATCATTTTATATGTTAGAGAAGCTTACAAGATCCTGAATTCCCAGCTTAGTACTACATACCCCAAGTTCTTTAAGGGCCCTCACCTTGTAAAAGCTCATTCTTTACAAGAGAAGATGAATGCTTAAAATAAAAATTCAGCTAAAGAAACAATCATGGCAACTTGCATTTGCTCCCCTTTTGCACAATTTGGCATTTAAAAAGTACACCACATCCTCAGCAGAGTTTTAAACAGCAGTTTGAAGACCTTAATGCAGTTTACTTGCTTAATACTTCATAAATTCTAGGCAGCCTTCCCAAAATTATACTGAATAGTATTGCAAAACTGGGCAAGTGAAGGGGATGGGGGCATCACTGGAAAAGTATTCAAGTTAAATTCAGTTACTCAAGTGTCACATATTACATGACCAAAATATCTTCATTAAAAAGACCAAACACGGTGGCACCTCAAAACACATTAATTGACCACATTAGTTGCACGACAATCTGCTTTAGTAGACTGTATGGGACCTAAACGATAGTGTAATTCAAATGCCTGCTTAGGCATTTCAAATGCAACTGATATAAGGTGGCAAGATGCAATCACATGCAATTGCAACTAACCAAACAGTTTTGCAAGAAAGAGTATACTAAAGAGTTTTGGTTCTCTTCAGAGGGCTATATAGCATTACCTTTGGGCACTGGAGGCCTGAATTATTTTATCAGAAAAAGACAAAGCTCATTAGTACCTACAACTGTACCACCTGTTTTGAGCGCTGAACACTACAAAATCAAAGTGATAATTTCTTTCTTCTTTTGGACAAGGACACTAAACTTATCAGAGAAAAAGAAAGCAAGATTTTGCAAAAGGTGTTTAGGACCTAACTTCCACTTAAAAGCAGCTGAAGAGCTTTAGACAATCTCTTATTTAGCAACCACCTGAGCAAATTTCCACTTCAGTTCACGAGCTGTATGACATGAGCTATCCCTTTGATTTCAAGTGAAGTATGCTGAAAAGATTGCAGTGTTAGACTACACTTTAAAGCATCTTTAAACCATCTTTCATGCGTTCCACTCTGCAGCAGGAACTACAATTTTCAGATCAAGCACACAAGCACTACTGCAGAACACTAGTCTTAATTCCTGCCACTTAGCACAAAACTAAGTATGTTAGTTGTACTACCCTGCAAACCACTGAAATTGTTCTGTGTAACAACTGAGAATCCTGTTTAGTTTAATTTCTCTTACTGTCCTTTTAATGTCATAAAAAGGGTAATCTACTGCCTGGAACTAAAATGTTCTTAGTAGTTCAGAAATCAAAAGTATATTAAATGAAAATAAGAATAGTTTCCATTTTCTTGCTTTTGATTAAAATTACAGTTAAAGAAAAAATATATAAATATATATGTACATATCTCAAAGAAGAAAATCCTCACAACACCGCAGTAGTCTCAGCATAAAAGAAAGCATTAATGTAGATTTCCGTGTTATTTACACAAGAACTTAGTACTAGACACTTCTTTCACAAGGATGCCAATCCCAAACTTCTAGAGATACAGCATGAAGCATGAGAACATGTTTTCAGGTGTTCCCCATGATCAGGTAAGACTTTAGAATTTTAATGTTATTTCTTTCAAATTAAGCAACTTTTCCCATAACCTACATGTTTTATTAGCACACATTAGGGAAAAAAAAATACCCTTATGCTTACTTTGCTGCACAGTGGACAATATCACTGAAACAAGTGATATGGGATCATGAAATATATGCTTTAGGGAAATCTAAGAACTTTTGTTGATCTAACTAATATACTTGGAAGAGAGCAAAGGGAAAAATATAGCATTTACAGTATGGGTCCTCTCTTATATGAAATCTTTTTCTTCATATGTAAAATATGTGGGCAGAATAAACAGCTAAACCCTGGCAATCCTTTTAAGAGAATACTGGAAGGCAGAGACCTATTCTAACCCTTTCCCCTGAAGGCCACATCTGTGCACAGCAGGCAAGATCATCTCCAGGATTTCACAAAACAGTGAAATTACTGAGTTATGGGTGCAGATGCAGGATTTCTTACTGAAAGCTACAGCAAACAGATCAGTTCATGCTCTGAATATCACGTTTTCAAATGTGCCTTAAAACTAATTTTAACTTATCAAGCACGGAAAATCCTCTATATTCAGAGTAATATCGGAACAACTCATTAGGAAATGCTACCAAAATACAAGTATTATAAAAGTGAATTGAGTATCGCTAGTATTTCCAGTCTTCTGAGAGACTTGTTTTCTTTCTCATTCTCATCTATCATTGATGGAGGAGCATAGTTTAGACTACTAGTTTTATGTAAAAAGAATAGAAACAGGAGTTTCATAATTATTTTTGTTATAAATTGTTAACGTTCCCCATTGTTTTCATATGGTGTAATGCATTTATTTGGCTAGCAGAACGCAGGTCCCCTTCCCAACGGCACCATCTGCTATTCCACTAAGTTGGAAAACAAGCAAAGAAAATCTCCCCTTATCTGAAGTAATCTGTAAACTAAATCTCAGCATCAAGAAAGTTAGAGATTTTGTATGAAATTAATCCCGAGTGTTCACGCTGGATTATATACAGACTGTATCAAACAGTCTTTCTTCTAATCAACTTATGCAGACAGCGGAGTCAGAGAACAAAACAACATGGCTGCATCATTTAGCCTGGACACAGTCATGTTTCAGAGCTATCTTATCACCTAACCAGCTAGACTTAAGACGCTGCATTATCAATTAATACTTATTTCAAGTAGGTCAGGAAAAAAAACACGCAGCCATCGAACTCTGGTACGGCTGCATACTGCACAGCTGGCTCTTACTGATTCCGCACATCATTATTTAGAGGGAATACTTTATTTTCTGCGGTTTAAAGAAATAGGAGAGTTTTTTAAACGGCATTTTCAGGCTCTAATACCACGAAACAGACTAAAACGCAAGCACTCTGAAACGCGCACGCAGATCCGTCCGTCCGGACCCGAACGTCCATCACATCTCCACACGCAGTGTTCTGCCCACCCACACGGATATACACGCACGTACACAAAGCCTGTGAGAGCAGACTGAGTAACTACGAAGCTCTACACACGAGGAAGAGTTCGGCTCAAACTTGCCACCGCGGGAGCCCCGCGCAAGCCCGCGGTCCGGCCCCACGAATGTTTTGTTGCTTGCTCACTGCCCTACGCCCGGTTTCAGGGCCCGCCGGGACCCCCCGCCCGCCCCCGAGCCCTGCGGCCCGCCCCGAGCTCGGCGCCGGCTGCCCGGGGTGGGGGCCGGGCCCACCGGAGCCCGACCGGCCCCTGCCCCGCCGAGAGCCGGGGCCTCCCCCCGCCTCGAGCCGCCGCGCCCCGGCGGAGGCTCCTCCCGCTCGACGCGGCTCCTCGGGTTTCTCTTCCCAGAGAAAGTTGTAACGGCGGCGGCGAAAGGCCCGGCGAGCCCCGGCCCGGCCCCGCCGGCGGCATCGCCCCCCTCAGCCGCCGGGGCGCCCCCACCTCCCGCGGGCGCGGGGACGGAGGGAGGAAGGGGAGCGGCGCCGTGAGGCGGCGGCAGGCTGAGGGAGGGGGGACGGCGCCGCGCCGCTCCCCGCCGGTCTCCCGCCTCCCGCGGCGGCGGGGCAGGCGGCAGCCCCCCCTCCCCGCCCTCGCCTTGCTCGGAGGAAAACAGGAAGCCGGCCTCCCCCGCCGACCCGGCCGCGGAGGAGCGCACCTGCAGGCCCCAGCGGCGGCCCGGGGCCGGGCTGCCCCTCCTCCCCGAAGATCAGCCTGAAATCGAACTCGTCGGTGGTGGCGCCGCAGTTTGCCGTAGTCATGGGTTTGGCCAGCGAGGCGATGCGAGAACCCGTCGCCCTGCCGGGCCGGGCCGCGCCGGGCCGCGCTGCTCCTGCTCCTCCTCCTCCTCCTCCTCCTCCTCCCCGCCGCCGCCGCCGCCGCCGCCGCCGCCCCTCAGGGCCGCCGCATAACACCGGATGGCGCCGCGGCCGGGGGGGAGGAGGGAGGGAAGGAGGGAGAAAGGGAAGGAGGGAGGGAGGGGAGCGCGCGGGGAGGCGGCGGCGCGAGCGGCAGCGGCGGCGCGAGCGGCAGCGCAAGCTCCCGTGCCCGGGCGCCTTCTGTCACTCAGAGGGGGAGGGCGCCCACTACGGGCCGCGGCTGGCCCCACCCCCGCGCCGTGCCCCCGGGCGGCCCCGCCCCCGCCCCGCCCCCCGCCGGCCTTTCCCACAGTTGGTCTCGCTCACGCGGTGACGTCAGCGGCACCGACGGGCGCCTCGTGACCCGCAACGGTGCCGCTGGAGGGAGGCCGGGCGGCAGGTCACGTGGGACGGGGGCCCGCCGCGCGCCGCGCCGCGCCGCGAGGCCCGTCGGGGGTTGTAGTTGGTTAGCGGGCTGGGAGCGGGCGCCCAATCGGCTGGCGCCAGCTGGTCACAAGGGGGCGGGGCAGCCCCAAAAGGGGCGGGAAATCACAAAAAGGGGTGGGGCAGCCGGGCGGGGTGCGCGTGCCACGTGTCGCCCCGCCCCGCCCCGCCCCGCCCCGCAGCCCCTCCGCCGTAAGGTAAGGTGAGGTGAGGTGAGGTGAGCGGGAGTGCCCCTCAGCGTCCCTCCTCGGAGTCGGACGCGGCTGCTTCGGGAGTCTGTCCGTCCGAGCCCTCCTGCAAGGCGCATGTCGCCGCATGTGACAGCAAAGACGCAAAATCCTTTGGAGGAGGCGGGTTTTGTGTTAGAGCCTTCTAAAAAATGGCGTGTAAATAGGTGGTGTTCTTGGCGCCAGCTAACGACTGGGTAATTAGGCAGGTAGGTTGGTGTAAGCCGAGGAATGTAGCTTGGATAACAAATACTGGCTGCAGGACTCTGAGCTGTTAGCCGCCTACCTTCTAGGCTCCTTGGAAACAGTGGAGATGAAGCAATTGCAAGGAGACTAATTAAAATACTTTGTAGCAACGTATGGCATTAATAAAGGGAGCCAAGCACTCATCGGGAAGAGCACAGAAATTTCAGAGTACTCTGCCTGCACAGTAATACACCGTCAGCTATTGTTTTGCCTTGCCTTAAGGTTGAAAGACAAATAAAAGGGTAAAAAAAAGTGTAGAATTTAAGTTGCTCCTATAGCAGGAGCATCCACTCCCAGCAGCGGCTGGCAGCATAGAAACCGTAATTGGCCTGATGTGTTTGGAATTCGCAGTGGGAGAAATCCTAGAGCAACTTTATGAACTATCACTGGGTGCTGTGGAATTACTAAAAGACTAATCCTCGATATCTGTGATCTAGGAAGATTTTAGGTTTGTGCTGAAACTTGGGCATTGATGAAAATTAAAATCCTACTCACGGCCAGTCATGTTTGCTTGTAAATATCACCTACCAATCTATAGTTTTATTTATGCGATGGGCTGTGAAACTCATATTAACCAGAAACACCATTGCTATTTCTTTCAAATATTAAAGGACCAGGTTTCATTAATTAGTTAAAAAGTTAACTGAACTAGAGTTAGTGTGTCATGATTCTATGGCCACGTGCAAATTGTAGGTTTATCTGTTAATACCTTATTAATCATATTGTTTGAGTTGTAAATAACTAAGTAAAATTGTTTCTATGTGCAGGGTCTTTTTGTGTTTTTTGCTGTTTAGATGGATCCAAACAGGCATAATGTAATCCCATGCATTTTTATCTAGATGTTCTCTTTACAGACTGTGAATGTAAGTGAGAAAAGAAGGCTAACCTGAAGGGCAATGGGCTACAGTGCAAAATTTGCAGTCCAGCAGGCTTTTAGAAGAGTACTGTTCTTCCCTATGAGTGCACAGGTAAGATAGAATGAACTGAAATCTATGCTGAAGAAAGCAAGCCTAAATGAAAAACTAATTTGTAACCCTGCAATTCTAGTGGAAACAGAAAGCCTCATATTAAAAAAAAAAAACAAACAACCAAACTATGGAGAACTTGGGACAGGAGGGGTTTGCCCAAGTGAAAACGGGAAGCTGGTTCTAGTGCCTGGAATACAAAGCAGCCATATGCTTATCTTAATCTTCTAATGCACCATCCTTTTTATTGTCGCCTCCCACACACCACTAGCTATTTCTTTACCTAAAAAACACGAGTGACTACAGATACTGTTCCTACTTTACTTAAACCAAAGGTTGATGCTTTCTCTCTTATTACAGTAGTCAACTCCTGCTCCTGAAGGATTCCCGAACCTTTATAAGAAGCTCACACTCCGTTGGCCTGTAGCCTCTTTTTACCTCTAAATCCAAGGTCACATAGCAAGACAAGCTGGAAAAGAATGTGTAATTGGATTAACCATGGTTAAGAAAAACCCTCCTGCATTCTTGAATGAAAACAGGTCTATGATGAACACCTCAGTGAAATATATTATATATAAAATAGCTCTTAGGAGCTAATTTTTGTCTGAAAAGTTTTGGGTAATCTTTCACATTTTCAAAGCAGATATATTAGAATTTGTCTTATTGTTAAATAATTGTTGTGTCAGATTACAGCACGTGGAGTAACCACCATAGTGGTTTCCTGTTCTGCTGTACCAGTAGATTAGCCATTATGCATGTCCCTGGAGAAAAATACAACCAAACTTGTTGTCTCCATAAGGGGAAATTTGAACGCAATCAAGTATTTGATACATGTTCTTTGAGATGCTCAGAGTCTCTTCCTAATGAGTATGCTGAATTAAAAATAAATGTATTATTGTCTTGTTCCTTTCCCTTAATGGTCAAACAAATCTTTTCTCCCCTGTTTGAGACAGTATTCATTCAGAAAACTATGATCTATGCAGGTCATTAGGCAGTGCTTTTAGTCCTACCTACAGCTGTCAATTAAAAAGAAAAAGGACTATATACCCTAAAATAAAATAGAGTAATTGGTTATGTCATGACCATCTAGCTAACAAGATAAGAATTTACAGAATATGCTGAAGGTAAGGTGGGATTGTAAGCAATTAATAGTTATTTACAGTAATCTTTATAAAGCTTTTTGCATCAAAATCAGCTATATCTGTCTCTGAGTTCAGAACTTCCATTTCTTGCCAGCAATACCCTTCGTGTTTGTCTTGTCTTCACCATATTTTTCATTTTACTGCCTCTGTCCTACTGCACCAAAATGTGCATCCTTTCTGTGCTTGAATTTGTAAAAAGAAAAACACCTTCAAACCCTTTCTATACAGCTAAAGAGTAATTGGGGCGTGACTGAGAGTGAGTTGGCAGAAGCCCTAAAACAACTGACGTGGGCTTACATCAATTTCCAGGGACTTATGTCAACCTCTGTGCCTGAGGTCCAGGGCATGGATGGCTGATTTGGCTTTTGCTTGCTATTGAGAGATGAAACAGTGGCAGTAACAAGGGCAACTTTATTTCACTTGCGGTTTTGTGAGGAGGGGGTGCTTTTATTTATTCACTTATTTGCTATGCATAGATGTTTTCTGTCCTTGCTGTTTTTAGGGTGTCTTACTGCATCCAGATGGCGATACACCTTGATCTGGTCAGAAGCTGGCGTTATTGCATGTGCCTTGAGATGGAAGGACCGTGCTTCCTGCGGTATTTGAATCCCTTCCAAACTGAGGCTGTTTTCTAGGCGTGTTGTGACTTTCGGCTCCAAAAACCTGAGGGCTACATTGCGCTGTGTTTTATTTTCCACACATCATCCTATGCTGGATAGCTAGGAATTCTGGATCTGCAGCCACATCCCAGAGCTGTATTTGTCTTGGAGTAATAGGGATTCCTCCCCCCTCCCTATGTGCAGCAAATTAAACCCAGCTGAGCAATTGTAGCCAGAATAGGCTTTGGAAGAAGCATGGTCAGGCATTCATTCTGCATGATTCAATAAACCAAACAGCCTCAAATTAAGAATATAACGCATAAGGTTGTATTTCATGTGCTTGATCTCATTCCCGTTTGTGGTTGAATCTGGACCTGTTTAGAAGCCACACACACCAGCGTGGTATAGAAAGGGCAGATGAGAAAGCACAGAGAGAGCCTCTGGAATCAGCAGATAGTGTTCCTTGGCTGCATCTATGGTCATGCCTTTTACAGCTACTATTGAAAAAAGCATGGGTACAACAAGGGAAATTTTTTTGACCAGTGTGAGTGTATCCTTAAACACTTAAACTCATTTGCAAATGGCATACAAACAAAATTATCACAGCCTTTGTCTCCTACAGCTAACAAGGCACATCCTTTTTTTTTTTAAGCACGCAGGATGGTGTTATGTAGGAGAAAGATACTATTTCAGTAGAGAGACTATGTTCAAGAAAGTTCAGTTCAGCAGTCATATAGGAAAGGGGCTTGCATTCTGCACACAAGGTCATAGGTTATTTATATTTAATATGTGACATCTGGCATTTTAAATAATTTCCTTGGCTAATTACCAGTGCCTGGGTGAAATGTGAAACTTCTGCCATTGGGGAATTAAAAGGAAAACAAAAACAAAAGTAGATTGCATAGCATTGGAAAGTTTTGTAGGAAAATTAGGAGTTGTCCTAATTCAGGCATTAGAACACATGGTAACCAAAGATAGAGTAAAAGGGGGGAATTTGACTGAACTTGGATAAATTTTAAGTTTTTAGTGAAAATCTGCAGTCATCCTTTTAAGACTCCCTATGCCATGACTTAATTACAACACTCCTATCTAGATCTTATGCTCAGCATTTGATCAATGGGGCATTTATAATAGCAAGATTACAAAGTTTAAAAAAATAAAAAGATTGCCTACAAGGTGTATGTTGACAAAAACATACCTACATAAAAACTTAATGAGGTCACAGTCTCATTTAACCATTTTACAGTTTTCCCCAAGAAATTTCATCACTCCCCTAAACTTACTGCAGTCATATTAGTACACTTTAATATATTTTTCTTCAATATCTTTTTATATTAAACAATCATTGCTTTGCTTTACTGTTTGTTTAACATTCTGCCATGTAAAGCAGACATTACTTCATAAAGTTTGCTGCTGCTTTATATTTCTGTAGTTTTACAGAACAGATTGGAATCCTCCCATTTGGAGGTTACCATCGCACATGTTAAAGACTGGAGGGTCTAGAAATCTGGCACTTAACTGCATGGCTCTCTTCACAGCTTTTCTATTCATTGTATGTTGCTCTCAGACCATCAAGTGAAAGCAAAGTAAAATTATCAGCTGCATTATTACTGATATCAATATATAAGGACACTCCAGGCATGAGTATTTGCTTCTGAAACGATTGCTTTTACAGATACCTTAGAGTCTTATTACAAAGCCTTAAGTAGTTTGTGAGTGAAATCAGATGACAACTGAGATTGCTACCAGAACAAGAACAAACTGCTTTAATACACAGTGATGTTTGCATAAGATAAATATTTGTGGAAACTCAAATGAGGTTTCATAAAGCCTCTTAGGCTTGATACAAAGACTAAGGCGGCATTTTACTTACTTTTCCATATTTTAATTTTCCTTTTTGACTGTTCATTAGCCAGCAGACAGTCCTCTTGTACAGAACTGGGATATAGAAAATACAGGTTCTGTTCCAAGCTTCCACTTTCTTGTAGTCTAATTTTCAGACTTTCTCAAAGCAGCACGAGTAATTTGCTATTTATATAGACACTTAAAACACTGCATTAGTTTCCCTCTGAGATGAGGATCATATATCTTGACTTGTCCCATCCCTCTTTTTACTTAGATTGCAAATGCCTCTGAGTAAGGACTCTCAAGTCCGGAGGATTTCTTATACACTGTGTTTGAACAGTCGAGCAGCCTGGCTAGATGATTTGGGCTAATATTTTTCTTAGTACTGGAAAAGGAGAAGCATCACACAACCGTCATAGCAAAATGGAACCCCAGTCTCTGAGCCTTTAGCTATTCTATTCTAGGACCTATACATACTATGATACTCTGATGATATAGTTCTGTTTTGTTCGTGTAATGCATGTGCAGTTTAAGGTGCACCAGTTTTTCTGTATTCTTTATATACATTTGATGTCCTTTGATTAGCTTAGGTATAACCACAGTCTCATGTGCTTAAGCCATTCCTCCCTATATATTGTTATTTAATAAATGATACATAGCCCATCCTTATCATATATTAGATGTTTGTTTATCAGTATATTAATTGTCCTCAGGGGTAGCAAAAGAATATTTTCTCTCATTACAGCTTTTCACCATAATTCATAATATGCAACCAGAATAAATGTATTTCTAATCTTTTCTTGATACGCATGCTCCCAGGTTTCTGTATGAAGCCTGATGGGCTCGCTCTTCAGTGAGAAGGACTGTCAGCCTTGTGCAAATCACTCTGTTGGCCTTAACTCAGGTCAGACTAAGCCAACATAAAACAATAGGTTCTAATGCTGCGGAAAACTTTAAAGGCTTCCTGGCAGTTTGGATCTTGGACTTCTACCTTTTCTCTTTGTGGAACTGGATCCGTTTTGCAGTCGTTAGATCACATATGCTCACACCACTTGCTTAGTCTATGCCTAATGAGGTTTCTGACCCAGCATCTCAATTTGGATACATCAGGTTTCAGCTGAGAGGCAACAGGTGTTGAACACAATTGCCATATCCCAGCTGTGGCAGGTGCTTGTCTGTCTTTTTTGTTGTGATCCATTCCAGTAAAAAGTCAAACAGGCTGGCCAGGTGGTTTACATTTATTTTTGCCTTTGCACTGGAATAGAGGCAGTAGTTTTCATTAGCTGCTCTTGCCTCTCAGTTTTTTAGTGATTGAGTTTCCGCCTGGCTTGCTGTCCAGATTGCATGTAAGAGGGTTGATTCTTCTTTGATAGAGCGTGGGCTGGGAGGTTTAACTATTCAGTTCAGTCACAGAATCAATCCTCACTACAGTTAGTCGTCTGATATTATGCTGCTGGTCCTGGTCCTTATCTTTCTACCCTAACCCCTTCCCAGGAATCAGCTTAGCTGCCTCCTCTGGCTCCTTTTATGTCAGACTGAATTGGGATAAAGGTACTGCTGTATATTAAAAAATTATGGAAAGTATAAAAAACAAAACACAGAAAGCAATAACTGATTAAATCCTATCTCAGTATTTCTTCCAAGCTGGAGAATGAGCTATTGAGTTAATGAACCAATCCCGGTCAGCTCTGGCAAAATATTACTCAGTAAAGGTTCACCCATTTAAAATTAATTTATTTTTGCTATATTTGCAGATCCTGTATATTAATTCAGCAGATATGTATAAAGAACGTTTTAGCTGTTAATTTATATTGAACAAAACAACAGAGTTTCAGTGAATGCTCACATAAAATGGATTTTTTACATGTATTCAAAGAAATCTTATCCCAAGGATTCATGTCATCTAGTCGACAAGCAAAAACAAATTATATGATCAGTCCTTTTGCTTTTGTTATCACAAAGGCCACAGATGTCTGATTATGCACAAATCATCTGTCTGCAAATGCAAAAGAAAATGTTTGACCTGCTGCTTACTCCTTTGGAGACCAGGGCCTGGTGTTCCCATATGTTAAGAAGAAATAAAACCAATAAGCCACAAGGAGGTAACTAATGATAAGCTACAGAACAAATATTTTTCAGATTAAGAAAACTGGTAAGAGAAATGGCCAAACTTGTAAATTCAACATTATGGCATTCTTTGATCAGTAAATAGTTCTATGCGATCCTTACTAAACTTAAATAGATTATCTTCCCATTAAAAAATGAAATTTATCTGAAACAATTGTATAAACTATGACATTAACAGTGATTCATGTTAAAATAAAGAATACATCCATTCTAAAGCATGATACAGACTTCTGAGTGGTAAAAAAATCATTTTTTCTCATGTACTTCATTGCATAATGTCCTTCTGAAGCATTAAAATTGCTTGGGTTTGACAGACTGAAGATACGATTATGTGTACAATACATTAGGTGCCTTTATAATTTAAAATGTTATCTAGTTTACATTTAAAGTGTTCAAGACTGCACTGGTTGCTGGTGAAAAATTTAACTATTAATTTTTATTTTTATTCAGTTTGATTTTTTTATAAAGCATTTGTTGATATTACGGTTCACAAACTGTTGCTTGATCAGAAAGCAGCCAACAATTGCAAAATGTTCCGTTAGAAAATTGCTCAGCATGCAGGCTACGCTCTAATCTTGTAAATTACATCTAGTTTCTTTCGTTGTTAGGCAAAAATGTCATAGTAGTTACATCCAGAATGCTAGTAACAGTTGGGAGGCAAAGAATATAAGGTAATGGAAACTGGTCACCTCCGTGATAAAGGTAAGTGATTGGTAACAATTAGTTTAATATCCATAAATGAAAGGCACTATATCAAAGTTAAAAGCTGTTTAGGGAGAAAGTAGATGGAAGACAAAAAATATATTAGAAAACCTCTATATTCTATATATGTAACATCCACAAGGTAGCAGAAACACAGCAAAATGATGTTTTGTCCTTGAAAAATTAAGTTCCTTAAACAAAACCAAGAGGGAGACAAGGTTTGTAAAAGATGCTGGGTTGACAACACCAAAGGAAAGTAATTACCACAAAACCCACAGTTTAGGCAGCAAATTATAAACAAACCTGTGCCCTACATTGTGGACTCCAGTGAGTACACTTCCGTGATCTTCACTCCATAGTAGGAAGACTGATGTTTGCAATAATGATACCAGAGATGGAGACGCTGTTGTGTTATTGACACCTGCAGACTAACACTGCTAAACTATTGCTTGGAAACAGATTCTGGTCAGAACTGATTTGGTATGCCTTCAACCAATATCCTGAAAATTACAGGATGCCATATATTTCTGCAAACCATCTTCAAGGCCTTTCCCACAGATGGAAGACTAAAACAAACCAGAGTTTTAGCAATGACTGATATGAAACAAATATCTGGATGAAAAATAATGCTAAACCCCTGAAGATCTAAAAAAAGTCATAATTATTGCATGACAGAGTAAAGTGTTCTTTCATAGGGGCATAATAAGGTTTCAAAGATACGTTTTGAATAAAGATAATACAATGGGGGAAGATTCAGAAAAAGTTTGATGACCATTTGAGAAAGAAAAAAAAAAAACCAGCATGAAAGATTCCAACTGGGAATTCATCTAATTACAAGGAAAAAAGTCTTGAAGACTATTGTTTTGCCTATTTTGTCTCCCTTCACTGTTTCTATTTTTATAAACTAAAAGCCAAGCAAAACATTATCAAAAAGATGGATAATTTTTCCAGGTAAAATATGTACTACTCATATGGCATCTAACTTTCTGCCTATTTTCTTTCTTTGTAATAGGATAACAGTAGATACAAGGATTTTAATGTAAACAGCTAGAAGAGGAAGATGTTACAAGAGGATAGTAATGTAAAGAGATGAGTAAATACACTTGCATGTGGGCACCACTGACAGTGCCCTCCACAGAACCACAGCAAATAAACTAATGGAAATAGGTGCCATATACAGAGGGTCTTACCTGGGTAGCCATTGAGACAGTAGGAATAGAGGATACCAGACTGAAATCCAAGGTAGGACAACAAAGGACACATTTTCAAAAGATTACACTAGTATGACTGCAACACTGTCACTGTAAACAGATGTTCATGGCACACTAGCTGGTAATAATAGGTATCAGGATGATATCAGCCTATTTCTTATTTAAATAAAGCCAAACATGCCTCTTTTCAAAGTCTTGTTCAGCCTGCAACTGAACAGTCCAAAGTGTTTTCTGAAACATGTAAAGAAAAAGATCTTAAGGGGAGGATCCTGAGGAATAACGTGTTTTAGCAATGGTGTGCATAGTAGCAACATGCATTTCCTTAAGTTCCTCTTAACGGAGGTTGGAATTTAAAGTTGGGGATGAAAGCAATAGCCCAGCTCAAGTGCAACTACACTAATGCAGTCAGTATGGGCAACAAACAGGAGGAGCTGGAAGCCACTGTGCAGCGAGATAGCTATGACTTAGTCGCCATCACAGAGACATGGTGGGATGACTCTTACAACTGGAGTGCTGCAATGGATGGCTATAAGCTCTTCAGAAGGGATAGGCAAGGCAGGAGAGGCAGTTGGGTGGCTCTATATGTTAGGGAGTGTTTCGATTGCATAGAGCTTAGTGATTGTGATGATAAGGTCGAGTGCTTATGGGTAAGGATGAGGGGAAAGGTCAACAAGGCAAATATCCTGCTGGGAGTCTGTTACAGACCACCCAACCAGGATGAAGAGATAGATGAAGCAGCTGGTAGAAGTGTCACAATTGGTTGCCCTTGTTCTGGTGGGGGACTTCAATCTACCAGATGTCTGCTGGAAATACAGCACAGCAGAGAAGAAACAGTCTAGGAGGTTCCTGGAGTGTATGGAAGATAACTTCCTGACACAGCTGGTAAGCGAGCCTACCAGGGGAGGTGCCTCACTTGACCTGCTGTTCACAAACAGAGAAAGTCTGGTGGGAGATGTGGTGGTTGGAGGCCGTCTTGGGCTTAGCGACCACGATATGATTGAGTTCTCAATTCGTGGCAAAGTAAGAAGGGGGATCAGCAGAACAACTACCATGGACATCTGGAAGGCAGACTTTGGCCTGTTCAGGGCACTGGTTGGGAGAGTCCCTTGGGAGGAAATCCTGAAGGGCAAAGGAGTCCGGGAAGGCTGGGCTTTCTTCAAGAGGGAAGTCTTAAAGGCGCAGGAGTAGGCTGTCCCCATGCACTGCAAGACGAACCGGCAGGGAAGTCGACTGGCCTGGCTGAACCGGGAGCTGTTGCTGACACTCAGACAAAAAAGGAGAGTTTACCACTTTTGGAGGAAGGGGCAGGCATCTCAAGAAGAGTACAGAGACCTTGTTTGGTCTTGCAAAGAGAAAATTAGACAAGCAAAAGCCCAGCTAGAACTCAACCTGGCAACTGTTGTAAGGGATAACAAAAAATGTTTTTACAAATACATTAACAACAAAAAGAGAATCAAAGAGAATCTCCATCCTCTATTGGACGCAGAGGGGAACATTGCCACCAAGGATGAGGAGAAGGCTGAGGTACTTAATGCCTTCTTTGCCTCAGTCTTTGACCATCAGACCAGTTATCCCCGGGGTATTCAGCCTCCTGAGCTGGAAGGCAAGGATGGGGAGCGGAATAAACCCCCCATAGTCCAGGAGGAAGCAGTTTATGACCTGCTGAGCCGCCTGGACACTCACAAGTCTATGGGGCTGGATGGGATCCACCCAAGAGTACTGAGGAAGTTGGCGGAGGAGCTCGCCAAGCCACTCTCCATCATTTATCAGCAGTCCTGGTTAACAAGGGGAGGTCCCAGATGACTGGAGACTTGGCAGTGTGATGCCCATCTACAAGAAGGGCCAGAAGGAGGATCAGGGAACTACAGGCCTGTCAGCCTAACCTCGGTACCGGGGAAGAGCGATTATGGCGCGATACATCTTGAGTGAGCTCATTGGGCAAGTGCAGGACAACCAGGGGATCAGGCCCAGCCAGCATGGCTTCATGAAAGGCAGGTCCTGCCTGACCAACCTGATCTCCTTCTATGACCAGGTGACCCACCTAGTGGATGAGGGAAAGGCTGTGGATGTTGTCTACCTGGACTTTAGCAAAGCCTTTGACACTGTCCCCCACAGCATTCTCCTAGAGAAGCTGGCGGCTCATGGCTTAGACAGGTGTACTCTTTGCTGGGTAAAAAACTGGCTGGATGGCCGAGCCCAGAGAGTTGCGGTGAACGGAGCTAAATCCAGTTGGTGGCCAATCACGAGCAGTGTTCCCCAGGGCTCGGTGTTGGGGCTGGTCTTGTTTAATATCTTTATCAATGATCCGGATGAGGGGATCAAGTGCACCCTCAGTAAGTTTGCAGATGACACCAGATTGGGTGGGAGAGTCGATCTGCTTGAGGGTCGGAAGGCTCTGCAGAGGGATCTGGACAGGCTGGATCGATGGGCCGAGGTCAGTTGTGTGAGGTTTAACAAGGCCAAGTGCCGGGTCTTGCACTTTGGTCACAACAACCCCATGCAACGCTACAGGCTTGGGGAAGAGTGGCTGAAGAGCTGCCTGGCGGAGAAGGACCTGGGGGTGTTGGTTGACAGCTAGCTGAATATGAGCCAGCAGTGTGCCCAGGTCGCCAAGACGGCCAACAGCATCCTGGCTTGTATCAGGAATAGTGTGGCCAGCAGGAGTAGGGCGCTGATCATGCCCCTGTACTCGGCACTGGTGAGGCCGCACCTCGAATGCCGTGTTCAGTTTTGGGCCCCTCACTACAAGAAGGACATTGAGGTGCTGGAGCATGTCCAGAGAAGGGCAACAAAAGTGGTGAAGGGTCTGGAGAGCAGGTCTTATGAGGAGAGGTTGAGGGAACTGGGGTTGTTTAGTCTGGAAAAGAGGAGGTTGAGGGGAGACCTTCTCGCTCTCTACAACTACCTGAAAGGAGGTTGTAGCGAGGTGGGTGTTGGTCTCTTCTCCCAAGTTACTAGTGATAGGATGAGAGGAAATGGCCTCAAGCTGCACCAGGGGAGGTTTAGATTGGATATTAGGAAAAATTTTGTCACTGAAAGAGTGGTCAGGCACTGGAACAGGCTGCCCAGAGAGGTGGTGGAGTCACCATCCCTGGAGGAGTTCAAAAAACGCGTAGATGTGGCACTTCAGGGCATGGTTTAGGAGGCCTGGGGGTGTTGGGTTGATGGTTGGACTTGATGATCCTAGAGGTCTTTTCCAATCTTAATGATTCTATGATTTCTTAGAGCAGGAGGTTATGGATTGAAGCAGTTAAAGTGAAAATACCTCACAAATACAGTCAACAAAAAGGAACGATAAACCAACCAAAATGACAGGTTTCTAAACAAGAGGATGGAACTAAGTTATTTTTTTTAAAAAGTATTTTAATATTCATAAACTAACATAAAGTTATAAAATACAGAGAGGCACTAGTACTTTCATTAAAATTTCTTCGTTAACTTAATAAACCCTTTTGTTGAACTTGATGTATTCACAGACAAGAAAAGGCCAAGAATCTGGCCTGGAATCTGCTACTTAGTTTTCCATTTGAATTAAAACACATACCTCTTCTCCAGTTTTGCTCAATTAAAAAAGAAGAAACAATCAATCAGCCATGAAGTGGTTTCTGCTGGGCAGAGATTCAGCAGGAAGTCGTCAGCAGAACTGTATGTACCCACAATCACTATAATGCATGACTTTTTTAGCATGTAGTAGCATTAAGCTGTCCTGATGGCTTTGACATGCTTTTGCTCAGCAAAAAAATGCTGAAGAGAACAACAGCTGCCCTTCTTGATGCTCTCCTGCAGGCAGACTCTAATCCTCTGGGTTTATACAGTTGTTCAAGAAACATTAAAAGGAAAAACCTTCTAAAGCACCAGAGGCACCAAGTGGGAAATGGCTGGGTCAAAGTTTTACCTATATTAAGAAAAAGTGTATTTTATGCTTTTAAAATTTTTACAGTAGCACCTTCCAAAAACAGTCAACATATTGAAGATCCATATCACAGAATACTGTTTCATATTTATTATCACAAAGGGAGGGGTGTGTCTGCTACAGTATGACCATAAACTGGAAGTGAATCTTTTCCAGTCAAGACAGTACATGAAAGTTATTCGTCTAGCAGCTTCCAAAGTTGTAAACCCAGTTCAACTGGCTACCAGGCTCTGAATGTGCTTGGTACAAAACAATTGGTATGTACCAATGAATCAGATAAAAGATCAAACTATAAATTGTTTCAACATTGGTATTTATATACCTTCAGAGTATTAAAAACAGTCTTACTGCATTTCTTGGACTTTCTCTCATTGAGAATGCCCTAACAAATTACACTGAGGTTGTTATAAAATTGATTGTAAAAGTTTAAAATTAAGCTTTAAAATTAGAGTAGAAAACAATTGTAAGCCAAGAAATGTTAGAGTAAAACTTGAAAGAAATCCAAACTTGTTCAGGCATAGAACTTAACATAGTATATCCAAGCAATGTTAACTCTTTCCTGTAGCAGTCCTTTAGTTGGAAAATAAATTTGATCCATTTTTTAATACGATTTTAATCTGGGATTACAATCTCTTATTACAGTAAATGATGTCAAACATTTGGTATTAATGTACAGTGTTCCTGGTGTCAATAACTTTGTGAAATATCTAAAACTCTTCTGTTAATTAAATGTAACATCAATGCACTGCATGAGGCTTCATGTTAGGAAATATTAGCTATGTGTGGTTTATATTGCTAAGAGAATCACAAATAAGAAAGATCTTAAAAGGAAGGGAATAGTTGCCAGTAAACTGTACAAGACCAAAGGTTAAGTAACTCTCAGAACACGAGGTTATGGGTTGAAGTAGTTAAAGGGAAAATATCCCAGAAATACATTTCAGAAAATGAACTAATTAACCCATAAAATCACCAGAATGACAGGTATTTAAACAAAAGGGTGGGAATCATTCCTTTTTGGGAAATCTACTTCAATATTTATAACTGGCCCAAATATGATGCAAAATTAAAAATAAAATTAGAATTGTGTAGGATTTAAATTCCTTTGTACTTAATATCTCTGCATTTCTCGGTAGTGGCTCAATCACTCTAGAAAAACAGTATTCTTAAAGGGACGTTTTTATGTTTTTTCTGCTTCAGTTTAGCGTGTATTTCTATAACACCTTAAAACAGCCTAATTTACAGTTGCCATAGCCTGGCCCTCCACCCTACCAGTAGTTGCTCAGTGATTTGTGCTGATGTGAGCACTGTGCGGTAAGTCAGCTTAGGGATTTGAGCCAGTTAAAAACTAGCTCTCCAAAGAAAGCAACTTTGTCTCGGTTCCCTGAACTGGCTCATTATACAGTAGCATGAGTGGCACAAGGGAGGGACCTCAGCTAGCTCAGTTTCATGCATCTTTGATATAAGACCCTCGAGAACCCCTGGGACCATCAGCTGTCCAACAGTCAGTGGCTAACCATCTTTATATGAGCCCCACAGTTCATAGTCTAAATAGTGTCTTAAACTATAATTAGCTTTAGGTTCCACTAATATGGCAGCTAGTAAATTAAACAGATGAAACTTCACTAAATCTGATACTTCTGACAAGGGAACAGTAACATCTTTCAGCAGAAAGTCACAAATCACCCAGCGTGACTTGTTATAAATTATTAGCTAGAACCAGCAGAGTAAAGGTGCTGTGAGGTAGCTACACCAGTCTAACACTTCCCTGTTACGGAAAGGAGGGTTTCTGCATGCTTTCTCTCATATGCCCCTCGGAGAACTGAACTCACTAAACCAGACAGAAACACCTCACTCACTTTTGCTGTGTTAATTTTCTGCCTGGGACAGTGTAAGGTGGGAACAGAATCATTTTCTTCTGGAAGCAGCAGGTTTTTTCAGCTCAGCTCAGTTTGCTGCCTTTGCCTCTGAGGCTATGGATGCATATCCTGGTCTGATTGCTGCTGGGTTTGGTGAGGAGGTTACCTCTCCCAGCTACCTACACAGCTCACACAGCAAAGCAGCAAACGCTGCTTTTTCAGTTACAGTTAAAATAAGCCATATTAGCCCACACAGCTTAAACAGCAGATCTTTCGCTCTCTTTGAAAATCAGGATGGAACCTGTATCGTGGTCATAACTTTATCACCTCTAGTTTTCTTCACCAACAACCCACCTGCCTATGCCCCAGAGCCAGTTCTCTGAGGTATCTTACAGGTGTGTGCCAGAGCTCTCTCATTATGCACCAGTTTTGCAATGAGGACACAACAGACATGAAAGACAGGGCTTTGCATATAACCCTTTCCTGTTCCTCTGTTGTTGTGCCTTCTACACACCTCCGTAAAATAAAAAAATAAAATTATATATAAAAAAAAGAGCAATTTGTCCCACTGAACATACCCAGTTTCAAAAAAATAAGGTACAGATAAGGATGAACCTGCTGCTTCAACATAAATTGCCAATTGCTTGCCTTGTGCCAAAGTGTAGAGAGAGAGGAAAAAATTTTTTAAAAAGCTTTTAAAACGTGGGGTATCTGCAGGTTGGATCAAACAACAGTCTATGGAGAATGAATGCAGGGCAGCAAATGCACAATCACAGGTTTCTGACCTACAAGGCTTGCAGGAAGAGCCAGCCCAAGTCAGGTACAGTACAGAAATCACTGGAATCGGTTCAATTTGACTGAATGCCAGAGCACACTCTATT
Source organism: Morus bassanus (assembly GCA_031468815.1). Lineage (NCBI taxonomy): Eukaryota > Metazoa > Chordata > Aves > Suliformes > Sulidae > Morus > Morus bassanus. The sequence goes on from CM062573.1 coordinate 26,276,799, forward strand.
CTAGGGAACAGAGCCAGACCTGACCCCATTTGCAGGACCTTAGTTGCTGTTTTAAACAAGTATCTTTACTGTGCCAGATAACAAAACAAAGATGATATTAACTTAGCAATTAAAGAATAATTAGCAAAAGAAGCAACACTTTGATCTGTACCAGTTAGTCAGACTGCCATTAATGCCAACAGGGTATATTAAGTATAGATCTTTCTCTAACAACGTTTTAATCAATTTGAATAAGTAAATTAATTCAGGCTATATCATAAATTATAACAGTTAAGCCTCAAAACACCCTCCTTTACTCATTTATACTTCAAACCAGCAACCTAGCCATTAAGGTAAATTGCAGTTATAACAACAAGTACTAGGAAATAAATTTAATATTTACATCTGTTTGTACTTTGAGACTAATAAGAATATGATGTTTGGCAATACCAGCTTAATGGTTTCTTCCTTCCCTCTGCGCCATAGAAGCATGCCATCTGCTCAGCTGTTTTGCCACAACCATTTGTGAGACCACCCTGTGAGCCAGACCAAGGGACCCAACCCAGCTTCATTCTTCATGTGGGGAGAGTGGGGGAGAATTGTTCAGGTCAGGTAGGTTCCTTGGTCTGATCCACAGTGCAGCCCCACAAAAGCCTGTGTCAGCACAACTGTTCAGGGATGGTGTCATGGCTGCAATAAGCAACGCAGACCAAGGATATCTTAAGTTAGTACTGTTGTCAAATGCTTTGTGTCATGAAATAAAAGTGCAAGAACATTACTAGTCACTGTGCATGCCCACAAAGGGCTATAGCTCAAGAGAAACACTATAACACAGTGCTGTTGTATCAACGTTCTTTACAAATGCTAGTAAAAGAACTGTGAACAAGAATATAAATGAACAGATGGTATCTCAAGGATAAATACATTGCTAGAGAGTGACTTTAGAAGAAAACCTGTGATGAGGCTTATCAATAGGGAAACTTGGAGAGTCTGAAAAATAAAAATTAGATTTATTGCAAGTGATAAAGACAGGGCTACTGAATTATTTGCTATAGGATTTTCTCTTGTTAACCTTAGAGATACGCTTTGCATTCAGTAAAGAGAAGGATTTCAAAGGACCATTATCAGAAATAAGTGATATGCAATAGTAAATCATCAGGAAAAAACGGACTGAAACTTACTTCAAGTAAGAGGAAATCTTTAAAGCACTTAGACAACAATTCATCAATTTATCCCACTCCCCACAATTCTTGCCAGTAACTCTGAAAACAATCAGTCTATCTGCTAGATAAGATTGTTGTTCTGAGCCATGGTCTTGATGAATGTATTTTTTAGTCTCAGATATAAGTAAGAGCTACAAAAGGTTAAAAAATGTGGTCATAGTTCAGATAAACATCTAAGAGTTTGGAAATTCATCCGAACGCTTTCTGTCAGAAAAAAATGTGCTGTAAGTCTCGTGAGAAAAAGGCTTATTTGTGATGTTGCTGGCACTTTTATTTCTGTTCTCAGCTGGAATATGATGAGAGTAGTCAACTTCTTGCATGGTGTTTTGTCTTCAAGAGTTGCGGGGAAAAAGTTCAGTTCTAAAAATAGAAGATCACAGTGAGGCTCTTATCCTATGTAAACTGACTTACCCTCTTGTTACTAAAAGAGACAATGGTATGGTAAAGTAAAATTTTGATGAAAGCTGAAAAGTTGCATGCAGTTAAAGAAGAAATCATTGTTTTCATTTTACAAGTTAAAAAAATCCCCACATATTCAACTTGAAAGACAACTTCTGATTTTTAGTTACATAGCACTAAATCAAAAATGTCTTTCTTAATTAACCTGAATAATAACTCTGACCACCACCAAGTATTTATGGCAGTGCCTTGAAATGAAGCTTGACTATACACAGCAGTAGGACTAGGGTCTTAGCTATGAATGGAGTAAATTGCCTACAGTGGATAAGTTACTTCCAGGAACTAAATTTCATTTCCAAAATGCCTTACAAGTTTATCAGTCTTTCATTGTAAGTCAGTGGGATGTAGTCTCCAATATTAGTTCTGAAATGGAACTCAAACTTCTAAATTACTTAGACTTGTTGAAATTTTTTGTACCAACAGCTTCATGTGACAAATACAGGTATTTGCAGGGACAGGCTATGGTGTACACATGCACATAAATTTTCATGCTGTAGCTCCAGCAGACTGCTCTACCTCACCAACGGCAGCTAAAGAAACAGCACATCACTTCCATAACGGCGATTCTCGCTTTTGAGAGATGAGGTAATTTTTTTCTGAAACAAATGGGTATGGTTTATACTTCCTTGGACTAGCTCTACTGGGAAGTCTTTAATAGACTTCTCATGTCACAGACATCCAAGTCAACCAGGTAGCTAATATCTACAGGACATGGTCTGATAAATACCACTTTTGTCAGCAGTGCTGACTTAAACCACCCTTGCCTCCAGGCTCCTTGTTCCCTTCCTTTTCTTTCTCCCTTGCTGCCCCCAAAACAAGTTTGGAGGGTTGGTGGAAAGGGTGGGGAGAGGAGGTTCTTTTTAACCTGTATCGATTCCCTAATCTGTTTTACCACAAAATTCCACAAACAGTTGTACTGCCACAGCTAAGACAGTGACAAAGATGTGGGGAACAAACAGTTGGGGATTGAGGAGCACTGACACGAGAAAAGGTGTCCATCAAACTACAGCAGCCATCCTGTCTGAGCATAAGATGTTTCTGCTAATTATCTAGGCAGCCAATTAAAGGAAAATTCTTAGAAAGCAAAAAGGTGTCAGTTAAAGATGGCAACAAAACTTGTCCTTTAAATAATAAAACTCTCTTTTAAACTGAAACCATAGAGGTGCCATTTAAATAGTCTGAGTAGAATTCAGTGACTTCCTTGCAAGTATGCAGTTTTGGCTGCTCCTTTTGCAAATCCATACCATAGCATATTTACTAAATATGCAAAACTGGGCTTGGGTGTGGTAGAGACAGTTCTTATTAAAATTTCAAAATTTTTAAAGGGTCATATCTCTCAATGTTATGTATTCAGAATTCATAGTTCAGCTGGCATTTTGTCTGCGCACTAACCACATGACGTTGCCCTTTTCTTCCAACAAAGAACATCCACCTATAATTCAGACTTGTGTTACGAGGACCAAGGAGATATCCACTTAAAAAGGGTCACACACAGTTAAGATCACATTATAATATGCTCACTCTGCTTAGTCTTCAGGGGGGTCTCTCCTTCTCCCTCCCACCCCAGATACCATTGCAGTTGCATACTGCTTTTGTATGAACAAACTTGTTGTTACTGACTTTTGCAGTTTATTGGAAAATTAAAAATTAAAATATGCAGACTATTTTATAACCACACATAAATTCACAGACTTCCAAGATCCACTATGTTTGCCTATCCCCAAACCAGATTACACAATACAGGCATTTATAGGGAAAAATTCATAGACAGATTTTTAAAGGCTCTGTAACACTCAGAAAAGAACTGTTAAGCAGCTACTCATTCCCCACTTTTATGAACACAGGGCTGAGTTATTACTCCATATAATACAGTACTTGTTTTGGCATAAGGTAGGAGGTAATCCCTAACACTTAGTCTGTTTACAGGTCATATCTGCCTCCTCAGTGTTACTGCCAGAGCCTGGTAAAGTTTCTGAAGGGGAGTGGAACTAGACTGAGTACCTTTCACATACTGACCAAAGTATATGCTCCCTATATAGAATCTCTATAAAGAGATTCCAAAGAATATGCTTTTGTTTTAGGGAACAGAGGGACTTTTTTGTTTTGCTCCCCCCCCCCCCCCCCCCCCCCCCGTCTTTCCCTTTAGAAATGACTCTTGGTAATCCTGCATGTTTGGGTTTTTTAATCCATAGACAAAAATACGGAGCCAGGAGTCAGATGAAGACTAAAATGCATAAATCCTTTTAAAGGAATTTCTATCTTATCTAGGCTTATTTAGATGTGGTAGGAACATGGAGTCTGGAGCCAACTGTATTATTTCTGCCAATCTGCCTTAAAGTTCAAGAGTGAATAATGTCAAAAAGTTTATACGCTTTCCCAGATATATGTTATATGGTTCACAGATAAAAATGTCTAGTTTGTCTGTCACCTATCTCAGCAGCTTTAAGAAGTACCTGGATTCATCACGAAGACATACTGTAGAAGATGTCATCACCTCATTAGTTTAGAAAATAATAGATTCTCCGGAGCAGCATCAAAGACTATTGAAAAGAGGTTAGTGCAGATCCTGGAACAAGTTTTCTTTCAATTCTTTCCCTCGAACCTTTGCCTCCTCCTTACATTTTCCCATCTCTTATGCTCTTTGGGACCAGTCCAGTATGGAGGATCTCGCCGCAAACCTTGGCTTCACTCGTAGCCAAGTAAAGCAAAGGATCAAGCTCATTTGCCTATCTAGAGCAATTAGAGCTTCAAGTTTATCATTCAGAAATCATATGGAACATAAACTGAGCATTTATCTGGCCTCTTTTTTTTGAAAGAAGAACCAATATCACAAGTCACCTTGAGAATGAAGTTTCCATCTTTCCTGCCTTGATCTGAGAGGGAGCATTAATGAACTTGAGGACCTGGTCAGACTTGTGCAGATGATCTGTCTTAAGAGGTGAACTCCTTCACATCGCCTGTAGTTGCCAGTCCTCTCAGATCTGCCAGTCTACACATGGAGCCACTCCCTAACCTGGTTCTGTCAAAGTAATATGCTTTTTGTGGCAAATGATCAGAGAACCATAGGAAAGGAATGAAAGAAAAATGTTCCTTTTTGTTGGCTCCTGTTACTCTAGGGACTGGACAAGGTTCTCACTGACAGTTGGTTACTATGGCTATTAATACCCTGAAACAAAGTGAATGAATACCATGATTTAGAACAAAGGAGCGAAATCTCACTAGGAAGCCCTAGGAATATCCTAGGAGTGCACAGAATTGCATAGCAGTTTCTTTAAAGAGAGAAACTGATGACAATTTGGAAAAAAGTATTTTTATTTTAATGATCTGTAAAGTTTAGCCTCTGGCATTCTATTTTAAAAATAATCTTTTACAATTAAAACCAGTTAACTCAGGAGGTGCTGCAAGATGAAATATATTTGATCTCTCATCCACATTTTGAATTGCCACAACTTTTGTTTGCTGCAGACTAACCCCCCTCCAGATATTAAATGCTGATATCTTACATGCATACTGAAGAGGCACAGCATCTGTTACACAGCCAAGAAGCAACTCTGACCACCTTACTGCCAGGAAAGACAACTCACTTTGTACAAGAATGCTATTTGTCTGTTACCCATGCAAGAATCCACTTAGCTTCCATTGCAGTTCATTTGTAGTTGCCAATATCTACCCTTTAAATACTTACAGCTGCCACTTCTGTGTTGAAAAAGTATCTCTTTTCATCTTTCATTTAGAAGTGAGACACTGTCCAAAGCATCTGGTAATGTGAACTGTGGGGCCCTGGATAGCCCAGGAACTATATAGCCTGGTTCAAAGTCATCCTAGATGAGAATAGAGCATTTCATGAGCGGTTCTCCTGGCGGCAGTGGCCCTTGGTTATAAAAGAATTCCACCCAACAAAAACCACTCTATTTTGCTGGCTTGTTTTTACACTGCATCAGTTCTCCATTCTATGATAGCCAAAGAGTTGTACACATAGTTGCATTTGCAGAACCAAAAGGGTGATGCAGCGTCAGGAAGAGATGTCCAGGGTTACTTTTCTAGAATTGACTTCACAAGACACACTTGTAAAACTGGCTTGACCACACTGTATCTGAATCATAGGCAGAGGACTTCAGCCTGTACAGGCACTAATCCAAACCTTTTCCAAAGCACTAATTCCCTAGACAAACATTTAGACGTGTCCTGTGGATTCAATAATTATTTCAAAATATTCTTTGTTTTTAAGAAACAATAGTGGGAGGGTAAAAGAGGTAAACCAAGGTATTTAATTGTAGATTCTACACTTGATTAATTGTTTATCAGCTGCCATGATCCCTATTGCAGACTAGCAAGAGGCAATAAAATGTCTAGGGTTTAAAAGATACAATCTTCTCTAAAATCAGATCAGGGAATCGATTCACTTGAAAAATGAAAGCAGCCATAAGCAAGCATCTGTGCTGGCACATTAGAGGAGGTAATAAGCATTGGAAGTTGCAACAAGAAGCAGGAGGTAAGGACTTGATACCTTGGTTTGAACCACTGCCTATTACATGAGCCTTGATAACATACAATATCTTTATGCTAACAGAGGAACTAGAACTGTAAAATTACTGGTGAGTCTGAATAGCTCAATGAAAGAGCTCAAAATAGATGTCGTCAGCTTTCATAGTCCCTTGCCTTAGTTATATCCCCACACTTTTCTTTTCAAGAAAGTGTTTAACATGTTTGAATTGAATGCTACAGTAGTTTATTTAGTAGCTTTGAGTGTCTCTGAGAATTGTGTGTTACTTGTTTCAGGAACAATTAGTCCCAAGAATATACTGGCAACATAGTTCAAGCACAGTGTCACTCTAATACACCTATAAGACTCAAGGACAGGGAGCAACTTCCTTAACTGATGGTCATTCAACACCCCTTTTTGGCATTCTTCAGTTCACCTCCCATCTCAGTAAAATATAATATGTTTCATGAAAAATCCCATGCAGTCCCCAAGAAGTACAGGATACCACTTCCTTCTTTTTAAGCACACAATTTAAAAATTTCAAACAGAGAAGGGCTTGAGGCAAAATTCCTTGCCTAAATAGCTTTTAAGCTTGTGCGAACTTAGATCCAAAATATGTTCCTTTAATCCATCTAATTTACCCAGCATTCTATCCTTTCTAAGTAATTCAGTCTGAAGCTTTATAGTCAACTAGCGAAAACCTGAAACAATGCTGATCTCCATTTTAAATAATCTCCTGTCAAGAATCATATATAAGAAAGTATGTCACTGCTTCCCATGTTTGTAGTGGGTAGATCTGAATTCAAGACATGATCTAGCATCTCGGAACCATATTAAATCATCAATAAAAGCACTCAGGGAAACAGTAAATCATTTTACTCTATGACATTGGTATGGCTTCATGTAACCCCAGTTCGAAATCCCTGACTATTTTAACTTTCTTCTCACTGGTTCATCCAACACCACATTCTTTAAGCTGCTTTATATGAAGTTTTTCTTTCTCCCATGTCTTGATAATGACATGAGTCCACTCTGAGTCCCTCAGCTTCCTCCTCCTTTGCCACATCCATCTTTGTCTGTCACAGAGAGCACAAAAAGATGTACTCCAGCTTCTCCTCTACTCTTGTGAAAAATGGGTCAGTCGCTTTGTGCTCCTCCCTACCTTCCACCTTTGTGTACAGTTATATCCTGTCTGCCCTACCTCTCATGTTGTTCTCTTAGACGGTAAATTCTTCATGGGAAATGCTCCATATTAACACTTGGCCTATTTTGGATGTTGCTATAATATAGATAAAATAACTATATTCCACACAGACCTGGACTTGATCTCACAAAAAAAAAAACACCAAAAAAAAACCCAACAAAAACCCTGTGCATAATTGCTGATGTTTTTTTAGTTATAAAAATAATGTTGGAGTCTATTTTTAGACATTGTGTTGTTTCACTCACTTTTGATAATCTGCATTTTCCTTTTGTGGAGTTATGTTTTGTTTATAGTTTAGAAATTGTGTTAGATCTCACATGATGACCTTTAAAATAAACCGAGCTTAACATCTTGATATCCACAATGGCGTGGGAGTCTAAAGATGTGGTTGAAGATACTTGTTTCTCGTTAGGAGGAAACTAATGACAGATCATGCCACTTCCTCACTTCTCAAGGAAGATCCTCTTGGTGCTAGTTTTATGTTAAACTACAGCAGTTTATGATGCACTGTGGGTGTATTTATAATACATCTATATACACAGGTTGTTCATGCAGCTCAATACTGTATATTGTTCATTAATTGACTAATCTATACAAATTAGCAGAATAAATTTGATAACCTTTGCATAGCAGATAAAAGCTATGAACTTGTCCACAAAATACTGAGCAGTCAATAGATAGGAAGTATACTGGACAGATCCCAGTTCCATTTCTTGAATCACAAGGAAGCATACCAGACAACTGCACATCCAGTTGGTCTGTACCTTCTCATCTTGCTAATGTCTGTGCTAATTTGCACAGAAGTGTCAAAGAATGAAAATTATTACATTTTTTGAGGAGATCAGCTGCATCATAGACAGTAACAGTACAAACTCCACAGAAGCCCATATCACTGACCCTGAGTCCCTATCTGGAGGTACCGTACTTGAAAGGACTAAAAACAATACTTCAATTGCTCTTTTCTTTTTCTGCCACTAATGTTTGTGCTGAGGTTGTCAACAGGATGTTTCATGCTAAGAACTGGACTGTAACCAGCAACTCATTCCACTTTACTTAAAACATCCTTACTGCCTGCATAGGTACTATCGTGAGGGCAGGTGCTAGAGCAGAAGGCTCCCTATCCACTTGTGTTTTCCACCTTCATAATTCTTCTGAGGTATTCTTGCTACATTGCTGTTCCAGCCAGTCTTTACATGTCAAGCAAGGCACTTCAGGTGTTGACTGGCGTTTGGTGGCAGATTTTGTTGGGGCCAAAGGTGGTGGCCACTCTCAGCCGTCTGCTCTGCCCCCGCACTAGATGCCCCTGCTGAAGGGGTATGCGCATGCTCCTAAGGACCTCAGTTACAGCATGAGGAAGTAACATAATGAAAAACAACACTGACAGTGGTTGAATGCTACCAGCTGTGCACCACAAAATTCAAGGAAGAAGTATTTGTGCTATTTAGTGATCTCTACCTACAGAAGCAATCATTGCCAAGCAAAGATAGGAAGACAAGAGATACACTTTTTTGTCATCCCAGCTAACTACCTACTTTAATGGAAGTCAATGCCTGTACAATACTGTTCTGTTAACTCAGGTGTAACAGCTGAATCCCAAATTAATTTTAGTTTACCTAGGGATGCAAGAAAAGGCTTGCAATGGAAATTCAGGGATTAACAAGGTGACTATTTATGGTCAGATAAAAAGATTGGTCAGCTTGACATTTCTACTCTAAATATTGAGGTGGTAGAAAAGAATGGTATTTACAAAAGCTAACTTTAACTTAGTGAGGCTAAGAAAACAACTGAGCAGAAACTATTCTGAATTACCAGTTGAAAACCCTCTCTTCCCCACTGACGCTGACCTGAGTGATGAGTAGCCTCAATAAGCTAAGATTAGCTTTTGTCAGTATCCCAAAAAATTAGACAACTTCTTCTCTAAAGGCTGAGCTCTATTTAGTGAAAATCAGTTTAAGCCACAGTTATAGAAAAGCCAACCGAACTTATTAATGCAAGAAGGAATACAGTTGGCTGCTTTCTGTGAGTCTAGGATCCTAGAACTGTAACAGAACAGGAAAAAAAAGAAGTATCACTGCACACTAAACTGAGGAATATCCCTCCTATTTGCTGATAGGCACTTTATCTTTGCAACCAGCAGGAATAAACTATATAACCCAGGTGAGAGTTCTGGCCTAGGAACAAAAGCATTCTCCATTAGCCCCAGGTACCTAGTTTGTAAAGATATAATTAGAGGATTAGAATGTCCTAAAACAAGACAGCTACTATGTTACCTCTCTCATTTTCCCAGAGGGGAAGTTTTCATGGCTTGAGGATCAGGTTTGGCTCCCATATACCCTGTAAAATCTGTAAAGGAGAGCGTTCACTTTTCATACATGCATTCACCCAGAAACATCATCAGTGTCTGTTTTGTTGGGCCATATAGGACGTCAGTACGACGACAGCATGCATGTGGGGCTCTAAAACACAGGGGAAGTGAGAAGAGTGAACTGTGTGGGCGAAATGTTCTCTCCGACCAGGTGATCCGGTGAATTCACAAGCTGGGTTGAGGGGGAAACAGTATGCATAATGGCAGTCTAGCAGTGACAGGTGAAGATGCGAGATGTTTTTTAACAGGATGAGGTTAGCTCTTCCTTTCATGGAAATAAATCAACCCTTTCTGGAAAAATCTCCTTTTCATCTAAATTACTTTTTTTAAAATTAAGATGTATGAAAAAAATAACAAAGTGGGGGTGGAACAAATCTGTCTTCAGTGTGTTTCTCTACAAGAAGAAATGAAATGGAAACTCTGTCCTCCATCACACTTTGAGCTGCATTTGCTTCCGTAACGCAGTGGCATAGGGCATCATTTTAAATAAATGATGTGTTACACATTTTGTCTCTAACAAAGAATGGAGAATCCTTCTACTATAGACTTAAGAGTTTAAACATGAACATGAAGAAAATGGGTAAATGCTGAATCTATGGGTAAATGCTGAACCAGTACTGTTGTACAGAAAGACATCAGTGACTAGTTTTCTTTTTTTTTTGCTCTACTTATCCCTTCACCCCAGCATCACTGCTGTTACAGGATATGCACACATCTCAGGTCACACTGCATAGTCTTGCATGTTACCTATACTAGCGAGCAAACTACCACTGATTTTACAGTCTACATGGCAAGACTTGGCATGCTGATAAAAGTTAATGGGAGAGTAGATATTTTATTGAATCTCTATTAATTCAGGATTCATAATGCAGTATTTATATAGCCTAAGAGCTATAAACTCTGTAAGTACTAGAACTGTTTTTCATGCTCAGGCAGAGTAAACTATGAAAGCTGGTATTAGCTGTAATAAGAAAACATCACAGGGCAGCAAGACAGTAAACTCGAATTACCATGTCACTGATATGACAGGCAGGCATCATGGTCTAATTGTAGAGTGATTTACTGGCTTAATCCTGCAGGCTCAATATTCCAGCTTTCTGAAATCATGGCATTCTGATGCTCCTGCGAACACTTCATCTGCCATTCCCTCTCACCTAAGGATCTTGACTCTGAATATTCAATTAACTTCTGAAAAAAATTACAAAAAAAAAAGGCATTGTATGCCATACAGGGGAAATAAATGCATGCTTCTGCTGAAGTGAAACTGTCCCGTATTGTTTTTAACACTCTTAAGATCTCAGGGGTTTTGTGGTTCGTATATGTACCTCTACCCACACATGTTTACTTATGTTCTGTCTCGTGTCCAGGATTTGGCTCTATTTCAGCACAGGGAGAAGAAAACAACAACAATGGTTTCAGCTTTTAAATTGTTTGTTGCCTGGGACTGGAATATGTAACTAGAGCAGATACACAGATGGCCAAGAAATTTGCTTAAATTTTATAATGATTCAGAGAGCTAGAGAAACAGTGAAGTACTAAATGGCATTCATGTCCTTGCTGCCTGAGAAACTTAAACAAAATTGTGGTAGTTAATTTCTTAAGTAAATGAGCACACACTGAATCCAACCACGTAAGTCACTGAGAAGCTTCCAAATTAAGTTTCATTAGAGCCTAATTTTTTTTTTCTAATTCAAAAGGAGAATGTTTTCCAACACTTGAAATTAAAAAAGGTAAAAAGTACTAGCTTTTAGTTTAGTATCTTTGTAACTCTCACTTTTCTCAGACCACAATGAGGGAAACCATTTTACCAATTTCTGTTTAAGAAGTTTAACATAAAGACCTATGATCAAATGCTAACAATCCTTGCTAACACCTGTGCACAGAATAGAGAGTGGCAAGCATACAAGCATGCATGGCACACGCAGCATCCTAACACTACGTAGATAATTCTACAAATGAACAAAAAACCTTACTAGGAAAAGTAAAATGTTTATACAGTTTTAAAACAGCTAAAAAGTACAGACTGAAGATCTGTACTTAAATCCAGTTCTGTCAGCTCTACACAATAGAATGCTAACAAAAAAAATCCATGTTCACAACTATAGATAGATTATAACCATTTCAGTTACAATGACCATACAAAAATTTTTAAAAGGCAGTTAAATGGGAAGCTCATTTTTCATATCAAATGCAATGACACACTGAAACATTAACAAATGTATGGAGACTACCAAGGAAAATTAAGTTAAAATTAGTGAAGTGTCATATATGTACTACAGTGCTTTGTAAACTCTCATAAGAGGATATCTCTCACACAATAACTTCCTAAAAATGGAAAACAGACTCTCCCACTATGCCAGGACAAGGGAGAAGTATTTATTTATTTATCAAACAGATATTTAACAGGCAGATTCACATTAACTCCTACGACACAGTTTAATTTGGGAGCTAAGTGAACACCATAAGTATCTATTTTTTAAGCCTGCTCTCATACCGATGTTAATACTCCTTTGAGTAAGGATAACTGGACTAGATTCCCTCTGGAGCTCATCAATTCTTCTCCTTAACTGACCTAGGCAACTGCTGTTTAACAATACACGAGGCACTCCCTCCTCACCAAAGGCTTTACATCTTGCTTTTAATGTTTTTCATCAGCTTTGTCATCAGAAACTCTGAATAAAAGCCTCAAACATCAGCCTCCTGCACTGTGGTACAGATGGAAACTTAAGCCTTATAGGCCATTTCATTGACATAGCTTCTTGCCTTGCAGTCCAAACATAAGCAGACTCCTGTTTAATAAGGCAACAGCTCTCAAGTATGTAGAGTTTGTAGGTTTGATTAAAGAAGTGGCAATAAAATGCTTTTGTGAATGAAGACTCCTTTCTAGCTAACACCTGTTTGGGACCTCTTGCAATCTTGCCAGATAACGTCTTTGAAAAGCATGCCCTTCTGCAGGTCATAACAGGTAAGTAAAAACCAAACCAAAACAAAAAACATCCTACCTCCCCCTCCTCTCAGCAACCCAAGGCATGCTTACTCTTTGAATCAGAGAGCAGCTGAGCTGACATGTGGTTCACTTGCCAGCTTTCTGAAACTGCAGTACTGGGGAACTCTAGGATTTTGATATTCAAACTCTGTATTTGTACCGCCAACATTTAACCTCACATTCCAGGGCGGGGTTGGGCTCAGAGCCCGGGACATTCCAAAAAGCATTCCAACCAGCAAGGCCCCAGAGGTAGCCCCACAGTGAGCACATCCATGCTAAAAGGCTAGTAAAAAATATCTTTGCATTCCCATTCACGTTTCTATTAAGCAGAGTACATGTAGGCTACAGGGAGGACAATTTACAGTTCTCTCCATACCCATGGATCACACTTTGGCAGGTATCGTTATGAATAGTTTCTGCAGCATCAGAATCAAGAAAAAAAACACAACTGCTTTTTTGTTTGCTTACTGTAGCCTTGTGACAGAAAAAACCCAGTTGCTTCACTGAATTCCATAGGATTAATAGTGAAACATTTTCACTAAGCGAACACTTAAAATAGAGCACAGCTTTGGTTAGAATTGACCAAGTATCATATTCACACCACATTAAAATGAAAAAAAAAAAAAAGATTTCTGAAGAGTGAAACTAAATATCCTCCAACCCAACTGTGGTCTCAATTGTCACCCTATGCAAGAATGCAGCAGTGCAATGGCTGGATTGTTACATACTGCAGAAGTCAGCATATTTTTCTGAAAAAACTAAAAAACAAAAAATCTGCCACCTTCTGTTTCTGAAAGGTACAGCAGACAAGAAAAACAGGAACAACTCGTGCAGACGAGTCACCAGTGTAGTTTGCTCTTTAAAACTAATGTGAATAGAACAATTTCTAGACGGAAAGCACCTGTCACTGAGGTAACTACTTTAAAACCAGTGCTGAGAAGGGAACATACATAGTAAATACAACTATCCTATCTGTAGAACTGGTTAGGATGAACTGAATGATCAAAGTAGGATAACATGTCACACATCAGTTGTAATAGCATTAAGAGGAATGAAAGCATGTAACAGAGTCACCAAACTAAAACATTCTGACACGCATGCACACATATCTACCATTGCAGCTTTTCTTTAGTTCTTTTTGAAACTGATCAAGGGTGTCAAACATGTTATGCTTTCTAGCCATTTGCCAGAATTTACAGCTCTTCTATATTTAGCATTGAATGCTCATTCCAACAGAGTGACTCCTCACTCTCATTTTCACATGCTCTGTTTGGCCTAGCTCTGGCCGTCCATAATTACAGCACAGACAGCCTCATTAATGTATACTATTACAATGAATTAAGAGAAGTAAGTATAAGCATTGGTGACCACATAATAATTGAAGTAAGGATTTGAAAACATGCACTTATTAGAAAACAGAAACACCTCCCCAACTTTATCACCCATTTGATTTAATATAAATACAATACCTATTATTCACAGACTAGCATTAACATAGTATTTGGTTCAGCTCATAGAGAACTATATATCCAGTATTATCCAATCCTCTCCATCAACAAAACCAAGGCACATATTCTGTAACATAAAATGACTAGTAAAGCATCTACATGCTAGGGTTATTCATAAAACCTCTGTCTAGGCATCTATCTTCAACTATAGTTCCACGTGAATTTTTGACAGCACACTGCAGAAACCTGCTCAGCTGTTCAACATAAACCCAAATTTTACACATTCTCAACTGCCACTGGAGTCACCTATCTCTCACCATAAACATGTGCTCTGAATTGTATTTTAAGCCAATTGCTGGAAGGAAACAATGTGAGAAGTTTACATGGGCTACACCTCACTAAGGAGGCAGGAAGGATGCATGTTCACATCATGTGATGAAGTATCAGGAGAAAAAAAGAAAAGGTACAAATACTGTTATGAAGGCCTTGGCTCCTATACTGAATGATCCTATCTCCTTTCTGAAAGAGGTCCATATCAGCTGTGGCAGACTCTCCTGAGTGATTTTTCTTTGGGCTTTTCTATGAGACGAGAGAGAAATTACATGCTCACCATGGCTGTCTTATCTATACGTTAGTCCTAATTCACTGTAATTTCCACCAACCCACAGTAATTGCTGCCATACAAGTCCACGCTGTATTTAGGCACCACCACCTCCTATAACAATTGGGGTTTATCCAAAGATTCAATTTTAATTTTAGACAGACAATGATGACAAAAAATGAAGCCAGATTCTTCTAAGTGGCAGGACAAGAGACAATGGGCACAAATTGAAATACAGGATATTCCGTGTAGATACAAGAAGGAAAGAAAACACTTTTTTTTTTTTTTTACCATGTTACTGGAAGAGGTTGCCATGAAAGGTCATGGAGTCTCAATCCTTGGAGATACACGAAACTCAGCTAGACACACTCCTGGGTAACTTGCTCTAGTTGACGCTGCGTTGAGCAGGGGAGTTGGACCAAATGAGCTCCAGAGGTCCCTTCCAAGCTCAAACATTCTATGATATTAGACCTTGCAAGCCACACTGCTAGCAGGATCTAAGAATGACTTTTTCTCTATTAGTCTGTGATGGCTCCAAATAGTTATGACAAAACCAAGGTATCCAGATAGCACTCACAATAGGAAAATGGCCACTTCTGAAATTTCTGATTAATGCTGCAAATTCTTTTGCTGCTTAGGAGTAAAATTCTAGCACTAAAAGTTATATCAAACGTAAGTATATTTAACTGCATCTACTACAATGTACAAAATGAGCAAGAAAAACTTCTTCTTAGACCGCACAGAATTACTATAAATTACTCTGATGTAAACAGCAGACATTTTAAATATGAATATACATCTATTTAATTTCACAAGTCTGAGCATTATCTGTTAAGATACTGTTCTGTTGTAAAAGAATGGTTTAATGCTGGCACTATCACTTGAGGAAAAAGATTCAAATTTTTAAATAGGAAGATGAATTATATTTTGTATCTTCTTTACACAAAATACTTTAGATATCATGGCATGATATCCCTGTCATTTTGTTTTCAGACCAGAACTGATAATCTGAAGATCCCTCACCCTGTTGAGCAAGACTAAACCACCATTTCAATAAACTGTGAGTAACTGAAATCCCTGAATTCTCTTAATCCATGAAGATATTCTTTTGGGGATTCAAAACTCTAATTTAAATCAGACAAGCTCAGCTGGATTACCATGGAAATCAGACTGGGTCTATATCCTCTCTTGGCATATAGCATGTATGTATAGTTTACTTTAATAGGAAGTTACGATGATGGCAAACTAAGAAGAGAACATGTGCCTTTGATTAAGACTACCAGTATCACCAACAGCTAAATACTGAGGCAAACTAGGTCACATTTCAGGAACAAATGCATAAGGCCATATTTGGATGCCCATTATTGCAAGTAACATACATGTAGACATTTACTCAAACCTCCAAGTTCAAAAGAACAAAACAGCTCAAAGTGCCTTCATTCAGCAAATTCATGGCTACCAGGCTTGGCTCCAATTCCTTATTGGAAAGGCACAATTGTAATACCTAAGACCAGGAAAGGATGGTTAATTCTCATTGTCCTATTTCTGGAGGGTAAACTGTAGTAGAAATTATGAAAGAAGAATGTTACTTTCATGCTTAGTGTTATAATTCTAAGTCCTTCTCTCCACAAAAAACTTGTTCTTGCTATATGATGGGTGTAAATAAAGCTTGCAAGACACGCATAAAACTCATTTCACAAAAGCATGTCTACTTAGCTACTAATATTTTCCTACATTAATTTTTCTGATTAACTGCATAGTTTCATAATGAATCTATCTGCTTATGCATGATGTATTCATACATCTCTTACCAGCACACTGTAGACTTCTTAAAAATAAAAAACGAGTAATAAAACCAATGACAAAATTGCTTTGAAAATATCTGATATTTTAAAAAATTTATTATTTGGGATAATCTTCTCTATGTTCTTTAAAATCAAGTTGCTAATTTATCCTGTCTGAAAGGCACCATAGGGACAGTAAGTGGTGAACAGTAAACATCTCATTGGCATTTTTCCACAACTGGGGAATTTATCTGTCTCTGAGAGAATCCAAATGAAATGTGAACAGCAAGATACACAAATAGAAGATAATTTGTAGCTGCATAGGTGTGAAACCTCTAATTTCCATGCTATCGTGGCATCTTAGGCACATTCATGTCAGAAGTTTCTTCAATAAAATTAGCTTTTTTATGGGAAGGCTCAGCAGGATCTTCTCCATGATCTCTGTTATTCAAGCACTCCTGATCTTCCCTCTTGCGTTTGTTAATCAGGTGATTTTCTCCCTCACACAGCTTTCCCTCGGGGACACCCAATGTTCTCAGACAGACAATAGCTGCAGCCTGTTCTGCTAGTTTCTTTGACTTGTCCCTGAAGAGCAAGCAGACAGAGCACAGGTAAAAGTAGAAACTGAAGTCTCTACACTGCCAAAAGACAATCAATTTCCTGTCTCTGATGCAACATCATGAAATAAACGGCATTTGTAGTCATCTCACAGCAGAAGAGCAAAATAGGTCAGTTCCAGCAATCACTTGGATCTTGCTAGGTGTCAGTGGTGATGCATCACTTGATGTAATATTCCTAAAAATCTGCTTCTACCAGGTCTTGTGTCTCAAACACTCTTCATTTCAAAGTTATGAAGTCAACCTGTGTTTGGCCCAAGTGGTTGTAATCCTCAGAAAGTTAACATTTACAAATATGATCACTAAACAAAACTGAGTTTTGAAGGATCACTTTCTTGAAAGACACTCAGGCCCAAATATAATCACGGGTAGGCATACAAATTCATTGACGCTGACAAAAGCAGGAACTGTTCCATAATAATAAAAATTCTCTCATTTCTGAGAGGGACTGCAGATTACACATTTGTGAAATTCAATATCTGAAAACATTTTCTTCTCAAGTTTCATATCAGCTGAGCTTAACTTCCTAAAGTCTCTGAACAGGAATGCTGCAAACAACACTAATAGTTGTGTGCATTTGTCCTCTTTAAAACATTCAATGCTGAGCTCTAGCTTTGCAGTCAAATCAAGTTCAACTTCAGTGCAAATGCCTGAAGTCAACTCCAATATTAATAGATGATTGTATAAAATACTGTCATGAAACTTTAGAGCAGCCCTGGATGTAACTGTTGATTAACTGTGATCTCTGAGAAACCACTGAACTGTCCTCTGCTTCACTGTACATAGACATTTAATCCTGACTTGTTATTGAGAATGGATCTGCTGTAGTGGCCGAAGACATTACCTCCTCCAACATTCCCCTCTGCCTCCCTTGGTTAGTTTCTGAACTCTCACAGACACAGCTGAACCGGGTCACACCTATTTGCTCCCCTTCCAATACAATTTGTGGACTAGTGTACAAAGTGAATTAAAATCTATTATAACAGTTTGCTTGACTATGTTAAAGCTTACTTCCTCTGGTCACATTCAATTCTCAGAAATTTTCAATCCTTTCTCCCTCCCAGTGGTAGCTTTAGAAGGTAGCTTTTAGCTGACTTTATTAAAGTCAACTGGAATAACTGAAGTACCCTTTCATTGCAAGTTTTAAGCAACAATTCAGAAACAGTTACAATACAGCTGCAAAAGACATTAAGGATAGCTTACCACAGAGTTGATCTGTATTTTTGCTCAGCTACTGTCACTACTGAACAGAATAATCTATCCAGTGGTCTTTGGACCTGGAGAAGAATTAAAAGGGAGGGGGAGTGTCAAAAAACAATCATGTCATTTACTGAAAAAACAACGTTGTCAAGGTTCCTTGTTGTTCTTGTCTTTACACCACTATCAAGTAACACCTTTAAAATTACTGTAATTCACACCATGAATTTAATCTTGCATATTTAAGATTAAAAAATACAAATAAATTTTCCAAACTGCAAATATTTTTGCTTTACACACACACAAAAAAAAGCCACCAAATAATGTCCCCACCCAACCAAGCAGTCGCTCCTGTCCAGTATAGTTCATACCTATAACAGTGTGCAACAACAGAGAAAACATTCTGAATCCAAATTCTTTACTTAACAGAAGAAGTAAAAGAAAGATGGTCATGGGCTCCCATGCAATGACCTGTAGTTAAAGCAACTTCTTTCACACATGAATCAAAACCAGACTGAAGGTCTGGCCTAAATTTTTATTTTCTAATAAACTAAGCTGCTATTTTCATACATATGTGTATTACCATTTCTGAAGCTGCTTACTCAAGAGCTATACCAGATTGGGAAGCTAAATTTCTCACTACCTTGAGTCCTAAAATACTGAATTTCGTAGACAAGGCAGAGGACAAGGTTTGAAAGGGTTTCTTCATTGACTCACAGTTTCATAAACAGGCTGAGGATGCTTTTCTTTCCTACACCATTCCAGAAGATACATTTTTGGAGTAATCTGTGGTGGATATTCTCGCCTAGACAGAAAAATTTGTGGTCAGCAATTGTGCACAGAGTTTACTTAATAAACAGATCTATTTTAAAACAGATAGTGCTGCTCATTATATTACTTCTACCAGTTATTCTTTGTGGTTTAATTTTACAGCTCAAATTATGAGAAAAATTCTGCTTCCTTATTAGATAATTCAAGTAATATGTCTGACTAACATTTAAAATAATATCTAAACTTTTCTATTAATTCTTCCTGAACATTCACATCCTGTAGTAATACAACTAGAGAAAAGATACTTACCAGAAAGGAGATTCTAACTAAATATACGACACAGATTAGAGATACAGCTTGGCACTGCTTATTATAAGCAACAATTTAAGATTAAACACTAGAAGAAAGAAAAGAAGCCGCTTCTGTTACAAGACAGTAGAGTTATTGAATAAAAAAGGGAGGAGAGGTAGGCATTGATTCAGTTATTGGCACGGAATTACAGCCCCTTGTACTTGACAGAAAAAAGAAATACTGTAAACCCACTGTATTCAGTCCTCAGAGAGCCAGGTAATATAACCTCTAAGTATTAAAGCATTATGACTGGATTTGAGGAGCATTTTATATCACAGTCTTCTTGAGCTGTTTGATAAGACTTAATAGCAAACATGGCAGAAATAGCAAACACAGGTATAACATGGAAAGTAACAGCAATTCTATAGGTTTCACAGATTACAATCAAAGGTTACTTAAAATCATATTGTGCATAACTCCATGAATTAGTTTTTCAAGGAATACTTTATGAATGGAACATGTTTAGAAGACTGCAGATAAGTGCATGTTATCTGCATAGAAAAGAGTATCATGAAATTTGTGCAGGACTTTATAGAAAAACTATCGTGTTTTAGTTAAATTTCACCAAAAATAACTGAACCCTATATCTTTGTATACTCACATTCTTCTACGTACAGATGTTTGGCTTTTTTTTTTTTTAAATCACTCAGCACTTTTAGTAAGTTAACTGAGAGAATTAAGCAGTCTCAGGAAGCCTGGAACTAAAGAATATTTTACAACATCCAAATAGGACAGGAAGAATGGTGATACTAGTGATTATGTAATGATGTACACAAATTGCTTCATAAAAATTCACTCAGTAGGCACTGTTATGCAAATCGTTATTTTCAAAAAACTGTAAGGCACTGTTAAATTCACAGTTTTTATTTACAGATGCAAGATAGTGAAAAATTTAATTTGCATGCTTACTTGTCAAATCTAACAGCCATTTTTATTACATCGGGATCTTCCATTTGGTCATCTTCAGTTTGTGCCTCAGTTTCTAAAGATGTTTTCTTTGCTTCAAAAATAGCTGTTGTTTCTTCATAAAAGTCAGCCATTTCAAAGACTTCACTATTCAAACAGAATTCCTTTGTATTAGAGATCAGCTTATAAAATTTTGTATCACGTTATGATAGAGAAAATTAAGTATAGAAATCAATTGTGTTTAAATAGAGTATGTATGTACAGCAAATCGCATGAAAGTGAGGCTATATTCTGCAGTGACACTCTATTGTGTCTCTTTCAGTTCTTATCAGACACTGTTGAGCTACAAGTAGAAAAAGAATGTTCTGATTTCCAGAACTATATATTCAATTTGCAGCCTGAAAGTCTGGCCACGAAGCCATCTCCAATGCTCCAAGTGGAAAAGCAATGAAGCTGAATAATGCTAACTGATGTTTCTAAGAGAAGACAACTTATTATGTAAATTTCTTTTTTTTCTGAAATGCAGCAGCTTGTTCTCTTGCATTCAGTACAGAGGTTAAAACCTCAATGGCTGCAACATGCCATCACCACCTGGAGGCAGCAGTATTAAGTAACATTTTTGTGTGAAGATGTATAGGTGCATTTTAAATAACAACGTTCTTCAGTTATCTGGACATTAAACAGACTGTTTAGAACAGTGATTAAAAGACTGATAGAAAGTGGTTTTATAAATTTTCAAGTGGCTTGCTTTCCGTCCCTCTGTCATGCACAGACACTGCTTAAGCCAATTTTGAAATTGGTATTGAATCACACATACGAAACCTGATTATGTTCAATTCTGGAAGCCCCTAAAGAACTATTAAGGCATAGCAAAAGTTTTACACCAGATCTCTATCCAGTGTTTATGTGTATAAACTGTGACTCTTCTAATTACCTGTTTAAAGGCTTGACTCTTTCTTACAATTTCTTTTCTTTACATACTGCATTACTTTATTAATTAGTAATACATACATGCATTACTATTCATTCAGTACAGAACACCACCACCCTTTTGGCTATGATTTATTTGATGTTGTAAAAGATTGTTTCAGTTTCAATCTATATCTCGTCTAACCAAATTGGAAAACTATAAGGAAAATGGTTACTATACTAAAAATGGTAAATTACTATACTAAAAATTGTTCAACTATTTACACTGCAAAAGTGAAAAGTAACTTGCAAAGTGTAAACATTGTTCATGGGTTCCACTGCTCCTTTAGGATTTATGAAGGCTAGCTCCTTTTATATGTAAAATACAAATTCCCCTCATCGTATTGTAACGTAATAATTGTGGACAGAAGCATTTAAAGAGCCAAAATTGGTAAATCACAATAAATTGGCAAAAGGATTGCAGGCATTTCCAGTCATTTTGAACATGAACAGAATGCTGATTAGGGCTTGCTAGAAAACAATAACTCCATTTGCAAAATATTTCAAGTGTTCAGCGTTTCTATCCATTTTCATACATGTAAGACAACAAACAGTTTCAGACTGTTTATTTTATAAAACCAAAGAGACCTTCTTCCCCTCCATTCCATCAGAAGGATAATTATAGCACACAACATGGATACAACACATGCAAGCTCAGACCTTTATTTTGTTCAGTTTGAGATGGGTCCAAACCTGAATTCCCCTCCATTCTGTGTGAATTCTTTAATCACACGTCTATTTTATGGTTTCTCTCAAACCTCTCGTTCTTCCTTTTCTGTCTCCCCCTTTGAGACATTTCATCTAGACTATTTTGGATGTCCACGATGAAGAGATTCATTAAAGCTACTATATTTCCTCAAAAAGGTTGTAATCATTCATTAGCATATTTCAGGCATGAAAAGCAGCACAAAAGAAATATACATAGGTGACCTTCATACATTGTTTTGAGTTTGTCTCTAAGTGTTCATTTAAAACAAACATCTTGTAATAAAAATTCCAGTAACATTAAAAACCCCACAAGCAAAAGGGAAAGTTAAATATCTCTGGAAGAAGACAAGCTCCACACTATTAACCTCCAGCCTACCACTAGAGAATGCTGAAACTTTTCTTAAGCAGTTAATGCAAATATTGCGTAAACACCTGTCACTCAGTGAAGCACCACTCAAATTAGTATGTTGAATACATAGACAGTTTTAGGGTTAAAGCTTTAAGACCTGAGCATGGAGAAAACCTGGAAAAGTTTACTGTATTATTCCACATCTCACTAACCGGATTTTTTTTTTTTTTTTTTTAACATCTTCTCAAGATATGAAATGCCAGGTACTGCTACAGACAGAAAAGTGGTTTCCAAGTTTAACAGAGAGTACAATTCCTATCTCTGAAGTACATGCTTACCAGATCTCCTGTGTGGACTGCGCAGCATGCAGCTTCTTGCCCTGAGTAGTTTCCAACTGTTCTCTTAACATTTGACACAAACAGTATTTTGTGTTGGTATAGTGATTATCATATCTCACTGCCTGGAGGAGAGAGACAAAGTATATAAGAGCATGCCAAACAAATTTATCTTTCATAATGCTCATGTCTCTTGATGAATTTCAAAATCCTTTTTGAAAGACATACCACAACGTACAGTTTTCTCAATAATATATTCAAGACTACTCATGAATGTGAGTATAATCTGAATATTTTGGCATGCTTTCATGAACAGAATTTCAACTCATTCATATACTTATGAAGACAGAGTTGACCAGTTTACACAACTGACTAGCGATGCAGTGATACCTTAGTAACTTCTTAACAGCAGTCCAAATATTCAAAACCCAAAAAATTTTGAATTGATAACACGATCAAAGCCACAGATTTCTGATTAATTTCCTATTATATCAGTAAAATTGTGTATTTTGAATAATAGATAAAGCTTTATAGATGACTCAACTAATGGAGCTATAGATATACAGCATTACTTTATTGGCAAATCATTCCCTTTGTTTCCCTGCTGTTAAAAATTCTTGACAGTATTTGTGAAAAGCAATTAATTTCTCAAAATTAATCTAGCAGTAACTGAGTATTAATATTCCTTCACTTTTCTGTTCAATATTATTTGTACTACTGTAACATCAAGATAGTTAGCCTACTATCATTAGCTTTTCAAATTCCTAGACAAGATAGCCTTGTAAGCCTCAGAAAGGTTCCCAAGAAACTAGGGCTAAAAAGCATGATATATAAGAAAAGAATGATGAGGAAAAACTATTCTCTGAATACAGATTTCTGAAATTTTTTTTCTGAACAAAATAAAACAGAGGAAGCAGTAGTTGATTTGCAAGACTCATGTCATATGCAATATGTTAAAATATCCCCAGAACCTAAGTCTCTGAAATTAAGAGGAGTTAAAACACTGTAATAAGATTTGGATTAACAATTCTAAACAATGCTAACTACAAGTAAGATCTTCCAAAAAACATACATATTTGATGTAATCCTGCATGACTTCCTTCAAGGGGAAAAGACCCTCTTTTCTGAAGATAGATGGGTTCCACATGGCAGCACGAGCTATCATTACTGATGAGGCAGCTGTTGCTTTCTGGAAGGTCTCAATGTCCATATATTCTTTGATGAAGTCATGAGATCCTCCACTAAAAATAAACATCACTATTATAATCATGAAAGTTTTATTTGCTAGTACTTGTACTTTAACATCGCCTTGTATTCTCAATGTGATATTACATTATTAATGATGGCAGAGTCTATTTAGGATATTATCTCAAGTCTAAGAGAATAAATAGGTCCGAAAGTTTTATTAGCAATGGCTCATTAAAACACTGGTTATATATAATAGTTTTAATTATTTGTGTACTTCTCTTAAAAATGGAAGACTTTTTATGAAGAAAGAATATAGTTCGTGTTTTACACAAACTGAGTGCTTTCACACAGTTCTTAATGGATAAGGCTCACAAACAATCACTTCCACATTGTTTGAAAAATGATACCTTGTAATTGCTAGTTCTATAACCTTCAACTGCATACTAATTGTGTTGGCACAAGTGATACTGAAAACAAGTTAAGTGTGGACAGCATCGTTCCATTTTCACTCTGGCACTAACTTACGGAGAGTAACAACAAGTAGTACTTCTGGATCAGTCAGAAAGCACGTTAAAGAAGGTTGCACTGCTTCTATTGTACTGCCTCTGCTCAAGTTACCAAGTCAAACGTGTTAGAAAGCAAAAAGAACACTTAAAACACCTTTTGTTTCTCTGAAAGATTCCCTTCACCACATCTTTTAAATGTAAAATAAAAGTTGGACTGTTGAACTATAACATAAGAGTAGGATCTTTATCCTTTCAAAATTAAAAACACAGTCAAATTCAAGATAAAAACTAGAGAATGATACATTACTTTAAAACCAGACACGTGAAGACAGCACAAGCAAGCTTCCTGCACTTATGAAAGATTATTCCATAAACAAAATCTAGAAACCATAGTACCAATTCAAGTTTTCTTGCCTTTTTTTAAGCACCAGTCTACTTTTATTCATTCCTGTATATTTCCTCACCAAGCTTGAGGTACAAGTGGTTAAAATTCTCAACATACTAGCTAAGTAAGTTACAGCAGGGATCAAGTATCACAGATCAAATGTATTTAATAACAGGATTTCAAGTTGCATATTTACATTTCTTTAGAGAGGGAAAAGTTTCACTAAGTGGATTTAAAACAAAGATCGTATCATTTTCAGAGAAACCACAGAAAAACAAAGAGGATTAAGGTTAGTTCAGCATGTTGGGACACTTGCGAAGAAATAAATTGATATAGGGATTAATTGGAAGCAATTTATCAGCAATAAACCTCTGATATTTTTATATCTTAATTGCACACTTCTACATCATAGAAACTACTCATACAGAGCTGACACTTCTGTGACATGCATAAAATCTAAGAAAAATTGTTAGCCTCATCTTTAACCTAGGCAAACAAAGTCTTCATGGCAATGCACAATGGGAATTTTGCTTGGCTTTTTAACTCCATATTGTTTAAAAAATTATTCTGAAAACTAGAAAGGGGGTGAACTACTGAAAATTGGATCAACAAAGATTATCAGCATGGAATATTTCCTTTGTCCAGTACAGAAACAGGTTTTCTGACTGCAAAAACTGTAACTTTTAATGTATTTTCTACATAGAAATGTGAACAGGAAAATAGATCTCAAATTCCCGATCCAAGTATATGGTTTGCAGAGATTGAGCTTTTCCATGAAAACTCAAGATCAATGAAGAGGCTTCTCTGGACAAGTATATTCTACTGCCACTTATAAAGAGGTGAAACATCTAAAGATGTTGGTCAGGCAGATCAGATACAGTTCAGGACAGTTTGATACTTCTCATTACCTCCAAAATTGTTCTTAAAACTTAACTGTTTGTAGCTAAATTTTTCTAAGACTGAGTATCTTATTTTACTATCAGAGTTACTGAAGGATCTATCAATAGCAAGCAGACAGATTCAGTGGGATTGTGCCCATACATCTGGAGACTAAGGAGGTCTTAGGGAAAATATGAGGCCACAGAATATAACACTGTTTTTGAGCAGTGGGACAGGTGATCTCTAGTGTGCAAGTGTACAAGATACACAGTGGTATGGTTAAAACCAGTCACTGCACAGGGCTTAAAAGCCTAGAGAATTCAACTGCTGGATGCAATCAGAAACAACTTGCATAGGATAGACTGTGACAGACAAAAGCAATACTTTTTCAAAAACACATGGAATTTTTAAACTAAAAACTGAGTTATGATGATATTTCGTATGGCCATCTTCTGTCAATACTACCTCTATACAGATTTGATCTTTGGTAACTGGTAACATTGCATTCGCTCTACATGAAGGATCTTCTTCCTACACTTGCAAATCTTAAGATAGGTGTAGGCATCTCACAATAATGAGCTAATTAGTCCAACTTACTTTGCTATTACTGGAATGGAGACTGCTTCAGATATGGCTTTGATCACATCACAGTGGACAGGGTGCTGAGGCCTCTCCTCCTTCTTCCTTTCCAACAAACACACACAGACAAGACCAAAGATTTCCTATGGAATTTGTAGATACCAATCACAGCAGACATGCCTCAAGGATTATTGGGACATACTTATTTCTGCTCATCTAGTTTATATATTTGATGTCATTTTCCCTTTTTTTTTTTAAACACAAGAGAATTATTCCATATAAAATAAATTTTAAAACACTGTTACTGTAATTCCATATCCAGATAAGCAGCATTTTTTGGATACAGAGTATGCAAGATACTTTTAGTTTTATTTGGTCTTTGAGACAAAAATTTCAGAAAAATAGCTGCAAGTGGTTCAATTCCCTACCCACTGGTCTGATTTTCTACAACACCGATTTAGTTACCAGTTGAAATCAGAACCACATATTTCATGTAGAGAAACCTTACTGTGCTACATTCTCCAGCAAACTAAAAAAAAATCTAAGTCTCTCTTGCCTAAAATCGATTTACCTTCCATGGACTGCAATGGCAGCAATACCCGTTTTTTCTATTCTTTTTACCAGATTCACGGTATCCTCAACCTGAGGGATAAGAGAGAATGACATGATTTTAGTTCAAAGAAAAAAGAATAACTAGCACGTGATCATTGTACAAACAAATGTTGGAAGTCTTTTCTTTCATCAAGACAGATATGATTCTTGTATTTCAACACTAACTCCCAACATGCATAACCATTTAATAGATACTTCCATTAAAGAACTATATATTGTGGCAAAAATAAGAATCTGTTTTCAATACCTCCTTGAAACTATAGATCACAAACTTTCTCAAACGAGGTTAAACAATACACTCTGTAGTAGGAGAGTATTTTCAAATGGGTTTTTGGACTGTCATTTGAAAATTATACAAAACACTTGATTAGCAAGTCCTCCCTAACAACTACTCTGTAAATTGTAATTAAAATGCAGCTGCATAAGAGGATGCCTTCTGAAACCAACGTAACACGCAATCACACATCTATAAATATTCCTCTCAGATGCATCCTAAAAAAATGAACTAGTACCTAAAAAATTCTAATGCTATTTGTACTTGACCCGTGAATCAAATAACACAGGGGAAAAAGGGGAAGCTCCCAGTATATCTTCAAAGAGGTAAGATGCTGTTAAAAGGCAGAAAGAGATTTTGCACACTGTTGGATTAGCCTGTCTTATGCAGCTTTGGGGAAAGGGGAAATGAAAAAAAAAAGATAAGGCCAATTTTCTTTTCAAAAGCTGGAGAATGATCTGTGGCTCAACACAGAAATAGCACAGTGTTTGAAAAACGCAACATCTACCAGCTGGCA
The DNA here is from genome assembly GCA_031468815.1 of Morus bassanus. Classification (NCBI taxonomy): domain Eukaryota; kingdom Metazoa; phylum Chordata; class Aves; order Suliformes; family Sulidae; genus Morus; species Morus bassanus. The sequence goes on from CM062573.1 coordinate 26,304,474, forward strand.
TGGACACAGAGACAGAAGCTCACCTGCTGTTCTGATGGATGACATGTTACGCAAAAGCAGCTTGAAACAAAAAGGAAGAAGCTCTAGGATACTTGTAGAAAATAAAAAGGAGGGGTGCCAGTTCTTTGATTTAATACTTCAGTACTTCAAAACCAAAGTGATCTTACACAGAGTTAGTGATTCTTTTCACACAGGCTTCATTTGTTTCATTTAATCTTTTTAAGTGCACATGTAAATGACTTTTGAACAATAGCTAGCTCAGTTACAGTTCATCCATCTACAGAAGTATCTATCCAGGCCATATGCAATCACAGTATCTAGGCAGGTAATTAAACACACACTTGCAAAATAATCAGTCATTAAAAGAGAAGGCACACATCATCTCCTGTGGGTTTAAAAACATGTAGGGAATTCAACTGAAAAAAAAAATAAAATCCAATAAGGAAACTACAGCTGTAAAAAAAAGAAAAAAAGAACCTATGTATTTTCACTACATTCTTAACACTTAAATTTTAGAAAAATACTGACAAACAAAATTTAACAGCTTTAGCAATAGAACAGCCTTACCACAATTTCTTTGAAATGAATGATTATACCCAAGAATCTATGCAGAAAAAAGTAGTTTTAACTGCAATGAAAATGTTGCTTTTGAGAAGGAAGATTATGAATCTCTTTGTATAAGCTAGCAATTTCAGTGCTTCAATCTATTAAAGAGTTCCTAAAAAGGCTGCAGAAGTAATTTTTAATTGAGGTATCATTTGTAGTATTTATTGCTGTCACTGCATGTACAGTAAATCGGACTCAACGCAAAACTTCTTTGCAGTGTAGAACATGAGTAGTTTATAGAGCACAGGTGGTTTCTTTTGTAAACACAATTTTATTAGTGAAATATTCATTGTTAACATGAATGTTGGAAGTTGAAGAAGTAACATTAGGGCTTGGTCTTCCCCTCTTGAAGTTTAGGCTTCAAGCAGGCTGTCAAGAAATTCAAAGTTCATTACACTGTGCTTACGTACACATGATATTAGTCTCAGTCAATGCCACATTTGGCATTCTTCTAAAATAAGAGTGCGTTTTTCCTTTTTATTTTCATTTAGTACTTATCCACCAGCAAAAGGTTTGGGTTTAACTTAGTGGGTTACAATAAATGGACTAAAATACTTTTTTAATACCTAGAAACCAGCAACATCCTGAGATACCATTGCTAAGTGCAAAACCAAGAAACTGTATCAGCAACTTCTCATCTGAAAAGGTAAAAAATCATCTGGAAAAAGGGGGAAACATCCTGAGAAAGATAGAATCTGTAGCTGCCATTGGCTGTTCTAACAGCAAGAACAAGAAAAGAGTCTGGAAGAAATAAAAATTGGTCTAAAAGAACGGAAAACAGTCATCTACTGGCTGCTCCAAGTGAAAAACAGGAATTAACGGCATCTACTGGCTGCTCAAGGGGTGGTGTCCTACACCCTCTTGTGTCTCCATGACATAAAAATGACTTAATTTTTATCCAAAATGGAGCTTCTCTCTCTCTGAGAACTTCCCTTGCTGCACATACTTTTCCTTTTCTTCAACAGGTTGAGCTCTCTGCACAAAGTTTCTACTAGATCTTGGACACTTGCCAAGGATGCCTGGCTAGCTCCAAACTCCAGGACACATATCATCTTTGGAGTGAGTCTCAGTCTGTTATTTTATTGGTGGCGCTCTGGGTCTACTTTTGGGGTTGATTCAGTTTGTCTTCTACTTCTGGGATCAGTTTGTCCTTCCATCTGGGACGGTTTGGCCCCCTTCTGAGAGCTGTCTAATGCACCTGATACCAGTATTACTACTATGAACATACATACATATATGCATATAAGTAATCTATCATATATTATTGATAAGTTTGCTTTACTAGTGATAAGTTTGTAGTAACTTGTAATAGTATATACCTACTTGGTTGTGGCTGTTATTGATTGTTGCTATTATTGATTGCTGCCATATTAATCATTGCTGTTACTCTATTGATTGTTGCTACTAATAATTTGTAATAGCTTGAGATGGATATATCTATATCTTGCTTTATTAATCATAGTTATATTTGCCACAGTGATTTTTGTGGTATTTGTGGTCATCTCCAATAAAGTTGAGAAATTGAGAGGATAAAAGCCTCTGTGTCCTTGTGTATCGTGGAATCCAATGAATCCACAAATCACAGTCTCCATATACCGGCAGGTCAGATAACCCTTCAGGTCGTGACAGCATCCCGAACAGAAATTATAATTCCAAGTGCTATTTCACAATAACAGGTCTGAAATGCCGATATATTAGAATGCCATATATTCTAATTGATTTTAAATCATAGAGTTCAGTAACAACTAAACACTTTAGCATAATGATTTATGTTCTTACTGAGGGCAAAATGCGGATTTTGCAGGTTACTGGTTTACAAATCCCTTTAACAAGGGTAGTCAATATCTGGAAGAAAAAAAAAGACAAAACTGTGATCACGACAGTGACATTAATAAAACTCTCCTCCTTTCTCGCTTGAAAATACAAAGAAATTAGAACAATGTAACATTAGTTACTGTTCCTCTATAAAGACTCTTACATGCTAGACAAACACATGCAGTCTGTAATTGAGTATATAATTTTATCTGATAGATATGCAAACCTATTTCTAGTCTAAGACATTTTTATTTCCACTTCTTTTGATTTTAACCAGACTCTTACAGATCAATTAACTGCTGCTGGAGTTTCAACACTGCTTTTAGTATTAGGCAAGCAGTAAACTGATCATTTCAAAATAAAGTGCAAAGGTTTTTCATTTTCATGCAACGGTTTTCAGAGTCTTCTTATATTCGAGTTGTGAGTTTCTTATGAAAACTAAATGAAAATACTCCCTAAAAAGAGATTTTTTTTTTAAAGAGAAGAAAGCCTTCAAAATGGAAAAAAATGAGGAAAATATCAAGCAACAACATAATTGAATCTTGTAAAAGAAAACAAAAATTGTAAACTGAATTCCATACTTAACACAAAGCATATTTTATTCATTAAAACAAACTCAGAATAAGCAGATGAATGAGCAGCAGTTAGTTTAACCATTTAAGAACTGAACTGCAGAAAGAATCTTGTTTTCACAGGCTGAATTTAAGTCCAACAGACCATATTTAAAAGGACCATATAATGGCCTATACATGTTTAAATCACTGTATGACTATACAATAAATGGTACCAGAAATCCAACAGCTCTCTAAATAAAAGAGTGGAAACCAGCTGATCCTGACTGTTACCAGAAAAATACTTGGTTTTAAACTTTGGTTTTTTTGAGATGTTATCATGCATGTTATTCTGAGTACACTTCCCATGTATAAAATGGCTGGAACTGCAGGTAAATGACTTCTTTCAGAGCTGTGCATACTATGAAATGTGAATAATGTTTAATGTTACTGCACTTATTAGGTTCCCAATACAGAAATGAGCTGTGAGGGCTGGCTATAACAAGTTCTTAGAACAGCTGGCATTAATTAGTGTCACTCTGCACTGTCAACTCAAATCTTTCCTCAGTAGTGTTCTCCCAAACAACACAGTAAGAGCCAAGAAAATTATGTAAGAAACCCCACTCTTTAGTATTTTTATTTTGTATTATTTTTTGCTTACAAATCAAACTGAAATGACATCATTTTCCAAACATTATCACTGTAGTATTTTTCTTTCAATAGCATCATAAGCAAACCTTGCAAGTTTTCAACGTCAGCCTCATTAAGGATTCCAATATGAGAACCAAATCCTACACTTTTTAATCATATGGAAAGCTTGACTTGGAGCTGTAATTTCAGATGTGTTTTGCAGGCTATAAGCTTACTTATCCCTTTACAGTTGGCTAAGAGTAATTTTCATGTGTAAGATTTTGCTGCCTATTAACATCTTAAATTGAAAAGAACAATTCTAAATTTTTGAACATCAAGTTTCCAGCTCCTCTGAAGATCAAAACAAAATGTAATGGTTGTAGAGGGGAAGGGAAACTGTTAGCAATCATATTTACAACCTCCTCTCATTCCTACGAGAAATATTTCTGCCAGATTTACTTCTGGCCTGCTAAGCACTTTCCTCTCAATTCCCATTCCTAAAATTTTTTCTTTCAGCCTTCACCATCTCGTGCTTCATAAATTACAATTTAATTCTGGATAGTATCACCCACCTTACCTAATTCATGGAACACCATATAGGCCTCAAAAGATTGGGTTCTGGTTCCAGTTCTGTTGCCTGTATTGTTAGCTGACATTCTGCAGATAACAACACTCACCTGATTCTGCTTTCTCTTTTGAAAAAAATCGAGACTGATACCAACCTTCTCTAAAAATGTTTTGGATCACTTGTACTTTTGCTTTTCCCATCAGCTAATGAAAGAGAGAGTAATAGGTTCAGTCTATTCCACTTAAACTCTTGCTCTGGCACAGTTAATAATGCTTCAGGTTGCTGAATAGTCAGTTTATACAGCCTGGCTAACACTGTGGCTCTTGACACCAAGGGATTCTTACATGTGGCCAAAGGCTAACATGCCATCATGGTTATAACTTTGATGACATGCCCTTCTAATGGCATGTCTTCAGACAATGAAATAAATGATGCAGAACAACCTGTTTTCATGTCTGACCTTACAAAGAATAGTAACTATGCAATGGATCAGCTTGTTGAAACTGTAGAAGTCCTACTAGCCTACAAAGCTGAATGGTGTTATCACCATAAGAGGAAGGATTTACAAAAGAAAGATTGACTCAACATCCATTTTAGACAGAAGGACAAGGTGTGAACTCCAGGGATCAGAAAGACACTGGCTATCATTCAGAAGGAGAGTCATGCAGATGAATAAAGAGAGTCTGGTCTCTTCAAAAGACTGACCTACATCAAAGAACCCATAAAACAAAGAACAGCAGAGCAATGCTTTAGGCATTTTTGTTTTGTCCAGGTCTGCATACTTTTGGTAGTACAAGAAACAAATTATAATTCTGTACCACAATTCAGTTACTAGTGAGAGGTGAATTGTAAACTAGAACGGCCCTCAAGAACTCTGGAGGATATAGTGAGTGACTGAAAGCTAAGGGGAAGCAAGACAAAGTTCACAGTCAACTCATCTGAACTATGAAGAATCAGGTCTCAAAGAATCAGGTCTGAAACAGAAAGAAAATAAAATAACCATATACTAAGAATGTTCCTGGAAACCCAGAGCAATGTCTGGACTCAGATATGCACATAAAACTCCTCCCTCTGCAAATATGCACCACATTGTGAAAGTTTTAAAACTGAAAAGGAAGAAGGTAGCAATTTTATAGTCCAGACAATGACAAGGAGAACAAGGATTATTTATTCATAACCTTAATTTCAGTATTCAAAACTGATTACTCCACTCTAGCTTTTACAAATTTGTCTTCTAGGCATTCATTCCTGCTTCCAGTAGAGCACAGTGCGTAACACTTTCCAAAGCAGTTCAGACCCACAAAATGATACTTACAGACTCTATTTTGTCAGGATCAGATAGCAGTGCTGCTCCCATACCTCCCTGGGAAAATATATAGAAACTGTTACACACTAGGCAAACACATTTTTCAGCTCAATTATTTTGCCTAATAGCAGACCACAGCAAAAGTACAATGTTATATTAAGAAGGGGGGGAGGGAGGGGGAACAGGGAGAAAAATGGCAAAATCTAAAATGCAGGAGCATTAGTGAACACTTTGGTGAAACACGTTTCCTAGAACCATATCACTAATTCAGGGCACCAACTTGCTCCTGTTACTTTATGGAGCAGACAGGATTTCAAAAAGCCATTTTTAGCAACCATAATCATCTGGTTTCTACTCATTAAGTGACAGCTGAACAGATTTATTATTTTAACACTATACACCACATTTGAGAGGTCTTGATATGAGTAGTTTCTGTCTACACACTACATTTAGAAAAACAGACTATGACAAATTAAGTGGCTGTACTGAACACTTCAATAATTTAGTATTTTAGCTATTCTTTCTGCAGTATCTCATCTGCATACATAGATCTAGAGGCCAATAGGCAGGCATAAGAAATAAGTTCAAAAATGTATGAACTTTTTTGACCCAAAACTACTGTCATACAATAACCATTCACCAGCACTTGTGGCCAGCAGGTTGAGGGAGGTGATTCTGCCCCCCCTACTCCACTCTGGTGAGACCCCACCTGCAGTGCTGCATCCAGCTCTGGAGCCCTCAACACAAGAAGGACATGGACCTGTTGGAGCAGGTCCAGAGGGGGGCCACAAAAATGGTCAGAGGGCTGGAGCACCTATCCTGTGAAGACAGGCTGAGAGAGTTGGGGTTGTTCAGCCTGGAGAAGAGAAGGCTGCAGGGAGACCTTTTTGCAGCCTTTCAGTACTTAAAGTGGGCTTATGAGACAGATAGGGACAGACTTTTCAGCAGGACCTGCTGGAATAGGACGAGGGGTAATGGTTTTAAACTGAAAGAGGGGAGATTTAGACTAGATATAAGGAAGACATTTTTTACAGCGAGGGTAGTGAGACACTGGCACAGGTTGCCCAGATAGGTGGTAGATGCCCCATCCCTGGAAACATTCCAGGTCAGGCTGGACAGGGCTCTGAGCAACCTGGTCTAGTTGAAGATGTCCCTGCTCACTGCAGGGGGGTTGGACTAGGGGACCTCTAAAGGTCTCTTCCAACCCAAACTATCCTATGATTGTGATTTGAAGTTTTGATCTTTCATCCTAGTACATGGTAGATGTTTTGGTGTTTAGTTCTTACTTATGATTCTGTGGAATGATAAAATAGTCTTCCATGTAATTAGTTACAATAAAGAAGAAAGTAATAAAGGCTAAAGAAAACACTACTGGAAATATCAGACTGTTATGAATTTAGTGACATGTCCTCAACATGACTACAGTCCCTTGGTAGTACCACTTTATCTCAAAAGCCACTTGGCAGAAAAACAGAGGAATTTCAGAAACACAGTCTAAATACTTAAATAAAAAGGCTCCAGAACAGAAGAAATCAAAATTTGAGTTTAAAAGATTATAAAATATTCATTTTCACCATACCTCACTTACTTTGCTGCTTTCGTAAGTTATCATTGAAACAAAAAAGTTAATGGGATTAAAACAGAAAAACCCTAGAAACATATGTGGGTAAAATTATTCACAAGTTAGATGGAATATATTAGAAGAATTTAAGTAATTATTCCTCAGAGTACTAGCCAAGCTACAAAACTAAGCAGCAGTGAAACAGAAAATCCCTCTATAAATTGATCCATCCTATGACTTCCTTGCACCATCACTTGGTACTTTCAACATTGACCATTGTCAGATCCAGGCTGAAACACTATGAACTGTTCAAGTGAAGACACTAGATACCTGAAAGGTATCCGACATTCTTACACACCTCACATGCTCCAAAGAAAAAGCAATCTTTGTGATGGAAAAACATCAGCCCTCTCTTATAAACTCTATCTACAGTCATTCAGGCCCTGTGATTCTGTTCCTAACTCCACAATGTAGTCCGTCCTTTAATTTCTTTAAGGCAATGCGGTCTAAAATAAACCCTTTTCCTTTTCAAGTAGTTTTATCAAAAGACATATTCCATTAATGGAAAATACATTGATTTAGACAAAGCATTCTTTTCTCTTGGCTGAAAAACTGAGAAAGGAGGACGATATACTTATGTGGAGTAGAGTCTGTACAATGTCATGGCGTCATGCAAGGTACGGGCGTGTTTGGTTGTACCAGCTTTGGCCTTTACTATTCCCCATTTTAACAACATTACTTTCATGCACCAGACATCTCATTTCAACTGGCCATGTATTTATGTGCCAGATACAATTACCTGCCACAGAATTCTATATTTTTCTACTATGAAAGGAGAGAGGGAAAAAAAATAGTTTTACTTGGTCCACAGGCAACTAACTTGGTTTGACAACAGAAAATATATAAGCTCTATAAAAGCTTAGGCTGATACTAGGAATTAGGGCAGATTTCAGGTTACCATTTACATTTGTGCTCTTGGTTTAGTAAAAGGCCAGTAAAAAGCTTCCAGATGTGAAGACGGATAACAGAATTAGGAAGTGAAAGTACTGCTTATGTGGATATATTGTATTTTCTGTTTACAGGATGAAGCATTACAGCTTCACATGGCAGAGAACTTGCTCCAAATGCTAAAAATGCCAATACTACAAAGACTAGAGGATAGAAAGTTTAAATGCAACAGCCAGGCTTCTTCCGTGGAATGATGTTTTAAGTATTCCAAGTTGAAGTTGTTCTTCTTTGACAATAAGTGCAAAATTTCTCTTATCTGTTCTGCATGAACATATGACATCAAAATGGCGCTCCATGCTCTTAATTCATTGATACTTCATCCGTATACTAACTGGCTTAACAGTGCTAACATACAGTTTGACTACTCTGTTTTAGCCACTGAGGATAGAGGACTAGTTTAGTATTGCATTGCATGTGCTTACCCCAAGAAAAAAAAAAATCAAGTTTTAACTGACCCACCCTCCTTCCACTTAAAACTGACCAATAATTGAACTCAGCATTGCTAAGTTGCAAAAAAAACCCCAACCAACCAATGAAACCACAACCCACTTTATTTTATCCTGCCTTACAAAATTTACTTTTAAGTGCAAGATACAACATAGCCTTTCAGAATTCTAAATAACTTTAGTTTTAATTTTGTACAATAATACAATTTAAGAACCTCACTACATTTTTGTCAATATTCAGTGGTTGTCTTGACAGCAAATACAATCACCACTTGCTCAGTGGCACAAGTCCACACTAAACTAAGCTTACAAACTTCATACATGCTTACCCACTTAAGTATATGGTATGTATAATTACAAGACCAAACCTATTCTTAAGTGAGGTTTCTAATAGACTATGTTATTTTACTATATTAGGGCCATGACACCTTCAAGATTCTTGTTTACCACAAAAAAATAAACTTAAGTATATCTGCATGAAAATTTTACTGCTGAAATTTGTTCAGCCCAGAAAACCAGAACAGATATTCTGCACTCCATGCCTATAAGAAAGAAAATGCTTATTTAAGGGTAATCAAAATCCACTTGCCTTAGTAGAATATTCTTTTGGGCATCCCATGTTGATATCAATACCAGCTACATCACTCTCTCTGAAAGAGAAGAGAAAGAAACAATTAAAATATTTTTCAGCATATTAGAACAAGAATCAGGAAATACACATCTTTCCAGGAGGCTTTTTACATTGTCATTAAGGCTTAAATGAGAATTTAAGGTTAAGTTTTTATTTGAACTTCTGAATGTTTAGCTTCTCACTCATTTAAGTTACATACTTACTTTAAGAGTGGTCTGTAGATCAGACTGTCCACAGGTTTCAATAACCCATGTTGTGCAGGAGCTGCAAATACTCATCTTAAATATGTTTATATAGGATTAAGTATAAGTAAGTATATCCACCACTGTCACTAAAGCAAGTCCTGCTGAAACTTCCATCTATTTAAAGTGAAGGCTTAAAAACACCTTTTAAAAAGGTTTGAAACATACTTTTCATTTCTGCACAGTATTTCATTGGGCCCTTCAAACCATAAACAGTAGGAGACATTTTCAGGCATACTGGTCTTACTTGCAGCTGTGCAATACCCAGGGAAATTTCACATTGGAGAGGTCAAGGACACAGTTACTGCACTAGCAAAAAGCCATCAATCGCAGTACAGAACTTATGCAGCTGCTGTTTTGAGCAAGAATTATTTTAAATAGAAGTTGCAGTTACACCATTATACCACTGGCCTTTTGAGATGCTACACTTTATTACGTAGCTCCTACAGACCTTTTCCTGGTCCTATCAGACCTACCTTGATCCTCTCAGTCATAAAAAATTGTCTTCCATGATAGTTCCTCTGTACAAAAAAAACTAAACAAACCCATGGTGGGAAGGGGGTGAGAGAAGACGACTTACACAAGCTTAGCTACTGCCAGGGCTCTTTCAGCATCTGCTGAACCCTGTTGGTAAAACAAAGAGGATTTATAATTATAAAGTATCATCAACTTAGTTAAAAAATGTGCTCACTTGCACATGTGTATAACTGTATTTGCTCTAAACATTTAGTACAAAGTGACAAAGACCCATTCACAACACAACGGATAACTAAAACATTTAGCTAAAGCATGTACTAAGTCAGCCACTGAATGACGAAAGGTGATTCAAAAAGTGATCCGGAGCGGTCTGTCCACCCTCTTAACCCACAGCAGTATCAAATGTTCTTAGCCCATCACCATTAGACCATTTATTTATCATGTTCTTAAGAAGCTCCATTAATAACAATTCTACAGCCTCTACAAGCAACCTATTCCAGGACTATCATTACCACGGAAAAAGGTCTTTTTCAATATCTAATTCAGTCCACAGCTCTACCTCCCTCCAAAACCCATCATCTCTTGTCCTACAGAGTGGTCTCAAAGAACAAACTACTATCGTTTTCTCTCCAGCAGCCTGTAATCCATTTGTGCAATGTCAATGCACACACTAATCCTCTCCGTAAACAGTGAGGCTGTTCACTGGACAGTGCAAGAGTAAAATGTCTGACCAAACATCAGCATAATTTGGTTTTGGTATCTATACATTTGGAAATATATCAAAGATACAAACTGCTGTCCTAAAGCTCAGAATTCATCTTTATCACCTCTTCTGAAAACAGCTGTACAGAGAGCTTCTAATGTAGCATCTTGACTGCATGCGTACCAACAGATTAGAAATTCCACAGCACGTTTGGTGTGAAATTTTACATCCACTGAAGCATCAAGAAATTGACAGTCTGCAACAAAGAGCTGCTTTAGACTTAGATCAATGTTACTAGCACTACCTTGTTTAACTATCCTGTTATTAGAAGAGTACCTGCGGTTGGTTTCTTACCATTTGAAAGACAACATGGTGCCTCTCCCTTTCACAAGTTCTGAAAACAACTCTTTCATTAGGTGCAACGAAGTCCACTGTCTCAAGTACTTCTATATGAAATGAGAAACAGATAAAACAGACAAAAATGAGATACAAATGTAATCATAAAGTCATATGACTATATAACTTGTGTACAAATTAAACACTATCAAAAAAGTCTTCCATGAACAGAACTAATGCTGTTAGTTCTAGAACTAATGCAGAACACTCCCTCCTATAGGTCCTTCCAGTACATTTCGTGCACATCGCTGTTTCTCTCCCATAATATTTGCTAATCATCCCCCAGCCTGTTTCTTGGGCAAAAATCAACACCAGAAGTCCTCTAATGATACATCAGCCAGAATGAATGTTAACAGTACTATTTTTGGGAAGGGGCAGGAGGGGAAAGTAGATTTGTAGTGGACTTCCGTTCCCCAACAGGGACACTACAAACAACGGTTCCTCGTGCCACTCAGCTGGGGAGGTCTCAAAGATATCTTTCCAAGAACTTGTGTGTGAAAATCATGTTAGGCCCAATCTAGCCCATCGACCTCAAATTAATAAAAGAACGATAAACAGCGAGATCTTGCATGTCTTGCTTCCTTACTGCAGTAGACTAAAAGGCATGTATATTATAATGTCACAAACAGCTAATGTTTAAAAAGACTTATGATTGGAAACTGTCTCTGAATTTGTTTCTTGGACACTAACAATCTTTTGAAAAATTAAAAGGCTCTGTAATTAACATTAGTAGTTTTGCTCAGGAAATTAGATTTTATATTAGCACATACACATGTAAAATTTCTGGGGAAAACAAACAAACAAAACAAGAGGTTTTTACTGTTTATTCTTTATTATAATAGCATACAAAGGCAATAGAGAATGAGAGGCTGAAGCCAGTATGTACATACAGAATTGAGGAGGGTTATCCATTAATCACAGTATTATTATTTGTCTTTTTAACCCACATAAAACTAAAAGCTTTAAGATTTTTAACAATGCACTGGAACTTTAATGTCCTGTCTATTCCAGCTACTAGTTTCTTTCACCTGCTGCCAGGAAGCAAAATGCTGAAACATTAGTCATGTATTTCCAACATCGAGCCCATTTTTCTTAATAAAAAAGACATAATTCCAGGAGCTAGAATTATAAAGTTTTTCACTTTAGAAGGCCTATACCTGCACAGCCAGTGACCTGACCTCTGTCAAAGAGTTTAGCAGAAAATTCAGTGAGTGCCTGTAATAAACTAAGTCAATGATGGAGAAAGACCTTCTGTTAGTGCCCTAAAAAGAATAACAAACTGTCAGTTACTAATACATTAGCCCTCTCCTCCTAAAATGCTTGTGGTTTTCCTGAGGGACACTGACTGACCTATTGAAATTCCTTAAGAAGGGAAACTGAAAGTTTGAAACTGGAGCAGCAGCAGACAGGTGTAAGGCAGAGCTTCAAAAGCTTATTTTAAGTCCCTATGATACCTGACACCAGCTTCAAAAGAACATACGGCCTCCTTTAATTGGAGCAACATAGCTAAGTTTTGAAATACTTGGAATACTTTACGAATAAGATAGTCTTAGAACCTGCTATATGTGATTAGACAGAAGGGAGTTTGGAGACACTGAATCCTTGAGTAGAATAAATAAGGGAAATGTACTAGAACAAGCTAGTTTAGTATCAATAAGAATTGTTTAACCAAGCCAAAAATGAACTGAGCATGCCCAGAGACTGAGTTCAACCAGTGAATACGGTAAGGAAGACTATCGAGGACCACCAGAGGACCCTGGAAGACCACCGATGAGTATGAATGCACATGTGTTAAGGACATTTACATACACTAATGAGTTCTAAGAATAGTATAAATATGGTAATAGTTTCCTAGAAATCTAATGAATATGTATATTTTTGATTGTATATAATCCCTGTAGTAGTGCAACTCGGCGTGCACATTAAGTGGAGCGAGCCTCTGTGTGCCCGGTGCTGCAATAAAGAATGCCTGCTTTCTAAAACTGCAAATTGAGTTTTAGAGAGTTCTTGTATTCGCCAACTTACAGTATCACCTAGACACTGTTTAGAGAGATTATATGTAGTGATACCTCACTGTAAGCACTATAAAATTACTTCAGAGAAGTAATTATCTGTTCTCTTAACTAGAAAAAATAATGTTTACAAATATTAACAAAATAAATGCTATACTTGCCATTTATAACCCTCTTACACTGCAGCATCTTTATGTCAATCAGCTCCTGAGAAGAAAGAATAAAAATCTCAGTGAGTTAAAGCATTTAAGCCACCCAGCAATAAACACTTAGCCATTTTATTAAGAATAACTATCTAGAGATATCAAATAAAGAAAAAAATGCAAATGAAAACAAGAGTTTAACTATACAACACTCACAACTGAAATTTCGAAATATGTACAGAACATAGGAACATGAGAATATGATACGTTTACATAGCTCTAGAAGAACCATTTTGTTCAAATACTTATTCAGCAAGCTAGAAACAAAGCAGAACAAACCACCTAGAGCAGAAGGGGAAAAGAACGTAATGCTATAGCAACAGACCATGTCCAGAATCAATGTAGATTTGTACTGGCCAAACAGATGAACCAAACAGCGCTATTAGGCTTTAAGACTTCTTTCCCTTAATCCTGAATTTTAATGGTTTTCTACATTAGTTAAAAGACAAAAAAAAAAAAGCTTTATGTTGACTTTTACTGGAGAACCTAATATACAGTCACCATTCTTCTAGAATTTGTGGCTTTCTTTTAGAAGAAACCCCGAACTTCAATCTACATATATTAGCTTAACTACAGAATTATGCAATGGAATTTATTAAGGACACCATTTGAGTCCTTTTCTCATATATATCTCATCAACTTGATTATAGGTGAGCTTTAAGACAAAGTAACTGCCTTTAATTGACAAAGGGCTACAGCTTGAACCAATATAACTTGTTAGCTGCTGAAATAAATATGCAGCTGTTAATCCAACTGTTATATAAATTGAGATGAAAACTGCCCGTCATGCTATAGTGTTAGTTACTTGAAGAAGTTTAGTCTACTACAGACTCTTAGTTTTAACAAATAAGACAAGGTTTAAGAACATCTGATTTACAGGTAAGAGATAAACAAATTAGGCAAATCTTAATCTGCTTGCATTGTACCATAGGTCTTATGAGCAGTCCTTTTAAGTTTTTAACTATTGCACCTCATCAGGTACTGTTCACTTTAAGTTCTGAAACAGCTTTGAGTTCCAAAATGTTGCGTGAACTCGGGGGAAAGGACTGGAAAACCAAAGGGTAAATAAGAAAATGAAGTTACAAAATCCAGTTATTCATGCTGTTCTGTTGCCAAACAACTGCAGTATAATTGCCTAAAAGAACTGTTTTATTTTATACTACCTTGGCAGTTCTTAAGAAAACCTACAAAGCATAGTTTCTCTGATAAAATCTATCAAGACAGACACCTAACTGCAAACACTAATTGATGTCAAAGGCATCTTAACTCTCCTGTCACTCAACAGCAATGAGGAGGGAAAAAAGACAATGTTACTATCTTCCACTAATTTCCTATACAATGGTCCTGCCAAATCTGTGGTTATTGAAATGCAGTAGTTGCTCAGTTACAAGGTTCTTTGCCACTACTAAGAAGCATAAGGGATCCTGAAAAAGGCCAAAGGCTGTCTGAAGCCTGACTCCCTTTTACTGAGATTTCTAGATTTTGTAACTCTGTGCTTGTGATTTCTCCATACATGATCTACAGCTAGCCTCCCAGAGAATAAAAAAACATATATTCTCACTTAATCCCATGTAAAGCAGAGAGGTTATAATTCATAAATTGGGAAACCGTTAATCATTGTTTCTCAAAGAAAAACACATTACTCCCAATTTTATGACAGACAGCAGTAACTATTCTATTTAATTTTGGGATTTCTTCTGAATCATCCAGCAATAACTATTCTTTCACGTGGAGCTGATCTAATTAATTAAATATCATTTGTAATTCTAGAAGCTAGAGACAAAAGGTGAGCTGTGGCCAAGGTAAAAACAGCATATTGTCTGAGAACAAATCTCTCCTTTTTTTTCCTCACCCAAAAAGGGCAGTGAGCTAACTCACAAGAGAACTGCTGTGAAGATTTCTGGGGAACACCATAAATGAATGATTCTGACAGTTTGTTTCAGCCTGTTCTATTGGTACAGATCAAACATTCTCCAGGAAAGCCAGTATTTAAGCCATGTTTACATTATGTTTAACTCCTTACTGTTTGTTTTTGTTGGTTTTGGTTTGGTTTTTTTTTTAAATCTCGGCTGAGTCCTGTAACTTGTACCAGCGCCTACATTTGAGAAGAGCTAATAATAGCACTGAAGGGGAAAATGGGAATACCAATGCACTCCAACAACAAGGATAGTGCAGACCAAGTACCTTAAGTTACAGAGCAGTCCTACCAATAATACCTGCAGCAAACTGGAGTCTCAACTTAAGGCAGCTTTAAGAAAAGTGGTTAGGCAACAAGGACAGCAGCGCTGTGATGGATACATATGG
This sequence comes from Morus bassanus, assembly GCA_031468815.1. NCBI lineage: Eukaryota > Metazoa > Chordata > Aves > Suliformes > Sulidae > Morus > Morus bassanus. Next base: position 26,319,933 of record CM062573.1, read on the forward strand.
ATCACGAATAGTGTGGCCAGCAGGAGTAGGGCAGTGATTGTGCCCCTGTACTTGGCACTGGTGATGCCACACCTCGAATGTTGTGTTCAGTTTTGGGCCCCTGTCATGGTTTTAGCTGGGATAGTTGATTTTCTTCACTGTTGCTAGCATAGTGCTGTGTTTTAGACTTGGTATGTAAATAATGTTGATAACACCCTGGTGTTTTAGTTGTTGCTGGGTAGTGTTTACACTAGTCAAGGACTTTCTAGCTTCCCATGCTCTGCCAGGTGCACAAGAAGCCGGGAGGGGAGGGGATACAACCAGGAGAGCTGATTCGAATTGGCCAGAGGGTATTCCATATCATGTGACGTCATGCCCAGTATATTAACTGGGGGGAGTTGGCTGGGGGAGGCAGCGATCGCGGCTCGGGGACCGGCAGTGTCGGTCAGCGGGTGGTGAGCGGTTGCAGCACTTGTTGTTCAGTTTTGGTTTTGTTTTTTTTTTCTTCCCTCTCCTTCTAGTGTTTCATCTCTCTCTCTCGCTCATTATTTTCCTTTTCATTATATTAGTATTATTGCTGTTTTATTTTAATTATTAAACTGTTCTTGTCTCAACCCACGAGTTTTCTTACTTTGGCCCTTCCGATTCTCTCCCCCATCCCACAAGGGTGGGGGAGTGAGCGAGCGGCTGTGTGGTGCTTAGTTGCTGACCGGGGCTAAACCACAACAGCCCCTCACTACAAGAAGGACATTGAGGTGCTGGAGCTTGTCCAGAGAAGGGCAGCGAAGCTGGCGAAGGGTCTGGAGAGCAGGTCTTATGAGGAGAGGTTGAGGGAACTGGGATTGTTTAGTCTGGAGAAGAGGAGGCTGAGGGGAGACCTTCTCACTCTCTACAACTACCTGAAAGGAGGTTGTAGCAAGGTGGGTGTTGGTCTCTTCTCCCAAGTTACTAGTGATAGGATGAGAGGAAATGGCCTCAAGCTGCACCAGGGGAGGTTTAGATTGGAGATTAGGAAAAATTTTGTCACTGAAAGAGTGGTCAGGCACTGGAACAGGCTGCCCAGAGAGGTGGTGGAGTCACCATCCCTGGAGGAGTTCAAAAAACGCGTAGATGTGGCAATTCAGGGCATGGTTTAGGAGGCCTGGGGGTGTTGGGTTGATGGTTGGACTTGATGATCCTAGAGGTCTTTTCCAACCTTAATGATTCTATGAATCTGTGCTCTGGGTTAGCACAGCAGAACTAACCGGGTGAGAGGGTAGGTCAGTCTAAAACTTCCTTCAACGTTATGACTCTACTCAAAAAAAAAAAAAAAAACCAACCCCAAAACCCCCAAAAAAAACCCAAACAAAAAATATCCCAACAAAAACCAAAACACAGTAGAATGTGAGGAAATTGTTATGGTGAGTGTTTTCTCTAAATGAATTGAAATTATTGAACAGTCTTAAAATACAAGTTTGCCATAACCTGAGGACTGCCTTACGCCACAGAGATTCTTCTTTCCCCGTTTTTCTAATGAAAAATATATGTAAAAGGAAAATGTCCTACAATAAACAAGGTCTATTTGTACTTTTCTCAATAATAATGTCATCAGATAAGTCCACCTCATCTGCTCTTCCTTCATACCTCACAGTACACAATGTCAGCACCATAGTCCAGAGCAAGGAGACGCATTGGCAATGTTCCCACTCGCACCATTGGAGCCAGGATCTTCTTTCCTCTAAAACAGAGAGGTGTGTTCACCGTCATTCCTGTTGCGGTACTACCTGAAAGAGAAAATCAAGGGGCATAGCCATGGAATATAATTACCTACTCATAAACGCCCAGAACTTTCCTCCAGCGGGAAGGTGGGGTGGGGGGAGTGTGTGCCCTGTCAAACCTGACAGGGTTCCTTCCCTCCGTGGCTGGCCGGCCGGCTGCCCCGCCGCTGCTAACCCAGCTCCCGCGGCCCTGCCGTCGCTTACCCGGAGCCCCGAGAGAGCTCAGCGGCAGCGCGGGGGGCGCTCCCCGCCGGACGGGCTCCCTCCCCGGGGCGAGGGGCGCCGGGCCAGCCCCGCCGGAGCCCCTCCGGGCCATGTCCGCTCCCGCGGGGCGCGGCACGGGGGTCGGGCTCTCAGCCGTCAGCTGAAAAGGCGAAGGTGAAGGGGGGGGGGGGTCACCGCCGCTGAGGTACCGGTCCCGCGCGCCCCCCACCCGCGGCACTCACCCTCCTCGCGTGGCTCCGCCGCGGCTCCGGGGAGGGCGGGGGGAACCGGGAGGAACCGGGGGAAGCGTCTCTTTACGGCGTCATCCGGCAGCGCCGCCGCCTCCACGTGAGAGGCCGCCATGGCGCTGAGCCGGGGCGGGCTGGCGGCCGCCCTCCCGCTGCTGCCGGGGCAGCGGGCGGCCAGCGGAGCGGCGGCGGTGGGCGCGCAGCCCCCCGGGAGCGTGGTGCGCGTCCCCTGGGCCCTGCGGCTGCGCCTGCAGCGGGGCGCGCAGCGCCGGCGGCGCGGGCAAGGGGAGGCGGCGGCGGCGGCGGCGGCGGCGGCGGCGCGGCCCGGGAAGCTGCTGCTGCGGAGCCGGCGGCCGGAGCTGAGCCAGCCCCGCTGGCAGACGATGGGGCGCTGGGAGCGGCCGCAGCTGGTGTCGGCGGGCTGGAAGCACAGGAAGGCGTGCGGGGACTATTTCCAGCTGGAGCCCTCGCAAGAGGCGCCTCCCGCGCTGCAGGCGCCGCCGCCGGATGCGGGGCAGGGCCCGTCTTTCGCCGACATGGGGCTGCAGCCGGCGCTGCTGGCCGGCCTGGAGGGCCTCTCCATCGGCCGCCCCACGGCGGTGCAGCGCCTCGCCATTCCCGCGCTGCGCCGCGGCCGCAGCGCGCTCTGCGCCGCCGAGACCGGCAGCGGCAAGACGCTGGCCTACCTGGTGCCGCTGCTGGACGGGCTGCTGTCCCGCCCCGAGGGGGCGGCGGCGGGGCCGGCGGCGGGGCCGGCGGCGCCCCGCGGGCTGGTGGTGCTGCCGTCGCGGGAGCTGGCGGCGCAGGTGGGCGCGGTGGCGGCGGCGCTGTGCCGGCCGGCGGGGCTGCGGGTGCGGGGGCTGACGGGCGGCGGCGCGGCGGGCGGGCTGCGGAGGCAGCTGCGGGCGCCGGCGCCGGGTGCCGCCGTGGTGCTGGGCACCCCCGGGGCGCTGCGGGAGGCGCTGCGGCGGCGCTTCCTGGCCCTGGGGCGGCTGCGCTGGGTGGTGCTGGACGAGGCGGACGCCCTGATGGACGGCTCCTTCACGGAGCCGCTGGAGGAGATCCTGGCACACGCGCCCCTGGCCGCTGGCGCTCCCGGGCCGGCCGGCCCCGGGGAGGCGAGGGCCCAGGTGGTGGCGGTCGGAGCCACCTTCCCGGTGGGGCTGAGCCAGATGCTGGGGAAGTTCACGGACGTGGGCCGGTTCGTCACCCTCACCACCCAGAGCCTGCACCGCCTGCCGCCGCACGTCCGGCAGAAGTTTGTCCGCCTCAAAGGCCGGGACAAGCTGCCCGAACTGCTGCAGCTACTCAAGGAGCACCCGGCATCCGGCGGGGCCGTTCTCATCTTCTGCAACAGCGCCAGCACCATCAACTGGCTGGGCTATATCCTGGATGACCACAAAATCAAGCACCTGAGGTTGCAGGGACAGATGTCAGCAGATGCTAGAGTTGGCATCTTTGCCTCCTTCCAGAAGGGTGACGTGTCTGTCCTTGTCTGCAGTGACCTTGCCTCGCGGGGGCTGGACACCAGCCGTGTGCAGCTAGTGGTCAACTATGACTTCCCAGACACCCTGCAGGACTACCTGCACCGTGTGGGGCGAGTTGGACGGGTTGGAAGCAAGGCACCTGGAGCCGTGGTTAGTTTTGTCACCCATCGGTGGGATGTGGACCTGGTGCGGAAAATAGAGACTGCAGCCCGGAAGAGGACAGGTCTCCCAGGCATGGACTCCTCTATTAATAAGTCTCCACCTAAAGAAGGTTGATTCATGTTGCCAGGCAGTAATAAATGGCGTGGTAGGGACTAAGCTTGAAGTCGTTAAGGCAGAGTGAATGAGCTTCTGTGTGTAAGCTAGACTGAAAGAATGGAGGATTGAGTTTCAGAACCAGGTGATCAGGATAACTTTGTGCACTGTTCTGGAAACTGCAATAGTTGTTTCCATAGGTATCACAACTCAGGGCTTTCCAAAAGGAAGCTAGTAAGTGAGTAATAAAATGCCTTTGGAGAAGACTGAAGAATGCTCTCATCAGTTGATCTTCTTTAATTTTGTTGAGACTTTTACTTAAATTCAAATCAGAATGAAAGTATGCCTCTATGATGTGCAACTTTGTTGCATTTCATTGCTTCCCACCACCAACAGCTAAACATTAATTATTAAAACTTAAAAATTGCCACTGTGGCAGGAAAAAAAAGAAAATAATTCCCGAACTTTGATATAACTTTGACCAATTATAGATACATATATAAAGACTAAAGGACAAATTATAATTGTTTTTCTTGTGATGTAGCAGTTCACTCGGAGTATTCTAGGCCAGATACCTCTCAATTTTGGTGGGAACAAGAAGGCACACTAAAGCTTGAGGCTTTTTCAAGGTCTTAATTTCTCATTGTACGGTTACCTTTTACTGAGAAAGGGGATCTTGCTGCTTCATGTTCTATTAAATAAAAAAAAGAAAGCCTTTAAGTGTGTTCTGCTCATTTTTCCTGCATGCTGTAGTGATGTGTCCAGTCTCTGAACTGATTGTAAAAACAACAGGAAAAAAAACCCAACCCACCAAAAAATGTTTCTTGTTAAAGGAAAGAAGTGTGTTGACTCACAGGTGACAGAGTGAGTACAAGATGCCTTTTGAATATCGTGCCGTTGTTCTTTTCTGCTTTAAACCAAAAGGATTAAAGTGAGGCTGAGGTTATTTCATATCTAGCTGCTAGTTTGTATCCATGGTAAATAATCAATCGCACAAAAAGAGCATTTTTAGCTCTGATTTCAGTTGCAGTGATTTATCACAGCCTTTTCTTTTTGTAGTTGTTTTTCCTATGCTATCCACTTTAGCCTGTGCTAAAACTTGGATATAGAAAGAGTAAGATGTTAAATGAAAAGAGCATAGCGTAGCATAATATCTAAATCATTGGTTTCAGAGGAAATAAGGCACTGGAGCTACTCTTAGTATACTAAGAGTAAAAACTAAACAAACAGAAAACTTGCACAGATAATCACTTAAGGGTAAGGCTATATAACCTTATCCTAGAAATTATACACGTGTACTCTGTTCACATTGCACAGTTAAGGGGCTCTTGGGGAAGTTACAAGCTGCGGTAAAAATATTTAATAGAATAGAAAGTTTTTAACTCTATAGAAATACAGTGGAAGAGTGATCCACTTGGAGGCTGGAAACCTTTATATTTTGGACCTGTTCCTTGCATGGACTACTTGCCTCTCATCTGTAGTTCATTTAACTGCAAATCGGGCAATTCATATGTCCACAAGCAGAAGCTCACTGTTCGTGTATAGGAGTAGGGTAAATCCTTAAAGAGAAATCTGGGGACAATCTAGTGTTTTAATTTACAGAAGATCCTATTTCCTTTTGTTAATATGCATCTTATGTTGTATGAGGTCCTCTGAACTGCTGAGAAATAGCTTCCTTTAACTGTAGACACACAGATTAATTTCAATAAGGTAAATTGTATGCAGGAAACTCTAAGTAAGAAATTTTAATATTTTCTTGCCTGCTTTGCCTGAGCAGTTTCAGGCTGATTCCATCTCAAGTGTCATATAATTTGAATCTGATCTTTTTCAAAGCTGTAGTGCTTCACTGTATTAACGTAAATATCAAGTTACTACCTGCTTCATAGAGTGTCTTTCCTGAGTCAGCTGATGATGGTGACCATGCTTCCCAATTCAACATAGAGAGTTGCTCTTTTAAGTTTCTGAGGAAAATTATTGCTTGGGATCTCAGATGTCCAAGTATTTGTCTTCTCATATATCTGTTATATAGGATTAAATCAATCAGTTTTTCAGGCTAAAATTTCATAACTGTTGCACATGTGTACTGTAATACTTCAATACCTACAGTTTCCGGCTAAATAATGCAACCAAAGTTAACCACAGTTAAATGGTGTCACATAAACAATAACTCTGAGGCAAGATCCATGGTCCAACTATGTGGCAATTATCATTCATAATTAATGCATCTGTCTAATTTGTATCAGTAACTAAGTAATGATAGGAGAGTAGGTTTTTTTCTTGAGTTAAAATATGTGGAAGGAAAATGGGAGGAAGTTTGACTTCTGATAACATTATCCAGATTGCAAAAGGCAATGTGGACATACTTGACAATGAGGTATAAAATATACATGTTAAAAATGAATGGGGTATTACACATTACAGAAATTAATTTTAGGTGTTCTGATGGCTGTAAGAAAAGATGTTGAAGATGTTCCACAAGGTTATATTTGGATGGTTTTAGACATAGAATTTGTAGTTTTAACTTCTGTAACTCCCTTTTAAAAGCTCAGTAATGTAGTCTATGAATCTGGAATCGTGTTGCAGTGAATCCCGTGATGGGTCAGTCTGGATTGCAGCACACAATATTATCAAATTAGACAACACAGTGAAATAATAAAAGCTCTTTCAGCCATATGGTTCTTAGTTTTGAAATAATGTGCACTTTGTATATTTACAAACAGTAATCTTGAACTTGGTACAAATGCTCTAAACTTATTGTTGCTAGGGCACTGTTGATTAAAACAGTTTATTAAAAAAAAAAAAAACAAACCAAAAAAAAAACCAAACCACTTTTGGCATTTATATCCTAAAGTGGCCAATAAAAAGCTTTGAGTAGATATACTCAGAGAACACTATATTTACCAATAAAGCCTTTTGTAAACATTACTTTCAAACAAAACGACAGTTCTTTTATGCATATATTGAGAAATACCACTTTCCTACTGTTGCTCACAGACACAGTTACTGGAGCCAGTGATTAACAGCAGTAATTACACACAGACATTCAAAGCCTGGGATAGATAAGCTGATACAGAGCCACCAAATGCAGACATCCACATCACTGACACGTCATGTGAAAGGTTTTGCAAGAGGGAAATAACTATAGCAAAGCCTTCAAGGAGATTTAGAGACCCTATCACAGCTAGCAAGCTAAAAATATATGTAGCTCACCTATGGTCAAACTTGTTTAAGAAACAAAGACATATTCAAAGACTTTTTAGTTTGACTCTTCCCAAACTGCTTTTCAGTGCTCTCTAAATGTCACATCACTCATTGTTCACATCCTAATGACTGTCTATATACATAAACTGGTCTTTTCTTGTCTGTTCATATTCTACCTCCTGTGTAACTCCTACTTCGGACTTTATGGGCATAACTACAACTGCATACGAGTTCTATTCTATGGGCACTACAAGGATATTGAGATACTTCTGTTGCACATAGCCCAGTGACTAGCAAGGTACCGTAGGACAAGTGTCCTAACAGCCAGATGGAAAAATGCCTCCTACCACTCCAGTAACCTGACAAGGTCCACATTTTTGCAGGCTGCACCACTCCCAGAAATGCACTTGTATACCTCTTCTCCCCAGATGGCACCCTTTCCCCTCCTCTTCCTCCTGAAATGTATTTGTGAGCCCAATTTACACGTTAGTGGTCGAGTGCGTGGTATAGAAGTTCTCCATGCGTATTCTGATTAGTTTCTCAGTGGGAACCGGCTGCAGGAGGAACTTGCAGGTGAAGGCTTGCCGGCAGGCCTTGCGGAAGTTTTCCGAGAGGAAAGCATAAATGATGGGGTTGATGCAAGAGTTCCCATAGGCTAAACAGTGAGAAATGATGCGGAAGGTGAAGGAGATGTTGTTCAGGGGGAACTGCCCAAACTCTGCCCACATCGTGATGATGTGGTGTGGCAGCCATGAAAGCAGGAACACGGCAACCATGAGAAGCACCGTCTGTGCTGTCTGGAAAAGACAAGATCACGTATTAAATGGTCGCAGTGATGAAGTGAGCCTGTGGTATGAGTGAGTTTGCCTTCCTCTGTCAGTAGTGAAGGCAACATAACACAGGCAGCACTAACAACTGCCAGGTGGGCAAATTATGACAATATGAAAAAGGATGCTAAAAACCAATCCTCCTCCCTGGAAAACAAGGATTGCCTGGGTTTGGCTCAAGCAAATAACTCTGTAGGCAATGGAGACAGTACCCGTAAAACCTCAAACAATACAGAAGCTGCAACAGTAATGGTAACTATGTTACATGGAAGAGTGGAAATAATATTCCTTAACATTTGCAGGCTGAGGAACATTAAGACTATTGAAAATAACTGCAGGGGGAAACAGTCTGGCTGCAAGGAAACATGCCACTTCAGAGGAGTAACAAAGACTGACCTGAGGAGAAAGATTTTTCCAGTAGCTTCCCTCTTATGGGAGAAACCAAGAAAAACAATGCTTAGAGGATTTTTTTTTTTTTTAATATGCAGTGCTCTTTGGTTAGAAATATTCCTAGCTAGATGATTGCCTGAGGGAGGCTCACCATGCCTGTGGGATGCCAGCTCGTGTGCTGGCTGGGTTAGAGGTGTGCCCCTGCAGTGCTTGCTCTCCAGTTAGGCTGGCCAGCCACCATCACAGGCTGTCATTTGGGAGCCCCAAAGCTTGACCTGATGTAAAATTTTCCTGAAAACAGTTTCAACTTTAGTATGTAGCATTTTTCATTTGTATTTTGTCCTTTTAATAAATATAACAATTTGCAAATATGCAGATGATATCCTTCCCCTAAGGAGAATTGTTGTACAAGTAGTAGGAAAGCAATGGAGAAAAATTAAATCTTAGGCTTCATTTCAGCTTAAGGTTTACAGCCCTACTAGTCTAGGTCAACGATTCTGTCAATAATTCCCTTGCATGATTTCAAGAGAATAGTGTGTAATTACTCTCCTAGAATAAGGATAATTTTCTAGCGAACAAAAACTCATTTAATCAGTGGTTATAATGGCTACATCTAGTAGTTGTTCTGTCTGCTAGAGAAAACCTGTAGGATTTTGTATCTCATTTTAAAGAATTCTATCGCTATATCTGTTATGCTAAAATGTTTAAATAGAAGTTGTAAAGACTCAGGCTTACATATATCTAACACGAAAACACTTAAGCTGGAATAATCTTTTAGGAGAAGGGAAATCTTTTTCTCAGCCCCCCAAAATATAACAAATACAACAGCTGCTGCAAAACATCTGTATGTTCTCTGACCTTTCTGCAGTACTGTGCAGTTGGCATGACTTGCCAAATTGAGCATGTCTCCCAGGCAGTATTTCAGTGGTAATGCCGGTGGCTGGGTAGAGCTGGGTTCAGGAAGGAGATTTTTTTGTGTTCCCATTAAACTGGGAGGGCATTTCATGGGTTGTTTGCTCCTCTGTCGGTACTCTCTGTGGCTGTGTGCTTTGGGTGAGATGGAAATTGCAGCATGTTTTAGTAAGTCTGCCCCTCAATGGCATATTCTTGGCCTTGTTGGAAATGTAATATGAGGAAAAGAAGGAAATTATAAGTACCAGAACTAATGAAGCAAGGTTTCCTAAGGAATTATATCTTAGATGGATTCTCTGGTGCCCGAAAAGACAGTAGTGGTACAACCGAAATACTTCTCAGAGCATTTACAGTCTTTACCTTGTCAGTGGCTCTCCAAATACTGAATAAAGTTTCACTTGTCTAAAGTCTAGTGATGGCTTTTTCTGTCTTCCTGTATCAATGAGTTAGGTATTGTGTTTGTGAACGTATATTGGCTGACAGAAAGCTTCTGTATTGCAGACTAACTACCAAGATCATGTTCTGGAGAGGATGACAGTGTGAAGAAATGACACCATGCTCAAGGGAAGAGTGGACTGACATTACTTCATAGCAGAAAGAATATAAGGTGATTAGATCTTGGTGCATAATCTCTGGGATTGTAACAACTGATTGCAGTCACATACATGAAAACAGTGGGAGACACTGCTAAAATATTTATAAACAAGTCTTATGTTTATAACCTGGATTGTTCAAAGGGGTTGGAGATATAGGGTGAAACTGCAGGAAATCTATTTGTCTCCAGGTTCTTCTGTTTCACTTAAGTAACTGTCCTATAATGCTCCTGAAGTTTCCTAAGATTATTTAGAACTTTAAAAGCATTTTGTTTTGATTTTTTTTTAATGTCAAAATACTTCAAAAGCTGCTTGCAGTCTAAGAAGCTGTTACACTTACATGTTCAGACATAGTTCTTTATTAATCTGGCTAGGGCTTACTTTATCTAGACAATTGGAGTTGGATCAGGACCTTCATATTATGCTGACCTTCCTAAGTAACAGTAATAAAACCTGCAGCACATGAGAGCACACTAGAATTCTAATTATTGTTTGTAACATACATTTAATCTGATCTTACATCTGAGTGAATCACACTGAGATGTTTAAAGTATATTCTGCTTGCTACGACAGTAGTAATGTGGGGGAAGGCTAAAAGGTGGCAACTGCTTTTTCTTCTACTTCTTTAACCCTGCAGAAAAATCAACTGCGGGATAAAGAGGAGTTTTTTCTGTGTTGGACAGGCACCATTTTTGCTCTGTTTACATAGGGTCTGCAACAATGATCTTCTGCAATAAAACCAGATGATTATTGAAGTGGAAAAATGTGTTTAGATGTGAGGCAGAAGTATCACCTTCACTTGTTTTATGTACATTACAAGCCAGTTAACTCTGTTAACCTCTCTAGGAAAATGTTATTTCATCAGATCAAGATTTCTGTGCAGATAAGAGAAAACGTTTGCCTACAATACAAGTGAAAAACAGAAGGGATTTCTGTCAAATAGGTGTCTCAAGTAAGTTTGTATTAATTTTGAAAGGCAATAACCTGTGGATTCATCCTGTACCTGGCATACTTCAGATGCTTCCTTGTTTCGCCTTCTAGAATGCCGTCTGATATATGAGGTGACAAAACACATTCCCATGTGAGGTGAACAACCTCAGCTCCCAAACATCCTTAAACTGGCCACACTGGGAACCAGATGCTGTCCTTAAAAATATACTGGTATGATTAGAATTGATGGAACTGAAAGGCACAGGCATAGTGGTCTTGTGGGATCTAGTTGGCCTACTGTGATATGATGGGTACTAAAGAAATTATCAATCAACAGGTCCCATCCTTAGCTTTCACCAGCAATAATGGTGCTACTTTTTTACACTCTAGCAATGTTAAGTAGCTTAGGCTTGTTACTGAGGCAACCTTTCATAGCATCCTTCTGCTTAAATTAGGGGGCTACAAGCACTGAAATATTCTTTTGAATAAGGGATATATACCTAGATTCTTTTTTCCTTTCATTGTGAAGTAACAAACTGCACCTTTAACATAGGGATGAGTATTTAAAAATGGGTTTGCAGTTGCTACGTATTAGCACAAAGATGTTTCTGAGGTCCAGCTATTTGCGATTTTTGCAGATGGAGAGCATAGACAATACTAGAGCGATAATATACATAATTCATGACTCAAGAAACGTGTTTTGGAAATTGAACTTGTGTCTGTTTTTTCAAGTTAGGGAATATCTAGTTAAGATAGAGGAAACTGAAACAAAACATAATGTTTGGCTTTTAATGTGGTAACTTTGTTGTAGCTAAAACTTATGTTAATACAGACTGTGACCAGCTGCAGAGGACTGATCCAAATAGCTTGTGTGCTGTTTGAGTTTGTTCAGTGGGCTGTGGTAATTTTCACAGTTAATGGATTACTGTCGGTCTAGCTGTGCCTGCTTTATGCTAGCCTTCTGGTTCATCTCCAAAGGTTCAGTGGGCCCATAATAGACATGTACAATGGCCACTACTGGATTATCTAACTACCTCTTAATACTCCTAGAAGTCTTTCAAGCAGCTCCACAAAATTAGTGCATTATTTGTTGTACAGACAAAGTAACTGTGCTTAAGCTATACAGTGAATCAATAGCATGGTGGGAAATAAAGACTAGGAGAGTCATAAATATTTTTGTTTGTCAAATAAATAGATAAACTTCTCTCTTATTTCCCCCCATTATTGTTTCTGCCATGCACAGATTGTCTAGAAACTACTTGCTTATTCTTTGTTATCTTTATAGGTGATTTGACTCTCATTTATGCTTTCCTGCTTTTCTTTGTCTGTTTTTCCTTGGATATCCCCCCACCAGCCCTGGACAAGCTATTTCTTGCTTTTAGCCTTCCCCTGTCCTTCAAAAAGCAATGGGAAATGTGTTTAAAAACCCTTTTGGGGGGAGATGCCTCATTCTGGAGGATGATGAAGTCTTCAGCATTTAATTGTGTTTGGAGCTGTTGTCCTTGATAAGCTTCTAATAAGGGTGCCTCAACTTGTCAGGCAACTTGTCAAGGGTAAGATTAAGATTCCCCTGTAATGAGTCAAATGCTTTGAGTATTCCATGGACTTACCTATTTTTGGCAGAACCACCTGATATGTTAGATTAATAAACATTCCTGAGATTAAAATATAGAGTGGACAGTGCAGTCTAAGGTAGAGAGCTTGTCACTCTCCTGATCTAGTCATACTTTGAGACAGCTAGCTGCACATTTTTTTCAGAGCTGATCAGATCATCTCTTTGTATTGTGTACCTCAGCCACACAGAAATGGGAAAGAATATTCAATAAGGTTTTTATAAAACAGTTCTCACCAGCTTGCAGAAAAACTGGGCTCCATTAGTGAGACAACTGCTGTTTTCTGAATATGGTGGAAGTTTTTTTCTATTTTTTTTTTCTTCCATGATTCTGAAGGAAGAAACATAAAGAAACCTATGCCTGTTCTTCCACACTATCTTATCAGCAAATAACATCTGACCCTTCCTTTATTACTGCTCTGTGGGAGGATGGGGGATATAATGAACTTGTGTGGGACTTTGGGTCTTCCTTCCCCTTACTCCCCAAAACCAATTTCAATTAATAATGTTCTGCTGTGACTCCGAAGGCAGACTTATTCTAGCTAGTGCTGCTTCTTCACACCATACAATACTTCCTCAGCCTTTGTGTGTGGACTGGGACTTTTCTCTTGACTTCTAATATAAAGCATATCTGATGATATGATTTACTGATAAATTATTTTCTCCTGTTATGCTCATCTCTAACGTGCATCTCCTTCTCCCTAAAGTTTGAGAGGCAATTGGTGCATGTTTTGATTGCCCCAGACCTTATTTGGGTAAGCTACAGAGTTTCAGACTTGGCTATATATTGTACTTTTACTGTAGTGAAAGCTTGGCAGAAAAGTAGTGACCCACGGTGACCTAAGCTTTTGCTTTTATATACTACAGGTACACTGTGTCGGTGCCCAGGAATGACATGTGGCTTAACACAATCCGCCACTGTACTGCTGGAGGTACTTACCAACTTCTGAGGAAGACAATTTTTGTGGCTTTAGATTCTGGGATCCTCTGTTTCCTGAAGACAGAAATCAGTTTGTCCTGGATCCCAAAGACAGAGCATCCCTTTGCTCCAAATCCCTCTTTAAGCCAATGTACAAAGTGAAAACTGTCAGTTTATTCTCTCCTGGTGCCATGTTCTTCTCTCCTATTTTCACAAATCTGACTCCCCCTGATGCATTTGCAAATATCCTTTTCCTTTCTACCCGTAAAGTTCTAACAGAGAGGTCCCAAAGCACAATTTGATCTCCAGAAACATCCTTATAACTTATTGATAAATGCACAGTGTTTCAGACAGCTGATTCAAGAAAGGCCATACCTATTCTTAACTAACTTAAATGTTGGGTAGCAGCTTCCTCTGCTTCAGAGCAAATGGAGATGTTAATTACTTCTGAAGCATTTCTCACTGCCCTTTGGTTTTTTTAATTACACTTCAGTGTAATACTACTCTTCAGTGGTCTGAAAACCACGCTGGAAGTGTGGTTGTTCTGTGTTTTCTTGCTTGCAATCAGAGATGGCAGTTGACTCTCATGAAGAAGAGGGGGGATTGAAGCAAACAGATTTTCAGTTGTTATTAGTTCATTTTGGCGACTTGCATTGCACGCTAAGAGGTGGACTCTCTATTTCCCAGCAACTTGCTTGCAGTTTTCTAACTGCTTATCATCTGCACATCTCTCATTCTGTGATTATGTCACTAATCTCCTCTGCTGATGCCCTTAATACTGACTTACTTCGTATTCATAAATGCCTATGAGCATTATGATATTCCTATTATCCACTAATTGGTAATTATGCTCTCTATTCCTGCTGCTCTAGGCTCTTGTTAGCAAAACAACTAGCAGGATTTCACTTCTGATTAATATTTTTTTTGCTGGATGGATCCCTAGATCTCCCATGCTCCTTTGCTGTACTTACTGTTGTTCAAGGGCCAAGGCCTTGAAAGTCTGTATGAAAACCTTTTATTTGTGTGAACAGAAGCCAAAGAAATAGTTCAGTATATAGGAAAGCAGTTACAGTGCAACTTTTGTTTGCCTCTCTTGGCCAAGGTGTTCAGGAATACCCGTCTACCTTGAAGGAATTCTGTATGTTTTACCTCAAGCTGTTCTATGACCTTCAAAATGTAGTGCTCCATGGAGTGTCCCAAATCAACTCTGTATGTATTTGTGTTTACTTCGCTCTGGGAGCAATGAACAGCTAATTTGCATGTAGGTAAATGTAAGATGGTGAATATATGAGCTGAGGAAGAAAAAAATCAGCTTCATAGAGAGAGATGTGCTTTGAACTGTCCATTACAATTTTGGAGCAAGATCTTGGGCTTGTGATAGTTTTGTGAACAGCTTGGTTCTCAAGTAGTGGCTGGAAGAGGGGAAACTTAAAAAAAGTAATAAAATAAGGCACATCAAATTTTAGGAATTATTAGGAAAGGAATAGAGAACAAGAGATGCTGCTCTTCCACCAGGTAAGCATGGTTCACCTTTCTGTTGTAGCTAAACAATAGAAAAGCGTAGTATTAGTTTGTTAGCTTTAAATGGCTCAATTAGTCTGTTAACTGTAGCTTTTGGCCTCAAGGTTCCACAACTCCTACTGTCCTTTCAAGGAAGCTTGCAAAATAGCTGTGAAATTCACATCCCCAGAAACATTCTTAAACTTGAAAAAGCATTTCAGATTGTTCAGTTTGCGTGTCTTGTTATTTGTTCTTTAAAGAAGTACAGGACAAAACTGAGTAACTGTTGAGGAACCCTGATGTGCTCCAGAGGCCAGTAAAACACCACAGGGACATTTCATGATCAGAATAGACCTTGGTTTGCATTAATTTCCATTGTTAAAACATCTTATTTACTGCAAATGTGCGTTCAGGGTTTCTACAGCTGGGCTCTTATGAACACTTTTCAACACTGTCAGGCAGGGAATTGTTAACTTTCCTTAGAGCCCAATTATAGACTTACTTCCTTTCTGCATTATGCAGAGTACAGCAACAGAACTGAAACATACTTTATTTGTGATAGAGGGGTGCACAGGATTTCTTAGCATGTGGTCTTGCTGGCTGGCCTCAAGAAATGATTATCCAAAACTGCAAAGGGGAATCCTGCAGCATCACACCATCTCAATTTTAAGGTTGGCAAACTTGTGCAGCTAGTATGGCATTAAATGGGGAAACAAGCAGTTATGTATCTCTTCTGCAATGTATCAGTTCATCATGCAGAATTTCAGCCTAAGCTTGCAAAAAGTCCTAAACTTCTTCCTTGACCTAATGCACAAGTATTACATATATAAATGGAAAAGCATATTAAATTGAACGTGTCCAAACATTGACATGTAGAAGGCAAGGATGCATAAAAATTTGCAAAGTAGGAATCTGAATTAGAGGTCAAACTCTTTTGATAATGGAATTTGGAGTCAGGATGCAACAAACTTTGTGCAAGGGAAATTTTTGCAAAGTTTCAAGTGTGCTTAAGTTGAAAAGCTGCTGTAGTTTCAACATAATTATGCTGTAACTTAAAAGCTTACAAATCGCAACGCAAGCCCAAAACCTTTTTTTTTTTTTTTTTTTTTTTTGTGATGTATGTGCCTCGAAGATTGTATGTCATCTGTAGGATTCTGTTAAAGAAAACTTGTTCTTTTCAGTGAGTGTTTCAACAGTGACTTGGGAGGCGGTGGCTGTCAGAGCTCTCTGGGTTATTCATAAACTGGGCCCATTCAAACAAAATGTGTTTGTAATTAACCTTACAATCATGTAGCTAAACATTGCCCACAAGTAGGTTAGCCTTAGAAAACAGGGCCCTCCTATCTCTCCTTCTAGCCTCCACGTATCTTCAAATAACATAAACTTTCAGTAAAATATCGTGGCAAGTAGGACAATGATAGAGAGCAGAAAGATCACAAATAAGGGAAGAGAAGGGAAAGGTGACTTTGCGAACACCATGCATGGAATGAAATCCACACTGTGAACCCCAGGTATATCTTATGGCAATGTTTTCTGGGTGACAACAGCAGGGTCTTCAGACCCTGCTGAAGTGAAGCCTGGCATTTAAGACTTATTTAGAAAAGATGCTTCATATACTAGTGTCCTCTGGGAACTTTTTGATGAGTCTGTCTTGAGGGGGGATTGGGTGGCAGCGCCACTCTGTTTTAGGTGTATGTGTCAGAGCTCCTCGTACTTGCACAGGTAGCTAAAAGCGTGACAATTGTTTTAACTTTTAACTGGGTTTTGTTTCCATACTCGGATAACAGACAGTAGGCACGCTTGTCTGCATGTGCAGTTCTGCTCGACCCTGGGCAGCTGGTGCTCCTCCGCTGGGCGCAGACAGTGCATACCAGGTAAGCCTGTACAGAAGCCTGAGCACAGCCCTGTGCGGGCAAGCACTGGAAAACCATGCTGTGCCAGAAAAAGGCAGAAAAGAAGTGGTAGCGAAAACAAGCAAGAGAGTTCATGGAATAACAAATTTGTAGTACTGTAGTTCATTAAGCTTTGTTTCTGTGGGTTTGCTTTATTAAGAAAAAAAGGCTTTTTTTTTTTAAGGCATTGATACAGATTATTGTTACAATATGATCTTTAAAGAGAGAGGTTGAGCTACAGTACCAAGTATCTGGACTCCAGTAATATACTTCACATGCTGAGATTCAGTTAAATCCAGTATTATTTTGCTTTCTTTGCTACAGCAATGCAACTAGGAAAGTCAGGCATATACTTGCACAACACTGGGACTGTTCATTTGGCCATGCTATCATCACCTCTTTAGAAATGGCCCTAGGTCTGCATCTAGCTCTCTCTCGCGTGTTCTGTAAATATTGGTCTTATCCAGATTCACGTCGTTTTGAGATTAACAGGATGTACTAATAGCAGATAAAATGCCAGTTCCTCTGTGACCTTTCAGGTGCCTTGAATTTGGATTTGTCCCTGTAATACTTCCTTACTGTATGCATTTCTGTGTTCCGTGGCTGAAACTGTGAATTAGGATGATATCTCTTCTGTCTGTTATCAGTGTTTACAGGATTTGTGGGTGGAGAGAATGGTATTATACTAAGACTCCATCAAGGTCAATAAAAGCTATAGATCCAGAAATAAGTCATGACATTTTTTTAAAAGTCTTGCCCAATATTACTGGTTTTATTAAAAGCAGCCTATAATGGAGAATAGTAGCAATGTGTTTTCAGCCAGCATGTGGAATGCTGTTTATGAGAAGACCCTTCCCTACGCTCTATGGCATTTGCTTAAATGCCATTTGTTTCTTAAATATGTTTTATCTTTGAACTGTTCTATCTTGAGGAGTGTGTATAGCACAAAGCAGAAGAGAGACTGTAGCTTCTGGAATTCTGAGTGGCAAAAAAACCTGTTTGCAGTGGTACTGCAGGCAACCGTTTCACTGGAATATCTTGTTCTACAAGGACTCTGAGTCTGCAGTTTGATTCTTTTGAGACCTTTACTCATGTATGTAGCCCAGATGATCATAGTGAGACCTGAACAAATAGCCGTTTGCAAAATTTACTATTTATCTGTTAAAAAAAAAAAAAAACAACCCAAAACCAAAACAACCCCAAACTCACAAACCAAACACAAAAAAAACCAAACAGGAAAAACCCAAACAGACCAAACCCAAACCCCCTTCCCTTAGGGGTGGGAGGAGGATAATAGCTCAAGTGTCCTGCTTTCCTGAAATTATAGGAATGAAGTAGGAACAGAGTGGTTGTAGTTCCAGACTGTACTCTTTTGTACCAGTATGACACTTTGTGTTCCTTATCAGTGTGGTCAAGATATGCACTGTGAATTAAGAGATGCGATTCGGGTAATTGTAGCACCTCATATTGGAAGACTTTGCTGTTGTATTACACTTTCTTTTGATAGATCAAGGCAATTAGGGTTTAGCCACTGAAGTCACACACGTATTTCAGAACAAGCTAGATGTTCTGTTTATGCTAAATTAACCTTTCAAACCTGGAACAAGATTCATTTCTCAAACATCTTTGAGCAAAATAAGCAAAAGCTGTTCACTTAATCTCTGATTAGGTTTATGAATTAAAACCATACAAAACTACTTGTCACTAATAGACCAATTAAGTACATGTGAAGGAAGCTAATTTAACAGAACTGACATGCACGTACGAATTTCCTATTAGGCTCTAATGTGAAGTGTTCTTGAGAAGATCTGCTCTAAACAATTGACACTCAATATGTTTCAAGTATACTTTGAAAGCACATGCAGGAATTGAGTGTGTCTACAACCTAACCAAGAAAGACTCCTTATAAAGTGCTAAGAGAAGTGGGTGAAACAAAAAATACTTGAAATAGGTACACTAAAGATGCTGTTTGGCCTGCAGGTAGGCTAGATGTGCAATTTCTACACAGAAAGAGCTGGAAGAAGACAAATGGTGGAAGAATGTGTGTGTATAGAGGAATGTATCTGATTTTCCTTTCATCTGAAAGGATCACCTATTTAATTAGGCCTAACTGTGCCAAATGGAGCAAGAATTGCTACCAGGCATTCCAGAATTATGGCCAGGGAAATACTTAGGGGGAGGGAGGAAGAAGTGCTGTACCATTAACTTGTTTGAACAGGTGAAGTCATATCAAATCAAGAAATCCAAAGCTGAAGAAAGTGTAGAGATGCTTTTTCATCTAACTCTACAGGTCAAATCTCAAAGCAATGTAAACAGCTACATTTGAAAAAATGAGGGTCATAAATGAAATTCCAGAACTTACTGCTTTACAGGAAAATGACAGTAGTAATTTTTAACTCTTGGTAGCATTCTCTTCAAATATAGCAAAGAAATGGGTAGCATGCTGTTTATATATAGGTAAGGACAGACACAGGGGAATTTAAAGCAACAAAACTGTTTAGGGATTTGTTGGTGATTTTGAGACCTAAAGCAACTTTTCAAACTTGTGAAGTCATGAAATCATTCTATGCAAAATGACAGTACTTCATAGCACTTTATTTGCTGTATTTTATGTTAAAAAAAGTTGTCAACAATCCTGTTTGCCTTTTCTCGTGGTAGCTGTTAAGCACACAAGACTCTGACTGTGCTTTCTGCTTGTAGTCTGCACTGTCTGCCCAGAAATGATACTCCTGGTTCTCAAATTTTAATTCACAGTATATCTGTGCCAGCATCAGCGTTCATCAGAAAGTCAGTAGGCAAAACAAGACATGGTGTTCTTCAATGTAGTCTGTTTCATGTAGGTCTGGTGGTGTTCCTGCAGCAGGCAATACATAGCAGCTAATTCCTGCATAATGTATTGTCTTAGAAAAGGTGATTAAAAGAATGTTTATCAGAACCTATTTGAAATTAGATGAGCTGGACTAATAACATTGACTTCAATAAGGCTCAGGAACAAGCAGACAAACAAAGTGGTATTCAGAATGACAGAATGGTAGGGGTTGGAAGGGACCTCTGGAGATCATCTCATCCAACCCCCCTGCTTGAGCAGGTACACCTAGAGCAGGGTGCACAGGACTTCATGCAGGCAGGTTTTGAATATTTCCAGAGGAGGAGACACCACAACCTCTCTGGGCAGCCTGTTCCACTGCTCTGTAACCGTCAAAGTAAAGAATTTTTTCCTCATACTCAGGTGGATCTTCCTGGGTTCTGATTTGTGCTCATTGCCCCTTGTGCTGTCATTGGGCACCACTGAAAAGAGTCTGGTCCCATCCTCCTGACATCCACCCTTTAAATACCTATAAACATTGATAAGATCCCCCCTCAGTCTTCTCTTCTCCAGGCTAAACAAACCCAGGTCTCTCAGCTTTTCCTCATAAGACAGATACTCCCGTCCCCTGATCATCTTTGTAGCTCCCCACTGGACTTGCTTTGTTACTTGCTGTGAGGCCAGACTTGGGTTATGGAGGTCAATAGAAGCAAGGGAGGGAATACGGGACTCTGAAACTGTTTTAATTTCCTTTTTCAAAAATCTGGGATGCCACCCTTTGTGAGGCTTTATGCTTTCTTTGTGAACTCAGCAACTGAACATAGAAAATATGATCAAAAACACTCTAAGAAGGGGAAAGGGAAAGTAACTCCCACCAAAGAAATATTGTGTGTGGTGTATTATAACTTCTATAGTAATCTCCTGTTGTGAAATAATATTTCAAATACCAATTGAGTTCTATCCTTACAGCCAGTGTAGGTGCAAGACCAATTATGGATTGATACTCACAAGTATATTACCAACAAAGCTGAGTATATGTTAGTGAATGCAATGAACTAGTAGAAACTAAATATAATGTATAGTTAAATGTGGTTAGGATTCATAGGCATAAAGGACTGGCAAAATCTCTGTAATAGCTCTAAATCAACTAGAAGCGGCACAGACCAGACCATTAAAACTGTAGCACAATATTGCAGAGGATACAACTGAAAGATAATATTATTTTTCTATTTAAACCCCTTAAGTTTTGTTTGAGATGCTACTATAGCTGCTAAAGTGTACAGTTAACCTCCTAAAGTACCTTTGCTTTTTCCTGAATAGATTGATCACAAAGACTTCTATGTTGATGAGGACTGTACATTTTTCTGTGACACCTTAGCTGCATACGGAACATTAGCCTACTCAGATTGGTTTCCTTCTGAGATAAGGAACAGATGGCAATGTTATGTTTAGGGATATACCTTTTTGTCTCTGTTATGGTAAGTCCCTTCGACAAAAGAGAAATCAATAGAGGTACCGGTTCAGGTTATTTTGAGGTATAGCTGCAGCATGCTGAAAATCTAGTATCTTTAATTCCTCATCTTGGGAGTGATCTAGATTTACAGGGGGGTCCTGTAATGCTAGTGAATAAATCACTGGATGCAACTTGTCATGCCCAGAAGTGGTTCCATTTTTCAAAACATCTGTAGCTTGTTGTAGCTGTGGTACCAGTGTCTGTCTTTTTTTGCTGGAGTCATGTCAAAGCTTTGATTTCCATGTCTTGCACCCTTTTCCATCAAATGGCCATGTTTGCTGTAATGACCCTCATTTTTGTCATAGACAGCATCATGGCAACATCTTGTAGGGCTGCTCTAATGTGGCACGTAGCCGCTAAAACTGGCAGGTGCTTTGGCTGAGAGCAAATCAAAGCACTCCCTAGTCATCTCCACTGGCTGTCACATCTGCTCAGAGGTGCATACACTACTCATTTGGGTTGTACCGTTGCTGTGACCCGACTGTCCTACCAGCAGCTAATGATAGTACTCCATTACTTTCTTTGACTAGCCAGGTAGCTTACAGTTTCATTTACCACTGCACACTCAACAATTATAACATTTCTGACTGAAATAGCAGTCTGATGTTGCAGCACAGAGGTCAGTGAGTTTTGCTGCCTGAAAACTTCTATTAATTACGGCTTATTCACTCTAAGATTCTTGGACAGAATAAAAAAAAAATCTATCCTTAATGTTTTTCTCGGTAAATACTTGCAATTCTGCTTATTTCATATGGCTTGAGCCAGGAACAACCCTGTTCTTTGGCTTGCAGATGGATCAAACCAGGACCTGAATCCACCACCTACTTAGATGCAAACCTTAAGAAAGATCTTAAATGCAAACTGCAGCAAAACTGAAGTACTTCAGTTTCAGGGTTCTTAATATATTTTCCTTTTAGCTTGCTGAGTTATTCTCAAAACACCTAGATATTTTTATAGTCTGAGTATCTTACTGGCTGCCAATGTAAAAAGATAGTATTTGTGGGATTTTATTATAGCACAATAAATCAAAAGGCAGTCCAGCAGGCCTGTATATAGAGATCAATATAACATTTCAATAATGGTATCATTAGGTACTGTGTCTATAAAGATATAACAAATCATCAACATGAATTCTAAACCTGAGCTGAAATACTGGTACATGAATGACACTTCAGTGTGCAGATGGAGCTTGAAAAGGCTATTGGTTATTTTAGAAACCTGACTTATCTATTATATTATAGTCAGCATACAGATTAAACCAAAGATATTTACCTTCTTCTTTGATCTCTCTGACTTCTTGGAAATGTTCTTTACTTTCGTATGGAGATGATATAAAACCTTGGGGGGAGAAAAGGAGCAATATATTGAGAGGGAAACTGAATTGTGTATATTAGTATTTCAACTTCTCAGACAAGCACCAAAAATTAAAAGAATTGTTTTAGCATGACTTCAACGAAAGCTGAATTTGATACTTTGAGGCTTTTAATTCTAAGGCCTCCGCAGTTCATTCTCCTTCAAGAAACAAGGTTTGGAAAAAGCATTAAAACTGCTATGCCTACAGAAGATGTAGTTCAGCATATATTAAGAGCTCAGCTGGCACTATGCTGAAATCCACAGGAGTCTTTCCATGGATTTTGAATTTTAGATTGTACCTCAGATGATCTACATTTTTTTCTCTAGGTTGATTATATACAAAGGCAGAGAGCAGGCTGACAGTACTGGTGTCACTGTCCTGCTGCTCCTGAACGCAGCACTAACAAATGGGGCAGCTGGAGTGGGTTCTCCTTTCAGAGGGAGAGTCATAAGAAATGTTAGAGCGCTGTAGGGAAAATCTCAGTTAACAACATCTAGATCAAGCTTTTGAAACGGCAGTAACCTGGCAATGTTTGTACTTTGGCCTTTGGAGCTAACAGACTAAATTTTCTAAAGCAATTAATGAACAAAAAAAATGTCTCTATTAAATGCAGCTCACCTTCCAGCTGCTGCTGTCTCACGTAGGGCAGTGAGGGGACAAACAGCTGGAGATACAGTGACAGGAGCTAAGAGCTCTAGTGGCTTTTTCCTCTTGTGACAAACAAGACCTAGGGTTTAGAGATTTTTGGCTTAAACTAAGTGCATTGTCCTGTCCTTAGCACTGGTGAGAGCAGAACAGATTAGTATTGGAAGTAATGTATTTTTTGATTAAACAGACATGAACTTAAATTCCAGGAAAACATTTTTTTTTCCAAGAGGGTAGACCTGCAGCTGACTAGTGACAAGGAAGTCCAGTCCCTGCACAATAGGGTATTAATTCAAAATTCACAGAAAACTTATTCTGCATGCTAGCAAAACTCATAGACTTACTGTCAGTCTTAAACATGCTAAAGATCAGTAAGGGTAAAACAAAAATGGAAGCAATAGCAATCCACAAGAAGAAAGGAAGACATTTCTTGCTGAATAAAACTCTGATCCTAAGATCTCTTTTTGCAAGTCTTTGCAAGACAGTGTCTGAAATTTGTGTCCAAAGAAAAAAAAAAAGAAAGAAAGAAATCAGAGTGATGTCTTTATCTAATAGTGTTTCTGTACACTCTCTGCATAGTTTTTACTTCCATGGGTTTTTCCTTTTGCCAGGAACAAACATATATCGAGAGAGAACAAACCGAAAAATAGGAAAAACAGCAAGAGTCTTTAGGGGATTTCGGTGTCAGGCTGGGTGTCAGCTTAGCAACTGTAATCCTTTTTGCGAACCGGTGTAATTTCATTCTCTGTTTTCCTTCCCTCCCCCTGCCTCAGAGAAGTATTCTATACCAGGATAGAATATGGAAAGGATTGGATCTATTATTTGTTGGCTGGGTAGCTTGAGTGTACAAATCAAAGTCACCAGGAGTCTGGGAGTGATCTTTCCCTCCATTTTAACATTACTCATGTCCTTCTCACCTACCTTGGCATAGCAGCAGGTGATGAGCACCAAGGGCAAGAGGTATCCGACCAGCAGGATGGTGATCTTGTACATCTGCCTGGCCGTTGAACCATCTGCCCAGTGCTCCCAGCAGAAGGAGCTGTTGGGTGCTTGCTGATGACCACTCATGAGGGCCTGGTGCTGGGCTACAGGGATGGCAACGAGTAGAGATAGCAGCCAAATGACACCCATGCCAAGGGCAGCGTTGCGCTTGCTGCGGATGCAGGCTGAATGCTTGGCATGGACCACAGCAATGTATCTGTCCACAGACATAGCCACCAGAGTAAAGATGCTGACCAGCATCGTTGCCATGGCCAAGTAGTGAACCCACTTGCAAAAGAAGGCACCGAAGATCCACTCTGGCAGGGAGTAGATGGTGGCCTGGAAGGGGACACAGAAGACCAGAAAGGAGAAGTCTGCAATGCTCAAGTTCAGGATGAAGATGTTGGTAGCACTGCGCGATGGGCGTCCCCCAGGCCGGAGACGCCCCAGAACAACCAACACCAACGTGTTTCCCACTATTCCCAGGAGGAAAATCAACCCAAAAAGCACTGGTACAATCACCACCTCTGGGCCACCCCTGGTTGCTCCTGACCAGCATGTTGGGGCCCGTGTTTGGTTAGTCTCAAGGCTGCACTTGCTGGTGTTGGCTCCAAGGGAAAGCACAAAGTTGTCTTCCTGCTCCTCCATGGAGCCAGGCTGCTTGGAAGGCAGGGAGCAGTCACTGTAGCCCTGACTGCTATCGGCGAGGTCTATGTTTGTTAGTGGTGGCCAGAGGCTGAATGTTTGGGTTTTCTGATGCTTTGCGTCTTTCCTTTGGGGAGCAATTTTCTTCAGATGAATCTTCCAAGCTTTCTCTGTCTCTGGTGCAAATTCTTCCAGGAACTGGTAAAAAAGGGGGTTGAGAAATTTTCTCATCCAAGGGGTAACTGCAGGTTTGGCAGTTGCTGCTATAGAAGCTCTCGTGGCAGAGGAAATGTCTGTCCCAGAAGCTGCCCTGGGAGCTTGGAGCAGAGGCAAAGCGGCTGCAGCTCAGCTTCCTCACGCCCCTCCTCTTCTGCTTCCCTCCCACACCAGTCCCTGGATCTGCTGCTGTCGTACCTGCTCTCCCAGCTCCGCTCGGAGCTGCGGCAGTGAGAACAAATGCTGTCTGTGACCTGAGCCCTTCAGAAAATAACCCCTGATCAGCTCTGTCCCCATACATTACTACTCACAAGGAGGGGAACAGCAGAGCAAAAGCAAGTTCTCATCCAAAGGGATGGGTCGAGTAGCAGCTGCTGAGCGATAGCATGTGCAGTTCTGTGAGGAGCAGCATTTTCCAATGGCTGTGCGAGGAGAAAAAAGGCTGAAATATGGGGGGGGGGTTATCAACAGTGCAGGATTTTTTTGTTTCGTAGTCTTCAACGTGCTCACATTGGAGCATAAAGCAATCTAGATAGTTGTGTGTTCAGCACAAAAAACTGGGAGAGCCTTAGATTCAGCAGCTGGGTCCTGCCACTTCTTGGATATCTGCCCAAATTCCTTAGTGCCTAAATATTCATGGATCATCTTGATCTAGCTGTAAAGGAGTTCCAGGTTCAGCCGAGTAGTGGCAAGAGCATCTGTACTGGAAAAGGAAAGGTTCAGTCTTGGTACCTGCGAGCAGCTGTAATATCACCTGCCAGGGAACAGAGTTATGGATTAAAAAACAAAAAAAGAAAACAAAACAAAAACAAACAAACAAACAAAAAAACCCAAAACAAACAAACAAAAAAAAAGGAAGTGTTTTATTAAGGACTAATGGCTTAGTTATTGGTTTTGATGCTTACTTAAAAAACAGTACGTATGTTTTAGAAGGCACTAAGTAACTTGGTTTTAATGGTATGTTTCCTCATATTTCTTAAGGGATTCTGTGAACTCTACAGGCATTAAGGAGGGAAACAAAGTTTAGGCAAACATTAACAGTACCTGCACATCATGATTTATGCATACAGCCAGCTTCTTGCATAGAAGAGCATACATCTCGATTTTCAGTGGTTACAAGTCTAGGCACTTAGAGTGGCCCACCACTGGCTCCTGTGGATGTAGGGGTTAGACTAGAGGGAGCCCCTTAATTTCTGAAACAAAGTTCAGTAATTGAGAATTCCCCTGCCTTGTGACTTGTCTCTAAGTTCTTGTTGAGAGAGGTGACAGTGCTGCCTTCCTTAGCCTGCTCTGATATACTAATCTGAAATCTGTTATGAAGCTAGACTCCTTATTTCTCCCCGTAGTTCTGAGGCTAGTTATGGGGTGAGGTGGGAAGTGGCCAGGGAGTGAAAGATGTCAAAGTTGCAGTGGAAAATATATCTACTCTTGTTGGGTGCCAGTGAGAAGATCACTGTGGCTGGACCAGCTGCCAGGATGCTACCTGCAGCTCTCATAGTCTTCTGCGGCCTGGCTGCCTCGCATGCTGCGGCACAGCACCTTGGACACCATTAAGTCTTCCAGTCTCCCAAATCTTCTGTCTGCTGGCATCTCTGCCCTCAGCTTGCAGACAGCTGCTTGCAATGCACGACTTTCAGGGACCCTGCAGACTCTGGGGTTGTGCTGCAGATTTGAGTGCCATCTATTGGCACCTCATCTCTTTCGTTTCTTTCAGACAACTGTGGTGGTCCTTGTCCTTTCTTTCCCTCAAACATACAGTCCCACCATTTAGTGATGAACTCTATCTGCTGTTGTTTTTCTCTCATGCTTGTGCACATCCACACCATTAAATCATGAAACTTAAATATGCTTGCTTTTCCTTTTGTGATAATACATGACCATTGTAAGATTACTTCTTGTAATAGTATTCCTATAACTTCATGTAATATTTTAGATAAGGCTATTGAAGGTGATCTCAATAGCTAATGCTGTATTTTAGATCTGCTTTGGGTTTGGTTTTTTTTCCATTTTCTTTCATGGGCAGTCATATCAGAAAGTATTATTTAAGCACCCATAGCAATTGCAGCAAATGAGAGTGTGTGTTTGTTTCTTTCAGTGGGTTTGGGCAAAATAATAAAAACTGCAGCATGAGTGGCTTCTAGTGTAGGGGATCTGAGACAATGCATGCAGGAGTTTCAGAACTGCATGCGTCACCTGCAGAACAAACACAGCTTTGCAGATCTAAAAGATTGCATGGCACACTAAGTGGAAAACAGGCAGAGGACAGCACAGTTCTAGCAGTGAGGAGGGACAGATCATAGGATTGTTTAGATTTGTAAAAAAAATTTGCAAAAATCTCCTAAATTCTTGTAGAAGGGACATTACTAGCTTTCTTCTCCATCTTCAGTATACTATTCAAATTTTTTTAAAAAGTAGACTGCTCAAGTTTTGGGTTTTTTTTTTTTTCGGATTTCAGTGACAGTGTTATAACTGGGGGAGTGCGAGAAAAGATTAATATTCTGAATGGAAAGTGGCAGTGACCTGCTGAATTAGACGTCCAGTAAACTAGGTGCAAAAACTCTGCTTGCTTTCACTAGGGAATGGAGATTCTGCAAATCTGACTTCAAATGGAAGCTGGCTGGTGTGGGAGTATTCCTGGCTGGTCTTACTTGGGAGGAAATAATTTCTAGTGGTAATTTACATGCTTTGCTGAAAACTTATCCTGAAACCATGCTTACCGCGGCGTTCAAAAGTTCCAAAAAAGGTAAAGTTTCCTTCTTCTGTTTCCCTCTTTCTGCCACTTCTCAACTGCTTTAAATGGTGTGTTTTTGACAGGGAGACATCCCCTGTCCCCAAGGATTCACAGCCCAAATGCAGTCAGAAAGGAACTGACCATGCCGAGACAAAGTACTTGCCATAAGACATATTCGTTAGTCCAACTAGGAGCAGAAGATCAAGTCACTTTACTGAGTGCAGGAGCACAAATAGCAAGTGAACCTGTAATGTCTGATTTGCTGGGAGCATCCACATTGTGTGTGGTACTTTAAAATTTGTGGTGTTTCACCTGAAAACAGAAACAATTAATGCCTGTGGATTGAGCTGCATGAAATATCTGAGCTCTACAAATTCTGCTGTTCTTTAGAAACTCTGTTGCTTCCTGGATGAAGACAACAAACATTTAAACATGAGTAAGAGGATGTAGTAAAGGAAACTGAATGTTCTCTGTAGGAGGAAAAAAAAGGTAGAAGTCTGACAGACATCACCTCAATCAAGACTAGAAGCCAGATGCTGTTGTCTTTGTCTGAGCTGATGTTGGGCTAAATGAGAGCATTGGACTCACATTGCTGCATCCCTGACTAAACAGGCATCAGAGGTGTCTTGTTGAGAGAGGACAGCACTGGACCTTTATGGATAAATTGTCAGTTCCACAGTAAGGAGAAGAGAGGGAGAATGTCAGCCTTAGGAACAAGGGTAGGGGGAAAAACCCCAAAACATTAGACGGTAGTATTTAAATGGTAACATTTTTAGCCTGTGTAGGTACAAACTAATTTGTCCATTTTCTGATTGCTAATGGATGCTTCAGCTCCTAATTACACTGAATATCACGTATGTTGCAAATCACTCTTATTGTTTTGATAGTCATGGTTCAGCTTTTTGATACCTATGCGTTAGCTCTCTAAGCCTTTTGACTTGTGAGTGGAAGGAGGGCACTCAAGCATAACAGCGAGCACAAACCTCGCTGTCACACTTCTGTCCCTCTCTGGAGAATGTGGCTTACATCTCAAATCCGGATCCATTTAAAGAAAAATAAACAGGCATCCAGCCCCAAAAGTCCATTTTGTGGCTTTGAGTTCGGCATCTGTCTTTGTGTACAGTGCTCTTCAGAAGGTTGACTTGGGCTGAAAAGCCCTTTAGGCTCAGTGACAAGCTACCTAGATGCAGCTGCTAGGAAATAAGCAATGGTAGGTCTGAAATCTCTGCATTTGGATTGTAACAACCCTCTCCAGTCATGATCCTGAGCTTGGTTATGCCTTGGTGAGGAAGGGGCGGTGTCCATTCCTCTTTAAATGTGACCCTAAGAGGAGCAGGAGGTCCTGCTGCCTGCTCTTCATCTATTGGCCCAAAAAATGGCAGCCCAGGTTCAATTCCTTTCCAACCCTGCATAATCCATTTCCTAAAGGAACTGAAACCTTCATCCCCTAGACACTAAGTTACTTGTCCACCAGGCCATAAGCCAAGCTGTACAGGGCAGTCTTGCTTGTGTAAGACCTATGATGAAGTGCTGCAGAGAGTACAAACATCACAGGGCCAGAAGAAAAATAATTGACTGTTCAAGCTAGGCACTTGGTGGAGGAAAGAAGGGGTTCTGAAGTGTGACTTCTCTGCTTCATGAATTTTAGGGTTAGAAAGTCAATGTAATAAATAAGTAAATACTTTCAACTTTTGTGAGCTGTAAGTTTGAGTCTCTTGGATGGAGGATTGGAATCTCACTCTGACCATGAAAATGTCAAACATTTTATGATACGAAAAGACGGAAACATCTTTTATGAGGAATCTGAAATTGTTAATGTGCTTTGTCAATATGTGAATTAAACTGGAACCTCAGGGGTGATAAAGAGCCATCCCCTCTCACTTGTGGATCTTGGAGGGCTGGACAGGAGTTTGGTAAGTAGCTGCCCACTTGGCATAAGCCTCTGTGCGTGTGCACAAGGGAGACCCTTCAAAGCACAGAAGGGGTTGGTTTAATCAAACAGCTGGCTGAAAGGGTACTCTGCTGCATATAGGTAACTAAAGTCACTATTACCAAAGATCAATCACTTGGTCTCTTTTGAAGAGTTTCAACTTGATCTGAAGAGTTTATTAGGCTGTAAAACTCTTCCCGATGAAAAGGATTTAGATTGAATGTAACTGAGAAGAGAGTCCTTTCATTTTAATTGATGACAGCTTCTAGCACAGCTGCTCTGAGCCCTGTGATGTTGCCATTGAGATGGTACAGTCAGGATTTAAAGCAGATAGAGGTTTATTGATTGATTCTTAATCTATTAGATTGGTTTGTACTACTTTTCTCTTTAATAAGACTTAAGCATTGAACTGTTTGAGTGGGCTATTGGCTGGCTCTGTGGTTCTGCTTTTGTTTGTATTGCTTAAGTGATGCCTGAGGTAAGAGTTCATGGAGTATACAGCCATGTAACAATGGCAAAACAAAGCATATTCTTAAATGTAAATATAGGCTAAATTCTGAAATTGTGATAAACCAAGCAAAAGCGTTCTGTGCTCTCCATCCCCAGCAAGGGCAGGAAGATCATAAGGGTATATCTACACAAATTTGCATCAAAAGTGCACATCTGAACTGAGACTGCTAATTGTCCCTGCTTCTTGTGGCTTGTACCACAGTCACTCTCCAAATTGGCTTCTATTGACCTGCACTACTTCCCAGCAAACACAGAACCTAAAAATCTGATAAGCTAAACTCTGGAAATGTTCTGATCTGGCAGAAGTTCATGTTGTATTTCACTCTAAAATTTGCATGGAGCTGATCCGCAGTTAATATTCTTCCCTCAAATGATTAGACCGTTAACTTGTTTCCACAGGTTAAATAATTTTGGATAAAATTCTAACTGATTTTTGACTGTTAATCAAAGAAATGGCTGATTTAGTAGAGGGTACTTTGAACTAAGAGATGTCCTTTTGGTTCCAAGTCCTTCAGTGCTATATCTATACTGCTCTCTGGAGTACACTCCTTTCCAGGAGTGTCAGTTCTTGCAAATTCCAGCTTTCTCTCATCCATTTTAATGGGTTGGGAGGGGGAGCTGATGTATACCATCAGTTTACTTTCACACAGATTCATGGAACAGTCTCAGTTTTTCAGAGAAACTATTTTCTTTTACTCAGTACCTGAGTGAAGGTATTGCTGAATTGTTTTCTATTCTTTATGTTGCAACATCTTCAGATTATTCACTAGAAATGACCTGTGGGTAGTTTATCTATTTTGCAGGTGTCTTAGCACATAAATTATGCTAAGGACTCAGTCTTCATTCCTGAGGGAATGCCATTAAAATAGGAAGTATTTCTAAAAATCTCTTAGGAGGCTTTACAGGAGTTTGAGGCCACGGGACTGAATATGTAGTCTGCATGCTGACTGCCCAACTTGCTTATATGCAATCATTGAGTGCAGGTAGTGTATTTCAGAAGAAAAAACAACTCATTTCCTGAATAATGTAGACTGTGTGAAAATATTTGCCTGTAGTGGTGAGGAGACAAATCCAATGTTACAGAACATTCCTGGATATATGAGAAAAAACTAAGGGAGTTATTCAGAAGCTTATGGAACAGATAGAATTAAAAAAACCCCTAAACAACTTCTAAAGAATTCCTACTTCAGTGTGTACATAATTTGGGGTCACCTGAACTATAGGCATATGTGGCTCACGTTCAAACAGTTGTCTTTAAAAGTGTGTCTGTAGAAAGCTTCAAGTCAGAGATTTGCCTTTCTCATCCTTGAAGACCTGTTTTTAATGACTTGTAAAGCCAGTCTCCAAAGTAGAAAATGATGTTGGTAATCAACAGATCACATTCAACCTGATGCAGATCAAGGGAGCAGAAACATTTTGTCCAACCCTCCTCTGAGCAGTCTACCATATAGTTACTGAAACAACTGATAATAATCTCTTTGTCAAGCTCTTTTATTTCTTGAGAAGTTGTTTCATGTTGTATGCTAAGATAAAGACTTTCTTTCTCAATGCCAGAACCTACTGTCTGCTAAAGAAGGAAACTTAAATATACATTCTGGTAAAAGGCTTAAGGCTCTCAATAACTCTTACACACTTCATATGCTCTGCTAAAATTGCTTATCTGCTATTTTTAAAGAAAATGTCTATTTTCTGTACAGTGGGCTGGGACTATTTTTTGAAAAAACAGAATGTCTTTTGCTCCCTGTCTTCTATGGCTTGAGTGTTCAGTGTTCAAAATGCTATTTTACAGTTTAACTTCATGCTGTGTTCAGCTTATTCTAATTTCACTTCTTCACTAGGAATAGGAACTAAGACACGTGAAACTTGCACTGATTTATGGAATAGGTTTTAGATTCAGTATGCAGTATATGCTTAGGTCAGGGAAGGTTGTAATATGCCTAAGCTGATCCAGTCTTGTGTGATTAGATACTCTGTAAAGTTCATGGAGCTTAGCTAAAAACACTCTCCATTTGTTTGTTATATACAAACAATCATGTACTTCAAAAACATAAGTGAATAACATAAATAACGTGCATCCTTCTTTCTACATTGCAGGAGCTTGGTAATTTGTCAAAATCCATTTTAACTTAACCTGTGCTTGAAATCTTTCAACTCCCACAGTGAAAGACCCAGTAATCCAAGATCTGATTCTTTGTTTTAACTTTCTTTGAGATTATCTACGTTAACTATGCATACATGACAGGGACTTTTGAGTACATTTTTCTGTGAATTCCAGTGAGAGTTTCTTCAAAGTGAGGTACAACTCAGCCCTACTGGCAGAAATATATCCAAGCTGAATAACTGACTAGGGAGACTGAAGTGGAACTGTTCAGCTATCTTTGATTGTTAGTCGTAAACCTTTTAGTGAAACCTTTTCCTTTTGGTAAAGAATCAGTAACAATACTTCCCAGTTACTTGAGGATATGCTCAAAATATTCACAGAGATCTCTTGCCATGCTGATGAATTAGTCTGCTAAGAAATGAAATTACTACTTCAGTGAAAGTTTTTCAGCTTTAGCTAGATACTTAGTCAACAGTCTAAGTCCCATCAGCTTTGCTCTTGAAGCAATGGCAACTTGAAAACTGTAAGAATTCAAAATTCAGACAGTGACTTTTCTCTGCGTAATAGGTATCATGGTTGCACATATGAATACAAGCAGCATTGTAGAGATCTTGGGCTCTTTTTATGTAAACTGAAGTGTGTGATGCCATTGACTTTTCTTTAGGCACTTTGGCAGCCACTTTTGAAGCAGTTAAGTAAATTAAGAACTGACTCTATCACAGGCATGATGAGGGAGGTGTGGTTAAAAACACAGCAGTTTAGATGCTCCTTAGTGTGGGGATAAATCCTTCACATGACATTTGCATGTCTTCCTTACTGGACAGGTAGATGCATGGCAGCTATTGCTGATTATAAATGCCCTAAATATTACTTTTGCCTTACCTAGAATTTATAATAAAAATAAAACAACTCCATCTGAACAGCCAAAAG
Source organism: Morus bassanus (assembly GCA_031468815.1). Classification (NCBI taxonomy): domain Eukaryota; kingdom Metazoa; phylum Chordata; class Aves; order Suliformes; family Sulidae; genus Morus; species Morus bassanus. Next base: position 26,353,001 of record CM062573.1, read on the forward strand.
CATTGTATCCACACTTTGTCTGCAGACTTTCTTCTGCAGTTTAATTTTTAATAAGGCAGGTAGATTTGTTTAACAGAGCTTGTTATTCATTTACGACCAACCGAGTAACAAATTATGATCTTGGCTCTAATAGAAATTCTATTGGAATAAAGCTACAGAAAGTAGCTTTGGGCATACAGTGTTGGCAGGTATATATAAAACTAGGACAAGATGATGCCAAAACCATAATAAATCGCAAAACAGGATGCTTGTTGATACTTGTTGCTTATTCTGTAGAAAATAAGGAACGTGTCCTGGCTTGTGTCATCAGATTCAAGACAACATATCTCTTCCTGTGTGCTCCTGTGGTTTTGTGCACAGCTCTTTTCTGAACTGAGTGTGGTCAAAGTGATGTTGAGTGATGTCTCACATTTTGGCCTTACACAGAAGAACAAGATGTCTTGATTTGGGTCCTCATATGTGATAGATTTGTAAACACATGTATGGCTCTATGCAAAGGGTAACCAAATCCCAATGCAGAGTCTGAGGAGACATACTTGTGTTGTGAAAGCTAGAAGCAGAACGTCACCCTAGAGAGGCACTGCTCCCCTTGTTAAATACCAGACTTGCTGGTGTTTAGATGAAGAAAGGTGAAAAGATATTACAATTTCACTGGAGTTTGTGAGCTTGGTCCATCCTGATTTGAAAAACAGATCATTCTGTGACAGCCTGAAAACACTTAGCTTCTCATGGCAATAAACTAGTTTAAGGATGGTTCACAAACCTTTTTTTCCTGTGTGTGTATCAAGTTTACCTAGCTGGCTGGGTAAGATCACTTGTCCGGTTCATCTCCTAATACTCTTTCTGTAACAAGATACGCTGTCAACTCTCCAGCTCTGGAGCATAACAAAATTCTGCAGTAGTTCTCCTGAGTAACTCTTGGTCTCTTGCTGTGCAAACAGCCCTTTTACTCAGTAACTCCAGACTCTTATCACAAAATGACACTTATTACAAAAGGAGAGATGTAAGTGTACGTGCTGTGCTTTAATATCATCTTAGCAAAAAGTTTCCATGGTGACTTTCCCTCATAGCTGCAAGGGAGCTCTCTTTCCAACAGAACCACAGCAATTTTCTATCGCCTTATTCAGATTACTGCCAAATTCCTCAGTTAAGGAAACCTGTTCTTAAGCATCACAATATGTCCTATAGATGATAAAGTACCTCAGGAACAACAGATCCTAAGCTGGCAAATTTTCTGGTCTAACAAAGACATCCCCATACAATGGTACTTTGAAGTCTCTTAACAAGAGTTCTGTAAAAAAAATTAATATTATGTGTAGGATCTCTTATTGGCCCATAGCTCTGGCTGTTCAAGCGCACATGCTTATGCTTCATGTCAGATTCTGAGGTAGCTAACTTAAAATACTTGTAGCAAATTTTAGATTTTTTTAGATTTGAGTTAATTTCTCTGAAAGCCTTTGACAGACTTTGAATGAGCAATTTCACTTAGTCCCAGTTTGTTCAGTGTGGTCTGGACAAGAGGCACAACTAGTCAACTTACTTCCATGCTGCATTTAGGTTCAAAATACTTCTGAGGTAAGAAAATAACCTCTACTTGTGTGTGTGCCCAGTACAGTTGGTTGCAGATACATAGCAAAGAAAAGTCATTGCATAAGCCTTTAGGAATTGCTAATGAAGTGACAAACACACATTGATTATTTAGAAACTTGGTTTAAGAATATGAATGCATTTCAGTGTAAATACAGTAGAAATCTACCATATAATGGATGTCTGTTGTATTTGTAGCTATGTTGTGGTACAGTGAGGTGTAACAGTCAATGTTAGACCTTCTGTAGCCCTACTCCTATTTAGCTAGCTGTTCTTCTCCTTTGTCCTGTAACTTGCACTTAGGCGTGTGACTTGGTAGATATATTACTACTGTAGAATCCAAAGGTCTTGTTTTGGACTTCAAAAGCATAGATTAGTAATAATTCCTGGGCCATTGCAGAGGCTTGAAACAGGCTCTGTGCAGGAGAGGAAGAAGTAAAACATATCTGCTTTCACTATCTGTCAGGGCTGAAAACCAGTCATGAAATTCAGAATATTGGTAAGGAGTCATCTCCTGAAAATGAAAGAAATTGGCTTATTACTTTTTGTCTATATCCCTTGCTGATATTTTTCTCTCATTATCTCTGAGTCTTGTCAGGAAAGACACGTGAGACCTCTCTAATGGCTGTCAAAAGTTTGAGCTCTTTCTGGTAAATCCTTAGCTTCAGAGACCCCAAGTCATGTGAGGGCAATTCTTGTTTTTCCAATGCAGGTGTATAACCAAAGACTGGGAGACAGTCTAGGGGAAGGAGACAGGCCAGGAGGGCTGATGTCTGAGTTTATGCATTCTTGCTGTCTACCAGAAACGCAAGCTGGAACTGATCTGAAGTGCTTTGTCATGGGTGGGAATCCCTTCATCCCAAAAAGTGTGGGAAAGTGGATGTGGATTCACTTAATGAGAACTTTCCTCCAAATAATTTGTTCTAGTCTTTGTGTATTTGTGTGTATAAATGCAAAAACTATTGTTTTGTTGGGAATATTAATTTCAGGACTGACAATTGAAATTGGAAATATTTTTAGAAAACCTTGGCTGCCTCAATATATTTTGTTAAACTGAAAAAAAAAAAAAAACAAATCCCAAGTTTCTTGATTTACTGTCCTGCTCACCAGCATATTACAGAATACCTGACTTGGCTTTCTCCATGGAATTGCGTTTTACATTGACATTAAAAAAAAAAGGGGTATGTGTGTGCTTAAGTATTAAATAGGGGACAGAACACTGAAATTAAAATTAGGAGAACCTAGAATTTTCCAATATCCTAGAGCATGCTGACAAGCTTGCACTTAAAGGTTGTTGGGAGCTTCTCCTCATGATGATTTTCTGGTGGAAATGCCTGTTTCCCAAAACTGAAAAATTTTGCTGAAAATAGCTGGCCAGCTGCTTGGGACAAAAGCGGGGAGAGAAGGGCAATATCTTCAGCTCTAACTTAAAACAGAATTTCTCAGGAACTAAATATAATTATTCTTGTTAACAAAATGTTGTAATCTACAAATAATACCATGAATAACTTCAATGATGTTTATGCAGAAATATCTTTGGGATTTTGTTACATCTTGAGAACACAATTTATAATAATAATGATTTAGCAGAATAAGTAGCAAACAATAAGAACTCTAAAGCAAAGATATGTAGGAAAAAAGTTTAAAGTCAGTGGGAGACAGAATACTTGAAACTTTTCTCATACTCTTCTGATTTATTTTTTTTTAACACAGTAGAACGTACCATCTTCTCTGCCACCATAATCTGGCTGTTGTTATGTGATAATAGATTGGAAGCATTCTGTGGAGACAGTCTTAAGCACCAGTGAACACTGTAACCTGAAGGTCACACCTAGTAACTTTCTTGCTACTGATAGCACAGTGCGAGTGACTTCAGTGGATGATACGCTCCTGTCCTTCCTGAGCTGTACGATCTTCCATTTCCCCACAACAATCCTGAGATTAAACACAACTAAAAAAAATATCAGTAAAAATGCACATATTACATGGGCCAAGGCACAGAAATGTAATTTGCAATGCTGCGTTCATGAATGTTGGTCAGTTTACGTCAAAGAAAGATTTAGGCTAGGTCTATACTTAAACTTATACCAGCAGAGCTGTCAGCTGTGAGTGCAGGGGTAAAACATCTCCAAAACCAGTGTTGCTGCTATATTCTGGGGCATGAGCTCCAGTGAAGGAAAGAAAGGAAGGAATAAGGAGGACTCAGGCCTGGGTCAAAGACTACCTGGACATCATCTGCAGATCACAGACAATGATGATGACTTTTAGGCATCCCCAGAAAACTCAAAGCAAAATCTTTGAAACTCAAAGGAAAAAACCCAACCTGTTATTAGGTGGCAGAAATGAAGCTGACTAAGTAGACTTGCTCTGAATTGGGTTTTCTGATTGATACCAAAAGGTTTGGATATTCCCAGAAACCTGTGCTGAGCAGGAAAGAAGGCATTCAGTGGAGCTTGCTGCCCTGCATGGCTGTGGGTGCCTAATGTCACAAGGGCAGCTGCTATTTTAAATATGTATGAATGGCTTTGGTCTTGCTGAAAAATTGGAGTGGAAAGTGGCAGAAACAGAGCTTTGGGAATTCTGCTTTTAAACAGGAAAGAGTGCTTCTATAGGAATAATTCCAGAGTGGGAAAACAATTTTTCTACTTTTCTACTTTTTTTTTTAAACTGTTTCTGAAAGCCTTTTTAGTTACAATTCCTGAACTGAGTACGCAACAAATTCTGCTGTCCACAAGGCTTTTGTGATCTCTTCTACTGTTTTTTTAAAAGATTTTTCTTTTTATTTTCATGTTATGGGGGGAAAAAAAACCCCAAAACCGAAAAAACCCACCTGTCTGAAGCAAGCCAGTTTGCATCCTGGTTCACAGAAATAGTCTATAGTCCTGACAATTAGCAATCTGTCACTAGATCATAGATTAGGTGTGATTTTAATTGGTAAGCTCTTGCCGCCTTGTGGCAAGAACTTTCACCTCTCTTGAATCAGAAGAATTAAACTGGATACCTAATACCTTTGTAGAACAAATATATAGCTAAACAAACAGAAAGCAGGGAGACCAGGTGCTTTGCTTGGTTTGCTTCACTATTTGGGCATTATCACTTGTAAATATTACTAGTATTTTAAAATCAGCATAATTTAAATGAATAGATAAGCTTATTGCAACTTTTTCTTTTTCTGCAGCTGCTTCCTCCATCTTTCTTTCCAACACACTACAGAAATTAATTCTGTGGAAGTAGAGTATTGAGCCAGGAGACTTTGGTATTTATATAAAAAGTTGTTGAAAAGAGTCATTGATGGATGTCAGTGTAGTATTCATTTGTGTTCATTCTACAAGGCATCTGCTTTCATTATGGCACTATTTGCTTTCAACTGTAGGAAACATTCAGCTATAGCTTCCTTCCTAGTGACTACAAAGCTTTTGTGACATCTTGATGTGCTTCATGAAGCCTTTTCTCTGTTCAGAACATGGGAAAATAAAACCAGCATCTGTGAAGAGAAATATTCATCTTTGCATTCCTTCTTGTTTCTTTTGCATTTGGTGATAGGTGTCAACTGATGTGGTTCTGTATGTACATATCCTAAGAGTATATGGCATCATCTGACCTGTTTTCACGGATGCTGGTCAAACTAGGGTTGTAAAACTGTGGTGACTTCAGCCACCCACAAGACAGAGTAACACAGGAAAAAATGGTTTTTACCGACTTGGTTTGTAACCTCTTTGATTTCCTAAGCTTAGATTAATATTTCTCGCAAGGTCTTATCTGAGAAATATGTTGCAGCCATGCTGATTTAAACAGATTAAAACAAACAACGAACCTCCCATCACCACCCCCTCCAAGTGTGAACTCACTCAATTTCAGGACCTGAAACTAATACTGAGATCAGTAGAAGAAACAGGTGGAATTTAATTTGCAATAGTTAAGACTGCCTGTATTGCTATTTTTATGCAAACAGAAATCTTGATACATGGGATTTCCTCTTCCTAACATGTTTTAACAGTTTCTGATTAAAACACTGATGCCTGCACTCAAGAAATGCCAAACTGACAGTCTTGGAGACTGCAAAATTTACATGGATGTAAGATGCCAAGTTCAGATACTTGATAAGCAGCATTTATACTATGTTAACATGGCTTGTCCCTAAGCCATTTCACTGTATGTGGTTTTAAAGCTGATTGCCACACAAAACTATATCCATGACAAATGCTGGAGTGCTATTATGTAGGGTAGATGATACCACAAGCTGGTAAAGTACAAGGATTTTATGGAGAAACCAAATTGCAATTAAAACTGGCTACCACAGTAGGCATCTGCGTTTGCCAAGCCCTACTTTCTCAGCTGGAGTAATCTACAGTTTAGTCTGTGCTGGTTGTAAAAACACTAGCACTTTGGACATGTAAGTATTGAAATTGGTGAAGCTGCTCTGTGGCTGGAAAAAGCCTTCCTACTGTGAAAAATAGTTCCTACACATAATGTTATCCCTCTGTGTCCTGACAGCAGCTGGTATGGTTCTAAGTGCTGCAGTTATTTTATAGCTTCTCAGCTTGCTCCAAAATATGTCTGAGGTGAATATAACGTGATATAAACATAGGGAGAGCTATTATCAGGGAGAGACAGCTGTGTAACAACATTCTGGGCAATAAAGATAGCTCTCAGCATATTTATTAAGAGAACAGTCCTGCCAGATGGACTCTGCAGGAAGGACATACATCACAAATGCCACATTATAAGAATTATTATGCACACATAGCTGCTAAGGCTCATCCAGGGCTATTGGAATAGAAACCTGACTGTGAGCTAAAGGAAGAATTTGGCTTTTAGCAGCTTTTAAAAACCAGTTATAGTCTGAATCTGCAAAGAGGTGAGCTGATAGAAGTCCAAGCAGGAAATTAGTGGCTCAGCAAAAAAATGTTCTTGAACAAGGAGTTGGTGAGCTTAGTTTTCCTGGAGGCATGTGGAAATGTAGAATGTTAGGTAGAAATCAGATCAGAGATTAAATTTGATTTTGCAAGGAGAGAAGATTGAAAAAATAGGAAAAATAAATTGCACATGATGATAGTTATGTGATATTACTTACTTTGGAAGAAGGGGATGAGAATTGGAAAAGTTGAAAATTAACAAGGCAACATGAGCTAGAACTAGACCACAAGTGGGAAAATTAATCTGAGCCATTATTTGCTGCTTTAAATTAAATTTGGTAGATAGTTTCCTGTCATAGGCATAAAAATAGACCTGGCCTGGATCAAGCTTCAGATTAGGTAGATGATATTTTCTAAAGAAAATATTTGTCTTTTCTCTGGATACTAAATTTGTGGCATTTAGGGTTCTTTAGTCCACTTGAGTTGATGGTAAATGTTTATAAGTGAAGTTCACCAAATTAGCAATGTGCAGCAGAATTCCAAGTGACGTGGGTGTTTCTGTTTAAGTTTTCTTTATGACTTGGAACTAGAGGATTGATGATAAATGTATATTCCAGTCAAGACATGATTTGCACAACAGCTCTGTGGGAGTTTTGATTCTGAGAGTTGGTTATTTCTCTGCAATGGAATCGTAAACAGAAGCATGATGCTCTTCTGGTTTTCTGTACAAAGTATGAAGTAAAATAAAAATAATGATAAGCAAACTTTACTTCTTGTGAAACTGCAGTATCATGTTTTTGCATGTATTTCTTTGTTTCCAAACTGTCAGCTCTCACAAAGGGAATGAAAAGTCCCAGTAGGTTCAGAGACATAAGTATCTTTGAAAAGGTCACCTGTAACTTGAGAGAATTTTGACCTTTACAAATATCACACAATGGCACTGTAAGTCCTGTTTAAAATTTGGCAGGTATAGTAACAAGGGGTAGATAGTTATTGGCTTAGCTATAGTCAATGTGGCAAAATGAGGTCAGCAGTAAGGTGCATACCTGTACCTGTGTTTACTGTAAGTTCAAATCTAAGAGAGTCTTCTCAGAGCAGGTCAGCAAGAGGATGAGAGGCAACTATCACAGACTGGAACAAGCGGGATTCCAGTTGAATATTATCTTTTTTTTTAAAAAAAAAGAAAAAAATCACAATGTGAATAAGCAAGCACTGGAACAGTGTCCTGGGAAGGATACATAATCTTCTTCCTTGAAGACATCAACCTGATCTAACTTTGAAGTTACCTTAGCTGGGATCAGGTGGCTGGACTAGATGACATCTCACCAGAAATCCTTTCCAACCTAAATTACTCTGTGATGAGGGGCACCTATTTCTAAAACAATATAAACAGCAGTGTTAAACACATCATCTGTTAGTGAGCAGATGCATGATGGACCGCACAAACAGCCTGCCACAAGAGGGAGGAAATGACGGATCTTGAAAACACATTTTGACCACAGCACAAGACTTCTGGGTTCCCGGGTGGGCGGTAGCTGAGCTGAAAGCTTTATCACAGACCTTATATCTCTGAAAAGGGTAATCTCCAAATGCATGTTGAGTGTGAAGCCTGCGACGTTTAAGCTAAAGAAATACAGGACGTTTCTTTGTTGCTGCTCTGGTGCTGGGAGGACCTGGTGCCAAGCTTTAGCTGTTGCATCCAACACAGTGGAATGTGGATTTTGACTCTGCTGCATTTTCCTAAGAAGGTAACCTGCTCCAAGGAGCCTTTAGATAAACAAGAAAAAGCTACAAATCTCGTGTCAGCTTCCACTTTTCAACTCTGCTCAGTCAGCATGGAAAAAAGCTGTGTGGGTTTTGTATTTTAAATGCTGTTTTAATAGGACTGCCTAATATACCATGTTCTTAAATTTGTGTAGTGCTTGCAATACTCTTTCAATTTTCAAGAACTGATTTCTGAATGATGATATACTTATGCTTCTTTTTTTAGCTAAACAATTTCAAAGGCAAATGTGTCTTACTCTCAAAATATAAAGAATGTTTTGCATGAAACATAGAAGGTACTTTTATACAGCAAATCTATTGGAAATTCTTGTAGCTACTAAGAACAGCAGTTTTGTACAAATGCATAGAATGGAGATTTGGTAATGTATAGATAAGTAAAATTTCTGTTAGCAGTTGAACCACTTGAAGAACATGTAAGTACACTTCCTGCTTAAAAATTTTACTGAAAATCACCATGGACTTCATATTGATAGAAAAATAGTAAATATTTGGACCAAAATTTACAAAGTGTAGCAGTTTTTATAGCAACAGAACAGCATTATTGCGTGAACAGGGCTTGGTACTTTCTCATTAAGCATTTTGAACTGACAAATTATGTGGATTTCTGGAATAGCAGTTACACTGTACTATGCCACAGAGTACATAATAAGCTATAAAATCTTAGTGTTCCCTTTAGAGTCATTTTGTCAGGATCTGACAGAGTTCTAGAGATACAGGTTGCAAATCTTATCTATATTTTGGTTTGAGGAATTTGAAAACAAAAAATGCCTGCAGAAACTGATTTGCATTTGTGATGCCAGCTTGCCAGCATGCTTGAACAATTTTTTAACCTTCCCTTTCTAACATTTTGCATGCTGAGCTGCCACAAACAATATGAACATTTTCTGTATTAGAGATACAAGGATTTTTTTCATTGTGTTAACAAAGTCTGCATTTGTGGTAAAAAGGTAAGTCTGTATTTGTGCTTTGACATTTGAGGGAAATCTCTATGGTTGCCATAAAGCAGAAAAGAAACAACTTCTGATGGCTCTCTGTCCTTTACAGTTCTGTGGAAGTGTTGTTTCACTCAAGTTTTTGGGTCTCACAATGCATGTATATTTCTGATGCATGTTTATGAAAGAAAAATTTCTTCTCTAAGACTGTACTCCCTTCTGAGTAAGGATTTTGGGGATGATTGTGTTTCCACTAATTGCTGTTCCTCAAATTCTTTCATTTGCATGCCATCACCAGAAGAAAACAAAGTGCTCTCTCTTAGATTGGAAAAATGTGGGCAGCACAAAAAAAAAAAAGTGCCCATGGTGTGTTTGAAAATGCTCTCTTTAACAGCTGTGAGGGAAAGACAGGTAAACTCCACTGTGGCACAAGTACTCAAATATGCTTTCTTGTGCTGAAGCAAAGTTTATTACCTCCTGTGAGAGCAGTGTTTCCACAGGCTGCATCCATTATTGTTAAACTTAGTTGTTAATGCTCAGTAATGCTCATCCTTGTGGCCTCCGTCTGTCTCTCTCACTATTTTGTAGCATTGTTTTTTGAAAGCAGTATCCAAACATTTCCAGAATATTAGAAATATTTTGGAACTGGGCAAAACCCTGCCAGAAAGAATGAGTCTGTCAGGAGTAGGGGCTGGAGGGGACATGGCTTGCTTTGACTGTGGCATGGAGAAGAGCACTTGTTAAACAAGGGCCAGGAGCATGGGGCAGGGGGCCCAAATGGGGCGACTGGGAGGGAGAGCATTCCTTTCATATAATCTGCTGTCTGTAGCTTTGAAACCTGTTGTGGTCCATACAGTAGGGGAACCCTGGAGCAGTTGTTTGCTCAAGTCCGTGCATGCTGAGTTCTAGTTTGCATTCCAGGAAAGCAGTATCACCAGATCTGAGAAAGAGGTGACTGCACATTGATGAAGAAGCCAGCTGACTCCTTGCATCAAACGCTCCTGGCCAGCCCTTCCACTGAGGTCAGCATTCTTAAGCTGGACACGGTTTTGCCTGACAATACATGGTCAGCTACAGTGCTATAGAAGTAGTTGGCAGGCTGTTCTGGTTTGTTCTGCCTTTAGGAAATTGTGCAATAAAGCTTATCTGTCCTGAAGTTAGAATTTCAGTAACAGGATTTCTGAGAAAATAGTCCTCATCATTAGTAATTAGATAAAAAAATGCATAGCATTAGCAGAGCCCCTGTATAATTCAAAATTACTGGATTCAACAATTTGAATTTGTCAGAAAGTCTTAAAACCTGTGGACAGGAAAAAACAACAGTGAAGTAAAGGATGACAACCTAATAGGAAAGAATTTCAGTAGCTGTCCTTTTCTTTAAGGGAAGTTATAAGAAACCTTTCTGGAGTTAAATCATCATTTTTATCTGTACTAATATTATCTGTTGTGGAATTGTTTTAAAGGAGAAAGCAATGAATCTCCTACACTTCAGTGTCAAGGAAGTCTTACCAACTGAGGTTATATTGCATCTGAAAAACTTGCAGTCTACGTGCATGGTGGATAGCATGTATAATATCCAAGGATCCACTTAACTTCAAGGCTGAAAGCTAAGAGTGACTTTATATATGGAAGAAGTGTAATTGTCCCTAGTGGGTTCCTCTTTCCCAGGAAGTTTGGGACAAGCTGTGATGGTTGTTCCTTTCTCTTCCCTAGAGATCCTGAAATGCATTCCAACCCCTACTGTATTTATTCCCTTTTATCCCATTTTAAGCAATAAGTTTAACAGCACCATATTTTCTCACTGCTTGGTGGCATTTCATTGCATCCTTTGCACAGGCAGGGAAGGAATAGCAGGTTGGAAATCATAAATTTTAATACCTTTATCAGCACAGCACTAAGGAGGTTTCTAAGCAAGGGAACAGGTAAACCTGACATGATTCAGGGCTGGTGACAGCGAAAGGAATTTCAAGCAAAAACTGAGAAAGATCTGAAAGGCTGTCTTCATGACAAGGTGAATTTCAAAGGGATTGCTATCTTTTCTTAAAAACATACTTCATAGTATGATACATGTGTTCCACTCCTAGAAGTATGTTTAATATTTATGTATTGCTAATTATGTTTAATTATTGCTTAGGGAATAGGGAGAATCCATGCTTTTGCCACCAATCAGCAAGAAAGTTTTTATATAGGGTCCTGGTCACCTTGTGTTGTCTCTGCTGTTGCAACTAAGCTGCTGCCGTGTCCTGAGGTAGTTAATTCAGAGCTATGCCAGAATTATCTGCATGAGCTCTCAGGGTAACCGGACTGTGGGGGGGATGAACCTTCTTCATTTTTTCAGGATATGTCACTATCTGGAGCTGTGAGCTCTGTTTTATTGCACTTTATATATATGTGATTGGGCACAATAATTCAACAAATTTGAGTCTCAATGTAATGGCTGTCATGGAGGTTTTTAGTAAAGTGTAAGATGGAGGATAAGGACTTCAAATGGGATGAAAGGAATGCCATTCCTAACTGAGATTTGCTATACTTAAATAGCAGCTGTTTACTGAACCTTCTGCACTGACGTCTGGCCTCCCTGCTGGAAAGAAGAGGGGCCAGGCAGCTTGCCCATACTTCCGAAGATGGTAAATGACAGAAGCATGCAGAAAACCTTTCCTTTCTTACTGTGAAACTTTCCATTAAAATGTATCTCTTTTAAAAGAGCCAACCCCCCTTGTTGCATCCTTATATGGCAGATACGGCCATCCTGCTTCATTATTGCTCTGTCTTCCCTGACATAGGAACACTCAGCGCAATGTGCATTTTGTCAGCATTCATGTTTTATTGATAGTAACTTCCTAGCTGCTCATGAAGAGCTTGGAGCATGTAAACCAATGGTAGAAGCTAACTAGTGTGAAGTAGTAAAGCTTTATTTCTGTAGCGTGTGTCTGCAAAGACTCACTCTGTGCCTGTTGCAACTCTCCAGGGACTGGCATTGTTTATTTTGGGCTGGTGGCTGATGGCTTTTCTAAGCTCGATGCCCCAAAAATGCTGTGCTTATCCTGTGTGCAGAGGTATGGTGGGGATGAAAAGCAGTTATGCTTTTAATGAGAAATACAAAGGTAGATATGGAAAGAGACATTTTGGCTTTGAAGTGTAATGTGGAAGAAGAAATAAAGCTACATTTTGCACCTCCCTCCTTATCCCTTCTGCACCATGTGTGTCTGTGTGTTGCAAGCCTGAGATATTTTGTGTAGCTGGAGTGGAGTTGAAAGTAAGAAGAAAGTGTTCTCTTTGTGCTCAATGTCCCTTGTAGTGTTATACGTATTTCTTTGGGACAGACTTTTGGTCTGTGGGAAACTCAGCTGCGGTGCCTAACTTGGAACTGAAGAAATGTATTTCTGTTCCTGCAGCAGCATCATGAGACTGCCTCTGGGTTTGTCCCATGGGGACTAATAGTGCACTTTGCTTTGAGTACCCCAGGGCTGGGAGAGATGAGCTTGGCAAGAGAAGTAGCAGGCTGCTGGGCCTGCTAAGTTTACTTTATATTCCCACTGCATAGTACATTCCAATTTGCTGCATGAGGTTAGCAAACTGTTGCAGTTTTAAATGTGTATACAATTCCAGTAGGATTCTGTTTATCTTTTCTTTTTGGAATGTACCCTCTTGAATAAGTGGATTTTACTGAAAACAAGTAGGAGAAGGAAATCAAACACCACGTCATAGTAGCACAACATATTTACATTTTATCAGGCAAATAAGTCAGTTAACTTTTCCTTTGATTTACACTCTGTATATTGCAGGAGACAGAAAAATGGTTTAATATACAGGCTGGAAATACAAGAGTCTTAATAATATGATTTTCACTGTGCTGCTTTTCAGTACCCTGGTTACAGGCCTACTCTTATTTTGGCTTTGATTTTTATAATCAAAATGTTCTAGTAAGGGGATGAAAGAACTGTGTTTATAACAGGATGCCATCGATAGGTAATCTGCTTAGCATTACTTGCATTTGCTTCCAGCACCACTGTCATCTATGGATCTCCCTTGAGATAACTGTGACTTTATTGATGAATATGTGGCTTTATATCAGGAAACCATTTCTTGGGTTTATGTCCACCTCCTGTTGCTTTAGAAAATTTGCTTCAAGTCAAGAGAAGGAAAGCATCCAGGCAAGGTGAATTGCCTTGTAATTTTATCATATCTTGGATATTTGCTATTTGTTTTTACCTCTGCAGACAAGAAATACATAAAAACAACTTCTTTATTAGTAAAAACAAAAATTTGTGCTGCCAGAAGAAAGTTTATAAGTGTAAAGTTTACTGACTCATAGTGGAAAACAATGAAAAGTCAATATTATTTTTCTTTTTTTTGCTGTCTTTTGGAAAAATATAAACATTGGCTATGCAATATTAGAATTCTAGTCAAACTCCTTTGATTTGAAAGAATTCACAGGGTACAGGCATATAATTAGGATGTCACTCCAATGAATGAAGGAGGTGACTGCTCCTCAGGTTTATAGGTAATGCTGCCAGTAACTCTGAATGTGGGGGAGAAACGAACCCCAACATTTTCCTTGCAAAGGTATTTTCACCTCCTAGCAGATCTTATATTTACTTATACAGAACAGGAGGTATTTCTAATCTGTTCATAAAAATGCTTTTTGACTGACACCTGAAAGGCTGTTGTCCAAGTGTTTGAGTATTATATTTAAAAAAAGAGCAGGGGGTGCTTGGATTACTCTTGAAGTTGATGTCATACCACTTCCTCATGGAAATAAAGTGACCTTTTCAAGTTTGGCACATATTGTCCATGCTAAGGTATGGAAAAGAGTTGGATTTCAATAGCTTTCCTCTGAAAATACTCTGACGTGCTGTGTGTTTTAACAATACAGTTTACTCAGAAGCAGCTGATTTTTTGAACTTCTCAAAAACAGTTTCAGTGTTCATTTCAGTGTGAGTTTTCCCAAATAACAAGAACAAACCAGTTAATGTAATGAGAAAACTATCTTGTTATGCTGTTTTGGGAGCTGCTTTCAGGCTCACCCTGCCAGCTCTGACTGAGGAGTTGGTTCCCTTCAGCAGTCAGCTGGTGGCAGCAGCAGAGTTTAAGGAGTGGTTATATGTGCAAAAACACAATAGCCAGAGACCTTAAAATCTTCTGGAGAAGGTAGCTGTTTTACAGTTTCTGCCGCTACCTTCCCTTCTGCTTATTAGTCTCTTTCTTTCTTTTCTCTTGCAGAATTCACCCCAGCCTTAAGGAAAGGCATTTCGGCTCTGCCTACACTATTAAGGCTACAACCTCCACTAACTGGAAATTTTGCTGTTTCTTTGTCATCAGCAAATAATTGTAGTATCTCTTTGCTTTACCAAACTGGAAAATGGAAGTGAAGAGCAATACAACAAAGTTGTTGCTGTGGCTGTTGATGTTCTTCTCTGATACTGTGCCATTCAGCTATGAGAACCCAGTGAAAGAGCGAGCTATCAAGCTGATGCAAGATACACGTTTAATCGATGGGTATATAAAATATGTTCAACTAAACCCTCTTTGTGAATCTTGACAAGTGAGGAGGAAATGCTAAAGTGCGTTTGGATCAGTAGAGACGTAGGCTGTTACTAGCTCATAGCAGTTAGTCACTGTTGCAGTGCTTTACCTGGAAAAAAATTTGGTTCAGAGGGTACTTACTATAGGATCACGTTATTCTAAACGCATTTGTGATTTTCTGGTCAGGTTTTGCCACTTAATTATTGTTTCGCTTTACATAATATCCTTGTCTCCTTCCCATAATTTAATGGCATCTTTCATTAGCAGTGACTTCTGTGCATAGCTAGAAAGCAGGCATCATACCTTGAAAGGGTACCCTTACAACTTGAAGGAATGATGTCTGTGGTGAGTCTATTTTGACCTGGGAATGCAAACACCGATTATTCTAGCACAGGCAGCACTGAATATTCTACCACAAGTACTTGCTTCTAAGGAGTATGGTGGCTGATTTCAGTTCTTCCATTCCTTCAGAAACGATAGGGAGAAAAATAGATACAGAAAAACAACAGCTATTGAAATGGGAGAAGCAAAAAAAAGTTTCTTGCTGTCCTAACTAAGAAATAAAGCTTGTTTGCAAAAGAAGGGAGACTTTTAAGCATGTGTTACTGCAAGGATTATTGGCAATTATTGGTCTAAGGGACTATGAACAGTGGAAGAAATTACGTTTGGGTTAGAACGGGAACAACTTATTTCTATCACAAGCCCTTTTTGTTTTCAATTCTAGCCACAACGACTTGGTACTACGGCTGAGAATGTTGTACCAAAATAGACTCAGTGGAGTCAACTTAAGAGAACTCAACAAGACCCACACAAACCTTGCAAAACTTCAGGCTGGTTATGTGGGAGCTCAGGTATGTACTGCCATGGTTGTGAGTCTGAGAACGTATTTTTACATTCGCCTCCTTCCCAATCACAAAAGTATTCCTGGCCTTGGTTTTGGCTCTTTCTGTTGAAAAAGAAAAAAACAATGAACCTGAAAAGCCATAGATGCTTTTCCATAAGGTTCGTGTTTCAAAAGTTTGTGTTTTATAATCCAAGTACCCTTAACCAAAACAGTGGCATTTGTTTCATGATAAATAAATTAGTAAACTTGCATCCACTTTCCTGCATGTACTGTGGAGTAGCTGAGTGTGTCAGGAGGCTTTAATCATGTCTGGAGTGGATGCTCTTGCCTTGCATCATAACTCTTCCTTTGGGGGAAAAAACTACAGTGGCAACTCCCTTGTAAACTGTAGGAAATTACTTTGGTTTGTGCTCATGAACTTCACTATTAGCAAATGAATGTTTCCAAGTTGAAACACAAGTTTTCTAGTTTACTTGTCAATGTCTCTTTCAGTTTTGGTCAGTGTATGTTCTTTGCAGCGCTCAGAACAAGGATGCTGTGCGTCTGACCTTAGAGCAAATTGATATTGTCAAGAGGATGTGTAACAGCTATGAAGAGCTTGAGTTTGTGACAAATTCCCAAGGTGATGCTCTTACTTGTAATGGAAATTTTTTAAATGGGATTGCAGGAGGTATGTGCAAAAGACAGAGAGCAGCAAGCAGGCAAGTTATCCTCATTTAAAGAGTAATTTTAAAGAGTTTAAAGAGTTCAGTTTTTCCACAGAACCACAATAACTGACTGTGCACAGTCCTGGCCCACTGCAGTCATGAGAAAATTTGCCATATAAACACGCACTAGTATAAGCTCCTGTTCTATAAAAATGTCAGTATTTATTGCTTGCAATTTACAATAATAATTGTTGCTCAGTAGAGCTGGCTTCTTATCTGTCATGAAATTACTTTGGAATTTTCTTCCTTTGGTATTCCCAGGTATCTCTGACAGTAGAAGGATCGCGTGTTTGATTGGAATAGAAGGCGGTCACTCCATTGACAGTAGTCTGGCAGCACTGAGGATGTATTATGACCTGGGTGTTCGTTACATGACTTTAACACATTCCTGCAATACACCTTGGTAACTAATGTGCATGTTTTTGTGTGACAGTCTAATGCAAAGCAGTGGCAGCTCCAAGATGGGGAAAATATGGATTCAGACACAGAGTTCGTGTGAAAGACTGAAACAAGTAAAGGATGATAGGGGATAAATTTTGGGATATTAAAGGGGATGATTTTGGGATAAATCACTTGCCATGTGTCAAGTGGGAGACTGAAGGATCTGTGATGTAGTGCTTGTTATGCTGACAATTTGGGAACTTTTAAACTTAACAACACAAAGACATTAAAATTGCTATCACCTTTGCTTTATTAGGAAAGTTACATAAGGCAAAACAGGCCAAGAAAAAAAAAAGTACTAAAAATGCATATAATGTGGATAAAAGAGGGTAAATGCTATGCAAGAACTCAGCAGTCAGCAGCCTTCAACGCTGTCCTCTCTGGCCAGCTCAAAAGTGCAGGTCCCATATGCAGCTACAGAGATGGGTACTTAACTCCTGTATCAGAATATTAGCGCCTACTCTTTGCTGGATTGATAAAATTCCTTCTCGTACTGACTCAGGGAAAGGGGAATTGTGTGTAGAGGGGGCTGAAAAGCAGGCTTTCTGGCTGACAGGTAACTGCAATTTCAGTGCATCTTTGTTCTCTGATGAAGGTTTCTTTAATCAGAAAATATCTGATAAGCATCTCTTTGCTTGTCTTGCATTGCTTCACACACATGTATCAGTCCTGAACCTGAAGGCATAACGCCCAGAAAAGAGATATGAATGTAAAAAGCACTGTGTGAACAAGATAGGTATTATGTAGCTCATTATCTCTACATTTGGCCATACGACATGGTAATGATTTTTATTGTGTAGCGCGAGAAGTTTCAGTTGCTGACATTGTAGTCACCAGAATAATATGATGCTTCTCCTCCTTCACTTCCCTTTTTAAGGTCTGAATCATCATCTAAAGGAAGGCACAACTTTTACCCTGGTGTTACTGGTCTGACTCCATTCGGCCAAGTAAGGATCCCTCTTGAATGCCAATCTAAGCAATCTCTCATACAACTAGCAACGTTTGTCTTTACCTTTTCAAAAGCAACTTCTCATTAAAAACTCATTACTGGAACTCCTTGATAGTTAGGAGTTGATGAGGATTCAGTCAAACCAGATTCCCTGTGATGTTCCTTAGGGTGAAAGATGTGCTAGATTTAATTATAACAATTGTTTTAATGTAGATCAGATGTATTAATTAATATGCGGAAGTAGTGGGATGTGAATAAGAGTTCAAATGACTTATTTTAGATTGACTAAGTTTTCTAAGTTTTGAACATGTGGTGCTGTGCTAGTTAATTGTGAGTGAATAAACTACTATTAAATTAATAGGTAAATAGAAACCTGTCCAGGCACAGCATGTTTATGACTAGCTGACAGCTGCAGAATTTATCTGTTCACATATATCAGCTAAACAGTTTCTTTTAAGGAAGCTTAATACTGACACTGTTGTCTGTAAATCTGTTTCAGGAAGTGGTAAAGGAGATGAATCGCCTGGGCATGATGATAGATTTATCTCATACTTCATATTCCACAGCAAAAGCTGCACTGATTATGTCAAAAGCACCAGTAATTTTCAGCCATTCCTCGGCATTTTCTATTTGTAATCACTCAAGAAATGTTCCTGATGATATCCTCCAGCAACTGGTGAGTGATACGGTTTTGGGGTTTGGTTTTTTGGGGGTTGTGTTTGTTTGCTTTTGTTGGCTTTGGTTTGGGTTTCTTTGTTTGCTTTTTGTGTATTTGGGGGGGTGGTTGCTTGTTTTATTTGTTTGTTTGTTTTTTGTTTTAATGGCAATGTTTGGCTAGTCTGAGGCAAACTTGTGTATTCAAGTCATGGTGTTTAGTTTTCACCTTCTCATCTCTGAATTGGATTTATAAGCAGATCCCTGAGTACCAAGTTACACATTTGCTTCTAAGACATATTCTTTAGGTCATGTTTTGTCTTTGGCTACAAAAATGAAGTGTTTGCAAATACTCTGAAATTCTTGTTGAGTTGGTTTGACGTAGTCACTGGACTTCTGCTGATTCAGGCTACATGAGAATATATAGTGAATCCAGGGTAAAGGACAGAGAGGCAAAGCCTTGTGTTGTCATCTGAGCTTTGACTTAAAGTGTTGTTACGCTCACCAATGGATGGATGTAGAAGGATCTATATGAGATGCCCGTGAGGTTTGCAGGGCACACAAGTGTCCACTCATCACCTGTCTCTTCATATCTTTCAGAAGAAGAACAAGGGAATTATCATGGTGACTTTCAGTGCAGATATACTGGCTTGCGGCAGAGAAGTTGTTAATGTTTCTACCCTTGCAGGTTTGAAGTTAATATACTGTAGTTTTTGTGGGTGGCTTCTATGAACTTCCTGATGTCTGCGTCATTTTTGAGATCATGTAAATTACACTGCTTGTTTATTAACTTCCACACCTTACCCCAGCTCTAGGTATTTTTGGAGCTAATATTCATTAAACAGTAACAAGAGGTACAAGGTGTATAGCTGGAGGACATGATGCTCCCAAATGGAGCCAAGAACCATTAATCTCAAAGTAGTTGCTACTTTCTGGAAAACATCTTAAACCTTTGTAATTAAGAGTGGAAAACAAAGGTATGTAAGGGGTAATGAAAAATTTGTTGGTATATGTGGGCTACTTCTTAGGAATTAATGTGCTGTGATGATAATTTCTTTTTCCTCATTTGCATCTCATCGGTGTAGCCGTTATTTTGAAGATTGCTGCCTGATGTGCTTAATAACAGATAACATCTTGTTAAGGATCAGAAAATATCCAGAATACGTCAACTGCATTATTAAATTTTAATCTGTATCATCAGGATGGCTTTTGACCTTTTTTTAAAAGGATTTGATTAAGAATCCATGATTAAGGAGAACAGTCGCCTAGCGCCAATATGTCTGAACTGTATTATTTCTTCTTGCTGCATGCTTAGATATTGGTTTTATTGATATTTTCTTTCAGATCATTTTGACCACATAAAGAAAATTGCAGGTTCAGAATCAATAGGAATTGGTGGTGACTACGATGGAGTGGAACGGTTAGTAAAACTGTACATGTGTTGACATCTGCTCCTTAAAAGATGAAGGTTTTCATTCCTTTTGGAGAAAAAGGAAGGCAGACTAAAAGAGTTGTAGCAAGTTGTTTTGTGATGAGTACTAAAACAAGTTTTATGAAAGAGGGGCACAATAATTCCTTTTTAGAACTGTATGAAGCAGTACTACAAATGTGGAAACGGATCCTAATGCTCTGTGAGCTCTGCAATTGTGTGTTCTAGGCAGTGACTTGCACACACAAAAACAGCGATAGAGGGCGCTTTCTTCCAGAAGCCAAAGATGAATGACAGAAAAGTTGCCTCAGCCTTTAGATGGTAAATGGGGTAGCCCAGGGAGATGCTGCAAAACTCTCTCCTCCACTGTTACTTTCTAGTGAGGAAAGCCCAAAGTGTTTTGGGGCTGTGAAACTACTCCTGCCTTTGAGGCTCAGGAATTGTTTGAGGCAAGCAGAGCATGGTGAACAGCCTACAACATAACCTCTCCTGCTCACTCCTGGGCTGGTGTTGTCACAGCACAGGAAATAAATGCAGATTGGGTGGCATTTGCTGGTGTAACCCTAAACTCTTTTTTGCTTTTTATCTTTCTGTTGAATCTTAATCTCGTCCTTTTTTTTTTTTTCCTGGGGGCTGACACACTTGGGTATGAAAGTCACAGTCAGACTCACACCTGTAAAGTCGGACCACAAAAACAGTGTGTCAGCTCCCATGAGAGTTAGCTAATCATAGCCCTGAAACTATAATCTCCAAAATAAAAACACAGTTTGCAACAAAAGGACACATTTTACTTCATGCATTTTCGCAAAGACCATCAGTTTAATTGTTGGTGGAAGTGTTAAGGTCCTAAATCCTGGTAGAAAGTAATGGCACAGATTTCTTGAGATATGCTTATCACCGGACTTCCACAGAAAAGAATAATAACAGAAAATATTACTTATCTTAAAATGAAGTCAGAGAGTCATGGAAATACAGTCTAAAACAGCTGTTTAATGCAGGTTTTGCAGCTTCTTACTTCTAATTGCTTTTTATTCTGTCAAGAATTAGCACAAGACAGGTCAATTTTGCTTATTGTAATTTCTTCAGTAGAGGGTTCTGAATAGCTTTCTTCTCACTACCTAAACTGCTGAATTCAAAACTATATTATTATTCTATTTTCTTTGGAAAAATGACTTTGTAAACAACAGAGTATATGAAATTTCCTGCAACTCCTTCGCTCATCATGTGTCTGCAGGTTCCCTTTTTGTTCTCAGTTACACCAACTCCCTCTGTGATGCGGCATGATGCAGCTGTTTCCTCTTACCCTAAAAGCCAGATATAAAGAGTGGATTAATGCATACATGAGTTTGCAGGTTTTTTTTTTTTATTTTGTTTTGTTTTAATATCCCCCATGCTGCTGTTCTGCCTATACACAAGTGCATCTTCATCCCAGAATACACAGTTTTGTTCTGCTAATGGGATCCTCTGTGCAGAAAAAGTCTTTCATTGTGTCCCAGTCCTGCTTCTGTATACACCAGTTGAATTCTTAATTTTTTTTTTAACTTCTCAGAGGAAGAACTGGGTCCAAAGTGAGCTCACTCCAAAACTGAATATGTGCAAAAGACTAATTAAAAATCTTTTTCTAAATTTTTTCAGTGATGTATGTTGAATGTTCTTGTGTGACTCTTGCCAACAGTTTCCCTAAGGGATTGGAAGATGTTTCTAAATACCCTTCTTTGATTGAGGAACTTCTAAGAAGAGGATGGAGTGAAACTGAACTGAAAGGGGTCTTGAGGGAGAACTTTCTCCGTGTCTTCAGGGAAGTGGAAAATGTAAGATTAAAAACTAAACTGAATCTTGATTCTTCCTAAGAGGGAGAGAGGAACTGTTGGCACCTTGCTGCTTTTTTTTTTTTCTTTTTGCTCAGTGAGAGAGCTATGAGGGAATGTAAGCACTTAATGCAATAATTCCAAATGCTGGGAAAGAAAACAAGATGGCAAGAGAGTGTTAGCAGAACAAAGGGAAGTGAGAGAGAGTGGACAGAGCTCTGTGGAACTTTTTTCTCTGTTGTAATCTGATAAGTACACATCACTGACTTCTAAATAGACTTGCTTCATGGTTTGGAGAAACTGCAGAGGTACCAGCGTCACAGTCTGGCTGTGTTCGCTGGTGCAGTAAGAATGACGACTCCTGCGAATCAGTTTAATTCTTGTCATGGGATTAGGCTGCTGTCCAAAGGGCTCCTGCCATGACCAGATCACTAACAAGCCATAAACATAACAACTAGATCACAATGAGCTTTAAGTGTAAATGGTAGGAGCTAATCCAGAAGGATGAGGGAGAAGGGAAGGAGAGAGAATGTATGAGAGTAAGGACCCCCTAAATTGTAACTTTTTCAAAGGCCTCTGTTGAAACTTGCAAACTGCTTGCCTCCTACTGTTTTTATTTATAGGGATAAGTAAGTAAGTATTATATACAAAGCCTTATAGACAACATATATTCACAGTGATCTTTTTAACAGTTGCCTTTTGGGGGTATGTTAGATGAACAGAAATCAGGGAATTTTGTACTGTTCCAGTTAACCTGCCAAAATACCTACCTAACGCTGAGTTGCACGTGTGGCAGACAGACATTATGAAGAGGTTGAAATTCATCACACCTAAATGATCTATGAGATTTAGTAATTTTTTTCCTTCTAAATTAGAGATGTTTGAAGCTCTGTCTTGAGACTGTGAGCTGACTTCAGGGAAGAAAGCTCATGAGTGAGTTTGCTTAAGGTTTTCCAGTTAATACATCCATATGTGGAAGGAGCCAAGACAAAAAACAGCCAGACCCATGACTTTTGCCTGTAATATATCTGTACTGAATTCTGGAGGTGTTTCATAGGAATGCAAACATCATGATAATGATGTTGATTTCCTCACATTCAGATGTGTTTTTGCAGTACAGTTTGAGTTGGTTCACTTGAAATAGCATTGAATCTGCTAGCAGCTGCATAAAACTTTTTGCTGTTGTGCCAGTCTGGCTTTCAGGGGCAACCTTTTGAATTTTTCTAGGTGCGGAACATTAATGGACTAACGGGTGTAGGTGAAAGTGAAATTCCGCAAGAAGTAGTACAAAATTCCTGTCGCCTAGATCTACGTAATCCTCTGCTTCAGACAGCCAGCTCCTTTGGATTTCCTTCTGTGGCAGGACCTTTTAGTCCAACACTTGTAATTCTATCATATTTAATACTGTATTATGAACCATAAGACCTACGGAGTCTAGAGAGAGATATATGGAGTAATCTGCAGTGCAACTACTTTTTTTTTTGGGAGGGTGTTAATGGAAAGCTATGCTAAATATTTTTATATAACTCCTATAAATTCATCTGCATACTTGAAAGTTAATGTAGATTTTAAATGTTGTAGCAAAAGCATTTGGAATTCGAAGTGATAAATTCTGTGTCATCTTGGCTAAATCAGGACCAACATTGTTAATGGAAAGTATTCACATCTAATGAATAGATTATCCAATATATGACACATGGTTTTGGTACCCATATTGTGGCACTTGGTATAAATCCTGAAGTCCAGAATCAGCAGTTCCATACAGGAACTAGAGAATATGATTAAGACATTTGTGCTGAGATGTTTTCAGATGTTACTTCTTGTTAAATCATACAACTTTCATCATCAGTCGATGGCTTAGTCAGAGAAGACAACCCTCCTGGTATAAGCAAAAGAGTGTTTTTTCCCTTTTTTTTTTTTTTTTTTTTTTTTTTTTTTAAGATGGCAAGATGGATGACATGGCTATTTAAATCAGATTTCATGCCTACCACTAGCTTTAGAGATCCACCCTGCAGTACTAAACTTTTATTTTTGAACCCTGACCAGGACAGTGGGCAACTGGAGAGTTACTGAAGGGTGGAGGTAGGTGTCTTGCATTCAGGTACAGACCAGGCAATGTTGTAGATACTTTTCTATAATTTGGAGACTGCTGTTTGCTGTGTGTTCATGAAGCTGGGAGCGACAATAAGCCAGGACAAAGCAGGAATTCTGGCTACTCAGAGGGTGAGATCTTGTTCTGATATTTTTATTGCAGTCTGAACAGTATAAAATGAGTATTTAAATAAAAAAATTGTTAGAATGTTCCACAGCTTTGTGGAAATCTTTTTCATGCTTAAACAATGATCCTTATCAATAACAAATTTTATTATGTTATTTTTATTCTAGCTGGCTAAAATCAGACCATTGTCAAAGGATTCATAGGCATGAGATTATAAAGGAATGTTTTTATTATAAATCTTCTGCTCTTTCAGCCTTTGGAACATGTTTTCAAACACCAAGGTACGTGAGGTTAGAAGCTACTGTTACACAGAAGAGCATATATTGCAATAGGCCTATTCTTGGTAGGCTAACGTGGCTCAAACCTGGAATTTTAATCAAATATCCTGAGATTCACGATGGAATTGTAAGATGGCAGTAGTGCATCTTTGTAGAGTCATTTCCCAGTGCTTGCTGGTAAATGCCTTCTCATGATACTTGCTGTTAATTGCAATTTTTATCTCATGACATGTGCTTTTATTTATTGATATTATATTTACAGAATTTAGCCGTAGTATAGAATAAAAGTCCTGTAATTGATCTAAGGACAGCATTTGTAAACACACAAAGTATTTAACAACTGAAAGACATGGCTAGACATGAACAGAATGGAAACAGCAAGTCAGTTGTTTTCTAGAGTCACTTGACACTGTTCCTGCCATCCATTTCTGCATTCCATGTACAAGTAAGGCGTCTGGAAGAAGACTGTTCTTTTAATGCTTCAAAATGAAGCTTCATTAATTCTCCTGATAAGGTGGTCTCCTTGATAAGTATATTCTGAATGTGCTACTGCCACTTACTGAATTCTTCACAAATCATGTTGAATAATCTAGTTGCATACAAGCCAAGCTTTTAAGAACAGTTCTCAGTAAATACTGATCCTGGTTATGCATCTACAATGGGCAGTTACTGCACTGACTCAGAAGTATTGCCTTCCCAATACTGCTTGAATAGCATTAGAACTTTTTTTTTTTAATAATAAAATGATGAATTCAATAGGCAAATATTTATTTCCCATCAGCATTTCTGCTAATAGCTTCATAAACCATTGGAAAACTGCCATCCATGGCCTCTTTTCACAGAATTAGTACTGTGATAGTAACTTCATTTCAGATTTGAAATGTAAGATGCTTCCTTATTCCTTCTAGCCTTTTTCCTTCTACTGTGTTGTCCCTTTTCTGCCCACTAATTTCTATTTTCTTTTTCCATACTACATCATGGGTTAAAAATATATTCCTTTTCTTAAAGATATGTATAATACTTTTATATGACTGATTCCACCATACTATAGATTTGTAGTTTATTTCCTTGTTTCATCTATAGTGTATTGCACTTATTTGTTTGACTGCTTTTTGCGATGAGTAATTTGTAATTTGTAACCTTGTGGCAAAACATATATATGAAATTTAAATAAAATATTGTTTAAAATTATGTGTAGATACTGGTGTAATCTCACAAAACAATGTAAATGTTCAGAATTCCAGGAAACCCTGAAAGAACCATGCAAGGGCCAGGGTATCATGAGGGCTCTGGGTCTGCTTTTCACAGGGAAGGTAGCCTCCCCCACGGCAGGGAGGAGAAAGTCGGGTAGGTTTAACCCTAGAGCATCCTGGATGTAGGCAGTCAGCCTCCTTATCACTCAGATACTGCCTAACCTGTAGAAAAGTCCTAGCAAGTGCTTATGGAAAGGGAACACTGATGACTCAGTCATTGCAGCGAGTCCATGATGACAGTGTTACCTGCAGCAAATCACTTGGTCAAGCAAGTCAAGTCATAGAGAACAAGGCTTATGGGGAATTAGAGAGGTTGCCTGCACCAAGGTTAGGAGAACCTCTACTTCACAGCATTTCTCACAGATGCGTGATAATCTAGAAGTCCCTTTTTCCATTACTAGTTACAATGTTAATTCAGAGTGCTTCAAATAAGTTGCTTGTGTGAAACCAACATCAGAGTATAAAATCATCAAGCAAGAAATGGAATCTTGTGCATCACACAATGATTATGCACATGGTATCTAGCTTTTCTAACAGATGCAGATAGTTTATTTTTCTTAAACGATCAAAATCACGCAGCTTGAAACATGGTAGAAAGACATCTCATTAGAATTCCATTTCAAAACTAAAATCATGTAATATATGGCTGTGACTGCTGTCAGAAAAACTATAGTGACCCTTCAGTCTGAGTGCTAGTGTTTCCATTCCTACTGACGGCAGCTTGTAGCAGTAGTCACAACACTGCATTTCCCACAGCTCAAGCATAAAATGATTGCACTCTGATTTTTGCCTCCCAATGGAGAGGATCATTCATCCTGAAATTGAATGCCTTTGCCCTGCACCAATTAATAAGAGCAATTTGCATTGGTAATTTGAAAGGCACACTAGCTCAACTGACAGATTCTATTATGGCTAGCGGTATCAGTGAAATATCAGATATAATTGAGATACTGACTTTGTAATAAGCTTTGTTGGCTGCCAAATGGAAGAATGCAAGTCATTATTTATCTCTTCTAAATAATAAGTTGTGCTAACATGAATTCTGAAAATAGTTATTACTATTTCTGTAAATATCAAAATTGATGTACTGTGAAGTACTTTAGGCTGATTTTCTAAATAAGACCCAAATTTCAAGGCATCTTTAAAAATCTGAGGCTCATGCTTTCACGTGTGATTACGAACAGCCAAAAACTACAGACATAATGTTGATGCAGACTATTGATTTGATTCTAAAAGGTTGACACCGGTGCCCTTCCCCCAGTACTATCCTTTTCCAGGCTAATGGGCTGTAGCATCCACAGAAATAAACAACTTCAATTCTCACTTGTCTCTTCTGGGTAAGTGGTGATGCTAGAAACCAAGCCTAGAAAGTCTACTGCTGGTCTAACATATACAGCTGATCTGTTATGTAAAATCTGAGTAGTTCAGTTCATGTATCTAACTTCTACTCGGTAGGTGACTTGTTTGGGCCATAGAAGGACTTTTCATGGTTTACATTGGATGTGGACTACTGAACTGTGCTGGTGCTTAACATGGGTATTCCTTCCTGCATATCATTGTGCTGCTCAAGCAATATGCCAGCATATTTCTATGTTTCAAGGTCAGTAAAGATCATGCATGAAGTCTAACCACCTATGTAAGTTTATTAACTTCTGTTTGATCTTAAGAATGAGGTTCAGTGGGCATCTGCACCATGGAATCAACTTTGAAAAGCTGGGTATCATTGCATCTCCATCACCTTCTGGAGTAAGGTGCAGTGCCATAGCAGTTTATGCCAGTGTCACCTTTGGTGGCTGCAGTCCTACCCTGTTTCTTGGCCGCATGTTGTCTCCCCTGTCCCTTGTGACAGCACTGGTGTTTGTGTAACTATACAATAAACTGTTTCAGGGCGCTGATATAGCTGAAGACTAACTGTTTTCCTCCCTCAAGTAATGGGCTTCCTGTTGATCACGTCAGTGATTGCGTTAACCATGTTCAGTGTTAGGGGAGGGGAGGATTAAAACAGCAGAGTGACACCACAGCAACTTGAATTTCTTCCATTTGCTATTGAAAGCAGCAGCTCCTCTGTTCACTCTTCTCTGGATTTATACATATGGAAATGATCAAATTGCTTCAAATTCTGAACATGTCTAAAGTACAAAAAATTAAATAACTACAAGATTCTAGCCATTAACAGTGGCTTTCATTTGCTCTTAAGATTTGTTAGATTTAACTCGCAGACCCAGAGCGGTATGTTAGTGGATCTGCTGAGCTGTTTCCAGGACAGACTGTGATGCTGGATAATCCTTCTTGGAGGGTTTTGGAAAGCTTGAGTCAGTGTTTCAAGAACTATTTTTTTTTTTAATCTGGTCTTGATTTTTGTCTTGATATCTTACCTACAAACCTTACATCTACATAGAACAACTTGAGATGGTGGTGGGTGTTTGGTGCTCCTATAATTTTCCTTTTTTTTTCTTTTGAAACCAGAGAAATAGAAACACTTTTACTAACCTTGATATTTATTTGTAAGTTCATTATGTAATTTCTGTCAGAGGAAAAACAAAATTTGTGGAAATGGGAAGCATTTTTGTCTCATTTCAGTATTTCACAGATGTCCAGGATCTTTGGTGATTGAGCTAGAACCTCTCAGCCACTTGGTCCAGTACTACCAGATAAGCTGTTCATAGCCTGTTTCACTTCCTGGCACTCAAATGGCAAAGGTGGCAATTCCTTCCCCAATGTCTATTCTGTCTGAGAAATTATTATAACATGTGAAGCTTTTTTCTTGCAAAGCTAAAACAACAACCCACCCCTCTTCCCTAAAAAAGTAAACAAAGTTCAGCATTTAGCTTACATCACAGAAATGCTGCTGATTCTAATCGAGGCTCTAGCCTTAATGATCAGAGCTCAAATGAGAGGGCACTTAATTTTGCTCTGTTTCTGTTGCTTCCCCCAAACTGTTTTATACACTTCACTAGGATGATTCTTTCCCCTGTGTAATAGGTAAGTATTTTTCTCTGAAGCCCTTTCTCAGCACCTGGTCTCACTGTTTTCATAAAGCATTTCTTTTGCCAGTTCTGCAATGAAAGAAGAGCACAGAAACCAGGAAGCAAGAACTCTAGTTCCCCTGGGGGTTGTTGCTGAGAAACAAAAAAGATTAAAATACCTAAGATTAAAACTGAAACTGATACAAATTTTGTCAGACAAATCAAAAGAAGGTCCCTTTAGTCTGGAATACAAACATTTGAAACAAAGGTTTAATACAGCTTTGAAAAGTCCATTTGAATTAACTTTCCTGAGTATCCTCCTGTAGTTAAACTCAACGTCTAAACAATCTTGTCTAGGCCTGTGTTCAGTTTCTTCTCTGAGGCCTTTATTAAAAACTAAATAGACTATGACAAATCTATCCATGCTAAAAATGTAACTGAACTGAAAATTGATCCCTTAAAAAAGGAAAAAAGAAAAAAAAAAAAAAGCACAACAAACCACTGAGTAGTATTTTTCCAGCATCTTAGTCCTACCCTGAAAATTAATGCAATGTTTAACAAGTTTAGTGGAGAAAACTTTGATCCAGTTTGATCTTATTTGAATTTACAGTATCTGATTGGGAGGGGGTGGTGTCTCGAAGGCGTAGTAACTTTTCAGTCTCTAAAGATGAGATTAAGGTATCTTTGTAGAAATGTCTATTCCACCTATCAAAGAGAGTTATGAATAATTTTACAAGTGAGGCAGAAGTTCCTTGAAGTAAATAAATTTTGAAGATAAGTGGCACCATAGTGTCCTCTTGTGGTCTTTTAATGTCTAAGCTGTGACATGTTTTCTAGGAGAACAGCAGCAAAATTTTCAGTTGCAGGGAGCGTATTCCTGTGTAAGTATGATGTGACCTTTCCTTGCCTTACTTTTCTCCTGGAAATGGCATATGGAGGATTGCACATTGCATCTCCCATAAGCACTCACTACTCTGTCCCCAGTTCTTTACATGTGGATGTATATATTGTCGTCCTCTCCAAAGGACCTCTTTCAGCAACTGCTTATCTTTGTCACAGATGAAACAGATCCTGATATTTGTTAGTAAGAAACCTTTGCAGCCAGGTTGCCAATTTCCAGCCTGCTTTGTTTACAAGGCTGGTGTGATCCTCGGATGTGGAGAAGCAGGGAAGTGCTGAAAATGGAAGTTCACTATGGTGAAATGCTGGCCATGAACTTCAGAATTTCTGCCAAGCCTCATGTCCAGAGAAGCTGTACCTTGGCAGTAGCAGTGGTTTGGTTTTCTCTAGGTTTTTTTTTTTTTCTGATGGTCAGCTCTGGGCTATTTGTCACCCAGGTTCCACTGCAGTGGAAAAAATCTTCCAAAATAATAACTATGGATCCACTGCTGGGCATATCCCAGCCTTTCTCTTTACACAGTTTTAAATATCTGTATTTATACTTTTTAAAAACACGTTGGCTTTAAAAATTGCAAGTATTTAATTCTTGCAGGTATCAGGGCTTTGCACCTAACTATATGGGAGACTGAGCAGGGTTTCAGTTTCCCAAAGATTTTTTACTATGTTAGACCTATGCTGTCTATAAATCTGCAAACCTTTCCTCTGACCAACAACCCTGTTTCTGTTCAACCTGGAATATGTTTTTTCCTGGGCCACTACCCTGCTACTAACTTGATGATCCCAGAAATACTTTGCATGTCATATGGTTTAGAAATTTCCTATGGTTTCAAAGTGTAAGTTCATAGATTGTCCCATTGACAAAGAGGAGAGAAGCATTATACTGGTTTGTATTAACAGAGATGCAATATGATTATCATCTAAAACATCAGAATGCAGGTATTCCACTCAAGAAGTTTTATGTATTTTGGATAAACACAGTTATGGATGTTATCTTTCAGGTTTCTAGGGCATTGCACCCTGTGCATATACCTCTAAGCAGGCCACATATTCTGCCTGGGGACATAAACATTACAGTCAGCAACGACAGCAATAACTGGCAGGTTACTCCACCAATGAGGCATTTCAAAGCTTCTTTTACAGAAAACTAATTTAAACTTTTTATAAAGCTTTTTGAGGTATCATGTTATTATAAACCACTCCAAACAATGTTAGAGGCAACACAATTTTACAGATGAATTAAAAAGAAAAAAAATCTGAACTGTTTTTTTTTGTGACATAGTTATTTCTAAGGATGATACTTTTTGCTTGGCCTTGATTTTCCTAGTTAGAAAAAATAAACTAGTTTATTTAAAATTAGGCATCTCCCTATGAAATTCAGGAAGAAGGGAAGATAAGAAAAGCTGTCCTCAAACACAGTTTCAGATGCTGGGTCTTCCTATCCATAACCAACTGGCAAATCACTTTGAGAAGGAGCTGAAATGATGTTCTTTTTGTTGGTTGATTAAGGTTAACATATATCGCACGTCCATAAGCTAATGATACTCCAGAGCTCATTTACAAGGGCTTTGCAATGTGGGTACTACATCCCTGAGGGCTGAGGCAGACTGTTCCCTCTACTATATCCTTAAAAGTGGTCACTAATGCTGATATTAATTCTAGGTTCACTCTCTCCTAGGATGACTGCATGAGCACATGTGAATTGCTGTCTATCAGGGAAGGGATGAAACACGTCGCACGTGTAAGTCAAGTCTGTTTCTGTAACAGCCGATGCGGTGCGCAGTCACTATCTCATGCTGGGCTGTAAAAGCCAAGCTGCTTTTTATAATGCTTGAGCGGTGTCACCTGTAATAAGAAGTGTTCAAGGCAAACTTGACCTTGCTTGCCTGCCCTGAGGATTTATATCAGGCTCTTCAGCAGTTTACCAAACTACCCTTCCGGAAGACTCAGAGTTTCTCATAAAACCTTTTCCTTTGAGTCGAATGGCATACTTGTTTACTGTGGAAGCATACTGACCTTTCAGCTGGAAGCTTATACCTACTTAAGGTAGTTCACAAATACCTAGTGGCTATTTTATTTAGTATTTTTACTAAATAAGAACTGAACTGTGTCTTTGCTTATATGATTTGTAGGTAATAAACTAACAATTTAAAAAGCAGTTCCTGACGGTGTATCAAAGAGGAGATCATGGATTTGCTTATCTTTAGGCTGCTGATTTCACTGATGCTGTTAATGTACAGTAGAGGACCAAAAATTCAGGGCTTTTCTCATCTAACAAGCCCTCATTCTGCTAAGCTGGTCTCAATGTTTTTCGCAGTGAATCCACCAGATGTTCTGTTAGAAGTGCAGTTCTTCTCTGTTGAGGGGTGGGTGGGGTGTGTGGTGTGTAGAGAGGGGAAAAAAAAAGGGAAATTAATATTATTCTCTCTGCTCTTTGTTTTCACTCACCAGTCTGTACCCATATGAAACCATAATCCCAAATTCCATTTAGCTTTGTAGAAAACAGGTAATTTTCATCCCCATTATTTAATGAGAAATAGCAATGTTGTCTCAGGTAAATGCTGTAGTATTGTAGATCATCTAGTTTCATTCCAGCCTCATATTCATATCAGACAACTTTTAAGCTTATGATGGCCACTCGTACCATTCAGAAGTAACGAGTATTCATACTCAGTGGGGAAAAAAAGAAGTCAATCACTCAGGTTGAAATTTCAGTTCTCTTACAAACCAGATGCTAAACAACATAGTTGATATGGGTAGATAACTTCTTACCTTTAAATATGGGCTTTCTACAAGTCAGTAAAGAACCATTGTCTTTAGACAAAAGAAATATTTTTGCTTCAATGAACTTGAATAGTTTCCTAAATTATCTCTCAAGACATTTGGATACAGTTTCCATTCCAGAAAGCAGAGTTGCTGGTCTATGTGCATGACCTTGATTTTATTTATTTTTATCCCTCATGGGGTACAATTTCAGTGCCATTGATTTCATGATACCAAAACATTTTGTGGTGGCATAGGTGCATTTTTTGGTGCCTAAAGAAAGACAGCTCCTTGCCAGACCTGCTTTCAAAAGCAAGATGAGAAGGAAGTGCCAAGTTTAATTCTTATTCCTGAACAAGCATGACTCCAAAAACATTAACTCTTGAGACTGATTTCTTATAATCCCCGTCTCCTTTTTCTAGGACAGCTGGTTTAGACACTTTAAAATGTCTAAAAGCTTTATAAAGTCGAAAACAGGAAAGAGGAAGACAGAAGACTAAGCATGAACTAACTTGCTTAATGGTGAGTCAACATCTTGCCCTTTTTCTATAGAAAATTATTTGCACCCTATCAATTAATACTTAATTTTCCTGTTTTCTTGGTGGACTCTAGCTTATTGGGTCATACTTACTATGAAGACTAATGAAACATAATACAACCAAAGAGGGTTAAACAGAAAATGCTACTTTTTTGGCCAATTGTTCCACTTTCTTCCAGGGGAAAGAAGTATTGCTGGAGATAAAACAGCGGACTAGGTTGTACACCAGGATGTTTCCAGTCTGTCAGAACTAATGCTTCTAAAATTAACAGAATTGCTTTCTAGATTATCAAAATTGGCCTATCTTGCCCACAGAAATTACTGGTAAAACTTTACAGACCTCAGTGGGATTGTATTTACAAACATGCTCATTTTAGGGTTACTGGGGAAAAAAAAAAATCTCACCCTAGGTCTTTAAGATACCATGAGTTCTGAATAGAGAAAATCTGGGGTTTTTTTTATCTCCTCCAAAACTGATGAGGCTGTTATTGAGATACACATGGCTACAGGCATATCATTGTTGTTTACCTTAACAGAGCAAAGAGGGAAAAGTAAAACGTAGGTTATATGAAAACACAGAAGTCTTAGAAGTCTTTCCACCTGTCTGATCAATACTAAGAGGTGTAATTGCTCTGTCTTTCCCCAGAGGTGGCCTACCAGAAAGTTTGTGTTAAGTGAACTGAGACCTGTACCCCTTTGGCAGCAGTCACTCCACAGCTTGGATCCTTCTTGTTTATTTCAAAACCCAACTAATTAAAAGTAGACTTATTACTCAGTTCTCATGAACAAAGCATCCTCCCTCGTTTGTCTCCCATCTCTCTTCTGCTCGTTAGACATCTTCCCTTCTCCCAGTGACCTGGGGATGCTTTGTCAAAAAAGCTTGACAAATTCAGAAAGCTAGGGTTAAGGTTCTTCGGAGCACAGGAAATATCTAGCCTTATCCTCTTCCTCTGCTCTAAGCTTTATACCCT
The DNA here is from genome assembly GCA_031468815.1 of Morus bassanus. NCBI lineage: Eukaryota > Metazoa > Chordata > Aves > Suliformes > Sulidae > Morus > Morus bassanus. The sequence goes on from CM062573.1 coordinate 26,386,403, forward strand.
CCCTCCCATAGACTCCTACTCATCCTGTAGACAAAACTTACATCAGTACTGGATTGACTTGTCACTGTACACAGACTTCTTGATTAAGGAGTGTTTTAGTAAAAAATCTACAGAACTAGTTTGAGTTGATATTCCACAGTGAAATGCACAAACTGTTCTCTAGAGCTTTTGTCTGATGATTACATAACGCATTAAGAAGGGATCCTTTTACTTTCAAGGCTAGCTTTCAAACACAGACAATAAATAGCATATCAACTATTAATTCATGTTTAAACTCCATGTGAAGGCTACCATATATGATATGAAGGCCGATACCCATTGCTGGCACCAGCTTTTTCAAATGCGAAGGCAAAATTGAATTTTGCTCCCTCGGGGACAAGAGGTTGAGAGGCAGACGTGCCCTGGGCTTCATGGACCTGCCACCACCAAGGCGTCTGTCAGGACTGCTGGGAGGGGGTGGCACACCCCACTGCCTCCCTTAGTGGGACAAAACAATGGTGCAAACCCGGCTCCCAGGCCCTGCCTAAGCGGCAAGGCCACAGTTCATCTGCCTGGGCAGTCTGCTGCCTTAGCAACTGTCTGCTTTGCATATAGCTAGAAATACCCTTGGCTCCAGCCAGCATTCAAACTTCCCCAGTGTAGTATTTTACCCCGCGGTCCCCCCACGCCTTTTGTGCAGCCACGTTTCCCCTTTCCCTTGGGCTTGCTCTGTGCACCGCCTTATTTCTGAGGGTTTCACGCAGCTGGAGAAGAAAGCGAACACAAGAGAAACCACCCTGCTGCCACCACAAACACAGGAAGCGGGGACAGCTGCTGCATCTGACGTTAGTTAACAATAACTTGCATAAAAATAAACCCCTTCTCGGGGTGACAGCATGCCTTTAATCGGCTTGCTGTTGACTACCCGAAGGCCACGGTTTAACGGTCTGGTGGGAGTCGTTAACAATTTTTAATTGGCGCGCCCTGCTCCTGCAAAGCCTAGCAGGGCTCCCGCTTCATCGCCAGCCTCTCCCTTGCTGATGTTTTCCCCGCGCGACCCCCCCCGCGGTTTCGCGACCACCCGGCCGCTGCCAGGAAGCGCCCGGGACCCCCCCGCAACGGCAGCCGCCCTGGGAAGCGCCGCTTCCCCCGAGGCGGCCTGGGGAGCCCGCCCGGCCCCGGGGACCCCCCCAGCACCGCGGATGGGCGCGCCCGCGCCCTCCCGCATCGCTCCCGCCCAGCAAATGGCGGCGGTGGGGGGGGGGGGGGTGGGAGACCGGCGGCGGGGGCGGCCCCGGGGCACGGCGGAGGGAAATGTCCTCCCCGGGGCGGCCCGGCAGCGCCGGTAAGGGAGGGCCTCGGGCGGAGGGCGCCCGCCCCTCCCCGCCCCGCGGCTCCCGCCGCCCCCGGGCCCGGCTCCTGTCACGATGACTGCGGGAGGAAGGCTCCCCCTTCCCCGCGCCGCCTCGCCGCCTCCGCTCCCTCCTCCGCGCCCCCGCTGCTGAGCGCGCCCGCCCGCCGGAGCGACCCCCCCCCCCCCGCGCTGCGGGGCGGCCGCGGGCCCCGGCCGCCGCACCGCCCCGGCGCTCGGAGGGGAATGGGTGGAGTTGAGGAGCGCGGTTTCCTGAGAGGAAGTGACCGCACGGGGCAGGAATGCGCCGCCGGCTCCGCGCCGCGTCCCGCCTGCCTCGCTGCGGTGCCTCGGGGAGCCCTCGCCGCCCCGCCAGCCATGCCGCACTTCACCGTGGTGCCGGTGGAGGACAAGCACCGCGCCGAGTACGACAGCGTAGAAGGGCTCAGCTGGGTGGACTACCGGGAGCCGGCGGCCGCGCCCGCCGCTGGGGACTCCTACGACACCGTCAGCTCCGACGGTGAGCGGGGCACGGCCGGGGCGGGGGGGCGGCGGCGCCGGCCGCTCCCGGGGCGAGCCCGGCTCCGCTCCGCTCCGCCGCCGCCGGCCGCGGCAGACAAAAGGCGGGGGTGGCTGCGGCACCGGGGTGGCGCCGCGCCCGGAGGAGGAGCCCCCCTCCCCGCCGCGGGGTCCGCCGGGGCGGGCGGCGCCGCCGCCGCTGCCGGTTCCGGTACCGCCGCCGCGGCGAGGCCCGAAGGAGGAGCCCGGCCCGGCCCGGCCCGGCCCGGCGGACGAGCGCTGTCGCCGGGTGCCAGCCCCGGCGGCCCGGGCCGAGCGGTGGCAGCGCAGCCGGCGTGGCTGCGGCGGCCGCCCTGGGGACGTGGGGGCCGGGGCGGCCGCCCGAGGCCGCCGCGCCCGGGGACCCGCCCCGGGGACTCCCGGTGCTCCGCAGCCACTTGCTGATAGCCCAGGGTGCCGCGGGGAGCGGGGCCGGCCCCGGGGAACGGGTCTGATCGGTGCTCCCGCAAGCCGCAGCCTCCAGAGGCGATACTTGAGATGCCCTCGAGTATTTTCGGTGCTCCGCCGCCAAAATGAAAATCCAGTTAAATTAGCCGAATCTCAGGTGACTGCTTTTTCTTTCTTATGTCATCTTAAAAAACGCACCTGCCCAGCTGGGTCTGTCTCCCTCACGCTGGGCCCTCGAATACTACAGCACGTGTACTGTGTCTGCGTGGCTTTCACACCTGGTCCTGCTAGGCAGAGCTACTTTTTGTTAGTGGTTAATTTATTCCAATTACAGAAGAGGATCGTGTAAGGAGGAGGGGATTTTGGGTGGCGAGAGGTATATTCTTTAATTGGGCAGCTAATAACAGTGCTCAACCTGTCTTGGTGTTCTACTGTGACTTTTAGGGATAAATCAACTTAAATACAGTGAGTGGTTCTAGTGAGAAAACAAAGGACAAATAGATTTGGAGAGTAGAGTAGTTCTGGTAAAAGGTTGTTTTAGCTCTTTGTGGGGTCTGTTTCTTTTTCGTGCCTTGGTTACGTTTAGTTCTGTAACCTTTAGGAAGAGGATCTTCCCATGGGCTCAGCTGGTGAGTCTGACTTGCCCACTGTGAATCATGCCTGACTCTAGGCAACAAAAGAAAAATCAGTAAACACCTGACCTGTTCTTCCTTGCCCGTGTAGTGAGACTTTTCAAATGCAAATGTTATTGGATGCACAATAATCCCCGAAGGGCACCTGCACTGCTCCGGCCTATGCCCAAGGAAGAATTATTTTGCTGAGTGATACTCAACTGTCATGAGATCAAGGTCCAGTTCCTGCCTTGTCACCTTGTTCAGTCCTCTGTGAATCTCTGCTTCAACCTCCAATACGCACCATCCTTTTTTTCTTTCTTTCTTTGCATAGTTTTCAAAGGAATTTTAGGTTTTATATGTCACGTAGCTTACATAGGCCTGATGTCCGTTATGTCAGTTCTTTCCAGTTCTAGTGTGGGCATTTTGGAATGATGAAAGGTAGGCGCTTTTCCCAACTTGTCTGTCATCGCAGACAATTTGAGGCTCTAGCCCTAACGGCTGTGCAGGGCCTTGACTTCATTTTGTAAAAAAGGTGTGTTTTACTCTCAGGTTACTTTCATACACATGAACTATATGTTAAGTAACAGGTGTTTTTCACCCATCTCAGCAGGTTGAGGTGGAGACCTTGTGGAGTACTTTTTCCACTAGCTAGCTTTGGCCATGGTTTGGTAAGTGTGACTTGTGGAAGCTCCTGCCATGGTGGATAAAAGAAGGTCAACTCAAACTGCCTGACATTTGGATATGAGACTGCCTGTAGGATGTGTGCAAACAACACACTTCAAGATACCTCAGCTCACTGTCACAGTCTGTTGGTACCTGGCAAGCTGTGAGCTCTTAAGTACTGCTATTCTGACTGCAGCACAGAACCATGCTGCTGGAAGTTAGCTGAGTCTCTTTATTTTAAAACTGATAAATATCTAGTAACATCTCTATTAATATATGGTAGTTAGTTCTGTTTCTGTTTGAACTGTAACTGCCTTCTGTTTTTTAATTTACTTTCACAGTAATTAAGTGTTGCTTCGTATCCTCAGGGTGTACGTATAAAGATATGCTGTCTTGCCTACCTGTGCTGACAAGCGTGTTCTTCTCCACTGGCCTTCTCTGTCTCTTCCTAGGTTTCTTGGGTTTGTTGCTCCGCAGAGGGGAATCCGAACTCCCTTGTGTTAGTCCTTTGGTTTTTGGTGCTCCTTTCTACATCCTATGTAGCGTACCGTAGCCTCTCATACTGGGGGAGTGTTGATAATATGACATGGTGGAGACTGAAGCTCCTGTTGAAGACAGACTATCTCACAGCTGTTTAGTGCTGGCTGGAGCCTGTGTACTGGAGGGAAGAGAGTGGCCCTGCAGAGCCTCCTGTGGCAGCTGATTATGGGGCTCATGGAGGGATTTGTTGGTGTTGGTGATGCCCCTGACTCCAGATAAGGTAAACTTTGTTTGACTTGAGCGCACAGTTTCAGAGTTATAGGTTGTGGCCCTATTAAAGTACATACAATTCATATTGGCACTGCACGAACGCATGCATTGCTGCCCGAGCAATGCCAATTCTCCGGTCTTTCCGTGCAATCAAGTAGCACCACCACAGTCAGTATGAGGAATTGGTTGCAGTTGTTCTGGTGAATCTTCTCCAGGGAAGATTTTATTTTATCAGCTTGCTGTTCAGAATCTTTTTAAAGACTTCTTCACATTGCTTGGTTTGATCGGAGGTGGGTTAAAGTGACTCAGTAATGATACGGCTCTTCGAGAGGATGGTCTACCATGGTAATGTAACTCTGTTTATAGCTGTTTGGTAACAGTGTGCAAAGCAGTGGCTTTGTCGTCCAGTACTCCTTGCACAATCTCTTAGGCTGTTGCTTATGATTCTGACAGATTCTTATTTCACTCGGACCTTTCCACTCCAACCTTTATTTGTCATAGCCTTGTTTTTGGATTTTTTTTTTTCTGAATTTTGCTTTATTTAGGGCGTTAAGTCCTAAATATGATATGGTGTCATCTAAACACTACAGATGTGAAGCTATTCCATTCTGCACTAGAATTTCTTGTCAACCGTTTCCATAAGAAGACATTATTCAGCGTGCAACAATTTAGCCTTCCCAGATAGCTCCGGTGCTTGCTTGTGAATAAAATCAGCCTTTTTTTTCTAAGCAGGTTCCACCGACTGCCACCGCTTGTAATAGATTTTGACATCTTCCATTTAGAAAAAGAAGTACAAAGAATTATCCTGTGATCCTATGATAATCATGTGAGCCCTGCTTTATGGATGGCCAGGGATGAGAAATGTGAATTTGGCATCTCTGCAGTCTTTGAAATAATGCCAGCACGTTAGGTTGGGTACACAGGGTAAGAAGAGGGGCAGTGGGGCCTGAGTAGTGTTTAAAAAGACCAAATAAGCTTTGCTTTAACAGGAATCTCAGCTCCACAGTAATTCTGCACCCTGTTAACCAAAGTGTGGCAATGTCATGGGTCTTCTGGGAAGTTATTTATCTTCCTGTGACTTTTGTTTGTGGAAGTGAGACGCTAATCAGCTTGGTGTCACTAACCAGCTTTGGTCAGCTGCCACCCTTGGTTTTTGCCAATGAATTGTTCTGCTTATGTTCCAGTTATCCCATGGCTTCCTTTCATCCCAGAGTGTTCTAACTAGACTTCAGACCTTTTCCTCATGCTTACAGTCTGCATCAGTATGTACAGTGCCCTTGTGCAGCGGCAGATTATGCTGGTCATTTGCAATAAGCTATTTTCAAGAAGATGGATAAAGAAAGTTCTGGTGTGATAGCAGTGCACTTTTACTTCAAGCTTCTTCCTGGTTCACTGCTTTTTAATATGTGGTAACTTGCTAGAAGTTTTAAGTCTTTTGCAAGACTTGAAATAAAGCTCACATAACATATGTATCCCCATTGAAAGTATCTTCAGACATAAATAATTCAAAAATTCCTTTTCAAAGTGCTTAATTCTTATATGTAGGTGTTCTGGCAAAGTCCAGAAATAAGATAAAATTAGTCATATAATGAATGAGATACTACAGCTAAATAGGAGTGACAGAAACATGTGTCCAAATATATTTTAGAATATCTTGAATTCAAGAACCACTAGCAGCAATGTGGGTAAATGGCGCTGTTACACTAGTCATAGCAGGATATTTTTGCGTAACTTTTGTTGCACGTGCATCTTCAGTGTTTTTCGCATTGCCTCAAATCTGCAGAAAGAAGTTATGGAGGAGGGAGCCTGGGAAGGAGTTGAGGCAGAAGCTCTGAATTGTTTGGGAGGAAAGAAAGTAACCTGAATATAGAAATACACAGATGTCAGTGAACTGTCTCTTCTGGCAATTTGTTTACTGTTGTCTTGTTGAAAATGGTACGGAGACTGCATCTTCTTCAATTTAGCTACATTTTGATGAGGAAGGGATCTTTTTTTTTCCTGTTCTGCTAAGCTTGACATCTCTATTCTTTCTCTGTAAAGTTTAATGTGTACATTTTGAGCTATTAAAGGTGTCCTGTCAGTGCGAAATATGTCAATATTTGTTCCTGTTCCATAAAGGATACTTGTAGGATACACGGCAGCGGTTATAATTTGAAATGCAAATCCTGAAAGGGTCTTAGCAGCAGGGTCATCCTTGTGAAGTCTTGGGTTGTTCGGTTTTGGTTTGTTTTTTTTTTTTTCTGTTTGTGCAATCATCAATTAGCACAGCACTGATAGCAGTGCCAAACTCCAGAATACTTGTTTCAACAGTACAGGTGCATAGATAAGTGGACTCTTGCTTCAGATAAGAAAAGAGTGCACTATGTGAAAAATGAGAGTGGAGAAGTGCTTGTGACATGATTAGCTGTTTATAACACTTGGGTGTGTGAAGGAGATGGTATATAAGTTCTTTGTAGCCTGTAAGCAAAGTAATTTCTCTGAGAAGCTCATTTTAGTGGAGTCCATGGTGGATACCTCAAGTTTCTTTTAGCAGCATGCAATGTTGTAGAGTTTAATTAATCTATAAAAATGCATGTCTAGGAAAAGAAACAAGTTCGTGTTACTGTATAAACTGTTACTTTTGCTAAGCATGTCTCTCATACCTCTTCTAATTTGTGCAGTGATTAAGACAGAGCTGGAGAGGCTGCAGCTGTCCGGATCTTGGTGCCAACTGCTGGCGGCCAGGAGACTCTAGCTAAATATAGAAAAACATGGGCCTTTTTGTGGGTTCTCTGGTATTTCAGTTATTTGGAAAAGCTCTGGGAAGGTTCTTTGTGATATGTATAAGTGATTTGAAAGCAACTCCCGTAACTGTTTATGTGTGGGTCTGTATGTTGCAGAAAACTAAGAGAAGATTAAAAAAAAAAACCCAAACCAAACAACCCTCCGCTGGTCTCTTGTAGCTGCTGATTTTTTGTGCTTTGGAGAACGCCTGTATTAAAAGGCTAAGCAATTGCACATGAAAAGACATGGATTTTCCACCTACTTCTACCTGTAAATGCTCGCCCCTTTTGACTTGCTAAGTGCCTGTTTAAAACTTGAGTTGAGACTAAGTTTGGGGATTATTTTACCTGCTGAAGCTATATCTTTTATTCAATCTCTGCACTTTTCTAAAGAAATTCAAATAAATTTTTGGGTTTCTTATATTGTGTTTGTATTACATATCTCTCTCGTGTATAAAATTGATCTCTGTGTGTGTTATTGAGTTTCCCCTTGCAAATTTCTTCAGTGTTTCACTTCCTTAAAGAAAATATTGACATTTCCTTTCTTTTCCCCACTGCAGCAAAATTAAGGAATATGTTTTTACATGGTCTTCAATGTAAATTTAAATTTGCCTTTCGCTCTGAAGTTCTATGTAGAATGGAGATTAAGGTACTTTTTAGCCTCATTGACTAGGAAATATAGCCAGACATCATAAATGCTGTTTGCTGAAGTTAAAGAACAGCAACAACCTTGAGGAAGATCGAACTTGCTGATCACTGCTTTCTTTTTAAGTGCATGTAACAGAATGGGGGACATCCAGTGCTACAGGGAGAGAAAAGCTGCATTTGGTGAGTTTCCCCTTCCAAGACCAAGTTAGATTTACACCTGTTCTTGAGTATTATGTAACAAATAATGTGTGGACTGATTTATATTACAGAAAAATTGCTATGATCACCAATATGTGGGAGCAAGATTTATTTGATCGAAGGGTTTGTGTCTTCAGCCTGTTGGTTCAAGGTTTCTCTTTGAACACTTTGACCTGTGACCTGAACTACAGAGAAATAAATGCACCATTTTAAGACATGGTCTAAAGCCTATTGGAATTACATTTTAGGGATGTTTCCATTGTCTTCAGTAACCTTTGAATTGGACATTTTGAATCTTTTAATTGTACTAAGCTGCTTTTTATTCTCACAGATAAGAAAGTTTCAGTATTTTTTGTTATTTGATTTAGTAAAACCTCTTTCTTAATCATTAGTTTTCAGTAGGCATCTGTTTAAATGATGCCAAGTGATCCCTTAGTAATGAGTAGTACTGTTCTTGTTCTTTCAGTTGAGCCGCTTTGGATGGTTTCTTTCAGTATACTTGGATTTTGTCATGCATAGAGAACTGTGCATCTTTTACAGTGGCTGCTGTAGTGAATGCTAAGCAAACAGTGTCTTCTTTATAAGCAAGCAAAATAATGAAACACCATACATAAAAAATATTAGTCTTTTAGCAAAGTCAAATAGTTGACATACATTTAATATGTTCTGTCTTTAAATATAAAAAGTCTATGTGACCAGGAAAAATATAGCTCTTGTAATGCATGTTGGGTAAACTCTGGATTTTGGGTAAGATAGCATTTTGTATACTGTTGTGTGGTACAGGTCCCCTCTCTTCTGCCATCCTCTGCATGCCTATCTGGAGGTTATTTTGTAGGCTGTCTACTGCTGTTTTTCCTCAGTGACTCTTACTTTTAACATTGTTTCCCAAATCTCAGACTGTCACTTCTGAACCCTAAAAAGAACTTACTGGAGTTAAAGGAATAGCATTTTTTCCTGATAGGTCATGTAACAGGGCTTTAGATTTTGTGGTAGGTATGAGGTTTGGCCTGGAAAAGACGACTGTTTACTTTCCCGCAGTCTTAATTCATGTCTGAGCAACAGAGGTACAGGTTAGAACAGTTCTGGGAATACATTTTTTTCAAAATTTTTGTTGCTATTAAAGGTACTTGGTGGAATTTTTTCTTGATCATCTTTTGATCTTCATTCTGCTCTGTAGGACAGAGAGGTGGAGTTCGACGTGCAGAATAAAGCGCTAATTGCCCAAAAAGAGCTTTGACTCAATTAGCTTATGGGTGAATGGGGAAGGTTGATAACTTGGCAGTTTTGCCAAGTTAGCTATGCTTTGCTGACTGGAGGCAGCCTAAGACTTGTTGGAAATGTAAATGAAGTGGCATTTTGCTGAGCAGAAGATGAGAGACCAGTGCCAGGCTGGGCTGGGCAGCTGGGGCAAGGGGTGAGGGAGGAGGTTGCTGGTACTGGTAAGGGGGCAGTCATCATCCCACCTTTGTATCTGTAGTCACAGAGCTCTGGTAGGAAACAGAGAAGCTCATTTGCTTAGGGCATGGCTTAGAGGCATTTCCAAAGGTATTCAGATTCTGGGTTTATCTGATGTTCCCTGGAAATTTGTCCCACAGGTCCATCCCCTTGAATCCAGAATGCTTAATTTGCCCCCTTCTCCCTGTTCCACCCGAGTGACCTGCATTGTCCTACAAGCCCAACTCTTTCATTGATTAACACGTGGTCTATCATATAATTAGGAAGTAATCCATCAATTGCTTTGAGAATTGGAATCAAAGCTGTAGGCTGATGTTGTAAGCTGGCTTGTAGGGAACCATAGCAGAGATTGTATAACAAGATCCTGCGAGAGGAGAGATGACGCAGAGCTCTGTGTTTAGAGCAGAGGCATGCAGGACCCTGTATAGGTTCAGGCTAATTATGCCGAAACAAAACTGTATGTGGTTTTTTTTTTTTCCCTACAGTCTAATTGCCAACCTTCATTTTCCTCGCCTACCAGTAGCCAGCAATTTCTTGTGTATATCTGAGGGATTTAGAACATCATTCAGTCATTCCAGATAACTCCTTATCTTGAAGCAGGTTAGACCATCCAAACATTTGCCTTTCACTTCCATGTCAAAGGGAAAAAGGGATTTTTATGGTGTGCCATTAGAAGCTACCCATTTGCTGAGTTAGAGTAACTCTCAAGGAGGGCAAACTTGTTGAGACTTGCTCTTGCATACTTTGAATTGCTGATTGCTGCAGTAAAACACAATTTTTATGCCCTGGAGTATAATTGTTTTTCATAAAATTATCTATAGCAATGCTGCTTTGTGTTATGACCCTGTCTCTGCTGGCAAGCTGAGCAGCCCTGAGGTTAGTTACTGTGTGTAAAGTCCACCTCTGGATTTTCATGTAGGAGGTCAGATCTGAGTCAAGACTCAGAGCCATTCAAGAAGACGGTGTAGCTCCTGCTGTCTGTGGTGGAGGACAGCACATTACTGTTTCTCTTCTGCCTTCTACATTTGCATTCAGGAGCTTTGCCTTCCTGATCCACTTCTAAATAATATAACTGTCATCACTTTTACTACTACTTGCTGTAGTATGTACTTGAATCCAGAGCTGATGCAAAAGAGAAAGGTAGAGGTTCTTTAATAGTCTTGCAGGGCTGATTTAAGAACCTATGGCTTCTGAATATTTTTGGCTTTCTTCTGCTAAGGTTTTCACTGTCCAGTCTGTGATTTTACAATATGAAGTGTTCAGCAGCAATACCACTTGTCCATCTCCCTGCAACAGGATCTATTCCTTTCCCTTGATTCATATTTGCGTTCTGCACCCTGTACTGGGACATGATCTCCAGGGCACAGCTGTTTTCAGAGCATCACAGGCTGACCCTTGCCAACCTTATCCAAATTCAATTCCCACATGGATATAACTTTTATGTTGGCTACTTTGCCTAAGCAGACACAATCATTCACTTCTGATGTGGCTGTATGTTCCAGAGAATGCAGCGGCAATGTCAGGGGTTAATTTCAGGGACATTGCAGCCAGACGTGAAAGAAGGTATAGCTGAGCTACATTTGATAAATCCCAATACTGTGTAACTGGACAGTGGGATGATTATCTCACTGTGTTAAGATGTCTTTTACCATACATGCAGGGAGCTTTAAAGCTTTAACTCAAGGCAACTCGCAGAGAATAATTTAATTGCAATATTTTGCCTTTGCCCTTTTAAGACACTGTATTCTGGATTTTGTGGTAGAAACGTGTTTAGCTGGACTAAGCTCACTGTTACATGTCCCTGAGTTTCTTCTGACTTAAATTCTGTTGCATGTGCTTGACTTAAATCCTGACTGGTGGAGCAGAAGACAAGTGATATAATGTTGCCCATTGTTCCTTAAGGAGTTTCTGTAAGCTAATGTGCTGTACTCATTTTGTTCTGATGCTCTTGCAAACTGATGATCTTCTTGTAAAATGATTATGAAAGCCACGGTGGCTTCTCCAGATACCCTACTTTGTCTTGGTCTGTGCTGTGTTGCACAATGTGAAATATTTTGTGCTATTTTGGAAGACCTGTGAGCTCTTTATAAATATATGTTTGAATATATGTATTTTAAAAGTACTGTGGTTTGTTGCTTATGTGCGATGTCAGAGCACTCTCCACCCTCTAAAATGTTCAGTGGGATGGAGTAACTTCCTTTGCTTGGAGAAGTCTCATGCTGACTTGTACTTTCTTTAAGTATTATGACCAGAGTTACAGTGAGTTTTGGCTGTTTCACTTTGGCACTTCACACCGAAAGGTCAGCTCACCATCCCTGGGGCATATACAAGCTTAGCTCTTTTTTGTCTTTCACTCTCTTTTTTCCTTTTTTTATTTTCTATTTTCCTTAGTTAAAAAAAAAAAAATCTCTCACTTTGTTTTCACATGGAACAAAGTACTTCTCAAATGTAAGAAAAATCTGATATTCAGCACTTTCTGTATGAGTTAACTGAAAACTTAATAAAACATTCAGGGCTTCACAATAAACTGTAACTGATAACAGATGTCTTTCTACTGTCTTCCAGGAATGGATAGTAGATGTCTGTTAATGGACACTGTATATATAGTATGTAATGCATAGAACATACATACATTGAAATTTTCAAAGTAATTAAACCTCCTTTTCTGTTATTTTCTGTATGTCTGGAGATATTTAGCACCCTGGCTCATAACTCCTCTATTTCCACTTGTTCCCAGTTGGAAGTTTTTTGAGCTGGTGGCAATATTGACTTAATGGTCACTGTTCCCATCTGCTTGTTCTCACTCCGTGGTTTGTGCCTGTACAGTTGATTCTTTGGCACACGTTGAGCTGGAGAAGGGAACAGGTATGTCTGAAGTTGTAGTGTGTGTTGTGGGGGTTTTTTTGGAGTTTGGATTTTTTTGTTGTTGTTGTTCTCTGTTCTTTCTTACTGTCCAGCCGTGGTTGGCTGAAACAGGTATAGAGATGAAAACAAATTTTCATATTTAGTATCAGAGAGAAGGGTGAATTGAATATCACTTGGAATTTGCATGCTGGTCTCATAGATGTACGTTGTTGTCTCTCAGAGAAAGTGAGAACATATTACTGCAAGGCAAGAGGCTTTTCCTGAGGCAGGGAAAATGCTAGAGTGCTTTTCCCTATATTTTGATACAGGGTGTGCTGTATCTGAGGTGCCTTCATGCATGTGAAGGGACGGAGTTTCAGGGAGGATAGTCGTGAGAAATGATTCGGAGTTGTTCCACATGAAAGAACCTCTGAAGTGGATTACGGTAAAGTACAAAGGTTGTTTTTATAGTGCTCTTTTTCAGCTGGCAATGACAAGTTATATTATGAGAGCTCCTAAGTGATGTGAGTTCCTAAACCCAATATCTCAAAAAGTGACTTGGCATCTTTAATTACGTAGGCATTCTTGGTGATTGCACCTACATATAACAGAGATAAGTGGCAGTGTGGTGTGTGGTATCCAGAGGACCTCCTTATGAATGAGCAGAATGGAGTGTGTTCTGGTAATTATGAACTGCTTAGAATCACTAAGTTAGTATTTACTTATGTATCTTATATAAACCTCCATTTCATCGTGCTAAGGCTTTTTTTTTTTGTGATCTTGCAGAGGATTCGTCCATTAATGAGTAATCATATTAGAAAGTATTGAAGATGGAAAGAAAATACATCACTGTTTTCACTTGAAAGCTGAAATGCCTGGAGGGCTAACGTCACAGAGCTATACTTTTTGTGACATTAGCAGGTTTAAAACGCTGTCTGATTCCACGCTCGACAAGCAGCAGATTTGTGGCACACGCTTTCCTGAATAAGTGTGCAAACAGCTGGCAATGTGCCTCTTAAATGTGGCTGGGTTTGGATTTCACAAATAGCATTTTCAGTAAGATCCTGACATTTGTATATTTTCTCAGTGTGGAAAGGATTATAATGTCAGGATTTATATCAGTGTCGGCTTAGCTTTCTGTAAGAAACCCTTTTGCTTCCTGAAAGAGATCAGTCCCATTCAGCATTGCAGCCAGCAGTCAGTTTGTCAGAGGAGGTTGAAAAAAGTTCTTTTGGGAATACAGTATTATTAAACTTGTCCGATCCTCAGGACTTCACAGAGAACGCATTTGCTAAAGTATGTACTAAGAGCAGAAGGAAGAATAATGGTAAACCAAATTACTGAAAATGGCAAAGGGCTATTGCTAAAGGGTAAGTACTTCATGTTGATATTAATACCTACAATGGATTATAGTGTTTGGAAACTATCAGTGTATCGTAACTGAAGGATGAAATCACTGCGCTTTCTGAAACACAGGATTATTAGATTGCTCGATCCTTTGAGTTGTGTAGTATCAGTCAACTTGATTAGTAAAGCTGTTCTCTAATCTAGTTTTGCAAAGTACAGTAGAAGTTTGATAGTAACTTCACACATGTTTATGTAGGGATAAATCAAAGACCTTGTGCTTAATTGTACACTTAATTCTGTACTCTGGTGCAGCCTAACTGTTGCATAGGTTGATGTCTGGGAAAGCTTTGGCTGTTTCTTTCATCCAGAACACAAACAAATAGTCTTTAGAACTCTGAACTGTTTCAGAGGAGCTAATATATTATCAACAATAGAGCTTTTTAATTTACTTTTTGGTAAAACTGTGCTTTGTGTCACTTCTGTAGATGCCAAAGTTGTTGCTAATTGTAAATATATATGGTATCTGGAGTGTAGTGTGTAATGAATTTTAAGAAGCACACCTTTACTTGAATGAACACGTTATATTCTTAAAATACCTATGAATGGCATAGTTTGGCCTTAAGCTGCAGTTTCTGATGGAAGCATGTGTCTGGGTCTGGCATGTGAGAATTCAGCGTTGTCAGTGTAACTGATAGTTTGAGCCAGTGTTTAAAGTACAGAGGATATCTTTGCTGCCTAAAAGCTATCCAAGTTAAGATCTGTTCTTTCATTCTGCTATTCTTTCCTCTCATACAACCTTATTGTTGCATGGGTTGTTATTTAGTGCAACTTTGGCCTTTATTTTCATAAAATACTGGGTCAGCCTGGAATTTACAGCTCATGCTTTCTGTCACCTTCAGTGAAAAAGACCTGGTAGCCCAAGGTCTTAAGTGGACTGGCATTAACAGATTTCAGTTAGTTATTTCATTACCAATGCCTGGTTTGTACTGTGAAAGAGTTTTATCTAACTAGATGCAGTGCTATTTATTTCCTGCTTCTCCTATTTCTGATGTAAATATAATACTCCTAATAAAAAAGCACCTAAAACACCCCCTCAATCCCAAGAACTTAGTAAAGATTTCAAAATATTTTAGGAACATTTTTTTTTGAGCTTGCAGTGTCGCTATCAGTCTTCTGCTACTGCAAAATAACAAAATTCTCGTTTTCAGTTTTGAAAAACCTGAAAGTTAAATCTTAAATTATGACTTTCTGGTTTTGCATGAAAAAAGTGCTTCAGATAATATTGACTATGTTGTAGCTAAAGTGAAAATAAGTATTCCCCATTATCAGATTTGTGATGTCAGCTGCCTGTTCTGCTGCCATGAATGAGTTTGTAATCAGAGTTCTCATTTCTAAAATGCTTCAAGTTTCTGGCTAGCTGTGTGTTGTCCATGGAGAAACAAACATTTTTAATAGGCTGTCTTTTTTTAATTATTATGATTTTTAAATAAGAGCTCTACTTTGGACTGTTACTGACATTGCATTAGGATTTTTGCTAAGCAGTTGGAAGTGAGTAATTTAAGAAAAGCAATATCTGATTTCTGTTTATGAAATTTATAGATAATGATATCTGCAAAAATATAACTGTAAATTGAATAATTTGGTATAGTCTCACAAATGAACTAAGAAAGAGGTTTCATAACAGCTCTGAGAAGGAATGAGTTTTGTTTAGCCCAGCCACATGTGAGGACCACATAAATAAAGTATACAAGCAAATTCAGAATGTATTTGAAATCAAATTGTCATCTACATGTTTCTTAAGTTATCTTAATATGACAGTCTCTTGATATACTTCAACAATACTCTTGAATGCTTTGCTGCTGAAACGTGGAGACATTGGGCTTCTTGAACTACTAGAAAAGGCCAAGAAACTTGTTTAGGGTTTTCTGTTCTTCAACAATACTTAGTTCTGCAAAACTTTACTGCTGGTGAACGATGAGAAGAATGCTATCTGCACATAGCACAGTCTTTTGGAGAGAACCAAGTTTTTTCTCACAAGTGCTTGGGAAAGTAAAATTGTTGTTAACACCTGGAAAGTGCTTTCTTGAGAACTGTGTTAAAACAGTTTCTTTTGTAGAAACAAACAAACCAAAACCCCAAAGTGTAATAAAAATGGACATGGACAGCTTTTTATATTAAAACTTTATCCTTAAGGCTGTGAACAAATGTCTTAAAAAATAATGTTGTGACTAATGAAATTACCTGATTATGCAAGGAAGAAATATTCCACCTGACAATAATTTCTGTTTGCAGTAATCCCATTGGCCTCTAACTTTTTTTCCTGTAGAAAACCTGTCTTGGGTGTATTCATTTCCTTCTAAGTCTTGTGTGATTACCAGCTGTATAGAAATTTGCGGAAGATCTTAACACATGAAACTCTGGAAAAACATAAATCAGAACAGAGCTAACTTGCTTTCCAAAGTGGGATAAATTTTGCATACCTTAAACCATCCATAAATTAGGTTTTTATTTAAGTTAGGCTCTCTTTAGAGGTAATTTGCAGCATGCCATGATGTGTGTACAGGAGAGGCACTCCAGGGATCACCTAATTGAGCCATCTGTTTCTGAGTAAAAAGTGAGCCTACATGGTTAGTTGAATGCAACTGCTTGCTGTTTAGACAGCTGAAATTAGATTAAAGGAAGCCCACATCAACTGCTTGGGGATCAACTCTAATTTCTAATCTTAGATTCCAGTGTGATTTGTAGATGGAATATTAAAAATATGAATGATTGGGGGTTTTTAATTAAAAAAAAAGTCTAAGATTAAATAATGTTCTCTGCATGAAAATGGCTCAGTTTGTGTCCCTAGCTATCACAGGCTTTGTGGCCAGTGATGCTTGTAAAATAGTGTCTGAATGACAGAAAAAAGTGATGTTAGCTGCTATACAGTCTACTTCACTACAATTTTTTTTTTACTGTGGTGTGCACAAAGGACCCTGTACATGCGTAGTACAATTACTAGTGAGATATTAGCTCTTATGCTGTTCCAGAAATTAAATTACGTTGAGGGAAGGAGTGTTGGGCTGTCCTTTGACCTGGGTTTCTAATAAATATCTGCTGTTTGTCAGTTATAAAGAGGTAAATAAACCAACAGGTTTCTTTCTTTGTCAAGCCTAGCATTTCAGTTCTAACTCTGATTTGTACTTGGATTCACGCTAAAATTCTTTGAAGAAATTTAGCCCCTCATTTAAGATTTAGCTCTTGATATTTCAGTCAGGAAGGATTATGGCAACTCTGCATGTCATCATCACAGGTCATAGCTGTATCTGGAGCTGTGTCCAGCTTGCCTGCCTAGCAAAGCATGTCTGAGAGCCTGTGCGTTCCTCTTGAGATAGCTATGAGCATGGTGTACTTGCCTCTACCCAGCTTGCATTTAATTAGCTCAGATATATGCCTGTAAAAGCAAGCTGTCATAAGTTTGTTATCAAAGTTAAGCCCTCTTGGGAATCCTTTTTTTTTTAATGTTTTAAGCCTTACTGCAGCTTAATTAGCATTACTGTATTTTTCACTTCTCCTGTTATCTGTGCTGGCTAGACTAAAGCTAGTCAGTCTGTGTCCATCTGTGCACTCAGCATGCCTTAACTTGTCAGGTAGATAGAGCCTCTGTAAGAACCAGGTAGGCGTCTCTCGAGTTAGTCATGTCCAAATGGAAAGATCTGAAGTTGTTTTAAGATGTACTAATTTCCAATTATTTAACTGAACATGATGAAGTAGGGGAGTGGTGGTTTTCTCTAAGGGATTTCAGAAACTGACAGTAGAGGAGAATAAAACCTCGACAGGTCGAGTCATGCAACAGTGCTCCTGCCACCTTCTTACAGGGATGATTATTCTTTTAGTAGTCTGGCTGAGTAGACTTTATCACTGCAGAGCTTCCTGGTCTTTCTTTATGATAGTTTCGCAGTGCCTAATTCTTCAGCTTTTATTTATCCTCAGTAATCTGTCTTTCTTGTAGTTAGTTTCATATATGTGTTTTGTCTGTAATTCCCTCTAAATTCTGATTTTTATCCCTCAGTTACTAAAGAAAACACAATGGCTTGCACAAAAGACTTGCACTCTGCAAGCTCAAGCAGTGAAACTGTCTTTCTCTGGCCTAATCCCCTTCCAGAAGGAAAGCAGTAACATGAACACTGTCCTTTGTGTTCTTAATCTGTTGGGTGGGTTTTTTTTTTTTTTAAGTAAAGACAACATAAACCTTTTGGAGAAGAACAAAATAAAACCAGTCAGTAGAATATCTGCTACAATTTTGCCACAGTGTTTTTTCTTGGCAATGAGATAAAAATGAAGCAGAAGTTTGGACATCCATTTATTGCTTTTATTCTGTTTCCTGGCCTTGTGTGTTCGCATGTATGGGAGTATGCACGCTTAGGACTTTTAGGTTTTGTTCCATGGACTGTCTTTGATGTTTTATGGAACTCAGGTGATCCACACAATGATGAACCTTTTTCTATAGATCTGTGTACGTACCTGAGTAGGGGAGCTCTAAAAAGTTCAGGGAACTATGGTGGAGATGTTTTAGATTAACTGTGTAATTGTAGTGGTGGCTGCAAATAGAATTATTTGGTTTGGAAGAGAACTAGTAGCATTCAGAAATAAAATGCCTTAATTACTGAAAGATAACGAAGTCTGAGAAGCAATGAAACAAGTGAAGAGGGAATATTAATCTACTTGGAATATATCTTGCCTGCCTCAAAAAATTGAGATTATTTAGGGACTAAGGCAAATAAATTATTCTCTGTTGCAGAGTATATAGCTCCCTTTTTAAGAAATGTTCCTTGCAAAACAATCGTGCATGATGAAAACTAACACCATGTAGCTACTGTCCGAGACCAAAGACTTGATAAGTAAGCATGTGGAAAACTGTACGCCTGTCACAAGATGGTGCTTGCCCAGGAGACTTGATGCTTCAGAATGTAAACTGTCCTCGTGTGAAGCTGGGGCAAGAATTGCCAGGAATAGCTTTCCGAGGTCACCTCCACTCTCTTCCAAAACTGATGGAGGTAACAAGCTCTTCCCATGCAAGTAAGTCTCTTTGAAGCTGCCGGTATTGCTCATTGGCAGATGGAATATACTAGATAAATTTTTTTCTTGCAGTACATACTATATACTGTGCTGCAGTCTGTCCGTTCTATTCTATTTTATTTTGTCAGAGTACATTTGTGATTCTTGTTGAGGAAATGGTCATCTGCCACAGGTTTTACTCATGAAATTGGAAACAGGATATGGAAAGAGAGAAAATGAGATAACACTTTGACGTTGTGATTTAGGACATGTCTGAAAAATAGACATTGCACTGAACGTGCAACTGTGATGAAGGTGATTTTGGCTATCATTTAATTAGCTGTATTTAACTTAGCAATGTAGTACTCTTCTTGAGTACTACACATCTCTACAGCACCCAGTTCTACATCTTGGTGAAGTTAAAATAAGATGTCATCGTAAAGAACTTGAATATAAACTTATACTCCTTAGCTTTCTGTTGAAAGTGTACAGTGTTTGAGAGGGGTTTAATGTGGCACTTCATTGGACCAGTAGAATCACGCTGTTTGAAAGTTCACTTTCATATTTGCATTGTCCACAGTAATTCATAATCTGTATGTACTTTCAGGATAATGGAGCTGGTGCTGTGAACGTGGTAAAAAGCCAGCTGTGTTTCTCTATCATCTGAACTTTTCCATCAAGAGGAAAATGTGCCCTAGCAATTGCAAAAACAATACTCTATTTCCAATCACTAGTTCTACTGATTTTTCTATTGCAATTTGCTTTGTTTGGGCTTCCTGTGTACAGGAAGATGTATGACGCAAGCACACCAAATTCAGAGTGACAGTCTAATGGGAAGGAATTGAGTGATGCTTGAAAATGCAAATGGAGAATGAGAGAGGAGCTGGAAGCTGTTTTTGAGAGAGAGCTTCTGAAGAGACAAACTGTGAAAAATTTCATGGAGGTAAAATGAAGATGCATCTAAAAAATAGTGCCAATTGCCTTGAATATTCACCTTTAGTCCCTGATCTTTGTCAGGCTCAGAGAGGTGGTGTGAAGTAATCTTTCTTAACTAAGGATAGGTTATACTGATGACAGTAACGAGGGGTTTGGGATTTTGAAGAGCAAAACAACTGTCATCTTATATAAAAATCTGAGATTCAATGTATGCTTTATCTTGACAACAGTGTGATTTTATACATAAAAAGGGTGAGAGTTTCTGTAAGCATTACAAGTAAAGGAACGCCCATATACTTTTTGGAGACAGTGGTAAGCTGCATCTGTAAGGTAAGGTTCCTGATAGAAGAACAAGGAAAACTAAGACAGCAAAGAATTAATTTAAAAATTACTTGGTGATTAAAAAAAAAAAATCAGTTTGATTTTTCAAACATTCAGTTACCAGAGCTAGTATATAGGAAAACAGAATGAAGTTACTCATGACCTCGATGTGTTTGGTGAGTGTAATGATGAGAAGATACTGCACAGACCAAAGTCTTGAAGAATCAAGTAGACAGTATTTCTGTTGATGTTGTCATTATCATTTGTACCTGTGTCCCATTTAAAGAGTAAAACCTATATGGCCGATAACTCAATTTCCTTAGCAAAAATCGCAAATGTACTTCAACCACCATAGGATAGAGTGGACTGCAGAACAGCTTAGAGTACATACTGCAACAAAATCGATCTTATATACTCCTTCAGCCAATATAGCCATAACAAATACAGCAAGCAAGTAGTTTTTGCACATTTTTTAGTAAATATTTACCTTTGCTGAAGTTGACAAACTATATTTTTATTCTGTGTTGCTAAGCTTACTGATATTTTTCTAGTCATGCAAAAAATTCTACAAGGTACAGCAACATGAACATCTCTTACATGTAGGTGGGGTCAGCAAATAAGCTGAGCCTGCTTGTGCAAGGCAGAGGATAGTAATATATATATATGTGTGTAACCACAGCAGACCGCTATCTACAAATATTTTTGGTCAGGTAAGTGTTTACTTCCAGAAGCTTAAAAAGACCTCTGTTGTTGGTGAATATTGTTTTCCCAACAGTTTTCTTCAAAGCATCTATGAGCAATTTCTAGCAAATTGTGCTTCTTTCCATGCATCCCTTCCCCTTAGTATGAATAGTGTTGAACTTTCTCATAATTTTTTTGCCTGTAGCAATTATTTTTGTAACAGTGAAGTATATGCTGAGCACTGTGTGTTGGGGAACAGTCTTCTATTTGCCTGTTAGGTTCATTTTGTAAGTTCATTCAGATTTCAAAATGCAGACGTACTTTCACTTCAGTTAAAATAAGTGTAGTTTTGTTGAATTGATTACCTTAGTGATTGAAAATATGCACCAAAAAATCCAGCTGTTTAATCTCTTGCTTTTTATGTATTCAGTGTAGAATACTACTTTAACTTGCAGTATTTTCATTTGAGATAATCAGTTTTTTCTTTAATTTTCTATTTCTTTAGTGGTTACTTTTTTGTAAATAGGAAAAAAAGTATTCCTTGGATTGATCCTTTCTTAAAGAGATACTCTTGGAAATCTCTTTAGTTTGTATTGGCTGAAAGAGCAGGGAATGAAGGGTTATGGGCAAAAGAAAGGAATTTTTGTTTGTCAGAGTGTAATGGGAGCCACAGGTCTGAGAACTTCTGAATACTGGAATCAATTTAATCTCCTCCTCCCTGAGCTCATTTTATACTATAGCGCCCTTACTTTTTTTTAAAGTTACTACTTGCTACAAAAAGGTCTACTGATCTTCCATGTTATCTTTTTTTTTTTCCAGAGTGTTCATTGCATATGTGAATGCTTTGCTTTTACTGTATCTGATGTTAGGTTTTAACTTAAAAGCATAAGAGGAGTCTGAAGAATGCACGGTCTAAATGTTCAAAATACAGTAAGGATAAAGGCATCGTGAAATGAGCACGTTCAATGTCTAGGATTAGTGGGCGCAGTAAAAAAACAAACACCAACAAAAAAACATCAACAATAAAAAAGGGTGGACTTTGATATTTACCTGTATTGTAATAACAGAATCTAGGCTTTGAATTGTTCAGTCTTACTAAATCTACCTAATCTGTTTAGACATACTGCTCAAAAGTTGCTCTTAGCATTAGTAATGATTTCGGGTGCACGAGAACTGTCTTTTCACTTGTCATCTAAATAAGAAATAGTTATAAAAGGGAACATTAGAGAAAAAAGGCACAGATAGCATTGCAGCTGTGACGCTACTTTTAAGTTTTACTCTGAGGTGACTTCTTATTCTATTTTAATGAAAACAGAGGAGTAGAAATAGAAATAACTCTACCTTGAGAGTAACACCTCTGATATTGATAACATTGTGTAACTTGAGATACTAGAAAGAAACAAATTCAGTTGACCAAGTTTATTCCCTGTGGTTTTCATCAAGGTTACAAAGTCTGTCTTTCTGCTTTTATCAAAGCTGCTTTTTTTTTTTTCTTTGCAGGTCATGGTAACCATAAAGAAAACAGTCCTTTCCTGAACAGTTCGGAAGCTGGCAAGGGAGGTGATTACTATGATAGAAATCTGGCCTTGTTTGAGGTAATTTCTGTTTTTCTGTTTTTCATACTTTTAACGTGATTTGTGACCTTCCAAGATGGGAGGGATTGAGCATATTATATTAAGTGGAAGACAAAGCATTGCAAAGGTCCAGTCAGTGGGTCGGTACCTAACTCTCACTGCACAGCAAATCTAAGATCCATTGGTGTGTTTAGGAGTATGTCTACAAAATATAATGGTACCAGAGGCGATGTGAATAATTTGAACAGTGAAGCTGTGGCACTGTGGGCTAATCAGTGTGGGAAATGAGCATGGGCTGATTTACTGTGTTAAGAAGGACCATGTTGTTCCGTAGGAGTGCCTAAACTCAGGTACTCAAATTAGCCTCGGTATCCTGTATTACAACTGCAGTATATCAGTATTACCAGTTTCTCTCCACATGCTTTTTTGTGGGTGTATGTCTGTTGTCCGAGGTACAAGTAGGCAGACGTACCCTGTATGATGAAAAAGCTCAGATATTATGACCTCTTGGGACCGTGAGGCAGAGAGGTATGACTGTTACCATGTGGGAGTAAGGAGGACCAGACTGATCCGGGAGGCCAGCTGGAGCCACACCAAGTCCAGCAGAATCCTCCTCCACATCCTTACCTCACTGGCACTGTATTAACTGCAAGTATATCACGGTGTGCTAAGACTGAGCTTCTAAAAAATATTTTCAGAATCTCAGGTGCTGGGGAGAGGTGCAGGGAGTCTTTGTACGGCTCTGCAGCTGCTTTCCAGCTGGGCTTCTGGGTTACAGCTTCACAGCAATACTGGCAACATGTACCCGCTGTTTCCCGTTCTGGGAACTCGGTGTGGGGCAGCCTGAGCTGGCTCTACACCCCGCCAGGTTGGCGCCTGCAGGGTTCAGCTGTGTGGCATACAGCCTGGACAAGTATAACTAATCTGCTGCTAGATAGGAACTCACCATGGAAATGCTACAACTGTTTGCAGGCAGTGTGCTTGAGCTAGAAGACTTTGAAGCATGCTCCCAGCTGTGGTGTCTCCTCTCTTCAAGGCACGGTAAATCTGCAATCAGCATAAAGTCATTTGCAGATCATGAAGAGTTGGCCTCTTGTGGCATGGCTGCTGCTAGTCACATGCCTGCCTTTTTCATAAGCAATAACACGGTACCACACCACGGCTGCAGGCCCTCTCTGTGGTACTAAAGAGGGAGGAGGAGCAGGTAGCACCCCAAAGGCCATGCTGCTCAGCTGAACAGGAAGCATGTGTTGCCTCACCCTCTTTCTGGAAGGAATCGTAATCAGGTTTTTAAAGATGTGAACTGCAGATGAGATCAGAGGAAGGAATAAGAAAAGGGACATTTGAGGTCAGTTTCTGCCATCAGGTACAAAGCACATAATGCTACTGATCCTCCCAGAAACTGTTCATTATGATACATGAAGATACGATAAAACTGCAGACAGTGAAATCTTTCTTAATTGGTTTTTATTTCCTGTGTAGAAGGTTGTTTCTCTTTACCCTGCATTACTTTTTATGCAGTTAGACATATAAGACATTTTAATTTCAAAGAGAAAGGGGAAGTGAATGATTTTGTTCTGATTTTTTTTTCCTTTTCTTTTTTTCCCCTTGAACTTACCTTCAGAAACAGAAGTTGGATGGAATGAATGTGAAAGTGTGAGGCCTCCGTGCATGTGGTTTTTGGGATTTTTATCTAGATCCACATAAATGACATAATTTGAAAAATGTAATAAAATTGTCAGAGTGCATGCATGCCTACAATGACTGGAGTTTAATCACTAAATCTCTGATTTATTTGGCAGCTTGACCTTTTTAAAAGTACATCTGTTGATGTAAGCTGACATTAGAGGTACATTCAAGGTACACATCTGTTTTCTTAGAGTCCCAAGGCTCAGATGACTTCTTTATTGCTGTAATTCATGTTTTTCAGCACCTAAAGAGAAGGGTGTAGACCTGTTGGCATAGCCTTTTCCTGTCAGATTTGCCCTCCTTTCAGAAAATTAAATCCTCTCATCAGTAGTTCAGGCACAATGAAATATTCTGTCATTCCCTGGATGATTTTCCTAGTGTGTTCCCTGGCAGCCTCAGGCAAGGCATGCCAAGGAAGGTGTGAGCCCAGCCACTCTCCATAAATGCTGTGAATTGCAGAAATTGACTAGTTGTCTTCTTCCACAGGAAGAACTTGACATACGACCAAAAGTGTCATCTCTGCTTGGCAAGTTGGTCAACTACACAAATCTTACCCAAGGTGTTAAGGAACATGAAGAAGCAGAAAGTACTGATGGCTCGAAAAAGAAAGTATCAAAAGTAAGTGAAGATTGTCTCTACAGCCAGCTGATGAACATGATGATTCCCTATGTGATTTCTGGGGAGCTGGGCTCCTTTCTGCTTTATCTGAATGTCTGTTGGGAGCCATGACAATGTTGCAAAGAAATAACTTAGAACTCTGTAGCTAACCAGGCGTTACCAAGGAAATGCGGCAGATGTAGTGGTTAAGCACTGTGCACTACAGTGCAGTTCCATACACTTGGTATGGATTTACATAAGTAGGATAGGCTTTTAGTGGTGAATTGAATAAAGAAAAAACCAAAAATCCCAGCTTTTTCCTAGTGCTGTTTTAGCTGCCCAGCCATATCTGACACATCTCTACAAGCCTGGTACGTATGACCCAAGACTTGCAGGAGGCAACACCCTTCTAGCCTGGTGGGTGGAGTTCAGATTGTATACCCTGGGGCAGCTCAGGAGGCATTCTGGTGTTAGGCACTTAGGCAACTGAATTCTGCCCCAAAGGATCCGCATTTAGATGCGGGTTAGCCCATTTGGGCTGGCCTTGTAATAATTAGGTAGAAGGTGGGGTTTGGTTGTTGGTAGTTAGATTTCTATCAGGAGGGCTGTGTTCTAACTGCTGCTCTTAGTGCTCTGGCAGTCAGGCAAGCGTTTCAGTTAGTGCTAAACCTCAAGTGGTATGATTGCATTTTATGGCACTTGCAGACCTGTCAGTTTGCTTGCAAATTTTGTCAAAGGAAAGTTTTCCAAAAAACTAAGATAACACTTGGATTCTACAGATTTTACAGTACTGCCCTGTCAAAGTATGAGCCATTTCAGAAAGAGATGGCAGTGATAATGTTGAAAACCAGCACATTGTTCTCAAAGGGAATACATGTTACCCCATGCTGAAAGCAGGATTCCAGCTCCCTTACTCACACTCCAGTTCCTTAATCTGCATGGTTTTACACTGGGGTTAAGTTGTTTAGTTACCGTGAAGCTTAAAATCCAATTTTTTCTGAGACCACATGCACTAAATAGCTATAATTGGTTAGTATGACATCGTTACAAGACTGGGTGATGGTAGTCTGGGTGCAGTAACTGCATTCCGGTACTATAAGCTTACGTTAAAAAAGTAATTTAAACATTTTAATGGTGAATTTCTTTTGTGTGGTTCTTGGTGTTATACTAATTGCTGAGTCTGTCCAAAGTTTTTACCTTTGCATTACTAATATGAAATGTCAGCTGCATCTCTGTTTTAGCATGCTTTTGGTGGGAATAATGTCAGGCATCAGCTGTTAATAGGGTGTTCCTGTATAATCCAAAATAATTTTCAGCCTCTTCCTATCAAAAGCAGATTGTTACCCTAGCAAAGATAGAATGGAGGGAGATACAACAGGTATAGTCCTTACTATTTTGAGAAAGCTGTGATCACTTTTGCTGTTTATTTCCTTACTAATTGCCTGACCAGAACACCAGCGTAAGATGCAGTCTGATCTGAAAGCTAGTCACTTACTTCCCTGTTGGAAAAAGAATTGGGAGAATTTGGTGATGACTCTGTAGTGTGAAGTTGGTTAAAACAAATGCAGTGTAGCTTTGTAAGGTAAAAATGGGACAAATAACAGGAAACTGAGAAGTTGTTTTAAATCCCTAGTAGAGTAACATGTAAGGTTTGGTGTTAATATTTCTACATCTAGGTATGATTTATGTAAACATTTGCATATTTTCAAACTGTTTACTGCCATAAAAAAGGACTGCTGTCCTTGTAAAAGCTATGTTTCTATGGTAAAATAGTTTGGGCTTAATAGCTGGGTTGTCCTGAATTATGCTTTGCCGTGTCCCAGAAATGTGTGTTTGTAGACTTCTCAGATGTTTTTTTTGTAGAATGGGTTGGGTAACCATTCCAAAATTGACAACATCATCCTGTGTTAATGTCTCAGTATCTTCTGTGTAAACACTGCAGTTTACTTAAGGGAATCTTTGCCTAGCGTGTCTGTCTCTGGGATAAATTACACCAACTGCAATATCATAACTGGAGTTGGAATTTCTTCTCCCTCTCTTACCATAAGCAATATGAAATTTTAAACATCTTATAGAATATTAGAAGTTGAATATTAATTTGGCTGATAATTATAACCACTAAACCCAGGAATTTCAAAAGCAGTAACTGTACAATGCTATGGATTGAAGGTATCCAGAAACTGTGCAAATGGGAGTCTTCTACACATTTGTTTTTAATCATCTTTGAAGTATAAATCAATGCACTGCTGTTACCTTATGCTCTCCATTTGAGCATTGGTACAGAAGCATGAATATCCACCCCAGAACAATAGCAGGTTCTGTTCTTGAGTGTCAGCATTGTTAAATGACTCATCGCTGAATGCTATGCTGGGTACCCTCAGCAAATACGTACCCAGACAGCGTGACAAAAGGTAAGCTCCCTGTCCTGATGTGTCACTGGAATTGGCAACTTATAGACAACAGTTGCAGTGAGGAGTGTGAGCAGACTCGAGTCCTGGTATTCAAAAACTGAATGAAGAGAGCAGTCCTTTCAGTAAGTGAATATATAATTCTCTATCTGAGCAGGTAAGACAGGTCTCTCAGTCAATACCTTTTTGTGACCTAGCACACCCCTGTCTGCCAAATCATATCCATTCAAATAAAAAAAAAAAAAAAAAGAAACAAAAAACCCACAAACCAACAAAACAACACAGACGCAAACAAAAGAGAAAAGGCAGTTGTGTGCATGCGAAGAGCCCAAATCTCCGAGGGGTGATATTGAAAAAAAATGAGATCTCTCTTCCAAAGTTTAAGCTTAAAGGACTAGAGAATGAGGTGCTGTAGCTTGTGGAGATCATTGTTGTCAGCACCTGCTTTCTACAGTGGCAAGACCAAAAGAGACCTGAATGTTTCCATAAGCTCTGGAAAATACATTACGTGACTATCCCCCTTCTAATCGCTTGGAGTAGATGCTGCAGAGTTTGTGGAAGATGCAAATGAAGATCAGGACAATTTCAGGGCAAAATAGCTTCATATAAACATATTACCCTGTTTCAGCATTCCCATTAAATATTTTTGATAGTAGTGTGTTAGATACAGATCAGATAAAGTTGACACTACTCCATGTAGTAGGTAGAAATTTGGTTGCTTTTTATCTTTTCTAAATCCAGTCTCGTATTAAAGCACTTAATTGATGCAGTACTATAAAAATATCCCCTTCTCATGATGGAAAAAAATTAGATTAACTATTTAAGTTCATGTATCTTTAATAAGGTAGTTCACTTCTGTGCTGCTGTCTGTACTCATGCTACAGAGCAACCACAAGAGCTGTCATTACCCATCAATGTCCCCGAGCCCTGCAGCCAAGTGCTTTGATAACCCATCACGCTGGCACAATGGAAATAGTGTCCTTCAGACTCAGATCAATATTTGTATCAATTATGTGTCTGCAGCTGATTAGAGTGAACGGAAACATCATCTACATCACTGAAACTGAGATCGTTTTCGAGATCTTTCTGTCCCTTCTTGGTTGATCTAAAACAGCGTTCTTCAAAATAGCTTTGTGTTTTATTTCCTTTATGCAGCATGGGGTGTTTATTTTTTTTAATTTGGTAGCTGTTGAGACTGAACATAATACCCTTCTTATTTCAGCTTACATTCTGTTGACACTTCAGCACTGGTTTAGTATCACTTACTGATTATAAGATGCTATAAAAAAGGGTCACAGAATGACAGAATGGTAGGGGTTGGAAGGGACCTCTGGAGATCATCTCGTCCAAATCCCCTGCTTGAGCAGGTACACCTAGAGCAGGGGGCACAGGACCGCGTCCAGGTGGGTTTTGAATGTCTCCAGGGAACGAGACTCCACAACCTCTCTGGGCAGCCTGTTCTGGTGCTAGGGTCAAGTCACTGCAGATTACTGGTGTTAAATATTGTTGTGAACAAGCTGGTTCAAGTAGTGTTTGTGGATCATTCTTTAACACCAGTATTTTTTATCCCACAGGGTACAAAAATACAGAGTAAACTCTTATGCCTGAGGTACACTTAGTAATACTGTGGCTTGGGTTTTGTCTGTGGGCAGGCGCTTACGCATTTCCTAGGCTGCTCTGCAGTAGTCTCATAACTATACAATTAATGTACAATTTCTCTTCCTTTGTGGCTGAAGTTAGCTTGTAACTTGATATGCATAAGAGGCCACTTAAGAGGGAGGGGGAGAAGATGATGAACAGTAGAACAAAGCTGCAGGGGCCACTGAGGGCAAAAGACAGGCAAGAGCTGAGCTAAGGTGAATTCTTATGCAAAGGAAACAGGTGTTGGGAGATGTGTAAAGGGCAGGCTGAAAACTCACTTGCCTTGATAGTGCTTGGAAAACTGTCATATAGAATATATAACTGTGCTCCACTTGCTTCTCCTGTGTAGGAGCGATAGGTTGGGTTTCTTTCCTTTTCCCAGATACCAGTTTGGACAAACTCTTAGAAACTCCTTTACTTCTGAGATACCCACATGTATGATAAATTCACTTGATGCTGGCTGCTGGGTTCAGAGATGTTGTGAGGGGGGTGGCTGATGTCTGAATGCTCAGATAGGCGATAAAATTATGTGGAATGTCTCTTTAAGAGAGTACATTAATGTGACAATAGGAAGACCTTACGCAGGGCAAAATCTGCCTAGTGCTTGGCAACATTATTTAGTCCTTTATCAGTTAATATTTATGCAGTTGAAGACACAATGTGAATCAGATGAAGGTGTTTGACTCAAAAGCATCTAAACCTCCCTTTCTGGAGGAAATAGGTACACTATAAAGAACACCGTGAGAAGATCCTCCTCCACTGTAGCATTGGAACAACTCATTTAAAAAATCCTTACCTTAGCCTGATCAGGGGTAAGGGGCAATTGTACTTATGTACAATTGTAATTTCTGTTAGTGTGAGAAGACAACAATTCCTTTTGTCCTTATACATAATCTTGACGAAGCTAATCAGGTTAGTTCTATAGGATGGTAATTTTTGTAGAAATGGCAGGTGGCGATTTAGGGATTTTTTTTTTTTTTTTTTTTTTTTTTGTACTGTGGCATTGGAACAGCTGAGTAAGAGCTCTCTGGCCCCATGCTGGTAGGTCTCATAGCGTAAGTCCATTGCAAACCATCAGCACGTGGTTCTGTTGCGCACTTTACTTCAGGTGGTTCACCGAGGTCAAAGTGTGTGTGGGGAAAGTCTGGTTGGTCTGATTTAGCTCTAGTCACACAGGGAATTCAAAGCTGACTTCAAAAAAAAATCAGTCAGCAATTCCTAGGATTTCTAACAAAAACCGTTCAGATCATGTTCTTGGGCAGTTTTCTTTCATCTCCGGCAGGGCAGATTCCTAATGCAGGTGAGGAAGTTTTGAACTATAACGTGTAGTTGCAAGTTGAAGCACTAAATTCCTAGGTTGCTTATTTTGACCTGGTGATATTATTAACCATCTGATTTGTCTAGGACATTGCTTTGTGTAATAAAATATACTCTTGACTTACCTTAGGTAACTAAATTTTTCCAAAGTGAAGACAAGGCAAGAACAAAGTTTTTGACAGTCATTTTAGTGCTTTAAGAGTAATATGCTTGTCTTAAGCACCATTGATTTTGATTCATGACTAATTTGTCTGTAAGGGTGCATGTTACTTATTTATTTTCGCATTTAATTAACGCTATATGGAGTCAAATTTGAATGAGTGTTGTTACCTCCCTTTAATATCCTTCTCATTTAGATGATTGTTCATGGGTTTCTTTAAATGCTGTCTGTAATGTTTTGGAATTCACGTTTATTCACAGAAGTATGAAAAAGGATGAGCCTCTGAGAAGTTACACTCTCTGTTTCCCCTATGTTTCAGCATTCTGTATAATTTTAAATGCAAAAGAAAACCTCAGAAAGCAGAAGCAATGAAATGTCTTGGTAGGAAACCACAGAAATTTGGGACTCTCAATTACTGCTAGTGCCAGGTGTGCCAATGCAGGGAACACTTTTGTATTCCTTGAAATAAAACCCTTATCAGTGGCATTTTGATATCATTGGTTTGGATCTGACTATCCTCTGACAATAACTGTTTGGGCAAAGGAGAATTCTACAAGATACTGTGTTGAATGCCAGTCACGTGCAGTTTCTGTGAAGTCACATAACTAACCTGTATTTTCTCAGTCACTGTCAAAAGTAATTCGGAGTCTGATGCTAACATTAAACATAAGAAAGGTACAATCATTAGTTTTACATGGAATATATAAAATGGAAGAAAATATGTTATGCATGTCTCCAGATTGCTTCTAAATCTTCTCTAGTTATAGCACACCAAAAGTATGTTTTCCATGAAACTAATTTGTAAACTCTGGGGAGTAGGGTAGGATCTATCTTACTCTGGGTCTGCAGCACTCAACAAGTTTCATACTAGAAACTCTGTGGTTCTACAATAAAACAAATACATGTTTTGTTGTTTGTATGTATGTATGTTTTTGTATGTTCTTTTGTTAGTAACTGGTGTTAAATGCTGAGTATAACTACTTCAAATGTGAAGATGTCATAGGGTCAGCACTTTGTTCAGAAATTCGTGGTTTTGGTGTTAGAAGTTTGCTTCATGTTTTGTGGAAGTCCAGTAGTATTTGTGTGTGCCTACCTTATGTTTCCCAGATTTCTACCATTTGAAAAACTGAAGTTGTAGGGTTTTTGGTAATCTATGCTTTGAATAATTCCAGTTAATGACTATCAGTGAACTTTTTTTTCCAGTCACCCAGCATGGGCACCCTGATGGGGGTGTATTTACCGTGCATGCAGAATATCTTCGGAGTTATTCTCTTCCTTCGGCTGACTTGGATGGTAGGAATGGCTGGAGTTCTTCAGTCCTTCCTGATTGTATTACTTTGCTGCTGTTGTGTAAGTATATAGGTAAAATAATGCATGTGGTATAACCTGTGAAATGATTGAGAAACTTGGAGAGGCTGCATTGTAGATGCATGTGTAAAGAAAAGCCAGATTTATGCCAGACACTTCTGCTGTTTGTAGCCATGTGTTTTCTTTTTTTTTTTTCTTTTTTCTGCTAGTATTGCTAAACTGGCAAACTGTATCTAGTGTAGATATAGTCTTTAAAATGGTGTTTGTTCAGGAAACGGCTGTTTTCTGTGCCTGTCCCAGGTCATGGCTGCCTGCTTTGCTGGAGTAGCCTTTGTTGGAATTTCAGCTCTGCAGATGGAGGGACACCTGCATTCTTTTATGTTGTTTTGTCTGCAGACACCCATTATTTGACCTGACAAAGCAGTGGTTATCTCTCAAGCAGAAGTCTCAACAGCTTGATGATTAAATTCCTGCTACCTTTGTTTTCTTTCAGATAATGACCTTTCAAGGCAGAATAAATAGAAATATTGTATCTTATATGCAGTGGCAGCTTTGCTCTATTAAGAAATCAGTTATGTTTTAAAAAATGTTGACACAATTGCTTCCTTTTCCTTGTTTCCCCAGACTATGCTGACAACCATATCAATGAGTGCTATTGCCACAAATGGTGTTGTTCCAGGTAAGTGTAGTTAGCAAACTTCTCATTTGTGTTTAAAAAAAAAAAAAAAGTTGCTATAAGCTGTTAACATGGTTTTATTCTAGTGAAATTTGCTTAATCCAGGATACAAAGCCTGAATTCATATCTAATATTTCTTCTTAGTATCAATTAGGCTAAAGATTAATTTATTTGGTTTTGATTTACCCCTGTGCTAACAAAAAGATACTTCAGTTGAAACCCCAAAAAAGCAGATACACAGTGTATAATTTTGTTGTATTCTTTTGACTCTTTTACAGTTTATAACAATAAATAAATGATAATTTTATTCTCATTTTCTTGTTTCATAGCTGGTGGCTCCTATTTCATGATATCCAGGTCATTAGGCCCAGAGTTTGGTGGAGCTGTAGGGCTGTGCTTTTATTTGGGAACAACATTTGCAGGAGCAATGTATATCCTTGGTGCCATTGAGATTTTATTGGTGAGTAGTACCGGAGTAGTCCTGCTTTTAAGACAAATAGCGTATAGAAAATACCGCAGTATTCTTGTCCCATATTCATGTACACATTTACAGGTAGAGACCAGAAGGTCTCCAGTTTCTCAGTGCCCAATTCTGTTCTGGTTAGTGCTTCCCTTTGGAAGTTGCAAGCTCTGTGGGTATCCAGAATAGAAGCTCTCCTGAAAACATAGATGGAAGTATGACTCAATTGAAGACACATGCTCATCATTGAAAAAGTTGGCTTAGCTGTACTGCTGAAATAGAATGGGCCGTTATCCCTTAATTTTTCCTATAAACTGAAGATTCCTGGTGAAGAGCATGTTGCAAATTGGAAAGTGATTTACATTTCTAATATAGGTACATGATCAGTGCAATAATATAGTAATAATATAAAGTTCTATTCCTGTGTTCCTTCAGCTTGCTTTCTTCTTGTTTCAGACATATATTGTGCCACAAGCAGCAATTTTTCATCCCTCTGGTGCCCATGATGCATCCAGTGCTATGCTAAACAACATGAGGGTGTATGGAACCGTATTCCTCATCTTAATGGCAGTGGTGGTCTTTGTAGGCGTGAAATATGTTAACAAATTTGCTTCCCTCTTCTTGGCTTGCGTAGTGATATCCATACTGTCCATTTATGCTGGAGCTATCAAGTCCATCTTTGATCCACCTGAATTTCCGTGAGTAATATTTCTGGATATGGGTATAGCTGTGCCTACAGGTCTGGACGGTGGGGTTCAGTGGAAGTTACTTAAAACTTGTGCCTAATACATTGTCAAAGCTATCTTTTTTGTGAACTACTTCAGATTTTTTTTAACTGCATATAGTGACAGTGATAGTCTTCCACATGCAGAGCTCGTGGAATAGAAGTTTCTTAGGCTAAAATGAATGCATTATTACATTCTTTAACTGTTTCCGTAGAATGAAGTCATGTGGTGAGTATGCAGATTGATGGAGGCTGACATTTCTCTGCTTCCTGCAAAGACAATCCAGTATCTTAGCCTATGGCTGTTGAGTTAAATTTTAGCAAGAATTTTGCTGGGTTATTTATGGCAGTTAGTAGGAAGCAGTTTGGCAGGTCCATTTTCCCCAGGCCAGTCAGACACGACGTGCTGCCTTCGTGGTTGGAAACTGTGGTGGTGTGATGCAGCTGTTTGCTGAAAAATAGGGTGTCTCTTAGGAATGTGGGAGGTGTGATGGTGGGGCCATGCTAAGGCACCAGTCTAACTTCCCCATGGTCTGAAAACAGGTTAGTCTGCCATATGAGTAGCCTTGCTCTGAACACAACATGTGCTCCTTGGCATGTTGGCAGTTAAACATGTAGTATGGTCTCTTAAACTCAGAGCTGGAGCAGCAATAATGTGGATACGTGCTTTTTACCAGAAAGGCAAACGGTATTTCCTGATGCTGCTGACAAGAGATGAATGGAATGGAAATAGAGGAGTTGAGTCTGCATAGTTATTCACATCTTAAAATGTTGTGACCATAACTAAGTACTTGCAACCCTCAAGTGCTCC
Organism: Morus bassanus; assembly: GCA_031468815.1. NCBI lineage: Eukaryota > Metazoa > Chordata > Aves > Suliformes > Sulidae > Morus > Morus bassanus. Next base: position 26,420,320 of record CM062573.1, read on the forward strand.
CTTTAGATATTTAGGGCCCAATGATTATAATGTTTTAGAACAGTGGCAGGTTTACAGCAGTAAAAATAAAACAATGTCTCTACCTCCCCGTCATTATCTGTTGGATTGTTCTTGAACATTCTCCCTATCTTTCTTCCTTGGGCTGTATTCCTTTTTCTTTTGCTGAAGTAGCTAGATATTGTATTTATTTTTAATTCTGGAGGGAAAGGCTTCCCAGAAGTTACAGTTCACAGGCCTGCAAACCCTATAGAAATGGCCCTTTCTCTTCTATTTTCCTGGCTTTAGTGATTGATAAGACCTGTGAAACAACTAAACTTATTAAAATGGAAGAAACTTTTTCTTTGCACTGGGAAGGGAGGCTGAATGAACTTCTAGTGGCAGCAAGCCATTATGTTATATCACCGTGTCTTGTGGAACCATTGGAGAAACGGATGAAAAATTTTCAGCGCTGGAATAAACTGAATTTATGGTTAGGTGAAACAGAACAGGCACTGGAGTATTTTAGCAATTATGCATAGTATCTTCTGACAAGAACAACCTTTTTTTATTGTAATTGAAATGTATGTTCCTAATTTTGAAACTAAAATGTCAGGGGTCATTTGAGTGCTGCTGTACAGAAACTGGGATAATGCAATTCCAAATACCTGTAGATATTCTAAATATCCAGTAATTTGAAAGCTAGTATTCTTCAGATCTCTTCCACTACAGTAGTTCTGTTTAACTGAAAAAAAAAAAAAAAGTGTGGTGTAATCTTTCCCTTTCATTGTTTAAGGTAAATTTACCAAATTCAATAAATCACACTGATATAGCTTTTTATACCTCTCCAAAAAGTGTCGGAAAAGTAGCTTTAAACTTCTGTCACTTAAAGGAAACAGATACACAGTCTTTGTCCTGCTACCACCATTTTTTTGAAGCTGAGAAATGATGTAGCGGACTAGAGCCACTTGAAGTTTCCATGATATGAAAGGAGAATTATGGGGAAGGACAGATTTCATTTTCCTGGTACCATATAACACTGATTTTCATGTTTCCCTTCCAGGATTTGCATGTTGGGCAACAGGACTTTGTCAAGAGATCAGTTTGACGTTTGTGCCAAAACCATAGTTAAGGATAACATTACTGTGGCCTCTAAGCTTTGGGAGCTCTTCTGCCACAGTACAAACTTAACCACTGAGAACTGTGATGAATATTTTGTCATGAACAATGTCTCTGAGATAGCAGGAATTCCAGGAGCTGCTAGTGGCATTTTAAAAGGTATGACAGAATATTTTTTTTCCCTTAAGGAGGAGGCATGCTGAGCAGTTGAAATGGGTTGAATTGCTCCCTGCTGGTTAAGAAAGAGGGACTGAAGCAATGTGATTACAACGAAGAAAATTATCTTCAATAAAGAAAACCAAGCCTTACAATCTTTAAAATGAGTAGATGGCACTTTTGTCCTGATACAGTACTTGTCTGCTGTAAAATTGATTAAATTTGCCTTGTACATCTCATAATTTCAGCAGAAAGTCAGCTATAATGATGAGCTATACTAACAGGAGTAAGTTGTTGAAATTTTTCAGAACTCTATGTAGCTATGACTCTCCATTTTAGACAGGTTAAGATTATATCCTGAAAGATAAGAGTACTTGTATAAAAGTAGTGTACCTCCTTCTTTGCCCACTCCTGAATATAATATCATTGAAAAGTGTTCATTATTGAAACAAACGCCAGAGAACTGTTGCTTTGTGCAGGTGCCGAGTGCCTAAGGTTCCCGTTCTCACAGAAACCAGTAGTCTAGTTTCTAAAACAGGCTCAGCGTTTGTTAGTGAAATTTCAAACACCAGCCATATAATTCTGTAATTCTTCCACTGTATAAAGAACAAATCCATTTATATCTAGAAAGCTGGTCAATATTGCTGCTTTGGATTCTCTGAGCTACTGTGTGTGGGTATGGTGGTTCATTAAAAATATTCAATGTATTTATTGGGGTAAAAATAGGTATGAAGTTAAAAGAATGTTACATTTAATAATATTAAAGGATAAAAAGTGCGTAGACTTCTGTAGGCTATTCATACATATTTATTTTGTTACAGATTCCCTTGAAAGCATGCAATATAAATTTTCTTTCATGTAACTTGTATGTGACTTAATTCGCTTTGATCACTGAATTGCATGAATTGCTTTTGTAATCTTCAGTTGTAGACCCATTATGAGAACAGGTTTGAATTGAAACATGCTTTTCTTTTCTGTGATGTGATAATAACATTGAAGACAACTTATGGAGCAATTACTTGGAGAAAGGAGAGATACTGGAGAAAGCACATCACCCTTCTGTTGATGTAGCAGGCCAGAAGAACAGCCTTCATCTATATGTGCTTTCAGATATAGCTACTTCATTCATGGTGCTGGTTGGCATCTTCTTCCCTTCAGTGACCGGTGAGAATACTGGGACAAGAGGGCATCTTGGGTCTCTTGAGCTTTCTTCTCTCCCTTGATCTTATGCCCAAAATGTATTTTCAGGTATCATGGCTGGTTCAAACAGATCAGGGGACCTCAAAGATGCACAGAAATCCATTCCTGTTGGGACAATTCTTGCTATTGTCACCACATCACTAGTCTGTATCCTTTTAAAATTAGTAGAGTCCTGGCACGTTTTAAGTGGCTCAGATGAATGACTGTGTATCTGATTTGTGGAACTGCTTTCAGGTGACTAAATTATCGGTGGGAATATGATTGATCAGTGGTGAAAAAAAAAAAACCAAAACAAACAGTCCTTGAGCTGAAAGCGTCAGAATTAGTATCCTGTTGCTTTCCATCCCACATTTTGTGTTGGGTTTTTTTGTTTTGTTCTTTTGCATTTCTGTTGCTTTTCTTTGCTATGCGATGGTCTATAGCTCTTCAGGCTGGTGGAATACAGGTATATATTTTTTAGGATGCAGTGGACCATTAAGATGAGGAAAGGCTTTAAATAGGAGAGATCATAAATTTCAGTTCCTTAAAAAAAACCAAACCAAAACAAACAAAAAAAACCCACAAAACCCCCACCTTTTAGTTTGAGTGACATTAAGGAGTGTATGCTTTCTTGAACATTTTAGGGCAAGATAAACTGGAGTTAGGAATTAGACTAGGAGTTCCCCAAGTGGGTTTTCTGGGTTTTTTTGTGGGGGGGGTGTGGGGGGTGGGGACGGTTCACATGTAGAGTCAGCTGCTCACTGGTACCAATGAATTTATGTATTTATTTTGAAGTCAGTGAAACAAGATCATCTTACATTGGTTTACAGGGCTGTATTTTTTTTTTCTTTTTTCCCCTTGATTTTTTAACACAGTCATCTGATTTAATGCTATTCCATGATTCTTAGACACATCACCAGCTGGCATATGTGGAAGCGTTACAAACACTGTGCTCAGTAGTGAGCTCCACAAGCTGTGAATGACTCGTCGTTTCCTGCCTGTTTCCACTGGGACTGGAGTATTTAATATGCAGAATATGAGGATGTTCCTCATACCAGATTTCTAGGTGCTGAGTGTGTGTTCAGAGGAACAGCCTTTGTCCCAGTTGAAGTTGCCAGGTTTTGTATGTGGTTAAACACTTCAAGGCTTAGGACCACAGGAACTTTGCTTAGGAAAGACTGTCTTAATCTCTTCTCTCCTGCTAGAGAAGAGATGAAGCCAAGGTCTTTCAGCTTCAGCTAGCTGTTGGTGTCCTACTAAACTACAAATTATCAACATAGGAGACTTAAAAAAAAAAAAGGAAAAAGAAAAAGAAAAGGCAATTAATATGAGCAAGGACTTCAAAACTTCTTTGCAAGAGCCTTCTGAATAAATCCCACCCAAAGGGCAGCTGGCCCAGATGGTGACTCTCCTGGAGAATCTGCTGTTTTGAATGTGGTTTTTGCCAAACCTTGCCAAGCTGTAAATCAGGATCCTAGCTCGCTTGTCCCAGCTTCTTAGGAGTGCAGCCTTTTCCAGGTGTTACTTTGGGAACTGACTCTCTACTGGGAAGTCTGCATTTCCTATGAATGTAATAAATATTAAAACAGGTCACAGACGTAACCCCACTAGTGTTAAAATATTTGCAGTTCAAAACTTATTTTGTGGTGGGTAACTTTGTACCTAGATATCAATACGCCACCCAGTGGAAGGCTTTACATCATAATTTTTAGGAGTGATCAATGTTTCCCCCTTTATTACTCTTTGTATTTTACAATTGCATTTCAGGGGTAGAGTTTAGGATTTAACCATTCCTGCAAACTTAAATTACAAGATCAAAAACTTTACTGGAATGCCAGTTCCAAAAAAACCTCAATTGTTTTGTACTCCCCCATGCAGTAGTAGTACAGTTTAATACCAAACCCAATATCCAGAAACTTACTGGTGATGTGACTGCCATCAGAGACCACAAAATGAGAAAGTGCAAGGTAATGGTTTACTGTATGTTCAAAAGAACTTCAAAGGAAATAATTTTATATGTAAACATCAATTTTTATCTGCTAGTATAGAATAGAAACTGATATTAAAATACCTTTCTTTTCTCTCTCCTTCTCTTGTGTCTGAAGATACCTCCTTTATCGTAACATTTAAAACGATCTTTTTTAAAAAGCTGAAACTTAGAATGGTAACTTTGTCACTTTAATATTAGAAGGTATATATGAGCAGTGAGACATTAATTTACTCACCAGCTTTACCATGTACTTACGGAGATGCTGCAGTGCAAATGCTGTAGGACAGAGGCACATGCTGAATTTTCCACGGTACGACTTGCTATGGTTGTTTTCATCTGCCATGTCTAAATAAATCCTACTTCCTTAGCACACTCTGTACTCAAGACTTCAGTTGCGTATTGTTATTTGGAGCCTGCATAGAAGGTGTAGTCCTGAGAGATAAGTAAGTTTTACTGCTTTAATGTTCTCCTTTCTTTTTCTTTTTTTGCAAGGAAGTTGTGTGCTTTCCCATCTCACACCACTCCTTACGCCCTCCCACCCTCCCAGCCTTTACTTCTGGGTGCCTTTTAAACCATATTTTTATGTAAATTGTAAACAGTCTTTCGGGAATCTTCTTGTATTTAATTTGATACAGAGTTTCCATCCTGTGTCTTAATTCCTCCCCCTCACTGACCCAAGCCTACTTTGTCTTGTGTTGATGTACCCTTTTCAGTTTCCAGGGGTACTCATTCAAAGATCAGATCCCTAACAATAAACTGCAGATTTCTATTTTTTTCTTTCTCTTCCCTAGAGAAGAGATACAAACCAACAAAAAATTTTTTTTTCTTTTTTTTTTTTTTTTCTTCTCCAGATGAACCTTAATTTTTTGCTTCGTTTGTTGTCCTCTTTTTGTTAATTACTGAGTTTGGCAAAATTTTTCTTTGCAAACTGTTTTCTGGCTTCATTGCCATCTGAGGTACTACTACTGATTTTTGTAAAAGTACTGGTGACATCAATAGTGTATGCCAAATAGCTATAATGATTTCAACCTACGGTATGATAGCAAATAGCTTGCAAAGTTGCTCTAATCTTTCTTGTGCTTGCTGACCACGGTCACCTAAGTCAACAGCCAGTATAATCACATTCCCAGATGTGTGCCAAAGAAAAATCTTAAAGGACAGGCAGATAACACACATCTATATCTGTATATGTTCTGTTGCTCATAGTGGTATTCATAGGAAGAAGAATTTCCTCGTAGCATTTGGGATGATTTTCTTGCATAGAAACCAAATTAAGAAATGCAACCAGGCACCTGTAACCGGACAAAGTTTGGTATTGGGTTATCTCCACCGTCGGATTACTAGTTATCAGACATTTCTGTCTATGAACCAAATAACAGTGTTCCCAGTGCTAGAGTCTACAAATGCTTTTTCTGACAGCTTCCCTCATGTTGATGGACTCTTTCCAGTGGACAAGCAATGAAGTGCTTGTGCGTATAATTGTCTGAGGAAAAAACCACAAACAAACCAAACCAACCAACCGACAAAAACCCCCCAAAGTCTTCTGTAGGGTTGTCTGATACTGGACTGTGTTGGGTGTTTTAAACATTAAACTTATTTTGTTAAGAACTGCATCTTTCTAGGTGAAAGTGGAAAATAATGTGATAATCACGTAAAAGTTTTATGATATATAATCAAAAGAAGGTTTCTGAATTGTTGAAATCAGGCTGCAGACACTTCCTATCTGTATATCAAAAGTGTCTCAGATTGTTTACTACTTTCTATATTTCCTCATCAGGAAAATATGTAATATTTAATAATATTTAAATGACACCTTAAAACTGACCCAAAAATCCCAATGTGACTGTCGGAATACTCCTTTGAATATGAATGTCTCACTGTTCCTCTCTGCAGGTACGGTGATGCAGTGAACAAGAATTTAGTGGTGGGCACCCTTTCGTGGCCCTCGCCGTGGGTCATTGTGATAGGATCCTTCTTCTCTACCTGTGGAGCAGGTTTACAGAGCCTTACTGGAGCGCCCCGGCTGCTGCAGGCAATAGCAAAGGACAACATCATTCCTTTCCTCTGGGTTTGTACATCCCATATTAAAAAAAAAAAAAAAAAAAAAAAAAAAAAAAAAAAAAAAAAAAAGGCATTCTGTACATAGTAACTAACCAGCTATTTAACTTTTATGCTCTTGGAAATCAGATTTATTTTCCCTAGTTTGCCCAGCATTGAAGTGAAGGTCAATATTTTTTTAGTTTAATGCTTTCTTTTCTTTTGTTAAAAAGTAGGAATACTTTTAAAGAGTTTGAATAGACATATGTGGTAATTTTATGAAGTCTAACATCTAATTCAGTGAAGCACAGAAAGCCATTAGAATAATTTGACTCCTTGCTCTAGAGAAAAAACGTAAATAGGAAAATTACTATTGTTTTTCAAAATGTAATTTTTTTTTTCATTATAACCTTATGAAATACTTGGAAGATATGGTTAATGTTTCTGTTTCTTCAGGTTTTTGGTCATGGAAAAGCGAACGGTGAACCGACATGGGCTCTTCTGTTAACAGCATTAATTGCTGAGCTGGGAATCCTTATTGCTTCACTTGACATGGTTGCCCCAATTCTCTCAATGTAAGAAATGGGGTGGTTGCTATTTAAGAAAAGAAAAAGGGGGGGGGGCAGTGAAAGAGGGATACTCTTAAGTTTTGCTAATTTGATTATCTTTCAGAACCATGTACTAAACCAGTAAAGCAAATTACTGGAGTCTGAGTTCCACTTTTATTATTTCTGTGAATTCTCTGACTCCAGGCTCTACATGCAAATCTGCTTGTTTCTGCTCTGGAGTATTCTGTGAATAAACATGTTTTTCATATAGCTGGATTGTTATTTTCTTTGGGAAAATGTTATTTTTATCACAGAACAAAGATAGCGTTGATGGTGTGGATAGATCTAACTTGATCCAATTAAAAAAACTGTTCTAACTACTTTATACTGATAGTTCAGGCTAATAAGAATCAGAGGGATAGTCACATGTGACAGGGCAGCCGTATTTTGACTGTAAATCATTCATGTGATTTTAATATATGCCAGAATCTATAAATGTGTTTGCTAAAAGGTTTTGCACTTTTTTGCTTCTGCAGGTTTTTCTTGATGTGCTACCTCTTTGTTAATCTAGCATGTGCAGTACAAACACTTCTTAGAACTCCAAACTGGCGGCCCCGATTTAAATACTACCACTGGTAAGCAAAAGGCCAGCACACTCAACACTTGGTCTGTAAACGACAATGTGGGTTTTAGAGGAATACTCTCTGTGAGGGTTGTGGGCATCTTTTATTTCCCTGAGTATTAGTTCTAGACAAGAGTACATCAATGTAATCATGGTGGATCAGATCCAAATATTTAATGGCATGAGAGTTTTATTCCAACAACAGGATACTAAAACTGTTGGGGACTGGGGAGATTCATTGGAAGCTTTACTTTCAGTGCCAGTTCAGAATAGACAATTTAAAGAAAAAAGAGCAAGAGAATAATTGACTTGTTTTTAAGCTTTTCTACCCCACTACTCACTAATATCTTTGCTTTCCATTGCAGGGCCCTCTCATTTTTAGGCATGAGTATTTGCCTGGCACTGATGTTCATTTCATCTTGGTATTACGCTTTGGTAGCTATGCTTATTGCAGGCATGATTTACAAGTACATTGAATACCAAGGGTAAGTATTAACTGGATAGAAAAGGGCAGGAAGAAGATTGGGTCTATTTTTTATGAATTATCGCTAGCCTTCACATTTGGAGAAGGAACTGTGCAGAGATATGACTTAGAGGGCTTCCCTTATTAGTTAATTTTTGACTTGTTTTACTGTGTCAGTGCTAAACAAAAGCCCCTGAAGTGCTTTGTTGTTAAGCCTCTGAAGGTGAAATTTGAGAGTCACAGAAGCAGAAACCCTGGCTGGGATCTACCTTTTGCTGTCTATCACACATAATTACCTCAGGCCCTGAACACCTGAAGGCAGTCATCTTATTCCAACTTACCTGGTGCAAAGGTCTGTCTAGAACAGTCCTTGAAAAGCTGAATCTGCAGGTTAGGTTGCCTGAGATGATTAATATCTGATGGAGTCAGGCTGTAGTATGGCTGTATAACTTAATTTTGAGCAATCAGGTATTGAAACGGCTGTTTATGTTTGGGAAGCATTCTCTGTAGCGGAGCGTTGATTACAAATTAAACACAGAATGTGTTGTGATACCACAGCGTTGTGGTACACATTTGACTGAGACATTTGGATTTCTCTTGTGATACGTGGTATCACAGACATACGTGTACAAATGACAAATATACATGTGATGCGTGCTATGTATCACATCATTTAAACTCACTATAAGGTAATGATTTCTCTGTAGCATGACTGTAAGTGTGCAATTAAACGCTCATGAAACCATATGTTGGCTAAATTGTGTGTTCTTCACAGCGCGGAGAAGGAATGGGGTGATGGTATCCGGGGTCTTTCACTCAGCGCAGCAAGATATGCCTTACTCAGACTGGAGGAGGGCCCTCCACACACAAAGAACTGGAGGTACTAATTTTAGACTAATAAAATGCACTGTCATGATTATCTACTTATACTTAAGGAATTAAACTGGGCTCCAGACAAGATGCTTTTGCTCTGTGTGAATGAATCTAAATGCCCAGAATATTACAAAAAAAAAAAGTGTTGAGTCTGAGATAAGCTGCTCTGTCACTGCCCAAGTCCTGCTGTGTGGGCCCTGTATGGGCAGGACTTTTATGTCCTTTGGATCTTTAATCAAAAAATTGGTGAATTCAGAAGTGGAACTTGAGGAAACTGTGGAGATCCCTTGAGTAAAGAGATCCAGAGGCCCATGGTAGCTTGCACTGGGGCCACAAAGAAGTCACTGCTATCATTCTAGGATTAAAAACCAGAACAGTGTCCAACATTTCTCCCTCCGGCTTTGTGTGTTGAAGACAGATTAAGTGGGCAAGAACCCTTCTCTCAGTTATGCATTGCACAATTCTTAGGCTCTGAACAAAAGGACTAGGAATCTACCGAAGAAAAGACTTTTATAAATCTTTTTATACTTGCTCAACCATAGCTTAAGAGGGAAAATAATTTAATTGATGTGTAGCAATACCTTAAGGGACAGAAAGTGGATGGCATTTGTGTTTAGATGAAAATATTCATGTTTCCCAACTGTTTGGCATAAGTATCCAGCTAGATCTGGAAGGACAGCCTTACAGTATGAACACAGTATATCCTCTAACGGTACTTAAAAGAGCCTTGAAAATCAACCATGTAAACAAAACACTAATGCAAGCCTCTTAAGCGAAGTACGTGAAATGCAGCAGCAGAATTCCCTCAATGCTTCACATCTGCTTTGAATCAAGAGAAATAAAATTAAAACCCTTCTAATGTGTGAGATACAGAAAAAATGTACTGTTTCAGAGTTCATATTCAAGCACAACTGAAGTGATGAGAGAGGCAGTTTTTTAGAAGTGTTTTTGTTAAAGCCTTAGTAAAAAATACATTCCCTTTTTTATTTTCTCCAGGCCTCAGTTGCTGGTGCTTCTGAAACTTGATGAAGATTTGCACGTAAAATACCCTAGATTGTTAACATTTGCATCTCAGCTGAAAGCTGGCAAAGGTTTGACTATCATAGGATCAGTGATCCAAGGGAATTTCTTGGAAACTTATGGAGAAGCCCAGGCTGCTGAACAGGTTGGTGTCTTCAACAAATTCCTAAAGTACAAAGGGGTGAGTGGGCAGAAACGTAAAAGTTTCATAATCATACATGGAAAAAAGCGTATCAGTAAGGCTTCCATGAAGTACAGGACTAGTTGAGTAGTACTTCAGCCGTTCAGTAAAGGGCTTGCAAATATGTTTCAGCTGCCAGTTGTGGCTTTGGGAATATAATAAGATCAATGCTTGCAACTTGTGTAAACGGCCTAACTGCATAAAACTGTCTTCATTTATAAGAAATAATTACTATGGAAGTTTATGTATGCTGATTGATGGAGGGAAGAGGACTGCTCGGTTTTCTGAACATACCAAGAAACATTTCAGTAACTGTCAGTTATTACAAACTTAGCAAATGTGCTGTGTCTCTTTCAGTGTGGTGATAAATTTATTACAAAAAGCATTGAAGGATGCTCCTGAAAATTTATTAAGAAATCATTTCATCTTCCTTACTGTGTAAACATGACATCATAGCCCTGTTTCCATCTGTATAGTATTAACACACTGCTGTTTTCTTGCCTGGAGGCTTTTTATACAGGAAAACTGTTATAAAAGGAAAACCAATTCATAGGCCTATGTATTGACCAAGCCTGTTTAGTTTTTAAGCAAATAAAGGGTATGGTATTCTTGATAGGTGTGTGGGGGTTTGGTGCTTGTATTTGAAATTAAATGTAATAACACAGCATGTTACATAGAAATCTGAACCTGGAAATCCAAATGAAGGTAATTAACCTTGGGTTTAAAAAAGTGAGTGTTTTAAGATTAGAAAATGGAAAGTGAGATATCACTAACTACTGCTGTGAATAAGAGATTATAGCACAAACCAAAAAACCTTTATCTTAATTGGTTAGAAATAATTTTGTTTGGAAGGGAACTGCATGTGTTATAAACAAGCATTATTCACATTTAGTGGGCATTTTCTCTTCTGTTTTATGAAGGAAAGTGGATGAGCAGAACTTTGCTTTGAAATGTGTTTTACCTGTGGACGTGTGAACCAGGAATTTACATTGTAATTGCACGATAAATACTTAAGAGTTCCTTTTGGTTGTGAGGTTTGTCCTTGTCTGTCTTGCAGACTATCAAGAATATGATGGACATTGAGAAGGTGAAAGGATTTTGTCAAGTAGTTGTAGCCAATAAAGTTCGAGAAGGAATTGCCCACTTGATCCAGTCCTGTGGACTAGGTGGCATGAAACATAATACGGTGGTTTTGGGGTGGCCGTACGGCTGGAGGCAAAGTGAAGATCCAAGGTCATGGAAGACATTTATAGGTGAGCTTTAAAGGTTCTGTGTGATCGAACATTGTGAACAGAGATGTTTATTACGCATATGGTGCGCACAGGGGATTTTAACAGAATCCTCGTGAAATTGGTTTTGGTTTTTAGCCTGTTTTTTTCTAGTATTGATTGTGAAGTAGAAAATTTCTCACAAAACTGCTCTATGTTTGAAATAACCACTTCTTGTAGGTAAAAGACCTATGAAAGATCTTCCAAGATTAATCTAGCAGCTAAAATTCATGTCTAATGAATGCTTAAAAATTACAGACTTGAGAGGTACTGTTTTTATGGCAAACTATAATTTGTTTCCTAGACAATCTCTGTCTTTTCACTGGTCCTAACCTACCTATCTCTCTTCACTACTGGAACCAACACTCTCCTTGCTGGTATCCCTTTCCTTCCCCTATGGTCCAGTTACTTAACACAGTCAAATTAGAACACAGCAGATGTTTTCTCCTCATACTTAGATTTGAAGATTGCTGCTTTTATTTCAAACATGAACTAAGACTTCTGTTCCTGGAAGTCTGCTTTATCCTAGCTTTGTCATTTGGTCCGATCTGTCTATACAAGCCTTGCTGTACATACTTCATGTAAGCGATGACTTTTATGGTTTGCTGATTTTTGCTTGGTGAGTAACATTTTTACCATAGATTGCTCTTCCAGAATTGCAAGTAACTGTCTGTTCTTCCCCTTTTGGGCAGGTACTGTTCGCTGCACGACTGCAGCCCATCTGGCGCTGCTGGTTCCCAAAAATGTGTCATTCTACCCCAGCAACCATGAGCGTTACAATGAAGGCAACATTGACGTGTGGTGGATTGTGCATGATGGAGGCATGTTGATGTTGCTTCCTTTTCTTCTCAAACAGCACAAAGTAAGGAGCTAGCCAGAGAATGTTTGTCACCCAGCTACTTCTGTGTGCATTAAAGACACAAGGTCCAGCAGCGGAGCCTGTATTGATAAATGAGAGTGGATATATTGATAAGTTTCTGCTTCGTAGAGCAAAATATTATTGGTTCAAGTACTGAGAGTTTGCGTTCCCTCACCAGGTTTGGAGAAAATGCAAAATGAGAATTTTTACTGTAGCGCAGATGGATGATAACAGCATCCAGATGAAGAAGGACTTGGCTACTTTCCTCTATCAACTCCGAATAGAGGCAGAGGTAGAAGTGGTAGAAATGGTAAGGGGTTTGAGCCCGTTTTTCTCTTTATGACACACATGGTGGTATTTGGCTATAACTTGATTACAAGCACAGTATTTTTTTCTTATTTCTGCAGCACAATAGTGATATCTCAGCATATACTTACGAGAGAACTCTTATGATGGAGCAGAGATCTCAGATGCTGAGGCAAATGAGGCTGACAAAAACAGAGAGGGAAAGGGAGGTATGTAATTTGTGGCTGATTTGCTATGGGCTGCTGAGGTGGATGACACAAAGTGCCTTCCTGGTAGTGTTTTATATAGCTGCTGCTTAAATTTAACTCCTGTGTTCTAAAGATGTAAGGAAATACTTTTAGTGTAGCTTTTTTGTTTCCCAAAATTGCATGGAGTCATTGAATAGCCTGGCTGTACTTGCAAAACCAGGCTAGAAATTATTTGTTTTGGGGGAAAACGATGGCAGCATATATGCTGTAGAAACAATTTGTGTGTTCCCCTTTGTGATGTAAATGATACTCAGTGACTTGAGGATGTAAGTCTCATCCCTTTCTTGACCTTGTTTTTGCTTTATATGGGATGTCTGGGGTTTGTCCCAATTTATAGCATATCCTGTTTTCCTACCGAAGATTCCATTCCAGTTTGGACTGTTGGGAAATGTAGCTATGAAGGGCGCAGATGATCTAACTTTTCTGTATGTGTTTGTCCAAGTTTCTTTTTGTTGTCAAGTTTGTGTCAGACTTGTCCCTTGTTTCAGACCATGTCAGGATGTGAGCTAGACTGTCTTTTTCTCTTGTATAGATATATGCCTCTGTTAGTCCAAACTCTGCATGGCTTACGCCTGTCAAAACTATTTAAAGTCAGTTTGGTATGTAAGATTATTGGCTAGGGCAGATGCTTGGTATCAGAGCTGTCCTAAATCCTAAATTGAATGTACAAAATAAAGGATACAATGGAACAAAAAGTCTTCCATTGCTTAAACAGAACCGGAGAACATAAAATAAAGTCCCTGAGTTGACCGTGTCATTCATGTGCCCTTTAGGCTCAGCTGGTAAAGGACAGACATTCAATAGCACGTCTGGAGAGCCTCTACTCGGATGAAGAAGATGAGGGGGACCCAGTTCCTGAGAACATCCAGATGACCTGGACAAAAGAGAAATGTGATGCTGAGAAGCGGAACCGAAGCAGTGCTGTGGGAAGCTTTAGAGATCTCATCAGCATTAAGCCGTGAGTCTTGTCAGAGTCAACAGCTTGCTCCTCCTGAAATTTTAGATGTGCTGTGCTTTTATTATCTTTTGTCTCCTAATACTTGGTTTAGACTTGCGCAATAAACATTGAGACCCGACTACTAAAAAGACAGCAGTTAGCCTCCTGAGAAATTTCTAATCAATTAAACGTGGCACACGTCCCTCAATATTTTGCTTGGTATAGTCAAATTCTAAGTTGGAGCTGTTAAATCCTATTATAACTTTCCTCCTGTCTCCCAAATATCTCAACAAAACACACAATTAAAAAACAGACTGATAATTTCACTGATCTAATGTGTAGTGGGGATGTTTAACACAGCAAGGAAGAAGCTGTTGAGATGGTGATGAATGACTGTGAATAGAATATGTGTGTGATAAAAATCTCCAAGACAGACTTGCTGTTGAAGGAACACTGATACCTAACAACTGCCTTAGTATTACCCCATGTGTACCCCTTGAATAGCTACAAGTAAAGCTCTATTTGTGGCTTTGTTTAAAAACGTGTGAATCTCCTGTGATCTCTTTGATGTACTACATCTTACACAGAGTTCACTCAGCTTTGCATACTTGGCAAAGTTGTAGATTTTTCTTCCTAATAAATCAGCGAGAATCCAAATCTGGTTTAGGATGAATCATACATAGTTTATATACTGTAGAAATTCTGCTGAATTTGGTGTTAACTACCTGTACTTTTTCCTCTTCCATGCTTTCAGAGAGTGGGAAAACTTGTAAGTTTGTTATTTAACTTAGAAGTACATTAAGATGGTTGAGAGGGAAGGCTTCATTTTCTCAGTTAAAAGCAGGAAAACTACATGTAATTATGGAAGAAAAGAAAAGGAGTTAGAGTTGAGCAGTCTTAGCAGTTTTTAAAGGGAGCAGGATTAGCCACTTAAGCTAAGTATCATTATAAATAGCATGTAACAAGCTACAAGAGTTGTCAAGATAGAAAACAGTTACAGGTCTGAACCTATTTTCTTAAGGTGAGCATGACACAAGAAGTGGGAAACATCACTCATTTAGAGAAGCTCTCATTCCACAACACTGCTATGATGTTATGTCTGGCAGTTTCTGGACACTAAACAAGCCCTTTCTGACAGCCTACACCTTCAAATCACTGGGGAGATGCCAATTTTAAATGTCACTTCAGAGAATCAGACCTTTGGTTTTTAATTACTTTTCCAAAACTCTACATAGTTAGTATATTGTTTCTGGTGCCGGTTTCTTCCTTGCTTCCTGTAAACATAATCTGGCCTCTGTGTTGTCCCTGGCTTTCTGAAGCTGATGTGGTGAAGACAGAGGATGTCCTTGCTCTAAATTAAATAAAAACATGAAATAACAGAGAGGTACTTCAAAGTGGGTAAATTGTGGCATTAGTATAATAAACATTATTCTTACCATTGCGTCTTCTATTTTCTGTATATAGAAAGTATTTCTTTGCAAACCTAAATATTTGGAAGAGCAGCAAGGTTGTTGAAGACTTTCACTCATAACATGTAAAGCTGAACTAACAAAAGCATAGATTCGTATTTGATTCGTTTCTCCTAATGCTTGTTTTTAATATATTAAAATGAAGAAAAAAAAACCAAGTGGAAAATCCTCAAAGCTGCAAATATATTCTCCCTTTGATAAGTCTATTTCTGTATTGTTTTTCCTTTTATGTTACCAAAATAATGGTTGATTTCCCGTAGGAAGGAAAGATTCCCTGGCTCAAACTCCCCAAAGGATACTTTCCAGTTCTGTTACTGCAGAAATTGATGCTATTTTGTGATGATACCTTCTGAATAATTAATCCTGTTACCTCTCTTAGCTTGGATTCTTAAGGAGCAAAGGCTTATGAGATCATGCTGCATCTATTCCCTTCTCTCCCATAACTTTTGAACCAAGTGGCTACTCAAATTTGAAAGCATGATTGAGATTTTAAAGATTTTTGGGTTGTAAGTTTTTCTTGCAAATAGCCAGGCAGAGAGGTTGATTAGTTTCCAACTGCAGGGAAGATTAAAATCCTTACTGTACACCAGAAGAGCCCCATAAGCAGGTGTACATCCAGCCATTTGTAGGCTGCATTCCAGCCTAGGAATCCGCAGGAAACCAGGCTTTCTCTGGAGATGTCAACTGCTGTTCAACACAAAAAGACAAGGGCACTCATGGGAAGTGTGGGCTGAACGCAATGGTGCCAGTCTCCTGCTCTGTTCCGATGGGTGCCTGAGAGAGAGTTTTCCGGTACTGAGTCCAGAGAGGTACATGGTCTGTGCTGCCATGGGGGATCTGGAGAGGGCTGCCAGGGGGGAAGGCTCTGCAGTCACAAGTGTCCACGGTCCACGAGCATATGGAAATGCTTTTTTAACTTCTTTTGCAAGACTGTAAATCATCTTTATAAAATATACTTCCTGGAGAGCAACATACCTTCGTAAACTGGAGACTTGACTCCACGGATCTTAAAACTGATGGACTAGCAGTACCTGAAGAACTCTGTGAAATCTCTTTTGTATTTTTGTCATTAAGTTTGAAAAATTTTACTGTGTGTTAAGTTGGCATTTAACAGGGTATTTAGGAGACTTAAGGTCTGCTTTTAAGGGCCTCTTTAATAACTCGGTTTTCAGAGGCATGTTTCTAACAGTAAGTCTGAATGTGCTTCTTCTGTAGGAACCAGTCTAATGTCCGAAGAATGCACACAGCAGTGAAGCTAAACGAAGTTATTGTAAATAGATCCCATGATGCCAGACTTGTTCTCCTCAACATGCCTGGTCCTCCAAAGAATACTGATGGCGATGAAAACTGTATCCTTTCAGGCAAGGCCTGGTCCACACAGAAGATCTTCCCTTAATCCATGCTCTTGAATTCATTTTGCCACAAATGCTGCCAAGCTGTAATATGTGATGAAGTGTCCACTGAGCGGAGGGTACTGGCTTGTGGCTGTTATGTAGTAATTGTTTAAAGTATAAGTTGCCACTGGTTGCTCTGGAAGCCTGGTAGGTTTGAAATCAGTCTTGTCTAAATTTTTATTTGATTTAATTTATTTGTTTATTAAACTAAATTTATTTAATATAATTCCCAATAGTGGATGTAGCAGATGTTTAAGGTGGCATTCACAGCAGCCAGCGCTCTGGGAAGGGCAATATCTGAACTCGAGTGAACAGGAAGTCCTGAAGGAGAGGGTGTATCTCCAGCATAGCTCACGCATCAGAATTTGGGAGCTTAGCTCCAAGTACGATGCTCTGGTAAGATTAAATTTCAAACCCACAGTATTTAGGCACTTGGATACTGGCACCAAGCCTCCAAGCAAGGCCAGAGCAGAGGGTTGTGATCTGGTGAGCCTGTTGGCACTGCTGCTCTCTGTCCACAGCTGCTCTTCAGCCTTGGTTTGTACCATTCAATTAGCAAGCCTTTCACTGGCCTGTGCCAAAAAATCTATGTTGCAAATCACAGACCAAATGGTTGTTTTCTCCTAAATCTAGGCAGTAGTAATGTCCCTTTCACAACAGTGTGCTGGCCGAAGAAAAGATAAAAACATTCCTCTTAGCATAAGGGGGTTTCAACCACAGCTACTGCAGCTCAGGAGAGATTTTAAACTTGAGGTTATGAGTGAGGATGCTTATTCCTTCACCCTTCCCTGAAGAGGCTGAGCCACTGGGACTGAAAAAAAAAAACAAAAAACCGCTCAATATTCATGGAGAGTGGCTGGGAAGGGAGTGTGACCGTGGAACCTGGTGCCACCAGCATCACTGACAGGCTCACCTTTGGGTAGTGGCGGGTTCGTTTTGGAGCTGGCTGAAACTGACTCTGTCCAACATGGGGGCAGCCCCTGGTCTTGTCTCACAGAGGATGCCCCTGCAGCCTCCCCACTACCAAAACCTTGCCACATAAACCCAATACAGAGGCTAATCACTGTGTATTTTTGTTCTAATACTTCTTTTGTCCTTAACTTTACCAAAACAGACATGGAGTTTCTTGAAGTCTTGACTGAGGGTCTGGAGAGAGTACTACTTGTTAGAGGAGGTGGTCGAGAAGTCATCACAATTTACTCCTGATCTAGTACAAGCTTCTAACGCTGGTCTACATTTACCTTCTTGGTGGTAACGGACATTCCAGTTTTAAATGGAGAAGAAAAAAAGGTTTTTTTGCCTAACTTTCTCCTCATCCAGTCCTATTCATTGTCTTTCTATTTGCAACACACATATCTTTTGGGATTGCAGTACTGCTACACCATCCAATTAGCAACATACGTTAATTGTGAAGCTGCCACGTTATTCAGTTTCTGCTTTGGTACTCCAGCATTTGTGCATGTAGTTGTAACACTAAACCTATTTTTAGTCAGCACTGCTATGTGCAGTATTTTTAGTAACTGTATGTAAAGTTAGGACATGGAAGCCAGTTACTTCAAAAAGATTTTAAAAGCTTTTTATATTAGGTTTGGGGGATAGAATTACATTATATAGCAGCTAGTTTCTGCTGAAGTTCAGCTATAAAGCATTTTCTAAGAGCACACTAAATCATAAGGGAGGACTGAAAAAGCTTTGTTTTTCTGGGTTTATTTCCAGAACTAAACTCTCAGTATTGGATAAGAATTTATACTTTTAATACATTTATTGATAGAGATTTAAATAAATTATGTTGATATAGTTGAAATTATGTATGTAGCTTGCTACAAACTGTGTTGCTTCTGAGACTTGAGGTTCTGTGAGGCCAGATCCCTATTTATTTTTGTATTTATTTGTCAGAAATATTGGATACGCAGATGCAGACTGTTTAGGATAACAGAGATCTCACAATAAATTTTGAATCATCAGTGGATTGAAGGACCAGTCCTGTGCAGTTCTTCCATGCTTTAAATTTCTTGCAGACCATCCATCAAAGTACATTGAGCATGTTGGAGTCCCGTTTGCAGAGCCAGGTGCTATGCTGCACTCACAACGATGGGATTGCACTTGCACAAGTACAGGGGACCTGCTGCTTCCTTGTATGCTTTATGCCCTTAGAGGAAAAAGAAGACAAGACGACCGATATTAACCAATAAGTCTCTGGAGGTTTTGTCGAGCCTATCGAGTTGTACTTTATGTACAGAACATTCGTATTTTTTCAATAAAATGTTGCATACACTTTGAACCTACTCTCTGTCCTGTGTGCTATGGTGAGTTACCTAGGAAAACCCCACCTGGCCTTCCCTGCACAGAACTGCCGTGATCTGGCTTCAGCGCATCGGCACCGGTGGGTCCACTGTCTTGAGGGGAAGGTGGCAGAGAGGTGTCGGTGCTCCCCCAAACAGCGCGAGTACTGCACTGTGGAGGTGCCAGCTTAGTCTTTAAAGCAGCCTGGTGGTGTGCCTAAGCAAGTAAAGGCTCCTGGGTCTGGAGTTACTACTGCATGCAATAGCTAGGTAGAACTCTGTACCTGTAGGCCATGAAACACACACCAGCTGGTACCCCCTCAAGATTTCCAGCTGTCTGGGAAAGCAGTAATCTCATACCAGGGACAAGCGTGAGCTAACCTCTGTGGGATAGATCAGTAGTAAGGGGAGAAAGGTGGGGATTGACACACTTCTCTGACCCATGTGCTGTTGTTGCTAGTTGGTATACTAGTTCTGTCAGCCCTGTTGGGGTAGTGCTCCTGGTTGTTTCACTGATAACAGCATGGCCAATGTGTCTGTGAGACAGCAATCTGAGGAACTATCCAGGCTTTTACCTTGAATAACATAATTAAAAAACGTGTGTTCTAAGAGCCTAAGTTTGTTCTCTCTGTGAAACAGAACGTACCTGATGGAAGCAGGATGGTACTAGTGTGTGCAAGATCCCTGCAGGACAACAGCCAGGAAACGACTCTAGGGTGCGCTCTCCACTGGGTATTTTTTATTTTATTTTTTTAACAGCAGTCTTTGCTTTTTTTGGTTTTGAAAACCACAGTTCATTTCACTCGCACTTTAAAACCAATGGAAGGAATAAAGCTTGCTTATTTGTAAGCAGTGTGCTATTTGTAGAGAGATCATTTTTACATCTTCAGAGGACTGAGTAGTAGTATGCAAGTATACAGCAATCATGATAGTTAACATCCATTTGCATGTATTCTTTTATAGGAGCAATAAAAAAAGCTTATGAAAACTTTTTTATTCCTCAGACTTTCGTAGATCGAACTATGAGATACTAACTTTCTTTTTCCAAATGCAAACTTCTAATATAAACATGCTGAGAAATACATAAGCTTATTCCTTATGAAATTTTAAGCATTTGGGTGACATAACTCCACCTCACAAAAGGATTTCAGTGCCATCTACTACCTGACCCAAGTGTAACCTGTTTGTGGTTTTATTATGTTTTTAACACCAAGCCAACCAAGTGAATATCCTTACAGATACATTAGGTTAGGTTTTCAGAAGTGATTTCATGCAATGTGGATTAAAAAAAAGCCCCTAATTCAGCATTGTGTGGACCCTAAGGATTTAATAGGCTCCAACTATGTAAGACATTTCTAAATACAGAAGGTTCAAAATACTTGGCTTACATTAAAGTG
Source organism: Morus bassanus (assembly GCA_031468815.1). Lineage (NCBI taxonomy): Eukaryota > Metazoa > Chordata > Aves > Suliformes > Sulidae > Morus > Morus bassanus. The sequence goes on from CM062573.1 coordinate 26,440,644, forward strand.
CAGAGTCTGCAGGGCTGCATGTCAGTGAAAACTGGAAGTAGCATGGAAAAGTTTGTGTAAAAAAAAGGTCAATGAAAAAGGTAATTTCTAGTTGAGTCAGCTTTTGTGAGGATAACTGAATGGTCATCTTCCATTCCCATCCCTACTCTAAAACCCTTTTTTTGGTAAGGAGATAAGAACATTGCAATTAAAACACAACATAATGTCAATTTAAGCTCTTTGTATGTGGATATAGAGAATTATACTTAGAGCCTCTATGGTCTGGTTTTAATAATTTGTGAGTTATTAAAAAAATCCTACTGTGGCACAAAGATGTCACTTTGCGTCATCTTTCACCTCTGGAAAACTTGCAATCAAAAAAACCTGCTATCAAAAAGCTGTTCTACTTCCTGTGAGGAGCAGTGCGTTGCTCCCCTCATTTTCAGAGCACCACAACGTCTGCAAGCCAGGATTTGCCTTAGCCGCTGACACCCACAGGAGGGCACTAGGCTGCCTCCTGTGGTGGTTCCCCAGGCTTGAAGAAATACCACAGCAGTTACCCAGATGATTTGGAAATTAATGTTGAGCGGTAATTTTTCACACTATTCATCTAAACAGTACTTCTTTGAATTCTAGATGCACTGATAGGAAATGAAACGTGATAAATTAAAAAATTTCCATTTAAACAATACATCCTCCTCCTTTGTCCCCATTTCTCATTTTCTCATCTGCGTCATCTGTAATACTGTTTGCTTCTTCAGTAGTTCCCTTGGGAAAGGAAAAACGGCCTCGTGCTGTGCTCTGGAGGTCACAAGTTCTCATTCCATTCTGGAACAGTTATCCCCCTGCATAATAACTGGCCCAGGTCTATGGGCAGATGCTGCGAAAAGCAAGTACTGCTCTCCCCTGGGGAGAGGTACCCTGTTGCCCTGGATTTGCCACATCAGACAGCAGCAGTCAGAAGTACAGTGCAGCCCAGGAGTTGAAGGGGTTTTGACAAAAATTTCCCATCATGGTCACGCTCGATATTCCAAGCTCAGGCAGCTCTTTGAACAGAACGTGCTCTGCCAGTGGACAATTGACTGAAATGGAGTCTATGGTTGGCAACTTCTGCCCCAAATTATCTCTCCACCCTTAAAATAATGCAGGCAGACCTCTTGCTGTTAGGAAAGGGCATGTCTCTTCCTCTAGCTGGGGAAGGCGCCTGCCAGCCGGGCAGATACTGCTTACCCCTGGCAGGCCTGATGGTAATTTCTTCCATCAGTTCCTGAAGCAAGCCTGCCCTAGTGCTTCAGGAAGCGCTAGACAGCCAGTGCGCTTACCGTGTGTGATGGGCTAAAGCTGAGCTGAGAATTGGGTGGAAGGCTGAGCAAACAGGACAATTTCAAAAGTAAAGGGGTACTTGGCTAGTGCTGAGTGGCCATGAGAGGTGTCCCTAACTTATCTCTGCACAGGGCTTTGTCTGAGATTCACTTCTCTGCACCATCTTGTGGGACTACCAGGATAGCTGTCAGTGCTTGACACCGTGAAGACCGGAGCTCTCCAGCTTGCAATGACTTCTGCTATTCCCTGGTAATGTCAATAATAGGACGAGGGGAAATTACCTCAGGCTGCACCAGGGGAGGTTTAGATTGGATATTAGGAAAAATTTTGTTACTGAAAGAGTGGTCAGGCACTGGAACAGGCTGCCCAGAGAGGTGGTGGAGTCACCATCCCTGGAGGAGTTCAAAAAACGTGTAGATGTGGCACTTCAGGGCATGGTTTAGGAGGCCTGGGGGTGTTGGGTTGATGGTTGGACTTGATGATCCTAGAGGTCTTTTCCAACCTTAATGATTCTATGATTCTATGTCACTACCAACACAGAAATGTGGCAGGATGTGCCCATGGTCTGCAGAGATGGAGTTGCTAATGGATCAGTAACAAAGTTAGAGAGCTCAGGCAGAGGTCTCAACCTTTTAGAGGTCTGCATCATGCAAGTAGGCCAGTGACTCTATGATGTTAAAAGAAATGTAAGAGGGAGAAGATGAGACTGTATGCTGCAAAAATCTCATCTATTATTGAATAAGTAAACCAAAAATTGATCTATCTCATCAAAGAAAGTGTTTTGACAGAATTGCTAGAAGAGGACAACAGCTGGGCCACTAATCATCTAAGTGAAGGCAGTCAGGATCTGTGACAGGACATTCTGGGTTAGATTCAACAGGGAGATGAAAGCAGCAAGCTACCATTTTGATGCATAAATATCCAATGCTTGGATACTATGAATCTGTCCTTTCACCCAACTCAGAAGGTGCCTGTGTTTCTGCTGTCAGATATGCATATAACCATTTAAGTCTTGCATGACATTCCTCTCAGCTCAAATCTAGGGAATTTCATAAAAGATTTTAAATCGCCATATCTTGCTGCTGCTTCTGGAGGCAGTCCTGCCTGCCCTCTCCTGCTGCTTCTTGCATCTTCTACCTCTACCCATTTTGTGCTGGCACAAGCAGTCATGTAGCCGTGTAGCAATGGGATGGGACCATGCCTTTTGGAAGCAGTGACAAGTTATGCCCATTTAAACTCCTCTTTAAACTGCAGCATTGGATGTGAGATAAAAGTTAAATGTCTGTCAAAGTCAGTCCTCGTAAAATGATGTTTTTTTAATATGAACCAAACTAGATAATTCACCACATATTTTGCCTGCCAGCTCCGATGATGGGAGATGTCCTCTTGATGTAGTGTCTTCTCTTGCCAATAAAGTACCACTGCCAGGAGGACACAATATTGCCTGCACACCTCCAGACATAAGGCAATCTCCAAGGTTCAAATACAGTCAAGTACTGGAGGGATTTGAAGCATGCCTGTCATGTGGAGGGAATGCACCACATACACTCTTAGTTGGAGGGTTCAAGAGAAACACCAGCTTTGTATTTTTTGTAAGACGTAGTTGGCCTGTCCTTGGCACTTCTACAGGAGGTCAGGACAGTGAATCTGAGTGAAGGTAAGTTCTTCTTTCCAACCTGACCCAGACATTTAACTTTCAAAAAGTTATACCTTTGAAAAGCTCTTCTGTTCAGCAAACTGAAACCTAAGAGCTGAGGTGAGCCTCTCCCAACAAATGCTGTTTTCCATGTGATTTAATACAAGGGTATCTATATCTATTGTACAGACTGTAACTAACATTGAGCAGTTGTATATGATGTTGTCAATGCTAAGATGTGTAGGCCCTCTCTGACAACTTAGTCCTTTGCGTTGTGTGTCAATCAGAGGCAAAACCAGCAGCCAGCAGAGCACGTGAATGACAAAACAGTTTATAGAAATAGCAAGAGAAATAAAGAACCCAAAGTCGGTAAGGTTAGGAACCAGTCTCGATTATTGCTCCTCAGCTTCTCATAATCTGTTTGTGGGAGTTCATTTTTGGTTGGGTCTTTCAAATGTCAGGCAGTTACTACTTCTGCAGAAGACCCACTCTCAATATGCAAGCAACAGTAAGGATTTTAAGAACTACAACTTAAAACTGAGAGGCATAAATTCTAAATTCAAGACTTAATATAGTAACAAGGTAGCAAGTCATATGAATGTAGTACTTTGCCAAACTTGCCTGCTTTATATAGCCAAATGCACAGGATTTTCTTGTTACACATCTGAAACAATTTCCTAAGTGTAACAATTAATTTCGTTCTGCTTTTAAATTTATAGCTATGATGAAATACCTTGATTTGCTTTCCATTAGCTTAAAAAAAACCCAGTTAATAAGGAATCAATTGCTGAGGCTTTGAAAAAAAAAGAAAGAAATTCACCACAGGAACATTAAAGATCTAAATGGAATATGTAAATAGTCCCCATCAAAATAAGCTGGCTACAATCAGGACTGAATGTATTTTTAGTTGGCTCCTTTCATGTCCTTCACCAAAGTCCATACAAGCTGTTCCCACAATATAACTCTTTGTGGCTTATCTGCTCTTTTCTCTTTCAAGGCCAAGTACAATTAGCTTCCTCAGAGGCCAGCTGTGCTGGGGTGAAGCATGGCCCTGTTTATTGTTTATGGACTTCAAACTAGCACAACTCTTGTCTTGTCAGAGTGGCTTCAGCCCTCTTTTTCATAGAAGTGTGTTTGGTTGGGCTCCATTCATTACCATCTTCAACAACTTGCTTGCATTTATGGAGATATTTCTCACCTCAAAAGAGCTTGTTGAAGTGGTCAGCCAGGCCAGCCAAATAAAATGAACATACTGAAAATAAAAAGGTGAGCTTTACTCCAGCCTATCTCTTAGGTGGATTCAGTTTAACCCCATGCCCTGTTTTTCACACACTGAAACTAAGGCTGTTTAAGATTCTCCCGTGAGCGAAGCTTAGCAGTTATGTTGTTCCCAGAGTAGTGCACAGTTTCTACAATGTAATTTTTTTCCTCAGATTTTAAAAACAACTCCTTTTAAACAGGCACGATTTACTCTTTGTATTTGGGGACAGAACAGTCCCTTACTCTCCTTTTTTCTTTCTGCCAGCTGTTATGTCAGTAATGAATGGAAACTGGCATAAAATCCACATAACTGGGTAAAACAGAAGTGTAAAATTGGGTAAAACTTCAGCATCTGTACAACCAGGCCATACATCTTAAGAATGCATACTGAGACTACATAACATTGTCTTGAAAGTCAGTATGGCTACTTCCTAATATGGCTGAATCCGATTCTGCTGTTTGCATCTGCTGCCGCCTCATGCACAGAATTCCTTCTGGCTTCCTGTGTAGGATGTACCTGGGGTACAACAGCAGCCCAGAATGGTGGCTTTGGAGAAAGTACGTTATTCCTTCTGTAACAATTGGAGATCTTTCACTCTGAAGGCTCCTTGACCCTCATGGATATAAACTTATATGCAAAATCAGGGAGATTTATTTGAAGTACAGCCTCAGATCTAAAGCACGTATCAATTTTTAATGTACATAAATAAATGCTATTGCTGATGAAAACTGCATAAGACAGATCTAGTTACTTGAAATGTGTCTCATGGCTGTAAAGACTAGTAGTTGTTGGAGAGGAAGTGAAGGAAGGATAGGTATGTGAGATGAGAATGCCAAGTCATAAGTTTCAGACCACATGCCCTCTAACGCCATGGATTTGCCTCGGTCTTTGACCATCAGACCAGTTATCCCTGGGGTATTCAGCCTCCTGAGCTGGAAGGCAAGGACAGGGAGTGGAACAAACCCCCCACAGTCCAGGAGGAAGCAGTTTATGACCTGCTGAGCCACCTAGACACTCACAAGTCTATGGGGCTGGATGGGATCCACCCAAGAGTACTGAGGAAGTTGGTGGAGGAGCTCGCCAAGCCACTCTCCATCATTTATCAGCAGTCCTGGTTAACAAGGGGAGGTCCCAGATGACTGGAGACTTGGCAGTGTGATGCCCATCTACAAGAAGGGCCAGAAGGAGGATCAGGGAACTACAGGCCTGTCAGCCTAACCTCGGTACCGGGGAAGAGCGATTATGGAGTGATACATCTTGAGTGAGCTCATTGGGCAAGTGCAGGACAACCAGGGGATCAGGCCCAGCCAGCATGGCTTCACGAAAGGCAGGTCCTGCCTGACCAACCTGATCTCCTTCTATGACCAGGTGACCCACCTAGTGGATGAGGGAAAGGCTGTGGATGTTGTCTACCTGGACTTTAGCAAAGCCTTTGACACTGTCCCCCACAGCATTCTCCTAGAGAAGCTGGCGGCTCATGGCTTAGACAGGTGTACTCTTTGCTGGGTAAAAAACTGGCTGGATGGCCGAGCCCAGAGAGTTGCGGTGAACGGAGCTAAATCCAGTTGGTGGCCAATCACGAGCGGTGTTCCCCAGGGCTCAGTGTTGGGGCCGGTCTTGTTTAATATCTTTATCAATGATCCGGATGAGGGGGTCAAGTGCACCCTCAGTAAGTTTGCAGATGACACCAGATTGGGTGGGAGAGTCGATCTGCTCGAGGGTCGGAAGGCTCTGCAGAGGGATCTGGACAGGCTGGATTGATGGGCCGAGGCCAACCATATGGGGTTCAACAAGGCCAAGTGCCGGGTCTTGCACTTTGGTCACAACAACCCCATGCAACGCTACAGGCTTGGGGAAGAGTGGCTGAAGAGCTGCCCAGCGGAGAAGGACCTGGGGGTGTTGGTTGACAGCCAGCTGAACATGAGCCAGCGGTGTGCCCAGGTCGCCAAGAGGGCCAATGGCATCCTGGCTTGTATCAGGAATAGGGTGGCCAGCAGGAGCAGGGCAGTGATCATGTCCCTGTACTCGGCACTGGTGAGGCCACACCTTGAATATTATGTTCAGTTTTGGGCCCCTCACTACAAGAAGGACATTGAGGTGCTGGAGCATGTCCAGAGAAGGGCAACAAAGGTGGTGAACAGTCTGGAGAGCAGGTCTTATGAGGAGAGGTTGAGGGAACTGGGGTTGTTTAGTCTGGAAAAGAGGAGGTTGAGGGGAGACCTTCTTGCTCTCTACAACTACCTGAAAGGAGGTTGTAGCGAGGTGGGTGTTGGTCTCTTCTCCCAAGTTACTAGTGATAGGACGCAAGGAAGTGGCCTCAGGCTACGCCAGGGGAGGTTTAGATTGGATATTAGGAAAAATTTTGTCACTGAAAGAGTGGTCAGGCACTGGAACAGGCTGCTCAGAGAGGTGGTGGAGTCACCATCCCTGGAGGAGTTCAAAAAACGTGTAGACGTGGCACTTTGGGACATGGTTTAGGAGACATGGTAGTGTTGGGTTGACGGTTGGACTTGATGATCCTAGAGGTCTTTTCCAACCTTAATGATTCTATGATTCTATGATTCCTACCCCCGCACTTTTCCCTCTCCTTTAGCTTTCCTCTAATACCAGGAGTGGTGTTCATTTTCCCAAAACCCTCATTTTGCATGAAGTTAGAACAAAAAAGACAGTAGAAGTGACAGAAATGCTCTTTACTATTATTTCTGATCTACACAGAAGTAGTAAGTCAAAGAAAACTTACTGGGAGACTGAAGTTAGACGTAGTCATTTCTGTGTTAATTTGCATCCATCAGCAAAATCTGCAGAGAGAACAAATCCTGTTAGAATTTGCAGTGCTTGTTTAATTGGACATTTGTGATTATGCCAAGAGTTTATTCTAGTAGGAGTATGTGTAGGGTGCCCTTTTTCATCTTGCAGTTTAGTGCTGTGGGGTTACAAAATGAATAAATTTGTGTGTGTGATATTATAGCTAATGCAGCATAATGCACCAATAGCGATCAAGTTACATTTAGTGTCGCAACCCAGTTAAAGAGAGGCAGCTCTTAGTGTAGAGTATGTAAGGAGGAAAAAGTCACTCCTGTAATCTCTTCAAAGTCTAACACCATTAAGAGACTGACCCTTCTCACACCAGGCTTAAGTATCAAAATCTAATTAGAATCTCGTTACTAACCACATGTCCACAATCAAATCCTGGGTACTACAAGTTGCTTGTCAGTATTTTTAGGGAAACTCAATAATGTCTTTAAACTGGGCATACAGTGGCAAATTTTCTAAGAAGCGGAGAAGGCAACTTAGAAAAAAAAATTAGAAGTCAATAATCCTACAGATAAAAGGTTTAGAGGAAAAAGTCTATGTATTTTAGCGAAGTCGACCTTCTCTTGATGCTGACATTTCTTTTGCTTTAAGGTGTATCTCACAGATACCAAAATTGGCCAAGAAATTGATCTCACCTTTGTAACTAGAGATTTAGACATGCTTTAACCCCAGATGTCCAAGTCAGTTTGTATACTGGCATCAGCAAAGAAACCCACGTCAAACACTCAAAGAGACTCCAAACCTGCCGCATTAGGGTACCTAGCCTGTCACATCTATACATTTCTTGGAGATAGCAGAGCTTACAGAAGTTGTTGAACTCCTCAGGAAACAAGACTCAGATGTCATCATGCTAGTCTGTCCTAATTTTTCAGTTAAATTTTGGAGTTTAAAATGAACGCCTGATGTTCAGTTTAAAATCAGAAATTATTCCAAATGCAATACCGTGAGCCCGAGTTACTGGATTAAAATGGAATTTGGATGACAATTTTGCAGGCTGGGGCATCTCCACAGTTACTTGTACCACAAATAAAACAAAAAAAAGAAACCTGAACTAGGTCCAGGTACCTCTGCTAAGCCAAAGGAAGAGGCTAGAGTTTTTCTTGTGTTGAACTCCTCTCCTCATCAGAATTACATCTGAAAACCTTATTTACTAGCACAAATACATGGTTCTTCATACTGCTTGGGTTACCACTGAAAACCAAACATATGGTAGCAGCATAAAAATCCAGCTCCTATTTCAGTCAGCAGGTCCCATAGTCCTGTGTTCAAATAACCATTCTTTTCAAAAGGACAGTTAAAATACATTTGGTTTAATGTCGCCTGTATTGCTGTACCAGGAGTGTGAAATAAAACTCGTCTCCATCATTGCCTGATGGACCATGTACATCCTTAGGGAGAAGGTGAGACTCCTCATCTCTGCTCTCAGCAAAAAAAGCCTCTGACTCCAACGCAGATGGCGTAGTGGCCGCTCTCAGGACATGAACTAAATGAAGTAAAAGAGCCTTTCTGCAGCCAGACTCATCAGCAAGGAAAACCCCTGTGCTTTTTATTCATTGCTTTTTTTTGTAATAAATGTTAAACATGCTATGAATGGACACAACTTCCATTTATGTCACTGGGAAAGTGACATTATGTATGTCATATCTCTTTAGCCACTTCTAAGTGCCTTCTGAATTCTGAAAGAAAATAAGGATGTGCTCAATATACTGATGTCGTGTTTCTCAGGACATGCCATAGGAACCTTGGGAATTGATGTAATTTCTTGTTCTCAACTGGAATTGTGCAATTAAATGTTGCTCAGTCCTCCACATTTCAAAATGTGTTATTGATATGCTCACTGGCAACTACATGAAGTTTCATATTTGAACACCTGCTTTTGGGAATAAGTTTGTTTATCCCTGAATTGATACACTTCAACAAAAGGTCTCTTAATCAGAACCTGCCAGATGCTCAGCGTAGCACTGTGACCAAATGTGAACAGAGGTAGTCAGTAGCGCCACTCTGTAGTGGCCTATTTGCTTGGATATCACCCACATTATTGAGTTCATTTCTGTTTCAGCACCCACTCTTGATAATATTAAAACAAGGGCTCTCTTTCCTCAGTAAAAGGTTGATGCTCCTCTACTCTATCTTTTTCCTTCTTGGGCCTCCAGCATTTCCTCTCCAGTTCCTTCTCCATACTGTACGTTTGCACTCTTTCTGAGACACCAAGCTTACAGTCCAGCCTCCAGGTTGCCTTCTGCACGCTCAGGCTGTACCCCTGAGCTACTTTGGATGTTTGGGACCATAAGAGCAACAAAACCCACTACTGGGTTACTACTGGTGATCTGGAAAAGTCCTTAATACTCAGAGAGCACACCTGGGGGCACCACAGGTGATGCAGAATTCCTAGCTCCAGAGAACAGCAATGATAATTAGCTATCTGGGGTTTCTATAGGCCAGCACTGACTGCCACTCATGTCTGCAGCTCTTCTGATGAGTATTAATACCACCTGTGGAAGTAAAAATCCTGTTTTCTGGGGGCTGTGACTGTGTTCTTGGAGTTTCTGGCTAGTGCAATTTTTCATTTGGTTAAAATGGAGTCTCACATACACGAGAGCTTCCTCTCCTGACAGTGAAGTTCTTGGGAACAGCATGGTGCTGTATGCCAGCAGTGTCTATCTGTGGTTAGTTGTTTATTTTTCACTGCTTTATCTCTTTGGAAGTACTGGTTGTTATCTGAGGGTTATAAACAACTATTTGCCTTACTGTTCCTTAAGAAAGCAAACTCTGCTTCTCACTGTGTTAGCTTCTTTGGTGCCCAGAAGCCCTAGTGCTCTGCTGCAGATATCTGTTATTAAGAGTTTTAAGCTATTTATGGTGCAGTACTTCAAATGTCTATGTAAGAATTCTGCAAGACTACATCCTTTGCTCAACAAATTTGTGCAGCATTTTATGTAATACATGTGGTGTCCATGACTAAAGCTGTTCCTGATTCCTAGCTTATCTTGTGCTCTTGAGTACTTCAGTCTTTTGGAGGACTGAATAGCAAGCTGTTGTCAAAGGTGCAACTTGATTCTTGGAGTAGCCTTACTGTCTCTATGAATGTCTTATTTCTTCTGTTTCTCTAGAATAAACTCTGTAAGAACCACTGTGAGGACTGGTTGTGCTACCTCACATGCAGTGAGGTACCCATAGAAAGGAGTGTGACCTGTTTGGGGTGAATTAACAAGTATGTGCATCTCTACTATTGACTAGTAACTGGGGAGGAGGCAAGTATATTAACCACCTACGATGCACATGGAAAAAATCCAGCTCTTCTACTGACTAGTTTATCAACAGCAAATATGGAAATAGGCTCCCTGGTGTTCTTTCATGTTAGTCAATTTGCTTTTAAACATGATTATATGGTCCTGAAAGACATGACCAAGTTCCTGAAAGAGCAGCCCTATAAGGAGCGGAAACATGTGGAGAGGTCCTCAGGTATCAGAAAAGAGAAGGGCAAGATATCTACAAGGTATCTTGTAGGATGGTGAGGTAAACCACTGCTTTTAAAACCTAAGATCTACATGGCAGTTTCATAGGAGAACTAACTGGGAAAGGTATAGAGAAGAAAAGCTCAAAGCCTCTAAAGTAATCAGTCAAAAACTCTTCCTACTGAGAGAGATGTGAGAAGCAGTTTGGCTACTTTATCCCATTGTTTTGGCTGCATTGGTTGGGGGTTACTGGAAATGCTGACACAAAATCTTCTTTTGGGTGCAAACCTGGCTAGAGTATGGGAAAACTGCTGTGATTTATCTTGGGAAATGGTTAGAGGGGTGCGGTGAACAAATATTACTTTGGTCTCTAAGTTGTAGGATGAAAAAGAAGAAATGGTAGTACCCTGCAGTGAGCAGTTGATTTGGCTTTTCAATTATGAAATTCATTCTGAAACCATCATTACTGAGTATTGACCCTAAAGTTTCTCAGGTTGGGAAGGAAGGGAGAGAAGGAGTTGTAATTGTGATTTGTAACAGCTTGTTCGTAGCACTACACTCTTACATGGGTCACAAACAGTGTACTGTGTTGACAAAGCCTGTGTCAGAACAGGTGAAACTGCCAGTTCAGAAAGGTCTCATGTTGTGTTCAATCCTATGTGTACTCTTGTAGAGTAAGCCCTTATTTTTGAGCCTTTTAATGTGTAAAATAGAACTGGTCTCTATCTCAGTCTCAATAGCCTATATATAGCCTATTGAAAGAGATGTTAAGTCTTAAAAACTCTAAGATAGATATTAAGTCTTGAAAGCTCCAGTGAGATTTGCTGGTTATTGTAAACAGAACACCTGTCCTGTTTACCTTTCCCTAGCTTAACATTTGTAAACTTCTATTAAGACTGCTTTCAAGCAAGTAGGGAGTATGCTGCTGACAAGCCCTCTAGCAACATCTCCCTAGAAGTTCCAGAGACTGCACTCATTTACAAGCTTTTCAGTATAAATGAGATTTGTATCAATATGTGAAGGGACTAACTAAAGGAGAACTGATTAAATGTCAGAAGGACTTCTCTGATGTAGTGACATTATCTCAAATAGCCTAGTTCCTTCATTTTCTGTGGTTATGAGAGCAAAAGTCTGCAACAACAGTTACTAACAAGAGCCTAGTAATAGAAATATCCTTGATCGTGGACAAATTCTCCTTTCTGGAGTTCACATTGGGGACCATTGACTCTGTATAGTCAAGAACTCACACACTACAACAGAAATAAGGCATAGGAATTTAGCAGAAACTCTGGCCTGCAGCAGTAGTCTTGAAATGGTGCCAAAGAGAACCTATATGAAATATAAGGTTTGTCTGCACTGTTTTAAAAAGTTCAGAAGAGTGAAGAAAGGAGCTAATGTCTTCCCTTTCACTGAAAGATATTATAGATAGTCTTGTCTAAAGTTACTCTGAAACGCCATTCCTAGAATTGGACGCCACTCAATAATGTCCAGGTTGTCACCTCTTAATGACTGCAAACTGCTCTAGAGTCTGCTTTGCTTTCCACTTTTTTCTAAAAACTGATGCTAGTACTACTTGTCTGTGTGGGAGGAGGAGGAGTAAGATTTCTTTTGCTGTCACCTGCTCTTCTAAGGCTGCTAGAGCTTGTCTTCTTTTTGCTTCTATGAGACAAAGTCAGCAAGGCATGGACAGCATTGCTGCTCTGGAAAAAGCAATTCAGCTAGAATTGCCTTTGTTTAGTCTCCTGCTTTCCTGTGCCCTCCAAATATGAACTATTGCAGTAGTTCTTTATGTGGCTATGTTGCAACAGCAAGGGTTGCAAATGAACTGGGAAGGGCTCCTATGCAGCTCCTTTTCCATGGTGTAGTATGGAAAAATACCCTTTTTAGCTCAGTGTGCCATGATGATCCAAGTGGTGTATTCCTTCTGTCCTACAATGCAGGAAAAGATATGTGGAGACAAATGGCTTACATGTAGAGCTTTTATTATAGTATTTTTGGTTGGCCTGCCTAAAAGATGTGCCAATCAAATAGTTAGCTGGTTGTTATGGCTTAGAGGAGAAGTTCCTCTGTTGAAAATACATATTACTAGAAAACAAGCTAGTTCAGAGTGGCATGAAGGCTATCACAGAGCTGTGAGCTGTGTCACTGCTTCTGCTCATGGCTGTACTTAAAAAAAAGTTTGTGTATCCTTAGCATAGACTTCTGTTTGAAATACTTAATTTTTCAGGATACTTTAAGTATATATTTTTTCTAGATGGACAGCTGCAGGAAAAAGTGGTATGCATGGTTCAAGTATACCTAGATTTTTTTTCTGCAATGGAAGCAATAGAAAAAATCCTACAGTTCAAAAGGATGGACAACGAATTGAAGGTGGAGCTGGGACAGCTCAAACCAGCAGGATTCTGGTTTCTTCATACTTGGAAGACAGTAATTTTGCCCCTGCCAAAATACATATTTATGATATATTTAGTGTGAGAACCATAATCAGAGTTGGCCGAGACACAATTTCCACATTACATAAAACCCCTTTTTTATAAAAACATCTCCCAAATGGAGACAAAGTGAAAAATAAGACCTTTTGTATGATGAAATTTGAGGATTAACAACCTGAAATGAAGTAAATTTGACAGCATCCTTGTCTATCAGATTTGTGTTGCTCTGTTCCAGATGTACATGGTACCTATGTGAGCTGTCAGAGAACAAAGTAGATCTTTGCCAAAAGTTTTTATGTGGAGTCTTTGTTCCACAGGATCATCAGTTTGACAGCCATCAGATCAGAATAAATGATTCTATCTACATCCTTTCTTCAAGAAAGATGTCAAAGTGCTTGCTGGAGCTGTATGGAAGAAGTGTAGCAATTCTTTGGGAATGCTGGTACCCATGTGACTGATGGCACCCATCTCTACTCCTGTTGCGCTGAAAGTTTGTTATAAAATTGGGACCAGTTGTATTTCTTCCATGAAAGCTGAAAAGCAAATACAGAGATGTGAAGTAATCAATGTTAAAGATGTCTTGTGAGCTGGTAGTAGGTCTGATTTGGGAAGAATGTGCTGCTGACAAGCTGTATGGCAGAAAAATTTAAGTGGGGAGACAACTGCTAATTTGATTGAAATTAAAGATATTAAATCTAAGAGCAAAAAGGGAAAGGAAGGAGGCAAATTTTGCCTTCCCTGCTACCCAAACAGCCTACCTTTTATCAATTCTTTTAGCCCAATTACTGAGATCTGGAGTCTGCTGTCAGAGAGCTGCAGTCAGAATGTGGCTAGTAGGGAGTGTGTTTCTACTGGGTGGGAGCAACTGTCAGTTATGGTGGATGCTTACATTGATCAGAATTACGGGGTGGGTAGGGTGGGTAGGGGAAAGGAAGGCTGTGTTTCTATATAGTCTTTGTATAGTGTTTATTTTGCCTCATTAAATCTGTCTAGTGTAAGAAATGGTTTTTACCCAACTAGGGGATGAGATGTGATGAAGTTTCTGTGGTAATTGCAAGCCTGTTGTGAACTTGGGTTTATAAATTAATATCTATCATCTATGGAGAATGCTTCTGACTGTACTAAGAAATCAAGGTTTAAGTTACATGTTCTAAAATTAGCCATGTTTTTGACAGAGCCAGAGGAAGCACTAAGCAAACTCTAGTTTTGCTCCAGTACTAAGTTGCCTCCAGGAAGCTTGTGGGTTTTTCTTTTGAGTGGCCATATTGCAGTTCCCAGTACTTACCGAACCCCCGTGTCACATGAGAACTTGGAATTTTCAGCTTCAGAAGGGACAGAGTCTGCTTAAGGCTACTGCCAGCAATGAAAGCAAGGTAAAACCTGCAGTAGTGTGACTTCCTAAACAATAACAGAACCAAACAGACCTGTGAGAGATCTCATCCTGGAAACCTAGCACAGGAGGTGGGGGTACCTCTTCAATGAAGTCCACAGGGAGAACAATTAAATTCAATTCTGGCTTTTTTTTGGAGGAGTCCAGCCTCAGCTCTTTCACTTGCAGCAAAGTCTGCTTCTTGCAGTAAATAATAAACTATTATACCTCATTTGACAGCCTCATTAATGTGGTATTGCGGGATTTCTTTCAGCTGTAGGAGGGAAGAATGTATGGAGAAGTTGTGAAAAGTAAATTAACTTCTATAAGGCCAATAGGATTTCTGCAATAATGCTTTGTGGTGAAGAAAGGAAGTAAGTGTGAGGCAAGGGAGTATGTTATGACAGACAACAAAAGGGTGAAATTTGTCATACAGTAAAGAACTTATTCCCAAACTATGCTTGCTCTACCCTCTTCCCTAAATATCAAAATATTCCCAGGGTACCTTGTGTCAACCATTGTGACTTTTGTTCAGGCTTAGCCCATTTGTGATGTTCAGTTAATAGTACTATTATCTATCCAAGACAACACTGTTACGTTAACTTTAGTGCTAATGTTGATGATTGAAGAAGTAGGTAAGATAAAATGGTGGTCTTGTTCCCTGCCATTAGGAACCTTCTACCACAAAGAATAGTGGAGAATTCCAGGAGTAATGCTGGCAGGACAAAATCCAAAGCAGTTGCTGAAGCCCAAAGAACCTCATGGAATAAAACTTTACATTCAGTGCATACGTACAATTGCACTGATGACTTGTTTTGTTCTATACTTGCCATTACTAACAAAATACTCTATTCCTTCTCCTCATAAAAGTCTTTACACTCCACCTGGAAGATCTCTCAGCTCGTGCACTGAAATGGCCAGAGATACAATTTCTGATATTTTAGACTTGCAATGACTATTACTTTCTTTAGCCAGGGAATGCACTGTGAATATTCTCGGTTCTCAGAACAGCAGAGATAAAATAACTGGTTCATATATTGAGTTTAGGGCAGCATATTGACTTGCTTAAAAGTTAGTAAGCTGTAAATGATGATAGGACTGAAATCTACTTATTCTGTGAATGTGGGAAAACAGGATGTGCTCCTTTCAAACTTGAGTTCTACATTTCAAATAGCTAGGATATTAGCCTAGCTACTAAGATATGAGGTCTAGTTCAAGAACTCTTCTCAAGCTTTCTGATTTCTAACCTAGGTTTATTCCCAGCTTATAGACACTTGCTGTCAAAACTGCCCTTTAGTTTAAATAACTCTTCACCCTCACTAGTGTTTTTGTTTCTGGTAATATGTATAGATGACAACAGAGTCCCATTGTTTAGCTTTAATTCAGCTGTTTTTTTCTAGCATGGCAGAGGCAGAGTCTGTAGAGGACAGTTCATGGTCTGTATCAGCTTAAAAGAATTAACAATAAAAATGGGAATACTGACTTTACTGAGATCCTAACAATTGACTAGATTCACCTGGTGTTTGCCAATGCTGTCTGACATAACACTGCACCATGGAAAAGCAGTAAGGAATATTAGTCTGATCATGTTGCTTGTTGACCCTTCTCAGCATCACACATTTTCCATTTTTCCTGTAATTCTATCTTGGACTTAGTCTTTGTTGCTACTATTCTGTTGGGACTCATGAAAGAGGTTTGATGACCTATGAGGGTGTTGTGGTTTAACCCTGGTCAGCAACTAAGCACCACACAGCCGCTCACTCACTTCCCCCACCCCTATGGGATGGGGGAGAGAATCGGAAGGGCCAAAGTACGAAAACGCGTGGGTTGAGATAAGAACAGTTTAATGATTAAAATAAAACAGCAATAATAATAATATAATGAAAAGGAAAACAATGAGTGAGAGAGAGATGAAACCTTGGAAGAAGGAAAAAAAAAACCAAAACAAAACTAAACAACAAGTGCTGCAACCGCTCACCACCCGCTGACCGACACTGCCGGTCCCTGAGCCGCGATCGCTGCTTCCCCCGGCCAACTCCCCCCAGTTAATATACTGGGCATGACATCACATGATACGGAATACACTTTGGCCAATTCCGATCAGCTCTCCTGGTTGTATCCCCTCCCCTCCCAGCTTCTTGTGCACCTGGCAGAGCATGGGAAGCTGGAAAGTCCTTGACTAGTGTAAGCACTACCTAGCAACAACTAAAACATCAGTGTGTTATCAACATTATTTTCATACTAAGTCCAAAATGCAGCACTATAGTAGCTACAGTGAAGAAAGTTAACTATCCCAGCTAAAACCATGACAGAGGGGATTACAAAGAATTTTAAGACAAAGCTTGTGGAATTGCATGTTCCTCCTACCACTCAGTATTTATAGGAACAGTAAAGGAGTATACTGCTAAGAATGATCACATGCAGAGTACCAGAGCTAGGTGAGTGAAGACAGCAACCCTTTACCTTCTCCTGGAATAAGAGATTTCAGTCTTAGCTTTGAGCCAGCAGGCCATCCTGCTGAGGGCAGAGGGAAAAATATTTCCTTATTATAATGAAGTTAAAACACTTCACCTCTGTCATTCTTACAAGGGATACTGCAGTACGAATGGGAATGGAGAAACCACCACATACAGATCATAGGCCATGACTTATGTCTGGCTTTCTGTGAATGCAAGCTAACAATGTATGCCCTTGGTGCACTTTGTCACGCAGGAATTGGAATACTGGGAAGGTGGTAGGTCTTCTACAAAGGACAGAGGAGACTCCCTGTGATTACAAGACTTACTGGACTCAACAGGGCTGTATACAAACTTAGCATATCCTCCCCCTTCCAAAGATGCACATCTCTTCCTGCACAGGCTTCCTGCTCCTCTTTAGTATGGAAGAGTCTTGGCACTAGACAGGCCTTCTAAAAGGACAGAGCCTGCTGGTGACCTTTCTGCCTAACTGATGGCACTGGAGAGCAGTCTGCCCTACCTGCTAGGAGTGTCTTCTGCTGACAGCTGTTGCTTAGAGATGTGTTATCTCATTTTTCTAGCTGACTTTTTCATGGCTTCTTGTGCAGCCAGAATCAGAAGAAATAGCTGCTAAGTTAAAGAAGATTTACTTCACACAGCAACTCTGAAGGGAAACAAGTGTAGGACAGGAAACTGCTCCTTTCGTTTCTGCAACAGACCTTATCATTTGATAATGTAGTAACCAGCAGTCCTTTGCTTGACTAACTTCCAAACATTTATTTCATAATCTATTCCCATGTTAGACCATGTGCAACACTAAGGAAGTAAAAGGTGGTAACTTCTGGCTAAACACTCAAGTTCTAGTTTGTCTTAAAAAACACTACAACAACAAACAAGCCTCAATTACTTTTCCAACAGTGAGCAAACTGTATAAACAGTCTTGTTTGTCCCTTGCGCATGTGATCAAAAGAAAATGTTAACTGCTCTAACTTAATCCCTTCAGCTGAATCAGACCGGATGAAAAGCACAGGGAGGAATCCACTTCAGAAGTAGAAGGCTCAAGCTTTTCAATGTGCTGCACAGCCTGCGAGAAAAGGAGAAACTGCAGAATATATCTGCTATAACTTGGTATTACTTTCTCTTAGAATGTCCTATTCTCTGTTCATGCTGCAGTGAGCTAAGGGGACTTGAATTTTTATTCTAACCCCTGAGACGCAGTATATTTCACAAATGAATATAAATTCTAAAGGACTCCAGCATAACAACTACACTTACTGTATTAAACTTTCCAGCAATCAGAAAACTTGACAATATCAAGATTAATAAAAATGGTAAGCCATGCACTCTGGAATGGGGGTGCATGACCACAGACCATGCCCAGAGTATGCACCTTGTTTCTGCTCCTTACTGCACAGACAAAGCAGCTTATACTGTGATAGGTGAAAGCAAAACTGTTCCATAGTTTGAGAACAGAGC
This sequence comes from Morus bassanus, assembly GCA_031468815.1. Taxonomy (NCBI): domain Eukaryota; kingdom Metazoa; phylum Chordata; class Aves; order Suliformes; family Sulidae; genus Morus; species Morus bassanus. The sequence goes on from CM062573.1 coordinate 26,458,845, forward strand.
AACAAGTTGTCAGAGTGGAAGCCACTGTCAGAAAGCAAGCTCAGCAAATGAGGCTTTATTCTGTTTGAGTTTGGTCATAGCTTGCTTGAGCAAGTGGCACTTCAGTGTATATATACCCTGTGACACTGTAAAAAGCATTATCCATATGTCGGTGCTAAAAGGTGGTTCTACAGCACTGAACTAGGGCTGTGTTCTTTAATCAATTCTAGTAGCTTGTAGGTAGCTGCAGCTCTGCTGGCCGCAGACTTTCCACAAAAGCTTGTCTAAAGAATAACCATACTAGAAGGTACCTGTGTAGGAATAAATATGAGTTTAATTTCTCTTGCAGTGTTCATTCTTTGAGGATATTTATGGTATTTTAGCACAAAATATATTTTCAGACTAGACACAAAGCAAACAGCAAGTGCAAAGGTCACCTTAGTTCTACTTGTTTACATGGAAAGACATAATAGGTAATTTTCCAATTTGCTGCATTTAGTAACTGCTTAGAAGTTGCAAGTAGTAAAAATGTTTTTCTGAAAAATGGTATCAATAGTATTTTCCACTATGAAACTGGTCCAGAATTCTGGTTAGTAAGGGGGAAACAGCTATTTCAGTTTTGCTGATATTTGGGGAGAATGAGCTTACCAAGTTAGACAATTGTGCTAATGTTACTGATGAATTTGCAACAGTAAGTGGCTATTTCTCATCTTCCCTCCACCCTAAATGCTACAGCTGATACACAGGCAGGCCTGTAGGCATTAAAAGAAAAGGTGGAAGGGACCCCTACTGCCCTTCAGTTTTCTTTTGCACTGACAAATGGCATTTCCTATAGGCATGTTACCTGTGAATCTAATTCCAGATATTTAAATAGATGGTAGACATTGACCTCTAGTACTTACGGCAACTGGTTAGACAGGAACATTTATAAAAGCAACATTGACTGTTAGGACCCAGATCTCTTATTCCTCTTGTCCTCTTTTCTCCTGTATTTATTACCTCTTGCTTTTCACAGTTGGTGGGAGAGGAAGACCCACATTCTGTCTATATAAAGATCTGTAAGAATACCTATAATTTAAGAACTTAATTTTTAATTGGGACACCTTTGGGGCCCTCCAATGATTCTTCTATGGCAGTTATAGAGGATGGGGGGGGGAAGCAATGGCACGTCACACGAATTGCAATACAGCTAATGATAGCTGTTACTGAACAGGCTAGAAGAGTGTATAAGGAATTTTTTTCACTATAGGTGAGGCACATAGTCTTGAGCACTCTACCTTTTAAGGCTGTAGCAGATCTCTTTGTCAGGTGATTACTCGTGTATCAACAAGTTTGAGATTTAAATAAGCACTTAACTTTCCATCTCGTCAGCTTCTGCAAGCTCGGATTCATTGCTTAGGCTGTTATCCCAACAGGACGGTTGCCCAGTGAGCAAGGGCTTTGGTGCCTCAGGCTGCTGTTCGAGCTGCTGTGGAAGACCAGTGTGGAGAGAGGGACGCTTTATGCCTGATGTAGCACTGACTTCAGGCGTGCTTTCATTTCCACGTAACCAAGGGCTCCTCGGTTCAACCCCCAGCCCGACACCACCTGCGGGGCACGCTCTGACTCACTGCCCGCCCTGTCTCTCAGGGCCACGCCGCTGGCCGACGGGCCGGCCGCGAGTGACCCGCCGCCAGGGCCGGGGGAAAAAGGGCGCTGGAGGCGCCGCCCCGGCCATGTACCATACTTCACAGTATGGTAAATAAATTGCAGCTTCAGATTATAAGATGTAGCCATAGGCGAAATGCTGTGCTGCTAGAGAAAACACAATCGGATAAGTGACTGTGATGCATCACGGAGTTCCTGTCTGTTTCCTTGTTTAATAGGTGTAACTTCAGCTACATCAGATACAGGCTTTAATTTTAAACCAGTAGTTGTTGTGGGGGGCAGTAAAGTTGCCGAGTCTTGTTTGCGGTGGTACTGCTTCTCTGCTTCATTGGAAGTGTTTTCTTTAAACACTGAGCAGAAACTGGCAGGTGTACTGGGGCAATAGAAAAGCCCGAGGAACAGCTTGAGGTGATAGCTGGGTCAGACATTCGGTCTGCCTTCATTTTCTCTACTCCAGAGCGGGTGCTGTGAGGGGTTAGTTTCAAATGATAGCAAGCACAAAGATTTGGTGCTATAATAGAAGATTTTTTTGTTCTGTTACTAACAAAGAGCAGAGTTGTGCATGCAGTGGCACTTTTGGTAGCTGGAGCTCTGAAGAAAAGTTCAAGAAGCAAATAATATATTCAAATTTAGGGCCTAGGTTATAGTGGGGTGCATGAAAGTAGAGATGGCTTATCACCGAAAGCCAGAATCTAAAAGGTAGCTCAAGGCAAGGATTTCCTAATATACTCTGTCATAACTCGTAAACTTTAGCTGGAAAATTCTGTGACTGTGTAAAACTTTATTTGCATTTTTATGAGTACTTCAATTATTTTCTGTTGCAATGAGACAAGAAGAGCTTTTTATTTTTGAGAGAAACTGAACAGATTTTGGTTGTCTTCTTATGCCAATTCTACCCATAGAAAAAGCCCCTTGTTTCTTTCTAGTTAGCAGATCATACATCGTTTAGGTTACTTTTAATAGATGAGAAATTGGGATTAGGACCTGGGCAAGCAAATTCTGAAAACTTTGAATGGTAGGATATTGGTTGTGTGGTACTCCTAGTGGGTTGGTACAGTTTTCCCCCATGTTTTTGAAATCATGTTGTGAGAACATGCATTAACATCCTACATAGTTATGGTCAAAAGTTACGATTGCAGGGTTATGTGTGTTTTTTTATTTTTGTGATTTCATAGGAGGTATTCTATTTGAAACGGTTGTCTTTTTATGTAGGCTGTTGTCCCCTAAAAATGAGACTTCTAAACTGCTTTTTGTATTTCTTTTAGTTTTACTGCTGAGACCTTGGTGAAGTTACCATGAGATAAATTTTCAGTCTCTTCAAGGAGCAGCCTATGACCTGACAGGATCAGAAATTCCTACAATGAGCACGTCATCAAGGTAAGCCTAAAACACATACTTGAATAAAACACCTACAGCTGATACTGCAGGAGCAGTCTTAAAGGTGGCATGGATTTAATGTCTTCTTTTTTTTTACATTTGCTTGCTGGCAATTATGAGCCCTGCTGGAGTAATCTGGCTTGTTTTACTAGTATTAGTACTAGTTTTAGGACTAGTTTTACTAGTACTAACTAGTACTAACACCAAGTTATCAGGTATGTTACTTATTACAACATGGTGGCTTTTCTAAAAGCATTCTCTCTGAGCTTTTCTGGCGTATAAGCAGTTCTGCTGAAATCCTAGCTAGTTGTCTATGAAGTTGCTGGCTAATAAGTCTTTTTTACTTTGGTTTGAAGCACTTAATTTATGGCCCTGAGAAAATTATATAGGGAGTTAGTGCTGTTGACAGCCTCAGCTCTTGCTTCCTTGACTATTTGAGTTGCTTTTAAATCTGCATCTAAAAGCTTTTAAGTATGAGGTTGACATTCTGCCAATATTATGGTTTATAGAAAAACCCCTTGTAATGGCTTTGCTTAACTACAAGATCTTCTAAGAGGGGACAAAACTACAAGATGGAGCAATGCAAGGTATATTTTTCTTGCTTTCGTAAATGTGAATATCAGTAAGAGAATGTCAGAGTGTGCCATACACAACAAATAATTAGTTTTTGTCCCAAGGTAAGCATCTGTCCTTAAGTAAGAGTAGCAAGTGTTCTACCTTTCTGATAATGGGCAGTTACACTCACCCAAATTGTTCAGAGAATATCAACAGACCACTGCTTTCTCCTGTTTTTCAGATGTACTTTTGGTTGTGTGATGTTGTAGTGTGACGTGCTTTTAAAGTAAAAGTGCTGGTTTTGCTGCCTTGAGAATTGGTCTCGTGCTTAGGAGTTACTTGGCAGTTCAGAATCTGTCTCCATTGCCAATCTGGTAACATGGTTTGAAGCTGACCTACTGCTGTTACCTCTTACTCCTCCAAAACCAGTTTTTCTTCTGCTAACAGTATTTACTTGGCTCCTGATACTTTCCTAACTGAAAACGTACCCCTGAAGCTTTAACTAATGCTTGTTTGGTGTTATGTTTTGAAAGTGAAATGACCTAGAAATGTATTACCAGCCAGGTACTTCAACTGCCACATTGTCCCAGAGAACTGTATGAAGAATAGGCGTGGCTGGAAGGCACCCTAGCTAGACACTGAAAAAGAGACTACCATATCCCATTTGAACTCAGGGAGAAACTCTAGCAAGGCAAGCAGCAGCAGTTCCAGCCAAATTAAAATCAGCAAAAACAGCAGCAGAAAATTGACCAATTAAAAAAATGAAAACATTTCTGATGCATTTCAAAATGCTTAAGATGAACTTTACCCCAAATTACCCAAAACTTAATTGAAAATGCAGTTTTCTACCAAAAGTTTGTCAGGGAATTATTTATCATCCCTCAAAGATACATATATAGTACCTGCCAAGTAAGTAAATTGGTAAGTAAAATTAGACTGTATCGGTAATGCTGCTATATGTGGGGATTGCTTGGAGTCCCTGTAAGAGCTTGTATTCATTAATTATATAGTTAGGCAGAAGTAAAATAGAAATGATTTTTTTTCATTTTCACAATATTTGAATTGTGGCTCTTTTTCCAAAGAATGTAAAGGGAGACAAAGGTTTTAAATAAATCATTCCATAACACCCAGCATTAGAATTTTTACTGTGGACATGGATTCAAATTTCTGTTTTCCTAGATTTGGAACAAAGAGAGGAGTAACTGTAAAATGAGTGCTCCTACTGCTGGCTATAGTTGCTGAGTTAGTTTTCGTTTCTTTAATTTTACTGTCTTTTAAAATTTATTTTTGAAGTTTTAAATTTTTTTTTGGATGCAGAACAAAACTGTAGAAACTGCAGCATTTTTGGTTAGAGGAATTCTTATTTTTCAGGCCAGGCCTCATTTAAGAAAACTTAAGTGTTAAAATGTTCTTTTTCCTTTTTTAATATATTACATTCTAGCGTTCTCTTCTAGATTTCATCCAGGCTATCAAATACTGTAAGAGAAGGTGCTTTTTTTCATTTCCTCATTTTCTTTCACTATCCATGCCCTATGTTGTGAGATATTAGAAAGCTCATGAAAATGCCTGCTTTCCTGAGATTTCTAGTTGCTCATATAAGCAGCCAAAAGTTCAAGCTTATGTGTTAAGTCAGATCCAGACCTCCAGACCTTTTGAAGCTCACCTTCACAAATTGAAAACTGAATTGACTTTGCCATAAAAAAATTCGCCATTTTTTCCTGTATTTTAATAGCATTAGGGAATGTTTTAAGTCACTGAATCTTGTTCCCTGCTATATTATGTACTGTTTACCAGTTTCACTGTGTATTGGGCCCTAGATTCATGCCTTTTCTGCCTTAGAGGAAAAAAAAATCACATATTTAATACTAAAACTGTGATTCTCTTCATTGTCTTCAGCCAGCTCACTTGCTAAGATAACAGTACTGTTTTCCTGGACTAAAAAACATACTTATGAAGATATCTTGAGGATCCTGTAAAACTTGATAATGTTCTACAGGTGTTTTACTGTAAGATGCTGTAGATTTCTTCAACTTCTTAAAGTACATCTGCTTTCAAACAAATTTGAGACAAGATGTCTGTCAGTCGAAAATGGATATTTATTTCAGGTCATTGGTTTGGGAGAAAGGAAACTAGAAACTTCAGTATGGTTGCATAGTGATGTTTCATTATATCTTGGTGTTCCATTGCTTGAAATCAAACCAGTCTCTGATATAGTCACTTGTTACCCATAATTGAATTTTTTCCTTTCAAGAAAAAGAATGAAATTGGAGAACATGTCAGGTGCTGCAAACTAACATGATCCTAGGTCCTCTAGGGAGGAAGTATTATCCAGTGATTAGAAGAGCAATCATTACTGAAATGGGATGTTAGAATGCTTTATGGACAGTCTTGCCTGGGGAGACATGCAAGACCAGAGCTTGTAAAAATCAAAATAATCTCCTTTCTCATCTGTTGATGGCAATCTAGAGTCTGTCTGTCTGTCTTCCCCAAATTGTTCACAGCTCTGTGAGAGCAAGGCAGTGGTAAGTTAGTTTTTGAAGAAATAAAATCCTCTAGAAAGAACAAGGTGTAACCATGATGCAGAACCATTAAATATGGTCTAAGATCTTGAGAATTTGAAACTCCATCAGGCTTAGTTCCATAGCTGAAGATATTTCATGCTGGTTTATGAGTAAGTTGACTAGTATTCTGTAAAGGAAAAATTAAACCACCAAAAGCTGTGATACCGGCTTTGATCATTCATGGATGAATGCTTTGAGCTTGCACATGACAGGTGCTGTGTTGAGCCATGGTCTGTTCCTTCATTGGGTGGTTTGTTGGTAACTCTCCCTGTTGCTCTTTAGCTGGGAAGAGTGGGATGAGCTGTCTCCTCCTCTGGAGTTGTTTTTGTATGGTGTAGTTGGACTGAAGATTAAGCGAGGAAATAAGACAGAGGGCAGTTAGAAGAAAGTGTAGAGGAAAGTCAGGTGTGTGGGAGACAGTTGGACTTCCTGTGTTAATTTTCCTGCTTGCTCAGCGGGGATGATTGTGAGGCTCAGGATCTCCTACTGAAACAACTTCTTTTGAGGAAAGAATTTTCTCCAAGTGTCAGACTGAACACTGGTTTCATTTGGTGCCCCCACGTGTTCTGTTCGTTGGCAATGCACAAGCTTGTGGCTTGTGTCAGTAGGCCTTTCTTTTAAGCTAATACTGGTGTTTGTAACTTTCACTGTGTTTGAATAGTTGAGCTCAGAGTCAACCTTCATGCGTCATTTGTTATGGCACTACAATTCCTGATAAGCTCATTTCAAATATTAAGTTATGTGGATTTGAAAACAAGCTGTGTGCCATGAAAAACTTATATTGTTAGTCTATATTGTGCTGTGCTGTCTTTGGTGCTTTATAGTGATTTCCGGAGTGATCAGAAGTATCACAGAAGCATCTTGTAGTGGCTTGGATTCATTTTTCATAAATTCCTGTTGTGTTGATGTGGTAACTTCAACAGTTTAGAAAACTAGCTTGTGAAATGCTGCCATGTCCCCACTCCCCGCAGGCTGCAAGTTCCCACCCCTGCATTTCACCACTGCCATAGTTTTCCATTGAGGCTGGTTTTGTGGGAACACCCTTGAAGCCAGATCACTAAAGTCATCAGAGTTAAACAAAAATGAAATTTTTGGAGGGCTGCAATCTGCGGAGGATGCGTGAGACAATGACCTGCAAGCCTGCTTTACAGAAATAACAAATCCTGGAATGTGGCCTAGATTCCCCACTGTGTACTGACGGAGATGCTTCCAGTATAATTGTTTCATTTGTTCTAAGGCACTGAATAAGGTTATCCTTATTATGACTGCAACTATAGTAAGAAGGCATAGCTGCAAGCTTCAAACTTGTGTTCTTTATCCAAACAAACAAATATTTTAACTGCCAATCTGTGGAACTCACTGCAGTAAGGTGTAGAGGTTGGTTTGATTTGGAGGTAAGTGTTCCACTGAATTGCAGTATGCTCAGGGACATGTAAATTGGATGGATACAAGAAAATACAAATCCTCTTATAGCAAAAAGAAACCAGTAGATGATAGAGTTTAGTGGGAAGACACAAGTCCCATAACTGCTTATGTGATGTCTCCTGCGATTCTTGCCATTGATCAGACTGCTGGGGTATCTTGACTTAGTGGGAGTGCTGATATGTTCTGCCACAGTGAGGTTTTTCAAATAGTATTCGTTTGCTTTCTTGAGTATTACCATTTCAGGCTACTATGCATTGGTCTATTACACTACTTACTGTCAAAATTCCAGCTGAAAGGCAGTTTGTTTTCTATTGGAATGAATGCATCTCTCACTTTTTTTTTTTTTTCTCTCTCTCCTTAAGTGGTATCAATAGTTTTTGTTGGCAGTAATAGATTATCTAGTATTGATCATGATCCAGCTAAGGAGTTGGTGGTTCTTTAAACATGGCCCAAACTTTAAATTATTTTCTAAGCTTTTGTTTTAAACGTTCATTTGAAGTTCATATTTGGACATGTAGAAATGACAGTTACTTAGAAATGACATTACTAAAAACAATCAATTGGGCAATTATTTACTCTGAACAGGAGTATATTATACTACTAAAAAAATTCAAATGCTTTTTTCAAACTGCTGATGGACTTTGGCTGCAGACTGAAGTGTAGCTGCTATGGAAAATTCCAGGAAAAGGTGTAAAATGATGAGTGAAAAATGTCAAGGGTAATATTTGTTTAATGTGATTTCATTCACACGTTTATATCCAAAAACGTCTCTTTAGACCTTCTGGGAGTTTTACTTTTGAGTCATGTTAGCCCTTTTCTTTTTCACATTTACTCCATTTTGTTTGTACTTCCCAAATCTATTTTATTTTTCTCATTTTCTTTTACCCTGCTGGTTTGTCCTTTCTTGGCTTTATGTTTAATTAGTTAAACATAAGTGGCCTTTGCCATAGCAAAGATTATGAAAACAGTGGGAGGTTGGTTACTGCTTTGAAAGAGTAAGGCAAATATTTTTGTGTGTTTGTTCTCCTTTGTCTGTTACCTCTCTCCTGGGGTTGTACTGTCAGTGAGTGAAGTAAAAGAGCCACTTGAAGGGGGGAAAGGGAGTTTATTTAGAATCTTACTTTGTTTTCTGTCTATTATGGCTTAGAGGCCCTAATAAATCTTAGTTCCATTGCGCTATGCAAAGCTACAAATGCATTATGAGAGCCTCTGAAGTTTACAGCATGAAGCATTATGACAGACCAGACCTGGCAGGGAGATGAAATTTTAATTTTATGCATGCAGATCAACAACCAAAGATTCGGAGCCAGCATCTAATCATGTTTAAGATTTCTTGAAAATCTGTCCTCCTACAATGGAAGTTTCTATACAGAAGCTAGCCTACTGGAAATCTCACCTTTTATAGTAATTTCAAGGCCACCTGAGATGGCTGATTCTGTTGCACATGGGCAGTGCAGCTTCCTGAATACTGAAGGCATGCACACTGTTCCCTTGCTTGACTTAAAACAAAGGTTGTTACGGAGATTCTGCTAGTTAAGTAAAACTTAAATTTAGTCAAAAGGAACATGCAAAATAGTCACAGAATCCCGCATCTGTCTGTACATTTCTCTGTAGTGGGAACCAGTTAGCCTCGGAGAGGTTCAAGGGTATTTCCTTAGAGATTTATCAAAAGATGGAAGATCTCTACTTGTGTTGCCTTCCTAGAGAAAGCTGTTTGGGAATTAACCATTGCTACTTGTCACAGGGGAGAAGTATTGCGTGCCTTGTGACTTGCATAAAGGGGTCTTTCGAGGTTGCCCAGAGAGGTTGTAGCTGGCAGCATTTGGGGTCAGGCTGGAGGGGGCTCTGAGCAAGCTGATCTGGTTGAAGATGTCCCTGCTCATTGCAGGGGGGTTGGACTAGATGACCTTTAAAGGGTCCTTCCATCCCAAACTATCCTATGATTCTATGATCTTTTGAATTCTGTCTGCTAAAACAGGTCTGTTTCAGGTGACCACAAAAAGACTAGTTTTCCTTATCCCAGCTGTAAATCCCTCAGCTCTGAGAGGTATTACATTTCAAGCATAACTAATGACCTTCCACAGTTTGAATACAGTGCAGCATGATTTACGAAAAACTGGAGAAGAGCATGTGCCCCAGAAAATAACAGGATTCACATGCTGTATATGTGAAAGGGTGCATGAAATGTACAGTGGATTGCTGAACTTCGAGGTTTTTGTTCATGGTCATCAATACATACTAATCAGTTTTGTACTCAGTCACACTAGTCATACGTGTTAATGTGGACTCTCCTCTCTGGGCCTCAAAAATCAAGGATGGGATTGGAGTTCTACTTTTGGGAAGGCTTTGAAGCATTAATGAACCAATAAATCCTCAGGTTCCTGCAGCTAGTCAGCAGCTTGAATTTGAAAAGCAGCAAACAGTCTGTTGCCCTGCTACTGTAGGTAAGAGCTAGGAGATGGTATACAGAAGTGGAGCACTCCATGTTCAACTCCATGGAAATACTAATATTCTTATAAAGCATCCTCCATGAAAGAAGGCTGCTAACAGAACACTGATTCAGCTGTAACAAAGCCACTACAAAGTTTCCCCTGTTGCAGGAGCAGAGTTCTTAAGAAATGCCAACCTTTAAGTTGTTCAAATAATTTTAGAATATAAAGCCCCAGACTTTGAAGATTACAGAGATCAGAGCTAAAAATAAAGGAAATACAGTCAGTAGGAAATGATATGATCTGTTTTTTTAGCAATGACCAACCACAATCACTGACACACTTTTTAATGTATTCTAAGGTACTTGACAATGTGGGCTATGAAGACTATAAACAAGGATTCAGAGATAACGAGGTTCTTTACCAGCCCTGTTCATGGCAGAGTCTTTATCCAATTCACATACCCGAATTTCAGTATTTCAGCAGGATGACTCTTTTGCTTCTGCTTTACAACTAGTAGCAGCAAAATGTGCCAGTTTATCTTACTGAACTGGCAGAGGAGGCCCCTGTTCAGTCTTTGTGAAAACGGGATCAGTTCTTGCCCTAAACATGTATCAGTCATAAGAGAAAAGGTGGGTGAAGCTCAAGGGAAATAAGGCCAGAAAGACTGTTCCTGAGAACAATGTCTTATCATCCAACTCTGAATGTACTGGACAAACAGGAAGAAGGGACGCAGAAAAAGAGCTGGAGTACAAAAAGGAAGATTGTGTACTATGTGTAACTGTGATCCAAACTTCAAAATCCAGTATTTCTGCTCAATATTTTATTAACTGCTTGAGTAAATTAACTCTGAAATGATCAGGAATGTAATTAATTTTTAGACTAAATGTGGGCCTGGAAGCATGGGGTTTGAGCAGTGGAAAAGCATTTGAAGTAGTATAGTAAAACTACTGTGACATGGTATCTGTACTTTCTTCCCAGTATCCAACTATATCATGCAAAGAAAGTTGGAATCCCTTTTTGAATAACTCAACGACATGCAGAAACTATCATATTTCTTCTGTGCTGAGGGAAGTAAGTTTGTATGTTTGTCTATTTTTGATGCCCAAATATGTAGCTCCTTGGAATTAAAGCAAGCAAATGTACCATGTGCATTTTTAACCGTCCACTCTAATGTTTTTGTCCATTGTTACTAGGATATCCTTCTACATCTGCATCTAAAACATCTGCATCTAAAACATCATCAGGCCCTTGTTTAACAGTGCTATTTTCCCCATTATTCTCCAGCTTAGTTTTGTTATAATCTGTTTAAAGGCGATTAAGCTGTCAGCTTTGTGGGCAGAAGCAAATACTAATTACTATCTAGAGATTTGAATTAAGCATTACAGAAATGAAGGTAAAGATCAAGGCAGTGGGAGAGTTGTCAGAACAATGAAAGTGATGAAGAGAGTTTGGAAGTGGCACTGGAAAGAGGGAATGCAGTCTATAGCACTTACCTATAACTTAACCTCACACTAAGCCACTGCATCTGAGGACGATCTTAAAGCTGCTCATGTAATGATGGTAGTCACTCCTGGAAACAAAATTTACAGCATTGTTTGTTACAGTGCAGAAATGGGGGAAACTAAGAAATGAACCTGATGCTGAGGATTAATGCGAAACAGGAAAAATCTTCCAGTGCCTCTGTTCAGCAGTGCTTACCCAATATGTGTTGGGCTTCACATTCTTACTCCTGGAATATTTATCTTCCATTTTGTGTAGGAAGCACTTCTTTCAAGGAGTGTTTGTAAGCATGTAGCTCCAATGTGTCCAACTGCCAGATGTGCCTTGTTCTATTCTTTTGTAAGCAGGGATTTAGCAAGGACTGTTAGCTAGAAGCAGAGTGGGGAGAGAGAGGAAGAGCTTTAATGCAGTCAGCTGTCACTGAGTTCTGTGAGATTGCAGATCTGTGGTAAAGGCACTTTTGAACTCTCAGAAAACTACGTTACCTTCACATATGAAGTGTTTTTGATTTTGTTGTTGTTTTTAAGATAAGCAAAAATCGCTGATTTTGGCTAATATTATGGGTAGTTTGAGCACTCTTCTCCTTGGAGGTCTATAGACTTCCTTGTATTCCATGAAATGTATGCAAGGAAAGCTGCTTGTACGACCATAAGAATGAATTTGTGTAGTATTTCCAAGAGCTGTGCATTGGTATTTCCCAAATCACTTTTAGACTGGTGTAGTTTTCAAGCACCGTCAGTATTGTCCTGTTTCTTCCATTGAAATGAACTGAAGAAAAACAGAGGCTGAATTTGGAATGAATCCTTTTGGAAAAGTGGTGACACTGTAATAAAAGGTACCAGAGGGGCTTTGCGTTGATTTGGTCTGGCTACAGTAAAAGGGGAAATGAAATAATCTGTTTGGGACTTATGTGCTTGAATTAAATTGTACGTAATGCTGTCTTGAATGAACAGATGAAAATTAAAGAAATTCCACAAATAAGAAGCTTTAAAAAAGTGGACAGTGCCTTTTAAATGATGAAGGGCTTATCCTTATAGTTAAAAATGTCAATAGTTTCAGCATTTACCATAGAGTTCTGACATTCTAATAGTGACCACTGGAGCTTTTATTTGTTGTAAATGCCTCACTTAAGTTCTTTTAGCAAATAATTGCCAGTCTGGTCATCTTTGAAAAGTGGCATCCTCTTTTGGGACCACAGCTGTTGGGGAAACAGAGCTCTTAATTTTGGTTACAGTCAGTGAAATAAGGTCAGCCATATAAAGACAGGGACTTACTACTTACTGCTTGCATTTGCATTTTGCTCTGGGCAGGAAGAAAAACTCAGCAAGAAGTGTGGTGGTGTGTTTTTTTTTCTTCCTGAAGACGTGATGTGTATTAAAACCTTTCTTTAGTCGTCAAAAGTAGTAGGCTCGGCCTTGGGAGATCTCATTCCTCCCTGAATTTGGCTGGTTGGCTGGCTTTTGCAAATCCCTTCCCTCTCTGTGCCTTGGTTCTCAAGGCTTAAGAAGTTAAGTGATAATGAACATTTTTTAAAAAAGCATATTGAAGTTAGTGTTAGGAAGAAATTAATTTTTGACATTTGTAGAGGCTATAGAGGCTTCTCAAACTATTTTAGAAGGTGACCACTGTGCTTTCCCTGTTGGGAACTTAATCTATACTCAGTTATTCTGTGTTTTAGGACTACTAATGAAGGGTGTATATTGAAAGTTTTAATTGTTATAATGTTGAATTTAAATGCCATTGAACTAACACTTCATCAGGAAGATACTGGGAAAACCAACGTAGCTAACAAATAATTAATTCAGTGCCATTCTCGCTTCCAGTGCATATACTTTTTTCACATATACTTCTATATACAGTATCTGCAGTATCTTTATATATTATGGGCACCTGAGTGCCTGTTATAGCCCAACAAAGTAAAATGTCTGGGGTGAGGATCCATTCCACAGTTTCATGCCTACACCATGTGCACAGTAAAAGGAATCCCCATCCCCGGTTTCATATGGGGAAGTGAAGCAAAGTTCAAGCGAATGCCTTTTGGCTGAAGAAAACTGCGCGTCATGGCTTGCCAAAGTATACTTATTCTACATGAAACTTTGTGGGGTTGCAGCTTTTTCTGTAGAATGAGGAATTCCTGTGAATGCATAGTATATTTTGGTTGTTGTGATACTTGGCTTTCTTCGTAAAAGAAAGAGCATAAGCTATTACTGCTATTTATAAAAGCACTTCGTGATCCTATACTGTAGTGTTGAACTGTAAGCAGATTACCTGCCAGTTTTTTATCCAAAAATTTAGCATTACAGCTGAAAAAAACTGATAATGGCAACTCTGACTCTTTTTTAAAAATACCTATTTAGTTAAAGTTCATTGATCTAGAAATAGTCTAAAAAAGCCATTACATTCCTCTTATAACTTCTAAACTGCTATGTTTAAATGTTTAGGGTTTTTGTCTTAAATGTGAATTATTTTTTTTTAATGTGTCCTGGAGATTTTATATATTTTGTTATAATTTGGAGCTTTTTCAGAGCCTGCTAAGGCTTTGGGGGTCCTGACTGTGACACTGTCAAACTAACTGATTTGCTTCATTTAAGTAGAATGTGTGGTGTGGGGATCTTCTGGCTTCTGTACCTGCAGAGATGAGTCTAAGATTCTGTAACTGTGCTCAATTGATTGGTTTATATTGGATCTTGCAATATTTCAGTCTTCAATAGGAAATCTCTCATGAAATTTAAGTTTCGATTCTTTTCCTTTTGAGGTGAATGCTATTTAATAAAGGGCCTGTATAAGCCATCTCTAATTCTTTGAGTGGAAGGATTTATAATGATTTATATTCTTGGCATATCAGTTCATTGCATATCTTAAATATTGCACCAGCAACTTGAATGAAAAGGTGTGTGAATGACGGAAACAAACATGATGTTTCAATTTTACCACTTAAATGATGTTAGCAAATGGAAGGAAACAATGAAGGGCAGCAGCTGTCTGTCTGTTTTCCTATTCAGACTCAACAGAAGCACTTGTAACCCAAAATGGCTAACAAGTCTCTTGATTCAAGGAAATCCAAATTTATGCAGCGCAATGGAATACGCATTCAGTCTTCTCTCTTCTGCTGCTCCCACGTAGAGGAGTTGCTAAGGAAAATGAAAGAAATGTATTTCTGAAGTCTGGGTTAGTCTGAGCAATACCACCCATTTGTTTTGAGATCTTTGTTTCTTTACTTTTTCATCATCAGGGCCCGACCCTCTACTGAGCCCAAATGCATAGTCTGTGGCAGAATGTTTAATAAAATTAATAATTCTGAGCCTTTTGCCCCTGCGAAATAGTAACTGCATTTGTGTGTGTGTGAGGATTGTATGAGAGAAGGACAAGAGAGAGTTTGGCTTGCTTTACTGAGGTCTTATCCTGATATAGAGCTGTTATATACAATGAGAGACCTCATCAAAACCTAGTTTTGTGTTTTATTTCCATCTTTTCTGTTCTGCTAAAGTAAGTGCATGAAGATTTTTTTAATGAGTTTGTTAAATACATGAATTGTAATTTTGATTCAAGATGAAAGATTCAGATATCTCTTCTGTACTCCACACCCAAGTATAATTTCAGTTGGCATTAACAAGATATATGTGCGCATTTTTGGATGTAGTGCTTCTAACAATCTTTGTGGGTTAAGAGATACCACATGAAAGGCTATTATCTCTGGCTCAGCTGTGATGATATTTTTAAAGCGGCATTTACCAAACTTTGATCCATAGATTGATAGCCATGTTTTGATAACTTCTTGGTTTTGTCTGCTAAGTTACAAGATAAGAGTTTAAAATCCTTTGGTTTGGCATAGTTTCTTTGCTATTGCTGGGACAGGAAGCTGTGCTATTACAAATGGGCATGTAGTCCCAGTTCTAACTATATAAAAAGATTTGAGACTTCCTGCTATATGAAGTTCAGTATGAAATGTCTTCCTTTGGTGACCAAAACCCTGTGTTCAATGATATGAAGCTTGCCATTGACGTAACTGGGGTCAAAACTAGGTATGTCCTGTAAGTCCTGATAAACGGTCTCATTGGGAAAGTACTCACTTGCCAGAATTCTCGTCTAGGGACGGAGGGGATGCAGGGAAGATAAGTGTATGGAAGCTGTGATACAAAGTCCTGGGATTTTCAAGCGTGCTAAAGTGATTGGCAAAACAGAAGGGTCTATGTGTGGTAGAATATGGTGGATAAGGAAGAAAAATGTAGTGGAGAGATCTGAATGGGAAAACAAAATGAGTATAGCAGTAGGCGAATAGTTGATATTCATGCACAGATCTTGAATGAGCTGAGGAAAGTGAGCTGAGAACTGAAGTGGGACAACAGCATCCTGGCTGCTTCAGAAGAGACTGTTGGGAGGATCTATGTGAGTGGTAGATGAGAATGGTGGATGACTCTGATTTGGCCATCTGGATGTGCAGGGTAAAATATAGGCTGATAGTGAGCCACCTCTCTGAGTGGAACCAGTAGAAGGGATCAGAAGCAAATCTTGACATCTATCCTCTAACTCCTTTGGAAGAGAAGGGGAGCTGCGCATGTACCTTCCTTCCCCTTCCATACAACAATAAGTACTCTGGCCTCTGCCCCTGAAATAATCTTAAAAAATCTGTAGAGATACCTACTGATTCTATGAGTGTAGTTTTAATTCCGTCTGAAATTGTACCTAACTGGCTGTAGGAACCCTGAAGTGAAACCTGTGTAACTTTGTGTATCTTTCTGGCAAACCCAATTAGTCTGTCTCTTCCTTAAAGGAAAGAAAAACAACTTGTAGTGTGCCTTCTGCACAGACTGCAGGGAGAAAAGGAGCTGGCAGATGCAGTCATGTGTGAGCAAGGAGTGGCAGTCTCTGTGTCTAGAATGTCATGGGAGGAAGGTCATTCAGGCCCATTTCTCAGAGAAAAAGCTGTAACTGAATCTCTGCTTTATGCTGTTTCTCCCTTGATACTACTATCCCTCACCTTTACGTATTGTTTGGGAGCCAATGCAGCTGTGCTGCACTGTAGATGAATGCTTTACAGTTTTAAGGGGAAGAGATGTAGATGGAGATGAATAACTTCTGTGGACCACACTTTTGCACACGCTGATTAATTGTGCTGTGTCAGTGGCCTTGAAACGCTGCTGGAGCCGCTGTGGTGCCTGCAGGTTTTCCCAGCAGCTTTAGTCTCTTTCTGTCATGAAAAGATTAATGCTGTGAGACACATGACATAAGGGTATAAGCTGACCTCATATGCCCCATGATGACTTTTGGAATTGGTAGATAAGGTTGTTCTCCAGCTTTCTTCTTTTTAATGAGCTATTATCTTCCTGCAGGATCCTGCAAATAGTGCAGTGACTTCTCAGTAATGCATAGGCGCTAAAAAGATGTCCTTTTATGGTAATCTTCATAAATGTGATACAGTTTTCAGTAAGGAGTTAACGTTGGAAGGTCATTGTTACTGCTACAGTGGCTCACACAGGCAAGTTTACTTTTTTTGTCTTTGGTTATAAAATCTAGGAGAGCAAAAAAACTTGAAGCAAAGTTCCTGATGACATTAACACCTACATGACCTGCTAATGACAGGAAACATGGAGTGTCAGCCTATTCCTCCAGCCAGAAAGAAGTGAAAACAGCAGCTGTAATGGATTCTTCTTACTCATATGTTCAGAAAGCCTGATCCAGACCAAACCCTCCAGGGCCAAAGCATTGGAGCTTTGGATGTTTACCTTTGACCAGAAGGCAAGGAAGAAGCAGCTTTTCCTTTGGAAGGCCCTGTTCGTATACTAATGAAATCCTTCTACAGGTGACACCATCAGTAGTTTTCTCTTAGTTTTCTCTGCTTCCTTCTGTTTCCTTTTGAGGGGCTGTTTTTAGAGATGCTAAAGTGGCTCCTTTAAGAATAAGGACTCTGAAAATTAAGGGTATATTCTCTGGGAGCCTTATCTATTGATCTTCAATACAAATCCATAGCCTCCCTTTGTTTTTTTTTTAGAGAATGAGTGGGAAGGAAAGGGTTTGGAGAACTAGTCACAAATCTTACCATGTTTTAAACTGTCCTAGAATGGCTTTTCCCAGCAGAACTATTTACAGTCTGTGGTTTAACAGATGACAGTATGAATTACTTTTATGTGGTGGTTGGTTGGTTTTTTTTTTTTTTCCCGGGAAGGTGAAACTGCCAGTTACAGCTCTATTTAGTATATAGTATGCAGCAGGTTCTGCTTATAAAGCCTCATAAAACTGAGGAAAGTTTCAATATGGGAGGACTGAATGTTGAAAAATAGTTCTCATTTCAGAGCACGCTTCTGTCTTGTTTAAACCCATATCTTTTTGCATTATTCATTCTTTTGACTTGAGTTTGAACAAAATCAGCCTGAAATAGCAAGGTTTTTGCTTAGGTTTATGTGCATTTTTATAGTCATCATATTCTGTTGGTGCAAAAGTGCTTATCTCCATATTAAAACTAGGATGTAAGAATAAATCAGGCTTTCTCCATTCAAAAAATATTACAAAAGATTTGAAGGATATGGATTGTTGTCCATTTTTAAATGTCATGCAAATCTTATGACATCTCTTGGTTAAATTTTGTCAGTCTTTATGGATATAGTGTTAGAAGTTCTTTTCAAAACTAAATCTTGTATTTGTGTGACTGGTGCTGTGGCTGCTTTTTCTGATAGCAACAGTGTATGAGAGATTGTCCAATATATAAAATACATATTTAGTTGTGAAGACTTCAGAATGTTGGAGGTGGGGGGAAATTCCTGTAGCAATGTCACTGAAACCTGAAAAGCTTTCCTTGCTTGCTGATGTCCTGTCACAGCTATTTTCTGCAAAGTATGCTGATAGTTGTCTGGTATTTGTCTTAACACTATTTGTCCTGGTAGTGAGTAGGTGTCTAGAAAAGGGAGTAGACAATGACTTAGCAATCCAGCCTTTGATTCTCTCTTGTTTTCCAGACTTGGCTGTTGTGGGTCTTTCTAACACTGGAAGAAGAAAAAGTGAAATGAAGTGGATCATAGCTGTTAGTTTAGTTCCCGCTCTCCCATTTCATCTACGGTGTCTATTGTTTCCTCACTTGTATGAAAGACCAGTGTCCTACCATCATGATGTAAATGGGTCTTATTAGTTGAGTGAACAGGCAGCAAAGTTGTGACCTGCCTGGTAGTAAATGCGTCTTCCAAATGAAGTTGTATGTTCTTCCCATAACCATTTTATCTAGAGTCCTGCAGGAATCTACTATCTATCGTCCTACAATGGAAGTTTCTATACAGAAGCTAGCCTACTGGAAATCTCACCTTTTATAGTAATTTCAAGGCCACCTGAGATGGCTGATTCTGTTGCACATGGGCAGTGCAGCTTCCTGAATACTGAAGGCATGCACACTGTTCCCTTGCTTGACTTAAAACAAAGGTTGTTACGGAGATTCTGCTAGTTAAGTAAAACTTAAATTTAGTCAAAAGGAACATGCAAAATAGTCACAGAATCCCGCATCTGTCTGTACATTTCTCTGTAGTGGGAACCAGTTAGCCTCGGAGAGGTTCAAGGGTATTTCCTTAGAGATTTATCAAAAGATGGAAGATCTCTACTTGTGTTGCCTTCCTAGAGAAAGCTGTTTGGGAATTAACCATTGCTACTTGTCACAGGGGAGAAGTATTGCGTGCCTTGTGACTTGCATAAAGGGGTCTTTCGAGGTTGCCCAGAGAGGTTGTAGCTGGCAGCATTTGGGGTCAGGCTGGAGGGGGCTCTGAGCAAGCTGATCTGGTTGAAGATGTCCCTGCTCATTGCAGGGGGGTTGGACTAGATGACCTTTAAAGGGTCCTTCCATCCCAAACTATCCTATGATTCTATGATCTTTCTGCATTGGCTGAAATGTACTTACTGCTCTAATAGTTGTTAAATAGGCTAAAGTGGAAGCTTTTGTACTTGACTGAGCTCCTGGCTTGGATGTCAGTGCATGCCTTACTTAAATAAGAGGACCTTAACTGGTATGAATCAAACCAAATTAAACTTTTGAGGTGATGGTAAAATGGCTTCCTGGTGCTTTTGCCTTTGCTTCTCACTTGCATTATGAGAGGGGTCAGGTTTTCCTTTGAATAGAATGATCTTGGTCCAGTCTTATTTTCCTGAAGATGCCATGTTTCCAGCCTAATAAGGACGTCAGAAACGCTGGGCAGAGGAAGGTTTCTGAATAATCCACCAGGAGAAAGGCACTGATAAAATACGAGAATAATCTTACGTGTAAACCAGTATGTAGGTGATTATCGGAGCTGGCAAAGAGAAGGCATAGCGAAGAAGTGGAAGTTAGGAGTTAAAACTTGTAACAGACTCTGTGTGTATGCCTGTATATATATATACACAGTTATGTGCTGAATTGCAAGGGGCATTTAAAATCAGTTTAGTATAAAATTCATTTGAGTTCTGACAATCATGGTTTTTGGTTTTGTTTTTTTTTTTTTACCCCAGCAGGTCTGACAGTCAAGCTTGTGGGGACATATTCTGAGGCATCTCATTTAGGCCAGCAGAGTTGTTACTACAGTTTAAGTTAGGAGATAGCCTGTTATTGACCCAGTCCTCCTGTTCAGCTCTACACTGGCAAATAAGCTTTATCAGGAATTGAGAGCCTCAGTATAACTGAGAGGCAAATTCATCCCTGAGGTAACTCCGCTGATGTCAGCATGTTACAATAGCCCACAGGAATATTCGGCACCAAATTCATTTCTATATAATTAATGAGTATTATTAAAGAGGTATATTAATGGGACTTAGTTTTTAAATCTCATGGTCTATTATCTTCTTGTCTTCTCAGCCCTGTTTACTTTAACAGGTGCTGCCATTCTGGTCAATAGTAAGTAATGTGTCCCTATGGCAACTTCCAATAAAAGAATGATTTATTTGTACACACACATTTTGTACCTCATAACTTAAGGGATATGTGTGAATCACTGCAAATGTAAAGATTTTTAGTTCTGTCTTTCAAATAAATCAAACTCTACCCTGTTTCAGGCCCACCAAGGGAAAATACTAAGTGACTGAGACTTGCGCACAGAAGAGGAAACAATGATGTGCTGTAGGAACATTAGATCTGGATGGGGTGATATACTCTGGTCCTTTACTGAACACCTAGAAGTTCACAGACCTCAAGCTGTGTACCTTCTGTTCGTTTTTTATCTTTAGAATTTGAGGAGCAATTCTCAAGCTGAACCAATCACAGATGGAATTTGTAAAGATCAGCCCCACTGGCTTTCTAAAAGTATTAGTTACTAGCCATAACTACTATTTGTCATGGCTGTTTAAGTGTATACAGTTACAAGCTTGTTCCATGTGAAAATATGTGGTATAAAACTGAATTACTTCTAAGTTTTTCCCAGAGGGCAAAATGCATATTTTGTATCTATTGATGTAGTTGCATTTTATTCAATTATAGTTACATTAAACCTATTTTTAATGTATTCCACTGCTTCTGAGTGATTCTAATCTTTGTATAAGTTCATTAGGCCTGAAACTGCTTTTGGAGCTAGCTGCTATTTTCCATGGTTGAGCTGAAGATAGAAGTAGGCTCCATAGGTTGAGTAGGCTTGCATTGGGGAACAAAATTAGCTTAATAAACTTAGTATGAGTTAAGATACTTGCAAATGTATGGATAATATTAATGTTTATCACCTTTGACTGTATGGGAGACAAAAGCAGTATTATTCAAGTAGAAGGCTGCAACTGAAATGAATCAAGAATAGCAGCTGTGTAGTGTATCAACCAGAAAAGCTGAGAAACTGTATTAAATTCAGTTTTTCCTTTGGAGTGTTCATAGAACTTCTGTGAATAAGGTTATTTCTGTGAGGGAATTAGATACTACAGCATTCACTTTATAGGGGAAGAATAAGGCATGGCAGGGTTACCTAAACCTATGCCATGAGTCTGAATGTACCTTCAGGTAATATGATGGAACTTGGTGATGTGCATTTAAAATTGCATAATACTTCATGTTAAAAAAAAAAAAAAATCTTTGTACTACAGTTAGGTACTTCAGAATCTTATCTAACACCAAATTTTGGTATGGGTGTGGGATATGCTAGAAAGAAGTGCTTCCTGAGGCTAAAAGTACTTATTGCTGAAGAGCTCTCCTTTGCCTCTAGATGCTGTTGTCTAAATAGTTTTTGTAATAAAAAGCCCCAGTAGGTCACGTCAGACTTGTTTATTATCATTACTCCTAAAATTTCTTTGGTGTTATTTTTATGAAAGCCAGGCAGTGTCACAAAAAAGCTGTGGAGCCCTATGGTGCTAAGAAACCCTGAAAATGAGTCAGCCTTAAATAATCTGTAACAGATGACAATTGCTCTGTTTCCCAAATATGTGAAAACTATTAGCAGTTGCTACGCAAGTTGATTTGACATTTAATTGGATGGTATTTGTCTGTGAGCCAGAAAATATATAGAGCGAGGTTTGTTTATTGTCATGTTATGCACCAAAAGCATGCGCATATCAGCTTACCCCTAGGATAAGTACCAACTTCTCCCGCAACGAATTTTCATTTGAGAACCCTACTCTGTGGTGGAACTGCAACTTTTTAAAAATGTTGCTGCGTAGGAAATGACGTGACCTGGCTCACTTAGGGTTGGCAAGACATGGGGAAAAGGATGTATGAGTTGAAATTAAAATTGCATATCGTCATGTCGAAACATATCGATATGTTTCTTAGGCATCTGTGGCACTGTGTCTTAGGAGACAGAAGTAACAATGTTTGTGTATCTTGTACATCAATGTAAAGCAATATATATGTGTTAAACTGGTTCTAATAGCAGTCCTGAAGTTACTGCTTTTCCTCCTGGTCTAGCCATATCAGTTATACCCCACAGGAGCTTGTGATGGAGACTGATTTTGAAGACAGAATTACTGCTAGTGATCCTTTTTGGAGCAGTAAAACCATTCTGCAGCTCAGCACAGCCCTTGGTAGTTGTTGTCTTCATGTCTGCATACAAATTTTATTTATTCAGAAAGGAGTGGTCATTTTGTTTTACAGGTTATAGTTTTTCTTGCGCTTCAGATTTGCTTGCCAGGTCAGAGGCTTGAAATTCTTTGCCCATGTATAGCAGGAGCACAGTTTCTTTCTGTATTTCTAAACCCGTTAAACATTTTAATCTGGTGACTTGGGAACAATTAATAATGTTTTGGTAATGAATTTTGATAGATATTTGACAAGAAAAGCGCTATTTATAGGGATTGTATTGCATAGCCCATAGCAAACCTTGTTTATAAATGGCTGAGGCTTTTTCCTCAGAGAATGCAGTCTAATATTACTAAGATGGGGAGAGGAAAGCTTCCTTTTAGCATTCTAATAATGCTCTTCCAGATTAAAAAAAAAAATAAATCTTAAAAATCATTCCAGCAACAACTAATGAAAAACTTTCATCTGTTTGTTAGCACAATTATATGTCAATAACCTGATGCTTGTGTAATCCTGGAGACATTTTTCTGGGAGTTTATATATGCTTTTTCTTTGGTCTGAGTGAGAACACGAGAGGAGTCAATTTCTTTTCTCAGAGAAAAGGGCAGTGTCGTATCTCTTTCAGAAAAAGTAAGATAGGGTGCATGATTCCTTGAAAATGTTTGGAAAACATTTTTTCCCATATTCATCTACCAAGGCCTGTGCTGTAGTTGACAAAAACATGGAATATACTACAGATGTTGTTCTACTACCTCTACTACCTCAACTGACAAGCTAACAGTACAAGTTTGTTTACTATTTTAAAATAGTATTGAATGCAAAATATAGCCACATTTTGTGTGAAATTATAGGAGTAAATATGGTTTCAGGTTAAATGTTCAGAAATTCATTTGTTGTGTTCTCGAATTGATGCCTTTTTCATGTATTTGTGTAAAATATACATTTTATAATTCATAAGATTTAAACAAAACAACCGATCTAAGCAGAACAAAGTTTAAAGTTCTTCCTAGTTAATACAAAAGCATAATCATCATGAAACTCATCTGCTTTGTATATTAGGTTGCAAAACGCAGCTGTCAAGCTGTTAGTGGTTCACAAAACAATCCCTCCACCCCACCTTTTATTCCTGGTTTGAAATGTCAGTTAAACAGATAAAATCCTTGAATGCATTTATTGTTCGAAGTTCTTCCTCATCATGTTTTTCAGCATTTTTCTTTTTTATTCTTTGAAATGGTTAATTCAAATGTATGCTTATTTATCTGTATCACTCAGGAGTACTTGTGTTCTCAGACTGTCCGTATCAGAAGATACATCTGCAAACAGTGCTTGTCTACACATCCAGAGTTTTCAAGAGAGTTTATGTTGGCGAAAGTAAAATTTTGTGGGTCAATTAGGATACTATTCCATATAAAATGTGAACCTATTGTACCATAACTGAGACTCATAATGAAACAATCTAGTTTATGAAGAGCGAAGACAAAGATTCCAGAAAGCAATTCAGCCTATTAAAGATCTGAATCTTCAATGCTGTCTGGTGATGCCTTTTTCTACTGACTGCAGAGTAAAACTAAATGTGTATACATTAGTATTTAAATTCAGATCAGGATTGTGCTTTTAACACACATTTCCTATTTGTGTCTCCTTGTATGTTTGGGCTTGCATGGAGCAGTATTGGAGCAGTCTTCAGTGCACCTCACCTTCTGTGGTGGAGTCTGCAGAAGGTCGTGATCACACTGTTTTCAGTAATATATTAGATATTTGCCTTTTCCTATCACTTTAAACTAATATCTGAAACAAAATTAAGACAACATGGTCATCTAAGCTTGTAACTGCGCTTTAACCAAGGTGCATGATTACACAGCTTTGTGGTCCTAAATGATTCTGTACGAGTTTAACATATGCTATTGGTAGAACAGAAATTAGCCCCTCAGGAGCTTCTTTTCAGTCTTTGAGCAAAAAAACTTTCATGTTTGCAGACTTGTCAGTTCAGAATTTCATGTTGCATTCCAGTGGATATTCGTGCAGGATGTTCCCCTGTATTTTCTCTGCCCTACATTCTATTTGTCTTTGTGAACATTTCAAAGGAGATTGGCTATTTGGTGAATGACCAAGCTTGAGAATTTGCTACAGATCTTCTGAATGCCTTTCACTAGACAGATATGGGTATGTTCACACAGTTGAATCTGGGTGTATTTCTGGGTTGATATTTTATGAAAGTATTGCTGCTGTGGAAATTTTAGGAAATAATGAAAGCCCCCTTTCTAAGGGTTATACCTGTGGTCAGTGGCTTTGAGTTTATAGTTTATATCTAGTTATAGCCAGGTCTAATATAAGAATTTTCTCTTAGAGTAAACATGCATCTATCTAGTTGCCACTGGTTGGGCACACAAAGTACATAAACAAGAAAAGAGGAGGAATCTATAATTCTGCATACTTGAACTGTAATAGGGACGGGATTGGAATGAAGTGTTCTCTGAGATTTGGAGAAAGTTGGAACAGCAGCTGAGAGGTGGTGGGTTTTTTTGTGTGTGGTTTTTTTCTTTTTTTTTTAAACAAAGTTCATGTTTTGTGGAATTCCTCTGGTAAAGAAGCTTTCTATATATTGGCACATTGCATTGCTTGACATCAGGCTCTTCTGTTTTATCTTGTATGTTGTATGAATATGTACAAACTATATTAATGATAATTATATATAGAAAAACACACTGCAGGAACTTTAACTTCAGGAATTACTTTGCTTTCTTGGATATTTCTGACCTACCCTAAATCTGGGATGGTATTTGTCATGGTTTAGCCCCAGTCAGCAACTAAGCACCACACCGCCACTCACTCACTCCCCCCACCCCAGTGGGAAGGGGAAGAATTGGAAGAGCAAAAGCAAGAAAACTCATGGGTTGAGGTAAGAACAGTTTAATAATTAAAATAAAATAATAATAGTAGTAATGGTAATGTATAACAATAATGATTATGATAATAATAATGATGATGATAATATAATAATAAAAAAAGTAATGAGAGAGAGAAATAAAACCCAGGGGAAAGAGGGCAAAGGAAAAAAAAACCACAAGTGCTGCAACTGCTCACCATGCGCTGACCGACACCACCAGTCCCCGAGCCACGATCGCTGCTTCCCCTGGCCAACTCCCCCCAGTTAATATACTGGGCATGACATCACATGATACGGAATATCCCTTTGGCCAATTCGGATCAGCTCTCCTGGTTGTATCCCCTCCCCTCCCGGCTTCTTGTGCACCTGGCAGAGCATGGGAAGCTGGAAAGTCCTTGACTAGTGTAAGCACTACCTAGCAACAACTAAAACATCAGTGTGTTATCAACATTGTTTTCATACTAAGTCCAAAACGCAGCACTGTACTAGCTACAGTGAAGAAAATTAACTCTCCCAGCTAAAACCATGACAGTATTTAACGTTTAATATTTGTAAATCATGGAAAGGGCTTTTCTGGAAGCTTGTACAAGAATCGAAATAGTGTGTTTGCACACACTTTTGCCTGCTGGAAGATGTTTGACAGGTTTTTATACAGCTTGAAAACATTCAAATAAGATCAGATGC
The DNA here is from genome assembly GCA_031468815.1 of Morus bassanus. NCBI lineage: Eukaryota > Metazoa > Chordata > Aves > Suliformes > Sulidae > Morus > Morus bassanus. The sequence continues at coordinate 26,484,825 of CM062573.1, forward strand.
AAGTTTTTGAGAAGAGTAGCTTTTAGATCAGGAACCAGACAGATTAATGTTTTGTGAATTAGATTAGAGTTGTAATTGTCTGAATGAGTTTGATACCAGACAGCTAACTAAATTTTTTTTTACTCTTGAATTGGATTAAACTGTTGTAATCATAGCAATTATGCTGTGGTTTGTGGGCATTTTACTGACTTTTATTATTTAAATAAATTTGAAGGAATTTTGTGAGTTTGACCTTTTGTAACATCAGATAGCAGCAGGAGTTTGGAAGGAAACCAACTGGCTAAACTGTTGAAATGCCAGGTTTTTCTCAAGCATATCATCATTATTGAAGATGTATTTTGTAAAAACTGCAGAAGATCTCTGAAACCTCTCGAGTAATTCTAAGGGGTATTTTTCTAATTTTTAGTGTTTAGTTCACATCAGTTTTTCTGTATTGCTGTGTTGGAAATGAAGCCTTGGAAATTAAGAGATACTGGGTGGTAATTTCTGTTCCAAATACTTTGAAACCCTCCTGATGTATTTGTTCTAGCTAGGTAATAACTACTTATTCTGTTTGCATACAAAACTGTTAAATAACATACTCCAGAAATAAAGGAAGAAAATCCCTGGGAATGTCTGACAATCTCTGTGGAACTCTTATTTATCATTTTGACTCAAAATGGAAATATGGCAAGTAGAGATTTAGATAAGGATTATGCAAACCCGAATTGTGAGTAGAGTGTAGTTTAAAATCCAGTACAAAAAGAGGAAAAATCAGTGAAGTTAATAGCAATAACTTTCTATGGATTTTGTGTGTACAGGATCAAAATCTGTAAAGAACAGGTTTTTTTGTATGTGCAATCTAATAAACAGTCTTGTAGGTTGTAATTTCATTTTTGGCCCACAGATGGGAATGTAGTTATGAGTTAAAGGAACTCCGGGTCCAGTCAAAGTTGTTTAACTTTATCATCTGTGCTTTTTCTGTATAACATATTCCATTCTTATTAAATACATGAGCAAAAGTTGCAAGAAATTGTAGCAAAATGTTGCGTAGAACAAAGCAGTAAATAATCTCTTCCCTGCTTTGTGAAGAAAAATTTTCTGTAACAAAATTTTGCGAGGGTTAGCTTAGCTTTTCTTGACAGAAGCTTTAACTTCTTGCCTAAAAATAGTCTATATTTTACCAAATATTTAGCTCATAAGCTGTTTTTATTAGACTGAGACCCTCATTTGGTCAATTCTAATTTTAATCTTATGGAGACTGAGGTTGCTAACAAGAAAATAATCCAAAAATCTATTCTGGTGCAGCTACAGGACAGGTAGCTGGGCTGAAGATATTCCTGGAAATCAAGGTAATATTGCTGGTAGGTGCTAATCACAGGTAACAAAAAATAGCAATGAAAACTCATTTGTCGTGGACTAGAACTCAAAACCCAGGGAAAAATGAAATATGTCTCTTTAAAATATGAAACTGAAATATCTCAGAAGTCTTTGGGGCAGGCCTTATATAATGCTTAAAAAGGTGTTTCAAGGGCTATTACTTAAAGCAAAACATCTAGAAGAGGTGGTAAGGTGTCCTTGAAGTTTTGTCATATGTGGGACTCCTATGTCTGGGGAAAAAAACCAACCCCCAAACTAAAAACCTAACCCACAGACTAGAGTCTGAACTGAACTCCTTCTGACCTGAACTTGCCTGCTATCCGCATTTGTATTGTGAGGAATGTCAGAGCCGATACATGTCCAACAGGACTCTGCATGGAAGGGGTGAAGGGGAGCAGAAATGGTTGATCATGATTCTCTTTTTCTTTTTAGTTGCTTAATTGTATCTTCACTTTGTATACAGTGACTTTTCTGTGCTACCTCTTTCTTGATGGCAACGGCTCCATGTACTTAAAGGGTAATGTCATTTGGGCTTCAGAAAGCATGGAAAAGTCAGTGGAAAATGTGAACTGCTGAACTGGCATATTGCAAGGACAGAAACATCAGATCAGATGAGTAGAAAACAGCTCATTCTGTTCTTGGATAACAAAGAATGTTCTACATGCCTAGGAGGGACATTAATATTTCAGGTTTAATTTTTAAATAAAATAGATTTAAAAACAAAGAACAAAATAGTTCAAGGGATGCAGGGTCAGTTCATTAGGTGCATTCAGTTATTTGCTCTGTAACATGCTTAACAAAGAGCAAAAGAGTGATTTAAAGATAGAGTTTGAAATTCCAAGGCTTAAGTGTTTCAGACTAGAGCAAGACTGATGTGGGCTTCTGGCCTTTTTGAGGTAGGTGTGCTGGCACTCAGTCAGCACCCAAGCTTTTCTTGCCATTCTTTTGGATGAGACAACTAGAAATTGAAAAACAGTTTGTTCTTTTAAAAAAATGGGAAATCAAAGTTCTTATACAGTCAATTCTCTGCCTTATTTACTATCCCAATAGGAATAGGGCCATTGAAGCCCACTGAAACAGGAAGCCAAATTTAGTATTTACATAATAAGTAAAATAAAATCAGCTCTTTCTAACATTCAAACTTAATAGTTTTCAAATGCAGACCCGTATCTATGTCTTCTTAGATGATGTAATGTCCTATGGAAAACTTAATGCTTCGTTCTGTTTCAAAGGGATGGCAGGTTACCTTTCTCTTGGGCAACTGCTCTATTACTTGTCCTAGTCCAAATGAGCTACAAAGGGTTTAAATAGCATAGCTGACTTGAATCCTTTTGAGTGAAGAGGATTAAGAAACCCATACACGGGTTGCATAGCTGGCAAACCTGAGGTGACAGGAAAGGCAAGGCAGTAACCTGTAGCATGGTGCAGTGCAGCTAGCGGACAGTATTAGTGTCAGCTAGCAGAGCTGATGCCAGTCAGTGCGTGCCATGGCCTTGCTTCATTAATGCTGTATGTTCATTTAGAGGGCTCTCCTTTCCCTATGTGAAACTCTTGGTGATCTGTGTTTCTCACCACCCAGCCCTACAATTCAGAATTTTCATTACTGATGGTGAAGGCTTAATGACAGCAGAATTAAAAAATGGCTGTGAAGTTAAATCAATATACTCTTTACAATGAGTTTTGTTTAACTTTAAGGTTTGAAAGCAGAAACTTAAGGGAAGCTGTCAGTGACCTCTTAGCAGAACGTGGAAGACAATGTTGTTCAGCTCTCAGGACCAAAGTTCTAATGAAGGCAGTAGGTGGCAGAAAAATCAATCAGTTCTAGGAACAGGACAAGATCCATTATCTTGCAGTCAGTGTCTGTTTCACCTCAGGCTTAAAAATTCTGGTCTGTGGTTCTTTTAATGTGTGTTCTGGAAAGAAGTCAGGAAATGGTTCGGATATGTGTGTATTTGGTTGCAAGCAAATCACCCATATTTACATTAAGTCTTGATTCAGGATAAGCTTCCCTTGTTGAGGAGGGAGGAGTTAGCCTTAGTTAAGTATATATTTACCAGATAGCTTTTTTTTTTTTATTTTTTCTTTGTCCTTTATATTGCACTTGGGGAAGGAACATAAGCTTTCTGTGTAATTGGAATATCTTTTGACTCAGGTGTTCCTAGAAAGCCACTTTAATTCTGTCTGTTTTGGTGGCTCTTGCACCATAAACAGAGTAGGTATTTTGTAGGGAATTTTTCACATCAGTCTCCCAGGATTGTCTCATGCATAATGGTTAATAGTCATAATGAAATCTTTGATCTTTTATTTTAGGTTTTCTGTTTTTCCCCATATAAATATAGGAATGAAGAATCAATCTTTTGCAGTACTACTTTAACATTAGTTAAAGTGATTTTTCACTTGCATTTGCCACTTGATGGAACACTGGATGCCCTGGCAGGTTTGTGATGTCTGCTGTCTGCATGTGAGGTAGCAATAACAGTGGATAGTTAGGCTTGCTCTGTTACGGGCTGGATTTGTCACAAACTTTCTTCAGGAGGAAGCTGCTTTTCTGTCAGGTGGCTGCTGTATTCCAGTTCATGGGCTCTCATGCTTCTCAGCCTGTAACAGCATTGCCAAAACTGTAGTCTTATTTCCATGTCTCTTGTCTGCTCTTGGGGTGAAATGCCAGTATAAGTTTTTTGTTGAGCTCCTTAGTTAACAATTGACTTGGAAGTGATTAATGGTCATAATGACATCCCTGGACCTTTTGATCTTGCAGAGATTTTTTGCCTTTCTGTTCTTTCTGCACACCCATATATATATGTATATGTGTTGATATGCACTGGGCAATGGGTGCAATTGTCTTGGAAGACTGTGTCAGTAGCTTCCACTTTATCTTACTGACTTGAAACATCTTTTGCAAAATGCATGTTTTCTTGTCAATTTTTTAATCTACTGAAGAAGAGAATAATTATTTGCAGGAAAACCCACTGCTTTTCAGAAAGAAAAAATCGTCCTTAAACTCGACTATGTTTATACCTAGGCACTCCCTATTAGGACTTTTGTGGCAGAAGATCAGGAGTAAAATACCCAGAGTTATTATAGTCAAGCTTAGAAGGATGTGTAGGATAGCTTTCCTAGTTGTAAAATTTTAATGGTTTAAAGATAGATGCATTCATGTTTACGGTGGCCTATTGTTCATAAGCAACAGCTGCTCAGCTGCAAGCCCTTATGAGAAAAGATAGATACTTGTCAATGAAAGAGAATGCTGTTTGCACATATCTCAATCTGCAGATTAGGTGCGACAGCTGCTATAGCAGAGCTTTTATATGTAGATAAACTGTGAATAATAGATAATTTTTATTAAGTATGGTCAGCAGTAGTCAGATGGCTTTGCCTGTGGAGGTAAGCTGCTTCAGGCCTTTTAAAAGGTTGTGTCAACATGCGTGGATTTGTTTTGTTTTGTTTTTTTAATTAGTAAAATTTTCTTGACATTCCCATTCTTTGAATAAGCTTACTATATGTAATAGTAGTATGTGGGTTACTGCTGATTAAGATTATATTAATGACAAGTAACACCACGTGGCTTGTGATATTTCTCCAAATTGTCTCATCTGGCTACAGTGTTAGTGGGGCATCCAGTATGCTTCCATCAGAAGAGAAAGGAGTATTTTGACAGTACTAGCCCAGGAGTGTGTGGCTTCTGCTCTTCTAATATGTTCATTTATGTTGGAAAGAATAATAGTACATGATTTTCTTAGATGTGAAGTTCTTACTGTATGGAATATTACATTTAAGTGATCTCTTACTGTAATTTGTAAGAGTTCTTCAGATCATAAGATAACAAAGTAAAGTTTGAGTAATAATTCCACATCTACTTTAGGCTGCACGAGAGAAGAGAGGGAACTGTGGAGACAGGGTTAGATTTAGTCCCACGTTTTATGTCTTATATCTTTTGAATCTTAGGAAACTTCCTCCAAGTTGAAGGATCGTATCTGAGCATCTCTGCAGAGGTTTTCAGATTTGCAGCTCTCACTAAGAGAGTCAATACTACCAGAGAATTCTGCTATTGCAGGGATAGAGATTATAATAGAAACACCTTTTTTGGTTTGTGAGGTTTTTCCTGTCTATGATTTTTTTTCACTTTTCCAAATAAAAAATGGCTGAAAATATGCAGTATCAATTATGAAGCTTTCAATTTTGCAGTTGAATAGCTGTGATCGTTTCCAGTCACAATGAATGTCAAGATACACAAATTTCTCAAAAGACTTGCTTTCATGGGCACCACAGAATGAAGTTTCAAGCATCTCTTCTTTGGAAGTAGTAGTATTGTTTCTCTGCCAGAAATTACAGCTGTTCGTGATTTTTTTTTTTTTTTTTTTTTTTTGTGGCTATCTACATATGCTTTATTTCTACTGTAGCTGTCTGGGAAGGTTTAGGTTAAAGGTAATGAGTCATGAAAACCAAAATGTAGTGCCAATAAATTAATGTAGGTGAAACTTTCAGAGGGAATGGAATTTCCAGTCAAAGTTATAGGCAGGTGACGGTACCAGGTAACAAAAAAACTCAAATTGCAGAGTCACGCCAGATTGAGAACGGGGTCAGGAGCAGCTTATTTTAATATTTGGGCTGAAAACCAGCCTGTGGCACTGAATCACAATGAATAATGTTCTGTAGATAGACAAACCACTTAAGAGTGAGATTAAAAGCAGGTCTGCTTGAATTAGAATAGGGTTTGGACCTAGATTTCTTGCATTCTGTACAAGTACCTACCTATCAATTGGATACAGGGAGTGAGAAATACAGCAACCTTTTTCTTTGTGTTGAGAGTATGCACATGCATGAAAAACTGAAAGCAAGACATTTTCAAAAAAGTGTTCTTGTTTTTCCTTGAGCCCTATTCCATAATGTACAGAAAATATTGAATAAGCAGGTAATGACTAACACAAATTTCACTGTGTTGTCTCAGCATTCCCTTATATATATGTTTTCTTTTTTTTCATGTCCACTGATCTAAGTTTTATTTTTACAGTATTTGGAAATGTTGGTGGAAAGCACCTTACTAACTTTGTGCAGGTGACATTTCTGTTCTTGAAATTAAACTGCCAGTCTGAAACTTATTTGATCATTGAGCAAATAGGATTGTGGCTTTTTAGATTTTGATGTTTTTTCCTAAAACGTCTGCTGCAGCATAATACAGCTCTTAGCTTTAGAAGCAATCTCTTGCAGTCAGAGATTATTGCATGTGGTTTATATCTAATGGGATCTCAAAATTAGTTATGATGTCTTCAGAGAATAGCTTGATTAAAAGCCACTCTTTTCCTCTATAGGATGAAGTATTACGTGAGAAAAATGAGAAAAATGTGTGATTTACTTATTTCTTTAACAATGGTATAGCTGGTCTTTGAGGTGAATATATAATGTCACATGTATCTTTTAATAAGGGAGTGATTTGTGTAGATCATGAATGTCTGAATAATCATCCTTTGAAAGTAACACAAGAATAAGCTATTATACTGCAGCATGGCATGCTTGTTTTGTGCCTTGGGGTTTTGCTTTTCTAGAACGGACCCAAAGCAGGATAGTGATGCCTATGTGAATTCAGATTCTTCTTTGCTGTGGTTAGAACAGGTAGGAAATGAAGTTGATACGGATGTCAGTTTATAAGCAAAAAAGTTTGCTAGCTGTTTTAGTATGTATGGTTAGAGTTTGATTAATTCTCTGTACTAGGAAAGAGATTTAATAGATTTAACTTGTTCCTCTAGAAAATCTGGCAGTTAAATGGTTGAAATTTGAAGCACCGAGCTTTTCTATACTCTAATGGGAAATGCAGTCACATATCCGTAAAGATCATCTAACCTCAAATACACAGAAAATTACTGTTTTATAAGGATTCCAGCTATAACTATTTGAATATTTTTCTTCCATAATAATAAAAAACCCAGAGAAAAAGAACAGTTTATCTGCAAAGAATTTCAATCATCTTTGATTTTTGTCAAGAAAAAATGCAGGAATTCTTGAAGACTAAAGGTGTGTATAATTTACCTATCTTCCTCTGGCCAATGATTTTTTCCTGGTATAGGCTAGCTGAGATTTGAATGTCAAGTGGGCTTTACATCTATGTGGCTGAATTTCTGTCCAAGCCAATGTGAATTGGCATTGTGTAAGATGTAATGATCTGAAAAAGATCAGCCAGTATTATGAAAATCTAAACACATACAGTAAGGATAATACTTAACTTTTACAGAGCACTTTTCGCCCACTGATTTTAAGGTACTTCACAAGAGATCAACTCCCTTACCCTGATTAGCCATTCTGGAAACATGAATTGGTAGGGTGTAGGCCTGTAAAAAACTACTTTGTTATTTGTGACTCCCTATGTTATTCTGTTTGTGTCTCTTATCATTTCAATCCTTTTGATGTTTGGAAAACCACTTGCTATTAATGTTTCTATAATTTGCAAGATGTATTAAGCTTCTGAATTGCTGAGATATTTAATAAAGAGCTGTCCTGACTCTAACCATTCATGTTTTCACTTCCAAAAATTCTTCAGGTTTTCAGGATAGATGAGGAGCTGTTAGTTATAGAATCAATCCTGCTGTTTGAAGCTATTTGTAGTCACTTCAGTTCTGCAAGAACCTCTCTGGAATGTCTCTATATTCTCTAGAATATCTCAGTTGTTACCTGTTCTTTTGATTTCATAAGAAGCTGTGCTTTTCAAGTGTTTCGCTCCCATAAATGAGGAGAGGACAGAGCAGTGTATGTCTTCAGCCTTGTAAAAGCTGAAACAGTGGTTTTCAAAGTGGCTAGCACCTACAGACTGATCTACAGTTGTTTGGGTAGACTTCAAAACTGGTTTATTTTTGCCTTTCATCTTATTTTTAATCTGACTGAATGAAAGAAACTCTCTTGGTTCTTAAATGCTGAATATTTTGGTTTTATTATTTTCTGTTTTGTTCTTTCACCTCTGCTTGTGATGCAAGGCAGTCAAGCTGGAGATTCTGTTTGTTTGGGTTTTTGTTTGTTTGTTTTGAAAGATGTTGATTTTCCTATAGAAACATTTGTTTTTAACTTTCGTTTTCTATATTTTCTGTTTTGTCTTCAGTGGTATGAATGCACAATTGTGTACCTCCAGGAAGGAACAATTCCATATTTTAAACCTTTTCTTATGTATTTTAAGTGTTTAGAATGGTAACGTCTGGATATGAGACTTTCTCTGTATTTTTAAGACATTTAAAACTTAGTGGTGAAGTGAAAAGAAAATGCATTCTCTAACAAGATTATCCTGGAAAAGTAATTCTAAAAATAATCTAGCACAATAATTTATTTAGCATGGCACCAGCTGGGTATATTTCTGTCACATCTCATCACGTTCTGTTTGTACACCTGCCCACAACTGATGTTTTCCAATCTGAAGTAAAAGCAGCCATGCAGATTATGCTTGGATTTGGTGTAACGGGTTTTTTTGGGGGGTAGATATCAACTTTATGCAGCTCTAGAATGTGTCAATTTATTTGGAACGTGCAAGTGGAAGATATGATGGCTGTTCCCTTCAGCAACCTATTTGTGTATGTTTATGTAAATGATATTGCTCCTTTAACTGGGGCCGTGCTGGCTCCAGATTTTCGTTGTTGGCTGAAGTAGATAGTTAAAACTAATGAGCTTCGTATAAGACCAGAAGATTGGTTCCTTGTCCTGTTACTATGAAATCTGAGAGAACTGTGTGCTTCAGAATGCTAAACGTCATCTGATACTGATGAATAATTCAGTGGAAAATATTCAATATTTGGATGTACGTGCTGCATGGGACTATAAAATTATGGTGTGCTGTCATTCTTGTATTCTGAAGGAACATAGTGAGCACTGACCTATTCTGCCATGCCAAAGCGTTATTAACGTGATGGCAAGAGTATAGAGATGATTTTATGGGAAATAGTTAGACAATAAATTGTGATAGCATAGGGAAAGATTGTACTGATGTAAGATGAAAACTGTAGTAGTCACTCTAAATGTGACTCTTGCTCTAAATTCAATTCAATCCTTTATATTCACAACACTTTAAATACAGAGGTGGATACCTGATCCAATTTTGTGTGTCCCTCAACTTGCATCTAGAAGCATAATGAGAAACAACAGAATATAACTTGACAGCTGCAGTGGTCCATTAGCTGAAGGGTTGTGACTGGCCATTCTTTTCCTAGTCTGTTTTACACAGTGATTTTGCAAGTCTGTCACAGGTCTTGTGAGAGAAATTATCTCTTTGGCCAAGTTTGAGGGCAGGACCCATGAGGGAGCTTGGCATCCCAAGGCATAGTTCTTCAGTTCTTGACTCTCACACTGGAATTACAGTACTGAGTTAGGCAGTAAGCTTTGTGTGTGTGAACTTTCTCGGAGAGGAGGGTCTCTGAGAGGAGATGGTGGTCTTCTGAGATTGTGGGCCAAGGTATATCTTGTGTGTCTGGACCTTTGTCTGCCTGGAACTTCTAAGTGGTGCTAATAACATGCTTTTATGAGGATGTTAGGAAGATAAAGGCACAAAGAGGCTACTTGATTGCTTTCAGGGGAGGGTACTAAAACCCCCATAAAACTCATGGGTGACTGAAAATAGTGCTGAAGAAAATAGGAGTGAGAGAAGCAGGCATATGGCTGGACAGGGGAAGAGGCAGCAGGCAGCAGCTGATAGTTTTGGCAGAAAAGATTGTTGAAGTTACTTTCAGAACCATGTAAAATGCAGACCCTTTCAAAGACTCTGCCACTTGCATGATTTAAAGTCCTTAACTGAAAATAATGTTTTCAGTGCAGGTGTGAAAGAAAGCTAAGGCAAGCTTCTTTCCAAAATATAGGAGAGTTTACAGGAGGGTAGTTTATAGGGGGTTTTCTGGTGCTTTAGTAAGTTTTAATAAGTGCAAGAGTGGAGGTTTTGATATTTGGCTTGTGTATGCCATTGCTCTTGTCTGTCTAAGATCTTGCAAAACTTTATGGAGATATGCAGCATTATGACTGGTTTTGCAGTTGAGGAAGCAGAGAGCCTTTCTGTCCTCTAGGAATTACTTTTGATTTATTACTGGAATTACACATTGGGTGGATTATGCAAGTGAGCATTTTCTGGTTCTCTCTCAATTGTAGCAGTCCATTTTTAGTTCAAAAAAAAAAGGCTAAACTGGTTTCTTTTTGAACTTTTTTTTTTAAAAGTAAGTATTTGTAACTTGCAGTTACTACTTTTAAACACATCACATCTGTTTTTCTTGCTGTTCTCTTTGCATTTACAAGAGTGTAATGTCTTAACTTTTTGGCAGCATTGTTGATTTGTGTTATAATGAAAAAAGAATCAAATGTTTATGGACTTTGCCCCAGCCTTCGATTTTCTTTTCAAAGATAAAATTTTTTTGTGCTTCTGTATTATAAATTAACTTAGGTTATAAATACTAGTTTGGGTAAAAGGGCAAATTACAATTTCATGTTTACTTGTACAAATCTGAGATGCTGAAGCGGTTGTCTTTACTATTAGCAGCATTGGTACCTAATCTGCCTCTTCTGTTTTGGGTGTTGAAAAAGGATGTAATATAACTTCCTGCTTTTAGAGTAAATTAGGGGACTATCAGAAGAGATTATGTAGCTATCCAAAAACAGAAGGGAAGCTTGGTTTCTGTAACACTTCCAGGAGGGCAAAATACCTCCGCTATTTTAAGTAAACCCTGCCTAGTTTTACTTTCATAATAGTATGCTAATGCTGAGTCTAAGAAACTTACCAAGTGACTGAAGCTCAGTGAAAATGGTAAATGGGAGAATGAAAAGTAGTGAAAAATGAAAATTTTGTAAACAGGCTTTTGTTGAACAGCAAAATAGATTGTGTTTCACAGAAGTTTCTTTTAAAGTATTTTGAAATTAACTTTGAATTTTTTTAATACTAATTTGGTCTTAAGTGTTTTACATTATTAAAAATTGACATACAAAATTTTCATTATTCAGTTTTTCAGATGTATTAAAAAATAAACCATGTTTTTCGTACTTGCTTGAAGGCAGTAGAGCAATATAAACAATTGAAGGCTGTACCTTGATACCATTGAGATATGTTTAAAAAAAGTGCTGAGGGAAGTAGATTAGTCTCTGCATGTGCCAAGTATGAAATTTGTATGTAGATAATTGAGATTGCCTAACAAAATGTACCTTTGGAAATAGTGCTTCACATCATTTTGTGCTGTTGCACGTGGAAATACAAGAAAATGTTTCAAGTTTCAGTAAAAAAAAAAAAAAAAAAATCATTGTTATCTATTCTTTCTTCGTGTTGGGTAAGAATAGCCTTTTCCTGGCAGATCCATAAATTAAGAATAATGCTCTTATGGCTATTACTGCTTATGGCAAAGTTAACGTGACAAAAGGAATTGCTTGTAAAAAGGAAGACAATGTAGCCTTGGGGAATTGCAGCTTTTGTGTTATCCATTTTGACTTATGTTCCTCAAAGGTCTTGATTATTTCCTTTCAATGTGTCGTTGTGAAAACTACTTTGCATTACTGTAGTTACATTCCTGAAAGTAGTTCAAATGTAGAAATTAATCCATTCACTGCATCCACTGGACACCGAAAAGATGCGAACTATCTGGTGAAGGCTGAGAGCTGTATAGGGTTCCTGCTTTTGGGCTTTTGTTTTCAGTTGTCTGCTAGTCTTTAAAGTCAGCTCAAGATGGGCTTCTGGAAGCCCTTTCCGTGCTGCTGTTGGGTAGTCCTGCTCCAGAAATGCCTGTCCCTGGGAGGAGAGCGTGGTACCAATAGGGAGATGGCTGTAGAGCCAAGGACTGGCTGTCACTGTGAAGCTTTAGCTGGGAATAGTATTGACAACACGCCAAACTTTCATTTCAGCTTTTAATTGACTGTCATAAGTAAATTCTTGGTACATAAGATTTTTCTTTATATTCTTTTTATGTGCATATTTGTCAGATTTTATTTAAATAATTTTATACACAATATTGGAATAATCTGTTACATTAATGCACAGCTTAAAACAGTCTTATTTACACTGATCACAGAAAGACAAAGGAATGAGGACAAATACTTTACATTCACCATCTTTATCAGCATTTTAAGTATAGTTAACCAGCACACATCACACACATCCATATCCATATTTATAAGAAATGTAGTTGTTTCTAATTACACATGTGGGCGTATAGGTGTTTCCCTTTCAAAAAAAAAAAAAAAAAAAAAAATTGAAATGCCATTTCCCCCAGATAACCAAAGACTTACAAAAAAAGGCAAATGGACCTGCAGATTGCACAATTAATGGAATCAGGCATGGAAGTGTGGTGGCTGTGCTTGGACACTTTTGGTCACTGGGGTGCTTTGGAGAGGATTTTTACTAGTAGCCAGTTTTGAACCATGAAAACTTATTCCTGAAAACTGCAATGTGATCTCTTGCTTTGGAAGTAGACCTACTGGACACGAACGTATTTGGTTTAAGTTGTCTAACAACACAAAATTGCAGCCAAAGGATTCTCTGGTTTTTTTTGGCTTTTTAGAATATAAATTAAAAACACATGACTTCCTTTTATGAGATTAAGGCAGCAATAGAGAATATTGTGCTACAATATTGTGCATTTAGCTGCACATAATGTTTTATTTTCCTTTATCACATTTTTGCATTTATAATCAAAGGCCAACATATTATTGAACTAGACTGGCTGACTACAAAATCTTATAATGGAGAAATAGGTCTTGTGTGATAACCTTGTTACATCAAAGTTGAATTTCTCGCCTTACAATATACACTTATATTCTGTGAAAATTAAAAAAAAAACTGCTAAAAATATTTTTCCTATACAGAGGTACCCTTATCTAAGGTAAAGTCTAGTCGCTGCTATAAAAAGGCATTAAAAATTAAGTAGAACACTGGTGTAAACCAAGTAAACGCTCACTATAAAGCTTTTATTTGTAAGGCAAATCTTCATCAGACCTATTAGAAGTTATTTTCAGAATGTACTGTTTGGAGATTCTCCCTTTGTAACTGATACTACCCATAGCAAACAAGTGAAGCCTTGCAGATGGGCTCACAGAAAGTGCAACATAAATTAGAAATGCAGGTCACCTGCAAGTTTGAGGCTTCTTGGCAGTGACTAAGTAAGAACATAACACCTTTAAAAGAGAGCCAGCTTAAGGCTTAGTAATTTTCTTAGTTCACTGAATTTATTCTGTTCCCTTACTAAAGAAATTAAGTGACTTGTTTAGTAGGGCAGCTAGAGAAACATCTTTAGAAAGGAGGAGAGCAAAGCACACAGGTGGCCCAATCTTGCTGTTAGTGCTTTGGCAAAAAAGGCCCACTGTTCTCAACATGAAAACTAATGGCAGTACTAGTTAACTTACGTGACGGCTGCACTGCTGGACTGAGACTTAAGCCTCTTAGTTTCCCCCCTTCTTGGCTCCATCTCAACCACTTGCATCTAGACACCTATGTGTTCTTCTAAGGAGGACAGTTTCACTGAATACAGTCATGATATCTGTGTTACTTATAGTCTTCTGGCTGTCTTCTGTTTCTCTGTGTACTTCTGCTAGGTCGCTCATATAGAGATTGCAATTTGTCTAAACATATTCTGTTTTTAAATGGCAAAGGAAAACTGATCAAAATCTGTACTTAAAAAGCTATATTATACTGTTAGGTTTTTCTGCTGGTTGAAATGTCTTTATCTGCCATCTAGTTCTCTATAGTAGTCTCTGATGCATGTAGATGCATCTAAATTCAGTCTCAGGCAGTGAGCAGCACCACTGTACAGATTAATCACCAGCTGAGGATCTTGGTGTTGATTTAATTTTTATTAGGAACAATGCGCAAAAATCTGAAATTTTTTGGCCTAGGAAGAGTTTCTCTGTGCATGGAATGGCTGACAAGTCTTGTCATTCCCCAGAAAAGCTTAAGCATGCAAACACAAGTAATTGTACATCTAGTCACAGCTAAGGAACACATGCATGCCTGCTCAGTCAGTCTTGAGTGGTCTTGGCTGACTGTCAGCAAAAACTGGCCTTTGAGAATATGGATTAGAGTGGGGCAAGTGCTTGGTGAAATGTTCCAGTTGAAGTCTGAGTTTCAACAGACTGAACTGGCTGAACAAAAAACTATTTTCTACAGCCCAGAAGCACTCAAACATGGATGTTTGAGATACACTATTCCCTTTATATGATGCTCTCTGAAACTCTGTGATGCAAGGTCACAGATGTAACAGGGCTTAACTGAAGGCTTAGCTTCTGTAAATGAAGTTCTAAAAAGATTTCCCAACTATTTTGCAGTATCCTGTACCAGGGTATCTTTTTCCTAAAGGAAGCCAGAATGTGGCTGGTTTTCTCATGTACTAGCTAATATTAGTTTAGTAAATGAAGATCTGTAATAATTCATGTGTCCAAGCAGCTCACAGATTCAGTCCTGTATGGGGATTTCTGGTCAGCTTTACTTAAAATAGTCCATATGCTACTTTCAGCTTGTATATAGCTATGAACCTAGTAAGGTCCCTTCAGGGTCCTGTCTGACTTCTGTAATGTATTATAAACAGTTTAGCTTCATATTCTAACAGCTTAACTTTCCACTGCTTAGCTAGGTCAGCCCATAGTCACCAACAAGAACATGGGTATGAATCAGAGGAAGGTAGACTGAAAAAGTGTTTTCCTTTGGAGAGGTGCTTCCAGAAGATCTGTCTCCCTGTACTATAGCGAAGACTCCAAACTTATTCAAGGGTCTAATCTGAAACATCATGTTGTCCTTTAAATTAAGGAGATTGAGTTCTTTCACATGAGCTGATCTGTGGACCATAAGTATTCTTAGCCCTGAGAAAATAAAGTGTATTAGAACAATCATATCCTATTTTACTGCTCTGAGAGGCTCAGAGTGCCCACATAATTTCTGCAGGTCCATTATATACTGTCATTTGTTGAGCTGTGGTAACTGTCTTATGTCTGAGTCCCTCAGGCTCATTTTAAAATATTTTAATGGGGCATTGCAAATAAAACACTTCTAAGTCTCATCTCTTTTGAAATTGCTGATCTATGGTTTAAATTTGGTTCTTAGGAAAGAAATTCTTAAACGTTTGCCAATGCCTCATGAAACTTAGTGAATCAGTCTGGGATATGAATGAAAGCTATCTACTCCCTTAAAAGCAAGTATGCACTAATTAACGCTGTATGAATCGGAAGAACTGCAAAAGAAACATTAAAAGCAAAAGAACTTTCTACGTGGCCTCCTACAACCTAACAGTACAAAATAAACTTAATTCATGTCAAAACAATAGTGTAAGAAGTGGATGTATATACAAAACATTTGGGTTTGACCTTTTTAAATAATAGCATTTAAATGGTATTTTGCTGGAAAGAAATGACCAATTCTATTGAATTTCCTCTGGGAAAATTACATACAACATACATTGCACGTGCAGTTAGGGAACATGTACAATAGTAACAGCCAAGTATTTCTCCTGCATTCTATATTTAAAGTATCATGTTTGATCCTGGATTTCCTGCAAAGTCCCCCACTATGGTAAGATGTCTTTCAAGTGTTGCCAGGGTGTATGCCTCAGGACATGACAGAACACAAGAAGGACTGACAAAAAACATATGGTTCAAACAGGGGCCAAACACTAAATAGCACTAATGCTTTTTGGACTGTTGCCCATGAAGGACCCACTGTTTCTACCAGAAATCTAAATCTCTGGCATTTTAGTAAAGGAGCTTTAGAACAGTACCAAGTATACGAAGTATTATTCTGCTGAATGACAGCAGGACGAGTACAAAGAAAATGGAGGATCTCTTTCCTTGGTGCTACCTAACTTTCTGTGGCTTGATGAAAAAATATGGATCACAGGCAGGTCTTTTTCACTGACAGGAAGGAAGGTCAGAGGGATATGTTAGAGTATGACAGCTGCTTCCTTTATCAGATTACAAAAAGGCTTTCAAGAAAATATTTTCTAGAACTGTCAAATGAGCTATTTAATTGCTTCACTCAATTTTTCCCATGGGCTTGTTAACAAAACAGTCAACGTAATTAGCAAGCAGATGATACTGCATCTTGAATAAGCTTGTATCAAAAATTTTCTTCATTTGTAAGTGCGCTGCCTACTCCATCAGCATATACTTGCCATCCCACGGGGCTATCTGGGAGACCACCAGTCCCCAGAGCGGGTCTGTTCCCACAATAGGTATAGCTGAGGGAAAGAGTGGCCTGCTTGGCTGAAAATTCAAGACTGAGTGAGAGGAAGACTTGCAGTTAAACCACATGGGTGATAAGGACCTGACTGGGTGATTATTTCTTTTAAAACTGCAAGTGGTTGAACTGAAGGGAGGTGAGTGGCATCTTAATGGCATTTGATATTTTCCATATTGAAAATCTATTGGGTAGCTCAAAGCAGTTGCCTAAGAGGAGCTGGGTGCCAGAGCTGTGGCTTCTTATGGGACTGTCTGTACCAGATCACTGATTCCAGGAGAAGTATATAACCTGGTCTTCACAAAGGTATTTGTCATTTGAATGGATGCTAGTTTGTGTCTAAGGGCATCGTTTATCGTCCAAGAGGCATGAGGTAGTTGAGCATCTTATTCTGTGGAGAATTGAAGATATTGTTCTTCATCTCTGGGACAGAAGTTGTATTATTTTTGAGGAGGCTTCCTTTGGGCAACATCTTAAACTTAAAGCCTAGCTGTGCAGTCATGCAGTGTGTATTATCTATCTTTTTCATTTGGCCGAGTCCTGGTAATAAGATTCCTGCTTTCTCTGATTTGCCTGTTGTCTTCTGTATAGATTGCAAGTTCTTGGTCTATAAAACCGCAGAACAAGGTGGCACTAGTGCAATGGAGTCCTGAGCTATAAATACTACACTAAACCTAAGAAATTTTGCAGTAATAGAAATAAAAATAATGTAGTAGGTAATTGCCTTGGGAGTTGGTATTAAAAATACAGTCAAACCCTAACACGCCAGGCAAAGCTGATTCCCTCCCCTGTTAAGATTGCTTTGCTATTGCTCCTGAGTGCTGATGAAATGTAACTTTTTCTGCATGGATTTTGCTGTACGGATGGTGGTGATGGGGTGTGCCATGAGTGAACGTTGATGCAGGTTGTTAGCATTTCCAGTCGTGAGCCAACCAAACAATGTATAGTGTGACAAGCTATTAAAGCTCCGCCAGGAGCCCCCAGGAGTTTCAAAACTTGGTAATTACACCTATGCTAAGAAGCTTTGAGCAATGCCAAGCCAGTGACTGAAGCAGCTGTATTATTGAAAAGTAAGCTTTATAACAATGAAAAGATTCTCATGTAGTTTAGCAAACAATAAAAATGGGACTAACCATGAAGTTGGTGGGATGGATTTTTTTGAAGCCCTCAGCGTATTTTCACTGTTTGGCCTCTTGTGTAATTACAGAACTAGAACTGCAACATTTGAAATTCCTTTATTATTGAAATATATTTAATATTTAGAACAGGGTTTAAACAGCTATTGGCCATCAGCTGGGCCATAAAATTTGACTTCCTTTGCAATTAGAAGAAAGTATCCTTTAAGTTTCAAACCCTGTTTAAATAAAACTACTATTTGTCATAGAGATTCTTTAAGAAAAGGTCAATACTTGATACGTTCCAAAGTACTGATTATGTTGAAGGAAAAGGATAAATAAGGAGAGAAATTTCCTTTCCATTATTTTGAACAGAAATCAATGTTAAGTGGAAAAGGCCAAAATCACTTGGGATGTTTAAATTGGGCTATTTAAAAAAAATAACAAAACCAAAACCAAACAAACAAAAAAAACCCCAACCCCTCAACAAAAATTGTATTTAAATAAAAAAGCCCCATCCTTTTAAATGGTCTTTTTAAAAAGAAGAAGCACTACATACCTTTAAAAGACAAGCTGAATTGAATGTATAAAGGCAAAAAAAAAAATTCAGAGGTACGGTCCAGAGGTAGACTCTGGGTTGAATTCAGCCAAGAAGCTACTGCCTCTGAAAATTACTACAGATCTAGTGATAAATAAGTACAAGAAAGCACTCAAAGTTACCAAATCTAGTGATCACTGGGAAGATACTACAGTGATAAGTGACCACAGAATAAGAACAGCACCCAAATGCAGAGTTTGTTCTATCTTCTACCTTGCATAATGCTACCAGAGAAAAGAGCTGGAATAGGCTTAGAGAGCTGAGTGTGCCTAAAATATCCTTCTAAATTATTCAACACAATCTTACTGCGGTTTGGTGGGTGAATCCAATTAGATTATAATAATAGCATGTTCACAGCAGGAGAATAAAGCCAAAGGTTGGTATTTGATGCCTCTGGGTAGATTATGTAATTCTAAAAATCATTCTCTCTTCCTATGTATTTTACATTCTTTATTTGGAACAAAACATAACAAAGATGAAAGTCTGTCTATTTGCATGTAACTTTCCTGCTTAGCTGAAAAAGTTTGTGGAATATGGATCATATGATACAGCCATCTTAGTTGTTGATACAAGGGAATATATTTTTCATTAAGTACAGTGTGGTATTGAACTGTATTCTGTACTTAGCTATAACCAGAATTCTGTTCCTGCTGCTCTTCAGCTTGTATAATTAAACTGGACAGAAAATGGCATGGACATATACAGACAGCAAAGACAACCTTCTTCACCAAGAGAAGAAACTAATAACAAACCACTGAAAATGAAGCACCGAGTCTTCACTTCAGAAGGATGCAAACTCATATCCCAAAGGATAGTATGGCAAGAAAGCTAATGACATTAGTACATAGTTAAAATTGCTCTTTTCTCATAACTGAGATGTACTCTTTCCTTAGCTCTAAGAATGTTCAGGTATTGTTGGTTTAAAATAGGTCGTGGCATGAATAGCTGAAGTAATTATTACTGTCAGAAAAGTTTAATTCACTTCTTCACAATAAAAGAGCATTTAACTTATGTTGTTTGCTTTTTTTCTCTGCTCCCCCCTCCTCCACTTCTGCCAATAGCAAAACTCACAAGTTTTGGTCATGTAGGGATCTCATGGCACCAAAGGATATTAGAAAAATTAAACGGAGTCTTTAAAGATCATTTGAAGCCAAGTAATAGAAGGGACGCGTTGAGAACAGAGAGCAGATTTCTTCCCTCAAAGAGTCAGTAGATAAGCTCAGAGCCAGCCTGGTCCAAGCATAATTGAGGGAGCTTTGAACTTGACTTTTCTGTATTCCCAGTTTAGCTTAACATCTTGGCTTTTTCCTCAACCTGTTGGTTGTCATATTGTTAGCCAGTGTTGAAGCTGTAAGGGAACAGAAGTAGTTGTTTAATGACATTATCGATTCAAATGATGATAGTGAGAGATTTTTTAAGTACATTAGTTGACAAATCTAGAGTTTCAAAGAGGTTTCAAAATAATGAATAGATTGTAACTAAATATCTGTGGATTCCAGTTTGCAGTGAGAAATGTGCTGAATATAAAGGCTATTTAGTCAGCTCTCAGTTCAGTTGTAAAATTCAGAACTGCTGAACGTAAATGAGAAGGAAATTTTTGTGCTTGTTTGGTTATGGTAGTCAGTGTTTTGTTTACAAACTGAAATATCGTGAACACATCACTAACTATGCTTTAGCAATAACAAAGCTATTCCTAGCTGATCATTGAAGATGGCAACAAATTAATATGCTCTACTGTTTGACATGGTTTGAGGTACCATTAGGAATTTACTTCTGAGTACAATCTTTTCTAATTTAAGTGAAAATCATTTTCTTGCTTTTTGCTGTTATAGATTTAGTTCAGAAGACTGGTACTGTGTAGGAATTGCTGTTGATAGCCCATTTGCACAGGAACATCTGCCTCTGGAAAAATCAAGTTATTACTTAGAGCTGGAACATTAAATCGTCAGACAACTGAGGGCAGGAAGAGGGGAAAGAGAAGGCAGTAAGAGGTGCTGTGCTACTACATATTCTTGGCCACATCAAATGAATTGTGGTCATGAAACAGGAAGCCTTTTCTTCCTGCTTCCATTCTGCATCCCATAAATCTACACTTGGATTATTTCCTTTAAAATTCAAAATTATATTTTAAACAATATTTTTCAGACTAAGCAAAAGGCAAATTTTTTTTTTCAATACCAACATACAAACCACCACTATAAAATCTGGGTCATGTTTTGAGGTGATGTGTGTAATTCTAGTTGCTTTCAAGTTTGAAGACAAAGTGGTCTGGCATGAATGCTGATAAGTGTAACAAGCTTCATATTTGCATCCTTTTTATCTTCTACAGAAAGGACTTTATTTCAATAAGCTCATTTTATTTGCTAAAAGGAAAGCAGGGTTTGGAATCCTATAGCATATTTTTCACGGCTGCTTAAGAAGTCTCCAGCAGTGTTTGCAATCAACTGCAGGCCTGTGGGGAAAGCCTGTTCCACATAAAGTAGCACCTTATTTCATCACGGCCATTATGTCTAAGCTCTGACACTGGATATTTTTTTTCCTGTTTACCACGTGTTGTGGTACATAACTGGAGTTTAGGAAACACGACTTCAGATTGCTGTGCATTAACTGAGGGAGATGCTATGACCTCTTTAAATGCACATGATAGTTTGGAAATACCTTCATCTCTGGGTGAGATCTCACTGTATTCAGATACAACCTAAAATAGTGAATTCAAGTGATCTGTTAAATTGTGGGTTCTGCTTAGTCGAGGAAGGAAGGCGCCAAAAGCCTTCCAACAGAGTTGATGTGTATGGTACTGAGCCTCCTGCATCTTGTCATGCTGGCAGAAAAAAAGAACCACAGACCTGCAAAGGTATCTGCTATTGGTGCAAACATGTAGTTGTTGCTAAGACAGGAAAGGGTTGGTATCAGGAGAGGAAGCATGGTGAAAGCAGTACAAACCTTAAACTGCCTGACATTTCCTTGGGCCACGAGTTGGTGCTCATTTTCAGGTGTGATGCAGTAAGCTAGTCTCTAAACCAGATGGGAAGAAGAGGAAAAAGTCAGCCATATGAAGTGGGATTATGTCCGTAAACCCCAATCTATAATGGGGAAGTAGCATGAACTTTATTTAAAACAGTAACTTAAATCTTTAATATCACTGCATCATGTGCCTTTAACTTAGTCACTGAGAGAACAAGATTATTATAAGCCCCTTGGTATTAGCCTTTAATATAAGAAGCAACAGTAGAAAGTTTATGCGGATACTAAGTCCAAATATTTAGCAAGTGCATATGGAAAAGAACATCAGGAACAAGTTGGTATCATGACATCCCCTTAAATCCCCTAAATTCACACTTTTCTGTTAGTGCTGTAATGAGGTTGACTAGTCCCAGTGGGAGGGGAAGGAGGTACTGACTGTTTCCCTGCTCCTCTCCCTTCTCTACCCTATGCTGTGCCATTTGGGATTACATGTAGATTTTGGGTTATCATGAACTTTCAACCAATTTAAGGAGTTCCCATTGGACTAAGAGCATACCTTTCTCCATACTTTTAAGAGTCACAGTTTAGGATATCATATCTTATGATAGTTATTGGGATGTAATATAGCCTTTTGCTGTATTTCTCATGGGGAGACTGAAGAGTTGCTGTCTACCAGAGCTGTAAAAGACAAACCACAACTTGCTAACACTACAAAATAAATGAGCAAATTTGGTTTTGGCCAAAGGTTTCTGCATCCCAATATCAGTAAACTTCTGCAAGCTGGCAAAAGCTTGTTGGGCCAGTATTCTTTGACACTTAGGCGCTACTAGAAAATGCGTTTCTAAACCCCCAGGGATGGAACAAAACAAAGGGCTTATAGAATAGCTGGAAATGAGAGCTAGAAATTGTGCACAACATTGAGATGTTGGAGCTGATGAAAACAGGGTAGGTGAAGAGCAGTTCCCACTTTGGGGTGCCTTTCTGAGGTGAACGTTGAGGTGACTGTAATGCTTCAGAAACAAGGCATTTATCCCTTTGGGCCTGCCAGGTCGATGCGAGGGCGATGCGCCCTATCTAGGTAAAGCATGAGATCCTATTTTCTGTTTAATTCTCTGTGTGGTGGTGGTTCACTGATTTGCAAAGAGCATCAATATCTTGCTACACCATTGTGTAACTCTAGCTGTAGGAAAGGAGAGCAATAGAACTAAGCATAAGTTGGAGAGTCTAGATTAGGTTATAAAATTGACGTGACGGGACAAAAATTGATGCTGTATAGTGGTGAGGAGTCTTCTGAGTACCATTAGAGGTTTTAAGACTATAGAAAATTTACTCTAACAGTGATGGTAAAATTAATATGATCACTGAACCTTAATAGTGTGCCATTTTGAACTGATAAATAAAAAAAAGTATGGGGGAGTGAACTGTAAGGAAATACGGATGTATTTTTTTCCCCCATAGAAGCAGTTTCTTTTAAAGAGAATTAATATGTTAATATTACACATAAACATATAAATGAAGTTAAAAGAATGCTATTAAGGTTGCAATGCTAAACTTCTTGCTGATACGCAAATCATTAGAATAAGACGGTCACAAATTGTTTCTCCCTCAGTTTCTGCTTTATTCAGTGCACAGACCACGTATATTATGTATGAAGTGGGTTTATGTAGTGCAAAATGCTGCTGTCTAGTATCCTGGTTCCTTTAGGGAAGTAGTTAAAAAGCAACAGGCTAGATGAGACTGTAAGAATTGTTTCTTGATTTCCAGATCGATTTCAGCACCTTGGTCTACCTTGAATATTAAGTTTCTTCAGGCATTCTGATATTAGTGATGAACAGAACAGAAAGATCTGCATTTATTCTAGCTTTGGCAGAATGTTGAAATAATTCCAGTAAATAGAGGATAAGGATACATATTTGACAGGGAAAATCAAATATGAAGTGGTTGCTGTTAAAGACAGAACACTGGGCTAAATTGAGCTATTGCTGTGACCCAGTAAAGTATTTTTTCTGTCCTTTCTGGATGCTCATCAGATGAACAAAGGCCATCCTGAGCACAGGGCTACTTTGGGGGCACATCCCAGCCTCCCAGCCTGTGGATATGGGTTTAGAGACTCTTATAATGCTGAGATAGGAGAGGTCTGAATTAACTTTGTACATGTAACAGTTTACAACTCTCCGGTGTAGAGTGATCAAGCATACCTTGGACTGAACTCAGTTTGGGTAGAGCTGTGTGAAGACCATACCTCAGAGCTGAATATGAGGATACCACAATTTGTATATTTTTTTGTTAATAAGGAAAAAATATTCTCATCAGTTGGATTAATTACATGCATCAAAAATAATTTTTCAGAATTATTGTGGTGCTTTCTGGAAAGCTAATTTCTATCTAGAAACTCAAACAGCATGCAGTAATCCTACCTCAAAACTCCAGTCCATCTGATGATTGGATCCAAAAGCTCGCTCATAAGCAATAAGTTTTGGGAGTAAGAGAAACAAACTGCCAACTTAGATCCAGCCATTTCATTTCATAGCAACGTTTCATGACATTTTATTAGTGTTCAACTTACTTCTTTAAAGGTCCCACGCACATTCATAAATTTATAGATAATATAGGCAGGCACAAGTATCATTGAAGATAATGCTATTCCCCAGCCAATGCGATTTGCCCAGAGAGGGAAGGTGTAGTCATCATAGGTCAGAGGTTTGAAATTTATTATGCTGACTATCACGACAAACTAGGGAAGAAAGAATAAAATGAACCACAGGTTTGGGATGAAGAAACTTAGTGGAAAACTGATTTTTCATGTATTTTATCAGGCAGCCACTCTAAGGTGTATTTCAACCTATCTTTACCATTTACCTTCATCCTATTTACTTTGTGCCTTTTACTGCTAACTCTGTTGTAGTTTTCAACGGATTTACTAGTATTAACAGTTCATTTTAGCTACTCTGGACACAGATTATTTCACATTTTGGTGGGAAGGTCGGGTGGTTGTCTGCTACTGCCTCATTTAAACTAATGTTACAGGTATAAAAAAGGGATTCTGTAGTCAAGAAAAACCTCTGCAGAATCTATTGTTTTTCCCTTCTTTGTTTCCCAGAGGCATTAGGCTTCATTTAGAAGTTTTGTACCCATTTTTCAATGAGAGGCATGATGCAAATACTAGCACGATATATTTACTGAGGAAAGGTCAAGCAGCCTTAAGGCCTGGAAAACAAAGTTTTGGTTTTGGTTTTTTTTTGTTACCCTGTTCAGTACTAGATGCAAGAAGGAAAGAGTGGGGCACCACCCTATTTCCCTCCTGTTAAATCCATATGGGTTGTCTAATATGCAGAGTTCCTTGATTTGGTTCTCTGGGCCTATACATTCTGCTCCATATAGCAATTTCAAATTAGAGTATTTTGAGCCTAGGGTTTCAAAGGCTATACAAGGAGAGTAATGGTGTGGCTTAAAGGAAGCTGATAGTCTGAAATCAGGTTAGAAAAATACTAACTCCATTTTGAGATTTTTCTTGGGATGATGTACATAGCTGCAGAGAGTACAGAGAAAAAGCTTCAAGGAGATATCTCCTAATACCAGATACCTGACCAACCTCAGCTTACCTTTATCTGATAGGGAATTGTATTTATCATTGGGAACTGCTGTAAGACAATACCAGTCCCAAACAGGGGCCACCGTGAACCAAGCACACATGGGATTGTTAGAACAAGGATTGTACTGAAGCCTGACAATTTTATAGCCTTTTCTAAATTATCCTAAACTATATATATATATCTCAAAGAAACTATATCAAATTTTTTTAAACTTTGTGTTTATTATGCTTATGGTCCCAGCCTTTTTGGTGAGGCAGTTCATATGCTTCATACAGGTGGTACAAAAATGCTGTTTCTTAGATCAAGTGACCAAATTTCTAGAATTAGTAGTTTTAAATCATGTAGGCTAATAGTGGACTACCTTTTTTCATGCTGGTGACCATCTGCAAAGTTTTCACTTATAAATTGCCAAGTTAAACCATTTTGGTCAATTTAACATAATTTGCTTTATTTTCTTAATGTACTGAAGAATGAACCCAAAGACAGGCTGTAAGAAGGTAAATTATATTTACTTTTCCCCTATAAATCAAGATTGTAATATCCATGTTGCCTTTTAGAAAATGTAACAAAACTGCCCTATATTCCCTACCCAGTGTGATATCATTCCTGTGGGTTTTGAAATATATTGGTACCCAGTAGTTAAGTTGATATGTTCCAAGTTTAGCACTTCCAGCTGGAAAAACATCTGTGCATTGTGATGGCTGAAAGATGCATTACCTACAGATTCATTCTGACCCTTTTGTTTATAGGCTTCGGTGGGAAGGTACTGGGGCTATTTCACCAAGAAATCTTAAACTACCTGAAAGTTAGACTGACAATCACTTCACCTTTCTCTAGCTAGCTTGCTGGAACTCTGCTCTTTGTAAAATTTAAATTTTGAACAGTCTCCTAATGTGCAAAACGTAAGGATGCTTGCTACAACATTTTTGCATTCTGCTTGAGTCAGCCTGTTTGAAGTGCTGCAGGATATAGTTCTATACAAGCTTCTTTATAGAACAGTGTTAATTAATACATGCTTGGTAGGCTCTTACTGATGAATTGGGGCCAGAAGCTTTTATATTTAAAAAAAAAAAAAAATGGACCTGTAGGCTATCATAAAAGCCTACCCAGTGTATCTTTGGAATACCAGTACTGCTTTAAGAATGCACAGCTTTAATGCAATTAATAGTTTCCTAAATTCATAGTGAGGTCTAATTTCCATATTATTCATCCTGACCTTTTGATTTACAAATATGCATAGGAAGAGATCCCAATTTAAAACTGTAGTTTAGTTCTGAATTTGTCCTTTACACAAAGCAACCAGATTCACACTCTGGGATTTTTTTTTCCCCAAATGTAATGAAGCACTTGTTTTTTTCGCATCAAGCAGCTTACAAGGTGTATTTAATACATCTCTTCAGTGTTTCACATAGCTAATTACTGGGTGTAGTTGCGTATTAGCTATTCTAAGGTGTTATTCCACAATTTGGGGATCTTGGTATCTTCCAATAAAAAATAAATTCTTGCTAACACAATCTCTTATCCCTGATTAGTTTATTTTCCCAACAGAATGATTTATGTTTAATATGCATAGATGCTGGGGGGACAGGGAGAACACTGCCTAAGTGTTCAGTGTTGCCTAAGAAAAGCTGCTTTCTTTAAATCCTGCTAAAGTGAAGTAACAGAAGATGACCATGGCCACAATTAGCTTATCTTTCACAACTGAAATATATTATACAAAATATAACCAATGCCACTGAGGAGAAAAAAGAATTAAATTGGAGTGTCTTCGTCCTGATAGCATCAGGCATAGCAATGAGTATCTCGCTTTTGGTATCTATTGTATATTCTAGGAAGCAACATACTAGCATTCTTTCCATGACGAAATAATTATCAACACTTACCAATAAAAAAGCAGGGCTAACAAATTTCCAGCACAATCTCCAGTAGAGGCCTGGCTTGAAGCCCATCATTTGCTGGATATCTTCACTGAATCTGTCCACGCCTAGAAGGGATGTGAACATCAGACTGGCATAAATCTAAACTGATGAGATGCTGGCATACCCAAAACCATCTGCTTTTTCAGAAAGCAGACAATAATGACTTCTAAATCATAAGACATATAACAACACTGATCTTCTTTCAAAGGCTAAATGTGTCCTTGACATCAGTATAGCCAAGACTTAAATGCCTGTGAGCACTTAAGGTCTGTTGCAAATAGCATTACCATTGAAAAGTGGCATTTCACAAATATCTGGAATTTAGGTTGTGAATGGACACATATTTTTTTAATAGTTGTGGCCTATTGTAACGTAATTACTCAATACTATTATGAGTACACTGAAGGAGAACCCAGATCCTTACTGACACAAACTGCTTACTGATAATGAGGTAGATTCATATGATTCTTAATTTATCAAAGGAGGCTTATTTGTTCCACTTAATGGCATACCTTACTTACCTTTCAGTGTTTTACTAAATACCACAGAAATGTTCATTATATTTATGACAAATATAATTTCATCTTTTATCATCTTTCCAAGGAATTGGCTAGATGCTTCTGTTCAGTGTAAGTATGTACGAAACTCCATTAGCTAGAAACAGGTGGCCTTTTTTAGAGTATCCTGTGTGTTTTTGAAGATCATAATACCAACTATAATTTTCTAAAATTATCTCTGTATGCATCTAAATATCTAGTAATGTAGCTGTTGTAGATAACTTAGAAGATACATGATCTGATCACATGAGTAAAAACGAAGAGTAGTCAAAAATTTTACCTGCTGCAGTAATTAAGGCAGCAGAGGATGACATGTAAATTATTAAATGAAGACATAGATCAAAGATAAGTCTTGCTAATTGTACCAGGAATATAGAATATGGGTTTAGAAACATGGATGGCTTGATTACTTGATTATTATCAAAACCTTGACAGTAACATACAACATTTCAGTATAAGAATTTGTATATTAGCATGCAAGAAGTAATGTACAAGATTTCTATGGTCAGGAAAACTATATAACACTATTCCACTCAAAATCACTCACATGTTAGCTACCTGCAATGGGATTCACTGCACTGCAGTGCAGAGAAATGGAGGCACCAGAACAAAGCATTTAGCAAGTGACATAATGGCCAGAGGGGAGAAAAGCTGCAAATACCCAGTTCTCAGTTTGTAATATTCCTTGAATCCATCTAGTCTGAGATTTTGTATGTGTGTTGATATATGTGTGTGTATTTAATACTTACACAGAATATACAGAATCATATAGGTTGGAAAAGACCTTTAAGATCATCGAGTCCAACCGTAAACCTAACACTGCCAGTTCACCACTAAACCCTGTTCCTGAGTGCCACATCCAAACATTTTTTAAATACCTCCAGGGATGGTGACGCAACCACTTCCTTGGGAGCCTGTTCCAATCCCTGACAACCCTTTCAGTGAAGTAATATTTCCTATTATCCAATCAAAACCTCCCCTGGCGTAGCCTGAGGCCACTTCCTTGCGTCCTATCACTAGTAACTTGGGAGAAGAGACCAACACCCACCTTGCTACAACCTCCTTTCAGGTAGTTGTAGAGAGCGAGAAGGTCTCCCCTCAGCCTCCTCTTTTCCAGACTAAACAACCCCAGCTCCCTCAACCTCTCCTCATAAGACCTGCTCTCCAGACTGTTCACCACCTTTGTTGCCCTTCTCTGGACATGCTCCAGCACCTCAATGTCCTTCTTGTAGTGAGGGGCCCAAAACTGAACATAATATTCAAGGTGTGGCCTCACCAGTGCCGAGTACAGGGGCATGATCACTGCCCTACTCCTGCTGGCCACCCTATTCCTGATACAAGCCAGGATGCCATTGGCCCTCTTGGCGACCTGGGCACACCGCTGGCTCATGTTCAGCTGGCTGTCAACCAACACCCCCAGGTCCTTCTCCGCTGGGCAGCTCTTCAGCCACTCTTCCCCAAGCCTGTAGCGTTGTATGGGGTTGTTGTGGCCCAAGCGCAGGACCCAGCACTGAGCCTTGTTGAACGCCATATGGTTGGCCTCGGCCCATCAATCCAGCCTGTCCAGATCCCTCTGCAGAGCCTTCCTACCCTCAGGCAGATCAACACTCCCACCCAATTTGGTGTCGTCTGCTACTTATGTCAGTTGAACTATCAATGGCTATAAAAACAGGGTAAATAGTTGCAGTAGAAATCTCTTCCTACAGCCAATGCAGAAAGGAAGATCCTCTGACCTTGTTGATTCCTCTTCAGAAACTCTATCTAGATGGTGCCTTCAAAATTGGAATAGGTCATGCTGTGCAGACCAAGGTGAAAACAAAAAAAATCTGCTGTTCTGTGTTCCTGAGTACATACCAAATTCTCTGACAGTGAATAAGGAAGACATGGCATTTCAGTTAGTGCCTTTTAATTCCTTATGGGTTTTACACATTTAAGTAAGTGTTACAAATTCTGTGTCTGGACACCTTAGTAAGGACTGCACAAGTGTAATGTGCTTTCTGTGGGTTGCACTAGCCTGATCTAGCTAAACATTTTGAGTAGTCTACAGGAGTATGAAGCTGCCTGTATGTGAGAAATCTATTTTTTTTACTCTAGTAATATTAATTCATGTTAACTTGCATGTTTTGAACTTTCTGCAAATATTGTAGTCTTCAGTGGGGCATTTACCATCTTCAATGTTTAGGGAAACACTTTTTTGCATTAAGTAATTTACTATGCAAAGCAAATATGTGTTTTATAGTGACTGTAAAATGCCCATTTGAATGGTAGTGTCTTCTCAGTTTTTCTTCTTGTTTCTATTCTGGTTGGACTTACCAGTATGAGGTATCTTGCCAAAGTTTAATCTAAGCCTGTGCTATTTTCCACACTGTATTTTAGAGTGGGATGATTATCACTGATATAAAAATGGGGAAAAAATGTCCTTCTCAGTTTTCTTTAAAAAGAAAACAATCTCTGACTTTATGCCCTAGAGACATTGACTCACCGAGTAGTTCTCTCTAGTGCGATCTGTCATGTCAGACTACTAGTCTGTAATTTATTATTCTTGATGTGTTCAGGAAGTTTTCTTTTAATCCTGAACCCTATTAGGTAAACAGCAGAAATGCAGTTTTTTGCCATGCCTGTTTGTTCATTAAAGAGGATGAATAGTTTACCATAATAATTGTTTCTCTTCATGTGGGTCAGTTCAGTAGGATTTATTTAATGTATTTAAGGTAAATAATTAGGAGAGCTGGAGTTAGTGCAGCCAGGGTGTAATGCATTTACAAGGTCTGGACATTTGAGTGTAAACTTCTCTTTGATTTCCACCCCCCACCCCCCCACCCCCCCAATATCATGTACAGGTGAAGCAAAGTAGCCAAAAGGATCTCAAATGCTCTTTAAATTTAATCTAATTCTATTTGCAGTGCCTTCTGTGAACTTTAAAGTAACAGAATTTCAACTGCTATGAATACTGACTGAAATTTATCATTGTGCCGAAGGTCAAAGACAAGGACTAGGTATCTCCAAAAATTTTATTCATATGTTTCCAGATAGACGTACCCAGAGCTCAAATAGTGCTTTGTGTTCAATTTCTACTGAAAATGGGGGATAGGCAGTCCATGCTCTCAGGCTGCTTTTTCAACAGCATGGTTTTTCAATACTGTATGTCTTCAAATAACGGTTCTAAGAATCAACCTGTAAAGTAGAACATAGCTATAGCTACAGATGATTGTACCTGTAGTGCTTGTTTTTTTCCAGTTCTTGAAAGCATTTACCCAGTTTTTTTGTGATTCTGTAGGATAAAATGAAACTGTGGGTGACTTGTTTAGTTACAGGAAGGAACTGGTGTACCACAAACAAAACTCTAGATTACTTGATGGAGACCTGGTGATGAATATGGAAATAATCTTCTTGCTTTTCCAGTGAAAAACAAGTAAGAGATACTTAAAATTTACGATCAGATCCTGGTTAAATACACTGAATCCAAAGAGAATTTCAGCGTAACTTCTGAACTAATAAACACTGCATTTGCCTGAGAATGTGTCCACTGTAATGGTCTATTAAATGGCACAGAAAATTTGGCCCATTTGCTATGTACATAATATTGCGTTGTCAAAGGAATTAAATCAATATGCAAAAACCAACAGATAAGGAAGAAAGTGAAAAGTAGGTTTGGCACTAAATGCAAGTTACCCTCCTCACATTGGGACAACCTTCTTTCATCTGAGTCTGAATCAGAATTCAGATAGAATGAAAGTCTCCATGTTACCAGTACCTCCTGCACCCCTTGCCTGCTAGACCTTTGTAAGTCATTTTGCTGTATAGGCTCAGCCGATGGCTTCAGAACCACTCACTTGCACAGAAGCCCTTGAGCAGGTCCTGCCCCTGAGGTGAAACTGCTCAGTGTCTGTAGCTGAAATAATTTGTGGCCATGTTTCCAAAAAGTAGTGTCATAGCTCCAAAAATCATTCGGATCCCTACAAGCAATCTTTGTATATACTGTCTTCCCCTTCTGTCTTTTTTAACTATGTGATGTATAGTATTCTTTTATATTCTTGGATTTTTTTTTTTTAATTTGAAAAGTAAAAATTAGTAATAATGCCTCTAATGCCATACATATGATTTAAATGAATCCAAGAAATCAAGTGAACTACACTGAAATAATATAGTAGTATCAATCTGCAAGTTATATTGCACTTAATTCCTTTCCCTGTGAATGTTTCTTCACCGGTTTTTTTCCCCCATATTGAGTTTTACTTCTGTGGATGTACATAGCAGTGTATGAGCTCGCACAGTTTGTATGCAAATAAAGAGTTGTAGTGAAACTTCTTCATTGATTCATCCTATATTTTGGCCCTTGGGAATAACAGTAAATCACAGAACCATCAAATTATTCCTTGGAGTAGTTCTTGGGAGGTCTCTAATTCAGCCTTTTGTTCAAATCAAGGTCAGCACAATTCAGCATGGCTTTGTCCAGTTGGGTCCTGGAAACCTCCAAGAACAGTCAACAAGCACTCTCTGGGCAGACTGGTCTGATGTTTAATTATCCTTATACAGAAAAATTACTTTCCTCCTTTCAATTTGATCATGATCCTCTGTCCTCCTATTGTGCACCTCAGTGAAAAGCCTGACTCTCTTTCTTGATAACTTCTTCGTAGGTCTTGGAAGGCCACTATCAGGTCCTTCCTAAGCCTTCTCCAGCCTAAATAAACTTAGTTGTCTCAGACTTTCTTCACGGGGCATGTGCTCCAGCTCCTGAATGTCTTGGTGGCCCACTGCTGGACTCTCTCCAGTTTAACACCACCTTCTTTTGCTGAGGGTTAAAAACAGGACACAGTATTCCAGGTGCAGTATAACAAGTGCCAACTAAGAGAGCAATCACTTCCTTAATCTGCTGGTTATGCTTCTGTTACAGCTCAGTATGCTCTTGGCCTTCTTATGCTGTCAGGTCACTCTTCTGACTCGCTTAGCCTGCTGCCCACATCCCTAGGCAGCTCATCTTTGAGTGCAAGTAGCAGATCCAGAAGAGTATCGCTTCTGGTTTGTCCATCTAGCATCTATGCTAAGAAGTTGCTTCTGATACCTTCATCTTGAAGAACCAGGGTCTGATCTGGACACTTCTTGGAAGAAGTTGCCTCAAGAAGGCTTCTTCCACTTCCTGACCCTGATCAGGTGCTCTATAACAATATTCCCTGCGATGTCACCCTTGCTGGCCTCTGCCCTGACCCACAAGCACTCAGCCATCCTGCCATCCATTCACTACATTTGAGTTGCTCTTCTGCACGTGAAGACAACACCTGCCCCCTGCTTCTGTCCTAACAAGCATGTATCTATCAAATGCAGAACCCCAGTCATACAAGCCCTTGTCCAGGAGAAGATCAGGAAAGACTTTGTTTTTTCACGCAGTTCAGCGATCATTTGCGTTGGGAACATGAGAAAGAAGAAGTAAAAAGAATATAAAAGCCACTGTGTGATGTTCATTTGCAAATCCTGCAGAGCCCAGAACAAGGTATCTGTTGATTAGCCATGTAGTGAAGTAACAACAACCATCCCTTTTTGTTCCTGAGTCTCCTTTCTAACTCTGGAGCAATATTGATATTCGTTGGTGGTGACCCTCACCTGGTGGCAGTAAGGGAGTAAGCTATACCAGTACCACTCCTGAAGTGCCCAAACAATGGCAGCTGCGCTAGTGTAAAAGCAAGCAGAACAGTAGGAAACATCTCCCCACCACAGCAGCACAGTAAGCTCTCCAAGTTGGTTTGCCCCATTTGCATTTCCATTCTATGGAAATGTGTGCATTCATACTTTGTCTCTAATGCCAGGCACACATCCATACAAAAGCATCTGTGAGCAAAGATGAGTTCCAGCAGTCAGTAATTCCTCTCCCTTTTGCAAAATCAAACAGTTGACCTTAGATTTTTTCCAAATAAATGCACCTTTTGGTCTGAAATCAGTCTGAGGGATCTTTTTTGGAAAGGATTTAAGTAAATGAAAGCAATGAGATTACAGGTGAGGATGAAGATCACTGCTAGCTCATACTGAGCATATTCTAGTCATTCAGGAAAATGTTCACATTAAAATCTGACTGAGTAGAGATTTTCCTGCAAGCGAAACTGAAGAGCAGTTTTGTGTTAGTGGAGAGGGGCCTGGCTTTTCTTAGAATGTCAGAGGGATGATATCCAGATTGCAGAAGAGGAAAATTGGTAAGAAGCTAGCAGTCGTAAGTAAAATACACCTGCATAGTAAAACAAACTAGCTCTCCCTTCTCTTACACATACAGGTGGCCTTTGCAAGAAGAAACTTCACAGCAAGTGGTCGTAGGTATAATTTGAACTACGTTTCCACCCTTTTGGTCTGTGCCAAAATGTCAATGCTTGCCTTCAGGCTGGCTTAATATTCAGCTGGGTCATTAAGGCAACTGGGGTCTATCAGAAAAAAGAGGTAGACGAGACCATGCCAGATTTAATCAGTTTAAATAGCACCCGGGGCTGTAATAAGGTCTTTATAAAGCAAGAGGTCATGCTGTGTCAGTAAAAACATCTGTCAGCTGCTTAAGACAAATGAGTAGATGTTTTCCTGGTTATGGGGAGGCAGGAGGGAGAAAGGAAAGGGTGATGAATTACAGAAAGTGCAACAAATAAACAAAATTTGACTAACGTTGGCTTAGTCGGTGAACCACATACAAAGCCTAGCTACTGTGAAGTGCAGTAAACCCTATTTTAATAGCAGCAGATAATAACTTGCCCTTACTAACTGAAGAATATTTTTATGCCTCTGCTTCCAAGCTAAGCTATGATCACTCTTCTGCATTCAGCTCTTTTACAGGGATTAAAGACAGTTTTCTGTGAAATCTAGTGCCTCCGCTATTTTGAGAGAGAACGGCATATGACCTGTTAGCTCCATGCTGATGTTGGGTGTCAGAATTAGTACATTAAAGCTAAAAAATATTTCTTTAGGAGATCGAACAACTTTATGTATGAATACCATTTTCACCTCATTCACTCATCAACAGTTTTTAACTGCAAGCGAGAGTTTGACTAGAAGAATATGGTGGCACAGCATGGATAGATAAATAAGTGACTGAGGGAGGTAAATGGCAGTAAGAATGATAATGTCTAAGAACCTTCTGAATCATACATTAACTATAAATGCTATCTCTGAATAGAAATGAAGATGACTTTCAGGGGAAGAACAATCTTATTGGGAATCAGGGTGGCTAGTTCAATGCAGACTTCAATGGGAAGAAGATTTGCAGGCTGTTATGACATGGAAACCTGGTAATAATGAAAAGAGTTGTGACCAACCAGAAAGCGTGACCTGAGAATTAAGAGATGAGGAAGAAAAACTAGAGCTCAAGAAACTTGATTAATCTAGCAGCAAGCAATTTCAAATATAACTGATAGTTTGGACTGTTGCAGTGACATGACTTGTATAAAACCTAAGATGCAGAATGCTATTGCTTTACTTGGAAAAAATGAGACAGAATTCTAAGGACCCAAAAAGAATTTTACTAACCCTGTCTGTGTCAAGATAAAGAACTGATAGCATTCTCCCCAAAGAAAGGAAAAATCACTTTCACTGTTTCTTTAGCAAGATACGCCTAATTCAGATTAAATCATTACTTGTTTTTTTCTGCTTGATTTGGTGACTTAACAGAAATTTGTAATTTCTGCTTTTCCGGAGGCAGCATCTTTTCCAGTGAATAAGCTTGAGTCTATGAATTGCCCTACCTCCCTATATGATAGGGGAAATTTTCAACTTTGGGTTAGTGCTAGAATATAAAAAATACTCCTGTAGGTTGGAGGTGTAGGGGAGAAAGGAAATGCTTGAAACACTGACTTCAGATATTTAAAAACACCTCATCTATTAATTGTTGAATTAGGGATGGAGAGAACACCCACAGGCCAGATACTCTCTCATAACTTTATAATCAGAGGTTTAGCAAGCTATGTATAATCAAATATTCAAGTATTTCTACTGTAAACAATATTCAGTTTAAGTTTTTTGTTTCACTTCTTTGAGAGTAGTAGTAGTAGTCAACTTTGTCACTTATAGCAGAGGATTATTTTTTTTTCCTTGGTGAAATTAGGCAACATGGGAGACTTCACAAGACTGTGAAGTTCCTGGAGGCTAAGGACTGAGCTCAGGCAGACTCGAGTGTGCTGTTATGTTGCCAAAGTCAGTGTTGTGGCGGACAACACAACTTATTTTGTTGGGTTTTTTCCAGTTAAGGTTATCCAAGTGCATTCATATGGGTTTAGAGCAGTGAATGTGGCTGTTTGCCACCATTGTGGTCACTTATACAGTGGGAAAGAAAAGAATGTTTTTCTTCTTTCTCATGAAACTTGTGTATCAAGTGTCTTGCTTTTTATTTATGTTATTCTAGGGAGGAGAAAAATGTTAAAGACCAAATGAGGCCACGTAAGTTATTTAATAAGCTAGGCACATCTTCTGAGACCTGACTTAAATTGTGGGCCTTATTTTTTTCAAGGTACTGTAGCACATCACTTCACTCTGGTTGGCACACAGTGATTCCAGCCTAGTGCCAGAGATCAACAGAATACTCCTAAAGCCTGCCATATTGAATATAAAGCACCCTTTTTGTGGCGTAAATTAGTATTCTGGTATCTAGGATGTTGGGTATTCCATATCGTGCTATGAAATAAGATAAAATTTAAACTACTAGTGTTTTCAATTAAGTAGAATATTGCCTCAAACAAAAGGGACTAACGTAGGAATTATTGTAACTCTCTCAAGACAAACTACCTTTATTTGTATTGCATGGGGGAAGCTTGATATTGGCCCTGGGGAAATGATGGAAATGAGGAATAGGTGAGCTTGTATTTAGGCTAATCTACTTGCTTTGAAACTACCACGTATAAGCCTGCTATTGCAAGTCATTGGCTATGTTAACAGCTGCAAAATACTGGCAAAAGTAGCAACATTTTCATCCCACTGCAGTCTCCTTCACAAGGCAGTTTTCTTTGGCTTTGTGCAGGGTTTCAGAGTTGGCCCACTGAGCATCTGCATTCCTGTCACTATTGATAAATCAGACAAAAATCACTGTATGAAACCTGGCTTGTCATGGTTTCATGTGTACACGGCTG
This sequence comes from Morus bassanus, assembly GCA_031468815.1. Classification (NCBI taxonomy): domain Eukaryota; kingdom Metazoa; phylum Chordata; class Aves; order Suliformes; family Sulidae; genus Morus; species Morus bassanus. The sequence continues at coordinate 26,521,167 of CM062573.1, forward strand.
TGCTGTTTTCCCTTAAAACAATGTGTAAGCCTGTCATGAACGCTTGGAATTTTAAAAAAGATTTTGCAGGTGCAAAATGAAGTGCTTACCATAAAACCAGGAAACTCCAATTGCCTCCATTAGAACAGCAAACAATATTGAAGTCCCAGCTGCAAATGTGTCCAGGAGTGTGAGCACGTAAATCCCACCCTAGGATTGAGGTGTTAAAAGATGCAACAAAATGAAGTTACAAATAGAATCACGTCAGTAGTATAGTATCTAGTTAACAGAAATCTGCTGCAGTTGAAACATTATCTTAACCCAAGTATTTTAATATGGAGCTGATGCTGCAGACGCGGGTTCATATCTGCATACAAAATAGTGGAATCAGACTTCTAACTCTTTAAGAAGAGGCTTCCTTTCACCTACATCCTCAGTGAACTGGGAAACAGAAGCCTCAGCTTAGCATGATTGGTGCTCTTGGCATCTCTCTTTTCCAATGTTCTTGCAAAGGGAGCATGTTAAGTCTCTGTTACCAGCCCAGCACGGAAGCAGCTTTGCCATCTTTAGTTTCTTTGCTGTGGTATTAGCAAGCCTTTGCTCAGTGGAGAGAGCAAACCAGATCATCTTCCTTCACAACAGCACATTTCCTTCTTCAGTGGTTCATGACTGAGAACTGTAAATGCATTTACTAAAGTCATGTTTCACTGATTTTTTTTTTTTTTAGCTGCAATTTGACTACTTTTTGCCTCATTTTACAATGTGGTATGAATTTGTGTAAATTACTGCTCATTTTATATAGTTTGGGCTAACAAGGAATGGAAGATCATGGTATGCTTACTTGTTTCAAAATGAACCTGAATAATGTGTTTCAGGACTTTCTTTGTCACATGTAAACAACAGAAATGTTTGCAGTTGCAGTAGGTTTTTGTTAAAATATTTTTTACCACCAAACTTAATCTGACTATGCCTGCAGAAGGGGAGGAATAAAGGGATTTTTTGCCTGTTTATACCAATAGTATAAATAACACTTTTACTATTTAGATCTCTAGGTGATTTTAATCTCTGCAATCAGTTTTCATTTTTCTTATAAAAAGATGGTTTTCTGAAACCGCTGTGCACATTTACAAGAATAGAGAGAACAGTACTGAGGCCTTGTCTAGGTTTTTAATTCTGTGGGGACTTGTCCGGAAACTGAATGAACTTTGGTTGTTGTATTAGAAAGAAAATGTTGCTTATTGAATGACAGTTGAGTTTGACCTCTTGTTTTTGCTCTACACTTGCTCTAAATGATTGCCTTTGCTATCAGACTTAGTAAAGTGAATGACAAATATGGTTTTGTAAGAAACATGTTTTGAAAATACAGCCTTAAAATTTCAGAGGACAAAAATCAAACAGATTAATGTGATGGTATCACAAGGGGTTTTTCCTTGTATTTTGTACACATTAGGAATGGTTTTGGGTTTTGGTTTGTTTTTTTTTTTTTCCCCAGTTATGTAAACCAACACATTTGGACAAGTCTGAGCAGTCTTGTACATTCCAGCTGGTGGGGTGGCCTTAAGTCTAAACAGGTGCCATTATTTAAAACCTAGAGCTAGGTTGTTAGCTTGAACTGCATTAGCTCACTTGAAGGCAGTGGAATTGCACCCATTGGCACCTGTTCAGATTCTTAATCACTGAGTTTGTTCTGATCTTGAACTTCAGGAAATTTTAGTCCAGTTGAAACTTTGAATAAGGAAGGAGCATGTTCAATTCTTTAGGTAACAATGGTATTAAAAGGATAGGTATTTTAAATGATATATCTATTTTTAGTGTTTCAGATGTCTTCCAGTTTGATAAAACTAGAGTAAAAATATTGGGGTATTCTTTTAGTGTAAAAAGAGCTTTGTTGTTGATAAACCTATGCTGTTTCAGTAATCTTAATAACAGATCTGGAAGCCATTACTAGGGAGGGAGAGGGGTTCAGCACATCTACTTTCATGGTGGCTACCTCAAATTTCAGTTGTTTTCTGACACCTTTGGCATCTTTGCTTACAGGGCTTTTTGCTTTTTTGTAACAAAAAAAAAAAAAAAAGAAAAAAGAAAGCTCTCTCCAACCAAGAACACTGTGATTCTCATCCTTTAATTAATTGTCAAAAGCCTGGTGAGGCAAATAATTCGGGATGATGGTAGTGATAAATACAGGTCACTAGATGTTCAGGATAAGTTATCTGTGTGCTTTTTATGGTGGTAAGAGTAAGAGATAAGATCTAGGTACATGAAGGAACATTAAGAAACACATGGGGGAGAGATCATCATTATTCTAAACTCCTTTCACAAGAAGTGAATGCTTCTGTGAATAGCCAGGTGACTAAAAGTCTGGTCACTTGAAATCCTTAGATCCTCACACAGGAATAAGCACTCAACACAGTTCCATTTAATGTGATTTAAATAAAAAACAAAAACCGAAACCAAAACCCCAAACCCCAAAAATAAACCCACACAAAAGCACACAAAAACAACAGTAGCACAGACAGTTCTTTGGAAAAAAGACTTGTAGGTTCAGTTGATAGCTAATGATCTTGTGCAAAAAAGCAGAGAGGCTTCATGTAGGTGGGACTAAAAGTAATGTTCTAACCATAAAGTTGTTTAAGAATTAAAATTTGTAACAAAAGTAGTCACCAGAGCCTATTCATATTTCTGTCTGATCAGGTTAACTGCATTTTTAAGGTAGGATGTTGGAAACTTTTGCTGTACTTACATTGGTGATGCAAAAAAGGGCAAGTAGGAAAGTCCCAAAAGAAACACCAAAAGTGAAGAGCTTTCTATGCTGCTTCAGAATTTGGAAATCATCTGCCAGGCCAGTGATGACAGCCTCCATTCCGCCCATCTGAGGAAGGGAAGGCAAGAGCTCTGGTTAAATGCTACTGACTGTTCTAAATACAGATCAAAGAATGTAAAGCAGCTTGTGTAATTAATTCCCAACCACTGTATGATTTCTGACATTTCAGCTGTAAATCACTGGCGTTCTGAGCTATAATTTATTTTCTTGTGGTAGAGAACTGAGTCAGGGAACTGAACATCAAGTGCCATGGTTGGTGGCTTGATGGCCATATCCTTTGTGGACCCTTGGCTGACTCATGAGGATGGTAAGTAGACAGTACTTTGGGAAAAATGATACACATTTTAATATACTTTGGGGAAAAAGCTGGTAGCTTACGTAACCAAACTCCTTAAGAGATTTCTAATATAAAGACAGACACAACAAGCACCTAGGGGAAACGTAATGAACGAAGATTCAGTTTAGCCATTGAGTGACCAAATACAGTTTGACAAACTGTAAAGGTAACTATCTTTCACAAATAAAATGTCCCAAAACCTAGTCTAGGCTTTTATTTCCTAATGTCTGGGGGGGTCATCAGTGAGTGTCCTGCAGTTAAGATTGGTTAATATTTGATGTTCTCAGAAGTTGTTACTGTGTTGGCACTTAAATGGTCTTGGAGAAGTTGAAAATGGAAAGAGAGAGCTTGGGTTATTCTGGCTAAGGACCACTTCTTAATGTATCATGATTTATTCCCCTTGTTAATTCCCTATGCCAAGCTAGATACCTAATCCAAAAAATGTTTGCAAACATTTGTTTCAGTTTCTGTCCTTTTCATTGTTGATTGCTTAAACTTGTATGAACAGATTTCTCTTCGCTTAAACATTTTGACAGTTCCATTTTTGTACATATGTCTGTATGTCTGTGCCAGTGCAGGCTTATATGCATGAATAAAACTATTCATATATAATTCTTTACCTTTGGGGTTATTTGATTATTTTTTTTTTAGCTTTAAAAATTTTAATTTTCCCTGCAGGGACTTGATCAGTCAAATGTGAGGGGAGAGTTGAGAAGACCACCATAAAAAATACTGCATGACCTGAGTTTTCTTAGGTAAATGATGACAATTCCTGAACAAAACATGAACAAGCAAATCCCTCACCTTTTAGAAAGAAACGGCTAAACTTGGCCACAGTTTATCATTTTATAGTATTTTAATTAGCTCCACAAGAAAGAACTTTCTCCACTGGTAGGAAAAGTGAGTTCTGCAATCTAAAGCACTGTGACTTTGTCACTCAAATGTTTCTTTACATTGCCTTAAATTTACTGCTGTTGCGAAGTTAACTGTTTTAGATCTAAACCCTTCTGAGCATGTATTTTCTTCTTCTTAATTCTGCCCTGTTCCTACTGGTCATTCTTGCCCTTCCACTGTGCTAAACCTTTCCTTTCCATGCTTCATGTTTGCTTACAGTTGAAAAGTGGCCAAGCTACAAACCCAGATATAATCTTGCCTCAAACTTTTGAATAAGGATCCAGATCTTAGTGTATAAAGACAAACTTCATTGAACCTGAGCTTGAGTCCAAAAATCCAACACTTCGGAAACATTTAGACCTGAATCTGACCGTTACAGCTCAGACTTCACTTCACAAGATCTCATTCAGCTCTTTGCCAATGAAAGCTCCCTGCTGCAACCTCATTTTTCTTAGTTTTACTCTCCTCTATGTCAGGTCATTCTTTTCCTTTCTTGTCCTTGAAAATGAATGAAGTTTTCGGAAGTTGTAAGCAATGCAAACACTGCTTTTTTGCCATTTCCAGCAAGAAATTCCTAGATCAGCTCTGTACATTTGGAACTACAAAAGAAACTTCTGTGCTTTAGAATAGTAAGGAATCCCTACCCTACTAAAAATGATGAATGTTTGTTCATGGTTCACTATTCCTTAAAGACCCTGTTTTTCCCAGAAATTAATCAACCTTTAAGCTAAATATAACGGGATGTCTTGATGCCTCTTTGGCAAGAGCAAAGCAGTACGGAAGTTGTTAGGGGACTTGGGATATTCTCTGGGCTGAAGTTTCTGTGATCCTGAATATCATGGTACAGTAAAAGTCATCACATGATGGAAAGAGCAAATACACTCATTAGACTGGACATTTTACAGTAGGATAGTAGTAAGATGAAACCACTATGAAAATATTCTGGTGTGTTTTTTAAATTGTGACTAAATTTATGGGAAATTCCGTATCATTGCTTGTAGGAAAAAATCAGACTACCTTCAGAGATTGTATGTCTTGAGCAGATTAATGAATTTCAGCACATGTAAAAATCTCTTCTAGAAACCACTCTACTGAATGTCTTACAGTGGCTTGTGTTTTGCAAATAGGGTTCCAAAACCTTATTGCAGGTTTGTAATAGTAATAGTTCATAGCAGTGATGTGGGGTTACACCTTTAAATAGTAATAACTGTTGATGAACAGCCCCTCTGTAAGGTCATAAAAAAGCAGCAGTGAGTAATTATTTGCTGGCTTCTAGAAGATTTGATCTTTTCTTAAACCTCTTAAATATTGTGAGTCTTTGAATATACTCCCAGGAGTAATACTGTTGGTATGTTGGCTGTGATTGTGAAAACAGATTCAGGGAATGTACAGAATGTTTATTTGAAATGTAGTAAAGCCCCTGTTTAGGGTTGATACCTCTCCAGTTACAGAATGTAACAGTAAAGGAAAAATGTCATGGCTAGAAGGAAAAAATACTTACAGAACTGTCAATGCCAAGAGTAAGGAGCATGATAAAGAATACCACAGCCCAAAATGTAGATCCTGAAAGAGTTGAAATTGCCTCTGGATACAGGATGAAAACTAAACCAGCTCCTGAAATAAAAAAGAAAAAGGAAGAAGAAGAAAAAAAAAAGTATTACTAGCGGATGTTTCTTAGCTTCACAAAAGTGTTAATTTTAATAAGATAAATTATGACTAAGTGGACTTTTACATCAGTCCACATCACACACTGAGTAGCTGTTTAAAACAAAATTTGCATTATACCAAAAATATATCCCAAATTCTTTAATAGTGTATTCATGACAGTTTTGTGTTTAAACCCCCTCCCCGAACTATCCCATTCTTTTCCACTTCTAATAATCTTTTATGGGATTCACAACCTTACTAGCTATTTTTCAAGTATATAGTAGAGAAGGAACCCTGTGGATGTGGACTCCAGTGTTTGGCAGGAGAACTTTTAGATTTGATGAGTGATACAGGAACTGAAATCATGGGTGAGCTGTTACCAGTGAAAGGTCTCTACAGCTAAGCCTACCAGAACCATCCAAAACAGTAACCTGTGGCACTGAACAGCAATACTTTCACAAGATACCATGCAGTGGTAAATGCCTGTTTGTTGCACAGGCTGAACTTGCGAGGGGCAAGGCATTGGGGAACTTCAATTTGGTAGAGGTGAGATGAGTTAATACCATTTAGAGTTCACATTTTAGCAGGGCATGTACGCGCAGACTTTTAGTTCCAAGTAATTTAATTCAGGTCACTTCCATGAGATTTTCACACACTTGTTTGAAACAAATATAAACATATTTGCAAAGAAATGGTGGACAAAAAGTGGTAAAACTACTATGAAATTAACTTCCTACCTTCAGTGGCTACATCCTCAATTTTAACCTTGTGCTCATGAGCCATGTAGCCCAATATGGAGAAAATTGCGAATCCTGAGATGAAGCTTGTGACACAGTTAATGGTACTAGTCAGCAAAGCATCCCTAATGATGGAAAGAAGAACAGCCCAGTGAAAAAAAAAAAAATTTAAGAACTCGATGGGAATTGTCTTATAGTGATAGGAAGATTCTTGTGAAAATGCTAATTGTGCAGTTATCCTGATGATCAAAAGCTCATATCAGCATACTATGCTAGGGAATGACCTGTTTACTATTTTGATTTAAAACTGAGTTCTGTTAAAAAAAAATCAACAAAGCTATATTAAATACTAAGATATTAAATAATAATATCATCATCCCAGTTGGTAGCTGTAGCATAGCAAGAGCATGGCCTGAAGTGAAAGAGCCTTACTGTTCATCAGTTCATGTGAGCAGATATTCAGGGCATTTTTAGCAAACTGTGCTGCCATTCAGATAGCACTGGATAACCATCCTTAATCTATAATGAGGTCCCTTCATCTATGAAGTTGGCTAAGCTTTTCTGAAAAAAATTCAGGTCTTGTTTACCAGATTGTTACAAAGTGGATTTAGTTTAAAGGTTAAATATTATACAGTGTGCATCATGTAGTAATGATTGTACAAAGTTGTGGTTTTTAATTAATCTGCCATGGTCCTATGATAGATGCATGAATTTTCCTGGGTATTACTAACCCCTATTACCAAACCTAGCTTGAAGATAAGTAGACCTTACATCTTTAGATGTCTACCTAATCTGCACAGTGTCTTGCATGTAATCTTTTGCTGCATATGACCTTTAGAACAGAGAGCATGGCTCTGTGAAAATTAGTAATGTGAAACAGTGCTTTAATAAGCAGAAAGTAAATACGATTTCCTTTCATCAGTTACACTACCCAGAGACATAGGTGCCATACACCAAACTTTATTCTCTTCCTTATATTACTTTATTTTGATAACATTGAAGAATTTATGTCCTGCAATTCTTAAAGTGTGTTCCTGGGGGAAGACTGCAGGATCAAGAGAGACCAGGTTGGACCTATAAACTCAAATTCTTTAGTCCTTAAAGAAGAAAATTGCTTGGTATTTGTCACTGATAAGATGGCAACAGCATTTCTTGTTTCCCACAATTCAAAAACATTCTTACGCAAGTGAGAAATGCTTCTTTTTGTTTAGTCAATAACTGGATTATGTGATGCTTATCTCCTTATAAACTGAGCTGAGCTAGCTCTCAGTATTTTGCATGTAAAACTAGATCATAATTTAAGTACAAATTTGCATATTTTCTGGCCCTGATTTTCAGTATTGTTACCCTATCTTACATTACTTACACTATTCCTCTCAAGGAAGGTGTGTTGAAGCATAGATGGGACAGTACAGTGCCGAGTCATGGCCTTTATTTGGAAACAGTACCATTTTCAATTTGTTCTGTTTCAAGAAAGCCTTTTGAACAAAATATATCAGCACATTATGGAGTTATTTGACTGAAAGAAGGATATTTGTAAGTGTTGTAAATGCTACTGAATTGAAGCTTGCTTTTGTGGTTAGAACTAAAACACAGTATTTCGTGAAACTACAGATTACTCTTACAGGGAAGGCAAGGCTTATGAAGCAACATGGAACAAATCTAGTAAGCTAGGAAGTAAATAATATGATTTCACATATAGTCTGTGGTGTTTTCTTAGTTTCAAGTGGATTTTTTTCCATTTCAGAGCAAAATTAGAATACAGAAGAAAATTATATAGGAGGCTGCTGTGAGATTAATGCAAAATTACTTGCAGAAGACGATAAATGTTATTTTGGAAGACTGCTATGGCTAGTGTTTTAACTGAAGGATTCTCAAACCTGGCAATATTACCTACTGCAAATAATCAGCTGGCAACCTAAAGTCGCTCTGGGTTAAGTACAAAGCTCTCTGAAGTCAGTGGAAATATTCCATGATTTTGGCTTTCAATCTGTTTAAGGCATTTCAAATCTACGTATTTTCTTGTACCTTTTCACTTCAACATTTTTTGCCATCCTTCAGTTCACAGTGTATTTATAATACATGTATTTTCTGAATTTATATTTAATGGGAAATTTGTAAGTGATGCTTGTTTTTGTTCCAAAAGGAGATGTTAACAAAACTTCTAAGTGTTGGAAGTTCTCAGAAGGTGCAGAGCAGTTCTGGTTAAATTTCCATGGTGGTGACTCAGCAAAACACAAACTGACTTGATTTAAAGTGCATTCCAAAATTGGAGCGCAACATAAAGTATCAGAAATATAATCCCAAAGCACAGACACACTTCTGGAAACTGGAATCCTTCTGCTTTTAGTTCCTGGACCAATAAAATTTCATCTGTGTTCACTGTTGCTCTTAATGGTACTTTTGAAAGGCAAACACAAGCACAGTTTACACAGCTGTCTAAAGTCCAAACCTAATCCCATTCTGTTTTTCTGTACAGCAGATATCTTGGCAGGTTTCTGTGGCTAAAATTTCAGTAAGGAAGAAGACAGTGTTTCAAGATTTGGGTCGGTTGCTATGTCCACACAAGACGGGCCATCATTAATAAATGACTGAAGATAAAGAGATAGCTCAGTACTTATTCCAGCTGCAGTTAGAGTAAAATAGTATCATCCTGAAGCAGTAATGAAAGAATAGGCTGTCTTACCTGTAACAGTTGTTGTCAAACTTGTTGTAACTGGCAAATGCAATTAAAACGCCAAACCCGGCTCCTAAGGAGTAAAATATCTGAGTAGCTGCATCAATCCATACCTGCGTAATGACACCAACACTGTCAGTGTCAGTTCAGTCCAAAAGATACATCAAAGAAATGCAAGAGTGTAAAAGACAACTGACTTTTGAAAAATGATCAGCGTTCATGCTTATGGGAGTGTAAGTGCTTCTCAGCCCCCATGAGATGTCACATGAAGCACAGTCATGGCCTGGAATGGCTTAACCCGAAACGGTAAGGGCTGAAGCAGTGGGCAAGTTCTCAGTGCATGCACACTGCTACCATGGTGGGATGTACCACTTGGATCTGTACTTCTGAGCTTTTACTGAGTACTGAAATGATTACATGATTTTTCTCCTGGGTGACAGAAATACACTTTTAATAGTTTTTGTTCCAAGCTAGTTTGGAATGTAGAACCAGAAAACTAAAAATAGTTAATGGGTCAAGAGTTACAGGACATTTACTTTCCCATAAGAGAGCTTTCTTCATGGGACTGCTAGTACACTTTACGTGATGCTTTCTTGTTTCAGAAGCTGAAGAATGACTCATATGCTGTCAACAGAACCCTGCAGGTTATCTGTCAGCTTTCCCACTTACTTGGAGATGGAGTTACTCCTGTGATAGTCATTAAATTTCAGTTTAGATGGAGTTTGGTCATTTTAAGAATTGCCCACTAGAGAAAACATGCTTTTAATAATACAAAATTTTCTAAAGTGACCCTTCAGCCCAACATCCACTCAAGATGTGCAGACAGCAGTCAGGAGCAATGCCACAGTGCTGGTCTCCTGAATCAGAAGCCTGAAAATAGTCTACCCTGGTTAATGAAGGTTTCACTTATTCAGTTGTTATACAGAGATATTTAAACAGGCATCTTCAACAAGGGTAATGAAGTCAGTGGAGTGAATAATACTCAATATTTCTCAAAATGAGATCTTCAGTGTTTGATTAAATCTGCCAAGTGCTCAAGACTACGAAAAACACTGAATTTCATCTCCATCCATCTCTACAAAATCAGGTTCAATGTATCTATTCAGCTGTGGCTTTCTAACAGATCTAAGCAGTTTATGAGCTCCATCTGCATTTGGGATTTTAATGATAAGTTTTCACATTGGGCCCAGTGGAAAGAAAGAGCATGTTTTCCCATCCTAACATGCTGTGTAAAAGCACTTAGTGATCTCTTTTTTTGCTTAACATAGATGATAGATGCTTCCAACTACTGCCTGCTGAAGACTGTGAGCCATTTATTGAACTCTGGATTTGTAAAGAAACTTAATTTTATGAACTGTTGAGAGTTAATTAGTTGAAAGATAACATGAAGAACAATCTATCATGTGTTTATTGCAAACCAGTGGATAGGTGGATATGATTTTTCTCAAATTGCAGTTCATACAGGGCTTTTAGGTATGATGGATTTCTTTTACTGAATAGGAAAACAATCCTGTAAAATTAATTCCTTGCTTATCCCTTTTATATATACTCAGTTACGCCTTAACATTCTATCTCCACACAAAGGTTGAGATCAAACAGGATTGTACTCTCTGAAGAGCATTTATGTGGATGCCAAGCCTCCTATAGTTTTTCTTGTTTTTTAAAACTTCCCATAACTTGTGTTGTTAATGAAGTTCCTCAAATCTTTTTAAACTAAATTTTGCTTAAACTGTCACTAGATCTGCATGCTGCCACCTTAAGGCACTTGGTTTTAGTGGTTCTCTAGCTTGTTTGTGTCTTGCCAGTAGAGTTGTACTCATACTTCCCCTTTCTTACTATTCAATCACTGTTAAGCATCTGCTTAAGTCCTATTGATTGAAGTAGGAGGTTAGCACCTGCTGCCTGCCAATGAAGTTATGCATATGCTTAAGTATCTGTTCAGTAAGAGTCTTGGCTATGGCAGCTGATTAGGAAACAAATTGAGACGATCAAGGTGAAGGGAAAAAAGAGCAGAAATTCCTTTAGAACTAAGATTAAATGCAAAACATTCCCTTTGTTATAACAAAGTAGGATGTGAAACAGACAGTGGGGCTGGTTCTTCTGCACTTCACGTTCATGTTCTCTGTTCACTTCAGCTGAATGGCTTCTGATTGATGCATACTGTAATATATTTTATGGTAGGATATTGTTTTTATATGCACTAAAAATGAAAAAAATAGAAACATTTTACAGGAGGAAGTCATCAGTCTTTCCAGCTTTCTTCATGGTTGTTTATGCCATTGTAACCTTTGTGCATATTCTTTCTTATGTATGTGGATTTAAAGAGTTATGGTGCTGTATGGAGAAGAAACGTTGTGGGCAGCCCCAGATGTTATATAATCTTCAGGAAACTTGTTAAGCTGTATGAAAGAGCGAGTGTCTTCTCATGTCTGATTTAAGTCTGTATTTAACACCAATTCATTTAGCAGAACAGAAGTGTAGCTGCTGTTTTACACAGATGCTTAATGTATCCATTTGTGCAATGGAGATGAGTATTACGGTTTTGTAGCTTCTGGACTTTCAGCAAGGCACATAGCTAGGCATTGGTCTAGTTAAGAGGTTGTCAGGTGAATATCTTCCTCTCCTTTTTATAGAGATGCCCTTTGTGGATTTAGTATCCCGAAAATTGAGGTGTCTCAGGGCTTGCTCGGTGCTGTGCAGTATGTGGCCCTATAAAATGAGGCAGACCCTGATACTGATAAGGATGCTCTAAGGTCTTTAGAAGAGCATTGGCAGAGCCCTCTGTAGTAGGTCATTACTGTTTGTGACTTACGATGTTTCTTTGTTAGATTCTTCATTTGGGAGAAAAAAAGTCATAAATCAGAAAGATTCAGGGACACATTGACACAGAATTGAAGCAGGAGTCTGTTGTTTGTGGAGCCTGAGGACAAAGATTAAACACACAAGCTTATTGCAGCAGCAGGTTCCCAGTGTCCGAGCAGGAGAAAGGCTCATGTGACAAAGCAGTTTGTGAAACTTCTCCTTATAAATGATCTTTAGCCTTTTATTAATAATTCTAGAGCAACTTTGTTGTTGTTTTTGTTGTCCAGAAAATTTAATCTTTGAAACAAATAACTTTAGGGTCATCCAAATAGCAGCTGCAGAAATATTAAGCCAAAAAAGAGCAGTGCACAGAATATCCTTCCAAAAGCAGAAGGCAGCTATGATTATGGAGACCTAGATTCTGAACTGATGCAAGCTGGCACAGCTCCATAGACATCTAGTTGAACTTGTGATTTTTTTCCAAACAGCACTTAAAATATGTGAGAAAAATCAAAGCACTTCCTTTGTTCATCCTTGCATCTTCGTATTTATTTGTATGTGTGAATGTGAACTGCTGAGGTGACTACTGCCTTGGTGACAAAGGTGGATGAAGGTCCCATATCTGAAGTTCGGTTTCACTATTCCAAAATGGAATGAGATGGGGTCTGGGTTCTGGTGATAACTTCTGTTGTTATCCAGTTTCCAAATTTAGTATTACAAAACCAAGGAAGGATTGTTTTGCTAAGAGTATATAAAATAGGTCTGTATTCTAACACGCAAGGTCTTTGTCTGCCTTTTTAATTATTCAGGAAGAATCAAGATAGGATGCATAGGAAATGTACCATGCAACTATGTACGGACTGTGGACATCTCTGAAAGCTTCAAATTTTTGAGACAGTTCATTTCCTTCTAGTAGAACTAGGTCCTTGCTTTTCAGTTTTGTAACCATTTGAAGGGCCTCGTGACCCATCTACAGAGATACCACTGTCTTATAAATGATTTATGATATTTTTAGAATAGCACAGAGGTAAGATTCATCTGTAGTCACCAGATCATTGTTCTTCGTAGGTCTGAATGCTGGTGATTTCATGAGTTAGTGACTATACTCATAGATCTTGCTTTACAATGGGTGAAATAATTCTTAATTCCAAGGTACTCCACAAATTGAGTTGGTTTGGATATATTTAATGAGAATGTCTTGCAATGTTGTTAAATGATACAGGGAAATGTACATTACTTTCAATAATAAGATAAGAACTCCATACTATTGAAGATTTCATTTGTATGAAGGGCCATGGTTAGGCGAGTTAGTCCTGACTTAGTATGTTTAGCAAGGTTTTCATAAGCCAGGATTTTTGTTTACTGGGCTAATGTTTAACCTAGTGTTTTAAAAAGGAAAATTTTCTTCTTGAGGGCATCCTTAGCCTTTTGAGAATTAAATTTTTGCATTACTTGGTTTTCATGTTTAAAGGATACTGCAGTTTACAGGGTGCACGTTCAAAGCATGGACTTTAAGGGACTGCCACGCCTGAAAATGCCCTCATACAGGGTTTTTTTTTGTGATCAGAACAGTTTGGGTTCAGGCTGAGATAGTCCTGTTATGGGGACAGTGGACTAGTGCTTACGCAAAAGCAGAAGTGTGGCTATATAATTTCAGAAATTAGCTCTATTTTTTTCAGTTTTAATAACAGGGGCAACAGGCTTAATAATAATAAGGGAATGAGAGCAGAAGAGTACACTTACTGTGGCTTCTTTTAATCTTCTGAAATCTATGTGCAGGTATGCATTTATTCCATTGTATGCACCAGGCAGGGTTATTCCATGTATTAACAAGACAAATAATACAACATAAGGCAAAGTGGCTGTTATCCAAACAACCTGCAGACAACAGAGATCCCAAAGGTTAATCAGCTGTTACAGAAGATTGAAAAATGTGTGAAAAATACAGCTGGCACTTTCTTGGTTTTGTCCATTCAGTTTGATGGAGAAGCTCTTTATAAGACGCCTTGGGGGGAAATGCTGTTATATATCCAGAGTCTTTACGTATGTATGTTTACAGAGACCAGTAGGAGACAGTTTTGACAAATAGAAGGCTTGGAGTGCTTATACCTTACCAGTGTGTGTTAGACTGCTGATTAGGTGTTCAGCTATGTATTCGTTTACTAAACAAGTGCAGTCATTGCCTGATGTTAGGTGATTCTTTCATGAAAATGTACAAAAAGATCTCAGATGTATCCAACCCTAGAATTTCTGTTGAGGTGTTTTCTGAGGGATGCCAAAGAGTAATTTCAAATTACTTTCATCAGATATTTCTCTTTTCATGGCATTTTATATAATGAAATCAAAGTATCTTAAACCATTGAAACATTACTACAGTTGGCTAAGAATAGGAGGCACATTAAAGACAATTTAAAGTCTTTCAAAATATTTTCTGATGAGACCACTAATGTTGAATTGAAAATAATATGCTAATAAAATTTAATAAAATTTCCAGTTGGAACATCACATAAGCAAAACTTGTAAATAAAATAAAGGCTGAATCTGGATTGTGTATTTCCACTGTACATATATGAAGGCTTCTCACATGGTTTGGTCCCTGAGGATCCCTCAGAAGCAGTGATTTAGTCTCTTGCTTTCTAAAATTAGGAAATTTCTTAAAGGAGACAAAGAACATAGTTGAGATAGAAGGACAATATTAGCTCTACCTTTCCTGAAGTCTTCACGCCTTTCCACAGACTAAAGAAAAGAATGATTACCACCACCAAGAGGCAGAGGGAAAGTTGCCAGCGAGGCAAGCCAAGGTCATGGATTCCACGGCTTTCATGCAGGTGCAGAACTCCTCGCCTACATACCAGATACACAGAAACAAAGCAAAGTCACTGGGGGAAAAAGGTTTTTACATATCTCATCCCGTGGGCAGCAGAAATGGATGCTGCACTGCAGTAGTAGCTGTCCTACTGACATCGGTAACAGTGAAATCTGTTTTGTGAAGCCATGTATTGTGCTTCTTCCCACAATGCCTTTATGTTCTTACTGGCCCATCAGTGTCTGTTCAGCACCATAGTGCCATAATGACGGCACTCTCTTCTCTCCTTCACTGGAAGTGTTTGGGGATTTTGGAAGTGTCACTTGTTGATTCTTGCTTGAATACTGAACAGATGCCCAGAGAATCACCATCCTTGGAGATTTTAAAACTTGGCCAGTAAAGGCCTTGGGCAGACTGATTTACTTTTGAAGTTAGCCTTGCTTTGGGTAAGGAGTTGTATTAGATGACCTTCAGAGATCTCTTTCAACCTAAATTATTTTGTGATTCTAGATAAGTAAACAGCTGGCTTCCTGCAACTTGGGCAGTTCCAAAGTTACCTTCAATTTCTTTTTGAATAGGCTATTGTGAGGCTCCAAAAAAGTGGTTGGATAGGAAAAGCAACAGTTGGTAAACTTAAATTGGTTGTAGTGCTCTGTGTTGTTCACTGAAGTAGTGGCATGGTAGCAGAGGAAATTTTGTTGCTTACTAGGGCAGGCTAATTCTTTTGAGATCTAAACAATGAAATGGATTGAAGCATAGAAAAGTGTGACTACAATTAGAGTTGTCAAAACACTTTGTGTCCAACAGGCACAGCGATATGGGAGAGATTTTACAGTGGATTTCCCTTGCTTTAACTCAGTTCTATGCTATTGAAGAGTCTCTTACTGCTTCTTCAAATCTAAAAAATGCAGAAATATTTTGCTTTACTGAAAGCTGTAATTGCAGAGAGGAATGGCATTGCAGCTGGAGCCCTGCACTACAGGAGAATTGCAGAGCTAACCCCTGGTTCTGATACAGATCTACAGGATGTTGGCTCAGGGATTCAATTTCTTAGTGCTTCAGTGCCCATCCAGTTAAAATGGTCATGACCTTCCTTGTCTCCTCCCCTTTCTCTAGCACCTTTTATTTGCTGTGCACTTTGTGGGTAGAATAGAAAGTTGATCTCTGTTGTCTTTTCTTAGCACCATGATAGTACAAACAAATCAAATCAAATAAGGCCGTTTCACTGGAGGACCTTGACAAGTTTTATGAAGATAACTACATTTTAGAGAAACTGAAGTACTGAGTGATTTGCCCTGCAAGACTGGAGACATGTAGAGACTAAATCCTGAGGAGTAAAATTCCAGCCTTACTGGCTGTCTGCATACAATCTCTTACTAGATAGATGGTGCTTCAGAATTAACTTAAGCACTTGTCTTATGAAGTTGGAGATGAGTGAGATAGTTGAATAAGTTCCAAGACAGGGCAAACCTGTGTCAGCTTAAATGGGGAAAACTGCAAAATGTCTCTATAGTACTTAAACTGTGGAAACGTGCTGGGAAAATTAAGGCCCATTAAGAATGTATCTAGTAATATGAGAGAGTTGCATACAATTCCCTTTTGATTCCGAAAGCATCAAGATATGATCAACTAAGAATTTAATAGTTCTGCTTCTGAAGGTTCTCATGTTTAATAAGAAATGCTGTATTTTTGGACTGTTTCTATGATTTATCCCAGGTTGAATAAAATTTACTTGTAGAAAGCATCCTCCTAAATTAAACAGCTGATCTGTTTCTGTTGCATTGTAAGGCTAATAACAAGTGAGGCATTAAAAGGGTAGTGACCATGTGTTTGTGGCATATATTTGAGAATGTTCCTATTTAGAAACTATGAGGTGAGTTTAACTCATTATACACATATATAGCTCTATAACAATATAGCTGTTACCTGTGGAAACAGTAAAACATAGAGGTAGACTTCTTGATATCTAAAAACCTATCATCTTTAATTAAATGTAAATAAATAGATAGGTCTCATTCAACTTTTGCTTAGAGTGTGGGTGAAAGCTACTTGTATTTCTGCTAATAAAGTATAATTTACCAGAGGATCCCCAGGTGTAAGTGAATCCTGGGCAGGGCTGCCTGATTCCATTCTAAACTTACCAGCTTGGGCAGTGATAAATGTGTCGGGGAAAAGCTTCACAGGCTTCTGATCAGAACATTTGTCCAGGATCTTGGGAGGGTTTTGGCAATCTGTGCTATCATAGTTACACTGCTAGCACTATCAGAGCTGGATGTTGTAGAGAAAGTCCTTTGGATTATGATGTGTAAGTGTTTACTCAGAAAAACTGAATCTGAACTTGCATTCTTTGTGCCCATATAACTTTATTCTTCTTGCCCAAATATTTTTCTGGATTTGTAAAGAAGCCTGCTTCCTTGTGTGTTTGCTTTCCAAGAAGCAGCTAGCAATGTGTCTTACTGTTTGGAATGCTTGCCAAAACTGCCATTTCAAATGTGGGATTCCCAGGATTTTCAGGAGAATCTCCATTCCAGGAGTTCTGCTCCCTTAATCAGGGTAAGGGATCATAAAATAGGAAGAGAAGAATACTTTTGTAACCAGTCAAAACAGCTGTGTAACTGGGCAGCTAAGCAAGGAAGTCTTCATAACAGGTGCTGTTTCTGAGCTGTAATTCTGGCAGGTTTTGCTTCCTTTTCCTTTTTTCTTTTTTGTTTTTCTTTGTGACCTCTGAAGATAAGTCATAGAAGCTTTCTGAAAGATGCCCTTTTTGAGAGTTGTTGGCAAATAGTTCGTGAATATTTACCTATTAGAAGCTACATTTCTGTTCCAGAGGTATCATTAAGTATGAAAGATCTAGTGCTAGACTGCGATTAAGGTTAAGATGTGCTGACATCTGAAGAGATGGAGGAGAGAAGCAGCGGCCAAAGTATTAGATAGACTAAACCTTCTTGGTTTGAAGGATATAGCTCTGTAATGTTCTTTGAAAAAGTCATTTTTTGGAGGAGGGCAAATTTGAAAAGAACTTTGCATTCATCATGTTCATCCAAGTTAGCATACATCAGTGATGCTATAGAAAATCCAGTTAGCTCAATTATGCCACAGTTATTCTTGTTTCACATCAAAGACTACTTACTTCAGGAGGAGCTGAGGCTGTTTTTAGCCTGTCTCTGTTAAGGCAGGTTGAGTGATAAATCCCTGACTGGCTCCTTTAGATGCTACTCAGTTGCTTCCCTTGTACTGGCCACAAGGAGGAAAATGTGAAGTAAGAGATATTGCAAGATTCCCCACTCAGGAAGCTCTGAGGTCAAAACACCTGAATTGTCAGCCTTTTATACTACAGCAGAATAATGCAATGTGGCCATCCTCCATTCCTGAATTGAGGTTGCCTTCACTAACTGCAGGATTGTCCCATTTCCCAGTGCTATAGAGATATATACAAGTCACAGGCAAAATGGCATACACTGATCTGTCTTAAACCCCTAAGCCAGGGAATCAGAGGAGATACAGCACCAACTAGTGTCAGCCTTTGTTGTCTGTCGACTTCTTTAAATTATGTCCAAAGCTATGGAGAATGTCTTAAGTAAAAGCTTCTGAAAGTGATTCTTGTTTCATAAGTATAGAGATATTTGTCCAATTCTGCTAACAAAATAAACTCTCATAATTCACAACTCTGAGTCAAAGAGAAAGGAAAAAGCAGAGGCAGTATGACAACTAGAATTAATATTTTGCCTGCAGATTGTTGTTATTGAGAAAAGAATGAAAGTAGATGAGAAATTCGTGCAAAAAAGAGAAGAAAATGTTATGGGGGAAAGATTGAGAATAAACATTAACACATGGAGCTGACAAAGTAGAACAGGGACCTGTTACATTATGATGAGCAAAATACAGGAGGAGTTAATAAATTGTTTAAGCTTTCTAATATTCTGCTCAGAGACCTAGCAATATTTAGTTTGTACAGCATCAAGAATCAAAGAACATGCGCTAGAGATAAGAAATTAACTTTTTTTTTATCGGGGGTTTGTGCAAAGGAGCCTGATTTATGCTAAGACTGCTTTCCATGTAAGGGAACGTAAATTACATTTGCAATACTTTGAGACTGTACATCACTGGAAATATGGGTCCCAAGAGTCTTTCTGCCTATCTGCAAGAGGAGCAGGAATGTGAAGGGATTTCAGATTGAAGCTGCATTCAGAGATTCTGGTTTCTCTCTTTGGGAGATTTTTTCTGGTCCTCTCCTCCCCTGTGCTCTCTGCTGGGAAGATTCCTCTAGTCACCCAATAACTCCAGCACCAATTGTTGCCTTACTTCCACACTGCATTCAGCTAAAGGGAAATAGTTCACCTCCGTTGAAACCAGCAAAGAGCTATTCGTTTGCTGGTACCACTGTCTTCTGTTTTGTCTTTGTGCAGCACTTGGGTCCTCTTTAATTTGGTGTCAGGTAGCAAAGAGCTAACAGGAAGCCCAGCTGTTTGGTATTCACACATAAACCCTACTAAAGATAAATTATTGAGGAAGCAGGAGGGCAGCTGCTCAGCGGGACCCAGTAAATGAAGGATCCAGTGATCATTCTGATAATAGGTAATGTTGGAACCACTAAATTCTTCTCTGTGTTCCCATCTATAAAATAAGGATTATTATAAACCTGTGTTTTGTCTCCACTCTGAGGAGTTCAGAACATACTCTTTATGGAAGTGGTGAGTATTTGAGTATAAACAGGGAACCAAATCAAAGGGAAAAGAAACGCCAAGGATCATGATCTGAAAATCACTCTGTATTTTGTTCACCTCAAAACATTTAATCCTTAGCCAGAAAACAGGAGGTAAGAGTTTTAGGTGTAGAATTCTCCTAGACTTTTTTGTCAGACTGGTTCTTTCTAAGGACTTTCTACGGAGCCTTTTGTATTATTCATTGCTAGGGAGATTTACATGGTTGTTTTTTGGAAATTTAGAATGTTTTGTACAAGCAGATCAAGTTAAAAAGTCTTGGAGTAGGCCTTGTTTTTTCCAATCCCAAATCAATTTTAATTTTAGGTTTCAATCCAAATATAATTACACAGCTCTATAGGCTCATTCTTTCTCTTTTTATTAAAGGCAGAAGTTATTTGTGTAAGTCTGATGTGATCAAGAGAAGGGTGTCATTCATCTAAACGATTTTTAGATGTGTTGTATCATATTTGTTCAGATTGCAAAAATGTCAACTTGTTAGCAAATTAGTACGTTAACTAACAAATACATTTGTTAGTTAACATATTAAGTAATTCTAAAAACTTAAGCACTTCTAAGAACTTCCAAGTACTTCTAAAAGTTAGTAGTCACTTTTATGGGATCAACTCCAAATGGCTTGCATAGAGTAAGTATCAGCAAATTGGCAAAGATAGATATAGTCCTGGTCTCCTGAGCTCTGTTCCCTATTCTGGTAGTTAGAATAGTTTTTTATGATTTAAAACTTAATGCAAATTGTAGCTTGAAGATGCTAAAAGGACTGCCAGTGTATACAGTGTGCAATCTATAGAAATTAAATTACATACTCAATTTAGAAGGCAATTTGAAGCATAATAATTGTACTCAATTAGAAGGCTCTCCTACATGCATCTCTTGTGTTATATATTTGGGCAACCATAGTTCAGTTGTCATTGCTGCCAGTTCTCTTCAGAGAATAAAATCCATTTGGTGCTTTTATGCATGGAAGGTTAGGTTATCTGCTTTAAGCAGCTGTGGATAGAGTTCTTTTTACACAGAGTTTGCCAGGCTCCAGGTATTTTTACTTCAGGTACGGCACTGCTTAAATTCAGCTGTAGTGTTTCCACAGCACTCTGCATCTACAAGGTGTATATCCACAGCAGTGTGGGGCAGAGCTTGTGGTACAAACCCTGCAGACCTCAGCTGGCTCTGTGCAGGTTGAACACTAATGTCTGCTCACTGTAATTCTGGGGCTAGGGGTGCAGAGCAGAGATAGCAGAGTGGCTCCACATGAAGTCAGCAAAGTGCAACAGGGTTAGCCTGGCTCAGACCCAGCTCTGCCACATATACAGCTGCTCTCTGAGCTGCTTGGGTGCCTCTGGGTGCTTTGTAAAGAGCTCTGGATATGGCATCACTGCAATGCAGAAGGATAGCCTGTCTCCGGGAAGAGTGCTCTCCTACAGCCAAGAACATAGAAGAATGGAGTGCTACAGGTGCACTGCATACCACTCCCCCACCCTGGAACGCTGGGCATGCTTCAGAGGCATGCCAGGGTCTCTGCAGCAGCCACCTCGGGTTCAGCTGGTCGTAGTCACTCCAGCTCTTTTGGATACTGCATTGTCTTTTGCCAACACCTTTGTTGTCTGGGTTTTTCTGTTTCTCAAGATGTTTCAGCTCCCTCTTGTGTTGGAGAATGGAGCTATGTAATGGACTTAAAGCTACATTTTGGGAATCCCAGAAAGATAATTTACCAGTGGCACCCTGGCTGGCGTATATATTATTTGTACTAAATTAAATGGTATTTTTTTTTTGAATCACAATAATCCTGAAATTATATGTGGCCACTAGGACTAAACTTCTCATTCATTGAGAACATTTATTTCAACTCACTTAAGTTTTACCCAGCTTAATTCTCCCATTAACTTAATAATTCTGACCTCCCTTGCCATTTGTGCCACACTTCAGCACATTCAAGTCTGCAAAGCACTCTGAAAAAAGAGATTTTCAAAATCTGCTTTTAAACCCATTATATTGAGATTTGCAGATAGAATAGAAACCCTTGAATTTCACCCCTCTGTAGATCTAACAAATACTGAACTGAAAAATGTTTATTGTTTGAGGATACATGGCAAAACAGAGCACCTGTGCTCCCAACTGCCCCGGGCCTTAGTCAGCAGGTTAAATGGTGCTTCAGTCAGCATTCTCAATGGGCCATGCACTGCCCTAAACAGGACTGTCATGAAAGAAGAGCCCCAGCCTCTCCAAATAAGCTGTTGAGGTTTCATGAATCGTAACTGATTTCAGAAGAGCTGCATGGAAAGACGCACAGTTGCCAGAAGAAAGTCAACCATAGAAATAGGCCCGTGTACCACAAACTGATGACTGCTGACACGTTCAAACAAATTAACGCTCGCTTTATGGTTTGACGTTTGTTGCAATGCTGGGTCCTTTACACAATGAGGTTTCATGGATTAATGCTTAGATGTGATTGTTTTGGATGAGGAAACACTTCACCTATAGGAAGCAACACATAAAACACTAGTGGTGATACTATGCTAGTACTGTGTCATAGAGAACATTTGATGAGAAAGAGGTGAATACAAATAAATGGATGTTCAGATATGTGCAACACCTTTATGGGCTTTGCCTTGAGCAATATGTGCAGGTGGAAATGTTCCACAGAGAAAGGCTCTGCTTCTGCTTGGCAGGATTTCAAATGCAATGTAATATAGGGGAGGTGGTGCAGCACTGACCTCAGCTGCTGTAATTACCGCTCAGAGCCTAGTACCACTACCAAACTACATCGGATTCTGTATGTAAGCATAAGCAGTTAGAATTCCTCCTCCAAGTTAGCACAAAGCAAGCCAATTGCGAGTAGTGTAATGTGCAGCTCTTGGCATTTGCAGTATCTCATAAACCCCCCCACAAATTTAAGTTGGCAAAGTGGTCATTCTTCCAGACTTCTGGACTTGCTGCACAGGTGTGTTGTGGTTTAGGAATAATTTCCACAACGCTGTCCAAAGCCTAAGAACATGAGTATGCACTTATATGGATTGACTTCCACTGTACTTGCATTTAATTTCTTTTCTCTTTGTGTAAGTAAATGGTCAACAAATGTGAAGATGTGAACATATGTGAAAAGTAAATTTCAAAGCTGTGCACGTAAATATTTGTGGAATAGCTGTTTTTATTTTATGCACATAAATACTTGTACCAGAAATTTCTGTGCACTGAGTCAAAAAGAGAAAGATTGAGTTACTTAGTTGAGTCCAAAAAAGTCAACACAGTCAAAAAGTAAATACACAATGTGTAGGGATGCAAATATGTTAGACTATGGATGTGTAAACAGTGCACCCAAACAATTCCTAGATATGCCTGTGCTGTTAATATGGAATTGATTTCTAAAGCAGCTTGCTTATTGCTGTTTCAGCAATGTGGCCGTAAATTTCCCACATGAAGTATTTAATAATGTACCTGATTCTAAGCCCACTGAAATCAGAGGGGTTCTTGTGTTACATTCAGGGGATTTTCTAGGGGTGAAGGTACAGAACTGGGCTAGAATTATTGTTAGTCTTTGATTGCGTGAACTCTATGAAGGTAAACAGATGACTGCTACTCAACTTCAAACCTGTCAGAAACATCTGACAGCTTTCCTTTCAATTAAGAAGCAAAAGAGTAAGTCTAGATGTTTAGAGAGGTTCTTAATTTCTCGTTGCTTACAAACTCAAATTAGTTTATAAGGTATGAAAGTTGCGTGAAGAAACCTCTTGAAGAAGCTTCAGATTTATTCAGTGGAGATTTGTTGTGCAGGAAAGTGGTATATCACTGAGAACTGCTGATTGTGTTTAGCATGAGCTTAGAGTCTTTTCCTGCCAGACATGATCAGCAGAATATAGGGCTATCCACTCTCATTAGTTCTTGCCTGATTCAGTTCTTATAAGCAAGCATAAGCAGAATTGCTTATGCTTGCTTTTGAAATTATGTTTGCTCTCTTTTGGGTGAGGTTGCTTCACAGTTGTCTTATGGGGATAGGTTCCTGCATCGTCCTTTGGAGCACATAGTATTGATCACACCATTTGACGTGCTACTGAACTACGTGGACCCTTTGGTCTGTGTTGGTATTTCCTGTGAAGACTCGTACCCAAAGCACAAACGTATTGGTCTATAAAAGTTACCTTTGCTGTATATGCTGAGGGTTTTTTCAGGATATTCTTGGTTCACACACTCCTCATAAATTTATGTTCATAAATATGATAGACGTAGACTGATGTGACTGACTGTTGTCTTTATTCCTTGTTCTTAGGTAGCTTTTTGCAATTACTGACATCTGGGCAGACTTGTGAATTCTGTGAATTTCCTTAACTGAATCTGGCATGAAAATTTCCCTGTAGAAATGTGTTTTATTTCTTACACAGAAAGAATGGGTTACAGTCCTGGGAAAAAGTACTATCAGAGGAAAACAGGTGTAGCTCGATACATTTGTTGATAATTTCACTATTTTGTTTAAAAAATTGCCAGGATTTGTTCCTACAACAGATGATGGTTTTTTACAGGCACAGTACCTCGTGAGAAGAATAGTGCTTTTGTTCCTCCAAACTGGTATTTTTTAATTGTCAGCATAAATGAAAGCAAGATGGTAACAAACTTCTCCCAGACACAAGAATAGAGAGAACAAATATAAAGTGTGCCTGTATTCAGATAAAGTATTTAAATAGGAGTGATATGGAATAGATAGGGGAACTTTTTTTCCACTGATGCACTTGTGTTCTTCCAAAAAAATGTTTATAATGAATTGTTTTAACATATGTTGAAAGGATAGAAGCCTTTTGTGTGTTTAATTCCAAACCACTGAAGAGGGAAGTGATTAAAGTAATGTTCGTCTCCAAAGAAATGTGGAATTGACATTTTATTCCTAACTGGATTTCTCTTACGACTGACTGTTACTAGCAGAAGGGCACCAGTTGTCATCATATTTTGGAGTGCTTATTTCTCTAAGTTTGCAGTGTACAAATAGTTTATAATTTATTTTAACCATCTCTAATGAGATATTGTAGAGGTCCCATTCCAGCCTGTATTCCTGTTTTAAGCAACTGCCCCGCTGACGTCAGCAGCACCTTGGCCTGAGTTAAGCCTGAATGACTGAAACCAGACTTAGTAAAATGAAACACTCCAGAAAGCCTAAGTGTAGAACCACTTCAGCCTGAATTATTGCCCAACTCTTAAGGCTTGAAACCAAAAGCCAAATATGTTTGTTTGTCAAAGTCTGCCTGTCACTGCCTTGACTTGGAAAGTGCAATTTCAAGAGATTTCTTCCAAGTCTGAGGCTTAGAGGTTTCTCCCTACTTTACCTCCCCACCAAACACTGGACAGCTGAAAGATTTGGCCTTGATTCGTAGCAAGTTTTCCCTTCTCTCACTCAATTTAAGTGGTGAGAATCAGCATATTTCTGTTGAACCTAGAAGTGCCTTTCTTGAAGTATTAGGTGAACTGCCACATCACAGTACTCCCACCTCTTCCTACAGTTTATTCCTGTGCTGGGGCGGGGGTACAGTTGGCTCTGGCAACTGCATGGTTTTAGGAAATAATCTGCTCTAAATGCATGATCTGGCCAGCTTTGTGTGAAGGAATCATGTCCCAAAAAGGAGGAGTGTGTGTTTCTCTTAAGGGTAACCACACCAGCTTTCTGCTTGTGGCCCATTTTGGAAGTACCTCTTTTCAGTCATTTTCCAACTGCAAAATAGATGTTTGGTGCTTCTGGTCTCCCTGCTTCCCGTTCAGCCTGCCTACCAGAAGGCAAAAGTTTGCATATGTTCTTGATGTAAATATACAACCTAGAGAACCAAGTTCAAGCTGTATCATGTAGTCTTGAGGCTGAAGACTTAAGTGCTTGGGCATTTAGCATCCTTAACAAGTTTTCCATAAGCTGCAGTGCATCGCAGTAACACACAGCAGCAAGTTCTTGTTATGCTGGTTACTGTGGTTGAAAACATGGCCCCAAATACTCCAAAGTGGATTGTGTCCCATATGCCTTGGTAGTATTGAGGAGAATAATGGAACTTATTTTAACCTCCACTGACAAAATCATTCCCTTTCTATGATATTTTTACAGTGGGCACCAGTGCTATTGCTGTTTTCAATCCCTGTTTTAATAAGGCTCGTTATTATACCCTGTGTTACCACAGAGGCTGAGCTTCCATAGGTATCCCACTGAAGTTTGAGTGGCATAGTTTGATTTCCCTCTGGTATAAAAGTAGCTGCTCTATTTGTTTGTTTCTCTATATAACTGAGTCAAAATCTGAAATTTGCCCTATTAAATCTATTGCCCAAAAAGTAATTGTTTCTGTTACTGCTAATATCTGGCAACACTGGACAGCAGTACAAACCTTAAGAAAGTAAATGTGGTCATAGAATTCGGAAACTGGTGTCTTCATGATGCTGTTACTTAAAAACTCTTACCCATCCACAGTATTATCGAGGAAGGATCAGTTAGCTATCCAGTCGATAATTTAGGATTTCTGGCTGTAAGGAATAGACTGGCCTGACACAAACTATTCTGTCAGGAACTGTAGCTCTCCTCTGGTAAAGATTTGTTGATTAAAAGTGACTAATGACAATCTACCAGGAAGAATCAGTTGTGATTCCTACACAAACACTTGGGTCAAGTTCAGCAGTCATTCAAGCAGTAGTGCACTATGGTATAAGGACACCCAATATTCTTAAAGGAATATTCAGCCTTTACTTGAAGGGGTTTTCAGAGGGAATGTGGCCAGTCAAGACCCTTACTTGAACTATTACTTAACAATACACTGCATCCAAAAATGGTGCGTCATTTTGTAAACTTATTATACTGATGCAAATTTAACATTATATCATCACTTTTATTTCCTGACCCTGTTGCATATAATGTGAAACTTTACAGTCAGAAGATTCATCTCTCCCTGTTGTAAAAAACCATGGGAATGAGTTGGTTTATTTGATATAACAGAAGGAACGCTGCTTTCTGAATTGGGCTGTCTTTATTAGGTTGGATTGGAATACACTAACACTTTGCACAAGTTTGGGTCCACACCTGAGCTTTACAGCTGGACTTGATGAGCTAATCCAAATACTGGATAAGTGAACACAGTGCCCCTTGTGATTCACTGTTTTTACAGCTGGGGAAGCAGATGTTATAGATTGTGTTGCTTGAGTGGTTATTCTTCTCACTTCTGCAATATAATCTAGTTGCTAATAAGTACAGGGCCTAGGGACTTAATTACTGCCCCAAAATTCAGGGATCAAAGCATAATGAAATGTCAAATTCCCTTTTTATTCTTACCTTCTGAAAACTGCACCTTGAGTCTATTTCATGGTAAAGAAAGAGCCCTAATATTTCAAGTGTCAGTGTACAGACAGAATCACAAATTGAGCTGTTCCCCAGGTCAGTGGAACTAAATCAAAACATTGTGAATATATTCTACCTCTACCTCACCCGCTACAAATTCAAAATCATACCCCAAGCATCATGTGATAACAGAAAATGTGTAGAACCCCTTTAAATCATAAAGGAGCAAAGCAAGAATATAGGGGTTGTATTTTGCTTTACAAAGGCTTAAGCACAAGAAAATTATAAAGAAAACCTTTTTTTAAATGCTTTTCACATGAAAATTCTGTAATAACGCAATTCTTTGTTTGAAGATGCTGAATGTGTAATTTCTTATAGTTCACTTCAAAGTCAGGTTCTTTAAGTGACTACATTCATATATAGCCTTTCGCTATAAGTGATGTCTCTTTGCATTTGAATTATGAACACATCTCATATTGTCTTTGTAAGGGAAGCAGATTTCCTAGCTGTCATTCTTTGCCACTGTAGTGAGTTCCTTTGAACTCAACCCCCCTTATTGTTTTCAAAGCACTGAGTTTAGTTTACCCAAACCCCTGCCAACAGTTTGTGTATCACTACTGATCTTTCACTGTGCTCTCTTCAGAGGAGAAATAGCAGCCATAAATGCCTTGGAGCGATAAGCACAGACCTCAAGGTCCGTACTGTAACCAGGCATGGTGTAACACACACTAGATTATTTATGGTAACAGTGGTGTCCCTTTGTTTCTACAGGGTAGGACTCGCTGCTCAGCAGGTGTGTGCCCTGATATCCTTCTGTTCCCATCACAGAAATATTAATTGATTATTCAGATTAATTCAACAGCTGATCCAATTAGCCTGATGCCCACCCTTCTTTATCCTAATCAAATCCCATTTTCCCCTGGAGATGCAATTATTCATACACAGATTGATATCTTTGTTTTATAGTTCAGTTGTTAATTTATATACCTTTTTGGTTTTGATTCCAAGTGTTTGGTTTGAGTGTGCCTTTGCCTGTTTTGGCCCATATTGCAGAATGCTCTTTTGCTTAGGAAAAGCCCGTCTTTGTACAACTGTGGTGCTCTCCTCCCTGCTCAGTGCTTCATCTCACTTCACTGAACTATTGAAGCAGCTGAGCAGACAGAGGTCTGCTCGGAGATATTTTGCAAGCGGAGAAACAGGCCCAGTCTTTTGAACAAATGATTATTTTAAAGCCTTAAAGTCAGTTCCGTTTGGCATGCAGTTGTCTCTGTCAGAATATTGCTGTGTTTCCTTGCCCTGGCAAAATTGGTGCAAATAAAAATGGCACATCAGGGAAGATCTGTGTCTTGTCCA
Source organism: Morus bassanus (assembly GCA_031468815.1). NCBI lineage: Eukaryota > Metazoa > Chordata > Aves > Suliformes > Sulidae > Morus > Morus bassanus. The sequence goes on from CM062573.1 coordinate 26,549,220, forward strand.
ATTCCATATTGCTCAGTGGCAAGTATTGCATTTGTACTGGAAAAACCAAAGCTTGCAGAGTCAGGAGTCTTAACCACACAGGAATACAGATCAACATTGCAACTGCATTTTAACCTTAGTCCTATGCTTATTTTAGAGGCTGGATGCTAACCAATTTTACCTTCCAGAGGAAACACTCTTAGACATAGAATTTTGAATAAATAGCAAAGTCAAGTCCACACTTACTCATAAAATTCAGCTGCAGGAGTGAGCTTGTACTTCGAGTATTTGGTACCATTGCCAAGCACTGATGCATTGAAGAGTTTGGGATCTGTACAGTTTGGGCTGTTCCAACTGTTGTCGCAATTTGTCCAGGGAAGCTCAAATGTGAATGATGAAAATAGGTAATACAGAGACCAAGCTATGATAACGTTGTAGTAGAAACCCACGTAAAGAGCTATGAGTATCACTGCGTAGCCTACACCTAAAGACAAAGGAAAACCAAATTATACATTGCATTTTACACGCAACAGTATATGCAAACACTGTAGTTATACTCAGCCATCCATGGTTGCAGAATCATTTTAGATCTTCAGACCGATAAAAGGAATTTTTGACATTTACATACACACATATGGACACAGTGTCACTGACCTTAAAACAAAAAAATACATTAATGATTTTGGAAAATGACTGGCTTTTAGCAAATCCAGTTGTTTGTCAGAAAAAGAAATTAAGCAATGCAATGTCAAAATCTGCTATTGTACAACTCTGTTGCTGATTTGCTTCCAATGCAGAGGATTGCAAGCCCATGTTAGGAGTGAAACCCACTTTGTCTTCATAATGTCAGTCCTTGGCAACTTCTTGGAAAAGTAAAGCTCAAGACTCGAGTGAAGTTTCCCTATGCCTCGTGCTCCCACCCTGAGCTAGTCTGGAACAGATACGGATCCCTCTCCTGTTTCTTTCCCATTTTTACTATCCAGATTGGCTTCCATCAGCTTTTAACTAGGTCCAAAACATGCATGTAACAGTTTGTGCTATGCCACTGAGGGGCTCAAGTGGTTCTTGGGCATGCCAGTAAATCCTGGTGAATATCAGGCTTGGGGCTGAACTGTGTGTGGACCTTCAAAGCATTTAATTATCTCCCCAGGATTACAGAATCCCCACTCTCTTTTGACTTGGAACATTTGTTTTGTATTTTTGCATACTGTGAAGTGTGCTTGGAGGGTGCCTTCAGCGAGAGTGCCCTAGAGAGCGCATTATGAAAATGGACATTATCCAATGGTTTGGGAGGAAGCTTTGGTACTAATGTCAGAGCAGAACAAAAGTTTGTTGCCAGAATTGTTCAGGAAGCTTGCTTTACCTTGGCTTATATCATTCTTCCTTTACTCTGTGCACAGCATTGTTCTCGGAATTCTACCCCAAAGTTGTATTACATATAATAGGTACAGCTACAGCTGATTTATGACTATCATCACTGTACTGTCATAGTAACCTGTACTGTAAGCCTTTACTGCTAATTTTCTTCAGTTTAGTTTTTTGGAGATATTGCATTGGAGTCCTAGCAATTGGAGATTATTAGGCTTTCATATTGCTTGACAAAGCAAGGCAGTAGCACACACATTGAGTATTAATCCTTGGTTTAAAATTTGCATAAGGAACAGATGCTGACCCTGAAGGAGTAGGCAGTTCAAAGACTGCTGCATATACCAAAGTTACTCTTTGCTCTTCAGGAGGCTTTTAATACATAGACCAGTTTGCTCATCCCTAACATTGGGGAAAAGATTGTGAAGTAAAGATGAAACTGTATCTTCAAATCCTCAGTGCTTAAATGAATACAATACATTAACACACAAACTCTAGTGATACATTATGATCAGTAGAATGGAGATTGGGGGGGGGGGGGGGAATCACCCGTGGGGATAATTCTTAAATATTAATGTGAATGTTAAAATACTAAGCATGAATAATACATACTGCTCTGAAATCGGATTATTTCTCTTTAAAAAAAAGTGTTCCTGAAATTCCTCCAATTCAGGAGGACAATGATAGATATTTAATATCAAGTTTAAAAAATGTGGGATCAAATGTATCTTAAATGTCACTCCTGAAATCATAAGAATGTTCAGGAATGAATTTGCTTTCCTGTTTCTAGGTCCAGCTTCTCTTAAAAGTAATGCTGCACCACCCACACTCTAAAATAGACCCTGGAAAATGCAGAGATGAAAACAAACTCTGTTGCAAAGGTTACAGGGTATATTTTTAATTGCATGCGTTATGAGAGCATTTCATTAGAAGTAGAGTCCTTTGAGTTCATAGCAATAATATTCATAGCTAAAATTAGTACTATAGTACTTCTCATTTAGAGAAGCTGTTATAAATTTGCATAGACTGTGTCCTTTTCATTTGAGTGAGAGATTTGAGTTATCCCAGAAACAATTCAAAAGCATTAGCAGTAAAATGTGTTTTTATGTTATCAGAAGATTTGGTCAAAACTTTAAAAGTACTGAGTTTATACTAGTGCCAAGGTACAAATACAACTCAATGCTTATTACTTTTTGAGAATCAAATAACTTATGCTATTCTATATCCTAGTAATAAGAACACTTAAAAATCAACAGTAATGTATGTTTAGTCCGCCTTGAAAATGTCAGCTTAAAAACACAGCTGGAATGTCAACAAGACTATACAGGAAATAAGTTCTGTTTTCCTTTCTCATCATCTTTTCAATCCTGAAGTCAACAGATAGAGTACCTCTGAGCACAGTGGTATTTGGCTCAAACACTTTGAGATCCTTAAGGTCTAAATTTGCAGTTAGGTTTTCAAAATCCTCGTTGCCATCCAAAGTTATGAACTGATACTGGCAGGAATTTTGATTGAGCAAGGGTCTTCAGGTTCCCAGGTGCTGGGATGAATTTTGTCTCCCGTGAAGGGATTATAGAAGAGCTAGGTAAATCTATATAAAACAATTTTAAAGTTTTGGGGCAAATATTTTATTAGCTTGCTTATTTATTTTTTATTATATCTCTAATTTTGCTGTGAGTTTTGGGTTTGACTGATACGAAGAAAACCTGCAGTTTTCCTATTCAGCGTCACTAGCCTCCTTGAAGAGAAAAGCTGCATTTTGAGAAAGACAACTAACATTTACTCAGTGTAACCTATATCCAAGCACCGGAGCTGCCAAGTTTAGATTGCTGTTGTTAAGCTCCTCGGCTTTTGTCGGTCACGGGACGAACATGATCTGAATTTTAAGCTAAGATCAGCCAAGCTTGAGTGATTTCATTTCAGATAGCTCTGTGTTGAAAAGGCTTTTACATAGGATTTTAGATATAATCTGGTATAAATATAAGGGAACTTACAACTTTTGCTGGTAAGCAATGCTTAAGAAAATTCTTGAGGCTTCTTAAGAAATACTTGTTTCATGTACAGAAAGTCTACGGCATCTTTCACGCAGGGAGATCCCTTTATTCCTGATCAATGCCAAACACCCTGAGCAGTATCCAAACACCTAACCTCGGCTGTTTCTTCCTTGCAGAATGATTGCAACTTAGTGCATAGGGCAACACTCCACAGCCTTTTATTCAGTGATGCTGGAGAGTTAACCCTACTGGAAAACGCTCAAAAGTAATAATAATAGTTTTCAGGTTTTAATAAGTGCTTTTCATTGCTAGATTTGCAAACCACTTTACAAAGTCTATTGGAATCATTGCTCCCATTTCATAGGCAGGAGAACTGAGGTACAGAGCCACAGATAACTCATGTGACATTACAAGTCTAGTGGCTGAACTACCACCTTCACGACTCCATTTTAGTGTTCTAGCCACCATGGTATGCTGACTTTTGCAGAGAAAGTTCCACACAATGAACTGAATGGAGTATGTTAGTCACTGAGGGAGACAGGACTGAACTGACCTGGATGGGATTTGGTATTCCTAAATATTTGCATTGCCAGCCTCTCCCGCCACCTATAGATACCCAGTTCCTCCCACTCCCCAGTATGCAGGGGAAAGGGAGGACAGGGCTGAATTGCACGTGCTCATTGCTCTCTGCTGCGCTCCTCAGCAATAACCCTGAAGATGATTTCTGTGGCTTTTCCCTTTTTGTGCTCCACCTGTGATAACAAAAAGGCTTCTGACTTCAAGGGTTGGGGAAAGGTCAGCAAATATCATGCTGTCTGTGGAAAGATGAGAGACCTTTACTTTGTTTGTGATCACCAGTGTGTGGCACCCTCATGGTGCTATTTAAGTGAGCAGAGTGACGCTTACCTTTGAAAACTGGACAGATTTTCCACACAGTGGCAGCCCCTTCTCGGTTATACTGTCCCAGTGCTAATTCCATATAAAACAGGGGCATTCCAGCAATGATTAGGAAAAGGATATAGGGAATAAGAAAAGCACCTGGAAAGAGAATAATTAGACAATTGTCGTCTATGTTTTGGTTATATTTTGCTTTCACTATTGCTTGCTTTTACTGGCTAAAGACAAAGCCACTTTGGGAAGTAGAAAGGATATATCAGGAAGGAAGAACCCATGTTCTCTTGTGCCTTTCCTCTATATTTTTAAGGTCTCAGAGACAGAACCCCTGAAAAAAGCTGTAGAGCATGGCTCCTATTTCCCCCTAATGTTCCCCCTCTGCTTTTTGGCTTAAAAGGGCAAAAAATGTATCCTTGAAAATTAATCCCTAACTGAAAAAGAAATGATGCCAAACATAGTTGCAGAGCTAAAAGGGAAAGGGACTATGAAAAATTTTGTTCAGTTTTTTTTAGTGTAGTATGTTCAAAAGGGAATGCGCAGGCCAGCAACAGAAGAAAAAAAAATTCGTGCAAGTTCCTGTAAGTGTGGTTTAAATCATACTGTGTAAGGTCTCTGCAGGAACCACTGGCTTGAAAATGGATCGCTATTGGTCAGTTGTGGAATTTGGGCTTCCATGGCATTATTTTGGTTTTTGCTATAATAAATTCCCTTATTCTTATGAAATGTGTTAGATTACACACCCCTTCTCCAACCTACTGATACTCATCGCCGTTAATGTGGAGTATGTACTAGGACTGGTCTGGTTTCGTGGCTGGAGTCAAGTGCAGCATCTTTATATTGCAGCAGGACAGTGCCGGGGCTGCTTGCACCTTCCTGGAATGCATAACTTCACGTGTCTGAGGATTCCCCCATGAGTTCATACCACAGAAACTGTCACCCGTGGAAAAATCCTGATGTGTCAGTGCTACTATCATAAAGAGTATTGCCAGTTGAAATACAAAAGGATCATCTAATGTAGAAACTATCTGAAAATTTCTTAGCTATTTTATATGATCCAGGTGACAGAAAGAAGGATCCCCCAATGCATGGTTACATATGATACAATTATAGTTGGTGCCATGTTTAATAACTCTGTCAGTCCTCTGCTTTGTGGTACCTGTAAAGAGTAGTTTTTGTTTTATTGCATAGCTTGCTCGGTCCTTTATCTTTCGTGTTTGCTTTCCACAGATATTACTAGTGTGAGCTGCCTAGCATGGCTGTTCAGAGAGGGAATTTTGAACACATACTGGAGAATAAGAAGGGAAAAACAAACTCTGTTCTCTTAGTCATACCACAAATCTACTTCTAAAAGTAACACGCTGTAACATAATGGTAAGGACAATGTATTGAGCATTCAGTCATAAGTTTAGGCACTTGAAATCTTGCAGTGAAACACAGAGACAAGGTGTATCAACAGAAATAGAGAATAGCTTAAAGCTTTTAGAATGTATCCTAAAAGCTGAAATACAGTGGTTGTATCACTTTGGGGGCAAGAATCTTCTTAGTCATGATCTTTATGTGGAGTGTAGTATGAATGCAACCTGCATTCACATAAGCTACTACAGTACCAGTGATACATGTTTTAATAATACTTCAGTATTGTTCATAAGCTGCTTTCAACGTGATTGTCATGTTGAACTGTCATATGTTTGAATATTGCAGAGAAAAAAGTATTTGTATTCAACAAATACTTGCTACCCTGCAGTTCTGAGCTCTGTTCAACATTGAAACATACTCAGCTAAATCAATCTGGGATACTACATATTGCTTTCACTATATCTAGTATCTAGAAAAATTCTTTTAGGTGGTTTTACTGTCAACTTCTTTTAAGTGACAGTCTTTGAAGTGCCATACTTGTCTTGGTTCGTTAGTATTAGAGTGTGTGGAGCTGACTCACAGACCTATCTCATATTTGGGAGGTGTGGAGTTTGCACAGAGTGCTGTTTGATTAACTTTAATGTCAAGAGACTGTGCAAAACAAGATGCCACAAATTGAATAGGGAAACTTGTGTTTGAGAAAATGAATCCTGGCGATGTGTAGTGGACGTACATATTAAGTGCTAGCTTAAATTACATGTTTTCTAAGTATGACTAATACCATGATGAACTGTGAAGTGTACTGTACTCAGGCATACTTGCTTAAGTGTCATCTATTTGGCTGCGAGTCATTCTAGGCTTTAGTTAAAGGAGGCTTCTTTCTTTTTTTTCTTCCCCCGCCCTGCCCCCGCAAGGGATTAATAAATTGTGGTGTAATTTTGAGCAAAGAGCAGTTATGCAGTATGGCAGGGTTTCATAGCTGGGTTACTTTTCAGGTAACTAAATGATTGAAGTATTTTGAAATTGAGATAATATCAAAGTAAGGGTGCTTAGTCACATCAAGTTGACTTAATGTTTTGGAGACTTCTGGAGACTTCTTGTTTAGCAGCTTCTGATTAGGTAAAAAATACCAAAAAGTCAGGTATTTTGTAAGTATCTTGATATTTGCTCTTCTCTTCCTAGCCAATATACAGAATCAAACTTCATGGTGTTCACTGAACCCTTTCTGAGATCATGGGCACTTCAGTGGAAAAAAAATGACGGTCAAAGTATCATTCAAATTGCTACAAACTAGAATGGTGTGCAAATGCTTCTAAGCAGCGTATGTGTGATATACAGTCAACCTCACTCTGTGATTGCACAGGGGCTCCGTCATAGGGCTGGTTTGTTGACAGTATCTGATGAACAAGAGGTGTTGTTTGGAAGAAGACTTCATACCGTCCTCTGTGTGTGTGACTCTAACGTCCTGTATGCCAGGGAGGAGGCATACCAGCATCCTGGTGGGCCTCTTGCTTTAGGTCCACTGGTGTGAATTTGAGCATCATACCAGACTTCTCCGAAGGAGCAGCATCGCTGTTAATGCCTACCTGGTCTATGAAGTCAAAATGTGTTGTGACACGATACCAGCTGTGCTGCTCCTGCCTGCGCCACTGGCCACAGAAACTGCTGTACTTTAATTGCATGAATCCAAGGGGCCAGTCAGATTTGTACAGCCCAGACAGCTGAACTCTTAGGGAGTACACAGTTTGGCTAACACTTCAGATGAGCTTGCCAAGATCTACCTACCTTAGAGAGCTGAAGGAATGCAGTCTGTAGGATTGCTGCATTGGCAGTAACATACTGATAGCACTTTAGGGGATTCCACTCCCCCACTGTGTGATGGGAAGGGGCTGAGCACACAGCTACATCTCACAAGGCAATACTGGTCTCAGCAATCCCTAATGATTCCTAATTTCCCTTTACAGCTAAAAATCTGAAGTAATTAACATCTGTAATACAGCCCTGGCATAGGAGCCATGCTTGGCTTGCTACTCACGTGCAGCTCAAAAGCCACAGGTTGTCCTTGGACTGTTGCGAATTGCTGCATCTCTCTGTTAACAGATTTCATGAGATCCATATACATCCCTTAAGGTACCAGTATATACCTGGAGTTAAGACAGCCTTGTGTCTTATGCAAAACTAGATTAGGTCAAACCCTCAGCTTCTACAAGAACTGTCTATGTGAAACTTCAAGTGGAAACTTACACAGAGGTTTTTTTTTTAAAAAAAACAACTACTACATTTCATTAATGAAGGGCAAGATACAAGACAGGCTTTGCATTCCTGTGTTCAGTGCCAAAACAACTTCTTAATTTTGGTATAACAGAATCCATGCAAAGAGTGTCTCCTCCCTCTGTTCTTAGCATTCACAGCCATCCTAGGGGGTGGGAAGCAAAGAGGAACATAGCTCTAAATATTCCTCTCAGTCCTACAAGGAGGTCTCGTCTCGCTTTTAAATACCAGAAAGAAAGAAGCATTACTTTACTAATGATTCAAAAAAGATCATTTAAACAGCTGCTGTTATCCTAAAAGGATTTGTTGATGCACATACAAAAAGCAGGCCAGGGCAGGGGTAGTTGAAACAACTTTGAACTATTTGTGCTCGTTAGCCTTCTGTGCTTGTTACCATGGTTATTCTAGTCAAAATGTTAACTGGCGGGGAAGTCTGCTAGAACAACAAACTTTGAGCAAATACTGCAGTATGTTTTCAGATAGGAGTGTTTCCAGTATTTGTGCAGGAAAAGAGTCTAAAACCAAAGATCTCGCAGTTGGTGAACTGAAATAGAAGTTATTCTCTGTATCTGATCAACACTACTTGTTTTTTCATACAGAATAAATAGCACTTCAAACAATATCAGCAAACAGTTGATAGAATGCAGTATGTTTGCTCGGACAACAAGGATAACGGGTGGAAACTCGAATCTGTGCAGACTCGTGAATGAAAAAGGAAGTCCCCGATGCACAGATCTTGAAATCTAGATTGTACAAGATCACCATAGGTAGAAAAACTAGGTAATTGGAAAGGCAGGCATTACTTAGTACATGAATGTTAGTTTTGGCTCTTCAGCAGGCTAGCTACCAGTTGGCTTGCACAGCCACCATGAGCACCTCTGAAGGAGACGAGCTTGAGCCTGCTGCCGAGTCCTGGGAAGAAGGGGAGGAAGGGCAGATCTTTACTGACCTGAGATTAAGAGCAATAGGGGTTTGCATGGTACAGCAAAGAGAAGTCAGAGATACAAAGGAGCATGATGTAACCTCAGTGTCAAAGCCAAGATGATGATTTTAACAGCAGCTGTATGATCATGTTGAGCCCAGCCAGCAATAGGTTATAGTAGTCAAAAATAACATTTTTCTGCAAAACAGATCGCGTGATATACTATAAAAACTTCAGCAGCACTTTGCACATATAAAATCCTCCAAGCATGCAATAAAATCTTCCGAGTATGCAACCTTTTTCATGGAAAGTATTTCTGATCATAAAACTAGTGCAGCTATACTGTGGTGAGTGGCATGTTTCTTTTGAAGCCCTTATATTTAGCTATTCCCTCTAACAAACCGTTGCTAGATTTGAACCTATTTATATTTCTACTCTCAATTTGGGCTCAGAGCCTTCAGTTTTTCCAGAATTCCAATTTTAATAGCGTTCCTTTCTCTCAAAAGAAAGTGAAAACAAAAAGTTTCCAGAAATGGTTCGATGCTGTTCATGGGCTAATGCCAACTGAAGCCTACATTTTTTGTCTTGAGCTGTTAACCTGATACTGCCTTGAAATCACTTGAAGTGACTTGAAGTGCAGTGTATCTATAAGCTGGTCACTGGGTTGTAACGGAAAGGGTTACCCAAGCCCTTCCATGCAAACCCAGTCATCTCTCCGGCTTTTTGTTACAAGGGTAATGAGCTAAATAAAACCCATTAGTAGCTATTTTGAACAAATTAATGAGTGTTAAATATACCCAGCCACTTAGAGCAGCATGATTCATTCATAAATAACACCCAAGTCATTGGCTAAGGTCCTATTTACATAAATTAATTAAATGATCACATTTACAACAGTGTGTAGTTTAAAGATAGTTGCATGTTTGCAAGAACAGAACCCTGGCCTATGTTGTTTGATAGGAAATTAAAGAATAAATATAGAGACATGGTGGGTTTGGGAGAAGAGAAATCAGTGTGACAGTGGGAGCTCCGGAGCTTTGCGGGGGTTTCCTGCTGCTGACCTTCACAACACTCTCACTGCTGCTAGCCTAGGAAGTTAAGCTATTCCTATCTTCTGCCGTGAGTGTGACTGTACAAAGTCCAAAAATCTGCTTTACAAGGTTGCAGCGTTAGCTTTTGTTTTTACATCGTGTCTCCTTATAGCAGAGGTACTGTTAGAGCTGGCCCCTTTGTTTCTAAATAAAAGAAGTAGTATCAAGGTGAGTTTTGACAGGAGTTTGGTAAGTCAGTAACCTGGAATTTGTAACAATGTGGAGGACTAGCTACTAACATTCCTGCCCAAATCCATCTTGTTGGTTTTGTGCCTTTTTCTTTTTAACTACCTGGCTGGTTTAAACAAGAAATGAGAGAGTAAGTGAGCTGGAATGTGGAGCCAACTTTTAGACTGTTTTGTAATGTGATTTATGAAATCCCTATTACTAATGTTCAATGGGATGGGGTTTGTAGGAGTGGTAGTATCCTTTCCTGGGACAGCTAACACTGTTGGGAACAAACTGGCAAACTTTCTAGTTCGCAAGCTCTTCAGAAGGTGCTGGTCAGGGGAAGTGCATAGTACTGGACTGCTGGGTCAGCGTGCAGATGCCTAGCTGGAGAACACTGATGCTTCACAATAGTCATGACTGGTAGCTTAAGAGATGCTAAATAAAAAGGAAAAAATATTATTCTATCATTTTATTAATGGGAGTGTTCTATTTGTGTTTTATCCCCAACCTTGCGATTATTAGGGGTGACATAAGGATATATTCACCTGCAATTGCGTATCAACAATATCAACAAAACCACCCATGTAAGGCATAGGCTGTACTTGAGATGTACAAAATCAAGTGTCTGTCAAAATGTACCCTGATTTATTGGTGGCAGAACATCCATGACTAAAAATATTTTTGAATGAAGACATCAGAAGCTATTTGCTGTGAGCTTGTGGATCAAGATAAGCAGGTTTTGCTGGATTCCAGTACTAGAAAATCCATAATAACATAACCTCATGTGATAAGTGTTCCTTCAAATGCGTGTACTGAAAAACTGTTTTCGGTGATGTACAGAATACAGCCATGTACATGAAAGGAAATACTACTTCATCAGCTTTAGCTGTCTTTTAAGTGTAGGGAAGTCCTTGCTTGGTGCCAGGGAGATTTTGGCAACTACAGTTTTACTTCGGTTCAGATACAGGCTGTTAGTCATAGTTTCCTCTCCCTTCTCAGAGAACCTGTATGTTCATTTGTGTTTGTTTTGTCTGAGTCAGCTGTAAGCTAAAACGAATGTTTTCAAAATTCATGGATCCATCTGATTTTGATGCCAGAATGGATTGTTAGATACTTTGATCTAATTTCCTGTCTAACATGAACCAGAGTTTTAGATAGAAAAACATACAATCCTGACTTAGAGATACCAGGCAGATCCTTTGCTTTTTTTGGTAGTTTATTTCATAGGTTAATAACTTTGTGTTACAAAAAATAATTAAAACCCCCCCATTATTTCTAATTTGAATATATCTGACATCTGATTGTGGCAATGCTTTCCCTGATAAATTAAAATACCCTGCAATACTTTCCATTTCCCTTCTGTGAAGATGCTTAAGCGCTGCAATCAAGTGTTTCAGCCTTCTTTTTATAATCTGAAGAGACTGAGCGAACTAAACTAATGAATTACAGTGTAATAGTGATTCCTGCTTTTCTGTCTAAAATTCCCGCCTTACAGGTATTTCTTGGTGTAGCAGGTTCATATATTGGCAGGTTGAAGAATTATGTGGGCACCTTTTGTACACACATTAAGTTATGGTACCCACTTTCTGAGCTGCACATTTGATGCTTCAGGAACGCCAAGTTCGTATCCCTGAGATGTTCCTCCACCTTACTAGAAAAGAGCCTGGGGTGAATCCTCTGGGCTTCAGCCCCTCATTTAGGTAGTGTTAGTTGTTGCTTTGGTCTTTCTACTCTTTCTAACCTTCTCAGGATTGCCCTTGTGGGAGCTGCTCGCTGTCCTGGGTACATTGTACAGGGTATACATGGGGAGACTAGTTACACTACCTGCATTGGGTCCTAATATGAGGTGACACAACTGGCCTGGCAGAGCTGATGAGAGCCACGGTAGTAGCTAATGTACACAGTGAGACAAGGCGTGTTAGATGTGCTTTGTTCTGTACATATAACAGTGCACTTTCTGGTTCACAACACAACCTCAGATGGAGGTAAAGACTGCTCTTCTTTTGCAGGTTGTCAAAATAAAAAACATCCCCTAAATTAAGCATCCTCTGGAGAGGATGCAGTACCCATTTTAGGCAGCATGAGGTTCATAACTGTGCCAGGGTAAAACAAAGTGCTTAAGATGTCTTAAATCAGCTCCAGACAAGTGCCAGGCAGCTTTCAAGAGGATTAATGTACAAACCAATGGGAGGTAAATGCCTTGAAATTCTACTAGAGAAGAATCAGGTATAAACACTCTGAGGTACACTTAAAACTTGCCTTATCATTTAGTGATTAATCCAATTTTAAGTTGTAACGCCAATTTGTGGACTCAGTGATCAAAGCAAAATATTACTTTTTCTTCCAGGCTTTATTAGAGATTTGTAATAGTGTAATACTTTCTGTACTATCTTGATCTTTACAAACTCTTGTACAACAGAATCCTCTAAATTCTTCCTATCAGTAAAGGGTTATGCTCTGTCACAGAAGTATGAGACAGTTATATGTTCCTATCTATAAGAATTCTAGTAAATCTAACCTTTACTCTCAGTCATTATAAATGAAGCCTTCAAGATGCATGTTCTTCCTGATGCCACTAAAGGAAGCAGAATAACTATACTGTAAACTACATATAATGCATATTTATACAGGACTTTAAAGTATAGGGCAAACAGTTACATACACTGTAAAGCCATTCTCTGTGTTTTATCAAAACCCACCTATGTTTTCTGTCAACACTACTGGGCAGTATTCTTTACATACAGTTTTCTGGTACATCTATATTTCTTAAACATGCTATATAAACTACAAAGTAAAGATTTCACACATATTTTGGAATGGATAATATGCTATCTAGCCATAAATAATATTTTCTTATATAAGACAAATGTTGCATCAATTTAATTTATTTGTAAACTTTAATGGCTGCATGTGATGCTGTTAGCAATGATTTTGGCAAATTTACCATTATGTGATGGCTACTACTGCATAATTGCCTACAACAACACAAAACCCTCTACTCTTATCAAAGATTATAGTTGCTATTGGATTGTGCTAAAATTTTGGAAGGTCTGGGCAAGGGTAGCTTCCAAATGGCTGTGACTTCTTTACTTTGTATCTTTCTGTTAGCACTGAACACAGGAATTTCACAAAAACTGTCACAGCGTTCTTCACGGACAACATTTCCATTTGGAAAAAGATCTGTATTTGGCCTAGGGTAGTGCTGGTAATATTCTGTATGCAGTGCAGAGCGATCAGGTGGGGCCTCTTGAGAATTTGGACATTGTGGGCACAAAACAGAATTTTTCAGTAGCATCCCTGCAACAGGAGGACTACAAGAACTACTTCTCTTGATGCTGCCTTGCTCCAAAGGGTAAACTGAGTCTCACCTAGACCAGTATGAAACCACAACAGTGCTGTATCAATCTAGCTGTACTGGCTAGCAACACCCTTCCTTCATTATCTGTCTGACTACTCCCCCTCTTCTGTGGGAATTAATCAGACAAAAGTTTTTATTTAAGTTTGAAACCTGAGCTTTATGTTTGTTCTTATTTAGTGGACTATTTTCCTAATAGGCTTCAAGCAATGAAGTAAATTTTCCTCTCAGTCCAAGCTGTCCAGTACATACCTTATCACTGCCATTCTGCACAGGGCCTCCTAGCTAGAAATGCCATAGAAGAATGTGAAAATGACCTCAGGGCCTGTCGTAGCTCACTGCCAAGATGAAGCAGAGGGCTGTTAACAGTTTGAAGCAAAAGTGCAAACTTTTGCTAGGGCAGATTATGGGGCAATTTTGTTCACTGATTACGATAAATCAGTGTGGCTGAGTTTTCAACTTATCACACAGCTATATTTTTTTTCATATTTCTAAACAGCTTTTAAACACATAATACCTCATGACTGTAGAACAGAATTTAGAAGGAAAAATGTAGGTGATCTTGAAGATCTCCAAATCTCTTAATTTAGGGTTAGAGACAGCAATTCTGTCATCAGCCTCTGTATGCATCAAGGAAGGATTAACCTGCAATTAAGAAGTAGCCTGGTAACTGCCTTCTGTCTTTTCTTTCTTTCTTTAAAAGAAAAAACTTTCTTTTAAGGAAGAGTCAAGGGAGAGAGAGTAACTGATGCCAGCTATATTCCTACAACCGCCAATTTCAAAAGGTCAAAAACCATGGGTTGGATCCTAGAATAATTTAAAAAGTCTTAAAATGTAAGATCTTCTAGTCCAATCCTTTCATTTGCCTGCTGACTTTTAGTCTTGTACTTGCTTTGTATTTTCCCAGTGTTTCTCTTTAGCCTTAAGAGCTAGAAAGAGTTTCTTGCCTAATCATTTGCCTCTATGAAACTGTGAGAGTAAAAAGCACTTCTTAAAATAGTACTTTATTTTGCTGCTTGAGCCCTGCATAGGAGAATGCTGAGGTCATAGTCTAACTCTCACGGAGTAAAATAATTTTGTGTAATAATGACCATGATCTATCTAAGTTCTGACATTTTGCTTATTAGGTAAAGTACTGAGCTATTGTACTGAGTGAAGATCAGTTATTAGTGGAAGTCTTCTATATCATTTTAGTCTGAGTAGTTTTTTACTACTTTGGGTTTTCTTCTCACATAATTCTTAGTCTGGAAATTCTGTCTACTTAGGAGTCCTTAAGAGAGACGTCTGTTGTTTGGGTTGAAATCCTGGCTCTGGTGACGTCAATGGAAAAAAAACACCCATTGACTTCAGCTGGGTCAGGATTTCTCCCTTGTGGTTTACGAATCTATTGATTTTAACTAAGGCTGTAGAGCCATACATAAATGAGAAACAAACTGCAGAAAAGGAGCAAATGATCAAACTCTTCCCTAGAACAAAATCCTGGAGTGTCTCTGGTCTCACCAACATCTGTCTCATGATCTCATTGACACATCTGCATTTCTCTTCAGAGGAGACAAAAGCAATGCACAGCACAAACTATTCCTTACTTTTGTGATAGATCTTATTTATAAGATGCCTGTGTACAGCTATAATCACCCCTCAGTTGGGGGCACGAGCTTTTGAGCTTTCTTCTAGCATCAATCTTATTGGACACTAGCAGACAGATACAGTCCTGCATGCTGACGAAGAGTCATGTAGCAAAGTTACTTTTGAGTAGCTTCTAAGCTGTGAACTTGATGTTTTGATAACACTTGGCCTTAAACTTTCTAATATCATAGTTAGTCCAATATACTTAATTGTTCTTGCTCACTGAAACTCTTTGCTTTCTGTTATTGGTGTTGTGAAATAATGATGCTCCTGCCAAGAAGGCAAGGCGCTGAGACCTGCTGGAAGGTGGGTTACATTAACATTGAAGAAGAAGAAAAAAAAGCATGGCTCTTTATTGTAGCATAGTAGTGAAAGTCAGTCTGGAGCCTGTTTGTTTTTCAAAGGTAAATTTTTTGAGAGGGCTGCGGAGAACAATCTCCTAAACTTAGTATTTGAGAAATTATTTCCTCCTGTATCATTCCTTGGGGGGAAGGGACGGTATCTCCATTTTAATGTTGCACTCATTTAAAAAAAGGTATTTTCAGGGGGTAACATCTTGTTATCAATGGATTGTCTCCTTGCTGTCATTGTGGCCATGCTGACAAGTAAGGTCCTTGGTGTGAATTAGGCATCACTAAAAGTTGCCACTCCTGTAATGTCCCAATAAATGAAATTAATCAGGAAATCCAAGAAGGGTCTCCTTGGGAATAATCGTTGCTATTACTGGGCAGCTCTGTATTTGAAAGTCATGAGGCACCCTGTAGGTCCTCCAGTAATTCTGTTTTTTTCTGTAAATGCAGTAGGTTGCTGTTACGTTAATTATCAGGTTAGGATCTACTAAGATCTATAAGGATCTACTGCTCCACCTTGTGGTCTGAAAAAAGTTTTCATTATCCTACTCTACTGAGTGGTGTCAGAAAAAGTCGGGCCTCTCCCCCTTTTCTTATTAAGCTGGAATTTGACTGGAATCAGTATCATACTTTTCCTCGAGATACGGATCTTAAGGGCAAGTACTGTGTTGTCACTTCTGGCATGCTTCAGGATAGACATTGCAAGAGGTGTTTGATTACAGAAGAGAAAAAGAAAGAGAAATAAAAGTTAAATCAGTGGAGAGTGCTGTTCAGTACACATAGTGCAGAAGGTGCAAAATAAATTATAAATGGCTAGCAAAAAATAAGATACACAATACTTGGCTGCTTTTTTCAGTACATACGCTAGGCCCATGGTAACAGCTTGTTTGTATGATCACTGAGGCAATCAGATAGGGTGTATTCTTCCATGCTGCCAATGGGCCAGAAAATCAGTGGCTTCCCACCGTTCTGCAAACTTCAGTAAAGATGAATGCTATGCAATTACCCGGCCATAATCCTTCCTGTACATCAGTGCCACAAAAGCTGTTTCTCAAACTAACGAGCGCTATAGCAAGACATGGTTTTTTACTCGCTCTGTCACTAATTGCAGTGCTTGGAAATCATGCAATATTTTTCTCCAGCTCTGAAATAAAGACTGTAAAGGAGTAATATTCTTCTGCTGTTGAAATCACAACTCCTGTGTACTTCAGTGGGGTGGGATGAAACCAGTACTGCTTGTCTGATGCTGGGTTTGTTCTAGGGAAGCAGTTTATTGCAAAGCAGTCCAAGAAAGGCTTTATATTTGTGTGGTCTACCACCTCCGGTCTGGGAGTGTTGATCCTATTTTGGACTTGAATTAGTGTATATTCTTAAACAATAGTAATAGCCAAACAATAACAACCAGTTAATATCTACATGAAGAGCACAGATTCTGCAACCACTTGTGCTTTTGGAAGTGAGTGGTTGTGCTCATAAAGCCTTAAAGAGTAGGAGCACTGGAAAAATTACCATCTTCTATAAAAAGACTTATTGTATAATAAGGGCAGCTTGTCTTACTGCATACCAGCAATCAGAACACTAGTCATAAAAAACATTTATGGACTGGCAAAACACAACTGCCTGCCCCGTCCTGTCCAAGTTTTGTTTAGTAATATGTTATCATGGAATTCCATGCACTGGAAAGTTGGTAGTGCGCTTTGGATGAATATGAGTGTAAAGAAGTATGTGGCTTATGTAGTCAGACCTCCCTGCTGACAGCTTCTGTTTCTGTTCTCAGAGTGGTGTACTGTGCTGTCACCTTTGTCATGCCTCACGAGAGAGATTGCAAAACTTGTTTAAATAGAGAATAGGGGAAAGGAGAAGGAAAAGTGAAAATAAAAAAAAGGTTAGCTTTGGTAAGTAGTTTAGAGGTTCATTCCTATGGTCTTGGTGAAGAATAATATGTCACAGGGCAAGGAACTCAACTGTTTCCCTTCCATTCCCCCCACCTCCTTCCCCCTTCTTTATGGAATAAAGATTTCAAAATCTGTATGGCTAAAATTAAGTATGTTGAATCTATAGAGAAGTTAAGATGCTGAGTTATACTGCAGTTATCTCTGCAGAATTTCCATGAGAATTATTCAGCATTACTGGGAGTATAGGCACTTTTGGTGCTGATTTCCTGAAGGACTCAGATATCCATCTTTAGGAAGTTGAGTTTTGAATGTCAGTAAAGCCCTTCATTTGAAAGTATTCTGACTTGGCACCAGTGCGTAAGATCTACACAATTAGCATGAAATCTTGCCATAAAAAGGGTCAAGACTTAACTGGGAGGCAGGGAGAATGAAAGGGGAAGATTAAGGAGTTGTAGCTGGAGGAGGGAATTACAGGTTGTCAGGACATGGGTAATAGGCTACTAACTTGAGTCCTGTGTTTCCAAATGCCCTGAGGAAGGGAAACTGAAGTTTTATAATCAGTGTGATATTCCTGGAATCTTTATGCACTCTTCGTTGAAACTGGATTCGGGCAGTGGAGTTGTCCTGAATACAACTTATTTCAACTTCAAGAAATAATAATAATAGTAGTAGTAGTAATAATAATGTCACATTTCAAGTCAAGAAGTCAAGAGTCAGTTGCAAGATTTCCCCAAATCCATTATCATGATTTTGTATATTCTATCTGAAGGATATATACAGAGAGAATGGAAAGTACTGAAAGATCTAGAACTGTATTACAAAGCCACTCCATTTAAATTTGTCTCCTGGCTCCTGAATTACAGTATTTTAATATAAATATATCTCTACATATAGAATTTATTTGGTTATGGATTATTATTTGTAATAGTGCTGAGAGCAGTTAGGTACAACATCATCTAATAATTACAATGTATGTAAATGCTGTGGAGTTTACAGTGCAAGCTGATATTAGAGAGCCATATACAGTTCTTAACTATTTAATCAATAGGTTAACTTTGGACAAAGGCTTTAGGACTGGGAGTTGCTGATGTGCTTCTCATTAGACACAGCAAAAATAAAGGCATGAGCTATTTGATGTTGCTCCTCAGAACTGCTCAAAATTCTTTAAACCATTTGTTTCCATTTTAATTCACAGCAAGAGGTTCAGTAATTTGTGGACTGATTTTAATCATCATTTCCCTCACAGCATATCTAAACACTCACTAAAGATGTACGTTCCCTCTGATTTTATGTGTAAGTAGTTGTATTAGCATTCTGTTTCATATCGGTGTAAGTATGGGGAGGAAAGTATCTGTCTTGAAATAACATCTTTAGACCGCTGGAGCTGTATTCACGTATTCACTGAACTGACGGACAGGTTTGTGATATTTTGCCAAAAGATGAGAGGGAAATTCTGCCCCTAACCCATGTAGACCATGTCTTAGTCTCCTTAGAGATATTTTTGTTTCTTCAGTAAAGAAGGGCTGTTGGCTGCTACATTCCTAATATGGCCTTTCTATTTTCCATTGCTCCCAGCGAATTTAATAAAGAGCTTAAAAGATGTTAGTGAGAAAACAGACTAGAAACAGATGAAGCTTAAGTGCCTGCTCTTTCAGCTTGAATGAGAATCCAAAATCCGAGAACCCTAGCCAAACTATAAGAAACTCCTGTATCTGTTTTAATAGGTGTTACTGTGAATTTAGAAAGCTTCTTAATGTGACTTTCAGAATTTACTTGTCCAGGAGGGATACATATCCTACTGTAATGGCTTTCTAGGGATCACAGGATCATAGAATGTCCTGTGTTGGAAGGGGCCCACAAGGTTCATCGAGTCTAACTCCTGTCCCTGCACAGGAGAACCCCAAATTCACACCATATGTCTGCGGGCCT
Organism: Morus bassanus; assembly: GCA_031468815.1. Lineage (NCBI taxonomy): Eukaryota > Metazoa > Chordata > Aves > Suliformes > Sulidae > Morus > Morus bassanus. Next base: position 26,568,418 of record CM062573.1, read on the forward strand.
TGTCCAAGTGCTTCTTGAATATCGTCAGGCTTGGTGCCATGACTACCTCCATGAGGAGCCTGTTCCAGTGCTCCACCACCCTCTGGGTGAAGAACCTTCTCCTAATATCCAACCTAAACCTCCCCTGGCACATCCTCCTGCCATTCCCTTGGGTCCTATCATTGGTCACCAGAGAGAAGAGATCCATGCCTGCCCCTCCTCCTCCCCTTGTGAGGAAGCTGTAGACCGCGTTGAGGTCTGCCCTCAGTGTCCTCTTCTCCAGGCTGAACAAACCAAGTGACTTTAGCCGCTCCTCATACGGTTTCTCCTCTAAACCCTTCACCAACTTCATGGCCCTCCTCCAGACACACTCTAGTAGCTTTATATCCTTAATGTACTGTGGCACCCAGAACTGCACACAGTACTCGAGGTGTGGCCGCACCAGCACAGAGCAGAGCAGGACAGTCACCTCCCTCGACCGGCTGCAATGCAGTGCTTGATGCACCCCAGGACATGGTTGGCCCTCTTGCCTGCCAAAGCACACTGTTGGCTCGTGTTCAACTTGCCATCAGCCAGAACCCCCAGGTCCTTCTCTGTGGGGCGGCTCTCAGCCTCTCGTTCCCCAGGCTGTATGTACATCCAGGGTTGCCGTGCCCCAGGTGTAAAATCCGGCACTTGCCCTTGTTAAACTTCATACGGCTGTTGATTGCCCAGCTCTCTAATTTGTCTAGATCTATCTGCAGGGCGTCTCTGCCCTCAAGAGTGACAACAGCTCCTCCCAGTTTGGTCAGCAAACTTAATTAGTAATCCTTCCAGTCCTGCATCCAAGTCATTTATAAAGACATTAAAGAGTACCGGCCCCAAGACGGATCCCTGGGGAACCCCGCTAGTGACTGGCTGCCAGCCTGATGTAACCCCATTTACTATAACCCTTCAAGCCCGACCCATCAGCCAATTGCTCACCCATTGCATTATGTGTTTATCCAGCTGTATGCTGGACATTTTGTCCAGGAGGATACTGTGAGAGACAGCATCGAAAGCTTTACTGAAATCCAAAAAGATCACATTGACTGGCTTCCCTTGGTGAACTAGGTGGGATATTTCAGTACTTCAGTTTCCTGGCAGAATTGAGAAGAGCATACAGGAATGAAGGCAGGGGGAGGAAGACCTTAAGCAGAGATTTTAAATTTCCAAACAACGGAACTAAGTTTACTACTTGATGTCTTTTCTGCCTGTTACTTTAGAATGAAGTGCTTCTGAGTGGTAATCAAATGTGTTCATTCAGCATGCTTAGAAGGAAGCATCTTTGCTTTTGTCAGAACAGCTCATTTGTTTTACACCTGTTTTTTTATCGTCTGGGTAACATGGAGAAGCAAAGGTGGAAAACCACTTTTGGTGACTGACTGGAGCACCCCTTTAGATCAGTTCTGAATGCTTGCCCCACATTAGTCACAGGATGGTCCTCTTCAGATGTAACATCAAGCTAAAGACTATGCATCTTGTGTAGTACCTTTCTATGCTTGTATAGCTCTAGAACCTTTGAAAAATTATCAATCTAAGGATTGCTAGAATTGTTCAGGGACACATAACTTTTCTGCTCAGCCAAGTATTTAGTGGAGAGTCCATACAGTGCACCACTTATACATTATTTCACGGTATCTTACCCCAGAGTCAGAAACTAGAATTTTAGAATTGATGAAAGATTTGGGTGAGAAAGATCCAGTTCTTCCTTATCAACTATTCATAATGCTTCATATGTAGTAGGTGTATGACATAGTACCTTATAACCCTGCAGACATTCCAGTTCGGGAGATCTATTTTGTGCAGCCACCAAGACATGCAGAGGGGCACAGGGAATTTTGGAGAAGTAGCTGGCAACTGGCATGTGAGCTATAGTGCTGGTGAGCCTAGATGAATCTATGCTCTGTATATACCAGATGATTAGTGGCTGATCAAGGAAAGGAAAGAGGAGTGATGAAGTCATGTGGGAAAAGGAAGAGAGCAACTGTGAGCTGGTCACTGAATCCAGCTTGGGGGAAGGAGTTACTGTGACACCACACAACTGAACATTGTCCCCAATGTCACACGATGCCCGGGAGCCCAAAGCTCATGGCCACAGTGTGGAGATGAACATAACAGTTTAACCCATCTGAGGTCACTGGTTCGATGTGCTAGTGGGAATTGCAAACCCCTTATTAGGAAACCAAAATCACTAGATTTGCATCTAAGATTTGATTGATCGATGAGTCAAACTCTTGGCGTAGGCTTTGCAGTGAGATTACTTCAAAGTTGATTTATTATTATCATCATCAATGCTATTTTGGAATGTAAACCCTGATATTACAAGGCAAAGGTCATCCACCTTATATTATTTCTCAAAATAGTGATTATATTTGGTGGCAGACACTTGGCAAAATGCAGGGGGCAGAGCCTAGTGGAAAGGCAAGGTGTTGCTGGTCAGCATCGCAGCTGGCTTTTGGTGAAGCGGTGCCCTAGCCAGGCTCACAGCTCTGCGGGAGGTGATCCTTTCACAGGTGTCATTCTCAGTGTGCGACAGCTCTTGGGGCCTGGCTTTGTGCTGGCCCTGTTTGGGGATATTTGGATTTGGTTGTGTGCTGCCTTTGGTACCTGTGCTGTGGATTGCTCAGTCCTGCGTTACAGCTTGTGGAGGCATGACCAGGAAAGGGAGCATTAGGATAAATTGTAAGATGCTTCTGTTCTAAAGTGTATGGGTTGCTGGTGAACTGTTCTTTGAAGCAAACAATTTCTCCTAGAAATACTGTGGTCTAAAAACACTTAAAAACAATGCTTTAGAGGAGATTAAAAGTGTATATTATGATAGCTAGAGAACTGTTAAAATATTTATCTGCAGCTATTTGGAAATTCATGAAAAGCTTAATCTGATTCTTATGATACACCAGGTCTCCAGTGACTAATCCAACAATTACATGCTTCCTAATGATATCCTGAACATGACTGACCTTGCAAATACTTTGGCTCACAAAAAAGTACTTTATGTGGGTAAATTCTTTTTCCACAAATTTCAATGGGAAATATTAATTTTGCCTATGACTATGCAGTCAAACAAATCAAAAATGAGCATTAATACTGAAAGTATCTTCTACAAAAACTACAATAGCTTTGTTAACTAAGACTGAGCATCATCCTCCCCCACTGTGAGCACATCAGTTAATCATACTAAGCATTACTCAACTTCGTTTGACATCAGTAAAATTTTAGATGTAATCCAAATATCAAGGTAAATCTTTCCCTAAGTTGATGAGAGTCTAATTTTAATGCTGCTCTTATTCTTTAATTCAGTAAAGCCTCTTACAGAACTGGGGAGCACTTAAAAGGTTGGATGTGTTATAAAGACTTGTTTTGAGTACATTGATGTTGATCACTTCCAGACAGAGTCATACAGCTAGGGAGTCTCTTTTTAAAAAAAGAAAAATGGGCTCTTGCCAGAAATGAGTTATAATGAGGACATAGCACTTGTGAGAATAGCCAGTAGAAATGACTGTAGTTGATGATTTCTGCAGTGACATACCCTGCTCCTTGAAACTCTCACAAATGGACTGCACAAAATGTATTTGATTTGCTGCAAACTGTGCTTTTCCTTTGTGCTGTGAGGAGCAGTCAAATACATGTGAGTTGTGGTGTTTATTGATCAGCCAAACTGACGAGGTGATGTTTGAGAATTCCCCCTTCTGGAGTGTTGCCTTATCTGCTTCATGAGAGCTTGCAGAATTTTGCCATCGGTACAGAGCCTCCCTATCATCTTATAAAGTAGTTTAGAGCACATAGTGGACATATCCTGCTTCCAAGAAGTCAGTGAAGGCAAGATCTCATCCAGTCTGTTCATACTAAGCTGTCCTTAAAGTTTTCTGTGGCCTGTTTCATATTATAATACAGCCACTGTATCTGTCCCTGCCCTTGTAAGGCAGGCAAGTCCTATGGAATTAGATAACTGATACAAAAAATAAACGCTCTAGCTTTTTAGATCTATCTTACTAAAGATTGGGGATTATTTTTTTTTTTTTATAGCAGAAGAATGTTTCCAAAAATCACAGTTGTTCACAGAAGGGTTACATTCTGCCATCTATCTTTGTGCAGAAGTCCCATTGGGGTCTCTCAGCAGGCTACTCCCAAAACACAGATGTTTCTGGCTATTCATTCAGCATTTCAGTGCTGCTGGATGCTTCGTACTCTCTAGCTTTTACTGGGAGCTTGTTAAAATACAAATAGGTTTTTTTGTTAACACCACCGGTGCTGTCTCCAAAGTTACCTAACATGAAAAAGTCCACGTAACTACCACTGGGTGGTGTATGCCTCGTGTAAGTAAAACTCACTTGAGTAAATTACCGGGTGTTTTTTACGTGTGGAACTTCAAGATCTAACCCAAAAGCCTGTATGTCTAGTTTTTAATCAGGAAATTTCCCTGGAGTTTATCAAAGAAAGAAACTCAAGGGTTTGTCTAGTAAGAAGGTGGGGTGTCCTTGTAAAATTCAACTTTGAATGAAGGAATACAGTGTGTATTTATACTTTCCTTCTGAGTTTCTGTAAGTTCTCACGCTTTATTGAGAACCACCTATTTTTACAAGCATGGAAAGGCCCTTAGTGTGTCTGCTGGCATCTTAAATTAATCATAGCCAGTCTTAGGAACATAGCAGTCCACACGTCACCCACGTCACTTTTTTCAGATGTAAAGGGCAATGCCATTTTCTACCACTTCCATGTCCTTGACACTGTTGTTCAACACTTAAAGAGCATTTGTAGAACCTTTGTGGGTGTAGATTTTGGAAGGGTAACAGAATTTCTTTTTGCTAGATAGCACAAGCTATGCTGAAAACAAGTGCTTAGTGGCTTAGGACTTACGGCATTGCAACATGCTTCCTTTCCAGTGCCTATTTTGTATCAATATGCTGAAGATGTACAAGTTTGTAACCCACATTTGACTGTCTTTGTCTAAAGTCAGCTCTAGCTAAATTGCTGAGGCTGAGTAATTGCTGAGGCCTTCAGAATAAAGAGAAACTGAGGGAGGGAGAAGAAAGGAAACCTTTTTCCTTCCACTGATTTACTTCATACACGCCATCCAATTGAAGTTTAATCTGTTTTGTTTTTTTTCCTTTACCTAGTAGCTCCTTATAAATACCAATAAATATTGCGAGCATCTTGTAAAACTTTTTATAAAGAGTCTAAGTACGCTACGCAAGTATAGAAACGCCACCTGATTTTGTCTCTTTAGCTTGCTCGGCTGTCCAACAAAACTATTAAGAGAATGAAATTCAATTTTCTCCATGTCTGTTAGTACTTTATTTTTATTATGTCTTTTCTATGGAGATACATAAGCCAGCAGTTCTTTGAAACCCATTGAATTATTCTTTTGAGGTAGCAAAACTTGCTCTAGTGCTAAAAAGGTTCCCTCCTGCAATAAGGGCGGGGGGGGGGGGGGGGGGAGATGTTTAAGAACATATGTGATTTAGGACTGGAAAGATAGCAATGAAATCCGACAATATCCCATAGCTCTGCCCATTGCCTCATGTTCTTTGGTCTTGTAGGAAATTTTACCCATAGAGCAAACAAGCTCCCAAACCCAGTTTGACAGACAAAAGGGACTGAGTTGGCTTGAAATTCAGTACTTTGAGCATGAATCTCTTGCAGGAATTTCTACTAAATTAAAATGATATATATATATATATGTCCAACAGGGGAGGCAACGGATGGAAACTTTTTAAGACAGCATAGAGACAATTGTTGTAAAGAGAAGGAAGAAGGCTGTTAACCAGTCCCTAGCTATATTTCCATTCCCTACTTCTCAGTGCAGGGTCTATCCTGGAAATTCTGTCATGACTGATATGCTGATGGCCATACTCTATCAAACAGCATAGAAAAATCTCAGTATCTAGATAAGATTAAACTTCATTAAGACAAACACAATCAAGTCATAAAAATTAGTTTGCCCCCCTATTAGCCACGACTGATGTGTCTGTCCAGCTCAGCTAGCTGATGTCCTCCATGAGAGCACCTCGTTAGGAAAAGCCCATTGCTGATGCTTTTTGACCGTCAGGATTATCCCATCTTTCATTTTATGGTAAAATAAGTCTTTTAAGCACCAGTAGAGGATGTTGTGATATTATGTATGTGTTTGGGAATGATGTCCTAGGTGTTGATTGAGATGCTTCATAGTGCAGTTTGTTCTCTGTAAAAGAGCAGAGTAAACGAGTGTTTATGATCTCTATCAGCAAGCAGTCATCAGTCATTCTATAGACTTTGATAGCATAGGGCCTCTCTGCCTTTGCTTGTAAAGGTCTGATTTCACTTCGATGGTGTGGAAGAATTGGTGCACACCTTTCACTGAAAGGTGCCTCTTGTAGCTGTGAGGTAGGTTAGCTGTCTCTCCACTGCGATTTGGAACTATTCGAATTAAAAGATGCTTATGAAGACCCAGGTTTCTCTAGCTGAACTGACACAAGGTAATGCATGGAGACTAAACAAAGTGCAAGAGAGTTGCAGACTGTTACCGCCTGTGCCAGAGCTATCAGCAAATTACAAAGGAAGCAGGTTAGGAAATTAAGTGACCCAAAATACGACAGAAAAGAGTTCAAACACTCTGGGTGTCACCTTGTGCAGTGTGAGATAGGGGGAATAGATCTCTTTCCCTAAAAATTGCAAGATGACCTGGCAATGGTGCATATGTACTGAGTGGCATGAGTGATGCTTCTGCTACACCTGCACCTGACACCGTGGAAGCCTGCTGGGTTCACGAGGCATTGTGCTGCTGTAACGTGAATCGCTAGAATTATTTTTGGACATAATGAAATAAGGACGGAGGTTATTTTTCAGTGCTAACTACTTTCTTCAGCCTGTCTGGGTGGTGAGCAGAGATATTTTCTGACTCCCCTCAGAAGTTTTGAAGGTACCAAACTAGACCAAGTGTTTCAGTACCAGCCCTTTCTAGTATCCTATTAAATTCCAAGGATAGGTGTAACTCCATGTCAATTGGTAGGGATTTTCCCTTCCTGCAGTCCTCTTGTCACCAGAAGCAAGTATTTTATGCTACAAGTGTGAACCATTAGCCTTTATCACCAGGCAACCCCATTATCAAGACATACGTAACTGTCTTGCAGAACATGCTTTCTATCTCGCAGCTCTCCTCTCTGCAGCGTTCACCATTCGCACAAACCGCCTTCCATCTGCTTGGCAGGGTCTGGTCTTCCTCCGTGTGGTTTGAAAGCACCCCAGGCACCTGCCCGGCTTGCAGATGGTGTTACTGCATCCCAGTGGGGAGCCAGCGCTGACAACAGTGTATTTCAGGGAGATGAAAGGGGATGATGGAGTTAAGGTCTTACTGAAGATGTGCCAGACAATCTCAGCTAACCGTAATTAGTGTGTGTCATATTTTTGTTTTTTTGTTGCTATCAGAGCCACACCGTGCAGGGGGTGAGGTTTTGTGTGTAACAAGTCTCCTACCTACTTGGCGGGGGAGAACCTCCAAACTGCAGAATGGAGGGCAGAAATCCTGATCCCACGTTAAAACTGCCCCCAAGAAACCTTTCAGCGGTCCGGCGCTAACTTTTCCAGATGCCGATTTTCTGCTCAAGTGTTTTTGGTTTGCGTTCCCCCCACCCCCGATACTATTTTTTTGCGAACGAAAAAAGTGTTAAGCGGGCTGAAGCGGCAGCAGAAGGCAAATACGCCCGTGTTCGAAACTAAGTTAAACTCCGAGGGGAGTGGGAGCAAGCCTGGCCTGGCCGGGACGCGCCGGGCGGCGGCGGGAGAGCCGGCCCGGGCCCGGGGCTTTCCCCTGGAACTCCCGGCCGGAGGAGGGGACGCCGCCCTTGCGGCGGCGCGGCTGTGGGGCGTGGGGCCGCGGGGGGAGGACGCCGCTCGCGGTGCTCTTACCCCCTCCATTTTTGTAGCAGAGGTAGGGAAATCGCCAGACGTTGGCCAGGTCCACGGCGAAGCCGATGACGGAGAGGAGAAAGTCGATCTTCTTGCCCCAGGTCTCCCTGTCCTGGGCGCCGCAGCGCGGGGCGGGGGCGGCGGGCAGGAGGCTGCTGCTGGTGTACTGCACCCCGTTGTGCTCCTTCACCAGGATCAGCTCCACGTCCTTCCTCGGCGGCGGCGGCGGCGGCCCCGCGCGCTCCGGCAAGGGGGCCACCACCGACACTTTGCGGTCGGGCTGGATCTGTTTGTTCATCCTTGCCTTAAACATCCAGAGAGAGCGAGCTGAGGAGGGGGAGCGGGCCCGGCGGGCTGCGGGAGCGCAGATAACGGAAGCGCGCTTCCCGCTGGAGGCGACGCCGCGCTCCAGCCCGCCGGTGTCAGCGCGGCGGGAGCCGGCACGGCCGTAATAAGAGCCATGCAAATGAGGCGGGAGAGGGGGGACGGGGGTGCCCCCGGGGAGCGGGGCTTCCCGCGCCCTTCCTCCGCCGGGCAAGCGGCCGGCAGCCGGGCGCGGCCCCGCCGCCCGCAGCCTGCCTGGCCGCCGCCGCACCTGGGGCGCGCCGCCCCGGCCCCGGCCGCCGCTGCACACCGAGCTGGAGCCTCCCGGCCCGCGCCGGCAGGGAGAGCGGAGCCGGCCGCAGCCCCGCGCCCTCCGGCCCCAGCCCCAGCACCCCCTCCGCCAACTCCGGTTTCACTTCGGAGTTGGACACCCGGGGCTCGGCCCGCCGCAGAGCGCGGGGCGCTCGGGGCTGCTCCTTCCTTCCCGCGAGGCAAAACGCTCGTCCGCGGTCAAGCAGTCTGAAAGTGCTGTTAGCAGGCAACAGGTAGAGCTAGTTTCCATCGCCCGCTTCCCTTCTTTCCCGGCTGAACTGCGGTACAGAGGCAGCTTTCCCCTGCCTGCTAGCGTGGCGTTAGTTAAACAGTGGAATTTGGCTTTGGACATCGGAACCTGGAGGGGTGCATGTTGAATGGCAGAGCTGGACACTGCTAATACTCCTACGCCAGGACTGATGGATGCCCAGCTTTTTCTTTCCTGGCAAGTATGGGGCTGGTAGGATTCAGTTGGCAGGTTGAGGTATTTGCAGGACAGTAACTGTTTGCTGCTGTTCCAAATGGGACCTGAATCTTTTATGTGTAAAACGAGCAAAGAATTAGCAGGCAGAACAACAGTGATGGGTGCCAAAAGTTGGCTAAATACAGCTGCAGAAAGGGGTTTCCAGGGGCTCTCCCTGTTACATCTGGGAGCAGTAACTCTATGTTCAGTGCCTGTTAAGGGAATAAAATTTGAGCGCAAAAGGCAGAAACTGGCTCCCCCTCCCCAGGTAAATAACTTCCCTCCTGCCTGGTGTCAATGAGAACAGGTCAGATCTCAGAGGGTTCTCAGTGGTGGTACAGCCTACTGTTCTTACTCTGCCAGGACCTATAATACAGTATTATAATTGTAATATATGAAAAGGTGCTAGTCAGAGTTTGCAAGGAATACCAGGTTCCTCTGCAAACTTGGAAGGTGAAAAAGAATCCCAGCTCAGAGTTAAAGCTCGCATATTGGCATCTTCCCCTCCTCTCTTTAGGCCACAGACTACAGAGATGCTAGTAAGACAGTTATTGACAATTTGCAGATTTTCTGCCTTCACAAAAAGCTCTTGGTTCAAGCTCCAAGATCCAAGCTGTGATGTGGATCCTAAAGCCCTCATCTGGGTGAAGTATTTGAGCAGTGGCTATACTGTTTCAGAGCAATTGTATGTTTAGAACATGCAGCTCATATGTTCTCTTTTGGTTACTCCGTGATTTCCTGCCCTCATCTTCACTGAATACACCACATAAGACCATTTTTTCTATTCTTTTTGACACTTCATGCCATACATGCTGCAAGTATGTCCCCTGTGCACGGTCATTACATAGGACCCTGTAAACGCTCGGTGTTTGCCTGTGCAGCACAACCCATGTTTCTACACTTAAGCACAGCTACACTGCTGTCTGCTCCTCATACCATCCATCAGTCACTGCCACCACATGCATCAAATACATACCCGTGTTATATGCAGTGCCCCCAAGTATGCCCACGCTCCCCTGCGTTTCAGGGAGCCTGCACACCCATTCTCCCACAGCAAACAAAGGACAAGCTCTGTTCTGGGCATAAGGAGAGCTTCTGCTCCCAGCTGCAGAGCCCTGAAGCCCTCTTGCTGACAGACTCACCAGGTAGCACTGGGGATGTCTCTGTCCCATTCCCTGGTACCTATGGGGTGGGAGAAGATGACTGAAGGGGGATTCTTCCTTCTTGGTTCCACCACTCTGGGACTGCAGTCTCTCTGGGAGTTGAAGCTGTCGCCTGGCCAGTAAGGAGCTTTTTAAACCTGGTTCCCCTCTCTCCACGTGACTATTACTGCCTTAATAATCTGCACGGACTTCCTACACCAGGCAACAGCACTCACATGTTGCTTCTGGAAAAATAAGGCCTTGCTAAGGAACACCCTTTTCCCCACAAGGTCTCAATTAGCTGAGCTTGATCATGATGTCTATGGTGGGAGGAATCTAGAAAGCTCCCGCTTATTTCTTGAGAGAATTAAGTCACTGTGCACATATATATATTTATATATGCATTTAGTTCTTGCATGGGAAGTGTGCACAATCTGGTTAATGTAATATCTGCTGCACCCTCAAGGTAAGAAAGTCCTCAATTGGATTTTATAAAAAAGTTGCTTAATCTTGAATCTGTCTGGATCTTGTTATGCCTAATGGAGCCTGACAGCGGGTAGAGTTGAAGTCAGAGCAGGGAATATTGTATTTAGAAACCTCAGTGGGGCCAGGCAAGATGGCAGGCTGTTAGGGATATTCCACTGTTGACTGGGAAACAAGCTATAATTTGCTTAGAAAATAGTCAGGAGTTGCTAGGTTAGTCATCAATTACTCAAATTCTTGTCTATCATTCTCTTTGCAACGTATAGGAGAGTATACTATATGCTGTAACAGAAAGCTGGGATTGTCGCTCTCATACGTTAGTGTCTATGAAGAGAAAAACACCCCAGTGGAGAACAATTAGCAGGTGATTCCAGGTCTCCATTTGTTGCTGGTGTGAAGGCTCATTGTGCTTGTTGGCAGCAGGGTTTGAATTCTCCACCTTCAGCAGCACAGCCCTCTGCCTCTGATACCACAGAACTACAGGAGCTGGCCACTGTCCTTCCTGTGAACCACGTTTTGAGAAGGGCTGTATCAAACAGTGTTCAAATATGTTGGAATTCTTACTTTACAGTTGGTGCATCTGGAAGAGTCTTGCTTCATGTTATGTCTGATACACTTGATGAAGGAACTTGGCAGTTGAGCCAAACAAAACAGTGACTGAGAGGGGAAATGATTCTTTATAAATAAATAGAGGTAAATGTCACTGAGGAAAAAACCCAGCACCAACAACATTTAAACAAAAGGACAAAAGAATCATGATAAATTTAGTTGGAAAATGAGAAGAGTTCTAACCATCAAAGCAGCGAATGCAGTGGGAACTAAAGACCTGGGTTTTAGGGTATTGTTTTATGAGCAGGGTTCTGTGATGAAGTTGCTTGTGAGAGCTGGGATTTGGACTTGAAGACCCAGGACATCACTTTCCTATTATAATCCAATATATAATGAGAAGACCAAAAAGGGGCAGGGGATATATACACCGGCTATTTAGTTTCACGCCCTGGTACATCCACAGAAACTCTGAGCTCCTTCTGGCCTTGGGGCGCTCTGGCACTGAAAGACTAAACATTTTTCAAATGAAGTGCATAAGCTGAATGAAGTTAGGTTTGGTTATTCTGTGATAAAAGAAACTCAGGGAATAGCCAGTTGCTGTAGGAACTGGGAACAAAGTAGACAACAGCCTTCTGACTGAATCAATGTTAAAACAATTTCACAGTGATAGGAACATGGAAGTGGTGCCCATCTTTCTAGGTTAGCAGGTAAAGGATATCACACTGTAGACTGTATCAGACACCTTTTGAGGACAGTAGGTATGTTAGCTCCAGCTTCTTGGACTGTTTTGAGTGGGTTGGGCAGGTTTGCTTCATAGTATCTCTAAAATCATATTGCTGTTCCAGATGTAGTGTTTACTTGTTATTTAAAAGCATTGGGTTGTTAGCAGGCTGTTGTCATAGCATCTCTTCCCTAGAGCCAAAGAAATGCATCTCTTTCACTGGGAGGGCCCATTTGGGTTGGTCCAGCCCTGCATTTTGACAGTGTCTTGTCATGCTACAGACTGTCTTCAGACTGAAAACAAATGTTACAAAAGCACTCCACAAGGTTTTGGTATTCCATTTATGCAAGAATGCCAAGTTCTAGGGGAAGATGAGGCCTCTCCTTGTTTCTTACGACAGTAATATTTGCATATTCTGTATGAAGTTGCTTGAGATTCTCACAAATATACACTCCCAAGCTCATTTTACCTGGGATCTGCTACCCCTGGCATCAGGTGACCTTCTTCAAGGGAGCCATCAGTGTCACGCAAGCAAGCTATCCCGTGGCATGTTTATTATTTTATGACATATAAAATATGTGTGTGTGTGGAGAGGATGATGTTGAAGTCTAGGAGGTTTATCCCTCACAATTTCAGTACTGCTCCCTCTCTACAGGCACATCTTCTTCACCTCACTTTGGCCTCTGTCCAGCTTATGAGCGCTTACTATCTTCAAAGATTATAAATCTACTTTGGAACATTTCACACCAGAAGTTGTTAAGTTTCAGCTTCAACAATGCTATTTCTCACTACCTGTTTTGAATCGCTAGCTCTTGCTGCTGCTTTAGCGTCAGGTTTTCTCTGTCTCAGAGAGTGTTGTATGAGAGCAATTTGCAAAGCTGTGTATAAGTGGGGTGAAACTGGGAACACTCCCAATTTCAGTCTGACTGCGCATGAGGTGCGCTCCATCCTCCTCCCTTCATCTTGGCTTGTGCAGAAGAGAATCCAGGTACAGGGTCCAGAAGGGAGCAAGGGCACACCCTGACCTAGTCCCTGCTTTGAACAGTAAGAGAACCAGGATACTTGGGTCCTCTTGGTTTACCATGTGTGTCCATGTAATCTTTCTCTTTTCTAGTTGGAATAAACCTTTCCTGAACAAAAATGTCCTAGCTTTCAGATGAAGACTTACCAATGTTTAGTGAAACAGTAATAATTCCAGGATTATCAGCCAAGCCTTCAATGAGAAGGGAATCTCACTTTCCTTTTTCACACCTGTATTAAATGTCCACAGACAGGTTATAAACACCCAAGTCATTCTGTGCTGTCATTTCCAGATGATGATCCTGTAGGTTACAGAACAAATTCTTTTTTCTCTAGTCCTTAAAGACCAGGTTTAACATTTTATTCTGTTCGCCTCCATGCCATTTCTGTTACTCTAGATTCCTTTTTTTTCCTGTGTAAGTCCCATTCTTCAGTGATTTAATGTTGCTTGCCAACTTCATCATCTCCACATTTCATTAGCAAACAGGAATCTTTGGGTACATATTATTAATGCAAATATTTAATAAGCTCATTCCCAGTAACAGGATGGGTAATCTCACTCCAAGTCTGTAATTATCCTTATAGCATAACATAGTATTACATCCTCTTCAGTCAACTCCTTTCCTGTCTTAATAATTCTATTTCTCTCCATTTCCTCTGCTCAGACTAACAATTACAAGTGTCATTGTAGGAGCTGCTTTTCTGAAGTCATGATAGATTAATATCTACCACATTTTCCTTGCTTTTATAAAAGGCAGTTATCAGAATAAGGTACCAGATTAATCTGGCTTCCTTTGGCAAGCTTGTTTTTGCACGGTAGCAGTCTTCTGTGCCTATATGCCTATGGGTAGAATTTGTGAAAAGCATTTTAACTTGGGAACTCCATGCGGTCGTAGGATTGTATGCATCTCCCTAAATCAAGGCTTTTGTAAGGTACTTCATAATTTCTGTCGTCTGCAGACCCTGAACAAGACACCTTCCTTGATGTCCAAAGCTAGACTGAGAGATGACCCAAAATATATTATAATATGAAAACTCATTGAATTTCAGATGATCCTAAGATTACATTTTTTACTGCACAGCTCATGGCAAGGTGCTAGATATTATTCTCCTCCTGTTGAAAAGACTGAACAAAAAACCAGAAGCAATCTGTCCTTGCTTGCTGGGAGGACCTGCCTTTCCTCCCAGTGCCAGTCTCTTGCTGATATCTCTGCTTGTACAGGAAGTAAAATATGTCTAGTTGTGCAGGCTGCAAAAAAGACCAAGAATGAGCACTGATAACTTGCTTAATTAGAAATAGGCTTTGATCTTAAGATTTTTATATACTACACTGATAATTGAGCACATTCAAAGCCAAACTTTATGTAGCCTCATTCATTTTAAGAGGTATCGTGCACCTGTATCTGAAGACACAACAGGACTGATTCTTTTTCCAAATGCAAAACTGTGGATTTCACTGGTTGCACTAAAGCCCAAACAAACAGTGAGAACAATTACATTATTCACTGTTGGTGCTTTCTACTAGGCCTAATATTAACATTTGGGACCAAATTATTTCCTTTGGTATAGAAACAGAACACCCTTTGTTGCCAGTAAGAATGGTTATGCACAGATCTGGAGAGGAGATGTGGAAATGAAAGCCTCACTTATCTAAATTCTGTTTTTTCATTTTTGGCTTTTCTAAGAGTACTCAGGAACAAGTGAATTGTGCTCAGTGAAGTTGCCTTTTCAATAAGGGAAGGCATGCAAGCAGCAGCTCACACTACTGTTGCCCAAGGCTTACACTGCAGTTACATCCAAATCAGAGTTCTGTTGTGCTAGACACTGAACATTCATAAGCACAGAAAAAAGTCAGATTCACCTTATCTACCTAGAAGCAATTAGCTTTCCATTGCTGGTAGCTGGAGAGAAAGGACCACATGTCTTGTCAGTGGTCCTAAGGCAACTGATCTCCTTAACCTCTTGGTATTGTGATTCCATCTTTTTGAGACAGAAGGAGAAAAAACCCAGTAATTAATTGAAAAGAGTCTCCTCCAAAGCACTGAACAAGACCAGTTCTTTATCTATTTTAAAAACTAAGTGAATCTGTAAAAATACAAACATTCAAAAGGATCCAGGTATTAGTTGAGGAGCCAGAAATAGTTTAAGAACTTTTGTGTATGTTTTGCCCTATGTAAGTTTACACATTTATCTTACAGGTGTTTTCACCAGATCACTTCATATGTAGGTTTGAATGGGCTTTAATTATTTTTGCTGTCCAAAGCCTTTGCAGTTCTATAGCAACAGGTCCATATAAGTACTTAAAGTTGTGAACTGATTTAGCACTTGGAAACCTCCAGTTGCCCTCAGTTGTAGCATTTATCCAAGTGCAGCACCCAGTAGCAAATTAGCTTCCCAGCTAACATTGACTAGTTTAGACAGTTATAAGTAAATTGTTTTTGTTGCACTGATTGTTTTAAAATTAAGCCTCCAAGCACCGAAAGAATCAGCAATGCCGAAGGAGACTCAGAGCCTGTCTTCAAAGTTATGACAAGTCAGGCACTTGGCAGTTTTCACAATGACCTATATTTTAATATGGGCTATTGGATTATTTCTAAAGAGGCTTCTTAGCCATAAAAGAATTATGCTCATTGGCTGGGCTGTGGCAAAAATACAATTGAATTAAGGATTGAAATAATTTAGGATCCAGCTGGACAAGTTGTCCCTGCGGCTGAGCTGTAGCAGATGTATTAAGCATTGGAAATTGGACAGAAAAAAAGGTATAATTGATCTAAGGTAACCTCACTACTTTGTATTAAATAAATCAATGCTGATAAGCTGAAAGGTTAGAAGCAAGAAGCTGAATTGAAGGAAGGTAGACCTGGGAAAAAGCACGTCTAGGTAAAACAAGTTAACTGTTAGGTCGTGAATGTCGTAGGGACTGTGGCCACTTGAGCTCTGTAAGTACCCTGGCTATGAGTTCCCAAGTCAGCAGGAACGCTGGGGAGTGTTGGGGGAGAGCGGAGAAGGGGATACCAAACTGCACATCCCTGCAGAATGGACACGTTGTCTAAGTGGGAAAAAAAATTATGATTAGCCATCTCTGTATTAATTTGTGCATCTAAAATCATTTGTCACTGAAAACCATAGGCGACCCACAGTCCTCACTCTGACAGACGTACGTACCTGTATGTGTTGTTGCATTTCAGCTCCAGGATTGAAAGGGAAGGCCGCACTGTGACAGCCACATTACACAGAGCAGTTGATGTTTTAGGAGCGCAACATGTGTCTGTGTGGTAAAAGAAGTAGGTAATACCAAAATGTTGGCCGGTAATGTAGGATACAGTACAGTCCTTCTGGAGACACCCAGTGCCTGAACATGAGCAAATGGAGTGGTACTGGAGTGGGAAGCTATAGAATGGAGTGAGGAAAAACATATTTTTCTAGCTATACCTGTTCTTTGAAGTCAGGGACAAACTTTACAAAGTGAGAGCAACTTCAAATAAACTCATGTATGTATTTGATGTAGATAAAAATACTGAAAGGTAGTAGAAGACAGGATTTCCCTGTTGTTACTCACTTAACTTCTAATTCCTTTTCTGCGTTTCCAGACTAAGCACAAACGGTTTCATAGGCGTTAACCTCGTTTTGCAAAGAATGATAGGGTAAATACTTGCATTATTGCTTTGAGTGTACATATATTAAAGTGAACTTATCCTTGTATGACTATTGAAACTGAGAAAAGGAGGCGCACAAATTGGCCGAGACGGTATTGTCCCGATGAGGATGTTGTAGCAAGTTCTGTTGCCCTGTGTCCTGCAGAGCAGATAAAACATGTGCCAGGATGGGGTGGCGTTTGTTCCGAGCGGGGTTATTGAGTAAGTGGCTAGGGAGATAATTATTACAGTGCTTTTGGCTTCTGGTTTCTGAACGGCCCTGCTTTTCTGGCAGGAAGCCTTGCGTGGCTGGCTGCGGGCTGCGGGGGTACAGTGAGAGCAACTTTCGAGTAAATGCTGTGGAAGGAAAGGCAAAAAGTGTCTTTTTGGCTTGCCCTAAAGCTCCACCTGCTGGTTGTTCTTCACTCCAGCTCCAGGGATTAACGGCAGGGCTCTGGTGTGTAGGCAACAGGATGCACAGCAGCTGGGGTTTCTGGTACTGCAGAACCTGAAACTGCAGAAAAGTCGTTTAAGGGAAGCTGGGTCTGGTCTTATGTGCCTGTTCTCTTACTCCTATCAAATACTGTAGAACTCTAAAAAGACTAGAGCTCCGTGGGTTTCTACAGAAGTTAAAGACACCTGCTTTGAAAATAAGACACAAACTTCCTTAATGATGCAGCAAATATGCTGATTTAAAGCATGTATTTGAGACCTATGAATGGCAATGTTAAAAGCCAGTCCCAGCTGTGATGTCAAGCAATCAAAGTTTAGGAAATGTTGTCAAGATAATGCCTTCAGTTAAGATTTTGCTGTGGCACAAGCAAATGGAAGAGCTGGTGTTAGATCTTAAAAACATGGCTGTGCCTCTGACATTCCTCTGACAGCCAGCCCTCTCACACACCAGACGTCTTCTGTCTCTCTGCCATTTCCAGGAATTGAAACTTTTGTGACCTACTAATTCCATGTAGGTTTCCTAAAGCTAATACCAAATTTTGCCTGATTGCTCCTTGACCTGAGCAGACAAGAATCTTTGACGTAAAAGGAAGGGGAATGAAAATGCTGATTTTGAAGTTAGATGTAGATTTGAAGAATCGGTTGTTTCTTTGTTCATTTCAAATAAATGAGCTGAGATGTAACCAGCAGGTAAACGTGCAGTCATCCCTCCTCGCTGTGATTATTTAGTTTTCAAACTGTTCTTAATCAAAGTATATTGCTTGCATCTCAGTAAAACATAAGCATAGAAATGGCTAAACGTAAAATTATGTAATTAAAAAATATGATGATACGTTGCCTGGCCAAAGCTGTTTATGTACTGAAAGAGTAGTGGTACCAGAAGATTAGTCAGCATGAGACACTCTTTGTGAGACATTATACTCTGAAGGAAAGATGGGGCATTCAGATGTATCCTTAACATTAAAAAAATCTCTTTTGCTTTCTGAAGATTTGCATGCTGCATGTCCAGGTTATGATGAGAGAGTGTATAATTGCTCATGATCAAGGTCAAAATTTATCATTCATTGGGAAAGTGTGATGGGGAGGTTGAATATACTCACCTCTATACTATCATTAACAATTTCTGTGCTGTTTCTGAGAGAGTATTGTGACTTGTTTGATAGCAGAGTCTAGAACCTGTTTGTAATAGCAAGTCTACAGTGGGCTTCATCCTGTGCTCGTGCACAGTTGGCGACAGGGACAGAAGATTATGGTGGAAACAGATCAGAGGGAGAGGAGAAGAGGGATAGACAGTGGCTCAGATTGTGCTGTGGAAGAGGTCGTCTGCTAGTCCATGGACAGAATCAGATCCTCTGAATGTTAATTCTTACCTTTTCTGTAGACTGAGGGTACATCTGCAGACTGTACGGTCTCTGTTCTACCTGAAATCCATCTCCTGGGTAGCTAAATATTGGGATAATTGCTCTTCAGATATACAATAGAGTACAAAGTTTTTAGCATTCCCAGGTGGGATCATGGTGGCCAGTATGATAACACTGGGATTCCATGTTGGTGACTGGAGTCCCATTGAACTTCATGAGGTATAAGGAGAACTTACCCTGTTAAGAAGAGCTGACAGCTCTGCTCCTTCCCTTTCTTAATGAACACCTGTGTATGCAGTCTCCCCTTTCTCTGTCCCACTGGTGGTGTCTTATACCCCTTTGCAGATCATCATTATTAACTGGTAGTCTTTGTAATCTCAGCAGAAGAGTATTCTGCCTATCTTCCCTGTGTCTGCAATTTGGATTTTTCAAATTTAGGCATAGAGAATTTGAATGTGCACTGGAAAGGCAAAGTAAGTTGCTACACAGCTTATCTGCAAGCGTGGCATAACATTATGCAATGCGCCTGCCTACCCTTCATCTGTGCTTTTGCCTCTGGTGAACTGTGGCCACTGTCCTTTAGGATTTGGGTACAGAATGGGAACCCAAATGACACCATTCACTCTAGTTTTAAGTGACACCGTTCATACACTAAGGACAGTGCAGTGGGAACAGGGTGGGACGTGGGCCTGCCTTCACTGTGTAAGGGGAGGAACTGGGATGATACAAATACAGTCACTCTTCTGCACATAGAGAGGAACCCAGAAAAATGAGCACAGGGTGGAACAGCAGTGCATGCTCTGAAAGGATCTCCCGCAGCAGGGAGCCTCTTTTAAAAGAGAATCTGAGAGAGTGCCAGCCCTGGGGAGTGCCTGGCAGTGAGACTGAGTTGGAACAGAACTGTTGGAGGGCTGGTGGGTGGTGTGGCCTGGTGCAGAAGGGCTGCTATAGTGCAGCTCCCCAGGGATCCTCTGCCATTGTGGGTGGGCCCAGGGTTGCCAGCATGCCGAAACCTCACAATATTTAGGGTATTTTCATGAAGTCCCACCTTCTGAATTCATGTCATTCTATTAGAAACCTAGCTTTCATTCAAGAATAAAAAGTTACATTTCAGGCTCATAAGCTTGAAAATGTGAACCGTAAGGGCTCAAAAATGGAAGGATAATAAAAATAAATACCTTACTATTTTTTTGAAGAAAAACAAAGATGAATTTAGGAGGGTTTTTCAGTGTGGTTTTGAATGTCTTCAGGAGAAGGAAACCACTTGAGCCTCTTTCTGTGCATTTGGGGAGACATCTTAGAACCTTTCTAAGATACTTCACATTCTGCAGGTCTATCATGGTAGGGAGGTAGAGGTGGGGAAGCAAATGGGATCAGGCCATAATTACATAATGTTCCACTCAGTTGTGCTGTCCTGCAGCTGTACAGTGCAGAAATTTCTTGCACAAAGGAGCACATGGAAATCTAAAAAATAAAAATAAAAAAGGGGGGGCATGCGAGAGTGAGCTGAATGTGTGTGAAAAGATGTCAAATCAAAAGCAAACCTGCACATTATTACAGAAAATCAAGATATACTAGCATACACTGTGTGAGCCACTGAGCAGCATAGAACAGTAAGTTATTCTATATGCTCACTCCTAATTCCTCAAAGAAGCTTTTGCTGTTAATGGCAGGCTGTTGCTAATTATTAGTCTGCTTATTGTTACTGCAGGCAGTGCTATTTCTTAATACATTCTTGTGATCCTAGTGTTTTCTGTGGTTTTGTTTGGTTGGGGTTTTTTAATTTCCAAAGTTTGGACAAGGATCTGCCTGAGCTTCCATGCATACTGCAGAAGGAAATCTAAGGGCCCATCTCATCCCTGGCTTCTGCATCTCATTAGCAGTCTGCAGATTTTCTGGCGGGGAGGGAGTGTCACATATATTCAATATATTCAATTCAGTGTGGTTTGCCTTGAGTTCAACTCCAGGCAGGAGTTCAGAGTCCTTCCAGCGAGGGCTCTGAGCTAAGGCAGTCTGATGCAGATGAGTTGAGTTAGAGTCAAAACTTTCAGGGGAAGTTGGGAAATGTGTTTTCTCCTTTTTTGTTTTATTTTTTCTTTATGAGCGAGAAAAAAAATGAAAGAAAAAAGATATGTATAGGCACTGCTTGGTGAGGACTTGGATGTGCTGGCAGTTAAGAGCTGGTTTGTTTATTTAGGTTGCAAAAAGAACTAGGCTAGCATAATTGATGGACTCTGAGCTCTGGTTGGTACAGAAGCCCTTTCAATAAATTACCAAGTACAGAGGAAATTATGGGGGAGTTTGAGGATGAGAGGATGAGTTGTTTGAGTGTGGGACTTCTCTGAAGCTTCCTGTGCTTTTTTTTTTTTTTCTTTCATCAGGGCTGTGCTCTAGGAGACCCTAGGTAAAATTTGGAAGGCAAACTCTACTTTGAAGAGATACTGTGTATTTAGTTATGTCAGTATATGCTGACTTAACAAGACTAGAAGAGAGAAAATGATACACAGATACAACAGAATTGATAGGTTGGAAAAGACCTTTAAGATCATCGAGTCCAACCGTAAACCTAACACTGCCAGTTCACCACTAAACCCTGTCCCTGAGCACCACATCTACAAGTCCTTTAAATACCTCCAGGGATGGTGACTCAACCACTTCCCTGGGCAGCCTGTTCCAATGCCTGACAACCCTTTCAGTGAAGTAGTATTTCCTAATGTCCAATCTAAACCTCCCCGGCACAGCTTGAGGCCATTTCCTCTCATTCTATCACTCAGAGAACGACCCCCACCTTGCTACAACCTCCTTTCAGGTAGTTGTAGAGAGCGAGAAGGTCTCCCCTCAGCCTCCTCTTCTCCAGACTAAACACTCCCGGTTCCCTCAGCCGCTCCTCGTACGGCTTGTGCTCTAGACCCTTCACCAGCTTCATTGCTCTTCTCTGCACACGCTTCAGCAGCTCAGTTGGTATGGTCAATAACTTCATCAGGGAGAAGGCTACTGGACGCAAAACTACCTATATCTTACTACATCTAGGTCAGTTAGTAGTTCACCTGCTTCTTTTGGTTCTAGAAATGCTGCAGTTGTCTTCAGCATCTTCCTAAGGGCTTCAGACCCTGCACCTCTTGATCTGTGTGTCTGTAAGGAGGCATAAGCAGGGTTTAATGCAGCAACAGTACTTCAGTATTCTCCTTCTCGATAAATTAATCATTAACATTGACCACTGACTCCCATATTATTTGTCTTATACTTTTCCCTGTTTTCTCTTACCCTCATTCTTTTTTTCTTCTGAGTTGATCTCAGCAACACTTGGTTCCAGGCTCTGCTGTCAGGTAAGTTTCTGCAATCCCTGTGGGGAGAAGGAGAAAATGGGTCAGAGCTACAGAGGCAGCAGCAGGGCACGGTTGTCTTACTGGAATGAGTATGAGGCCAGGAACAGAGAAGTGCTGGAAGCTTCGTGCTGTGTTTCTGTGGTGTAATAACACAGCTCTGATGGCACACTAATTCAGTTTTTTTACTTTTAGGAACCACTAAGGCAGTATTGATGCTTCCTTACTGTGCTAGTTCATTATCATACAATGTAATTATCTGATTCTGGTATACAGTTTGTAGGACCTATTTTGTGGGGCCTGTTTCTTGGCAGATATACCTGATAACACAGCTTCCAAAAATGTACATTGAAAGGTCAGATTGCTGTGCCCAATCAATTATTATTTGTATTTTGGTGGGGTCTGGGGCCCTGTTATGATAGGCTCTGTAAAATATCTAACATAAGGCCAGTCCAAGCCCTAAAGAATCCAAGTTTAAAAAAAAAAAAAAACAAAAAACAGATAAGAATATGTAACAGGCTCAAGTCAAAATCCCAACCTTTTGGAAGGAATTTGGGTGTAAATTGGAACTTGGCAACTCTGGAGGGTTTATAATGAAAAATGCCAAATATAACTCTGGTAGGTGCCTTACCATGTCATTGCTGACATTAATGTTAGGCTGCCTTACTGGGATTGATAAAGGCTTTTTTCCTTCTTGTTTTATAATGTATTTCCTCTTGGAGGAAAACTCTGGTGGTAAAACTCAGCAAAACCAACAATGTGTCTCATAAACAAATTCATTTCCTTCTTCAAACATTGTTTCATTGAGGAGTAATACTTTCAAAGTTCCTTTTAGCACTGTGTCTTTAATTGGTTCCTTTTGCAGGAATGTAGCAGCCGTTCTTTGACTCTCCCTTTAAGTTTGCTGAATTTGTTAAAATCTACTCTCTTATCTCCTGTTGGGAATGCATCCTTTACTGAAGTGCAGCAAGGGAATGACCTTGATAACATACTTGATCTATGATTTTATTTGGAGTTTCTTTGGAAAAACCCACACATTTGTTTTTAATGGTGAGCATTTGCCTGTAATATGTAAAAAAATCAGCCTTAACCTGTCTCTAGAAGGATGCAGCTGAGTTTCAGGATTGTTTAATGATTTTTAAAACAAACAAATGAAGGAGACCTGTTCCTGGAGTGAGGAGATCTCATTTCATCTCTCTCTGAGAAAGCCTCAGCTGCTCTGCTTCCCCCAGAAACTTATTTAGCAAGGCCCAAGGAAGCAGTAATAGGGCACTTTCATTTGTTTAACATCAGGCATAGCTTTTGCTGCATTTCTTGATTAATTGATTTTTTTTGTTCTTCACACACTACTGTGATATACAGATGTGATTTGAATACAGTTCTTTTTATTGAGACCATACAGTCTCTTTGCCTCCAGTTAATAAGTGTATTTGTTTGAAATGCAAATGTATCTGTGTTACTTCCAGTGTTTAATGTTCTGTACAGAGAAGAGATAGAAATGGAGAGAGTGAAGGTAAAGGAGAAGTGATACGATCTAAGTGATTTTGTGGCTTAAGACTGAGCGCTGACTAAATCTGGGAGGAATAAACACCCGACTGGGAAGTGTTTTCAGCAGTTAAAAGAATTAAGTTCAGTTTATTATATGGACTAGATGACCTCTAAAGGTCACTTCCAACCCAGAGCATTCTATGATTCTATATTCTGTTGGAACAAATGAAATTCAGATTGCTAGTTGCCAGACATTCATTGAAACAGTTCTGAAACTGAAGTTACCTTGATTTTAGCATTAATATTTCCTGGAAGGCTGCGGTTTATATTAGTGGTTTGTATTCCCTCCTTTTTTGGGATGGTTTGGAATTTTTAAAAATATTTTTATCCAGTCAAGGAGTAGAGGACACACCATGCGATTGCAATGGTGTAGCAGAAGTGGTAAGGAAGGCTAAAGTTGTGGAAGAAGGTCTGTAGTATAACCGAGGGCTGCATGTGTTCAATTAAAACTATTCATTAAATGCTGTCTCGTGATGATGAGAGATTCTGAGAAAATCAGCACTGACTTTTGAACCATTTATCAATTAATGAGAAACCAAAGTTGTAATGAGTATGGTGATGAACACTGACTAGTTATAGTAGAAGATCGTAAGTAAGAAGAGGCCAGAGCAAAATATAGCACCGTGGCAATGTTCCCTCAGCCAGCCCTGGATAATGAAAAGGCTGAATAGAAGTTGCCTTTGTTGGAAGAAAGCTTACATGCACAGACCTGCCTTGTGAGCCGGCACTGACTGTCAGTAGCAATAACTAAGTCAATGTGCTGTTGTGCCGTACAAATGAGATAAGCTTCCTTGTACATAAATGAGGCTTTCAGCAAAGAAAATACATGGGGCTTGTTGCACTGGGTGGCAAACATCTTCCATTATACCCATAGCATGCTGACTGAAAAGTGCTTGGCGTTTGGCAAGAGGCAATACCTGTAAGCCAAAAGGGCTGTGTCATGCTGCTGCTCTGCCTCTAGTTGCAGTTGCCTCATTACCAGGACGAGAGTTGTTCCTCCACCAGTACTGTGAATGCTGCCTGGCTTCTCATCAGTCTTTGTTTGCTCTGAGAAAGCAGTGGGGGAAGACTGGCTTGTGCTTTTTTACCAGTCCTGTGCTTAGGTCCTCCAGACAGCTTATTTTCAGAAGTAAAATGGAGTTAACAGGGATTTTCTTCTCTTCTTTCACACCTTCTTTGTGCCCTGTGCTTGGCTGGGCTATGTTTCTGAAGAAACAGACTGAATATATATTTTAATGATACTTGGTCCTCTAAACTATAGGTGGCTTTTGGAAAATGGTACTTTAGGCACAGAGGTATCTTTCAGCTTTAAACAACATGATTTTCCGTCTCTGAGCGCTTCCACACAGCATTTATCAAGGTAAATTTTTACCTGAGATGCTTCTCTGAAGTAACTGCTTCTGAAGAAATAGAAAAAAGAAATAGAAAAAAGCTCTTGATTTTTTTAGTCATTCCCCACTGTTTGAAAGTGGGTGCCACTAGTGGGTCACAGGCACCTGTCTACTGGCAACTTCTAACTCAAAATGAATATTCTTGTTTGATGGCTCATTTCACCACTAAAGACACAAGCTGTAGCATTTTAGTAACTGAAGACTCCACGTGTATATGTGTTTTATTCCCTAGAGTTTGGGTGACCTGATTGTAATAGCACTGTTTTTAGGAGAGACGAGATGCTAACCTTATCATCCTGGCTTGATTATAGTTAAGGTTGCATCTGAAACAATTGCCAAGGTGGTTTCTTTACTGATGTTTTTAATTGGGAAGCATCACCAAAATAAATTGGGTTCAGTTTTGCCACATCAGCATCATTTGTTGTGGAGAGTACTGTGAGCTTCAATACATGTAGATGGCTAACAACTTAATGTCATTAAGTTATTTTATATTTTCTCAGTTAGAAGGTGGAGGGATACCCTGATGGGTATGACTGATACAGGATCAGAATAGGAGTAGAATATATTTTTCATCTAAGAATAGTGTGGGAGTTTCAATATTTTAAAGAAAGGGGTGAAATGCTTAATATTTATTGCACTTATAGCACAAATTACTTTCAGAGAAACATCCAATGATGAGGAATGATTCAGTCTTGATGAATTACCCTGCCTTACACAGTGATATAGCTAGACACTTCTAGCTGGCTTTGATTTGTATGACCAGCATGATATATTCCCTAGAGACTGAAGCACTTACTAAAGAGGGAATATGTTGTCCTCATCCCATCAATAGTCCTTTCTTGGGTACATTGTGACATCCTTTTTGTGGGATGTGTTTGTCAGCGTGCTGTATGGGAGATGTCTGCGTAATGAATCCAGTGAAAATAAACAGTGTTTTCCCCCTTATGAATATTTGATCTATGATTTATTTATCCACCCAGACTTGGACTAATAGCATGTCAAATGCTGCCTGTTTGTTTTCCTGTTGACATATTTCTATCAGCAGTGTCTTCTGTATTATGGACAGGAAAAATATTAGCAAACTTGTAAAACAATGGCTTAACGAGACCAATTCTTTGATGTAGAAGATTGTAGCTAGATGGACTCCACTTGGGAAAATAATAAGAGATTAGGTGGAGGGGAGGGGTTTCTTGTCTACTGTGAAATTGTTCACATTAGACTGAAGAAGAGTAAATTGAGACTGACTGACTCCACAAGAAGGTCATACACTGACCAATGCTGGCAGGCCGGTGTCTGCTAGGGCAGAGCTTGCCCCCATATCCCTGTGTAACTCCATGGAGACCTGAGATCTCTTTTTTTTTTGCACGTTCCCATGCACCAAATCATGGTGGAAAGAATCAGGCTTGATATTACTGAAAATGCCTAGTGACAGCGATCAAGAGATCGCTGCAGGTAAGAAGTCAAGTATTCTGACAGAGAAAAATGTGCTAAAATATTCTAAACACATCGTCTTGCCATAAATGATCAAATCTGTTTAATCTGTGCTTTTCATGATCTGATGCTGAGTTCGCCGTCTCGCATTTCAGAAAAAAAAAACAAAAATCAATGGGAGTGCTAAAGCAAAGAATGTCAAATTTGATTACAAGGTTTGGGACACCATGAGCACCCATGGGTAATTCACTTAATCAGGAGTCAGAACTCTTGTATTTCTATCTCTGCTATGCTGGTACCCTCCTGTGTAACTTTTGGCAAGGTAGTCGCTTTCCTTTTGCCTTGTCTATTTATAAGCTGTTAAATATCCAGGAAAGGTAGTAACTCTTATTGTGTGCTTTATATAATACTTAGTTCAATGGCTGTTTCTTCTGCAGAGAAGAGTTGCAAAGAGCTGCAAAGTCCATTGTAATAAAATGAATAATTATGGAGAGTTTTGTCAAAGGTGTCTCCTATTAACTTGTCATCGTCTGAAGGGCTGGTTATCTTTGGTCCACAGAGTATCTTTTCTACTAAAAGAGAAGTTTCCACTATATAAAGCATAGACTTTTGCCTTTAAAACTGGCAATAGCAAAGGTAGGAAGAATGGCTCCTGCTCCTTATTTCAAAGGTTGTTTTAGGCTTTGTGTAGCTTTAAGTTAATAATACTTCAAACCTGCATTCAAACTGCATAGGTGAAAATGCTACTGTTTCTCTCTCCCCAGTATATATTGACAATATACTTTTCTGCTTACAAAAGACAGGCTGCCAAAGACATGTAATTAAATAATATTATAGAGGTTGGCATTTTTTCATTCAAGAGACCAATGTACAAAATCTAAACATTTTAAATTATTTCTGCTTTGAATGGCTGCTCTAGTTCATGGCTGGTTATCTCCTGTTTCAAAGACTTCCGGCATTGAGGAAAACAGCTGTCCTAAAAGCTGCTGGCAATTCTGGTATGACTCCTTCTAGTCTCCTACACTTTTTCCTGCTCATTTCTTTTTTACATTTTAAGAAAACATTTTGAATTTTCCTGCAATCTTTGATATCAGGAGATAGGGGCAGAAGCACAGACTTTCGTATCTAATTGTGCACTTGGCCTTATCTTTGTCTGCAAGGCTGATGTTTACCTTTGAAAAGGAAATTATTATTTTTGAACAATTATAGCCTCTAAGCTTTCATCATGTCTCTCTAATTCATAGTGCTTTGCTTCTAGTGCACTGTCAGATACTTAGTGAAGTTTTAGGAAGATAATGTCCTTAACAAAAAGGAAGTAATTTTTTTTTTTTTTAAGAAAGCTCTTTTTAACAATAATCTGAGCTGATCAAAATGTTCTTGGTAAACCGATCTTTTAAATTCAGTAAGGATAAAGCTAAGATACTCCAGTAGGCATGAATGAGCAGTTGTAGGAAGAGAGAAAGGGTGAAGCTGGTTAAGGAGCAGTTCTTTAGAAAAGGATCTAGGGCTTACAGATCGGTGATAGCTGTATATGAGTGGGCAATGGCGTGTTGTTTTAGGAAAGCCAAGCCTTACACCGGATGTGTATGAGCAGGAATATTGACTGTAAACTGTGTAAAGAAAGCCTTCTAGTCTACTGAGGAATGGTAGGGCTGGAGCTGAAGTGCTGTCTCCAGAGAACTTAAATGAAAATAAACCAAAGTCTAGAAAGTGCAACCTGTGAGGAAAGAGTGAAAGAGGTTTTGCTTTTTGGCTTAAGAAAGGCAGGCTAGGAGATGCAAAAGTGAAACAGGCATGATGATAAGCTCTGGATATACATATGTACAAATATAAATAGTTACCTTGCAGAGAAGTAGAAATGAATCAATTCGTCTTGAGCAAGGTGAACACAAGACCCAGTGACTTCAGCCGTAGAAGTACTGAAGTTAGACCATGAGAAAAACTTTTTTAACAGTAGAAATTGTTAAGCAATGGACTAGATTGTATGGCAAGGCTGGGCAGTCTTCCTTTGAAGAGGCCTTTAATGACAGGTTTAATCTAACGAATTCTCACCTTTGCAAACAAATTCTATTTGCTGGATTTATAGGAAGGGAATAATTTTTTGTGTGTGTTTATTGGGTATTTTTGTTCATAACAAATTCACAATGCAACATAAGCAAAGTACATTCTCAAAATGCCTCAATTTTCCTAGCAATGCCTAGAAAACACAAATCCCCAATCTCCTATATAAACCCCATGACTGGTTGTAGGTGTAGTACTGTTACACTGCTAAATTGAGTCTCATGCAGCCATTGTATAACTTCAAGAGGTAACAGGCTCCAGGAGACTTCTAGAAACTAGGGAAACATGTTCACTCCTACCTATGCCCAGTTTGGAGCAAAGCAATGAGCATGCAGGTGTAGCTTTAAAGATGAGCCTCACTTAAACCTCATTTTAACATGCAAAAGAAGATTTTCAACAGAAAGTTTTTATTAGAGTATCTAGAAAATAAACTGATGAAAAAAGTTAACATCGTTTATTTACTTTTAGCACATGAAAGCATGTAATAGCATGAAAACGTAGAATAATCATGATGTGAGAATAGAGGAGGGGCGTATATTTACTTTCAACCTGTTGTGGCGTGGGGGGGCTTAAAAAAGACAACAGTAGGTAGTGCCTAGCTAAGGTAATGAAGTATTTCATATTACAACATTGTCATATGTCTCTAAAGTCTCACCAGTCAAGCTGTGGTTGTCACAGAATATCTTAAACTAAGAGGATGGCACAATAAATGAAAACTTTAATAAAAATTGATTGTGATATTGTTTTCCTTGGTGAGGGTGGTGTAATTCTTACCACCATTAACAATAAATAGCCATGGAAATTTTTCAAGTTTTCTAAGTATTATTGTGTGCTTTTAATAAGTACAAAGTATCTGATTGATGCCCACAGGATTAAGGATACACTTAAGTGCTTAGCAGAAGTTGGGTCCTTAAATGACCCTTCTGTATTTCCTTTGTCATTGCACTAAACCTGCTGTGCTTCTTGAACTTTATCTGAGTAAGTGCCGCATACTGTATTTATATCAGACACATTTTTTTGTTTGCATTTTGGCTTTATGAAATGTCAGAATCAATCTTATACTAATGAAATGTCCAAATTTCATCTCAGCTATGAACATAGCTGCTAATCCTATAAGATGTTTACTTTCTGCCTCTCTGGCTATGTATAGTAACAGAGAGTCTGCCAACTTAAGCACTGCTGACAAACGTGTCCCTACTGCTAGTCAGTCTAATAAATGTTCTTTCATTGAGTAAAGATTTAAAATTAATTAATTAAATGTCATTAAAATCCCTTGCAACCTTTGACAAGTTTGCTCTTACTGCAAGCCTGTAAAAGTAGTTACCTGAATACTGCATGTGCGCCCTGAATCCCACCCAATTCAGTAATTTTTATGTTTTAATCTTATGATTCTTGACTTTAATCGTTGTGGAATACAGCTTTTGATGGTCGTGGCTGCATTTTAGGCAGAAATGTGGAGGGAGAAAGTAGAAAGAAAGGTAGGCTGTTCCAAGGGATGCAAAACTAAAAGGAAAAATGTAAGCCAAAGGCCACTGGCCAGAACCCAACCTTCCTAGCAAATCATACAGAGTGTAACTACAGACCTCCCAAACCTTTCTTAAAAATTGATCTTAAAATTTTTCCTTTGGCATTCTCAAGGTGAGAGCTATGTAATTGTCAGCATGAAATCTCAGGCTGCTTTCCTTGTCGAAGGTTGTGGTCAAACAGTTCACAGGCAGACTGTCCAAAGAGTGTGGGTGTGTTTGCGTATGTAATGACATTTGTTACATTTACTTTCTAAGCTTCAGGCCCTGATTTTCCACATCCAAGCATTCTGAGTAGCCCTTGGCACCTATGCAAACACCACTAGAAGCCTGCTCAGGCAGAATGGAGTATTTGTTTGCACTGGCATAGTGCCTGAGGAATTACCCAGGAATAGGGCCCTGGTGTGCTGACCACCATAGAAAAAAATCTCAACAAATGTTTCTCAGATTTCTAATACCCAGGGAACACTTTGTTTTAGATGGGAATTGCTAGGCAGATGACAGATGTGGCCAAGCAGCCCTTACCCTTTGCAGCAGTCCTATGAATGGTCATCAGTGGTTGAACAGGCAGAGCACACAGCCGTCTTGCAAAATTTCCCTTGCAAACCATTTGGGAACCACTGAACTTCTTTTTTCCCCCACATTATGGAGCAAGCTGATAAGTAGAGGAGGCAATATCCACAGGAATATGGTGGGAAGATGATTTGGCGCCTGACTTGTTCCGATGTAGATGAGTACAAAAGCTCAGAAGGAGCAGCCACTGCCTGGCTTGGTACCTCTGATGGATGCTGCACAGCTATTGGCTGTGAAAATAGGAGATCCATTTTTGGATGCTTTCCAGCAGTGTTACTGCTCCTCATAGTTCTACTGATGGACAGCAACCAGCCAGGAGCTATGTGATTTTGGCAGTTTAGGACCAGATCTTATAGCAGTATGATCTGACACGAAACCTGGATGCGTTATCTCTATTTCTGCGTTTATTTAGACAGTGCCACTCATACAGCAAAGGAAGTACAAATACAGTTTTAATTTTCTTGGATCAGAAGATCTTTCCCTCAGAAATCAGCCTCTGGTGTAGCCAGTGGAGACCCTGTTGATTCACCTTCCTTAAGCAAATTGATCAGGATTTACAGTATTAATATCTTCCTTGTTCCAGGGTGAACAAGGAAGGTCCACTTTTCTAGGTGACCAGCCATTGCCTTTCATGTGTTCGGAAACAGGAGCCTAGCTTGTAAAAAATGTAAATGAGATTTATTCGTAGTGTATGTACAAAGTTATCAGAAAACATGAAAAACAGCAGCCCATGAGCTTCTGTTCTTGAGAATTCATTGTGTTTTCCTCTTGTAAGAGACTTGTCCTTGTCTGATTCTCGCCCTTGTTCAGTTAAGATTGCTAGAGTTTCTATATACTTTACAGTGTCTTATTTTGGTGTCTGTGAAGGATTTATCATAAAATCCATGTTACAGCATGACAGAGGAGTACTGATTAAATAAATGATGTTTCCTATGGTGACATGGGACCAAATATACCTTTCTAGCTCTTCTGTGCAGGACTCCAAATGATCCTTAAGCACCCCATAGAATTAAGAACTGGCACCTCAAGAAGTCTCAGGTAGAAGGGTGTCATCCCGCAATGCCTGATTGAGAACCATTTTCTGTTTAGTATTTTTAACCTTCTCTTCCTGTTTAGTTCCTACTCTGCTGCTTAATGTAATGCCCGTTTATTGCAGACTGCTTTTAGTTTGGTCCTTTTTAAAGCTCCCTGAGGCACAATGATACCTAGAAATTAATGTATCCCCTTCCCGCACATCAAGCAGATGTGTGTATATTGAGTTACTGTCTCTAATGTTTAGCTGATTTCTTTTCAGAGCATAGTTGAATCACTGCTACACACCAAACCCATTTGTGGCCTTTCCTCCTTAAACTATTGGGATATGTAGATTAATACACACAATATTTTTAGCTTTAATTGCAAAGCGCTTGTGTGATTTGCAGGTTTTTATAAAATCACTAGTCCTAAATATGCTGCACTGTTGGGCAGCGTAGTGCTCCAGTTGTTCAATGTGGCTGGATTCAACAGGAGCATGTGTAAGGCACTCTTGGTATTCCAAGACTTTGAAGTGGTTGTCTTTGTCATCTTTGCCCACCTATCTTTTTCTTAATGGTTGGAATAGAAGTCATCTTTGAGAATGTTACTGCTGGTTGAAAAGCTGAGGACTTCAGTTAACATGTTAGGCAAAAGCATCCTTCCAAAGGAATTAACATGTATTCCAGCTAACTGTACAGCCAGGTTAGGGTAACTCCTGCTTCTTCTCTAAAGTGAAAGAAAATACTCTCCTAATGTTCATATTACACAAAGCCATGATTGTTACTTCTCAACTACGGTTGAGGTCACTCATTTTACCTGTAAATGGCAATGCTTTATTTTTCATCAGAGAACAGTTGTATCTCTCCACGTACCTGCAAAGTTTTGTATCATATCTCCTCTTGCTGAGATAGTCAGCAGAAGTAACTCTTTAGAAGAGCGTCAGTCTTGTCCTAATTTTCTACCCTTACCATAAAGAAAAGTGCCATCAGACTCAGAACTAAAAATGCCAGCTTCAGGTTACATTGTGTTTATTAAGGCAAGACATCATAAGGAATTACTTTTTCATTAATTTGATTCATTTTGGTTCATTTACATTCCTGGAAATCCCCCCAGGCCTGTAAGGTAGACAGAGTACCCTTCCCACTGTACTAAAAAGACTTAGCTGTTCAAGTAAAGTCTTTTAAAAATATAGATTTATTCTAAGCACATAAAACAACAGGATAGGCACAATTATAAACACAGAAAGATGAAACATGCCAATGAATTTGCAGCCACACAACGCAAGCAGTAACTTAGAGGCAGAGGTTACCATTTTACATAAGAAACCTGCTGAAAATTGGTTATTTTTGGTACTAGACATTCTAGACTTTGCTCATCTCAAGTTTTAATTTGAAAATGCCCTGTCATTCCACCCCTTCCAAGTTTTTATTAAGAAGTTACTTGCGTAAATACACATATATTTTAAATACTGTGTAAAGTGCATTCAGATGAAGGATGGAAAAGGTAAAGGTCCAATTTCCAGTGCACTACAGGGGACTGAGGCAAAACATACTCAAATCACTGATTAGGAAGAGCTTGGTTTTGAATCAAGCTCTAAGAACATACAGAGTAATGGCACAGTAATGCAAACATGGTTTCTAGGAGACAACTTCAGAGTAGATACTAACTACTAGACCTATGGCTTGACAGCATATTTGCCTTTTAAGTTGTGCAGAGCAAGGTCACATTCCTCTGTTGATAATTACTAGAATAAAAATACGCTGAAGTTTGAAATGTTCCTCTTGATGTGATCCTGAACAGTTGTTACTGTAAACAACATTCTATTTATTTTGAAATAGTCCATTAATTCTTGGGTCTTATTGTCTGCATTTTCCTGCAGACTGCGAGCTGCTATCTTGGAATTCCAATTAGTTTTTTTGTTGTTAGAACTGCAGCCATTTCCATCTTTAACTAGCCTTTAAGGCTAAAGCTGTTTCTGTTAACATCAGTGCATCAGCACATCTTGTTCAGAAGCTTAGGCTGTATAGTTCACAAGTGGTTAAGGGAAATCTAAGGACAGCTAAAAGAAGAAAACAGCTTCAACCCTCAGCTTCTTGTATCTCATTTGTGTGTCTCAGAAACTTGAGAAAGGCTAAGGGATATTGCAAATTAAAACACTCTGGCATAATTTTTTTCCTTGAAGACATGTTGGGGATGTAGAGGAATTGAGCAGCACCAAAAACTCCACTTGTGTTTATACAAGTGGACTCCTCAGTCTCCTTTCTGAGAGGTCACTGCAGTGCTGGAGCCTCTTAGCACATCTGTTACTTTTGTGGAAGCATGAACTTGGAAGACAGTGAGCAACATTCCCAGTATTGCGATACTGACATCAAGGACGGAATAGTTACAGTGGTTTTTCCCTTACACTCAACAGGAATAACTCCTCCTGATATGAAAGTAAAAAAAGAATTTTTTTTTTTTTTAATTGTAACTTCCATCTCTATTTTATATCAGTTGTGCTTATGAATAGCTAGGCAGGGAAGTCCTGTAGAATTCAAGAACTGAATTCTTTAACTCTTCTCAGTCATCCTTTTTGTCAGAGGTACTTGAGTTATTCTCTTCGTTGCCTTCAGGACAGACTTTATTTCTTGCAATTGGTGGTGTTTCTAAGACTGGGATTTTACTCTTTCTAACTGGACTGTGTTTGACTTCAGGTGACTCAATGTCATTCTCCTCCAACATATCTAACTGGTATCTCTGTAGATCTAGGTATGTAGTGAACAACTTGGCATATTCTGGATGTTTGAGTGCAAAGTCCTTGAACTCATCTGAAAAATATAAAAAACACAGATACTATAGTGCAGCAACAGGATCGAAGAAAATTTCAGTGCCTGCTCCTTTTACTGAAGCTCATCTCCAGTTACTTTCCTCTGAAGCATCTCAGGCAAATCGCACAAAGTATCTAGTTTTTCCCAGAAACAGGGTATGAGAACCATCAGATAATTTCAGGGAGAAAAAAGGTAGGAAACTCTCACTGTCAATATGACTATCAGAGTCCTCTTTGTTACAAAAGGACCTAACTTACCATAGGACAGCTTCCCGGTTTCATCTGCATCTATTTCTTTAAAGAGCATAGAAACATCAAGCTCAGGCACCCCCAGAGCTGACTGAATGATACAAGCAAACTCATCTTCTGTTATAGTGCCATCCTCATCCACGTCAAAGAGCTGGAAAAGACATTACGTGTAGAAATACTTTAGCATCAGTTTGCGTATGAGACTTTGGTGCACGTCAGCCACCCATATCAGGTTTCTAGTATTCAGGTGATGTGCAAAAACACCTGGGATTTGAAGAGACTGGTTGCATCTCAGTTCCTTTCTCTTGCAAAAGATTTTATGTAAGTTCTCTGGAAGAAGACTAAGCAGACACTTAGCAAAGCAATGTACATGCTATCGTTGGGATTAGAATATTCTCTAATAGGAGAAGTATGTAGCAAACCTGCAACAACAAACAAACCTGACAGCATTAGTTCAGTAATAAAAGTCATACAAAACTGATAAAAACAAAACATAAACAAAGGTTTATGTTAATTGTCACCATGAGCTATGCTAAGGGTCTACTGGATTCAGCCACTGTATACTGGAACATCGCAGGTTTTAGTATTCATTTTCATTAAGTTATGGCACATCTGCCATCAGATTAAATTTGCAATAGTTTATGCTCTGACATAAAATACCTCCATTTTAGTATGTGATCTGTCACCCACTAAGGAATTATTGTAATTAACAGGGAATTTTGGTGACTGGAATGCAGGCAGTAGGTGTATGCTGATCATCCCATCCTTTCCAGTGCAGTGACAGTAAGCATCTGCTATGAATCGACCCCTTGAGAAATACAAAGGATGGATGGCTGTAATTCTTAAGTACTGGCTACAAGCAAACTTTCCCATTGCGAAAGAAAGTACATTTAGTGGCAGAGCAAACAAGTGGCAAAAGGAAATCCATAGTTGCATTTCAGACCGAAACAGGCTTTTACCAGCTGAACCAGTCATTTCCCACTGAAACTGGGAATTAAATTATTAATTTTATGATCAGCACAACTGTTAAGACACGGAAGAGAAAATGAAACAAAGAAACAGCAACAATAGCTGCTAGGCTTGCTTCTTCATAGGAATCTGTAGTGATAAAACATCCCTGAAAAAGCACAAATCACTTTGAACAGCTGTAGCACTTATCTATAAAGCAGCCAGTGGATATAATGGATTGCCCTAAGAATTCCGGTACTTCCCGAGTATGCATCAGTACTAAAAAGTATCCAGTTTAAGATGAACATGATCCGTATCTCAATATATTGTTCAGTATGGTTCGTAAGAACAGATTAGTGGGTAAAATAACTGGATCTGTGTCAAAGGTGTACTGAAAAAAAAGTCACTCGAGCATTTTCCTATTCAGGGATTCACAACCTGGGCATCCCTGGTCACATATTGCCTGTTTGTACCTGAGATCTGAAAGGAGCTACTGCTCCTTGACTGCTTGTACTATCAGGACACCATAGTACAAGCAATAGATGATCTTAGATGCAGCCCAGTTTTGGATGTGCCAGTCCCGAATAGCCCTTCCTGATTTTTTTCCCCCCTCCTCTTTGTTAACAACAGTGACTCTACTGAGCGCTTGACACACAAGAGGATATTGCTCCATCTATTGTCTACTTGTGACATTGAAGAACCACAGCAGAAAAAACCTCAGGCAAAAACACTGCAAGTGCTGCTGAATCATTTTTGGAGTTAGCCTGCCAAATTACATATTCATTAGTGCCTTCACATGGCTTTTGAAACCCTTTTCTATGAAGCTGATGCCTGCAATTCTCTCCCTCCCCTTCAGACTCTAAATGTCAATTGGTTTAAGAGTATTACTCACATTTGCATAACAGATTGAAGCTATAAACTTACGATTTGAAAGCTAACAAATTTACAGTCAGTCTTGATTTGTCAGGTTTGTAGATTTACACTAAATTGAACTCACCTTGAATGCCATCCGAATAGTCTCTTCCGTGTTGGCTGGGTTACAAAGAATAGACAAACCAATTACATATTCTCTGAAGTCGATGGTGCCATCTCCATTCTGTAACCAAAATCCATATGGCAGTAGTTATAGTTAATACAGCAAATTCCTTTAAAAGCTGTTGTATAAATCAACTCTACAACATGCACTAAGACAGTTGACAACACGAGAGGTATTTGTTCTTCCTGGAAAAAATACTAACAGCTCGCTAAATATACGTAATACTAGGGCTGAAGTAGCAATATACGTATTCTCAATAGCTAGAAATTGGGTATCAATTTCTATCTATCTTATAAACACACAAACAAAAAAGATTTAAGACAACTTACAAGTTTTTCTTTAGTGTATGACTTCCAAGAAGCCTCTAACAAGAACTGGAATATGTGTCTTTAAGGTAACTGTAACAGTTCATGTAGCACTGGCACTTGCTGAAGTCCAGAGACCAATGCAACATCCTAGAATAAACAGGCCAACAGTGAGGCTGTTGCCTTGAGTTAATTCTTCCTAAGAACCTTCAGCAATAAAATCTATGCCAGTGGAAGTACAGCCTGATGACGCAGTGAATCTACATGGTCTATCTTAAGTCTTTCTTTGAAGCAAAGGCATTGCCCTACGTGCTATTTTGAAGCCTGTACACTGTCCTACCTTTTAAGCCACAAATGCAATGAATTCATTGTAACAGCCTCTCTGATAATTCCAGTCTTGATCTGAACAAACATTTCAATGTGTTAACTACAAAGCTACTTCAACAAAACATCTGAAGCTTGCTCTGATGGGATTCGTGATTACTTCTATGTAAGCTGCATTATATTTGCAGATAGGGAAAATAGCAGATGCCCATTGAAATATATGCTTAAGTCAGTAGTGTTCCTGTGACCACACTGAAAGTTTCTTAAGGGTTTTGGGAAACATCCAGTCTGGGGAAGAAGCCATATACAAGCATTAGGTGAAGGGACACAGTGTAGGTAATGAAAACATAGTAGTGATGACGAGTAGCTCATAGTTTGGAACATTCACAATAAGGACTTCCATTAAAAACATTTTAAAAGCAAACAAAGGTGTAAAGCAGAGTTTCTTTTGTGGATGTGCTGTACATTTCAAGAAGAAAAAGATTTTTAAAAAAAGTGGACTCCCTAAGGCTGAAGACAGCACAAAATTTTTTTCAGCCAAGCGAGAGAGGGGTGGTCTCCTGGGTAAATCTGTAGTGAACAGCCAGATCTAGATTCTATTTCTGGCTCTCCTACCAACTTCTAATGCCCACTTGAGCATACCAGCTGTAACCTTTCTGTTCTTGGCTTTCTGCTGCTGAATAGTGGAATATGGAGCTTGCCAGTGGGGAAATGCTAAGGCTGCTCTGTAGAGCGCTTTGAAAATCTTGGGTTCTATGAAATAGGGATTTCTGTCATTGCATTTAGGTCTTAAGATAGTCCTTGATTAACAAAATATGTGTAATAATGGATTCAGTACTAACTTTTCTTTATCAAGCTATATATTTGACAGGATTTAAAACTCCTACGATACAATTTTATTTAGCCTTCAAAACCAATTCAGGACTGTTTTGCACAGAGAAATGTGATTTTCTTTATATTGATGGTCTAACCAATCTTTTTTGAAGACAACCTTTGAACATCTTGTACTTTAAAGACCTGTGAATTTTAAGGAAACTTTTAAGCAAAAATATAAACAGTCTTTAAGTTACCTTTGTGTGTGTCTCAGGGATATAGCTTTCAACAGTTTTTAATCATTAGAAAAGGACAATGTTCTCTCATAAATGGTATTTTATTTAGAAATCTGTGCTCTTATTGTGCTGCAGAGTTTGACTTTAAATATTTTGGCTACATCATAGTTCTCATAACAATAGTAGATCTAACTTTTAACATTTATCATTATAAACCTAAACTCTTAAAACAACTGAAGCATGAGTGTAAATAATAATTGTTCAAAGTTCCAAGGAGTATTATTTTTGGACAGTTTTATAGACTGTATTCTTAGCAAAGGATTGTTTTTAAAGAATAAGTATCACAGGAAAAGAATTGGGAAGTAAACTTTAAATAAAATAGTCTCATTAAAAAACAACTTTTGAAATCAGTTAACACAGCTTTGGCTGCACATGGAAAAATGACAAGAGCTAATAAGGGTCATAGTACTTTCACTAAAGTGCTAAACCCCAGTAACCAAAACTGAGTGCAATTTGACACACAGAACTCCAGCCATCTGAGTAGGAAATAAACTTAACTATACTTGCAAGATCATGTTGTGACTAGCTCTACTAAACCCTAGGATGCTGGCTGAATTCCAAATGCTCTGGCATTTTGGTTAAGGAGAAATGATAGGCTTGTTGCTTGGAAAAAGAGATGGGAGTTAAACTGAAAATGCCAGAAAACCTTCAGTGCTCGTGTAGCACCACTGCAAACAAGCAACTTGCAATAGTCTTTCTATGCGTATCTAGCTGTGTTTGCAGCCTATGCACACAAGAATATTTAAGGAAGCAACATGTGAGCTGAGCTCCAGTTCTCTAAATAGCAAAGTAGAACATCAATATTTATATATTTGTATTTATGTTACACAAAATAACTGAAACATAGCATAACCTCAACAACCCTTGTTTTCTTTAAGGTAAGTAGTTTTCTGCTACTATTTTTGCTATAGCACGCTATGGTAACTAGGGTTTTGTTGTTGGGTTTTTTTATATAACACAGTAAATCTTACACTTTGCCAAACACTAGAGTTTGCATTGTTGTGAACAGTCTCCATTTAGAGTTGCACAAGGAGATCAGGGCTGGATAATGAGTAAGCTTTATGCAGCAAGCAAAGCTCTCTGCAAGACAGATGCAGTCAATAAAGTTTAAAGTACTACTGCCCCAAAACTTTCTTCTCACTATGTAAGGCAACAGGAAAAATTAAGTGTATGTGTGTGTATATGTGTGTGCACTAGGCATTCCTGTTCTGATTAAATAAGTAAATGCTGAGTCACTTACAGGGCTACCACAAAGAAGCTACAGCTGGACTATTTGAGGAGGAACTGCAGATGCACCTCTCATGTTCATATCCAGGCTCATCATCTAAGAGGCTACTGCTGTAACTCCAAAACTTCCACCGCCTGTTGCTACATGCAAGTTCTAACTAGTCAGAAAGGGAAATTCTGAAACACACCTGGTAGGATGGTGCTTACCTAGAGGTATCACACTTTCTCTCATGCTCAGTTTTCTCTTACTCAGAGCCCAAATGTCATTGTGGATAACTCTGTGTTTTTCCATTGAATAACTGGGAGGGGGGTGAATGCCATTAGGAAGGAATTGTCCTCTTTCATCACAATTTGGGCCAATATGAATATTTTTACTGTTTCTGTCACCCAGTTCGGTATTAAACAAAGTGCAGGAGGAAAAAAGTCTGGGCAAAAGTTGTAAGTTACTTTTTCCTAATTTGCAAGTAAAAGGCCTCTGCACGTATACCAGGGAGGAGATTTCATCAGTTTGGAAAATACTATCTGCCAAGTGTAACTGCAAGATTTAGAAATCAAAGCTATGGAAATTTAGAAACAAAACCAAAACACATTAGTATTCAGCTGCCCTGCAGGTATTGTGCGGCATTTCTCAATTAGTCACTGATGTCTCCCTGGGGAGGGGCAGGGGCATGTAGACTCTTACCTCTGGAGACTGCACACTGTGCAGTGCACAGTGCCCAGGCTGGGCTACTCCACTCATCCTTTCACATTCCAGTCAGCTAGTATACACCCTACACAATTTTCTTTTAAAGCAGCAGAGTCCTGCTGAGAATTCTGCTTTGTTACATTGCAGTATAAGAGCTGTTTTCATCAACTATGTAATCCTTAATTTGAAGAAACGTACCTTTGACAGTTCATGTTATTCCTTTTTTTTTTTTTTTTTACTCAGAAATTGACGTCTTGGACAGAACTGCATAACTAGCTTGAGTGGGACACTGTGCCCTGATAAAATTTAACTCAGAAAGCCAAAGGTTGATTTTGGCTGGCTGGCTGCTACGTGACTGCATTATTACAGCAAGCTTCTCTAAATATAAATGTAGTATTTTAAGTTTGTCTCATTATAACTATAATAAGGCTTCAAGGAAAGAGAGAAAAGACCAGTTAATAGAATTGTAGGAAGGAGAAAAAGGTTGTAAAAGTAGCCTTATGTAAGTCTTCAGTTTTTTCCTGGCCAGTGACAATATCACTCAGGTTTTGCTTCAGCAGACAAGAATGAAAAAGCAGAAGTAGGAAGGAAATTAAATACGATTATATAAATTCATTGATCATTACAGTTATTGCAACTCTCATGTTTTCCCCCTTGTTAGAAATAACTGCACAACTCTGTTTACTAGTGATTGCCTTCAGGCAAGCAGCTTTATTCCAGCTTGGGGAATGCTGACAAATCGGAACAGTAACATCACAAAGCAACGCCAAACTTAGGAGCTTTTTCTATAATAATTATACTCATATACAAGCCACTTTACATGAAGAAGTAACTAAACTTCGATGCTTCAAGATATTCCTTCATTTCAGAGTCTAGAGATAGTTTTCTGAGACAGACTTACACAGCTGTCCAACTGACAACTGACACAAACCCTTCAGAGTAGCAGACAAATGCATGCACAAGAGGAATTGCAATGCTGTAAGCTGAGCTATCTACCACTAGCTGCATCTGCCTTAGAACAAGGGAAAGACTACAGTTCTATAGTACAGGATTGTCCTCTTCCATGTATATCTTCCAGATGAAGCTTATTCTTCTCTCCTATAACTTCACGAATACATGGTCAGCTGCAGCCAGTCTTCAATGGTCATTTTGATCTGTCCATCTCCATCTTGGTCCAGGGACTTGAAGGCCCGGAACATGCTGTCCAGTCGTACCAAGCAGCTAATGAAGTTGTTGAAATCCATACTACCGTCCTCGTCGGCGTACCTGCGCACAATTACCTGGCAGAGTTGTTCGTGCAGGTGGAACCCTGCAGCCTTCAAGGCATCCGGCAGCTGAGCTCTCCCAACAGTGCCTGACTGATCGGTATCATACTGCTTGTATACACATTGCCATTTCTTGATGTTGTTCCACAGATACTTAAACTCTTCAAAGCCCAGTTTGCCATTTGTATCACTGTCCATGACGGCAACCATGCTACGGCATGTGTCTAAGCTGAAGCCATTTGTCTTCAAGTCTTGATGTCTGGAAACTACTTTGTTCAGGATGTCCCTTAGCTCTGTGGCAGACACTTCCATATCATCTCCAGCCAGCTGGACAAAAAGGCGACGAAACTGTCTGATCTCCTCACTCTCATAAGCTTCCACATTCGTAAAATGATTGTGAGGAGGTGGAGGTGGCTCTGGATTATACTGAGCTGCTGCTTCACTTATAAGATTGACAAGACCTCCAACAAGTCCTGCAAGATTCCCTCCACGTCCACCTCCTGTTAGGAGACCTCCAAGGCCATGTGCAAGGCTCCCTCCACGACCACTACCACTTCCTCCACTCAGCAAAGCTTTAGCAAGGAACATTGCGAAGATTTTT
Source organism: Morus bassanus (assembly GCA_031468815.1). NCBI lineage: Eukaryota > Metazoa > Chordata > Aves > Suliformes > Sulidae > Morus > Morus bassanus. Next base: position 26,610,184 of record CM062573.1, read on the forward strand.
TGAAGGGAGTTACTCAGGGATCCTGTGCTTCTGTAGCTCTCCAAAGCCGTAATGTGTCTGAGCCGGGCGTGGGCAAAACACAGCTTATCTGCATGCTTAGACTTCACCATGTCTGTGCATGTCTCCAGCTGCCAGAGTTATCTCAGGTGTCAGTAGTTTCTGTCAATTGTTGATACACCTCTGTTTCTTCTTTTCTTCTCTGCATAGTTAGCTTTATGTGATTTGAGGAATCTTTTTAGGAAAAAAAATAACAATAAAGCTGAAAGCTGCAGAGCAGAAGTCTCAAAATACCTGTGCCCATAATTGCAGCAATTTGAAAAGAGCTCTGCCACATTAGTGTGACTGTTCCTCAGTTATGCTGATCTCCTTAAAGATGAATGCAGCAAAAGCTTTCTAGAGTCTTGTCTGTTTTTGCAATCTTTTATGCCTTCAACTTTTTAGTGAATTGAGCATTACATTGCTAATTCTAGTCTCTGACACTGTTGTGCCAGATAGGTGAAATGAGAGGAATCTTGAATATCCTTAATTATTCTGGTTGCCACACCATATTTCTATTGTATGTACTGTGTTTCAGGACTCGGACTACATGTTCATAGGAGCCAATGGTCCAAGATGGGGAGGCAAGAATTAAGAAAGGATGAGTACATAGCTATGCTAGAGCTTCAATGCATTCAGCAATTAAGGAAATACATTTGACTCCTCTCTATTTTAGAGCTTGTAATACCTTTTTATCTGGAAAAATCCTGAAACAGTTTGAATCAGCATATACAACGCAACGACCTCCCAAGGTCAGGTGTACTGCTAAAGCTAACTTCATCACGAAGAGTGATGCTGCACTGGGAGAGGTCCTATGGTAAGAAACAAACTCCAGTTCATAAGCACTTACAGTACAACATGCAGCTTGCACAGTAGCACATATTGGGTGCTGAGAAGTAAGATGAATTCTATGCTACACTCTAGTCACTGATGCTTCTGGTATAGTCAGAAGGGTGCATCCACAGAGCAATTTTTCTCATCTTCAGAGAGAAGCAGAAAAGGAAGAGATTGTCACTGACTATGGAGGAAAGCCTAAATGATCACATTAACACATAGCCTCCTTTATGGCTGGAGATAGGCAAGAGGAGTCCTTATAATGTATAATAGCACCCTTCACAAACACAGCAGGAACATACACTCTAGTCAGTTTCAATCTGCCTTAAATTATCTACTTAAAACTACATCAGTTAATTAAGCTGTCAGAGTGTACATAAGCTCAAAATCTGGGGTAGGCAAAAGGAAATATTCAGCTATTCCAGCATGAAGATTATCATCTGATGGTGGTGCAGCAGCTTGGTCCAAGACATGGCTGTCATCTCACAAGGTACAAACTGACCAGCCTTTTTCCATCGAAACTTAAGGAAACCGTAAGAGTCACCTATCTTGCCTACAGGAATTGCTAACCAAGAAGCATTTACTAAGCTGGACATAATGAATTAAATATCCTTTTGGGATGTGATTTTTAACAAAACATTGTCAACAAGTCAGTTAACCAACTACTCACCCTGTCAAAGAGTAGAAACAGCTCTTTGAGGACATCTGAAATAGGCAGCTTCAAGTACTCCGCAAACTCCTCAATTCCAATTCTTCCCCCTTTGGAAGCACTTGCAATAGCAGCAAAGGTATCCAGCTGCTCTCTGACATGATTCCATTTTAGGCTATGCAAACACGAGGGAGAGGAGATATTTCTATATAGCAGATCTTGGACAGATGGAATTTCAATAGGAGTTATTACAGTGTTCAAAAGCGAAAAACAGCCAAACAGAGCATGCGTGTACAGCATTAGAAACACTGTACTTCCAACCTGATATTTTATATGAAATCAGCAATTAATGACGGCTCCTCCCAGTTATTTATATTAAAAGCAGGCAGTTCTGTGCTTGGGTATATCAGACTTCCTTGGAGTAGCTTCCCAAACCTAGAATCATCCGTCCAGTTACTTGGCTGGTCTAGCAGAGAGCTTTTCCTTACCATAAATTCAGGTGTGGCATTATTTTGATGCATCATGTTCTAGGGTGAATATTTCCTTAAAAGAAGGGAATAGATCTCAGCTCTATTAGCTAACTCTCTACCCAAACGCTAGTATCGCTACAGCCTGAGAAGTATCTGATCTCTCTGGAGAAATACACCACTGCATCTCAGTAAGAGTAATTAGGATTGCCATTGTAGCTATTGAAGATTGTTCCAGACAGAGTTCTATAAATGGATATATAGCAAATATGTAAGAAGTCAAGATTCATTGCGCACATACTTCAGATTTGACCACAGCCACGCCAGGTTATTGGATAGAGTTACTGTATGATTACGTGGTTCTGTCTTCAAATTCCACTGTGTCCAGACAGCAAAAGTCAATACCACAGGGAAACACGCCTGCACAGTACAACTAGGAACAGTAGCCACTGGCTGAAGTCTCAGGCTGGAAAGAAGGGTTTTTTTACTTCCTAACACACGCTGCCTATGCATCTCCACAGAAGCAATTTAAATTGGGCACCAAGATTACCATCAAGTGCCTCAAATAGGTACTGCTCTACCTTCCTCACCCTTTGGTGAGATAAATCCATAAAAGATTAGAAAAATGCATTCTTCCTCTTGTAACACTGCCCACAAAAATTACTTGGGATTAGTTCGTACTGGGGTTTTCATCATCTCCGATTTCCATATAGTTTATGTATGTAAGTTGTGTACATAAATACACTATGTCACACATGGCCAAGTCAGTTGTCAGCTAATGTATCCTCTTATAGGTGGCCATCAACACCTGCAGCACTGCAGTAATTATGCTTCCAACAGCTAAACTTCCCTTACTTGAGCTTCTTGCTAATTTTGGTGAACTCCACCAGCCCAGCTTCCATGGGTAAAGTCAGCTGTCCTGCTGAAATCATCAGTCTGCAGTCTTCAAAAGTGTGATCAGTGACTGGCACATTCAAAGCACTGGAACAAAATTAAGGAAAAAGAAAAATCAATTTCATATATTAAAATTACTTTTAGTTGACTGTTTCCCTTCTCTGTCTTTAATGCTGGCTGTCTTTAATTCTCTGGCTTTAATGCTAATACACAAAACAAATTCATTGTTGAACTGCTGCAAGTAGGATAAAGCAATACATACCATTTTGTGAAACTGTGAAACCATACCGTGAAACTATGTTATGGCAGCGTCATGATGTTTTAAGATTTATAGTCTTGTAAATGCAGCCCAGTAACCTTGGAGAACAAATCATCCACTTATTCTTGCCAAGCAAATAAGGGAGCAATTTTTTCCAGCTTTCCATGAATTGAACGTATATGTTCCAATGTAAGACAGCCTTCTTTATGCTCCACGTAAAAACAATCAGGGTGTTTTAGTATATGAATTTGACACCTCTTAGTGAAAACCTAGAGCAATTCCTATATATAGTACCTGGGACTTGACTAAATTGTACTTTATGGCTGAAATATATATGGAATTACTGGATATAAACGAAAAATTCTCAAAGATTTTTATTCACGACTGATTACATACGTTGCCATGGTTTGCCGGACTCTGTTGGCAAAAAGAATGGGATCATTCTTTTCTTCCTCAGTAGGAACATGAACAGGCAGAAACTGAAAGAGATGAGTTATCCAATCAATTCACTAGTCACCACTTTATTAGCAACATGGACAATTTCTTGTTATTGTTTGGAACGGGGGAAAAATGGGAGGAAAAAATGAGCCATGCAATGAAGGAACTGGACACTAGAGGTCTCAACCACCTTAGAAACCACTCGGGCTCTTCTGCCCTAGCCACGTAAATAAGATTTGGTTCAAATCTGCCTCTTAAAGATTGGTAGAAGCTGCTTTAATATGAAAAATCAAACCCCCAAAGAAGGAAAGTATAACAAATGCATACTTAGTAAGAAAATTAAATGCTACATGGGTAAGAATGTGAGTCTGAAATACTGTACACTCCTTTTCAAAGATCCTTTATAAGTGATGTTATATACTGGAATAGTGTACATAAGATTTATTATGTTTTTAAAAACACACTGCAGTCCCACCTCATACCTGTTAATTGTATCTGTCAGCATATGACTGTGAGTTTCCTGTAAGTTTTTCCTCCATGATAAAAATGTTAAGGAATCTTAGTTCTGAGTTGTAAGTAGAGCACTAACCGGATACAAATACTGTAAAATTTTGGAACTCTGCGCAAGAGAGTAAAAAACCCCAAGAACAACCTCCTCTCCTCCCAAACCTTGAAAACACCCCAGATATCTAAACTGCAACACATTTACTGTTGGGGATTTATTCAATGCTAATATGTAAGAAGTTGAAGTAGCATTACACTAAAAATGTACTATAGATGAATTATTATCTAACACGGCATGAATTAGCATCTGTTTGTTTGCAAAGTAGTGTGTGTGGAAGAGTGTTTTGTTCTTTCTACTTCAGTCTACAGTGTTTGCTTGCAGCTCTGTTTATCATGCCTTTTCTCAGTTATGGTTATCATTTATCTCGGTTCTGCTACTCCCCACTCTGCAATCTTGCCCTTAAATCCTAGAATACAGCAATTCTAGAATAAGTATAAGGTTGCTCATGGTTCACTGGAAGACACAGTTGCTAATTATGTGCCAATATGTTTCTTCAGTTACACTGCAGTTGCTGGTGATGCACTAATACAGTGGTAACTGTCCCATATAAATGCAGTCCATCCTGAAGAGCCTTTTAGTGTTTGTTTTCAAGGAATGCTGCCTCTCCCTGATTAAAAACAGTATGTTTATGGAATTGGTTTTCTGTCAAATAGCCATAAGAATTTTCTGTTTATGGCTAAAAGTTTTCTCCCCTGCAAGGACAGCAGGAGTCCAGCTGTTCACATGAGGGTTTGAGAAATCATTCCTTCTATAAGCAGTTGCAAGCTCTGTTCAAGTCTGACATGTCCCTGCTTATACAAGTCCTCTTCAGGAGTCATGTAACTCCTAAATCAAGGAAGCACAGGCACTCTGTACAGACACAGAAAGCTGTGTCATCACTAGGTGAGATGAAGTCATAACTCCGAGAAGTTTATCTATGCAAACATGGGTCATGGTCTTCTAAGTGGTCATTACATCATTTGAGGCTGAGGTCTTGCTCAGACAGCAACCTGAATTTCTGGTAGGTTAAACAACACCTCTGTCCCCTTCAAAAAACCTACCTACAATTATTCATGAAATCGGTTTGCCAGAAACCATAGCTGGAGATGAAGAATTTGGTTTCTTGGCCTCCTGAGGTGGCATGCCTGATCTCACACACACCCAGCTGCTTATCTGGTGAAGACTAGTAAGTATACCTTCCCTGTCAGATTGCAGTCCTGTAAAAAAAAATTCTTTACAAGCTCTTTTGGTAGGAAAAATACTTCTCTGATCCGCTTTTGACGTAGTCTCTCTTCTTACAGAATTTGCCAAATGCTGTATCTTTTGCAGCTCTAAAACTCACTGCCAGGTTCACTGTTAAATCTTCAGTATCCACAGTTTGTCAGAATATGACTAGACACGCATGCACATACTCCCTTGGACTACATACAGGAGTACGTCACTGTTCACACACAGTAGCAAGACTGATGGGAGTGGAGAGGCTACTTCCTCACAGTATGGGACAGCAGCAGAAATGTCCACTCCTGAAAGGAGTAGTCCGATTCCCTCCTTCCCCAGGCAAATCTGCCCCTTCCCTTTTTAGAAATGGAAGGACTTTTGCATTGATGCTAAGAAATTAGTTCCACTTTGGGGACATGTGCTGCTGTGAAAGCTGCATATTTTTTCGTGTTTCAGTTTAATCTTTTGGAACATGAGATTTATTTTTCTAACAGGCAAGTTTGAGTTCTGTTCTAAAGTAGAGGAAAATAAACCTTCTACTGGAAGGGCTACGTTAACTATTTCTTGCTCCCACATACATAAATTACATAGATACGTCCTTCTGTACAAAATCATTAGAACTGCCTCTTTAGTACATCTTCTATAAATATGTGTCTACTGCATGTATTCTACAGTAAAAAGGTGCTCCCTTACAAAGACCATATTGCTAATTGCTAGTAGTAGCAATACTGCTTGTATTCACAAAGCTTTGCACAACTTTACTGAATTCTGTGTTTTGCAAATAAACAGCAAAACCCATCTGCAATTCTCCCATTCCTCAGGTCCCTAAACAAACTTGGTCCACACTGACAATCCTTTGTGGTCTGGTAAGGAATGTGAAGTACAACACTTAAACTGATCGCACCTCAGTTATGTGGCTCCTCACTACTGTGTTTCGAATGTTGACTCTTTGACAGGGAGCAGTTGGACTAAGTGTAGTGATACTATGAAGTGTGTATGTTGTTTCAGTTGTCATTCATCTGTCTTTGTGCTGTGCAGCTGACTTTAACGATCAAGGGAAGAGGTTCATTATATAAAGCTCAGCTTTCTTCCCAGTGCCAGTACTAGAGTCCTTAAGTAAGCTCTTCATTGCAGAAACCTTTTAGAGTTCAGTCTGGGAAGATGGTGAGGAAGACAAAGATGCTTTGAAGGGAGCAGGGAAATGAGAAGGTGGGTTAAAGAGAGAAGTTGTTACCTTTAACAGAACATATTATAATTCTTAGTTTTAACATCTGTAAAATGCATGTGGTGATAATTAGCAATGACTTCACAATGCTTTAAAAATAAAGGCATTTCTGACAGCTTTCTTCTACAAACTCATCAGATTAAGTGAGGCATAGATATGGACAACAAATCTAAATATATTACCATGATTCTGGTCTTGTTTCTGAGACACTTGTTTATTGTTCACTAACAGTGACTAATAATGTGAATAATGCGTTTATACTAAAGTATAAATTCCTTGGTTGCTTTATCTTAGTACAAAAATATTTCTAATTCTTACCTCAACTTCTACTCTTGTGAAGAGCTGACACAGCGTCATTACGCACAGCTCTTTTCTGCAGGCAAGGAAGAAAGAGGAAGAAAAATACATTTTACTTATTTAAAAACAAAGTATTTGCATGTCAGTAGATGAAACTTTTTAAACCACTGACAAAAACACAGCCAGTACTGGGTACCACCTTGCAGTGAAGTTCCCTGAAATGTTGCTTTCAACATTTTTTCTACAGTGCTTCTGCATATATCTGCTGCTTGCTCATTGGGCAGGCAATTTGTTGTCTGTTGTCATGCATATTAACAACACTGTACAGTTCTTTGGCCAGCAAAATGCATATGTTACTTTATCTTTAAAGAGGTGAATACATCCTGGATTTTAAAGCTTTAAGAGCTTTGACTCTGAGAAGTAGCTTTATCTTTTATTCTCTCATCTGCAAAACGGGACCAGTAACTTCCTTCTGCAGAACTGAAGCAAGCAGTTGTTAGTATTTGCTAGCCATTTTGCAAATTATAGTAGTGTTTACGCAAACGTATTAATGAAGAGTCAGTATGTTAGGGACCTTCAGTGATTTTAGAAAAAGTCACGAATTTTAGTATCAACAGGTAGGGGGAGAAAGAAACTGGGAAAGAGGATAAGCATAATCACTTCCACTTCTGACTTGTTCTTTTCACTGTGATTTTTAAGCAGAAATGCACAATTGCTCTTTACTTTAAATCAGGTAAATTATAACAGAAAACCTTCAAGCAATCTTTCTTTTGCTCTTGTTTTGGACAAAATAAAAAAGAGAAAGGAAAAGGCAGGAGAAGAACTAAGGGATCCTTTCTACTTTCTGCAGCAATCCATTCTGAACGCCTGATTTAACATTATGTGTTACACACATATGTTATATGTTATGCATTAGGTTTTTGTCCCAGTAAGGCACAAAAGTAATAAAGAAGTAGTAAGTGAAAGCTGGGGTTTCAGGAGGTTTCTGAGGAGGAGACTGGTACTGTCACATCCTGGCTGCAATATCCATGAAGTTTCACAAAGAGCGTGACAGTTCTGCACTTTGTAAACTGCAGGTCTGCGTGGGGGATGGTCTTCTCCCAGTTGCAGTTACTTTTGTTATAAGGATCTTTAGATTCTACCCTATCCATCTCTTGACGGATGATCCATGATTTTGCCAAGCTGTTCCTTTCATCTTCTCCCAGGTTTCGATTTGAGTCTTCATCATCCAGCCACCAGGCTTAGAGCAGTTCTCAATTTTTAGTGAATGGGCAGCCTCCTCCCTTCCACAGGAATACCTCTGATATCATTTATTTCTTCACCTATTCCTACACCATCTCTCATAACTGAAGACATAGCTCCTCTTCAATCTGCCAGCATAAATCCTTCATAGGGGAAATCTGTAGTATGCTACTGAATTTGCAATATTCATTACTCTCAGTATGCTGATAACTGTAAAAGCAGTAATGAAAACAGCAAAAGTTCTCGGTAAACTAAATGAGATGGACATTTTCATCTAGGTCAGCTTTCATAATGTCCGCTCTACAAGTGTGCAGGTGCTAGGATTAACTAATGATAGCTTAAAAGGTGCTTATGATCCGCTCCACTAGTTCAGACATGTTTCAAAATTAGTTGCCTTAAAAATTTTAGTCACTTAGTAAATCAGTACTACTGTACTTAGATACACTACATATTCCACATGAAAATGTGGTATATGGATTCTGCAAACCCACATTTTAATGTATGTTTATAAGGTGAAAAGTATTTTCAGTGCAGCTGTAAAGGTTATTTAATTCTTTAATAAAATATTTTAGCATATTAGAAGGCCACCTGTGTTGAGAAATAAACACAGATCCATTGCCTAAATGGTTTACTGAAATATTCTTCATTATTTCAATGTCAGATAATATATATAGCCTCTTCACTGGGATCTCAAGACAATCGCTTTTGTTGACTTGGGCAAAAATCAAAATCTAAAGAAGAATTCTAGCTGTTAGAATGGGGAAAGATGGGGAAAATTCATACTTGTTTTGCTCATCTTCTTCATTTACTTCAAATGAGATGGAAGAATGAATAAACAGAGCAGATAATTTCTTCTTGTGTGTATGCCATGTAGGAAACAGTAAACATCTATGGGTTTTGATGACTATGATTGTTCCCCAAAGAAGAAGAATTTCAAATCTTTCTTTTGCTCTAGTGTAACGTGCAAAACATAGGAGAAAATTAAACAAAACGGTGGCAGAGCTGGAAGTAACGCTTCCCCATTTGCAAATCCTTTCTCTAGCAATTCAGATATGAAACCTACTGCATGACAGCATTATCCCAAAGTATTTCACCCTCATAAAAACAGATCTAGAAGAACATGTGTCTTGGCTTAGCTGAATCTGTTTGGCAGACTTTAGGAACGGGGGGGAAATATTCTATATGCACTGAAAAATAGGATTAAGCAACTTACAATGAATAGCCCTGCCACGTCCAGGTCACAGTATCCTAAGGAAAAAAATAAAACACAGAAATGTATGACAAAACTAGATTAAAGTTAGAGAGCAGATATGTTACAATATAAAACAGGCACAAGTTTAGTAAAAGCAGATGATGATTTTATACTCCTGCAGTGAAAATAAATAAAGGTGTCAAGGCAACTACAATTCCTTGCTTTAAAAATCTGGAAATAAGCATGGCAGACTTTTGATAATATCAACAATTGGGAATAGAATTTATATAGTTACTTAGATATTTTAAATCATTCATTCTGATCCAAACAACAGAAGTAGGAAAAAAATAACCTAATAAGACTTTTCCAGAGGACTTCACCAGTCCCTTTAGAAAGGCACCCTCATAAATACGTTTGATTTAGTTTTTAAGGACATTTCTGCATAGGTAATCTATCATGCTCCTTCTTTGCTTTTTTTCTTATTCTATGTTTATTACTTCCTATATATGATTTTTACAACATATACTGCAGATCCTTAAATCCTGTCAGAGAAATGAGACACCAGTCCCCTTTAGTGATTCACTTCACTGTTTTGAAATTGATCTGTAAAAGGATTTTAGAAAGGAAACTTTCTAAATAACAACAGTAATAATCACTTGTTTTTCATCTTAAAAACCATTAGGAATGAAAAGTTTGGTCTTTTCTGGATTTGCTGGATGACCAGATAATTAAAAAAAAAGTTAACGAGCTGCCAGACTCATGTCCCAGCGTTACACCTGTCAGTGAAGCAGAGCCATATGTCTGTACCCCTATACTTGGTAGAAAGTGTAAACATTTACTTGGCAAAACAAGGGAGAGTTGCATGAAAAGAACCATCTGCAAAGCTGCCCTCCTGAAGTGCCTGAAGGAGGGGGTGTTGGAGGCACTGCATGGCTCAGCTTTGCTTTTGTGCAGAAACTTTGCAAGCCCTGTTGCAGTAAGAGTATTTTGAGCTTAAACAAAAAATGATGACTAGTAGGGAAGTGGTGTACATTTTCAAAGTGCAGGCTCTGTGGCTTTGCAGGAAGTTTCTAACTTCCGCTGCAATACTTACCCGTGCTCTCTCTTACTTTAACTATAGCTAAGAAGCCCAGCAGTAAGTTTTTCACAATCAGAATAGCAGCTACAGCTACACCGCGGTGACATCTGGGAAGCCCAGCTGCTTCCAGATCTCCAATGCTAAAGCTCAGGACAGTGGCAGTGATTCTTCAGTGACAATGACAAAATTCTTCAGTGACAATGCAAAATATTCATTGTAGGTACCGTTTTAGTCAGGATTTTGACTTCTGTGTTACTAGTTAGTGATAGAAGAATGTTCTGCTTACCAGCTTGTTGGGGTATCGGAGCAACACAGGTTGTACAGGGACTCGTGGAACAAAGGCACCTGCCACCATAAATTAGAATTGATTGTTAAGACTAAGCTTAATACAGCAGTTGGGAGTTTGAAGTGATTCATGTAAGACATGGTATCTGGAAGGAGAAATTTTGAAAAAGGCAAAAAGAATGGGAAGTGTTCTTTTTGCTGTGGGTTTTTTTGGTGGGTTTTTTTTTGGGTGGGGTGGCGTTTGTTTTTTTGTTTTGGGTTTTTTTTAAATCAGCAGCATGACTAGCAAGATGTCAGGACAGAAAAGGGTTAGTCTCTGTTTCAAGGAGAAAGCTGCCTAAGCTTCCTGGTGTGTTCAAACTCATTTTCTGTGTATTATCTTCCCATTGACTGGCATTCATTTCAAAGGATTAGATGCTCAGAAGGCTACTGAGCAATTCCTGAACCCTTCTCTGTTCTGATTGTCTTCATAAGTGATATGGATCTGAGCATCTAGTACTGGTTTTGTAACTTTGCTACCCAAGACACTGTACAACAGTAAGAAAAGAGAGCAATGTGACTTTAACTGAAGTGCAGCCCAACAATCTAATGATCAGTGATGCTATAAGTACCTTTCTGTGTTAAAAATAATCTATTGGCCTGCCTTGCTAAGCACTACGCAAAGAGATTTCATAACTTGGTTGCTAAGTCTTGCATGGCAAAATGTACAGGAAACTAAGATGGCACAACTGCAAGCTGAGCTAAAAGAACATCATAAGGAGCATGTATTTTGGTAATTCATCTTATAATAATTACAGTCAAGTTCCCGGGTAAATAAATTAGATGAAAACTGTTCCCAGAAAAAAACCCAGCCAACTAACCGTATACATCACAGATATTTTGCATCCTACAAAATACCAAAACTCAGAAAAGTAAACTGACTAGTATAAAATAGTGGGTTTAATGCCACTGAAACTTTAATGATGTAAGACATTACTATAGTGCTGTTGTGGATGACATACCTGCAGAAGTATAGGCCTTACTAGAACTACCAAATTAATATTTCACACATTATTTTTCAACAACGATGCAACAAAATCTCTCACCTTGTTTAAATGTGATCAGGCAAGATCGGTTTGTGCAGGTGCCTTCTGGGAAAATCAGTATCTTGGATTTAAAGAGAAAGAAATACATATATACACACGCATTTCATAAAAAGATTATTCTTCAGCATCAGTTACATAAAGTCTGACTTTTTATGCAAGCTCTGTGACATGTTACACTGCATCACAAGAGTATCATTACTGTTTCAAAAGCAAAGGAACGGAACAAGTAAGTGAAGGATGCTCACAGTAATATTAACCTGTTAACCTGATCATCTTGATTTGGAAAAAGCTTTTTAAGAGAGGATTTCTGGGGAAAGGCCTTTATCAGTTCAGAACTATGGTACAAAAGGCTTTAAGTGTTTCAATTGACATGTTTAGTGTTGGTAATGATATCAGAATTGTTCCTCTGCTGGCAGCTCCTTACTGAACTGCTGGGTGTAAAAATGTCAAGAGTCTGGGCTGACATGAAGCGCATAAGGTACTTGAGCCTTTACAGGCACAGATCCTATCAACATGAGTCGCAATGCCAGCTGTGATGAGAAGATCACAACTTGAGGGGTAGCAGCAAAAGGCAGAGACTATGTGCATCTGTGATGCAAAGCTCTGGAGGCGTTACACACCACTGCATAGCCTCTGAACCTGAATGACTCAGACACACCAAATACCCAGAAGGGTTTCTGAATTAGTGTCTGAAAGATACTAGATTAGATGCACAGTGAGCTGCAATGTGACACACCAAATCCAGCCCCCTATCACTACAGGATCATAAGCAGCATTCCAAAAAAACCTCAGCAAAAGAACAGGTCTGGATTAAAAGAGTGTTCAAGGTGTGCTCTCACTTCAGTCTGAATGAACAGGTCAAGGCTAGATGAAAGAAAGCATAGGTGGGTCATACCCAAGTGAGACAGGCTGTTCTCAAGTATGATAGAGACAGCTGCACATACCGATTTACAGCTTGACTATGCATTCTGTAATCGGGAATTGTTCGCTGGTGCTATGGACACAAAAATGGGTATGTTTCTGCTTAGCGTATGTCATAAGCCCCAGAATACATATTAGTGACTGACCAAAGAGCAAGTAATCATTCCCTCCTTCCCCTTTGTTTTGGTACAGGGTTGGGAGAAGCGCTAATCAGAACCTTGTGGTATTAATGAGCACAAGTGCTGCCCAGCCTGTTGTGTTTTGGTTTTAGGCAGAGGGAATGAGGAATCCAGGTAATCCTCTACTCCTTCTTTTCTGTTGTGCTGAGAGAACGTGGCCCAGGCACTCTGAAGAGGATATGACAGATATCAGCTTGTGGTCAAGTTTCTCAAAAAAAAAAAAAAAAAAAAAAAAAAAGAGTCAGAGGAAGGTGTGGCCAGGGCACAGGACTAGGAATCACCCAGTGACACTCCAAGTAGTGCTGCTGCCGACTCAGTCTTGGAGATTCCCAGATTACTTGACTCATACACTACTTATACCGTAATATAGATCTAGCTTTTACCCCAAGTGCAGAACTGGTGTAAAGCCAATTCCCCTTTCCTCCCCATGCTGTTTTCAGCAGAGATTAGGTCTACCAGGGCTTTGTTGGAATCACTTCATCCATAACAGTTTAGCAAATCATAAGCATCAGTGTAGTTTGTAAGCACAGTGTTACAAAAAAAAAAAGCCTTCCTAGCTTTGACATGTGCATATTTAAAATCCTCCATATAACTGACAAAGTGAAAAAAATAATGGAGGCTCTAAAAATATTTACGGCACCTCAGAAAAATGCATTTATGAGTCAGATTAAAGTAACCTAAATACTAACTAAAAAGCTTTTTGTAAGGTGCTTGCTAAGTAAAAATGATGTATGAAATGTCTAAATAATGCCATTTCAAAAAGAAGTGGCAAGTGTTGGTCTTCCCTCAGGATGAGAAGTGGTTACACTTGAATGTTCTCTCTTTCTAGGGACTATTCAAAGAGCAGAGTAGTGCATTCAGGTCTAGCTGCCATAGAGATACCTGCTCCCGAAGTCTGTATTTTCACTAGCCTCTTACTTTTCGTCAAGAGCCATTCATTGGAACAAAAGCGAAGGAAAAGGTAACTCTTCTCAGTCATTTAGGAGGCAGCGAACTCTGAACAGATCTTGTGACTTTAGCTACTTAACCAGTCACTTCTTTAGTTTTCCATTTTTTTATTTTAAGCAAATTAACCCTTAAGAAAACAAGAACTATTTAAAAACACAAAGCATGAATTTATACATAAATCCAGACAGGATATATTTGAAGGTCTTATATCACTGACTGTATTTGTCCAGTAGCATGGCAATGGTACTGTATTTAGAGGCAACATCAAAACACAGTCAATGCAACAGAAGAAAGCAGAGAGGCACTGCCAAATGAGATGTTAGTAGGTTCACAACTGTTCCAGGTTTTTCTCCTTGCAAAGGATGCAATTTCCAGCCCAGCCCTCTGCCTGTTGTAAGAGCAGCAGAGTTGCTGCCTCAGCATGTTTATCCCTCCAGAGCAACCCCTGCTCCATTAGTTCTTCAGGATGGAAAGCCATCCAAGGCCTAGAAGCGCAACAGCAGCTTGCTGCTGAGGAATGACTATGGGAAACAGTGTGCAGAATCAGTAACTATTGCTTCCATCTTAAAATCTTACCACAATTCAGACCAGTCTAGAAGTCCTGGGTTTACTGCATTACTAACCTAAAGATTGAACTGAGTTTCACCTCAGCTATTCTTCACATGTGAAATTGATGTTGTAAGCTGAAGTACCGTTCATGCTGGAGCTTGGACAGCCCAGGTTACTCATCTCATCAACTGCTCATCCCTGAACTGTTGTGAGCGCAGCTCTGCAATAGCTTCTTACACATGAGCTAGCTTGAGAATACTGATTCACATATACCAATCCAAGTCCTCTGCTACACTGAAAACAGCATGTTAAGACTTAAATAGGGAAAAGAGAAGGCCAGGAGCATCTGCATTTTGGAACAGCAATTGGTAGGAACAGCAATTGGTACTGGCTGGATTTTAACTGACCCATTTGTCATGACAAAACTTTTTGGGCACCAGTCTCTCGTTTTCCTTTCCTAAACCAGTCATATACCTAAGAGCTGACTTCATCTTCGTACATCAACAGAATCCTATTCAGCTGGGAACTTGTGATATTATGATGCATGGTGAATATGGAATATGAATATATTACAGAATAGTAGTAGTGTATTTATTACCTGTGGCCACTGGCCTCTTGATAATGCCCGCTTAGTTATCTCGGTGACTGTATTCTTCCGTGAATCGGGGTCTTGACGAGAAACTGATACAGGCTGAAGGGAATTCAAAATTGCTGTGAAAGAGATAAAAAATTTTACTTGTCTAATGCTAGTGCTTAGAAAACACATGCGTTCAAGGCTCCCTTGTAGCAAAAAACTTTTTATTCTCATACTAGGAGACAGACTCTGCACAAACAGCTTTCAGACTAAATAGATAAGAGTATTATTATTGTCCTCATTCTGCAAAATGGGAAGTAAGACATAGAAGATATATCTATACTGCCAGCTGAGGAGCTTTACAGTAGGTATAAACATGCCCAATTCACCCAACACACAGTCTGCTAATATTGCTGTTATCTTTCACTGAGCATTTCCACACAATTCTAAGGAAAAGACCTGATCGGGTCTCTGCTCCTGAGCCACAGTCAGGCCTAACCCATGAAGACTGTAATCAGCAAGTAGTTTGAGCCTATGCTGAAGAAGTAAGATGTCCTTTTTCAGTTACAAAGCATACACAGCTCGTGTGTAAATGACAGGAAAAAAAAAAAAAAAGCCCTCAGAACTTGTCAGAAGTCTACACTGGAATGTGTGGACCTATTGAGATGTGATGAGAAACTTGGGGAACAATTATCTTCTATGTCCCACTTCTGTGCTTTTAAGAGAAGGTCAATATATTATCAGTTAGTTTATTTCCTACAAAGACACTTTTCTGTGTTGTCTGCCAAGTTTAGTTTTGGGTTACTGTTGGCTTGTTCTTTTAAGAGTCCTATAGAGATAAGACACATACAGCCAGCAGAAAGTCTACAGCTGATTCTAGTAATAATGCAAACAAGAATTCTTTTTGTGCCAGGAGGAGAAAATAATAGAAGCATGAGTCATCTGATCTTTTCCATTCTCGGCATTTCCTTTTTGAGTAACTTCTCTTTTATTCTTTCCTGGTTTGACTCCCATTAAAAAAAAAAAAAATCCCTAACAGTGCCTGCAAGTTTAAACTTATAAAAATGGTATCTTCCAGACTGATGTAGTTTGGGTCTGTTTTGAAATAACCTTCACTAATCCGTGTTCTACATTTGTGGGCCACACAGTTAAAAGTCAGCAGTCGAACAGATTTCTCAAGCTACCTACTGGGAGACCTTTAAGAGAAAGCCTCTAGCCTGAGCAGTTACGAAACATGCTTTTAGTATAAAATAAATTTAGAATGATATTATATTTCATATCTGAAAAGAAACAGCATACTTTCAGAAAGATAACTTGTCCTAGGGATTTCACTGGAAATAATCTGTCAATATCTTTGGAACCTAAGGATTTTAAAAAGTCTGCCCCTAAATCACTTTCAGAGATCAGATTTTTGGTCTTATGTCAAATTGCTGACTTCTAACATTTTATTTTTTCAAAAATACTTACTGCCAAATATTGGAGCTGACAGGTTCTCTGCTCTAGTCACTATTGATGGCATTCCAGTTAGGGCAGAAATAATGGCATCAAAAAAGCTTGAATGAGGAGCTGCAACAAAGACTGGGGCTTCCAGTGGTCTTGCTATTTTCCCTTTTACTTTAACTTGGAAACCCATTACGAAGAACAAGGTACGAGTTAGGCATGAGAGCGTTGTCTGGATCATCCTCCTTGTAAACAGAAACACAAAAATATCATCCATCCTACAGTTAGAATTTCTTTTGTACTTTAAAACGGAAGCCCATGAAAGATTTCCTAGTTCTCATCAGCACTGGGGCCAGGCACAGGGTAGCAATACGACTCACCAGGAGAGTGTAGGGCTAAAGGGGGAGTAGGGAAGGGAAAAACCACCTTTTCGTGTTGAAACCAGATTACAATTTTAAAGATAAGGCAACGTACAGCATCTTACTAAACCCTCCTCCCAGGTATGCTATTTCTCTTGCCGTATCTTGTAGCATTGTAGCATAACACTATTATGAGGGAAGGGTAGGTAATTAGCAGATTCAGTGTCCTTTTTGTAAGAACTTCTTTAACCCTGATACTGTTCTTTTACTATCAGTTTTAACAAGTAAGATTAAATTACAATGTTCCCTTACTGGAACAGGGGCCACGTTCCCTTCATGAGATCTCCATAATCTCTCAGCCTTGTGAGAATTCACTTCCTGCGTCTCCTCCTCCTGTGTGCAGCTGCAATGCATTGCAACTGGAAGGGAACATCATTACTCTGAGGTCAGAAGCTGGGCAACTGAAACCCAGAACCCACAGAGGCAGCTGTAAAATACTCCTTCAAGGGCAACATAGCTAAGAGAGGAGTTGTCAAAGCTAATTTTGTCATAAATTATAGCACTGCGGGAATGACAAAGGCTACACAGAAACTCAGCCTATGTAATATTACCAAGTACTTTTCTTAACGAGTTTTTTTTCCTAAATATTCCTATCAGTATTATTACTAAAATAAGTCCTGGCTTACAAATAGTCTATAAAGATTTTTATCAGATTTGGTTTAGCCTCAAGAAAACTGAAAATCTACCTATTTAAAAAGCTCCATTATAATTGGAATACATTATATATAATAAAATGATATATTATATATATAAACAAATCCATATTGTTGTAAAACACACTCATCAAAAAATTGCTTCACCTAAATGGGTAAAACTAAGATTTCACTGAGGACTCCTCTTTAATCAAAAGGAGGAAAGGAGGGGGGGTGGGGGGGAGCTTTAGACACTGGCTTTATGTTATTTAAAAAAAAGCACAGATTTTTCACAAATATTTTACCTCCTCCATCCTTTAAGCGGCACAGATCCTTTTCCATGGTGACGGAAAGTTGCAATTGATGCAAAGAGCCATGCTAGCAGTAAAATGAATGCAACGCATATGGCACGGAGGGGTAGCAAAATAATGCCCTGAAGAACAGTCTAGAAAAAAAGAGGGGAAAAATCTTAAGGAATCATATCAACAGGAATGACACTGATATTTGTGTAGTTATATTATATGGACTTTAAAATATTAACATTACAGCTATGTGATTTAGTAGGGAAAGCATTAATGATTCCAGTGTTCATATGGGGAAGTCAGTCATTCACAGCATTTCATTTTCCCTTCTGGGTTCCCATTTCAGATAGAACTGGAACATCTGAGTATTTGAGTTTTTGGCTTGGATGTTGTTAGAGAGGGTAAAGAGAGTTTGCTGGCTTTAGTTTATACTTAGACTTGGTCCACAGCATACATCCAGCTCAGATGAGTCTGCCCAGCTGATAGATATCTCCACTATAGAGGCTTTTGTAACTAGCTGCCCGTCTAGAAGCCAAGTGGGATTGTTAAGGTGACAAAAATGTATTCCTGCCCTTTCAAAATGACAAATCTTGTGCCCAGTCACACTGTTGCTGCAAGTGATCCTTACTACTACTGCTTGGAGCAGTGCACATGCAACACAACTTCATTTCCTCTAGTTGGTACTTAAGCAAAACGGAGTTTTCAGTAAAAGTGAACCTGTGGTTTAAGGCAAAGGTTCAAACCTTACAGTGCTGTGAAGCTGCTGGAGCAGCTCTTGGCTTATTACCTTTGGAAGTGGTTTGCTCACAGCCCGCAGTAAACATAGAGCAGAACCCCTCCGATTATGAAGTTTAACCTTGTTGCCTCCTGTTTGAAGCATTTTGGATATTAACCTCTGTGCTAGGACCTCCTTGAATTTTTCAGAATAAACTTAGAAAGCTTAGTTCCCTTTCCTCCCTGCAATCAGGAAACTGCTCTATCCTGCTTTAACTCGAAGCAAAAGAAACTATTGAGAGACTTCTGCTACAGTCACAGACAGCCAAGCTAGGTAGCAAACCTGGTATAAAACAGATCCAAGGCAATTCACTGCTTCTTCAGTTCTTCATAAACATTTGTAAAAGGAGCATGGTGAAGGAGAAACAGTAGTGTGCCCTGGTTGCAAATAATCCTCAAGTATCCCCCCAAGGAATTTTTAGCTTGCATTTTTTTGTGCACAGCTCCAGGAAACAGGTGTATTGGCACAACGTTGTTAACAGGCTGCTGTGGTAATGGGCAGGGCAGGAAGAAATTCTTAATTATTTCACCCCTGTAAATTAGGTTAGAAACTATATCCTGAAGGTTGGCCTTATGGTGCAACACAGCACTATGCAGATTGAGCAAGCTCAGGTCTGGGAGGCAGGTGAGCTGTGTTAGCATGCGGAAGTCATAGCCTAGCGTTCCTGGTAAGCTAGTAAACAGTTCAACTCCTTTTGGCACCTAGTCCAGCTCAGTTACCACTCACTGAGGAGGATCAGCTCTGTGCGCATACATATGTACAAAACAATACATGCCCAAGCAGAATTGTAATAGTGAATATTTCCTTTCATTTGGGCTGTTTCTAAAAGTGCCTCAAAACTTAGCATGGGAGTGCATCAGTGGTTACAGACTGACAGCTCCACCAGTTCAGAAGTATGGTGAAAGTTACTAAAGGAGAGTTATGCTTATGCTTCTGAGCTTACTATTTTTTATGCTTTACTATTTTTTTTAAGAAAACACTGAACAACAGTGTTCCTCTCTCAAAATCAGCCTTTCTAGTCCACTCTTTAGCAATGACTACTTACTGTACAGGAAAAGCAAGGCTTTTAATAATAAGTAAGTTTTACAAAATAGTTTCCAATATATATGTTTGAGCTATGACTATTAAGCAACACAATGGATTTTCATGTATCCCTTTTCTTCAAAAAGGAACAAATGTTTGTAGTACATTTGGCTTCTATGCAAAGTAAGCATCTTTGCATATTATCTATCTGATTCTTTAATATAGTAGGTTGGTTCTAATTGTCCTTTCATCAACATGGTCCTTTTCCTCCCCACCAAATTCCTTCCATCTTCACATAATTTCCTCTTACTGTCCTCTTACCATTATTCAGGAGAGGCTCTGGCCTCTGGCTCTAAACCCTGTGATACTGACAAGGATTAACAGGAATTTTGAGCCTTGAGGACTCAGTTCTGTGTTACAAAAGACACAGTGACAACAGACCAAACATGATCGTGGATACACAGAGTAAATTAAGATAAGGATGAGAAGCAGATACATGGTGTTGCTGCTTGTGTTCTGTAAGCACTGCCACGTAACCTGTCTCCAGGAGAGATCTGAACATTCAGGTATGACTGCTTCCTTCTTGAAGTGTACAACTTTTATATAAAAAAAAGTTGTATACAACTAGCTATGGAATTTTAACCATAACCTCATGGACAAGAGGAAAAGGGCTGCTATGGATCACAGAAATGGATTCAGTAGCTGCGTATGAGAGATTTGGTCCTGGAGATCTATTGCTCCCACTCTCTTTGGTGCCAGTCGTGGAGAATCTGAAAATGTCAGGTAGCAAGCTAAACCAACCAAGACTCCTTGCTTGTTTCCCAAAATCAGATATGTCTCTTTTTCTCCATATGTGTCCTCTCGTACTACGATCTGTAATCACAGTTCAACATTTCAGCTGCATTCAGTTATGCAGAATGGGCAGCATAAGCATAATCAGTGTATTTTGACTGAAAATAACTTTTTTCTTTATGAAAAAAAAAGGATATTTATGCACTGACCTACAACGAAAAATAAAGGATGCAATAGCAAAAGCAAAACAATCCCTTCCTCAAAACTTTAATAAATTCATTAATCTATTTTAGGCAGATGCGCAGGTGGTACTGATTTGCTGATGCAAGCTATTGGCTTTCTAGGTCACTGTGTAATGAGGCAGAGTTGATTTCTGCTCCATCAGCTGCAGACTAGGGTAAGAAAAGGACAGAAAAGAGAAAGGACAAGGTAGGCCAGAAAAGAAAAGGTATAGGAGAAGAACATGCAAAAGAAAATACAGGTTCAAAGTTTAGTAACTACTCCAGCTTCTGTATACAGTAATCACAAAGACAGGTGTTCTCAGTCGTCCAAAGAACCTTTTCCCACATTTGGAATCACTTGTGTATTTTCTGTTTAAGGTATCTGCAACAACTGCATAGCCTGTCACTGCCGTTGCTGCCGACACCTGCAGCAGTCCGTGCTGTCCAGGTCACACTTCCACAGCTGACTGACCCTTAAGCAGTACATGGGATTACACTCCCACCTATGTCAGGAACCAGGGAAAAGGAAAAGCAGGTCTATCAGAAAGCCACAGAATCCAGTCTGAAATTTTGCTCAACTTCAGCCGCTGACAAGTTACCTAGGAAGCAGCAGAAGAGC
Source organism: Morus bassanus (assembly GCA_031468815.1). Classification (NCBI taxonomy): domain Eukaryota; kingdom Metazoa; phylum Chordata; class Aves; order Suliformes; family Sulidae; genus Morus; species Morus bassanus. The sequence goes on from CM062573.1 coordinate 26,631,321, forward strand.
AGGCTGGGGACCAGAATGAAGCCCAACTCCAACTGAACTCCCCTGACATCTGAAACTGTGAGCAGACGGACTGTCTCCCAAAACAGTACACGCATAGCAAGACAGGGTCTTCCAGGAGCGTCCAGTGTATGTCACAGCTCTACGCCAGGCAGTCTAGCTTAAAAATAATCTTTTTTTTAGCGTGCTGGTTGTGCCATTACACAGCTCACCATTACATAAATCCACGGAGCATCTCTTCTCAATAAAGGAAAAGCTACTCATGACTTAACTGGTATTTGTGCTTTGCAGTGCAGGTCAGAAGTTAAGAGGGCAAGTGAGCAATCAGGATGAACAAAACTGAGACTACAAAAGGAAAAAATCCCAACAATGCCTTGCTGCCAGCTTCAGTCAGAGGATGGAAACCAGAAGTATCTGAACAACTGTTTTAAACTCTCGTTTGGCACATGCAGATGTTTAGCACAGCACAACTGATCCTTGTTTTGCACATTCTAAAGAAAGACAAAAATCTCATTGGCTGGTAAACTATTAGCAATACAAGGGCTGGCAAAAAATTGTAAAATCTTCTCACTCCACTTATCAGTCTGGCTACAGCCTATTTTTATATTTGAAGCTAAATGAAATGCAAACAGCTAGCCTGTCTCACTTTCAGGCTCCATTTATCAGGGGACAGCAGCAGCCTTTACATTCAGGGAGTTCACCAACATATGAAAAATCCAGCTTTGGGCTCCCAGAGAGGGTTTTGAAGTTGTATCTGTTTTTATCAGTGTATGTTAAAGGAATAGTATAGAATAGGGGGAATAGAACAAAACAATCCTTTAACATGCAAGAATGGAGATACACTACGCTTGATTTAAATGGACAGAGAAGGGACACTTCCCTTTTTTGAAGTTTATAGTAACACTCTCCGGTAAGGCTCTGATCCCCACCTGGTCCGATACACAGTGCTGGGCAAGAGAAGAGCAGACGTTTACAGGATAAAGCAGACAGTACAAAGTATCCTAGTCTCTGTGACTATAGGGGAAAAAGAACAGAAGGGAGCAACACAATACAAAAAGGCTGTCTCTCTTGTCTTTCTGCTTTAAAATTCTGTGACTACTGCATTTTTGCTTCAAAGCTCACTAGCTCTGGGACCTGACCCAGCCGGGTGCTTTTCCTTCCAGGTGCATTGTGCAGTTATGTATGGAGTTTATCTTGCTGTAAGATATACCATGTTTTTCATCCCTTCCTCCTGAAGGAAAAAAGGAGGATATATTTATTATAGCTAAAATGGTAACTGTAGCTTAAAATTGCAAGCTTTTGAAAGTAGTCTGTGCATCCTCTACAAAGAACAGCCAGCACAGAAAGCTGCCCATTTCTGGAACCTCATTAAGAAACTGATTTCTTTACCTTGGGGTTCATGCCTGCAGCTACTGATTCAGATGCACTTGAAATGTGTTTCAGGCTGCTAGTAAAACATAGGGGATAAAAGGATCTGAAATTGTTTTCCAGGTTTCTCACATTTCCTCCACCCAGCTACCTTCAGGGCAAACATTGTTTATAACTTGAGGAAGAGCTATATGAAACATAAAATATTTAGTTGCACATCAGCCTCAGACACTTATAACAATCAGCAGAAAACTTGAAGAAATGCTCTAAGTTCACCTACACACTGACAGACTCGTCCTCACTGAGACGTCAGTTCATATCTGGTTCATCAGCTCAGTTTTTAAAGAGAATGTTTTTAAAAATCAAAGCCTAGAAATACTGTTTCCTTTCTTTTATGTAAAAGTACCCTGTAAGTCTTGTGTGCCCTTGTACACAAGCTGTACTGGGACAGCATTCAGCTCAGAAGCCTAATTCAGTTCACCCAGTGACACCAGTCAGTAACCCAGTGGAACTGGGAATACCTTTTTTGTTGTCCACACTGCAATATGGAACCAAGAGGTTAACTCCTCCCCAGCTAAAAATCAACCTAAAGTGAGTTAAGCATCTGAAACAGGATTACTGGAAAAAGTTATTTTATATTTTAGCTTATCATATTTAAGAGAATTACCATCATCTTCACTCCAGAGCTGAGGCACCTGACACGACAGATAGCAGGACAGTACTTCATTCTTGCAATTCAAACAGGATGCAAAACAGAGTCCAACAGGACTCCCATTTCCTCTAGGACTAATGTGTTATCTGTAATGACCATGCAAAATCTTTTCAAAAGCTTGTTGCAAGTTGATAGGCGTGTATGTGTTTGTAGAGCAAGCATGCAGTTTGTGGTATCCGAGGAGCGATGGCTTGCAGAACTTCCTTTCAAAAAAGTGACTTTTTTATACTGAACACCTTTTGCATCTTTGCTTTGACATTTACATGACGTGCCTATTTTCTGCTCTCTATCACTAGACTAGATCCGGAAGCAAACTACGCCGTACTTGGGAAGGCAGTATTCTTACTAGATGCTTCTCCCTGGAGAAGGTACGAGCTGTAGGTGCCTGCTCGAGTGCCGGCGGTGCTCCCGTCCCCTCGGTGCCGGGCACTGGGCCGTGCCGGCGGCGCAGCGGCGGGCCCGGGCTGCAGGGCGGGCCCCAGCAGCGCCCGTGCTCCGCTCGCAGCGCGGGGCCGTCCCGGCGGAGCGAGCGCCGGTTTTAAACAGCGTTCGCTCACGCGGTCGCACCCTCCCGTCGGAAGGGGGTCTTTGACCTTCCCACCGCCCCGGTGACGACCCCTTGGTTCTGAGCGGGGAAAGTAACGCTGGTTTAGACAAGTCGGCAGAACCACGGCGGGCTGGGGGCGACGGCCTCCCCCGCCGCCCTGCCCGCCGGGGCCCCGCCGCGCCGATGCGCCTCCGAACACCGGGCGGCCCCGGCCCCGGCCCCGGCCCCGGCCCGCCGGGCAGGGCGCGCCCGGCGCCCTCTCGCTCCCGCGCCGCCAGCCTTACCCGCAGCTTGTCCCCGGCGCTCAGGCGCCCTGGGTGGACGAAGGGGTTGGGGACGGTGGGCGGGCAGAAGGACTGCTGCCTGGGCAGCGGCAGCACCCGCGGCGCCATGCTCCCGCCGCCGCCGCCGCGGGCGATTGCGCATGAGCCGCCGGGGGGGCCGCGGCGGCCCGGCGCGGCGCGGCGCGGCGCGGGGAGCCCCGCCTCGGGGCAGGCCCCTTCAGGGCAGGTGCGGGCGGGCCCGGCTGCCCGCGGCCGCGCTCGGCTGGCTCCTGAGGAGGCGGTGCTGAGGCTGGCGCTGCCGGGCGGACAGCCCGGGGAGGCGCCGGGGGACCCGCCCGCCGCCGCGGCCGGCAGCCCCGCAGCCCTGCCCGCCCTCTCCCGCCCCTGCGCGGCGGCTCCGCGCTGCCCCTGCTCGTGCCCGCCTCCTGCAAGCGCTGCGGCGCCGGGCGCGGAGGCGATGTTCGCTGCGCGGTATCGCAGTGGCGGTGCTCGTAAGCGCTGACTGACTGCTCCGGAGCAGCGCGGTCTGTTATCTGAGAGGGAACAGAGGCAAACGCGGTCATGGCGTACGACTGAAGTAATTTCTAGGAGAAGGATGCATTTCCACCACTGTAGAAGGCTGATACAGAGATTCTGGTCTGCAGTAAGTGAGGTCTAGAGCTCCGCCGCAGCCTTTCTTCACGTGCTGGGTTCCCATGGGATCTCTTCGCGCGCATCGGGATACCCCAGGAGCTGCCCCTGCGGGGCCAGCCGCTGCCCGAGGGCCGGCAGGCCGTGGGCCAGGCCGAGGGGTGCTGTAAAACACACCGTGCTCCAGCACCTTCTGCCAGTCACACGCCTTCAAACGCAACTGCTGCTGCTTCTGGTTTCAACCCAAAAGTTTCAGCCTGACCATATTTAGGAAACATGCTTTCAGGTTCTCATGGTAATCTGCTACAACAGTGGAGGTCAGCCACCAGTCTCTGCCTGCAGAGAGTGCGCTGGTCTAAGACTGCTGGCTTCTGGCCTCTCCCATGACATTGGTTGAGATGCTTTGTCTTGTTATGGTGCTTCTCACTTTCTCATATCTGTCCTTCACACAAAAATACTGGTGCTTCCTAACACAACATTAGTCTGTATGTTGCTGGACTGTTTGTATTGCTGTAATGAAAAGAATTATAAATGTCTCATATTTCAGTTCCCAGTTTGACGTCACTGCTTCCACAAAGATACCATCAGAATTAATGAAACTTAATTATTATAAAATTATTTGTGTTTTGCAACTGCAGGTGCTTAAGGAGTAATCGTAATGATACCTTTGGGCTAACCAAAGCCTGTGTATAATGGAAGCTTGAAGAGTATAGGATTTCCCTTGACTGGTTTCCAGGGTCTCCCTGTGCTTGCCCGTCCTTGCAACCAGCACTGTGCTCTGAAAAACCCAAGAGCTGTGTACGGACCAGATCACAATGGTGCACAATTGTCACAGAAAGTAAGGCTGGGAGGAACTCCAGAGGAGAAAGATCAATTCTACCTTCATCATTCTTGATAGATGATTGTATAAACTCTTCTTAAAACCCCATGACTTCCCTAGCTGATCCGTTCCAGCGCTTAGAATCATAGAATCACAGAATGGTTTAGGTTGGAAGGGGCCTTTAGAGGTCATCCAGTCCAACCCCCCTACAGTGAGCAGGGACATCTTCAACTAGACCAGGTTGCTCAGAGCCCTGTCCAATCTGACCTTGAATGTTTCTAGGGATGGGGCCTCCACAACCTCTCTGGGCATCCTGTGCCAGTGTTTCACTACCCTCATTGTAAAAAATTTTTTCCTTATATGCAGTCTAAATCTACCCTCCTTTAGTTTAAAACCATTACCCCTTGTCCTGTCACAACAGACCTTGCTAAAGAGATTGCCCCCATCCTTCCTGTAGTCCCCCTTTAAGTACTGAAAGGCCCCAATAAGGTCTCCCTGTAGCCCTCTCTTTTCCAGGCTGAACAACCCCAACTCTCTCAGCCTGTCCTCATAGGAGAGGTGCTCCAGCCCTCGGATCATCTTTGTGGCCCTCCTCTGGACCTGCTCCAACAGTTCCATGTCTTTCTTGTGCTGAAGGCTCCAGAGCTGGACGCAGCACTGCAGGGGGGGTCTCACCAGAGTGGAGTCGAGGGGCAGAACCACCTCCATCAACCTGCTGGCCACGCTGCTTTTGATGCAGCCCAGGATATGGTTGGCTCACTGGGCTGTGAGCGCACATTGTTGGCTCATGTCCAGCTTTTCGTCCACCAGTACCCCCAAATCCTCCTCCACAGGGCTGCTCTCAATCCTTTCATCCCCCAGCCTGTATTGATATATCGGGGGTTGCCCCGACCCAGGTGCAGGACCTTGCACTTGGCCTTGTTGAACTTCATGAGGTTCTCACAGGCCCACCTCTCCGGCTTGTCCAGGTCTCTTTGGATGACATTCCATCCTTCTGGAGTGTCAACTGCACTGCTCATTACTTCTCTGGTAATATCATGAAACAATTTTTTATGTATCTGAGCAGAGTCTTTCTCATTGCAATTTATATCCATTCCCAGTAGACGCAAGAACTGTTCGCTCTCCTCTTTGCAGCTATTTTTGCAAGCTTGTATAGCATTATGCTTCTCTCAAGCTTTCACTACACTAAACAATCTAGTGTTTTCAGTTTTTTTCCTCCCAGGTCATAGTTTCTAGATATCTGATCATTCTTAGTGCTTTCCTCTGGCCTTTCTCCAGTGAGTCCACACCTTTCTTGAAGTACCCAAACTGGAAATACTACTCCCTAGGAGGACTGACCAGTGCTACTGAGTGGGCAGAAAGGATTAATTTGTGTCTAACACATAATATTTATAAATCCCTATATCTGCTTTTTTGTCACTAGCCTGACCCTGTGACTCGCACTGTGGTTCATGATAACACTTAGATCCATTTCTGAACAAATACTTGTTATTTACAATACAGAGTTGTAAGAAACACTGCATTCGCCCTTATCAAATGGTGATAGTGATCTTACTTCTAGAACTGGGAAATACTAAAACATCTGGCTTTACAGACATGATGCTTTTATTATGTAGAAGAATGTTTCTGGTGACTTGTATGTTTGTTAAAAACAACAGTATTGATTATAAGTATTTTACTCTTCTAATGCTGATTAGCCATAGTATCATCAAAAAGGCTTAACATCGTAGTCATCAAGATACAAACACAGTGCAAAAAAAGTTTTAATGTTCAGAACACGTGAGAAGGTGCGATCACATGTAATTCTTTTGTCTAAATTGATGTCAGCATCCCTTTTGAATAATAATTCCTTTTTAATCCATGAATCTATGGTAAATGAACCATGGTCCATTTGGTTCAATGGTCCACTAATACAAAACACCACCAAGCTTTTGTGAAACTGATGTCTGGAATCACCTCAATTTCTTTCCTTCACCAGAAGGTGCATATGGTGCTACAGACAGGCATTGAGGGAACAGTAGCTTTAGCTTGCTACTAATTATTTTTCTAGGTTGAAGCTACAGCTTTAGTTCTGCGGGTCACTGGAAAGATGTATGCTTTCCCTGAACAGCTTTACCCTATATTGTCTGGATTCTGCCTAGAAACTGTAAGAATAGTGGCTCTGGAGCAGGTGTAGCTTCCATATACAATCTGGGTGAATCATATTAGCAATACCTGAAAACCCAGTAAACATTTCCATAGTGTAGGACAAGGATTCTTCTCTCATATAAACAGACACAGCTTTATAGTTTTTAATATAAATTATATATACAGCTTAAATTGGACTAAGATCTTGGCCTATCATAGCTGCCTTTGGGACAGTTTACTCTCTCTTCCTGGCATTTGTAAAAATATAGTCCAACATATCTTCTTATCATAATGATTTTAATAAAGCTATAGTAATTTCAAAGTAATTCCAGTATGTATGAATTCTATAAAATGTGGGCTAGACAAAATCATATACTGCACAATATGAAATCCTTGCAAACATTTTTTTTAAATTTTCTGTCATTAATTCCTAGCTAAACCAGAAGCTAAAAGAAGTTGCGCTTTCTAGCATTTCTCTATTTAATTCTTCTGATTAGGGCTGTTTGTCTTCATAAAACACTCTCATAAAGGCATTCTTTGATAAAGAAATTGAAAACCTGCTTTGTGTTTGAATTGCTCCCTGCTTGAATTTCGGAAAAATCCGCCATCTGGTGGCCACAGTCGCATAATATTGCTGCACAGAAAAGGTAGGGCAGCATCTGTTAACTGCTCATAAGAAAAACAACCACCTTTTCTCAAGGACTGGCTACAAAACATCTTCATGCAAAGTACCATTCTGATTTCCTCTTTCTTTCTGTGATATTAAATGTGAACTACTTGTGCAAAATGGGTATGAGAAGAGAAATAGATTGCCAATGTGTTTCCACTGTCAGTTTAACTTCTTTCTTTCCAGGCCATGGTGCCCTAATGCCGGTTCAGTCTCTGCTTCCCTCCTGGAACAATGCTGGCTAATGTCTTCCAAGAGCAAATCTGGGCACAGCTGACAGCATGTTCCCTCCAGGAACCAGTGCAGCCAACAGGTGTAATGCAAGTCACATCAAGTTTGCCTTTCTCCACCTGGGACAGTCTTCCAGTGTTATCCTGGTAAGCCATATGCCCTCAAAGGTCTTCGTGCCTTGGCCATGAAACATACAACCTCAGTATCATGCTATGTAAATGTTGCTGTGGCAGTCTGCCACAGGTTTTTTGAACTAAAAAGCCATAAACATTTTTGATAGCTGTATCTCAGAATCAGAAAGGCATTGTGTGAGGCTCTGAGGGGATACAGGCTTAGTGCTAAGCTGTGTGGATGTACTTGTCTCCTTGATGAAGTCTACAGGGATAAACATGGTCTGTTGTGCAGACAATATCAGCTGCAATAGTAGACAAAATACTTATTGTGGAAGAGGAATTAGAATTATCCTGTGCTGTTTCAAGATCTGTACTGATAAAGGACAAATTAAATGGCAGACCTTGGGGAAAAAAAGAGATCTGATTACAGAAGGTAACTGAAACAAGCATTACTTAACAGTCTTTAGAACTAATATCTTTTTAGCATTGAATAAAAAAATGCCATCTATGGGAATGTTCAATGGGCTGGATACCACATGGTGTAATTTGTTAGGGCTCCATCAGTCAATTTCAGGCTGCTGGGAATCTAGCTCTGCACGTCCCTTGGTAGAATTTATTGTTTTAGTGCGACTTCAAACAAGAAAAGCAGTTCTGGACTGTTCATTTCACAGTGCTCAGGTAGTTGTGGGCTGGAGGATGTGCTGACTGGCACACACGTATCCATCCAAGCAGGCACACACATATGCATGCATGTATACACAAACCCAGACATGCTTTCTCTTTTCTTCTAAGACAGCTGCAGAGATACACGTCTTGGAGTTCTCATTTAATGTTAAATAGAACTGAAACACCCCTAAAGCTAAGCTTTCTCCTGGGTATTCTTAGATGTTTCGTCTTACAGAAATTCCTTTCTCTGCCTCTTTCCCGTCTTCCCTGAATGTTAGACTTTCTGTGCTAGTGTTATATCCCTTATATGGATGCATGTAGCGTTCATACAGTGTTTGCCTGGTAAGTTTCCAAATGATTTGCTCCACTTGAGAGTTGTTTCTAGCTGGTTTTTTTTAGAGGGAAGTTGCTGTTCCCAGCAACTAATGTTAACTTAACATTAACATACTTAACTCATGTTAAGTATGAGAATCTGGGCCATGGGTATATGTAACATAGTCCAAGAACAAGTCCTAGGATGCTGCACCAGAGAGGAACACCTATGCTAAGAGTTCCCTGAAGCTGCTTCTGCTGAATTCCTTTCTCTTTGCACTGCGTAATGGACAGAAGGCAAGTAAATTCAGAGGCAAGAACCTAGTCACTTCAGTTGGCAAGTGATACTTGATGACAACCTCCACAAAGGGAGGGAGGCACTTAAGTAAATGCTTAGCTTGCACGTTGTTAGTCCCAGTGGAGTAAGTAGGACTTGTGTTAGATTTTTGGTCCTAGACAGGCAGATAGGTTGCTGAGCTAGCTCTGTTAACAAATTAGGAAAAAATAGCATTGGGTCTTGCTGATGCTGAGTGAAAATAAAGGTAGTATTAACTCAGGGAATCCACTGGGTATGTCCCTTTGGAGAATCCTCCTGTTAAATTTCCTCACCTGAGCTGGCTGCAGAACTGGACAACTTGACAAGAACTTCTCTTCTGTTTCTCTAGGTAAGGAAAGCTCTAGACTGATGATGGGGGATCTCCAACTCCCAGTGCTCTCAAACTGGCACCTTCCCTGATTATTGAATTCACTTGAAAACAAAAGAAAAAAGTAGATTTACAAGAAAAAGAGAGACTCCAGTGAATTGTGTGAGAATGAGATATAAAATTAACTGGTTTTTTTTTTTTTCCTTTGAACTGAACCCAGGAGCCTCAGTAAAGTTTACCCTATTTAAAGCATTAATTAGGGAGCTGACTGTACATAAAGATAAAACAGAACTCTTAAAGAATTCTCCAGGGACTGCAAAAAACCCAGTTTTGTCTACATGAGGCAAAAGAATTTTAATTAGAAGCAACTGAATTGAAGTGAACTGATAGGAGCAACAAAAAGAGAATTCATCCCACAATGTATTCAGGGAACGTAATTGAATGTTCATTAGCTAAGAGTTATATACTGACTGTTAATGAGCAGAAATGAATATGCATTATTTCTTATTAAGCTGAAAATATATGGAACTAATTGCATTTAAATATAGTAGCTATAAAGTTGTGTTTATTAAGTGTCACTACTAAGAACAGGAAAGACATAGGTGAATTTGTATTCTTTACTGCAGTATCTTTTAAAATATTTATTATGCTAAGTGGTAGTAATACATAGCTTTTCGTGGAAATGGTTATTATGTTGTCCTAGTAGGGGTTTGTGATGCCTTCATTTGGATAGGATTTATGCTTTGTTTATAATAAATTAGGGAAGGCAGCATAACCAAGATGGAAGCTCTTGGATTACTGTAAGACAGTGTTATTCTTGCTTCTCATAATGAGAGTCCTCTGTTATTCACGATCAAATGGCACTTGGCTTCTCGATGTTATGGCTTGATAATAATATCAGGAGAGAGTTTTGGTAAAGTTTCTTTGTTGAAGAGGTATAGGAGAAAGCCATCTTGTTATTAGATGTGGTGATAGAAGAACAGAATTAATTTGTATTAACACAGCGGGTGTGCTGTGCATGCACCCAGGAAGGGCCTATGTGTGCCTGGGAAAGCCTACAGTTATGTGATGGACTGAGCCTAAAAGGAAGCTGGTAGTGTTTAGTGGCCACTTCATCTTACAAGGGGACATAGAGGAGCATGTGGGAGTAAGAACTCATAGAACTGTTTAGGTTGGAAGGATTCTCTTAAGATCATTTAGTTCAACCCCCCAAAATGTTAGTAAAGGGTGCATGAAGGAGGGCAAAGCAGAGGGAAGCGATGATGTAGCTGGTCAGAGACTTAGGGCAAGGCGTGAAATGGAAACCCTGGTGTCCAACAGCTGGTGCTGACCCTTGCTTTCTCTCATCTTTGGAGTTTTGTGAGATGAGGGGTGGTGGCTTTGCCTGAACATTTTATGGCTTTTACCATGATTTCAGTGGTCTCTTGGGAAAGAAGAGGGACAGTAGAGGGAGAGGGAGAGGGAAAGGAGCAGCAATACCCTGAGTGGGTGCAGAGCAACAGGGAAGAAAGAAGTGCCACAAAGAGGAAGATCCTTAAAAATAACTCAGTAGAGGTCTGATGGCTTCCTGGTATTGAGTTAGCCTGTTTTCTTCTGGAAAGTGGAAGTAGAGTGTACATGGTACACTTACAAGCAGAAGTGGAGTCCTTGTCCTTGTCCTGACTCTGGGAACTTCACTGGGGTCTGTAAACAAAGTTGGACTTAAACCAACAGTTATTCATTGCAGCTGAAAGGCCACCTCTTCTCCCACATGGCAAAAATAGATGTTTTCATCCTCCTGCTCTCTTTGAAATTGAAGGATATTTTGGGACTGCCATCAAGGAGGGTTAGCACACCTTTGAGCTAGTCTGTACCATTTGACATCAGTGCTGTAGGCAGTGATTTTGTGGACGTTAGATTGCAGGCTTCCTGCTTAAATGGAAAAATTACCTTGTTTGGTCTGATTTGAATTTAAATTATTTTTAATTTTGCAATTTATTCTTTTCTAATAGAATTCTTATAGATTATTGCAGTAACCAGTGGTTCTACCTGTAGTAATCCAAATCTATGTTTATTAATTGTACAGATTTGTTTGTACTGCAGGATTCTTTAGTAGCAACAACTGCATGTTCATTTTCTGAAAGATTGCAACTTTTTCCTGATTCACAAGAGGGCGATAAATCCCTAGTCATCTTTATCCAGCCTCTTTATTAAGTCATCAGTACGTTACTGCAAAATGTCATAAAAAGCAGCTTGCTGTCCGATAACTTTTATATATATATATATAATATACTGATCTGTATAAAATATTGTGATTCCTTTTCTTTTGTTTTATGGGAAGTTTAGGCTAGGGTCTGTTCATTTCATGCCACTGTAGATCCCACTGCCAGTAGAAACTAGATGTGGAAAAGGTATTTATAATATTCCCTCCACTACAAGTGCAAGTGTTTTCTTCATGGTACGTTTACAAGTATTAAATTCAGATGAATGTCAAGTGCCTCAAATAATGCAATTTTCAGCATACTCTTTGGGAGAATTTCCCACAGCCTAAAGGTTCTTGTGTATGTTTACTTCTTACGCATAGTGAAACTGTTTCTTTGGTAATCAGAATTTTCCATTTCTGAACTTTAATCCTTTGCTTCAATTAAAGTATCTCTCCTCTTGAACCTCCCCTTTAAATGCAATGTTATTTCATCTAAATACAAGGACCACAACTTTAAGCCTTTTTGTGTGATAATATATCAGTATGGGAAGCTGCCATTAGCACAATGATTTCTCTGTTTGTGTAGAGAATTTCATAATTTATTAGTACACTACTATATTTTTAAATATTTAATTTATTCACTTTCACATCCATTGTCTCTCTTAAGTAGCTTCTGTTTTGCATTGTATAGTAAGAATAATTTCAGGAGTTTTACATGGAATAAGGACTAAGGGAAAGAAAAATGAACAACGGGTTCAGTATATGAAATTATTTTATGCTTCTGTTGATGGTACCTGAGTTCATTCCAGCTCCTGCGTTTGAAGAAGCTGGATTCCTTCCAGCTCTAAAGTTCCACGACCCAGCCCACGCAATTTTTAAGCTGCCAGTATTAGAACAAATTCTTAATAATTTACAGTATAGTATGGCCTCTAAAGAATGTTTTCACTCTGTGTCTTAATATGAAAAATAAATAAATGCCCAAAGTCTCTAGGAACACACTGAGGCATTTGCTCAAGGTGTTAGTACAGTGTCCAACTGAGTTTAAAAGCCTCAAATGATGTGACTTCCAATATAACCCTTAAATAGTAAGACAAGTCCATGATTCTTGAGGCTCTTTCTACAGTGTAAATGGAGTTCTGGGGCTGTCTCAGATGGCTGAGACAAAAACACCTTTATATTGTCTTTCAACAACTTCAGCAGTCTTTGGTTGCAGAGGTTTAGTCTTGCCTGGCCTCTTGCCCAGTCTCTGATTACCTCAGGCCTGTGGTAGGAGGGAGCTGTTAGAAAGCAGGGCTATCCCTTAGCTTATTTAGTTTGATGTTATCTTGCCTGTAACAACCTTCACAATTCACCTCCACCCCCTCCTCGTCACTGGTTTCTGCAGGGGCTGCACCAGCACAAGGGCAGGGTTGTCCTTGAGTGTAGCACCAGTTCTCCTGTGCTACCGTCAACTGTAATGCAAACAGGAGAATACAGGAGAATGACTGGGCAACAAGCGGAGCTTGGAACAGATGCAGGTTGAAGGTTTTGGGAGAAAAGCTTTATTTTACTTACTCTGTTTAAGTGAAATTAGAGCCTGCCCTGTTCCTTTCCTAATCGCCAGACAAGGTCTACAGCATCTTCACTGTTTTTTCTCAACTCCAAACCAAAGGGTTTTAATGGGTGACTTGCCACAGTCAGTAGTTCCTAGATTGGGAGCTCCGCTTCAAACACAAGCTCCTTTACAGAGATTTTCTCAGTACAGTCAGGCCTTTTGGCTATTTTAGTTAAGACCAAAATTATATAACAAAACCATGGGACTGTGTCTGTTGGTTTACCATCAGCTTTCCTCTGGACAGCAGCAGAGTTCTGTGTGCTTCATTAGCATCTCCTAACTTACTTGGCAGATGCAGCCCCAGTTCTGCTATGAGGGTATGAAAGTCTTAATAGGGCAAATTCAATTGTAAATATGATACACCTCACTGTAATGTATAACTCGTGTATCCAGCTGAGGAAAACAAACCCTTCTTACCACGACTATGTGCCCTACAGAACTCCATCCATATGTCAGAAAGATACTCAAATCATATTTTTGTCATATTATTTAAAGTTTTAAGTACACCACAACAGTAGGAGAGCAGGTATGCAGACGGGCCTTTTCTTTTTATATATTTACAAGAAATAAAGAGGAGTTGGGAACAAAAAAGCAAGAGCAAGTGAGGCATTTCCATCCAGCTCACTAACTGTGACTCAGCTTAGGTATCTGAGACAAGTAAGACATTGGTAACTATAATTAAGGGGAGAAAGAAAGGCATGCAATAAACCTTTTTTGTCTAGCAACTGTAGGAAGATGCCTTCTGACTTTAGATAATTTTGTTGAAGTCTATGGGCTTTCTACAGTGGATAGGATGAGAAAATCATCAAGGACTTGCTTTAGCAGTAGAAAGCTTAAGATCATGGTACTGACTGAACAAAAACAGTGGGAAGCCCAGGACACACTGTGGGTTGTGTCAAACCATGAAGTCCATTTTACCGTGTGTGTTGATGTAAGTCTGGACATGACCAAAAATTGTCTATTCTATAGTATTAACAGATAGCTGCTTTGCTCAAACACGTCTGGATGCCTTTTAAAGTGCTACCACTGAAGCCATCCTAATGCCATTGATAAGACAGGTGTGGCTGCAAGATTATAAGGAGAGCAGCAAAATTCAGGTGTGTGAGCTCACTTAACGCTAATGTAATCTGCCCTGAACCACACTGTCTTTTCAAATGCCGCAGATTTGTTGCTGATTGTTAGACAGCTGGATGATTTAAAGCAAGACCAAGTATTCATGCTGTTTAGCAGTCAGGACCCATGAAGACCGTGGCAGTGTCTCTTTTAGACAGGTATTCACAGACAATGTTGATATGATATAGGGACCAGCCTAGAATCTTGCTATGAAGCACGTAACAGAGATGTATTGTGAGTGTTGCAGTATAGGTTAAAATAAATATATTTTTAGAGGAAAAGGGCAGGAAGAGTGGAAGCAATGACAGTCTTGCCAAAAACGAGTGAACACTAGGGAAAAGCCTTGATATAACTTGGTGATTTTCAGGGACCTGCTGTTAATTGTGCATTAAGAATAAACATTCTGCTTTTTCTGATGACTATAGCCAAAGCTGGGGGGAAGCCAAAAGGCAGGGGAAGCTCTGAGGAAAAGCATGCATGTAACAAGGAAATTTAAGATGCTGAATACAGGTGCTTTGCCCAAGCGTTGGAATTCCCTATTTCAAAGAAGGTTTGCGTTTGGAAGTGTGCTTTAGGATTAGAAACACTGCCTGAGCTCTACCCAGCTGGCTTGGAGAAGCTTTTGGACACTAATATGCGAGGCAGGTTCAACAGACTGATTGGTATTGGGCCTTGAACACTAAAACAATAACCTCTTTTTCTTCTGTGGAATCAGATCACAGATGTGGATGTTAACAAAGGATTATGGAGCTGTAGCCCAGTTCTCATAAAGAGAGATGGTGATTAGTTACAGAGATTTGTGAGCTTACTTCTTCCCAGCAGCAGAGGGGCATGGACCCGCAGGGGCCCGGTGTTGGAATTTCACCCATGCTTCACTGGGCGAATGACAGCAACTCTGTGCTGGTTTTCCAGTCTGTAGTAGGATGCGGTTATCTTACTGAAGGGATTGAAAGGCATAATCAATTGTAAAATGCATTGAAATAGAAAGTGCTATCTCAGTGCAAAGTGGTTTTATCTACAGCTGCACACCCAAGGGATTTAATTTTGAGGTGGAGACACATTTTTTAATGCGTGTGATTTGTACCAAAACAATTGGAAATAATAAAGCCTTGGCTTAGTGGTGTTGGAACCTTGTTATTATTGAGGTCAGTAGTAATTCTGTCCCTGATTTCAGCAGGAAGAGGATCAGGCCACTTCATCAGGAATAATTAGGTAAATACAAGAGTTTCCAAAACAAAGGATCTGGGATATTGGAAGGCTAAATTATGCTGTGCCATTCCTCACCCCGGTAGTCCAGTGGTTCACTATAGGCACTTTATTTCAACTAATTACTCGGGGCTTTATTAACTTGAAATTTTAAGGAAACTGCTAGCCTCATTTCTGTCTAGAAACAAAACGTGCAGAGTGAAGAAAGTTTGAATAGCCTAGGGATTTTGGCAGAAAGTGAACCTAAGATAAAGTACGTTAATCGAACAAAGGAAGGTAATTTGAAAGGACGTGTGCCATTAAAATGGATCATGTGATCCATGAAAGAGGTTACAAATAAATACAGTGCACTGCTGTTGTGGAAATTGAAAAGTGGTAGTAGATGGGGAGAAACCAATAGAAAGAAAGAAAGATAGAAAAAACTCCACAAAAACAAACCAAAAAAGACCTTGTGGAGATTTGTGGAGCTTTACCCCAACATAAATCTAGTTTAAAATGTATTGATATTTTGGAGATGGCTCTGACAGTTACGAAGTCAAAGAAGAAGCATGGCTTTTGCTCTGAAGAATTTCAGAGTGTATAGATCTGCTAACAATTTATATATCAAAGCAGTCACCAAATGGGCCGAAGAGGCAGAGCAACAAATCATTTCCAGAAGCTGCCATTATCGGGATTTAAAAGTAATGTTAATCTCAGTGTTGCTACAAAAGAGAATATTAATGGCTGTATTTTAAATAAAACCTGATTTTGATTTTGGTATGGGGGCTTAGAACTCCTTGGAATTGGTCTTGGAAAACCATGCTTTAGCCATGTCTGCTGGAGTCTTTTGACATATAAATGACAGATATCTGGAAAGTTTTCTAAGCTATATGTACTGTCTTGTTAAATCACAGTGCAGTGTTTCATCTGACCATTGAAGACTGGTATAGTGAGTAGAGCTAACAGACAGGTGCACAGGTGACTTTCTTATTAAAAATCAGAAGATCCCTTGTTTATTTCTGATGTTTTTCTAAAGGATTTGTGCTTCTAGATGATTTTATGCCTTTGCATTCATTTCTTATTTTGGAAAGGAAGATCATTTAATAATGTTTAGCATCAGCCTCTCCCACCCCTGCAATTTGCTGCTCTGGTAAAAGTGCTGTTCCTCTGCAAAAGCTTATAATGTGCTATATGAAATGTCAGGAATAATAAAGCAAAACAAAGAACCTCTGAAGGAAAATGTGCTGCCATGAATATCTGAAATCTACAGAACCACTGCTTTATTATACTTGAATTTCAATAAACGCTTTTCTTAAAAGCTTGTGTTTCAGTAGGCAGGGAAATGTGTTTTCCGTGTAAATAGCAGTGTTTGCCTTTTCTTTAAAAAATGTATTCTCACCACAGTGGTAAATCCTACAAGCAGGCTAAAACACAGTTTAGGCTGTGAGATACGGAATAAAAATCTCTGAAACCTCTCTCTGTGCTTGTTGGATTGCCATTTGTGGCCATAGAGCAAGAATGCCTTAGAGAACTGATTTTCACAATGTTTATACATACGTTCCAAGTTTTGAAAATGAGAGAAGTGAGGAAACCAAAACCTGCAAAAGGGCGCTAATAAGCTCATTTTGCCTCTTCCTTGTTTTATGTCTTGCTCCAGATTTTATAGCTTCACTCTTAGCAGATATGGTATGGCACAAGATTTATTTTTGAGTGCTAATCACTCCTTAGTAGAAAGCATTTAAGTTTTTCCATAGGAATGCTTTCTATTCACCTCTTCCTTGATAGTGTTTTTATCCACTTACTTTACCCTGAAGTATCACTTAGAATGCTGATCAGGGGTTGATAAGGGTTAGCGTAACTATTAATGCATTAAAGTTGGATGCTGGAGGTGTTAATGCTTTGCTGTCAGTTGTGTTTCAGTGGTAGCTGTCTGTGGTGTCAAAGGACTTCCTTTCCTAAATGCAAGGCGAGCGTTGTCCTTGTCTGAAGTCTTCCTCAGTAACTCTGCTAACTCTTCCAGTCACCACTTTTTAGTTTCCCAAGAAATAAGGCTTAGAGCCTTGAAAGTTTGAAAATGTATCTGTAATTGTTTTTACAAATGTTTGCAAATATAACAGGTTTTCCTTCGTGGCCATTTCAACATGTTTCATTTGCATTGAGGGCCAATTTAGGAACGAAGCAGGTAGACAAGTAAAAAGGATAGAGTGTAACACACCCAGTTTGTGACTCCATCTGTTGCAGAAGTATCACTTGAATAACATTTTCAGAATGAAAGGCAGAGCCTCTGCTTCAGTTTTATGTTCTGCTTATGCTTTTGTACTGCTCTCTTCCACATAACATCTGAGAGGTTTTCTGTAGTTTCTCAGGTGAGACAACTGTTATCTGTCATGAAGAGCTCTCTCTTTTTCTCCTCCTTCTTTCCAAGGAGGAACATTGTAAGGGATAATAATAATAATAATAATAATAATAATTACCTGTATTATATTGATTGCTGTGATGATTGCTTAGTTTTGCATGGGCTAGAAAAAGGCTAAAGTTGCAGTGTTCTTAAGTCTGCTGGTGATTTATTTGGTGAGGTTGGATCGGTTCTCAAGCTGGTTTAGGAGATCTGTTTCACTGTGGCTAAAACTGGCAATCACAATGCTTATCCATGAAAGCAAAGTTGCTTACTTTCACACAGACCTAAGGCACATCTTCCTTGGAGATAAAGTCATAGAAGAAAGTAGTTTAATGAAGGAAGAATGGTACTCTATTTCAAAGTAAACATTCTGTCTTCGCATGAATAAGTTGAGTTGTATGTCAAGGTATCTGAATATGCTTGGATAGCTTAAAGTGAAGAGTCTATGTCATAGTGTGGTTGAGCACAAAGTTTGTGGCTGTGTTTAAATGCTTCTGAGGGGAGAATAAACATGTTTAAGGAACTTTGAGATAAAAAGCCAGGGATTTTAGCACGCACAGTTGTGCAACAACATTCCAGCTTGTTGTGCTTCAGTAAAGAGAAAAAACAATGTGAAGAATTACTGATGTCCTGTGACACAGCAGTCTAATCAAATGCCACTGAGCAGATCCTTGGTACAGCATGGGTTGAAGTCTTACTGAAATAAAGAAAAAGCTAATTGCTATTTTGGGCCACAGTGTTGCATGCTGGGTTGATTGCCTTATCCATTTGGGAATGTCTTACCTAATAAGCTTACCTCATACTGCCACAGGTGTAGAAGTTCCTATCCTGTTTTCTGGAGAGAAGTCCAATAAATAATTGTGCAATTTCTATCAATATCTCTGAATGCTGAGTACTCTGACCTTGCCTTTCTGAAAGAGAGACTGTATTCTGTTGTTCCTATGCATTCTGCAAAGGCAGAGTCATGATACCAGCTAGATTCTTTAGTGCTGCTGGATTGGAAAGCTGCTGGCTTTTGGGCTAGCACTAGTAGTCTGCCACTAGCTGTCCATAATTGCACCAAAATTAAGAAGCTCCATAATTATGAGGAGTACAGTCATACTTTCTTCTACCCTGCCCTGCCTGTTGCTCACCATGCAAGTCTTCAAGAGGGAGTGATTAGCAGATGCCTGTGGTTGCTCTACAGTCCTTCAGAGAAGGTGGCATTCTGGATCTGGTGGCTCTTCCTGTGGCAGCTCAGACTCCTCAGCTCCACAGCAAACTCCCCAGTTCCCAGAACTGCCTCATGAATTAATTAGTTCATGCTTATAATGTGCCTTGTGTTGTTATTATTACTTAAAGCTCTTGAACTACTCCTTGGTATGAAGATGAAAGACTAATAGGTTTTAATTACAAAAAATATGTATGCTGAGAAACGCAATCCCATTGTCTGAATTCTAGTGAGTTTTTCTTTGTGGTTTCCTGTTGCTATCCAGTTGACTTTTAAGAACATGTGATTTTTTTTTTTTTTTTTAGAATGGATGTTGCCTGATGTTAAAATATTTAGATTTATTCTGATTTTATTTTTAATTGCATACAGAGCTGCTTTGATTGAAAATATTTAGACTGACGAAACCCATGCCAGTAGACTGTATTTGTATTTATGCTCAGCTCTTCAGGAAATTGCTTGTCTGTCTCTGTTGCTTGGCTATAATGCACTTAATGAAAACAGCTTTCTGTTGTTGGGTTTTAGAGTAAATCTGGTGTAGAGACTTTAGAAAGAAAATGCTGCTGCTTTCCTAAATAATTATAAGAAAGTGTAAATCATTTTGTATGTAAGCTGTATTATTTCTCATTCATTCCCTTGTTTTGCATCAGAAGCCTTGGAGAGGTTAGAAGTAGGCTTTGCTGTGGGCAAATGATGTAACTGATAAAATGAACAGAGATTCATATGGAGTAATTGACTGTCTGTTTGTTTTAAAGTTATTTCTTCCACTATCTGTCCATCACATGCAATACTGCAAGTTGATGAAAACAAGAGCATCTTTTTACTTCTTCCTCTAATGAGGAATCATTTCCTTGACTCGAGTCTCACTGGAGGTTGACATGTCCAGACCTCATTCGTGTCTTTACCTGAAAAGATGGACACAGTAATAAGGTGGAAACACTGTTTTTAAAAATTAAATATCAATAGTTGTGTTATTTAATTTCTTCTAATTTAACCTGTGAAAATGTGAAGTTAACTTTGTCGAATGCTTTGGTTCTAGGAAGACCAAGGAGTTCTAGCTTCTGCTTAGTGCAGCAGGGTTAGCCTGAGTTAGTGAATATTGTGAAAAAAAGTTGCCATCAATGAACTAACGCAAAGTGCGTTTTCAAAACACATCTGCAGTGAATAATCTTGAAGAGTAAAGAGCTTTATGGACAAATTCATTGAAAGCATATTTTATATTGGGTATGGAATTCTTGTGCATGGAATTCTTGTGCACATGTATAAAGAGCGTAATTCTTAGGCTCTGGAGGTCTGATACAGGGCTTTGGATAGACGCTCAGCTACCAGGGTTTGTATGTTTGCACATAGTTTGTAAACAGCATGATTTGGAACCCAGTCATGTCCTGTGGTTTCCTCATATCCTTCGTGTTGGATGAAAAATAAGCTGTCATTCATGGCACTGTGGAAACAGAACTACTTAAATAGACAGTCATTGGATGTGGTAATTTTTCTGTTATTTATAGCCTTTAAATCAAGGGTTGTTGCCTATCTAAAAGTGTGATAGATGTAGTAATCAGTAGCTGAAATTTGAGGGGACGTTTAAGGAGTTGTGTTTCATTCTGGGTCAATATTTTTTTTCCCTAATAAACAAGAGAATTTTGCATTTTGATAAACAAAAAGTGTGTTTGTGACTAGCCACCAGTACTGCGATACAGATAAAACCTGGTCATGTTAATAGTATGTAGCCATCCCATCAGGGAAATGGAGAGGTCTTGCCAATATAGCTTAGATCATGATGGGTATTAGACAGTGAGGGAGAATAGATTAATCTTTATAAATGTGAAATATTTAGTGGTATTCTTCAGCTCCAGATAGTGAAATGCCATAGAGGCACAGTTAAATTTCTGTTTATTGACAAACATCTGCTGCAGTAAAGAGCCTGCCAGGAACATGGTCTATGTTTTGAATTGATTTTATATCCTGATAACTCTCCATAGTTGTGTGAAACATGCCCAAGTGCTGGAATGGAATTCAGTAGTTCTGTCTATAGTAATAGTTTATCTGTTACCTTGTCTATGATTATTCCTCTTCCAGTGATCCCTTCTTCCCCTTGCAAAAAATAGCAGAAGGAAGACCTTTGCTTTGCCCCTCTAATGACAACGTAGTTCATGTCAGAGTTTTGAGCTGCTTGAATATTTATTTTATACTGTCAGTACTTTGTTAATATTTCCATAATGCTTGAAGCTTTGCTATTGCCGAAGTGCAGTAGCAGCTGTGAAAGCTCGTTGGTCGAGAAGAATGATTTTTGGACTCTAAGTGTAGCTTTATGTTGCTGCCTCTCAGGATCTGACAGTGAGTGCTAAGTGATGTACAGAGTGGGATGACATGGGGGAGACGAGACCAGTGCTGGCTTCCCAAGGGTGAAACAGAGGCATAATCTCTGTGGAGATGAACCATGTGGCTGCTCATCTCAGATATCCATTTACTTTACCACTTCCCTTGCTCTTTTTCCATGGTCATCCTCACTTATGGCCTCTACATGTTTTGGTTAATCCTGCGAAGTTATTGGCCAGTAGCTCTGTAGTTTCATTGTTAATCTGAGACTGGATTAACCCTTCCTCCTCTGTCATTCTCCAAAGACAGGGGTGTGAGTGTGCAGCAATCATTGCTCTTCATTAGCAGGACTTCTCACTGTATCTACTCAATTCTCAAGCACACAAAGATATTTCAGACTATATTTTCACTGTGATGCCATACCTTTTATTCGTAGAGGCAAGGCCTGCCTAATTTTCCGTTCTCCGGGCTGAGAAGTTGGCATGCTAGTCACATGCCAAAATCTCTAAAAAACGACTTTGCAAAGGAAATTCTAGAGCTAAATAAACAGTTTCATGTGTTGAATTATACTAGAGAATTGCAGTAAGGTCACCCGTTAAAATTACATTCAGGTGGTATCAGTTTAAAGAACAAAAAATGTAACAATGTGCATGTCTGGAAAAAAAATACAGATAATGGGTTGGAATATAAATAGTTCATGGCTGAGATACTGCTGAGACGTGGGCCAGAGCAGAGGTTTACTGGCAGCACACTGTGCTGCTATAAAGACGATCTTTGCTCTTCAGACTGGCAGGAGTTGCTGTAGGGGGACTTACCTCCTACAATGAGGAAATGCCTTGAACCGGTCTCAGTCATTCCCCACCCTTTCCTGGCTGAAGGCTGTGTGGCTTTGGAAGACTTTCCTCCTTTGGCTTGAAGGGATGGTCACTAAAATGCAGAGCCTGAGGGACATGGGGAGGAGGGAGGGACAGACAAACTCAAGGAAAAAGCTTGCCCTCAATGAGTACAGAGTGTGTACATATAGCAGAGTGTATATGTAGCAGAGTATATATGAGAGTCGTGGAAGATGGTACAGCAATTCTCCCTCTCTTTAAAGAAATGCCTTTGTAAATGCATTTTCACACTTATTCCCAACAAAATATGCTTTCCTTTTGATGTTTAAATACCCTTTATCTTTTTTAATAGCTTGGTATTACCCCAAAATAACTGACACAAAGAGAACAAAATCCTGCAAGCTTCCTGCTTGGCAGTCTCTCCCTCTGCATCGAGGACTCAGAGGGATACAGCTATTTTCTGTGCTGCCTTTGGTACACAGGCTTGTTCTGGGGCCATGATTTTGCTGTGGGGGAGGTCTGGGTTTGGGTTTGATGAAGGCGCTTTTCATTAGTTCTCACTAAACGATCTCCATAGGGTGGCTGGTGCAGTGATTCATTTTAGCCTGCAAGTGGCATTGTTTGTCCGGTTACTGGACTCGATAGTCTAGTTTATCTGAAAACCTTGCCTAAAGTGAAGTATTTCAGAATGGCTCTTTCTTTTCAAATGTTTGTCTATGACAGCCTGTTTGCTGACTCTGGAAATAAAATCAAACTAGAAGCAATGCTCTGTCAACTGCAATAACTGTCCCTGGGTTTGCTCTAAACCCATCAATTATTGTAAAGCCACTTCTTGGCACTGCAGAGGCTTTTCTCTCCTTGAACTTCAGGAATACTTCTAGTTTACATCCACATTTCACAAATGCCCTTCTGAATAAGCTGCCTGCCTTGGGATTGTAGGTAGGGGTCTAGTGAGGATGCAGCCTATTTCCAAACTTAGGAGAAAGCAGGACTGTGCAAGTCTCCTGAACTTTGATGATATTATTTCCACTGTAATTTCTGCAGAGTTTCGTTTGTGTGCCATGTGGTGTCTGCAGCAGTTCAGCTCATGCCACAGTTATTCAGATCATACTCCATTATTTAAATATAATTCTTAAGAATTTTAGCATTGGTAAGCAAGGGAGCTACATCTTCTATGAAGACACAGGTATTAAAACAGCGTCTTTGTTTCTAGGAGCTACTTTACCTGCTGCAGTTAATTTTACTCATGTATCTGCTAAACGAGAAACTGGAATAGAAATTCTGAATGGTTTGCTAATCATGGCATTCCAGCTATACCTGAAAACATCAGGACATTTCCCATTGGTCCATTTTGGGTGATTTTTTCACTTTTGAAAAACTAGAATGTATGTCCACAAAGAGTATGAAACCCAAGAGGGCCTCTTTTCTCATAAAATTTTGATTAAGAAATGTGGGAAGGTGATTCTCCTATGGGGCTGTATTGTGCTGAGGAGGGGATATGGAGTTGGGAGTCTGGATTCTTTTATGGCTTTGAGAGATCTTTGCACTTATATAACAAAGTATTTAGTTAGGATTCATGGTACACTTACAAAGTGTGAATCATTGTCTTTAATTTTTTAAGTAGAGAAACTAGGGCCAGTCCAACACATGAAAAAAACTGAAGTTAATTTCAAAAGTGAGCCCCTAAATGGATGTTGTAACATGTGTGTTCTTAAGCCCTTCAGGTTCCATAAAGCATAGCCTTTGCCAGCAGTGATTAAAATACTAATGACGAGGAGTGAAATATTCTGGAGAGACGAGGAAGGTGAATAAGGCTTGCTGTTTACCTGTAAAGTTTAAAAAGGTGAGGAAGAATGTGTTCCCTTGGCTCTAGACCACTTCAGCTTCATAAAAGAAAAATTCCCCATGAATTCAGGACTTCAGTGCCTGTGTGTAACAACCTTTGAATAGACACAGTTTTCTCAGGAACACTAAAAGCTGCCAGTGTGCCCTAGTAACATAATATATTTTAGTAATATTTATTATGATGTTAGTTTTAATTTTCAGAGACCGCATCCAGTTTTGCATGGTTGGAATTTATGGAGCAGAACTTTTCAAGGACTAGAATTATTTAAAAAGAAATATTTTCATTTTTCATGTACAGAGGCCCTGTGAGGTTTCAGAATCCACACAGCTTTCAATTTCAGGAGTATTCTTTCCTGTGTTTTCAGGAACTTTTCACATTCCTGAATCTAGTTATGGGAATCTAGTTATGGGATTTTCCCCCTAATTGAATCCAGGCTTCAATGTTGGAGTCATGCATTCCATCAATTACTGCAAATAAGTTCTCCGAACTCATTTAGTGGGTGCAAATAGTTTTTTATTTAATGCTGTCTGTAGCACTGTGTCTCAGTGTATTTTGGCACATTCCTGTAAAGGGTGCTGGGACGTTCATATTTTTAAGCTTTCCTTCCTTCCTGGACACAGGAGAAAAGCTATCCATTGGGAGAGGTAATTGCGCAGTACCAGTCAGCAGTCATGCTCAGCTGGTGTTTAGGGTGCTTTTCCGATGGTGGTCGAGCAGCAGAATTAATTACCCAGCTTTTCTTTCTTGGGATTGCCCATCGTGTGGTTCCCTCCAGTCAGCGTAGCACTGGTGGGGGCCATGGGTGAACCAAGGCAGTCTCGGGTACCAGGTGTACAGTAACTCTTGAGCATGCTTGCAGACATTTATGTGTCTTGGAAGGATGGTGGCACAGAGCCATTGTTCTCTCAGGGAGGATTGAGAACAAGTGTATGGAATCCTTTTCTCAAAAATGGTGGATTCCCTTCTTTGTGAAAGCAGCAGAGCTTCTGTGGAGTCCTTGCCCATGTGCAGCCTGGGGAACCCACAGTGCTCGGCCTGTTGGCATCATCAGCTTATGCGGGCTTCCATGGCCAGTTTTATGGGCCACCTTTAAGCCAGTGTTCTTTTTTTTTTTTTTCTTTTTTTCTGATTTTGGGTTTTTTTGTCCAGAAAACTGAGCTTCTGACATACAGCCCCAAATGTAGGGGCCTGTCTTGGTGGAAAACTTGATCTCAGTGAGGGGAAAAAAAAAATGTTTCTTTTATGTTGTGGGAGATTAGTACTGCACAACTGAAAAAAATGTGCCCAAAACTTCTCTTACTGCTGCCTTTACTGAAGCGTGTCAGGTAAGGAGCTAGCAGTTGGAAAAATAATGGTATAGACAAGACCACAAAGGGAGTTAGATTGGCCAGGCAAGCTTCCCACTTTGTTTGGACAAGAGTTTGCCTGCTCAGTTTTACCCTGCCTGTCTAGTTGTGTTTCCTGTCATAGTATCTTGTGAAAATTGATGAAGTGCTTTTGCGTGGTTTGATTATTAGCTCTAGCATGCTGAAAGCCCTCAACAGGTTAAAATCCACTGCAGTGTCTATTTGGTGGGAGACTAAAGATCTCATAGCATTATAAGCAATCCATATTTAATAGCTTTCTGGTTGGTGAGTGTGGCTTTCAGTAATTTAATGTGAAGAATTGCTAACACGGTGGAAAAATCAATTGTATTTATCAGGTTACCTTCAGTACAATAAGATCACCATCGGTGAGCATCTTTCAAATTGGGTTGGTGTATGAGTGCATAGTTAATGTCTATGATTGGAGAGATACCAGATAAGGGGCCTATGATGAAATGTTGATATTGCTTTAAATTTGAGATTTTATTCTTCTTTTCCCTGCTAAAATCTGCTTGTGCCTAAGGTTGACATCTTTTTTTGGAAGTGTGCACACCTCGATCCAAAACATCGGGAAGGGTGAGTAACCAGCTCTCTACTACATTCTTACCCACAAAAGTCAGTGGGGATTCCTGCTTGATGAAGAAATACAGATTCAGATCCTGATTAGGAAATGTGAAGCTCTGGAGTTGTCACTTTAACAACTTCATTTGTTTGCAGTTGCATATAAGGATTTTGTAAATTTTCAGGGTTTAAATTTGCTAAATTTTTTAATTAAATGCTTGGTTATCTTTCAGAAAAGCATGTTTGCCACATGGCAAGATGGGATGTGTTTACAGTAGACAAAGTGAAGAGTACTTGCTGAGGGCATGACCCTATTGCGATAAGCATCAGTTTACCCTGAAAAGAAAATAGTTTTTAAAAGGATGGAAATTAATGTTGTTTTGAAGTCTTCAGTTTAATGCAATCTCAGTGTGTGTGATTATGCTTAAAACTTGCCAAAACCAACATGGCCAAATGATGTGACTAGACACCTGCTGGGCCTTCCTAAAAATGCTTTATGGAGTTAAGCAGGAGGGGGTTACCTTGGTCTAGTTTAGGCTCATCTGCAATTTTTTGGCTCCTAAATATTTTAGAAAATATGACCTAAATCCAGATGTGCTATTGATTTCCTATGCCTGTAACAGATGTTCTGTGAGATCTAGATAGAGTAAATATCTCACCCTATTCTACCTCATTTCTCCAGTTTCTGCCACACTTTTTGTCTTGTTTCCTTTAGACATTAGGACCTCTGACACAGGGACATGTCTTGCTGTCAGTTTGCCATGGATTGCATACCAAATGTCCACTCTCAACTGTGAACTTCTGCTTAATGCAGGTATACAGTATTTTATGCAAATATAAATATACATACATATCTACACATTTATTACAATAAATATACGATAAAAGAGTTGGCATTAAAATTCTTATATGGCCTCTCTGACTCGAATATGTATAGATGAAACTCCCTTATTCTGAACTCAAAATCAAAAGTTGGAAAGAAGTCTATGTAGCAGATGTAGTAACAGCCAAGGGGGTACTGAGATTTAAATGGAAAAGCTCTATTTAAGCTCATGGTTTCACTAAAAAAATACAGGAAATCAAGCACAGAATCTGCTTGCAACTTCTACTGTCTGATATTTCCAGTTTTTCTGTCCATAGTACACAATTTGCATGCAAAAATAAAGAGTGTATGTAGACAAAAATATCTGAAGGTGACATAGTCTTGTTTCCTACAGTGGGTTTGAACTGATGATTTACAGGTAATGGCTAACTCCTCCCTGCCAATTTCTTTTTCTGCTCCCAGTGTCTTGTTGTTTATGTAAGAAATAAAGCTGAAAGAACAAAAGAGTAAAGAGGTGATAAAAGTGCAGTGAAACAAAAACAAAATCTTTAAAGGTCAGGAGTGCTTTGATATATTATGCATCATCTCAAGGACCTTGCTTGAAGCAAAAGCCAAAGCAAAACCTGAAAGCTGAAGATCTGTTAGGCAGGTACACTACCTTTTGGGTTGGAAACTTATTCCCTTTTAGCTTCAGGATGTTCCTAGATTCAAAAATACTGCATGAAAGTGAGAGGAACTGGAATTTACCTATTTGAGCATAGAATCAAGCCATAATTGTACACACATAATCAGTGGTAGGAGACAAGAGAGACGACTGAGACAGTGCTACACAGTACTATATAGGAAGGCATCTAAATGTAAGAATGGATGAAAGGCATTATTTACAAAGAAAAGAGTCCTACAAAGTCCTACAAATGAGGATTTTAAAAGGGCATAAATAGAAGTCTCTCTGACCACATGGGAAACAACAGAAAAATGATTTTCAGGGTGGGTCCTCCTACTTCATATTTTTGAGCCGTTGAACAAGAGAATTGTCACTGGTCTTGAAAAGTACATGTTCCTTAACGGAAAAGAAAAGCATGAAAAAACAAGAATTTAATGAGCCTTGCCAAGTCCTCAAATAGTGAGAAATCACTTTCTCTCTTTAGAGGACTACATTCAACAGTTAGTGCATTTACCACAGAGAGAAGGCAGACTGATTGTCTTCCTTTTTGCATGCAGGACTTGCCTCTTGGTAAATGGCTTCAACTTGGTTTGTCTAATGCGACAGTCAGCTGCCATCCTGTAGCACTGAACTCCACATAAGTCACATTAAGGGACTTGGAAAGGAGAGCAATGGAGAGAGGCAGTGACCAGAATTGTCTATTTTAAGTGCGACCACAGAAGAAATAATGTCTCCGTGGCTTAACTAACTGTATGATGTGACACTGGAGGTGAGACCTGTGGCTGAATTTCCTAATTCCTTGGCTAGTAGTGATTAGAAACTTTGTGCAGTGGAGGTGCTGTGTCTTCATCATTGCCTGGCACCCAGCTGCAGAATGTGAAGCTGCTTTCTAGCTTCAGCCCTTTTGGCAGCAATATTATGGCTGCTGTAATAGGCACAGAGAAGACAGAATAAAGCTATGAAGCAGTCCAAGGTTAAAGCAGTGGTTAGAGAAACAAAAAACAAGCCCACTTGGGTAGCTTAATATTGTGAATTCCTGTCTTTTTGGAAGTGGAGACCACCTCCAAATAACTCCAGGGACAGACTGCCAAGCTCCAGGCTAATGTAAATTAAAACAATTATCCTCTTACAATTTTAAGTTTATTTTGGCAATGCTAGCAAATTCTTAACAGTAAAGTGGGTTAGTCACTCAGGAGTAGTTCTGAGAAGTCCCAGAGGAAAGCACTGGGCAGTAACAGACAGCTGAAAGCTCAACAGTTTTCTGTTTTGTCACCCTGTGGTTCATTGTGCAGCGAGTCTGCAGCAGGGTTAGCAAGGGAAATGCAGACCTGTAGTGATGTGAGGCCTTTTATTCTTATCTTCCTTTTTTCAGAGTGGCTTGTTGGTTGTCTGGTTGAGTCTGAGCATGCGTGTGGTGAAGTTGGCTGAAGCTGAACTTCAGAAGTATACTAGGAGTTTGGGGATTTGCAAAAAGAGGTGAAAGAATGATCCAGAGATTATATCGGCAGGCAGTGTGGATGCAGTCCTCCCAGTGCTGGTTAGGCTGACCAACCTTACAGTGTTGGTAGAAGCTGCTATGACCGGTTGAATGGTCACTCAGGTATTGCAGCTATGGGGAAATTACTTATCCTTTGAGCAATAAAACCAATAAACTACTGATTATTTTGAAATTCTTGACTGTTATCTCCACTAGAGCTACCAAGGAAGAACACCTGTGCAGACTGAATACTTGTACTTTTATCTCACTGTATTGTCCTTTGCTCAGAATGTGGTGTATTTTATGGAGAACGGAAAAACTGGTGTGATGTGCTAAGCAGGTTAAGGTCAATTAGCATTCAGGCAGTTGGACTAGATGATTGTTGTAGGTCCCTTAGAACTGAAATACTCTATTCTAATTTACATATTAAATCCTTAATATTAAATAAGATATTGGAATATATCCATGAGCTATTTCTTTGTGTGTGTATATGCATGTACACATGCAGGCACGTATTTAATATATAATTTAAAAAAGCTATTGTATACACTTCTTAAAGTTATATAAATTAATTTCATAGTCTAGGGCAGTTCAAGGCTAGAAGAGGCCATTGGTTCACTTAATCCAATCCCCACTTGGTCCAGGCCAGGACTTTTTTTCCCAAATATGCCGTATTAACACCAGGAATAATATGTCTGAGTTAAGGATATTCTCCAAAAAGACAGGGAGTCTTGATCTGAAGACATAAAAAAAACCCCAAAACAAACAAAGAAAACCACAAACAAAACACCTCTCACTTCTTTTTGTAGCCTGATAGACAGGTTTATTGTTTGTACCACTAATAAAGTGTGCATTTTTTTCAGATTCTGTTATTTTCAGGGCAATGGTTCATGCCATATCTTTCTCCGTTAGATTAAAGAGTTCTGAGATAATAACAACAAGGTTTCTTAATATTTGTCTCAATTAAGAAAAGACTAATTGGAGATCTTGTTAAAAAAACATTTTTAATGTAATGATGAGAATGAATGAGTGTTGTTGAATTGTCTTGTTTATACTGAATATCATATGCCTGGAAATTTTGAGCCGATTTACTTTTGCGGGTAAAGACTTGCTGCTGCGGTCGGGGTAGGGGGAAGCCATATGCCCAGCTTCCTGGCTAGTTGTGCATGAAATCATGGCTGTTTGTGTGCAAGTGTATATCTCAGAACTGGCCAATTTACCCTAAGACGCCATTTTGCTCCCACTTCTGTTTTAAAACGCAATGCCTTTTGGAAGGAGATATATTCCACGTAATAGCATGTGAACCGACAGGCTCGGTATGCAGAAACCTTGCTGGTAGCTTTTGAGACACCTCCAGTTCTGCCTGACTGTGCTGTTTCTCTGACAGAGTCTCAGAGTTGTTGGTTTTGTTGTTTTGCGGGGTTTGTTCCATTTTTATGTTTTTGTCCTTACTACAGTTCCCTATGTTGAAATACCTTAGTACTTAGGAGCATTTTACATAACCAGTCTGGAACAAGGCTGTTTCCCCTTGCAGGTATAAATCTCTGCATTTGCAGTGATCCCACAGAGCCCAATGCCTGCTCATTTGTTGGCTTCATCTCTTCAAAAAGCAGAAGCACCTAGTCTTTGCTGCTAAAAACATGCATGCCTGGGTTCGTAAATAGAAGTAATTTGTCCAAAATGGGCCCAAAGGACCTACTTCCTCCTGATTTAAAGAACAGCACAGTTACAGTCAATTGCTTAAATTTATGGGTAACTGCTGCTTTGTAAAATCATGACAGAATAGCAGGAAGAAAATGTATTTTTAACAAATACGGCATGTTAGTGAGACACAAACTGTTAAGCATGATTCACAGTTCAGGCTGCTCTGTCTATTAAGTATTTAAACTGTGGCATTTTGTTATGGCCTTGGCTGCCTTTTATGTATTGTGACAGAGTGGTTACCAAACCACTGCCCTTTACTCCATTGGATTGGAACTGCCCTGCTGGCTGCGTACAGCCTGTCCTGCTCATAAATGGTAGAAAATTTCCTTCAGCTCAAGGAGCAAGAGTGTCTGAGCTCTGTCCACGTTGCAACAAGCCCTGTGCAGCATGTGTGCAACTCGACCTTGACACCAAAAAGTCCTAAGTGAACCTGACTTCAGTTTAATAAAACTGTGTAAGTAGAACAAGTTAGGTAAAGGTTTGATAGAGTTTGGTGCTGGGTTTTATGTGGCTATGAGAGAAACATGCTTTTGGCCTTTGTTTCTTCCTCTGTAAAGAAGGTAGGTAAAAATCTTGATTCAGTTCTGAAAATGTCTTAGAAGAAACATGGTGAGGGCAGGAAAGGCAAGGGCAGTGGCCTCACTGACAAGGGCATAATCTCGCAGTGCCCAAGAGAGGTGAAAAGAGCAGGCCTGGGGAGGATAATCTGGTGCAGCCAAGAGTCCAGGGATCACCAGAAAAGCCCATAGTGATGGGGCACATCCAAAGTCAAACAGGGAAGCAAGTCAGTGGGATGGATCGGCATGGGACATGATCGGGTACAGGCAGAGCTGCAATGGTGCTCAGGCAAGGAATTCCCATCTCATGGTGACTCATTACAAATAGGAAAAAAGAGGTACAAAATAATTTTCTTGAGTTTTGGCCATAGGAAAAAGAAAAGCATCCCTAACTGTGGAAAATGCATTGAAGTAACTGTAAAGTTTCTTCTCAGTTATCATGGCTAGATGATATCCTGGAGATGGTGCAGGTTGTTTCTGAGTTCCAACAGTGAGGTTTTAGAAGTGGCTACCAGCAAGTGGAATTAGATCCAAAGACCTTTTCAGGATACATTTTGTGACTTTTGGCATTTCACAGGTCAAATATGAAAGGTTAATGAGAAGGAGTCAGTATACTCCTCCAGCTGGTCTGATACACGTAGGTGATAACCTGGCAAATGTTACAGTTCATGAACAGAAGCAGCTGTATTTACAAATGACATGATAAACTTAAGGTTGCCAGTCTGAAACTGAACCCAAAGAAGTGTGAGTTGGTTTAAGGATAGAAAATTTATTTCTGGTTTTCTGCCAGTGATGTAGTCATTGGAGTCTTGCCTACATAGGCAAGAACAAAACAAGAAGCTGAGCAGAACTCCTTAAACCCACCAGGTGTGTGGAGTTTTGTAACATTATGGTCTTACTATTACAGAAGGTAAGCTGGTAGATTTGCCAATGTTGCAAAACATATACGTAAGTTGTAGACAGAAACTATTTCAGTCATCAGTAGAAATGTGCTTTAGCAAGTTCAGAGCTGAAAAGGCCCATTGCAAATGTTCCTCTAGTATATCTATGTTTCAAAACCCTTCCATATTAAATACAGATGCTAGAGCATGCAGTTTGGGGCAGTATTGACACAAGAACATAAAAATCTTGAGCGGATGGTTACTGAGGATGCTTAAAACAGAGCTTAAATTCTCTAGGGAGAAATTATTGCAACACTCAAAAGGAACTCCTGGTAGTCATTAGAGCTACAGAATATTTTCAACATTAGTGTAGGAAGATGTTTATGGTCAGGACAAACCATACATCCCTGCAATGGCTCAATTGATCCTGCAATCCTGAGAAGGTTGCCAGGTGTCTGTAAAAACTACAACACTAACATTTTGCAATTGCAACTACTTTGTTTTATGCCTTATTTTGTTGACTCTGGTGCAGGACAAATTGGGAAGGCAATTAGTGATTTCTGAAGAGAATGAGGATGCTCAGAGGGAGATAATGAGATTCTGAATTTCAAACCTAGTTCTGTGATAAACCATCTTTTCTTTTGGCATAGGTGAAAATAGGACTGGTTCATCCAGGTGAGAATTGTCTGTAGTAATCAACAGCTTCCCAAAGTGGGAGTTACATCTGGATAGTGTGCAAGGGAAAGATGATTTGGCAAATGCAGCCACTTTAGAAGCGGTATCTTTTCAGAATACTATTGTAAGAAAACTCTGCTTAGAACAGGAGAGCACTGAGTGTAAACATGAAGTTGTAGAGGACATGAGAAGAAACCAGTTGTTCACTGGCTCAGGTATTAGTTGGTTTACTAGCCAGTTCTATGAATCATGCACTCAATGTGAGAGATGTGTTGAGGAGGATCCAGATTGACCATTTGCATGATGCAGTCCGTAGAGCCTCACAAAGCGTTTCATGTGCGTGGAGCTGGATAAGATCCTTCACCAAATGGTGTCTGATCTCATGGGCAGGAGTAAGGTTTTACTTCTCTGTTTCTCAAGCTTACATTCCCTACAGGATACGTATACTGCTGTGCCTATGCTGACTCTTCCTGTCTGGGTTGTGGTGAGGTAGCCTGCTGATAAGAAGAAAGAACACAGATAATAGACAGGCACATAAACTGTTCTGAGAAGGCCGCAGGCTTCGCAGAGGCGTGAGACCATATCATCTCTTTAATGTAAATTGCTGCAGTTACATCTTAGAACTAACAGAGAAAATAACCTAGATTTCTAAATAAATCCAGTATGCAGTTATATTCTGGGGTAATACTGTCTTTCCTTTGACAGGTATTTCACTGTAACATGCTACTGAATTTCTAATTTCAAATGATACAAGGAAGCCTGGCCATGAGAAGTGTTGACAGTGTATTTTGATTTTATTTGTATCGTTGGCACTTCATGTGTGGGACATTCTTTGCTGTTTTATTTTTTTAATGAGAAACAAGACATCAGATTGTGAAAAGAACAGTTTCTGTTGCCCAATGCATAAGCAAAAAACCTAACCAAACAAAACCCCAATATTATAAAGAACTGAAAAATAAAACAAGTTAAACAATAATACTTGACTTTTATGTATAATGCATTGACTTCAAAAATCTGAGTCATTCCGTCCATATAAACAAGTTATGTAGTAGTAACAAAGTGCATGAAGCAAATTGCTAAATTTAACTAAGGTATTAAAATAAAAAGTACTTTAAAACAATACTTTAACACAGTTTCTTGCCATGATTCCATCATGCATCAACACAAATCAAATCCTGAGGCAACCTGTGCCTTTGACAGTCTTTCTGTATTATTATGTAAATAACTGGAAGTAATGGTCAAACTCGCAAGAGGGTGAAAAACATCAAGATAAACCATCTATTTATAACAGAGTTGTATTTAAAAAAAAATAAAAATCAAAGTGCACTGCTGGTACATCTCATTTGAGCCTATTTGGGATGTGTATAACACAGGGGCGTGATCCAGACTCCAATGGTTTCAATGCTTTGTTTAAGCACCAGGGGAATAAAGAATGATGGATGTTCTGTTACTAGCATTACTATGACTAGCATGAAAACTGAAAAATTGTACCAGAATATATACGTAAACATCTTTTGTATACTGAGGAGGCAAACGCTCTTAAATTATCTGATGTGTACAGTACTGGTACTTAATGTTTTGGTGCCAGTACCAGACTGGTCCAGTAATTAGCATTCAGATCTATTTCTAATTACAGATAAGGCATATAACAAAAAAGTAAATATTTGGTTATTAATATCTCATACAGTTCAGCAACCCAACCAGTCAGAATTTATCTTGCCAATTTTAACAATCTTCAAATTTTTGTCTTCCATTTGTAGATAGTACTGATCTTTAAAAAAGTAGGTGTATCCTGTGAAGGTAAATAAAAAAGCATACTCAGATTATGGAGCACATAATTTTTGATCAAAGCTTTTTTGTCTGTTTGATTTCATGAAGCTTAATGAACTGGAAGACTTATTTCCCAAAATATTTCTACACAATAAAAAAAATATATTTATTTTAAAAATACATAAAAATTCCCATCCTGGAGAAGAGAGGTCTTGTTAAATGGAGCCTGAAGTCAGGTTACCATTTGGTGAGCCAGAATTTTCTGGGAAGAAATGTCTGCTGGCAAAATAGATGTTGAAAATGTAATTGAGTCGAGACTCATGTGGTATCAGCGGTGCTTCCAGACATTTACACGTATCTGTGCAAAATATGAGGCCACTTAAAACCATGGGCTAGGCTCTCAGCTGCAGTTGATAGGAGATTTAAAAAAAGGAGCAAAACAGAACCTATTTGTGCCTGTGATCAAGGAGATTATCATACTTGAGTTCTGGCTGTGATAGAGCAGGATGATGCTGAAATGGTGCTCTGACTGTGTGCTGGTACTGGGGAACCTATGGAGCTGTCAAGAAGTTGGGAAATGTCCAAGCAATAGGGACTGGCCCAGTCATGCTTGGTGTTAGGACATCCTGTGCATCAGGCATTGGGTGGCAGGAGTCGCTTTAGTCTCTGTCTCAAACTACACTAGAAAGAGAATTCTCCACAGAGCTAGTTTTCCCCATGCCCAAATTGGAAAACCAACATAAGCCCAGATCTGAGCCTCAGGGACATCTTGACATAAAAGTGACTGCATCACAGATTACTTTCCTCCATGTCCTGTTTGACTTTTGTATAGCAGGTTTCTAGACCTGTCCAACATAGCAATAAAAAGCAGTAAGGTGCTTCAAGACTTAAGACAGTATATAGCTTTTTTTTTTTTTTTTTCAAAAAAAATAAAGCAAGGAAGAAAAGGGGGAAGATACTAATAAAAGCTGGTTTTTGCCTTGTTAAGCTTTGCAAAGTGTTCAGCATCAAGGAAGTAAATGATAAAAAGTAGTAGCAGATTGAAATTAAATGACCTTCATAAAAAGGGAAATTAGCATAACTACGATTACTATCAATATTTGCTTAGATAAAAATATTCAGGAGAGGTAGTATTCCCTAAATGTTTCATTTTAAAAAGTTTAAACTGTGATTAGGATATTTATCAACTGATATTCAATGAGAAAATAGAGACAAAAAAAGTTTGAACCAGTAGTTTGCAAAGCTGAATGGCATTTTGGCTCAGTTTGTCTCCTACTTATAACCCACAGGAAATTAAAGTCTACAGTAAGTGTCACAGCAGACAAATAAGAGAGCTTGTTAGTGACTTAAATCAGAATTGCAGCTTACCACTGTCAGTAAGACCCAGGACAGCATCGAGGTTATCTGGAACTCCATTCCAAGAGTCAGCAATGAACTTAGGGGATGCAAGCTCCATTTTCTTCTTTTCTTCATTGTACCTGAAGAAAATTATATCCCTGCATTACAAATCTGTATTTAATGTTAAAATTTAACAGTAATTTTTCAGGGAGTCCTCAGCAAATGTGACTATATAAAACAATCAAACAGAAATGTAATAAATGAGATTGTAAGATTGTTTCTATTTCATTATAATCATTCCCAACTCCTTTAAAACCCTGTGAAATTTTACATCTTTCCTTTTGGAAATGCAATTCTTGCTGAATTGAAAATGCACTTCCTAAGCAAAACCCTTTTCAGAAATGTAGCTTTAAAATTCCAAACATAATTCTAGGAAAGGTAACTTCTTTTAGGCAGCAGCCAACCTCTGAGGATAGCAGATTTCAATGTGAAATGGGTGTCTTTTTAAAATCTTATTTGACATGCGGGTATTGAATATGCTTGTAGTCCATGTAATTGATGGATTACTATTAAATTACTAATTACTTTCCCTAAAATTTCATTAAGCACCCCTATTATTTTCACACAGTCTCTCTCTCAGTCATGATCAACAGCTAAATGCCAAGTTAAAAATATATACTTTTCTTTGGGGGAGGGGAAAAAACCCAAAACCACAATAGCTTTCACAATGTATGCTTTAAAGAGGAAGAACTCAGCTGATGTAAATCCACCTAACTCCATGGAAGTCAGACCTAGTTTGCAGTGTCCTTCAGAAGCAAGTGGATCTGTCTGTATCCACATCTGCAGATGATCAGTTCATTTATTCTGTGTGCTTTCCACTGCAGAGTGCAAAGATAGATTTGTGCAAAGCCAGTTTTACACTCCCACAAAAAAGTAATCTAGGATCTCCCTTTCCATATATAGGGAATAAATGTCCCAGGGATGCAAGGTCCTTGAGAGTGAAGATAGAAGGAGCAAGACTGTGGCCTGGTTTCCCTTTTCTGGTTGATAGGTGGGAGTCAGTGCTGAGCAGGAGGAGCGGAGATGTCCTGAGGAGCGGTGACATGGGATACAGGCTTCCAATGCATGGGAAGCCTCAGTCACCCCGGCAGCACCTCTTCAGGAGCAGTGGACTTCAGAGAGGTTGTCTTTGACTAGTACTGGAGGGAGGGAAGCATTTATGTTCTTGATTTCTATTTATTCATATCTGTATGTATCCTGGGTTACCTTTCCCCCATTGCTGTATGGAACTACTTGGATTATATCCAAAGTTACACCAGTACAAATGAGCAGTAGGTTGGCCAAAATAAATTTATATGATTAATTTAAAGTACTTTCTATTTTTTTCCTTGGGTATTTAAAGAAAATCTAGTACCTTGCTGGGTAGCTTTAAAACTTCAGATGTGGAATCTGAGCCAGCTCCTCCTCCTCTCCCTCACAAAACTTCTCTTTGCTTAACAATCTTGTTATAATAACACTAAAATAGCTTGGAGCTGGAAGGAGGAAGAGAAGGCTTCCAAAAAACCCATTTAAAGTAAGTGTGATAATGGCACAGGAAGGACTATGCTATGTAGCTATTTTGATTCCATGTGGCAGAGTCCTTGTATAAAATAAACCAGCCACATACTTAAGGCTTATAGCGTCTGTGTTAAACAGAGATGCATTTTTCTGAAATATTTGTCAACTGCTTGCTTTCTTCTTTACACAGATAGGAATCATTTAAGCTTATTTTGATTTCTGCATTCTGCAGTGACTGCAATTGATAAGGTCCTTTGATAGAAATATTGTCTGTTATTAGAGTGATGAATTACTTGGAGGCCCTGGAGTACAGTTAATCAAAACAATAGTTGGTACAGAGGAGACCAGCAGCTTTGCTAACTCAGTCTGTCAGTTTTGGTAGGAATCCGAAGTATTGAAAATGGCTATATCAGAACTACTTGGAAGTGTTTAAGCTGGTCTCTACAATATGACATTAAAAAATGAAAAACATTCTTTAGCTTTTAAGTTCTTTTTTTTTTCTTTAGCTAATGGAGAAGAGTACTGTCGTCAAAGTAATTGAAAGTTATGATCAAGTGGCAATTGTGAAAGGGTATTTTATTTACTTACAGGAATCCACAGCCATTAGGGTATAATAAAGACACTCGTTCCGTTTAATCATAACACGAAATTAATGTTCACATAAAATGGACTCAATTATACTGAGACCTCCTTTGCTATTTTATATAGAGCATCTCTTAGAAGGAACCCTTATAGCTAAGAGAATCTTTTAGATTTCTGGTGGGTTTTTCTGATGCTTAACTTTCCTCTAAATTGTCAATTCATGAATGGTTCAACTTTCAGCCTGTTGCGTAATGTCTGCTTTCCTGAAGTAAAATCCTGTCCCTGGAAGAGACCTCGGATGGTGTAAGCAGGAGTTAGTGTCTCTGTTTTGTTCTTGTGCCATTCTGATAAGCAGCACAGAGGTAACTCACAAAGTTCCTCAAAGCACCAAAGTGCCTCTGCTTTTTAAGATGATCTTTTGTGCCAGATCTTCCTGCCAGCTATTATAATGAAATTATATTAAATACAATTAGTAGACTCTTCATCGGGTGTAATGTAGGATATTTATTTCTACCATGGTAATAGCCTTGAGACATTTTAAGGACATTTTTCCCTAATCTAAGAGTCCAAAATCTTTCTTGGACAGAGTGCGGTAGCAGGTCACCTGAGTTTGGTTGCTTATAGTGCCCCATTATTGCTTCCCATACAGTCTTTTGAACAGGAACCTCAGTGCAAATACAGAGTTACAGGCATTTGTGGAGTACCGCATTTGTGGTGTTCTTTGCAACAAAAACTTCCCTGTGCATGTACTGGAAACATGAAAAGGATTGTAGAGACTGACAAAATCAATTGAAGCTAAGATTTTTCCCAAAGTACTAACAGGTATACTTCTTGTGGTTTGTTCAGATCTCCTCAGTGCCAACTCTATTAGTAGAGCAAATGTGTTGGTGACTGGTACATCAGCTACTGAAAGGCTTTACAGTCATCCCCAGCATGCTTTGCTAGTCACACTGCTGTTTCTTTTACATCCAGCGCCTCCAAACCTGATGGCTTAGTGAAAGAATATCAAAGGCAATCTGGTCAGTCTTTGGCTTCAAGTGATTGGAGATCAGCCCATTTTTAAGGAATTCCTTTCGGAGTCTTCTGCCAGCAGTTGTGAGCTGACAGCAGGGACAGCTTGCCCCTCTTAAGAGCCTGAGACTGATGTGGGGCAGTTGCTGGAACATAGGGGTTGAGGGATGGGTTGCTAGTGGTGAGCAGCCTGGCAGAGACTCCCAGATATCTTCTTCCCTTGCAAGCTGTTTTCTCAAATACATGCTAGTTTCCTGCTGGTGTATTGAAGCGCTTTCCTAGCCATACTCCCTGGTTCAGCATCCTTGGTCACCACTGCTGTCAGCGTGAATTTTATATTCTCAAAGGATGAAACCCCTGTGTTTGGTTCCTGCCTCCTGAACCCCAGTGTGCATTCAGCCCCACAGACACAGCTCAGCTAACAGCGTACCACCACCACTTCAATGCATCTTACTTCCAGTATCTGTCTCCAGCAAAAATGTACGTCTTCTTGTTTCTGTCCCAGTTAAAAGCTGCATCAACGCGTTGCACATCAGGGGGTAGTCCCAGGTTGGTTAGTTTCTTTGGATAGCCCCTATCCAAGTTACTGGCTGAATAAACCCAGTACTCATTTCCTAAGTAGGGGAGAAAACAAAGCAAAAAAATACTGTTTATTAATCAGATACAGAGGAATATTTCTTCTTTTATGCTTTGTTATGGGACTTTTTATTGCATTGACTGTACTACTAGTCTTTCTAGTATTTTACCATCTGTGAAGCTCTAGATTAGAGTGCAGGTGTACTGTGATTACAGTTTCTGCTTTTGCCTCTCAAGTGTTCCTTGCCTCTCAGCAAAAGACGTCACCTCAGTGTGCTCTTGCCTCCTCTCTTCTTGTCTGTCTCATCTTTGAGGCAGACACTGTCTTAGTCTAATGTGCAGCTACTTCTAAAAAAGGTACAGTTGGGGTTATGTTAAAGCAAATAGTTAATACTGGTATTTTTTGTATGATGAAAATGGTCTGAAATCAGGCATGGGCACCTGGAGGTCAAATGCAGAAGCTTATGCTCATGCTCCATTTGTTTTATTCAGCAGTTTACCTCCATGGTTTGTTTTATTCAGCAATTTTTATTGAGTGATTAACGGGAAGTTTTTGCCCAGAGTTGTCTTTTGTCATATGACATTTTCTAATGTCTCTCCAAATATGTACTAGTGGAAGAGGTCTGATTCTGCGTTCTTTATATGGAATTGAATTTACTTGGTAAGTACCCTCACTGGATTCACTGAAAGCCATGGGAAGATTCACTCATGAAAGGCCATTTCTTTGATTTCGTGATAGAGTTTGTGGGGAAGAAAGTAAAGAATATGACAAAAGTGTAAAGTGTAGCATTTCAGTTCCTGAGAAGTTACTATTTCACTGTTCAGGAGCAAAGGGTGGGTCTCGGTAGTAAGTATTTTAAGATAGTTGGGTTACAGGTAACTTTCAAATCAATCTTTGTTTGATAGGTCTTATTTATTTATTTTTTTAAAAGCAGGTTAGTTACATTTTCCTGGAAATTATAAAGAGAGGGAGAGAGGTGTAGATGTAATAGGATTATATATAGTATATGCAATATTTAAAGTGTTTTGGCTTGGCTGAAATAAAACTTTGTTAAGCTTTTTTTTTTTTTTTTTCTCCTCCATGTAAACTAAAGCAAATGGCCTTTGAGACCTGTGGAATAGATTATCATTACTTTTTTCCCTCCTGTACAGAAAATGTAGCAGCATTGGCCATATGGTTTTTACATGACTGGAGATGTTTAGTCATGTTTTTAGTAGATACTGGAGCCCAGTTTTTGCTGGCTCAGTTTTGCATGTTGAAAACAGCCTCCCAGCTCCACTAATTTGGCTGGTAGAGCTGACCCATATGTGTGACTTACGACAGACATGGCACTTCCTGTTATCCTCCTCTCCCATGGAGGCAGCTCGCACAGCCACCTGTATCCTCTGCCTAATGAGCCACCAAGGCAGATACTTGGAAGCCAGAGTGGAAGTCAGTCTTTGGCAAAAGAGGGGGAGACAAGGAAAGGCATGGGGGGGAAAACGATCTAATCTTCTCAGGCAACTTGTACAGAGACAATAGCTTAAAATGAGAGGAAACAGAAGAAAAACAAATCAGTGACTGATGAAACAGAGCTCCCACTGTTGTTGCTTTTTGTTTTAAATAATGACTCTTGTTTAGTCTTGCTTATTGTTGAATGTATCTTTCTAGATGCTTATAGCTCCCCTTTGTTCTAATGGAGGCTGAATGCTGTTCAAAGTCTTTCAGATCCAGCCTTTGTCCTAAAATCCTCAGCATGGGATGTTTGAGGTCTGTCACTCACCCGCTGGCTATACTGGCTTTTGGGCAGGCCATTCCCTGGCCCAGTTACAACTCAGGGGAAACTGAGCTCGAATGCAACATTTATGCAAATGGATACTTAAATTTTAAAACTTAAAACCAATACCTGAAAAAAATACAGCCTTCTCGTCCTGAGGGGCCTCGTAGACAGCATCAATTTTGTCTGGCAGATCAGGCCAGAATGTAGCAACAAGAAGAGGACCTGTGGGTTTTCCTCGGGGGTTTACAGTCCTCCACATGAATCTGGGCAGATCAGAAAATTGTACGAGATTTACAATGAACTAATTCAGCAGCACATCTGTTTCTCATCATTTCTGGCAAAGGCCATATAAGCATGCACATACACACATGCGCACACACACGTTAGCAGCAACACACGCTTTAACTGTTTTCCTACAGTGACCGAAAAGCCAAATCGTTCATTTAGAAGCCTGTTGCTAAAACGGTTGCACAATAAGCTGCATGCTGGACTGCAGGTGAAATTGTTTGCACTGATTGCTTTGGAGTTCCTGTTGCTTTTTGCATTGGAGCAAAATGTATTCTGTGCTTCGAGTATACAAATAAACTCATTTACAAGGCATTTAAACTATTAGAGCTCTCCTGCTGTTGTGTACGGAGCAGATGGATGAGCGTTTGCCAGAAGCAGAGATTTGTATTCCGTGAATTGCTCTTGCAATTACTATTGTAGCGACTAAAAGTTCAAGTTTAATAACAGTATATCAAACTGCTTGGAAGTGAGCTTGGCTGTTAAAGAAACTGCTATCACTAAAAACGTTCATTAGAGAAATGCAAAGGGTAATTTATTGGCTATTTTATGTATAAGTAGGATCATAATTTGATTTAAGCTTTAAAAAGCTGTAATTATCTTTAAATGGCAGAGCTTTGTGCTAAGGGCTTTTGATATTAAAAATGGCAGTGCTATTTCCTCCTTCATAGAACGAACAACTTTTTTCCCCCAACGGAACAAAAGTTTTGCCATGGTCATAAAATGAAAAATCAGCAGGCTGGTGGAATCACTCTTGCACTAAGCTATGGCTATTAAATTCTCAGGTCAAACAGCTTTTACCATTATTATGTTGCTGAAGCTTAAGGTGCTACTGGCATCTTATTTTGTGCAGAGTATAAATAGTCATTACCCATTCCTACCTCAAATAATTATACCTTTGAGAACCCCAGAATCTGAAACTGAATTTTGCTTTTGCCTAAAACTTGAAGGAGCAGTCCTAAATTCATTTAATAAATTGCTGTATTTTTATCAACAGAAGTTTGACTGCGAACAGAGCTAGCTAGGTCAAATAGAACATTTTGAAATGTATTTGCAACTATGATTAGTTGCTGCATACTGAATTGTGACAATTTGTAGTTTTTGATATGAGGAAGAGTACAGCTGGCAAGTGCATTGTTTTTTTGTCTCTTAATTAAAAATAGGTATTAATTTAACCTGACATATGGTACTAATAATTAAGATAGTATTATGCTAACTTACTCTCATTCTGCGTACATATATGTATTTTTAACGTATAAAAATATCTCTGAGCATAACTCATCATAATTTTAATTTAAAAAAGGCAAGGAATAAGGCATTTAGCTAATTACTCTTGCTCTTCATGGTGTTTAAACACATGTGAAATGCTGTAAAAGGTAATAACATTTGTTTCATGCATCTCTTTTTAGACAGAAAAGCAGATTCAATATGGTATGAAATGGAAACCAAAACAAGTATTTCTAACACTGCATTCATAAAAGTAGCTCCTTAAAAAATCCAAGTTACAGAATTCTTACTCAAATTTGGACCTGATTTATGGCTGAGTCAGCACTAATAATTACTATCTGCATGAATTCCAAACTTTCCAGAGCCAGGTGAGGCTTAAACACTGGGTTTTTATTAAAGCACACATTTCAAGGGACTTCTTAAAATGGTAAAGTTTCTCATGGAAAGGGAAACTTTGTCAAAGCTGAATTTTCTTTTGTTTTTGAATCGGGTAGGAGGTATTTTTATATCTACTCATCTTATTGAGGAAATGACGAAATTAATTATTTGGCTTTCTCACTTCACTTTGAACATGTCAAAATGTTTTAACTTGGGTTACATTTTAATATTATGTTTATAGAGAGATTTAATACTTTGTTACAGTAAGTATTTTACATTGTATTTTAACATAATCAAGATTTGCCATTATTATTATATTCACATGCAGTTATGTAAAGGGACCAAATCAGTGGGATTTTTTAATGTCTTGGTAAACTTCGGAAGTTCGAATTTTTGTTCACTTTCGGAACAAAAACATCTGTGTAAATGCTGTACTCGGGCACTCTGGTTGCTTGGAGGATTCTGTGCCCGGTGGAAAAGCTCAACTGTTCTCTATGGCCAACAGCATCTCCAGTAATTCCCTTTTATTTCCTTGGTTTGAGGCGGGAGGGAAAAATACTTTTTTTAAAGAATAAATCTGATCTGACCTCCTTTTTGCTATTTACTCCTTTTGCCTGTGTAATATGACAGTCGGATGCTCTGGTCATTTTCATGAATCATAAAAGTCACACGACACATGATACATATTTGTTTTTTGAATTCCAATAGTGAGTCATAA
Source organism: Morus bassanus (assembly GCA_031468815.1). Lineage (NCBI taxonomy): Eukaryota > Metazoa > Chordata > Aves > Suliformes > Sulidae > Morus > Morus bassanus. The sequence goes on from CM062573.1 coordinate 26,675,021, forward strand.
TGCTGCGTGCCTGATAATTTGGAAAGTTGCAAGACTGATGGGCAAAGCCATTCCAGAGCAAAACAATTCAATAATTATCTGCTTTTGCTGCATGTTAGATAAAGCATGAGTCAGTTTGAACAGATTGGTTTAGTATTTGTATAGTTCTTTGACCAACTGTATCTGAATACAAAATACTTCTATTTTGTTGGGATTATATAGAATACTGAATTGCTTTGCTGATTTAAGAATAGATTTTAAATTGTTCCTTGTTGAATCAAGCCTTGACTGATTACAAGTTTACAAAAGCAGAAGCAAGGTGGAGGTCTGGCTGAAAACCAAGGCCCACAAGTGAGCAAAAGAGGATCAGTATGCTGTGAATACTGTGGAACTTGAAAGGTTTTTCCATGCTGTGAGAATGTTTTTCCTTTTGAAGGCACTGAGCTGAGGTGAATAGTTTAGCGCTCTGATGACTGCTAGCAAAAGTGGTTTTGGCAAACTTGTTAGGCCAGGGTGGTGGGGCCAGCTCTGTGCAGCTTGTCGGTGGAAGGGTCCAGTGCTGGCTTTCTGTGAGGCTGATCTGTTGGTACTGGGGGGCCATTTTGTGGCCAAGAAAGGGCTGTTCCTTGCCGTTAAGGATCACTGCATTGTAAGGAATCTTAACCTGTTGCTGATGGGGCCAAGAAGAATAGAACAAAAGGTATCACAGGTGTCCCCACAGACATGTTGAATGAATCCTTTTTGCCCCTAGCAGCTGTAATAGAAATGGGGAACATTATGTTCTTATAACCAGAAGTTTTAAATCCCATTTCTGCATTGCTAAAACACAAAGCCTGTGATAAAGATTAGATCAAACTTCAAATCCAAAGCACCATTATTCTTGGTATCACTTAGATGGGAACTAGAAGGAAATGCACTGAAGGAATTACGGTATATCATAGCCTGTAAAATTACCCAGTTGACTGTGATTTTTTTGTTAGAAAAAGCTGGTGAGTAGAGTTAAACCATGCAGCATAATAATAAATCCTTCATCATATCTTCTAGCTGAAAATTTAAATCTGGAGGAGATGGCTGGACTTTACAGCACCAGGAGATACAAATAACTATAAAATTGCCATTTTGTGAGGGGAACCTTGTTGGTTCCTGCTTCTGGCAAGGAGCAAAGAGCAGGTGAATTGTAATACTTTCATCAGCCTCAAATGCTTGTTCCTATACGATAGGAGATGGTGTTTGACTTAGGTACGCGCACTGAATCTGCATGGGCCCAGACCTTCAGTGGCTTGGGAGAATGCTCAGGGTAACTGAGGGTAAATGATTTCAAATTGGGCATTAATTTATGGCAGGGAAAAAGAAGCTTTAGTGTATCTCGCCGTGGTGCTGCCAAGTCCTGTACACCTTAGGAGATGCTCTTCATTGCTGAGCAGCTGGGTAATACAGGCCCTGGCAAAGGCAGTGGGAGCTGCAGCTGTGCAGTCACCTCATTTTATCAGGAATTCTTCTGCTCTTGCATCAAAAATGCTTTTTGTGTCCTCTCTCTTGGAGGTCTTGCACACATGGAGCCTATCCCAAACACCAGTGTCCTTGATGTGTTACAGCAGCAGTGAGTCACATAATACTGTTATTTAATGATTTTTGGACTCAACCTGGATTAAATCACTCTTATTTAAACAAGGCTTTGCTCACAGATTTCCATGATTGTATCTTTATGAACATGGGAAAGGAACTGATCTTCTTTGGAGCAATCATAATGAAAGTTATGCTAAAATTGAAGATTTGCTAAAACAGTGTCTCCATGGTGGAAGAGGTATTTGAGATTATTGCCACTAGCTTTGCATGAACTCCTTTTTTGGAGCGGTGCTTTTAGAAGTTGAGATTGGAATTTTTCCTGCAATCAGATTTGATGCTTTCCCCCAGAGTGCAGACTATATGAAATGAAATCAGGAAGGATAATACCTCTGGAGCTCTACTCACTCAAAGTGATGGGATTTCCATTGCTGAATTACAATCCTTGTAGGTTTTGCTACAAAAGGCATTCAGAAATCTTTTATGCAGAATGAATCCTCCTTTGGCAGGCAATAGACTGGCTAAAGCATCTCTTCCATTGCTAATTTTGTGATTAACATTACAGCTGGGTAAATCTCTAAAGATTTTGGGGCCATATCTGGTTTGCATAAGCATTTAGAAGTTTGGATGTGTCTCCCAGCTACTTCACCCTTTTGAGCAACCCTCGTGTGACTCCACAGAAGCCAGCAGGGCTGCCACCAGGCTTAATTTTTGCTCTCCAGTCTTTAGAATTGGGCAGAATATATCATGAGAACAGGCTTTTTTTGTGAGGTTTGTGGCATTTCCTTGTCCTGATTTTAGCTAGAACTACCACCAGCCCAATTGTTGTCATAGCATCTTGGCATGCGCAATCCCAATGTCAGGCAGAAACCAGAAATTAAAAACCACGACAAAACCCCCTCACATAATGACTGAAGTTGAAAAATCCAGACTCTTAAAGAAGTTTGGGAGTAGCTCTAAGAAAAGGTGAATTTATGGCATCGTCATCTCTAATTACAGACAATCTTTTGGACATGAAGGTGGTTAGCAGTAGTCAGCATGGATTCTCAAATGGGAAGTGACCAACCTGATAACCTTCTATGATGAAATGACTGGCTCGGTAAATGAGGGGAGAGCAGTTTGGAAAGGTTTTTGACCCTGTTTCCGATAAGAGTCTCATAGAGATGCTGTTGATGTCTGGGTTAGGTAAGCAGACAGTGAGGTGGACTGAAAATTGGCTGACTGGCCAGGTTTAGAGGGTGCGGTCAGTGGTGTGAAGTCTAGCTGGAGGCTGGTAACTAGCAGTGTACCCCGGGCATCAGTACTGGGTAGAAGATTGTTTAACATCTTCAGTTATGGTCTGGATGATGGGGTAGAGTGCACCCTCAGCAAGTTTGCTGATAACCCAGAACTGGGAGGAATGACCAATACAGCAGAGGGTTGTGCTGCCGTGCAGAGGGACCTTGACCCCCAGAGAAATGGGATGACAGGAACCTCACGCAGTTCAGCAAAGGCCACTTCAAGGTCCTGCACCTGCGAGGGAACAACCCCAAACACCAGTACATGCTGCGGGCCAACAGACTGTGCAAGCAGCTTTGTGGAAAAGGACCTGGGGGACCTGGTGGAAACCAAGTTGACCATGAGCCAGCAGTGTACCCTTGTGGCAAAGAAGGCCGTATTATTTAACCATAAAGCCAGAATTTGCCATCTCTTTCCCTTAGGAGTTGATCAGGACACTTTGCTGTCTCTGAACACATGAAAGGGCAGAGATTGTGCCTGATAATAAATTTCTAGATTTTAATGAATGGGTCTGACAGATTCCTCCACTTGAGGCCCCATTGGTAAGCAATTTATCTCACTTACCTGTCTTTGAAGAAAAATGTTTCTCCTCTAATTTGTGCAACTCCATCAAATACAATGTCGTATTTGCAGAGCTCTGGAGTGACAGGTCCAAGGGTTGGACGTGGGCCTGGCCCTGGTCCTGGCCCTGGTCCAGGTTCGACATCAGTTGATACTTCTGTAATGGTGAACAGAGATACTCTGTTACACTGAAATCCAGTGCTGCATAGGTTACATAGAGAACATGAACTACCATAATTTCTAGAAAGGGAATAATTTGGAGGCAGTGCTTGAAGAAGAAAAAACTTATAATGAAAACTTTTTCGAAGAAGGGTCATCAAATACAGCAGAGAAGGTCTTAGCTTCCAGTCCTGCCTTAATCTGCTGTGTGGCCTCATTCAAGACACTGTGCCTGTGTGAGTGTCTATCCATGTTGAGCTGCCTATTTAACTTGACATTCAGAAGTGACTATTCTGGGGTCAAATGTTAACATTACAATTTTTATTTTACTGGCTTCTAAAAAGAAGAGAAATGCATTTCAAAGCCCTATTCAGAATTATCTGCAGCTCTGCTGAGAGAGATGTCAAAGTGGATTTCTCTTCTTTCCAGACGTGCCAATATTTTGCAAGTTACAAAGACGAATGTTGAGCCATTTGTATGATCTTTCTGCCCTCATCAATAATCAAAATGTGCTCTTCAGAACATGCACTTTGCCATCTGGTTTATTTTGTTTTGTTTTATTTTTTGGCTGCTGCTATATTGCCTTATAAGGCATTTGCCTTTTTTCTTAGACATCAGTTTGATTTACTGTATGAAACAAAATGGAGCGTAGCTGATTTGAGATAATAATAATGGAAGAAAACAAAGGCTTTTTTGAATGCTTGTTTTATATAGAAAGCAGTTTGTAAAGGGTTATATCAGTTATAAAGAGGCAAGAAAGATAGTTTTGTCTCAGGTTTTGAAATGTGCCTTGAGAGAACTGGGTTAAATTCTGAACTCTATCAAAGATACTCCGCAAGAGCTTAAAAATTCACTTAACCTTGCCCATGTCTCAATTCCCAGTCTTAATTAAAGCAGCTGAGAACAAGGAAAAAAATTAAGATTCAAATCAGATTTTTGATAAAAAGGTGTCTCATGTGGTAATCATTTTGGTGTATTCTTATTATGATTTCTAAGGCGTTGAATACTGTAGAATATAGTCACTTACAATTAGGAAGATATCTCAGTAGAAAAGTGAAAAGCACAGAAAGAGAAATGGTATAGATTTTCTTCGACTGCTTAACTGACGGTAGTATACTTGTGCCTCTACAAGGTAGAAAATATATACATGGAAAGATCTTTAATAATACTTCTGCATTTTACTAAGAGTATCTCCAGAGAAAATAAAATGTACCAACATGAAAATGCTTAAATCCACTTTTTCTCCAGGAGCTTGCCAAATACATTTACGTTGAAGTATCAGATCCTACACACTATCTGCAAATGTTATTGTGACTGTACAGCTTGAATTGTTGTGGGAAGGCAATATGAACTGTTTCCAAGCTGGGACAGGAAACAACGTCCTTCCCCTCTTACAGGGAGTTGCAGTCTGGGAAGCTCAGAGCGTTGTAGACAATAACACCAAAACCCACCCACATCAGGTATTTCAAGCTAGAGAAAAGCACGGCATTTCATTGTCCCAGTAAAGGCATTAGAAATTTTCATCTAAAAGTTTGGTTATGGGCAGTTTTGGGGCTCCTGTTAGTTCAGTAAATTTAGTGACCCCTCATCCTTAAATTGTGATATTTGATTGAAGGAGGAGCCCTGGTAATAACATGAAGAAAGCAGGGAGAAAGGAACAGAGGATTTCTGGCATTGGTGGTATTGCGCAGTATGTAATTTACTGCAAGTTCTGAGTCCCAAATTTCAACCTGTGCTGCATGCTTTTCTGATGAGTTCTGCTGATGAGGAAGGACTTTACCATATAGCTCCTGGATCCCTTTAATGTCATCCTGAGAAAGTCGAAAGTTCTTCGTGTAGGTGTAGATAGGGGCCATAAGAGCTCCTGGATCCTCAGAGTGCTCTAATCCCATAGCATGGCCAAATTCATGAGCAGCAACCAAGAAGAGGCTGTATCCTGAATAACATAGCAAGATAGTATTAGCTGCTTCCATCTAAAGAGAAGCGTACCATGCAGGTTATTCATAGTCTTATAATTTTATTTTCCTTGCTACCCATCAAAAACCTCCCAATAATAAATATCATAATTAGTATTTACAGCCTCCAATGGCCAGAAATGACATTTCTTTAGAGCGATTCTAAAACTTCTGTAGCTGACATTTGCTGCTGTCTCACATGCAAGTGACTTTGACCACAGTCTTAATACTTCTGTGAAAAAAGGAAGTGTAGTAAATAAAATCAGACATTTTTTTTAAGCACAGAAGAATTAAACTCGCAATCTAGACATCAGTTCTTACTTTTCATCATGAAATGGCACACAAGTGATAAGCAGGTCTGTATATCTGTGTGTCTGTGAACAGAGCCTGAATCAGCCTGAATTTAATTTTACTTATGTTACAAATAAGGACAAAGATTAACCAAAATAATTTTAAATACTGATATTCACCATACAAACTTTACACTGTCAATCTCATTTTTTAAACATGTTTTTCATCTTTGGCAATATCAGTCACAAATGTATTAATTTTTTACATTTAGCATTTGTTCCTAATTTGGCCAATATCAGAGTACAATTATTATGTACTAGTGAAATAGTATAGTACTTATGGATTTTAGCCTTAGAAGGAAAAACTGGTCATGAGAAAAACTTTTTTTTTTTCTTTTAAATTTTGAAAGATACTTCATCATTGTAATTTAGAAAATCTGAATGTTTCAGGCAGATGAGCTCTGGGACTGACTCTTTAACAGTCTTACATTTAAATGTTGGGTTTTTGCTCAGATTTTGTGCTCGGGAGAAGTGCTGTAACCAGACAGGAGTGATAGGTATGAGAATGAAATCATCCTAAGTGTGATGTAATTGGTGTGGTCAATATGCTGTTACCATTGTTTTGCCCTGACAAACTGCGTTACCTTGATCTGGACAAAAGCCCCACTTGCGGTCATCATCATAACTACTGGTACAAGCGCACCACAGCTTGCCATCATTGCGACCTGCACTCGTACAGGAGTCATATTTACTGCCAAGGAAGATGAAGGGGAATACACAAGGGGCTCCTTCTGAATTTCCACCAACTGTTGACATGGCTGTGGAAAACAACAGAAAAACATAGTGAGAAGGGAATCCCTTTTGTGAGATTAAGTTGATGCATCTTCTCCTAAACTGCACATTTAAAACAGAAAGCAAGCAGAAAATCTGCAATCCTCTTAAGAACATGAGGAGTAAAATTAAAAGTAATATTTGAAAAGAAAATTGCCTGACACAGAGAAAAAGGAATAATTCTAGGCATTGCCAATAGTTTTGGTGGGAATAAGAATGAGCCCCGGACTCATGTTCACAGCTCTGAGAAAGCAGCAGTTAACAGTGTTTTGTCAAGGGTGATTGCACAGCAAGTATCTTTATGTTGTCATTTTGATGGTCTTTCCTGGTGATGCTTTAAAGTGTGTCTCAAACAGGTTGAAGGTAGATTTAGTGTCAGAAAGGTTACAGGGCTATTGAGTATCCACCTGGTTAGTAGGTGTCCCCCTGAAGTATGAGCTTTAAGTACAAAAAAGACCCAAAAGGTCCAGAAGAGGAATCATATCAATAAATAGAGGAATTGTTTTATGCTGACAGCAGGGTACAGTTTAAAAACCTATGGTTTTAAACGTTTTCTAAAGAAAAGGATATCAAACATGGATGACTTTTTTTTTCTTTCTAACCAGTATTTTTGCAAAAACTTGTAAATTTTTCCCCTAAGTGTGTTCTCATCTATGTAGTATATGGCAGTAATATATAAGAAATAACATATGTATATGCATGTATAAGTATTTTCTAGAGGGAAGAGGGTGTAACTAAATTAAAAATTACACTTTAAAGTAGGTATCATAAACAGAATATGAAAAGAATATAAAACTCATTTAAATTAATTTACATTGCTACCTGGCAATTACAGTTCCTTTCAAATTATGGTCTGTCTTCTGGGAAGGTACAGGAGAGCAACACAGAGGCAAAGCTGGTTGTGCTCCTAATTATTTATTATTATTTATTTCTCATTCATTATTATTAATTAATAAACCAGAAATAAAAAAAAAAAAATCACAGCTACCTCAAGCAATAACCTTTCATGCTGAAAAAAAAGCTTAAACTAAGTGTATTTCTTGGTTGCAGTGATAGAGACTCTGTTACCTAGGGCTTTGGATATATTGATTCTAGATATATTGGTGCTTTTGTTTGTTGAACCATCCTTTCGATTTTTCTCTTCCTAACTGTGTAGCAAGTTATAATGAATTTGATCCTTTCTTTATTTTTTTTTTAAATATCTGTAAGGTAAAATTGAAGGGTTACACCTGGTTATCAAAAGTAAAGGAAGCCAAATACCAGCACATCAAATCCCTATTGGAAATGGTTAGGGCATTTTCAAAAGACTCAGAAAACAGGGTGCACATAGGTTTGAATGTAGCTTCAGGGTGCTACAGGGTGAATGTAGCTTCACCTTGGCTCTGTTAAAAAGCTGAGATTTTAGAACTGCCATAGCTAACTTACACAGTCAAAATACTTATGGCTCTAGTTGGTATCCTAAAATTGAACACCTGCCAAGCTATACAAGACTATAAATTAATTTTTATTCCTTTCTGTAATAAAACTCAAGTTAAGTATAAAAAATTGTGAAGAAAGCAGAAGTCTATTTTCCTGGCTAAACCATTTCACTTAGTTCGTTTGAATTGCTGAAAAGATACATTAATTCAAGGTTAACACACTAAACAGGATTTCTTTTTTCAGGTGTAAATGGTAAGTATTAAGCTAAAATATTATTCATGCTTTCTTCCATCACATGAGACTTCTCTTCCAGGGCCATTAACAAATTGTAATCTACACATAATTATCCTGCAGTGGTAGGCATTTAGTCCTATGGTTCAATGACATTTGTGTATCTCTGGTAAACTTGGTGTGCCATGGCATACCGTATTGCTTACATAGATCGCTCCTGTTCTAAGCCTCCTTGAATGGACCTCAAGGTTCCAAGCATCCTTAGCCACAGATGCTGAAGTTCTGCCTAACTCTCATCAATTTTTGTGTGCTCTGGTGAAGGTGCACAAAAGGAGAGTTTTGTTACTTAACACAGTCTAATTTGTCATTGTTTTATGCAAACAACATTCCTCGTACCAGTCTCTGGACAGAATCCATATTTCTTATCTCTGTCGTAGTCTTCAGTGGTTCCACACCATCGGTATCCATCTGTCCTACCTTCTGTTGTGCACTGGTCATAGGATTGGCCTTGAAATTTAAAGGGAAATTTGCATGGCTGCCCGTCACCATTGCCGCCCATTGTAAAAAGTGCTGTAGGGAGAACGAAAGAGAAAAATGTCAATACGCAATGCTCAGTATCAGCAAGGGATCACAATGTGCCAATGGTAACGTGCGAAGGTCTTAAAAGAGGTTAGACAGCCATTGTGCGTGGTGCAGTTCACACTTACAACCTCTATTTTACACGAACAATGAAATGCTTTGGCAAGATAGACAAGGGATGTTACAGTCTCCCAAGTGTATAGAAAGGAACAACTGACTGATCTTTATAAATGAACTAGGAATGAAGAAAATTCTACCAAGCTGTTTCAATGTGGTTTGAATTGTGTGAATCCTTTATAGCCTGCCTCATAACATAAAATTAATATCCCTTCTTGAAACAACATTTAGAAAAAGGATGCTAGGAATGTCACTCATATTCCTTAATGCTTTGCTGATTCATTTACCTTGCATCAAAACAGTTAGCTAGAATGGCAAACTTTGTACAGAGCCACGGACAAGCCAGAACAGTTCTTCCTAACAGCCATCTGTGCATGTTTTCAGTTTCTTTACCATGCTGACAGTACAGTTAAAGTCAGATAATACCCTGTAGGCTTTTCCTCTAGCTTTGCTTTTCATTTCTGAGAATCCACGCAGCTGGACTCAGGGACTCAATAGAGAGGACAAATATGACACCCCTGACAAAGCTGAATGCTGGAGGCTTCTCCTGTCTTTTGCTTTGTTGATGTTCCTGAATGTAGTGTGTTGGTCTTCCAGGGGTTGTTTATACACAAACAAGGCCCCATGGCTCAACCCTGAGAACCAGAAATCTCTCTTGTGGATGAAGGAGTATAGGTTAAACTGAGTCAAGAGTTCTGGGATCTGTTTTAGCGTTTTGGTAAACTTTCTGGAATATCTAGAGGAAGACAGATAAAATTTCTTACGCTGCTATTTAAAAAATGTATGTCCAGACTGAATTACATGAAAATGCAGGTAGCTTGAAGCATCTGACATCTTGTGAATCTGCCTGTGTCTTCTCTTGGCCGCTCTGTCTGTGGGAATCCTCAATGGTAGGACAGTGTCTGTGAGCGCCATGTGCTGGTGAGCGGAAACCATGAGGGCAACAAACTGGGCCAGGCCTTGCACTGAACAGAGACAAAAAATCCTTCATGCAGCCATGCGCTAATTCCCCTTGAGATTTAAGAACAACACCTCAGAATGAAACACGTCTGTTTGAATTCCCGGTGTGAAGTATGCATGATTTGGCCTTTTTTTAAGGTGCTCAAGGGGACACATTTCTTCCTCCTTCCCCCAGTTAAAGCTACAGCTAAAACCCAAACATGTATATGGGAAGGCTTGGCAGGTTATTTCTGACTTTGCTGTTGTAATTTTTGATGACCAAAAAGCTGTTGTAGCCTCAGTGTCTTTATGTAGGATTTGAGGGGTTTTGCCTTTGGTTAGTCTGATACACTGGTGGGATGAGACGTTATATTTATGAGCGTGCTTCACTTTTTAGAGTAGCAATAAATAAAAACCCAAGACCTTTTCTGGCTGAAAGGGGACTGGGAAGGGTTCTAATGATGGGGTATTGTGACACAGATGATTCGTTTTGCCTTTTTCACTTAAATCAGTAATTGGCCACAGTATCGGGGCATGAACTGCTAAGTTCTAGACCCAGTAAGGAAAGGACTTGGAGCTTTGCAGGCCTGGCTCACACACATGAGTTCACTGAACTTCTGATCTGGCTTAGCTCTCATCTGTATCATTCTGCATCCTGGACATGGAAGCAGCCACACAGAGGTCCTGTCTCTAGGCAAAAGGTGCTCATCACGAGAACTGCAACACACACTGTGCCTCCCCAAAAGAACAAGCTGCAAGTGTTTGTATTTGTCTCAGATGCTGCAATAAGTTAGGAAACATCCATCAACTAGGACTGTGGCTATCGTGATTGGAGAAAGACTTTTTTTTTTTATAAAGAAATTATAGAATTGGAAGGCAAAATTAAACTGATTTAGATGACTCATTTACCACATGAGCTGCTTCCAGCTCTAGATCTGGCAAACTCTGTATTTTAATAGCCCTTTTTTTATTGGTTTAAATGTGGCTAAGTTGCAAAAACCTTATGGAAAGTCAATCTCTTACTGCTTTGCATGGAGTCTTTCTGAGTCACAGTCAAAACGCAGTTTTTCATTTTGCTTGAGGTAACATCATGTGATGGTAACAACAACGGTTTATTAAGTTTTCAAATCGTCCCTTCCCCCCCACCCCTTAACTAGAAAATTCCTTGCTTTAATGTAAATGAAAGTTACAGAGACTATGTCAGTTTCCCCCAAAACAAAATAAAAGCTTTATTTACTTGTAAGGGGATCTTAAAGGGTCTGACTCTTGTTCTGCATCATGGTAAGCTCAGCACTTTAAAAATCAGTGAAGATACGCTGGTGGAGAGCAGATTCAGACTGGACATTACTAATCTGTGAGCTGCACTGCACTGTTAGCTCTTCCCAGAAAAATCAGCTAGTTGTGATATAAGGAAACCTCAGGCTGGAAGGCTGCTAAAAAACCTATGGCACAGATCCAAGGTGGAGGTAGCTGCAGCTACATGAGGGTTCTGCCTGGGAGAGCAGTCGAGCAGACGCCTACAAGAACTGTGACCGGTGTGAGGGAGGTACAGGTATCAGTAACATTGGATGTCAGAGGACCAAAGGAGCCTAAACTTCCTGTAGTATCAGTGGAGTTTGGTAAAGAGAGAAGTTCAAGATCCCTTGATCCCATGTGGCAAAGGAGGGGTTCAGCACATGTACATAAGATTTGTGTAGTACGTAGATAACTTCCTGCTTTCCCTTATTCTGCTTTGACAAATGGTAGTTGAATCAGTCGACAAAATTAGGGTACAGACCTGGGATTAACTTTAGAAAAGCCTGGTGCAGGACCATACCTTTAAAAATGTTTCCACATATGCAGGATGGTTCTATAATGAGAAGAATTGAAACTAACTTTAGTGAATTAAATGGGGGAGAAACAAACATTGACAACTAGAAATGTCACCCCCAACACAGACTCTATGATGTAAATCCTCCCCTATCTGAATTTATTAGCTGTGTTTTAGCAAATGTTGTCTTGGAATAATGAGTGAACAATGCTGCTCAGAATTTAATAAGAAACATCTGTGTATAACTTCTCAAGGATCTTGCAAAACAACTACATTAGAAACAAAAGGCCAAAACACTTCTGTTCCGTTTCAGAAACCTTGACACGTGCATTTCCAGGAACATCAACTTCCAGAACCAATTGTCCCTGAGAGTGCTTCACTACTTACATTTTCGGTCTTGTATGGCTTTGGGGTTTTACAAAGGTATCAGTCAGGGTATGTGGGTTTCGGTTTGTCCAGCTACCTATAATCCGGGCTTCGTTCTGACTATATCTGAGCATTTGGGGTATTTTAAAGAAATGAGCCCAATTTTGCTCTTTTCCAGCTGGAAGAATTAACCTGAGGGAGAGGAGATTTGGGGAAAGATGGGGAATGAAGGAAGTGGCAAAGTTCTAGGAAAAAAAGATTGTGCAGGTATGTGTTTGTGCACGCATATAATATACTGAGTAAATATTAGGCGAAAGAAGCTAGTTCTGAAAGTCATGTAACTAACGATAACTTTTTTTTTAATTAACTGAATTCTGTTAAAAGTTCACACTTCTGCTCGTTCATCCCCTGTAGTCTTATAAATAGCTGTCACCATGGTAGATCCCAGCTCTAGATGTGATCTGTAATGGGCAATTAGGATTTTGGAAATTAAAGAATATTTTTTTGTCACATTAGGGCTAGAAGACTGATATGTTCTACAACAGAATATCTTTGCAAACCAGTAGCATCCTGATGCAGAAAATTTGTAATCTTATATTGGAAACTGTATGGGCTTGCAAATGAACTTGAGAAATCCCCAAAATTTGTCAAGCAGGAATCCATTTAGTGTTTGGCTACAATAGGATACCAGAGAAGTTTTGAAGACAGGGTATCTGGACTTTTTCTACATGGACATATCTGTGGTCTTTTGAAACTTATGTGTACTTAACTGACACATACATATTAACGCACACACATGCTTTTTTACAGTAGTCGATGAAGCTTGCCTGGGACATGGGCTGTGCTTGTGCATTCTTGGTCTGGCAAAACCCTGAACATGTCTTGTTAGCTTTGCATCTTAAGCATCACTAATTTTCTTTTGGCAATCTGCATTTTCTTTCCTTGTACTGACTGTATATAGCCCTAATATTATAAATAAGTTTAGCACTATTGTTCCAAGCAGGATTAGCATGTGTCCAACAAAAGCTTCATTGCTTTGTGTTTAGTTCTTCCATAACTCTCTTATTATTTCTTGTGACACAGCAGTAGCAGGCATTTTTTAAAAAGCAGTATGAAGTCATTTAAAGGGTGATTTGTGACAATAATAGTGTCATGTTGCACTAAAAGGCCTCCCAGACTCAGGGGACCTGGGCCGCCAGTTGGTAAAATTGGTATGTGAAGCTCTAGAGGTTTGGCTTAATGGATTTCATCTTTAACTGCTAGTTTTTCAGTTACTGCTCTTGAAGGAGATGCAGTTGCAATTGTTAGTGGAATGGCCTGCAATTTAGGGAGAGATTTCTGTCCTTTAGTGTGCTCCATCTTCAAATTTGGCCCTATCCTTACTCTAAAAGGTGGTTGTCTTTCCTGGATCATGAAACTGAACCTGTAGTGTCTTTGATGTATATATGGGGCTGACATTGCCTCAGACATACCTTCAATATGTCCTTGTTTTTAGAGAAATGCCCTGGCCTGGGTCATCATCAGTTACAAACTCTCCTATACCAAGGGAGCCTTTAGGGAGTTTTGTCTGCTTAGATACTGAGGAGATATTAAAGAGCACTAAATCTAATTCTGCCAGAAAGGAATTAAAAAAAAAAAGTACAAGAAGTCGGTGGTCGATGGGCAAAATAAGTAGGGAACAGTCTACCAGGAAAAAAACATTAGAAACAATGATCTACTTACACTCGTGGGGACAAAAGCCATATTTGCCATCTGCATCAAAGTCTTGGGTTGTGGAACACCAGAGGAATCCATCACTGCGTCCTGCGTCTGTGCAGCTGTTATATTCCTTGCCATTGAACCAGAAGGGAAATTTGCAGTATTCACCATGCGCATTTCCATACTTCACTCTAACCACTATAAAGAGAAGAAATGCAGTGGTGAAATTAGCCACGAACTGATATAAAAAATACAATTTCTGGACGTCTTTTCCTGGAGGACATCGGTATAGAAATGCAGTCTGAATTTCCACTTTGAAATTCAATATGCTGTTGGTCTCTCTATTGGCAAGATGATCATAGCTGAAATAATAACTGGTAATTTTGAAAGAATTACATCGATATTACTCATGGTGAAGTGTTAGAATGAACAGTCCTTAAAATCAGCCCAGAAAAATATATATGTTGTTGTTACTATGGCAATGCAAACTTACAAACATGCTGTTAATACATTTAGTAATTTAGTTTCTTTGGTAATATGGTCTAAAATGTTTAGTATACCTTGAAAAGTTCCAGGCAGCAGTTGAGTATTAACTGAACATGCCTTGTGCCTCATAAACCACTTTGGTATTTTCAATTCGACTCGAATGAGATCTGTTGCCACACTGGGGGTTAGGGTGGTAACGCAGACACACCCAGATCCTGGGATTTATTTCAGTTTTTCACATGTAGTCCTAAGACTACAGTACTGGAGCTGTAATATATGTTAACATATAGATAATTCACTTATCTATAGCATTTCTTTTAATGGCAGTAACTAACTGGATGCTTGTGTGGTATTTCCAGTAATATGGAAAACAGTTTCCTCCTGTTCGTTGTTAGTCTGAGGCAGGGATCCAGTCCAGCCAATGCTTCTCTGAGTTAAAAGAAAGCCAAACAGAAGGAAGTTGACTACTTTGGTATTAAAGTTCAATTGTTTTTTTCAATGGGAGGACAGCTGAGAAAACTAGAATTTGAAATGAAAGGCAAACATGAGTTTGCACTCTTGTTCTAAGTTTTCCAAATTATTTTACAGTAGAAGAATTATAATTAGTACTATGTGATTGTGGCAAAGTTCAAGCAGAAGAAAGAGGTTCCAAACTACTAATACTTGGTCTTGTTTGTCTAGTTCAGGTGATATTATCTGGACTTCAGTTGTTTTCTTCTAAAGGGTATGGCAAACTGCCTGTTAAAGATTCTTGGAGTTGTTCTTAATCCGCTGTTTGATGTCAATTTTGTTTCAGTCATCAGCATGAGGGATTTATATTCCATTTGTTTTTGACAGATACCATGAGTATATAAATCCTTATTCAGGTGGGTGGTTCCATTTTTAACAACTGGAGCCACAGCTTAAGTCATCTTAAAAAGGGTATGTCAGCTGAAAAGCACTGGCAAGTCTGCCTCTTACAAATGAACTTAAAGATGTTTTAGTTTGAGTCCCTGAGAAGTTAAGCATTCAAAATCATAATTGTGGCTTTGTACTTCTCCCACAGTTCATGAAGGTTGTGCAGCATCAGGCCCATTATTAATTCAGTTTTTGAAGGGGCAACAGTAGAGGAACAGAAAGGGAAATCCTAGTTAACATTTATTTAGGAATTACATAAATATTTTGTAGAGAACAATCTAAATTGTATAAATGAATTTTCATCTCCTAACATTTATTGACATGTTAATGAAAACATTTAGTGCAGTGCCTGAAACGTCATTAAAACATAGCAACCAACAGGCCATATGTTCTGAAACATTAAAAAGTCTGGTACCTTGCCCCTCTCCAAGAGTCCACAGTTCATCATCATCAAAATGAGAGTCTCCTCCAATTCCTTGCCCTGGTGCAAAGGCATGAGCCAGGAGACCGTCTTTGCCATCAAATGGATAGCCATCACCATGTTCTGCAGGAGGATGCAGACAAAAAAGAGCAGTTTCTAATTACCTCGACTCTGTCAGAGCCTATACATGAATGATGATTATTGTGTGCACTTCCCCATCCAAAACAGCAGCAGAATACTCTAGTGAGTGAGTTCATTGGTATGGGTTGTGCTGGCAAGACTGAACCAGAAGGGAAGAAGCCAGTTCTTACTAAGAACATTAAGTGTCATTACTGCAGTAGTCACAGCATGTGATTTTATATCTCATAAGTATTGTGTAAGGGAATCAAAGACAGTGAAGAGCAGTGAAATATTCTACTTTAGCTGTACGACTGCATACATGCTGCTATTTCTCAATGGAGACTGGTAGGAACTGTAAAATAAACATTGTAGATGAGAGGTATTTTCAGATAATTTGGATCAGTCTCCAACACAGAGATTGGAAAGTAAAGGCAGATTTCTTTTTGGAGGCTATTCTTTTCTGCTGCACTTCAGACTGCTGTGCTGTTTTCTTTGTGCAGGATACTTATTACTTTAAGCAGGAAAACAAATCAGCTGAGTGTCTCAGTAGTGAGCCTCTGGAAAGCTAGCTCTTATTCAGTGCTCTGAGTCCTGTGAATGGGCCTATTCCTTCTCCACATCAGCCACTCCGAGACTCAGGCAGCTCACAGGGCAACAGCAGGTTAAGTAGCTCTCCTGTTATTACACTGTAGGCTTTTCTTGGAAGTACACCGCATGTGGGTAAGGCAGGCTGGCAAGGGCATAACCCTGGTATTCATAGCTTTCCCACCACACTGACCTGTGCATCAAAGCTGGCTGCCAGCATCTCCAGTTGCATCATTTCAGGCCTTTCGGTCTGATGTCTTGCCATTTAACAGAAGCACTAAATACACAGGCCTGATTCTCTACTCTGTTACACTGATTTCATGCTGGTGTCACTCTCCTAATACTAGTTCAGTTCATTCATTTCAGTAGACTAGTGTGTCATTTGTCAAGGAGATTTTGACATATATTAGATGCCTTACTCCTGTTTATTTCAAAGTAGATCCTTTGCTTAAAAGAAAGCTTAAAAATGAAAAACCTTGTGAATGTCCCAGCTTCTGTGAATCTGCCATGCAGTGAAGTGATAAGAATGAATGAATGTGGAAGAAGTTCTCCCACTGTTTCTGAGCTGACTATAACCAGCAAGTACTAAAACCAGCAGAAACACTTCTGCTTTTGTAAGACTTCTGTTTTGCCTACCAAGCCAGCCTGGATGAGGATCTAAAGTTTTGAGTTCTGTACAGAATCTCTGAAACTTTTGAGGTCAACTCATCAGTAGCTAGAGCAAAGAAAACCAGCTTGAAATGGAGGCTTTTACAAAGAGCTCAGTTATTCTTTGAACTGTTCACTTCACTTCCAAAGTCTACCTCCCAGGTGATTGGCTGCACAAGTATCTTCATTAGTATTAAAAATTCTGTGACTGTTCATAAGAAGTTAAAATGCCCCAGGTTTACACTGAAGAGCTATAAACATTCTTTCAGGGGAAACCAAAATTAATTGAGAAGGCATGTACAACGAAAATGAATCAAGTCACCTATCATCAGCTGGACTCAAACCATAATTCAGCTTAATGATCCATATTTTTAAATTCCTCAAGACCAAAGAATGCACTGAAAGCCTGCATTCTACTATGCTGAAGAACAGACACCAGCTATGGAGTCAAAATTGCAAGTCACAAATCCATTTTTAAGCTCCACTATGTTAGGACCTCCACCACTATCACTGGAAAACTGAGTACAGAGCTATAAATAAACAGTATGATGGCATTCCATTCTCTTCTGTGGTGGGAAGCCAGCTCACATCATCTTAAGATCTGTACCAATATTTCCCAGTTCTATTTCTGATTTGTAAATTTAAAAATAAAATGTTGCCCCTAGTGATTCTCATTTGGAAAGATACATATAGTATAAGGATATTGTATAAATACTTTTCTTTCTCTCTCATGTATAAGAAAGAAAAAAAAATCTTAGTGAAATTAGATCTTAGCCTGTGTAAGCCAAGTGCAAACTAGAACAAGGTTTGCCAGAAAGGCTCACGGGTACTACTTATTGAGGGTAGATCATTCCAATATTAAGGAGTAATGAAAGGAACAAAACCAAAAACATATGTAAAAATAGAAAAATATACCCAATCGGCCGAAATTAATCATAATGTCAGCTTCTCCATCATTTATTCGGTTAAATCTCAGCGGTGTGACATCACTCCAGACTTGAAAGGCTCGAGCAAAGGCATCATCTACTGTCTCAGGATCCAAATCTGGGGTGTAGCCTATAATCCTTAGAGGTAAGAGGAAGAGTTAAATAACACATAAACCCCGTCCCAGTATTTGTTGTTTACTAATCAAAATGCTGAGTAGACTCAGTAGTGAAACCTGTTAAGAGGTTAACACTGCTCCACATGAGATCTATACACTTTCCTTTGATTCAGAGATGTGCTTAGATGTGGCATTTAAGATTTATTTTCCTTTGGAATTGATGCACCAGCATGAAGAAAATTATATAGCCAGAGGCTGTAAAGCCTGCATGGCAGTGGGCCTGCACAAAATATTCAGGGTTTTGCATCAGTGCTGAGGTGCTGGCAAGGCATCACTTTATGTTCTTTTGCTCCATTAGTTTTGAGATTTACATTTTTGTAGTCTACTTAGCTTGCAAGATCGTACTGTCACTTTAGACATGAACGTACAAACACATCTTGAAATATAAGATTTTTTTGCCAGAAAAAGAGCTTAATAACATTCTGAAAGTTTCAAGTGTGGATTGTTTTGCTCTTTAATAATAACAACAGAAAAATAGCCCTTCTCCCTCACCTTTGTAGTTAGCTGTATATTGTTTCAGCCCAGTTGAATGCTAATCCTTTACCAGTGTGTTGGTTACAGTGGCAATAGGATACATGGGGAAATAGGAGGTAAAAGCATGTAAGATAGAGCCATAGGCCTGACATGAGAAAGGGACAAACTCTTAAGTACATTGCTTTCTTCTTCTTCATATATATTCATTGGACTTCTTAATGCCTTATATTATAGCCAGCTAACCTCCATGTAAAGACAAGTTTCCAATTCTTTGCTGTTAGGGCTGTGCATGGTGAGGGAAACTACTTTGTGTCTAAGGAGAATGAGGAAGAATCAGAGGAAGCATGTCATCAGCAAGAGGGGACTGCGAGAGCTGCCACAGGTGTTTTCAGTGTTTATTAGGCTGATTGCAGAATGAGGGTTGCTTTGAGTCATAACTTGTGAGGAAGCAGCAGGCCAAGTCAAGTAGCTAATACAAATCTGCTGCTTGTGCTCCTTGGTGCTAAAAGTTTGTTCCTGGACCACCTAAGGTAAGGAGTTTGGTTTTTTTTTTATTATTACTGACTTAAATGAGAGCTATATTGCTCCCTAACGCTTCAGAGTAAGAGTAAGAAATTAAAACATGCCAAACCTATTGCAGTAGGTTTGCTTTAAATCATGTCTGTATATATCTGAAATCTGATTGTTTTCTTTTAAAATCTATTTGATTACCTTCCTTTTTTATGACTGCTGAATGCAGAGGAATTTGTCCTCCTACATGGCCTTGGCAGTCACTAAGTACCATGGTCCCCACTGTGCAGATGGGCAGGTGAGATACTCCTGCTCCAGTTCCCTTAGGATGATTGCAGCATAACAAAGAATAAAACCAAAATCTCTTTAGTCTCAATCAGAACCGTAAAGTTGATCTTTAGATGATTATTCCTGAAATTTTACAATGTGAAATTTCAGATGTGTTATTCAAATACAAAGAGATTCTAATTCAAGAAATCTTGTCTAGCCCATTAAGCAGCTACTCCTAAGCATCTTGTTTGAATGGTTCTTCAAAGTGCTGTGGCTATGTATGAGCAAAACCCACCATCACCAGTCAGTACCTGTATGTTATATGATTCTTTTCCCACTTTGGCTTTCTTGGAAAGAAGTTGTAATTAGCTACATCTGGGTTGCCACAGCGGGGTTTCTTCATTGTCTCAATAGTATTTTGATCCAAATCTCCTGTTTCAGGCAGCCCAAAAAATTTCTGCATTTTCTTCAAAGTGTCTTTCAGGACAAATAAATTGCAATTGTCTTTTGGGCATCCATAGTATTTATTCAGGTATTGCTTGAAAAAAAAGCACAGAACAAAGACTTTAAAATTCATAAAAGAAATAGTTAGTCATTACAAATAAATACTGTAATTCCATGTTAGCTTTCCATCTGTAATTTGCAAGTTTTCCTTTCAAAATTACTATTATTAGTAACTGAGAGACTAGCAGAATCTCCTTAATTGACACAAACCATCCTTGATCACACAACATTGCTAATTAAGCAATCATTTCCACTATTAGCTATCACCTTTACTTAATGAATTGCTTTATTAATAAGTAGAGCATAGAGCTTTAATGTAGAACTACAAAGTAAAAATGGGTTTGTCTTTTTTGGTTTCTTTATGATGTAGAAATCTGCTTACAGCTTTAGATTTTGTGTATTTTTTTCTTGGAAGACTCTATGGATTTTTGAGAAACTTGTCAAGGTATCAAAGCAACCACACAAATGAGACCATATTAATTGAAAAGAAGAAAAACATTGTTTATTCAAACCGCATAGAACTATTTGGATATTGTGTGTGTCTGCTTTTGAGTCAAACATTGCAAAGACCTGAGGAAGAAGGTCTTTGGTAACTTCTCAGTTGTCTGGACACTGCAGCCAATCAGTATCTGCGTACTTAAAACTCCATCAAACACTCCAGCAGATTATGGCTAGACTGGTCTTTCTGATAGAACCATGGTGGCAGATCACAAAATTATCTCTCCTTAGAAAACAATGGTCATAAAGGATCAAAAAATGCAGCACAAATCCCATTATTTTAATCTCTTACCTAAAATAATACCCACTCAAGTCTCTTCCGCTTTCTGTTTTGATCAGTATGACCTAATTAGCAGGTGTAGTGCAGTTATAATTTTTTTTTTTTTTAGAAAGTTAGTCTGTTGTTTGCTGCTGCCTCTAATCCTAGAGGAGCAATGGGTTAGTCTGTTCCCTGGCAATTGTTCCAGTTAAGCAGCCATGTCTTTCAGGTGTGTGTTAACAAGTTGCATATTTATGTCAAACTAAACCATAAAGAAACAGCTGTGGTCCTGAATATCCATACATGGTCCCCACCTTCTGTGCAATACACAAGTGAGCTCACACAAACAATTTAGTATTTTTTCTCTTAAGTTCAGTGTTGACTGGCAGAATAACTGTGAGCTTCTTGGGGCAGGGACCAACCCTGAGAGAATGCCTGGCAGTCTCTAGCACGTGGTGAAACCTGCCATAAAAACATAGTCATTCAAATGAAAAAGAGACAAGAAGCAAACAAGAAAACTTCCAGTTATATCTTCAGCAACTGTATAAAATCCTTTATCAACTTTGTTCCTAACTGTAAACTAACAAATATGGCCACATGACAGACTGCTGGCTAGCTAGAGGTTTTGGATTCAGTGTTTGGATCCAGACTGAATTTGAGAAAACCTGCAGCTCAAGCTGTTGCCTTAGCTTGGACTGTTGCACAGACAGGCTCAGTCACGCTGTTTAAATTATGTACAGCTTTGTTGAATTTATATCCTTGTTGAGGAGTAGATAAATGGATTATGATTAAGATGTTAGTTTGGATACTTCTATAATGATAATAACCTATCATTATCTAATTACTTTCATTCACAGGTTCTAAACAGCTTGACTAAACTATCTGGAGTTGTAGGCTTTATCCAGTAAAGTGAATCTTACGGTTCTCTTGCACAGAGGTTTCAGGAACTCCACACTCAAGTCTGGGTTTGCAATATTTTATGCCTAGCTCTAAAAGAAAAGCTACAGCCGTGTCAAATGGCAGGTGTTCCCAAACTGATGTGTAGACCACCCCAACTGGTGCTTAGCATGGCACAGAGCTGAGGGATGCCCTTGCCAATGATGCTGTTAGACAGAAAGGTTGCAAGTTACTGATCTTTCCAGTAAAATGGTCCATAGCAGAGGAAGAAGCATCCTTCAGGTACTGTATCCAAAATATTAACTACAAATCCAAGGTAGGAAAACAGTCTAAATAAGATAAAGGTATATTTGCCAAAAATGTATCAGAAATATCAGAGAGAATTATTTCTAACTGAGGATTACAAGAAACATGACAAAATGACTGCACGTTTAAGTTCTTGTGCCAGGAAGTATTCCTGAGGGAAACCTTACTTTGTGTATCTAATTAATTGACTGTAGTTCACCCAGGAGACTGGGGATGAGACCACTACATCAGCAAAATATAGCAAAGGATATTTGATGACTGCAGTTGGTCAAGCCTGGATTTCACCACTACCTCATTAAGTCCGGGTGTACCTCATCTACCCTGTGTAGGAAATGGTTCAGAGCTTACTCAGGAAAAGGTTTTAATCAAGATGTTACCCCATTTGCTTCAGAACGTCCTCCATCCACCTACTGACTAAGCACAGGCTATGTCCAGTTTTTGTGATTGTTATAACTTCTGATGTGGTATTTCTCCAGTGGTGACTGTGGCACTGGCAAATAATGGACACAGGATGGTTTGACCTGCGGCCTACTCATAGTTAATGGGGCCTGGTGGAAATTATGTGAAATCCATTAAGAACATAATCAAACAGGCCAGTTTGGATGGTCTGTTCTTATCCCAGTTTTCAATTTAATGTAGTTTGATAGATTTTCATATGCTTCTATTTGCATCTCCCAATGAGGTACCATGCTATAACACAGACTATACATCAGAACTGAAGTTTACTGAAGAAGCAGGATGCTGCTATTGCCATTTTAGGTTTGGAAGTAAGATATACAACCAAAAATATGAAATGAGGCATGGTAGAGAATTTTACTTGCTGGGATTCTAAATAAAAAGCTAACCC
Source organism: Morus bassanus (assembly GCA_031468815.1). Lineage (NCBI taxonomy): Eukaryota > Metazoa > Chordata > Aves > Suliformes > Sulidae > Morus > Morus bassanus. The sequence goes on from CM062573.1 coordinate 26,697,620, forward strand.
TTCTCAGTTTTTTCCTAAAATGGAGATTTTACTGAAGATGAGAAATGAACATAACCAGCTGTTCTATGAGAAGAGAATCTTGAAGAAAATGTAGTGTCTATGTAAACCACATCTTGGCCTAGGCTGCAAAATTCAGTTTCCCCAGAGTCAGCAGGGAGCTGTGATCTGGAATTTTGATCCAGCCCATTAATGAAACGGGGTCCAGCTGCAACATAGCAATTTGTGTTCTGATGCTGAGTGTTGGGGCTGTTCTGATGGAGGGTGTGAGGGAAAGGCAGCCAGTTAGCATTACCCAAGAATATTACAAGAAAGACAAAGAAGAACTGCAGTGTTAAATCAGCTTGTAATTTTCTTCTGAGTACACACAATAAATAGGTTGTTCGAAAGAAACAGAGATGAGGGGAGATGTGGATTGCTGTTATTGAATAAAAGCCTGACTGTGTCTAAGAAAATACATAACTTAAGAGTGGTTAAATTACTGTTAGATATGTGGGACCCCACTCTCCTCTCCCACATGCACTGCCCCCCCATATTCTAGCTGCTGTGCTGCTAAGGCAAAACCTTGGGTGAATTTGTTTTCTTAAAGGCTGAGGAGTGTCCTTTTTGGGTCAGTTTGTCTGTTTTTCCTAAACTTTCCACTGCAGCTCCCATCTGGAAGTTCTCTCTCTACCCTCCCCCATACCTTTTTTAACCTGGCAAGCTTTCCCAAGATGCACACCAACTCCTAAAGAAAAGTGACCAACTTTCAAACTTTTATGTCCTAAAATAAGAATAATTTATCTCAATCTTCCTTAAAATGGACTTACTGCTGAAGAAGAGAAATGTCTATAATTTACATGCTGAAATAAGGATAATCCATCTCAATCTCCCCTTAAACGGACTTCCCCATAATGTCACTTTTATGAAGGTCCACAGGGCTAAAATAAGTTTAGAATAAAACGCTGTAGAGTTACAGTAATAACTTGCTAATGTCACAGAAATCCAAACTCCTTTTTTTGTTCCAGATTGAATTTGGAAAAAAGTATTTCATTAAACCTCTGATGAGATTTTTTTTCCAAAGTCAAAACTAGTCACAATGGCTTCTGAAACTCGAGCCAGCTTTCAATTGTAATTGTCCCTTAAAGCTGTGTTTATGCAATGCACGGTAAACAATCTGGAAAACAAACTTCTGGAAGCTGTGATACGTGCATTAAGTGAGTCTCGACAGCCCTCACTTCTACTTGATTTATGTAAAAAAATAAGATATCTCTTATTTGCCCTTCTCCCCTCTTAACCATTGCAATCTTTTGATTATATTTGCAATGATTTAATGAAATTATTTTGTATGTTCAGACTTACAGAAAAAAAAAAAAGACTGACTTTGCTGGCTTTAAAAATTTTAAAAGAGGAAACATTACTTGGCTCTAGTTTTAACTTTTGAAAGTTGATACCTTTGCTAGCTAGCTAGCACTTCCAGAGACTCTAGGGAGAGAATGCTACAGTCATTCCTTAGCCTCAGCTGAAACAAGAAAGAAACATCTGCTTATGAAACAACAATATAAATCTGAAGCAAAGATGAAACCAACACTTACCACTGCTAGTTCTTTGTCTGTTTTGGGAGTGCTGTCTCCGGGAAACTTAATGATTGGTGACGGTGCAGCTAAAGTTTTGTTAAAAAGATACACTTGGATGAATAGTACTTTAAAAATGAAGCCACAGACAATGCGAGTCTTCATTCTGCCTAAACTTGTACTCTCCTCTTTGGAGAAAGATTTTCCCTGACTGCCTGTCCGTTACTTCAGCTGCACAGTGCACCAGTTGCTTATCTGCACATCTTAACTCTCTGCACCGTTTTCTCTTTTGCTTGCTCTAGCAATTCCTTTGTATGTTTAAAACATCCAGATGCGCAGTCTCAAGCTACCACAAGAGGAAGTCTGAAAACTAGTGGAAACATGAGAAAAGGGCAGTTACCAGATGTGATTGCTGTGATTTTTAAGGTAGCAACAGGCAGATACTTATTACTGCTGAAAGAGGCCACATTTTCTCCTCATTTGCATATATGAAAGTGTTCAGTTATGCCAGAGAGCAGCAAAAAGCAAAATCTGACTTAATTTTGAAGATGAAGTGTCCCACATGTATTTTAAATGAGAAAAAAATAATTCCTAAACATTACTTTCTTGGCTAAGTATTTTTATTATTTTTAGCCTATTTTCTTGCCACGGACATAATAATCTGCTATAGTCATATGTGGTTACACTCCTACGCAGTGTCTTACAGTAAACATTTTGATTATGGATTTTGAGGCAGACCCTGCATGGGCCAGTGCAGCTGAGTGAGGCTTCTTGTCCCTCTCCTGCTTAGGCTACACAAACGGTAGGTCTGTGTACACAGGGCTCACCCGCGCTTGGCCTGAGCATTGCTCCCTCCCTGGTCTGTGCAGAACGTGCATGCAGAGCTCCCTGAGTAAGATTCTTGTGGCTTGTTTGGTTTTAAAACCAGCTTGAGGCTTTGGCACCAGCAGGCAGGGTGTATCACCTTAATCTATGGGGTAAGAGATCATCAGGCAGATTCAGCAATAGAAATTATCCTCAATAACTGATGGCGGGGGAATTGTACAAAAATCAGGGTTTGCTTAAGGTGGGGGTTTGGTCCGGTGGTGCAGCTGCCTTAGTCTGAAGTTCTGGTGTAAATATGGCCATTGTTATGGACAGTCTTCTTATTGTGTCATTCATAATGCCATTCATAATTGCCAGCTTTGAGATGTTATTATAAGCGGAATATTTTTTTAGCTGGATATCCCTAATCTAGGGGCTTGGCTCGTGACTTTTTAAGATGGGAGGCTGGCAGTTCTGCATGAATGCAAACTGTGTTCTGGCCAGCCAAGTGTCACAGAACAGTTTCTATTAAACATGAGTCCAGCCATCATGGTTCCTCTGAGCTGTGTGTCAGCATAAAGGTTGTTACAGCTTTCCACTGAATGTTAAATGACAGTTTTCCGGATATGACTCTTGTTACCAAATAGGGCTGTTAATGAAAAGGAAGTACTTTGCTGGTGTTTGGTACTTTTGATATTGGATTGTACATAGTTAATATTGACAGTTCTTTGGTTTATGCTAATATCAAGCTATTTTGCTAACTGCACCGCATCATCCATGAACTGAATAGTCTTATATAAAGGTAAGGATTTCAAAGGGTGGGCTGAGGGGTTCAGAGAGAAAGCATTAGTACGAACTTTTGCTGCCCATACAGTTCTGTTGACAACCCAACACAGCAGCTGTATGCATGGCCGATGGGTGAATCAGCCATGGGAAGCAGCACTTAAGGCTCAACAGAGAAAGAAGAGGTACAGGAACTGTGTACGTGAATGGAGCTTTCTTTGAAAGCAAGTAGCTTTGTATTTACGCCCTCTCATCCTTTCATGTATGATTCCAATGGCACTTGAGTTACAGTGAACAACTTTCCCCTAATCGTTTGGCTTTGAAATTACATTTTCTTTTTTAGCTTTTCCCCATCAGTAAAAAAACACAGTCATTTCTAGGAGTTGCCTTAATAAATGGCAGTTCTGAAAATATGATCCAGTTTTTCCACAGCCCTGCACTTGGTTGTGGGGAATGAGTCTCCTGCTTTGTTTGTGATGACAGCTCATATTTGTGTCTGGCCACGTGAAACTGTAGAGAACAAAGGCTAAGAAAGCCTTCTCTAGATGTGCCAAGTTACTCTTAATTTATCCTTAATTAAGCAAGTAAAAATATTATGTGTTGTGTTGCAAGATTCTGCAGTTATCGCTGTGCTCTGCAGTAGGTCAAGGGCTGCTGTAAATCTTAAAGCATAAGAACCACGTCATTTTCATAAGAATTTTAATGTAATTTATGATGGCTTAGTAGCTTTCATTTAGAAGGGAACTGCAGTGAAGCCATTTAAAGCCAAATGTGTCCTGGTATATTCCTGTTGCACTCATAAGCCTCACTGAAACCTAATGAATGCTCAATTCTCAGTGTGTCCTAATGAATGTCAAATCAGAAATGGATGAGGAAATTTTTGAATGGGCTGTGAGGTCCGTGCAGTTAGAAAATCTCACTGTATTTTGTTTCTTATCTTTGTTGGCAGTGAGAGCTGGTGGAGGTCACCTTCTAAATACATTTCCTCAAAAAAATCGCCGAAGTAACAGAAACCATACAGACCTGCAGTGAAGAATTTTTTGTCACCTTTGATTGCAGTTTTGCTGGTATTACTTCAGCTAGTGAGCAGTTAAGCAAGTTATGTTCAATTAGGAAACATAATATATAATGGAAAATAGGATTTATGGGTACTGGGTGAACCCATATATTGAGTTTCTGACCATTCAGTGAAAGGCATTCTCTTCCATTAGTACATGAGATCAGTAGCAGTTTATGAGATCCTAGCTTAGGTACCCTCTTTCAGATAAACAAAGCAAAATGAACACTGGTGACGCTTCTTTGTGAGAGTAGAATTCCTACTGTATTATGACTAAATTTGGGGTAATTTCTTACCTCCTTGTATTTCTCTTTAAGCAACATGGGACCATCCTGTTCTCAGTGTGCTACAGAGGTGCTGCTTTTTCAGGCTAGGAACTCAGCGGTGCTAAATCCTGGAAGTAGGTAATTCTGCTGCTGGCAGGCCTCTGCTTTGAGCCAGAGGTTGGGCTAGATGACTTCCTGAGGTCTGTTACAGCCCAAATTACTCCGTGATCCTACCACTCTTGCTGAATTTGAAAAGACGTGGTATGATGTGTTTTCTGTTCTAAGACTAGATAAGCTTAAAATCAAGGAGACAGACTCTGAAACATTTGAACTGATGTATTTTGACATTGGCAGATTGACGGTTTAACTGCTATTAGTGTTTAGTGCATAAACATTCCTTGACACTCCATACTCTGAAGAGATTACCTCTAACATTAATTAGTGACTTCTGAATAGATTCCTGGAAGTTAAAAATTAAGGAAAGAAGCAATACAAAACAAAGAGAAAGTGGAAAAAACCCCCCCGAGAAGGGAACAAGAGCCATCTACCAACTTTATGGAAGAACTGAAAGAGTAACCTACATCTCCTTTCTCTTACCTTAATGCTCACTCTTTGCAATATTTTGTCTCTGTACATAGATGCTACCTCTGGATTAGCAACAGAAGATGAGTACAGTTATAACTGCAACTACAGCCTTTATGTATTTGTGGAAAAAATTGATTTCAATGTTGCCTGTAACCTCCATATTAGGTAAGATATTTAGTTGATATATATGTTAATTTATCTCTTCTGAGTCATAAAATGCTCCTCTCTAGTTACTGTGTTTGTTTCAGGTTAGAACCACTCCATACTGAAAATCTTAAACCATCTACTTTATGAGTAAGATGCCAGATTTGATTTTTAAATGCCTACTTTCATGCATTAATAGGAACTGTATGGCAGAAACCACACAGTCTGAGATGGCAAATGCTTCTTTTGAGGACATACTTCAGTAATAACAGTAAAAAGGGAATAATGATGTCATCTGACTATGAGAAGAGACACATGAGTGTGTATTAACATGCTGTTTTTATCAAAGAAGTTTTCTGTTTTCAGAAAATTATTTTTGAAATGACTCAGGAGCACTCAGCAGTTGCAGGGTTAGACTTCAGATGGTGTCCCGCGTAATTTGCTGACAGAGTAGTCATCCCTCCAGAAATGCACTATAGCAATTCCTACTGTCACTAATTCCAAAATTTTATTAAAAGCTGATGATTTCCTGGTGGTTCCAGAGGAATATGTTGGGCAGAGTGTCAGTGAGCACAGTCCATGGGAGAATGATGGATTTATTCTTAGTGGGCTCTCATGTTTTAAATTGAAACCTGTTGCTAGGCTGAAGAAATAAATAATCATCAGGACAATTAAAATCTCCAGGAAGCAGCTGATCATCTGATTACAGAGTCAGCTCGCTGTAACTGGGTGCAGAGGGATGTGTGTCTCCAAGTAAACTATTGTGGTACGTGCATACAACCTCTTCTTGTATTTGTTACTTCTTCCAGGTTCTGCGCTGTCAGTGTAAATCTTCAAGGTTAGGAAGAAGAGCAGCAATTTGATTAATAATGGTGGACTCGCATTGACTTTAGCAGGGTTCTTCAAAAAGAAGTAACAGATCAAAATTGTCAGGAAGAGCCAATGTAGTATTCTCAGGTTCTCAGAGTTTCATGTAGAACTTCTAAGCGACTGGAAACCTGAAGCTTAGGTGATGGAGAAATTTGCCTGGGCTTCAGGAAAGGTGCCCAAGGGACTATGCCAGGTTCCATTTATCCTTCTCAGTTTGCCACGGTTGCCTTGTGACTCATTCTCCTTTGCACTGATCCTGTTCTGTAATTTCTCAGGGATCATCATTCCAGTGCCTTCTTTCTTCCTGTTTGAGGAAGAGGAGTTTATAAAGACCAAGAAACCAAAGAGCTTACGGAAGAAAGCATGGGACTGGATTAAGCTAAAGGAGGGATTTTGTTGCATTTTGCCACGTCTGACTTGTAGGGAGAGCACTGCAGTAGAAAGTAGCAAGGTGTGGCGCCAGACTGAAGCCCCATTGAACCCGAGGTGCCTATGTATCATTTATCTACTCAATGCACTTTTTTAGTGGTACGTCTGCTCAAGGTGGACCATCTATGCAAGTAATAGTATTAATACACTAAGGGACTACATTCTTCCTGGTGTTTGGCACTGGCAAAACACTAAGCTCCAAGTATCTGCCGTTCAGTGCCTATAACATAATTGTCAGGTGTCTGCTGCAGTTGACTGATGGAGATGTGTGCCCCTGTAGGAACACAGAAAGTCATAACATTAGCAGGTCGTCTGTTTTAGTGCAGTTGTCTCCAGGAAACAATGATTAGTCACAGCAGACCCCTTTGGAGTTTAAAAGGTTTAATAACTTCAGCGAGAACTCATTTCTGTTGCAGGCAAGTGAGTTCATCTAAGACATGTATGTTGAAGGGTTGATCCTAACAGGACGTAAGCCTTAAACATCCACATCATTTATTGTCTGGATATGCTCTTTGCCTGCTCAGTGGCTGGCTCAGACTCCAGTGATCTAATTCACCATATCTGACTACCACATGAGGGAGTCTTTAAACTGTTGGAAATCAGTGTGTGTGTGTGTGTGTGCATGCACAGAGGGGTGAGAGTGGGACAGCGTACAAAGGGTCAACAGTTGGTACCATATGTGATTTTTCAGCATTTAAGGTAGCAATTACATTTTTGCTTTTGTTTCTCTGATCCATTCTGTTTTGGGAAGTTAGGTCCTAAGGATGTGAAGTTCCGTTGACAGATGGATTTCATTTGTTAGCTTGCTACTAAATTAGAAATTAATTTTAAGTAAATCTGTTACTCTCGACAAAACATTTTCTATTGCATTTGTTCATTATGCTTCTGCCTGAACCAGGAATTCCTGCTTGTGTCCTCAGCTGGTGTTAATTGGCATTGCAAAGCTTCTGATGGGTGAATTAGTTCAGCAGAAATACGCTGAACTACTTTGGGCAAAACCCCGGGCCAAGTTTACATGTGTCACCAGGACAAACTTCTTTGTGCCTTCTTAACATTGCCAGGTAGTCTAGAGAAGGTTTAAAATGCAGACTCCTTTGATAAATTTATCTCTTGTTCCTACACATTTTCCCAATGTAATTCTTACCTGTTTTAACTATTTTTATTTCAAGTATCTGGTAGGATAAAGTGACATCTGGTGAGCCCTTGTAACTTGAATTTGGGGCATTCAGATTCCTCATTGCTGTTGAGCATTCTGCTAGCTAGCTAGTTCAGAAATTATAAAGCCTTTGTGAATTCAGTTAGAAACTAATTTCAAACACTTCTGTTTGAAGTTGGTCATTGCCTGCTTGTCACCCCTGAATTTCAGACAGAGAATACATATAATTAAAAAAATATGTATTTTAGGTATGTCCATTTAGAGACTGATTATAGTAAGTAGCATATGCCTGACCTATTAACTGTTAAGGTCACTAATTGAAACGTGTCTTCAGTGAAAATTACACCAGTAAAATGGAAAGTATAGCACTTTCACTAAAAATGACATAGTTTAATAATGCGAAGGATGGGAATAGGGAAATATTCCTAAAACGCCATAAATGGAGCACAATATAAGGCAATTCCTTATGGTGAAACTGTGAAAACACTCAGAGAAATAGTTTCTATACAAGAACAATTAATTAATAATAGAGGAGATCATAAATTGGACGACTAGTGTGGAATATTGTGAAAGTGTGTATTGATAACGCTTTTCAAAACGAGTCTGAAGAAATCCCTTCTGGCTTATAGGGCTGTTGAATTTAAAGGAAATCAGGTTGGTCTGTTGGTCAAGATAAGCTGCTCGACGAAAGAAAAGCTCAAGTGAGGAGATGGCTTTGGCTTCATCAAGGGCCTTGCTTGTTAGCTCCAAGAGGGCTGGCTGCCCACACCACCTGGGGTTTGTAGAGAGAAAACAAAGTTCAAACTGCTCCTCAGCAGTGAGGTGAGAAAAAGGTTTTAGTGTCAAGCTTTCAGCTGCAGAGGAGTAAGAGGAAACCTTTATTTTGGAAAATGAGTCAAGCTGATTTTAAGTAAGAATTTTTTTAGTTTTGAGTTATCAGTATTCTCTGAGGACAGCATGTCTGTAAAGGGCACAGAAAACCTGGGTTGTTTCCAATGTAAACCCAAGCACCCTGCTTAAACATAAAGAAGTGCATCAGTTTGTATTGCTTCAAAGAAAAACATGACTGTTAGCATCTGATTTCATACTTCTCCTTTTTCTCCCCTTTCACATATTGACTCTTCCCCTTATCTTCAAGCATCTAATTCCACAGCGATGTACAAATAAGGTTATCACTTACCGTTAGAGTTTGCCTAGTTGGTTGCAATGTATGAAAAACACCTAGCTATTTTGCGTTCATTTGTATTTCACTTTGTGAAGTGTCACCTGGTCAATGGCTTCTCTATTTGAAAAAGAACTGGATTTTGTGGATAAAATGTGCAGAACTAACTTGCCTTTAAAAGAAACTCCAGGTCACTGGTGTCTCACCAAAAGAATGAAGTCCCGATGCTTCTGTATTTGCTTAAGCTAGGTAAACTCAGCATGATTGTAACTAGCACTGGGGACAGATTCTGCCGTCCATATTGACATTGGCTTGCATCATATTTTGTCAGTGAGCCTGTTAACCTTAAATGAGGCACCTTGCAGTGAAAGAAGTAAGCAAGCATGATGGGATCTAGCCCTTAGCTAGTAAGGTAGCCACTACTACACACATAGTAAGAGCAAGAGCTAAGTTGACATGACTGTGTGACCAGCTCCTAAGCACCATAGTGCAAAGCTATGGAATTTCTGCTTTTCAAATTTCAGAGACAGACCCTAAGGAGTACCTCACTGAGTGACCTATTTCTCAAATTCTGGGAAGAGGCACATTACTTACAAACAGTGCCATGCCAAAGCTTGACTCTTCCCCACTGCTGTTATGTTTGTATTCATGGGAGATCTCTTTGCTGTAACAATCGGCAAGTGCAATCCTGAACATGTCAGAATAATAGTTCTGCTTGCTTTGCTGCTGCTGCTGTGCAGCTGCTTGTTGATAGGCACTGTACATCTCACTTGTCATTATAATGTTAGTATTCAGACACTGAGGGGCCTTAATTAATGACTTTGAAGATCTGGTCTTTTATAATTCATGACAGAACTTTAATTAAAATCAAATATATAGCAGTTGAACTAGCAAAGGATTTAAAGTGCACAATCTTTGATGGAGACAGTGATTCCCTCTGACCACTAGTGCTGTATGATGAATGCAAATTCCATTTCATTACAGCAGACTCAGAGAACAGAATGGGCTTTTTTTTGAAACAGAGACTCTGGAAAAACGCTAAGGCCGAGGGGCCTGCAGTCATTCGATTTCCCATCCTGCCCCCTTTTCTTCTTCTAAAATCCTCATATATTTAAAATACCTGTATTGGTAGGAAAAAAAAAAGGGGGGGACACAGGTTTCTGTGATGCTTACATACTCATTATTTGTAGAGATGGGATGTTAAAATGCTGTGTATGGATCAGGTACTCACTCCAGGACTCTTGTCAAGGCAGTAGGAGAATTCTTATTTCACATAAAGGGAAACTGAGGCAGTACTTTCACTCAGACAATGTAGGGGAAATTAATGTATTTGTGAAGAGTTCGGCCTGGTGCAGTGATCAATTACATCTCTTTTTGGCCTATATTATGATAACTGGACTTAAGCAAATATGTAGCAGAATATTTTGCCGTAGATTAAATCTGTTGTGCCAGGGAGCGTGGTTTTCTTATGACAGTTGAATTTGTTTCAGTTTATTTGGTCTTACTGAACACCTTGATTCACCTGAATTTCTTATCAAATATGTTTTTTAGCTAGGGGACTTATACTGCTGTCCCATTACTGCAGTGACTTCCATGAAGTTCTTTGAATGGACGTTTTAGTCTTGCTGGTTACTCTGCCTTCTCAGGGTAAAAATTCAGAGGACTTTTTTGTCTTTGCTTTTTACAACTGTGGGTTGTATTTCAAGGTTTATCATCAGTCTGGTCTACTAAGGGTTGGGTCTTCCTTTGTGTGGGATTAGGTGATTTTCTGGGGTTGCTAAATTTCCCCATCCTGTGTGTGGAGGCCAATCTATGACCTTATCATCAGAAACGAACAAACAAAACCAACCCACAAGAAAAGCTACCTGCTAGATATACAAAAGCTAATGAATTAAACAAAACTTACAATTTAATAGAATTGGTCAATAAGTCACTTCAAAATCTTTCAAAAAAATTGCCTTGAGAGGGAGATGAATAATTAAAAAAATTGCATTTGAATAAATTAGTCACTGCAAGCTGGCAAAAATTCAGAAATGTTTTACTAGCTATAGAAATGGTTTAACAGTAGGAAAATACAATGATAAATTTTGAACATCGTTCAGCCATCTGTAGTTACCATCTTTACCTTTACAGTGGCAATAATTTCTTAGTTATAAATACAAAAATATAAATATAGCTCATAAAATAACTTCCCTGGAAAGGAGACATTACTTGATTTCTTCAGTGGTTGCTCCTGGTAATGTTGCAAAAAGTTTGTTGGTTTTATATTACTAACTTTTCTGAAGAATTCAACCAACTGCTAAAAACTACAATTTGTAAACTGTTAAAATTAAATTCCTGGGTACAATAATGGGGGAGTTTTATCTGGAGTTTTTTCTTTTGTTTTTTATTGTCAATTTGCTACAGTAAACTGTTACTCATATTTGATTATTTGGCTGGCAGATATATTTATATATAAGTCGTAATAGCATTGGGCTGTTACTGCATGCCCAGCCATTGTTAGGGCAGCCGGGGCTGGGCTTGGGTTGTTTTCACAATGTTGAACCAAAGTAAAAGTAATCTAACTGCAGACTCTCCTCTGGTTGGCAGTATTTTGTGGCATCGTACTAGAAAAGGTTTGGATTATTTTCAAGCTCAGATGTGCAGAGGTATGTTCAGTGTCTATACCGAGATTGTTCAGAGAGTTACCGGCACTGCATGTGTAGCAGGAGCTGTTTCAGCAGGCTGTTAAGTAAATCAGCCTTTTATTTAGTGACTTCCTTTGTTGTATAATTAAGTATCAAGGTCAGCTTCTTTTCCTTTAACAAGATGTACTAGGTCATTGGTCCATCATGCAGATCTCAGGAACAGAATCACAACCTCAAAGATGCCAAAAAGGAGAAAAATCTACGGGCACCATGGGAATCCCAAAGGGGAGAAGTGAGGAAAGTCTACCAGCCCTCAGTGGTTAGGCGGGAGGTATTGACTTCAAAGGAAAACCTCCATTAGAGTGAAAACCTGAACCAGCGGCACCGCCTGCCTGTCCTTCAGCTGTCTGTGTTAGTTGTTAATGGCAATAACTGAAGAAAGGCAGCATTTTAATGGTCAGTGACAATGTTTCTATAAAGGGATTAAATTCCAACTTTTTGTCTTTCGACATTTTATTACACTTCCTATGCTTTATATGAGCCATTAATGTCTTTCATACTTGACCATTATTAATAAAGGGCAAATAAATGGCTAAACTAATTCCAGAGGCAACTTGGTGGGCTGTACAGTATGTCTACATTTTCCTGTCAGGAAGACTGATTCTAAAGCCATTGGCACAAGTTTTATACTGGTTTTTGTTCCTGATTTTAAGATATTACATAATATTACTACTGCTGCATACAAAATCCGGATCACGTATTTTTTTTCCTCTGTTTCAAAGAATAAAGTGCTTAAGGTTTTACACTGAAATCTAAGTGGAGATTTACTTTGGTTTTATTTCTGGATTTCCTTTTCTCCCCTCTGCTGTGATGTAATAAAGATTTGAATTAGGAATTATGATCATAAGCAAAACAATACTTGTTTTTTGATGATAGTAGAATAAGCAGTGGGAACTTCTGTGTACAATGATGGATTAAAAGGCATTTCTGAAAACATGCCATCGTCTAATGGTGCAGCAGTGCCTGTACAGTATTACTGTTTCCTTTATTTTATTTTTTTAGCAATGCCATCTGTGATGGAGTCATCTTCCTATTCCAGGAGGGGATATACTTTAAAATGCAGCAAGTCCTCTTGGTTTCAGCTCTTCACATTGAGAGTCTCTGCAACCTCAACAGTCATAGTTAATTATCTCTTTCTGCTTGAACTGAGTAGCTTTGGGAATGGCAGTCGTCCACGTCACCTGAGGCAAGACATGATGTTTTACCCAGAACACTGGTTACATTCTGGACACTGCTTTGCTGAGGTTTTGTTCACTCCTCTGGTGCTTGTGCATGCAGCCTACAAATCTCTCTCAAGTAATTTGCAAATGAGAAATCTGTAACGTTAAAAAAACAACTTTCTGTGTTCCCAAGGGGGAGGTGGGACATTTAGGCTTCTTTGGGGAATGAAATAAGTGATTTACCATTTATTTCGGTCTACAGAGATCTCACAAATTAAGACAAGAAGCTTTTTCACACTCTTGGTCCAAGACCCAGTCCTCCATCTCCACCCCTTTCTGAGCATAGTGATGCACAGCATTTGCTACTGCCAATTGTGTATAAGTTAATCTTTACTGTATTTCTAAAAGAACTGACCCAATACCTTTCCTGATGATGGAATTTAGTCTTTGCTTACCTTATTAATACCTGAGTTTGGGGGAAGGAGGGCTCTTTACGTATCCCAGCTACTCAAATGGTTTTTTAGGTTTTGCATCCTGTGTCCATTGGAGATTTTTACACATCAGCTCTTCTGGTTTTCTGCTCCAGACAGAACAGGCCCAGATTTCCCTCCCAGAATTCACTATTTCAAGGAGTATTTGTGTGTATGTTGCTCATTAATTCAATCTTATTACGACTTACCTGTGGACTGTTCTGTGCTAGGCTATTTCATAGGTGCATTAGCTTGTGTGCACAGAAACTTTCATGTTCATTTGGTTCACTTAAGTTCATTAGGCCCTTTAAGGTTCTCTGATACTGTGTGTAGAGCTGGGGCTAGGATTGCTTGGCTTGTCATATCTCAAGATTTCAAAGTTTTGATACGGGGAGGTGGTGGGGGGAAGATCATCCTCAGCCTTCTGGATTTAATTCTGATCAAGGAAACATATTTATATTGAAGTCAGATTAAATCCTAATAATCTCTACTGTTGCAGATTACAAACTGCAGCCCTCATCACAGTGAGTCTCTGACCTCATACAATGTCTCAGGAAAACCAGTCTAAGTGAGCACTGTTTATATTACTTTCCGGTTTATTGCAGGTATCATGAGAACTGATTCATAGCAATTGTTTGTTACTAATGTGAATATACAGATCTGAATTAATGAAATATGCATCGATATAGCTCATTTCACTGCATGTACCCTAGAGGAATTCATGAATTTATACCTCATAGGTTGCACAAAACTTTATACTCTGGATCAATTGTTTGAGTAAGAAATATAAATACTATTGATGTGTAAAACAGGAAGACAGCAGGAATGGTCAGAGACATTGTTAGGGCATTAGATTCTCATAGTTTTAGGAAATGCACCACACGATATAAATGAAAAGAAAACCTGGTCCCTGTAAGGATGGTGAAGGGAAGAATCTGTCTCTTCCCTCAAACTTTTTAGACCTGCAATTAGTGCTGCTTCCCCTCCAAAGTTGGAGCATGATGTAACAGGGGATATTGCAGCTCCAGAGGAACAGTCAAAATGATGATGGGAATTTTTTTTTTTTAAACCTGTGTGTACAGCTACTACATCACGTCAATTTTGGTGGGATGGCAACCAAATTATTGATAGTTTCTGCAAGATTTGGAAGAGAAGTTTTTTCAAATTACAGGATTCAACTGCCAATTGCTGCTTATTCTTGCAGAAACTCTTATGGCCTCAATTTGACAAAGCATTTGTGCACTTTTTTTTACTCAATAGTCATGTGAAACAAAAGAGATTAGTCTTATGCTTACATGCTGAATTGGAATGTATTTGCTTGAAGAAAATTAAGTGCATTTATCATTGCAAAGAATGTAAATTCTATACTGTCAAGTTCTAATGGGCTGAAGTTCAGTCAAAAGAATAGCACTACGAAGAGGAAAGCAGGTGTAATAGCAAGAAGAAATTTAATACTTCCAAAGCACCTTTCACCCAATGAGTTCACATTGCTGTGTGCATAAAAATGATCAACATTTCAACACCTCTGTGAACTAAGCTGAATATCTCCTTTCTCAGATGGGAGAGTCAAAGCACAAAGACTTTGAATGATTTATCTGCATGAATTGGTAGCAGAGCTAAGAATCAAATCTTGGCTTGACTCAATCTGCCATGCTATTATTGCTCATCCCAACTATTCAGTCATTTATACTACATAGAAGTGACAAGCTCTGTCATTCAGCTGGATAAAAATAATTTTAAAATATGATTTCAGGACAGCTCTCACCATTCTCCAAGTTCCTTTTATCAGAAGTTTGCCTTTTTCTCTCCCATGACACCAAGGCTTGGATTTAAATTTTACTGCATTTGTTCTGCTTTGCACTTCCACCAAACAGTAAGTTTGGGCTGGCCAAGTCAGCTTGTCCAATGTTAGTACACTGCTGTAATAAAAGTGTGAATAGGCAAGGCTATGTGGAAAAATCATTCCCCTCTTACTGGCATATAATACTAGTTGTGAAGTCTGTTACTTGCTTCTTATTCTGAGAGCTATGCAGCAATGTATATTTAGATGTGTAATATACTCCCCTGAAGCATGGGCAGAACCTTTCATCATACAACCCAGCAAAGCTTCTTTTTCTCTCAGCCCCTGTGGGCTAAAGGTGCTGCCTGTCCTCTCTCCCCGTTGTGAGTCATGAGAATGGATTTTTTTTTACAGTCTTTTTTGTGTAGAATATACTGCTAAAAATAATTTTTTTCTTATTATGTAGTAAACTGGAATTTCTAGATCCTAAGGAAAATTGCATAACTAAGAACCTTAACATTATGAGTTCTTTACAACAAAAACCTTTGTGCTTTGACTGAGAACTTTTCAAGTGTAGTAAAACAAATACCTGGTGTTTTACTCCTGAAAGTTTTGATGGTGGACTCTTCCTCTTGCAGACCTTGGAAGGTTGGCCATTCACTTCACTGGGGAACAGGACAGGGTTCCTTACTTTAAAGACCTTTAATTGCTTTAAGGTTTAAGATTTCTGTTGTATAGGAGCCAGATGCTTTTCTTAGTCCAGCTGTCTCTCACACAATGCCAACATGCACATCCTACTTAGAGTTTACATGCTGCAAGTAACTTCTTAAATGCCACTACAGTGAGGGAAGTGACTATAAAACAAAGGCACTGACGCCCTAGACCTGCTCCCCATATGTCTGACATATCTGTTTACTTAAGGGAAATGAGCTTTTATCATTGCTAACAATTAAGAGACAATGTGGTTGTGGGAAAGTGAGCTGGTTTTCTGCTCTGTCTGGCACATTAACAGCATCACTCTCAGGTAAATTTCAGTTGCCAGATTTTTATTATTGCTGATGATACTTGAGCACTTAGGATCAGATTCCTGATTCCAGGTTGCATTTGCAGAGCTGGCAGCATGGAAGAAAAAGGAGAAAAGAAAATAACTTGCTTTGTAAATTGAGAAGACTTTGCCTGGAAGATGCTGAGAGGCACTAATGGTTCATTAAAGCACATTTTCATCATTTTTAAGTTCTAACAAAGTTTGGAGGGGGAAAAAAATAAAAAAGAGTTGTTATTGGTGTTTGTAGAAAAAATATGTCAAGGTATGAGAGGTACCATGATGGATTGTGAGTCTTTCTTTTTAGAAGGTGTGACATGCTCTTATTCCATTACCTGTTTTATGATGTGTTTCTCCTCCAGGACTTTAGCCTCACCCCATCATCAGGTTGCACACACCTACTTTTGTTTCTGCCTCTTCAGCATACTCTCCAAAGGCACAGCTTGTGCTTGGCATTCAGTGTGATACTTGCTGCAATGGCATTTCTGAGTACCATCGTGGTCATGCCGTTTCTACTTCTGGTTACTTTACTACAAGAAACTTCTGTGACCAGCACTTTTTTAATTTCAGTTTTTTATTGTTGTCAAGGTTATAGTACAAAATAATTCAGAGATTAATTAGTTGTTTCTGCAAATTTGGTCAGAACGTTGTGGTTTAACCACTGGGTTGTTTGTGATTTAAGTCAAAGACACCTGCTAAATGTTGTTAAGGTGAGTCAGGGGCCTCCCACCCCATGATTTACCCACATCCCAGACTTCTAAGCAACATGCACCCACTGTTTCTTTCAGATGTGACATTTCCAAAATTACTGCTCTTCGTCAAATGTGTATGTTCCTTGGAGGCTCCAGCCCACGGGAAACAGATACTGCTGCATGCTTTGCAAAATATCTGTCCTAAGTCTGAAAACATGGAATCAAATGAACTTCGAGGGGAGCTGAGCCATTCCCAGATTCTGGACATGCCAGGAAATATCTGCTGTGTCTGCTCTTCAGCACAACTGTAATATACAGAGCTAGGGTTGGAAAGTTTGGGATTTCGTTTGTTTTCTGCCTGATAATACAAAACAATCGTCAGCACCATTTAGCCAGCAAATTCAGCTGAGATTATGGTGGCAGAGAAGCCAGACCTGGTGAAATCTGTCCCAGAATGTAATACTGGCACCCTAATTTGTGCCTATAATATCTGGAGTACAGAAAATGTTGCATATTTTACTGGACATAGCTTCCTGTTCTTTCCTGTACTTTCAGTAGTTGAGTGAATGAGACATGGGGATGACAGTAATGTGACAGGCAACAAAGGCAGATTGGGAAGTGACCCCAGCTATCTATGTGTAGATATGAACAAGAGAGAGTAGGATGTGAACCCCCACATTTTTTAACCTACCCATAACACTAACAAAGGAAAAAAAACCAAAAAACAAAAAACAAAACACAAACAGTGGTGCTGGATGTTTAAAAAACAGTCCAGCATGGCTAGGGTGTGATTAATATAACATATAACATAAGTTGCCTTTTGGTTTGGTCTCACTGGCAATATTTGGGAAAGAACTAAATACTTAGTCAACAGAACGATGAAATAGCCGCTGTACTCATGTGGCTTGTTTGACTTGTAAGAGGCGATTTCTCTCCCTTCGTAAATTGGGGAGCTACCAGGATCAGTATTGCTGTGTGGAGTGGTGAATGTTGGTAATCTCTCAGGAGGTTGGTAATCCCTCTCAAACTGGATGTTGCAGAGGTGCAGTTGTCCCCCTAAGATCACAATTTTATGGATTCTGTGACCTGAATATATCCTCACTGTGGTAGGCAAAAAGCAGGCAAATAAGCAGGTCTTTATCCCTTTTACAAAGCCATGCAATCTCAGACCAATCTGTCTCTGTCTTCTGGGTCACCTGTGATCAACAGCACAAAGCTGCGTGTTCTTCTGACTCTTACCAGGAGGCCCAGCACATCTCCCGCAGCTGCTGCTGTCTCCTTGCTTTTGAGACCAGTGCTGAGAGGCTCCATTGCCACCCCTCCAGTTCTTTGACATCATCCTTTTAAGGCTGGCTTTTCAGATGTCCCCAAAATACTTTGTGTATGTTTGTCTGAGGATGCCTGTGGGAACATAGTGGATATGTCATTAGGCCTGGAGGAAGTTTGAAATGCAGCTTTGACTCCCAGTAAAGGCCTGTTGGATTGGATAGCATTAGGTTGTATTTCAGTGGAATAGAGAGCACAGCATAAAAACACTTCTTAAAGCTGTGCAAAAAGAAAGTTGTCACTCTTGGTGCTTTCATTTCTCCTCTAGGAAGTACACGTGATACTGGAAAGGCTGTACCATGAAGGTTTGCTCATTAAATAGTGTGTTCAGTTCCTTTGCAATGGACAGCGTTACAAGCAAAATGTGAACTCTTAGAGTCTTCTCTGTAATGCATGATATTCAGGACAAAATACCGTGCCCTACTAGTTAGCTTGGTGTCTGTAGCAGCTTCAGGTGTAAAGCAGCTGACAAAATGTCAGTTGATACAATAACGGATAGTTTTCTGTGCACTACCAACTCTTTGCTAAGTATCAAAATTCTTCCTTTAATGAGACATGAGATTACTGACTGTATGACTTGTTTTGTTATCAGTATTAGAATACTGCCATGCTTCATTTATGAGTATTTGTATAAATCAACACATCTCATTCTTTAATAGGATGTACAATGCTAAGATCTTAACTTAGGCTGGAGTTGCTTCCTTCCTCATATTTTATGGAGTACATGGACTTGTTTTTTAAATTTTTAATTCTAACACATCTGATTAAACGTGCAGGCATAGAGAAGCACCACCAGTCAAAGACATCATTATTATATGCATGGAGGGTTATCTTCTGCCTTTCTACCCTCATCATTCATTAATGATGCACAGAGACTTGTCATTTCTCTTTTCAATTCTTTGACTTTATTTTATTGCTCATATTTTATGACACATGGAGAGCTCTGTAGCAAGTATTCATCATCAGCCTTACATATCTATGGAAATATCATCTCTGTTAGGCCAGAAAAAGTACCTTCTGTTCTCTTTGTATTTTGCTTATGAACTTAGCCGAACATCACTTTCTTATTGATGCTGTTTCTTTCAGTCTTTAATTTTCTAAGAAAATTACTAACACAGCTCTGCTGTATGCTGAAAAAGAAGCTAACCCATACAGCCTCACCTTTATCTCATTTCATAGCTGCCAGTTAGGCATATACCCCACTATACAGCAGGTATATTCATCTGAACCTCAGCTGTAACTCCAGTTTACCATTCAGATAGCGACCTTAGATGTGATTAAGATGCTACTTAGTCTTTTTAAAACTGCCAGATAGAAATCTCTTCTGCCAACTACATTGGGTGTGTGTCTTTGCAAGGCAAGCTGTGGTCCACTGGGAACAGTGAGGAGACTATTAAAGTAGTTCTGACTTCTACATGTCACTTTGGAAAGCCCCCCAAGATACTCTGATCACAGAGTGTTTGGAGTGTTGTAAGTTTTTTCAAGTTCAGTTTAAACAGCTTAATCAAACTTTCTGACACAACTGGCACACATTAACATTTTTCAGCTGTAAACACACAAAACCAGGAATTTCTAATTGCCAGTAATTAAAGTGTGTGGTTGGTTTTGAAATGTTTTCCTATTTTGAAGAAGTCTGAAGTGGTACAGCTCCCCAGTGACATTCCCAAGGAGACAGAGGCCTGCCTGAGGCTGCCTTGCTGCCTCTCAAGAGGTAATAGGGGAAAAAACTGAGCTGTGTACTCATCTTGCATAAACATTTGAGCTGGGGCTACTGTTGTGTGTGTCCATAGCAGAAATTTAGTTGGATGGCTCCTTTTTATTAAAAAATTAATTAGCTCACTATGCAAAATATCACTTACTGCCTGATATGACATTTAAAAGGATCCTGGTGTGCACCAGTTTTTTTCTGAATTGGTTCAAGAGCTCAGAAACACAAACCCATACTGTCCCAGCAGAATGTGGGCGGCTTCCATTGCTTTATTAAAAACATTTACGAATGAGATGTTCTTTGGACTAGAGCTAACCATGAATTACTCTGAAAGGATCCAGAGGCCTACCAGTTAGGGGCCAAGTTATATGCATTTCCTCTGAGCTCTTTCGAGCACAGAGGCGGCAGTCGTTCTCTGATGCTTTAGTGCTTCATCCAAATGCTGACTATGGGAAACAGGGGGAAAAGGTCTCCTGGGGAATATGATATACTAGAACTGTCTCAGCTTCCTCTGGAGCATCTGGGACTAATGACGGCTAAGAGGAACTTGATAGGGGGCATAGCCTAATCTAATATGGTAATTCCTAGATTTTCATGATAGCTTGATGCTTGACAAAAGCCACTGCTGCTTTTCTCGTCCATGCGCTCGCAGAAAATTCTTGCATAATCTAGCTTGAAAAAAGAGCAGGGCTGCTGAGCCAGGGCTTGGCAGTCCATTCTCTAGGGATGCACTTGCAAGTACTTTTACTTCTGAGAGTGGTATTTCTGGTGGCCACATCACAATTCAGTTTTCAAGTGCTTGTCTTTTATTATCTCTCACAGGGTTTCTTGATCTTCCTGTCTCTTCTAGTCAGTTCAAAAATACAGTAAGAGCAGCCTTTATTGTGGTATTCTGGCACTTCTGTTTTCAGTTTCAGCTGGAGTGAGGAAGCCCAGAAGGAAAAATGCCTTGGGTTTTTTTGGATTTTTTTTTTTTTGGAAGGGGTTAACCATTTGGAGCCTGAATTGGTTCAGCAACTGCAGAATGGGGTGATGTTTCTTACTCTGTCTGAAGATTCAAACTGAAAGAATTAGACATAATCTAAAGTTTCTGCACTTACACCAACATGAAATGAATTAAAAAGATTTAATATTTAGGTGATTAAAATGTGTTCCATTGCAGTGCTAGCAATCCAGTAACACAAGCAGGACCTTTTTTTACAGGTTGACCAGTCAATAAGTGCACACTCCTTTGGATTACTGTCATGCATGTGCAAAGAATGGGTGAGACCATGAGAAAATGTTAGGCAGGGGGTATTATGGAGCCATCTGAATTTGATTCCTTATTTGCCATCTTTTATTTCTACTTCTGCTCCAGGCCAAAGAGTTATACTTATGATACAGCAGAAGTGCTATAGTTAACGTGTACTAGGACTGTGATTGCTTTCACTGTAAATGTCATGTCTCCCATGGATACATATCTGTGCCAATGAAATGAGTAAATACATTAAAAACGTATTTGACATTCTGAGAAATGAAAGAGAGAGTAGTTTACCAAGAAGATTAGGTTTATGACTAAGTACTTAGAGGTAGAGTGTGTTGGGGGATTAAATTAAAACTGTTAAATTCCAGTCACTTCATTATTCTAAGACATTCAGTAAGTATGTGTTCTCTAGAGTGTCCGTTTCCTGCTAGCTATGCACAGTCACCTATCGAGAGGAAAGACATGAAACTGAGTGCATTTCCATGCAACATGGATTGGAAAAGAACAAGAATCAGAAGCTTAACAAAGTGTTTATTGCCTAGTAAGAAGAATCGATGCACAACTTTAATTTTATTGATTTGTATTTTATTTTGCATTCTTTAAACAAGGGAGCATGGGATTACAGGTTTTTGACAATACGGGATCAGCTCTTCTCTGCTGTTGGAGGACATACATTCTGCAGTATTTTGGGTCACTGTGATAAAATGACTCAGGTGTTAGCAATTCTGCTACTTCCTTTGGAAGACTGTTTCACAGCTGAATAAACATTACTGCTGGAGTTCTTCCTGCTGTGCTTTCATTCAGAGGAGAAGTGAAAAGGATCATGGTCCTCCTCATTCTGTAGGGGCAGAATCATACTGGCATCTTTGGGAAATGTGAAGGTGTTTGGAGGGGAGAAGGGGAAAATCTAAATGTGTGGTAGAGAACGTGTACTGAGGATTTATATTTTTAAAACTAAACCAGACAGTAGTACAATGAAAGTAAAATGTCCATTCTAATGAAGGCAGCTGCAGAATATCAGACAGATGGCAATTATGGGATGGCGATGTTTTCATTTATACTTCTGCTTCCAGAAGATCCCACTTGTAGGCAGAATCCATTGAGTGGCAACACTAAATACTCCACTTGCAGTCAAGCAAACTGCTTTTTAAACAATAAAATCTTAGAAGACCAGGACTCTAAATGTCCTACTTGGAGTTTTTCCATGGCATTTTTCAAATTCCAACTCTGACACTTGGAAGTCCAGACCAGAGTTCCCCCACTAGCCTTCCAGAAACCCACAGAGTAATTTTACAGGGATTTACTTGGAAAGCAGCTGTGCATCTGCCCCAGCTCTTCACGGACAGGTTCTAGCTTCAGGGCTAGAAGCAAGTCCCTGAGAGTCTGAGAAAATTGCCAGAAATATGGGATTACACAGTCTTGGTAAAAGTTGCTTGCAGCCAGGATCTAGGGGGTGTCTGCCATGCTTCTCTTGTATCCCAGGGTAATGAAAATTTTTCCACTTAGAGTATTTGAATGAGCATAATTACACACACTTGCTGTATGTAGTTTGTAATGCTCTGAATTCTCATCTCATGTTTGCAAAGCCACAAATCAGCATGCTGTTTTTAGATGGAGACACTGTCTTGGATTCATATTGAGTATAAATATTTATAAGAGTATGGAGCCCAAATAATTCAAGAATGTTAAATTAATCTAAATACTTCCAATACGTGGGTGAAGGTAGTTGGCAAGTAAAAAGGTTGAAAGTTAATTTCTCTGTTCTTTTACAACAGAATTTGCTGAAGTTATGGTTAATATGTATTTTCCAGACTTGTATTTACTCAAAGATCATCTATCTATACTAATGGCAGAAAAAGAGACATTCTAAAGATTTGCACTATAATCTATTTTGTGTCCTCTGTGTCAAGCAATGCAAGAAAGTTTTTTCTCTGCAGGCAGCAAGTGCTAATGAAGGCATCACAAATGTCTGAAGTGAAACTGAGATCTATCAAAGATTGTTTACAGCCAACTGTCAGTAACTTTCAGCAGCTTGTGCAGTACACATCACCTGGAACTGCGTGTAACTGAAAAGCATTAATGCTTCCACTCTGGAGGTATCTGAGTCAGGTTTTCTTCTGAAAAGGTTCCTTGCTGAAGCGTCAGGAGAAAGGAACCATGCTAAGTGTTATCAGACTTCGTAAGCGTGCATGGGATTGTGACACAATGAAATAGGGTGAAAGAAGGAAATTGCAACTTATTGTCCTTGTTCCAAACTTAAAATTAATCCAAGACAAACAAGTCCTTTGCTCCACTTACACTGAGAGTAGAAGTACTTATGGGAGTCCCATACATGTGCTGTACACAGTGAAGGGAACACAAGTGGAGGGCAGCAGTGCTACCCCTCAATTTTGCAAGCTCTCTTGTGACCCAAATGCTACATTGGTAAGTCTGTGCTTCCATTGACTGCATGCGGTGAGTGTGCCAAATACCACATCACTGAAGCATGATAAGAAGATCCAAGTGATGGCTGTTTATAACTGCCAAGTAGGGTGTGTTTTCTCAGGTGTTTGAGTTGCTCATTAAGAGCACATGTGGTAATGAAAACTCTCATGCTACAGGTCTGTGAGCTCTTACGAGCAAGAGAGATTATGAACTACCTCAAAATAAGGGTGTCAAGGTGAGCTGGCTGACTATATATCATTCACTTGCATTAAGCAGTGAAATACAGCCTCTGCAGTTCATCTTCACAGCCCACAGATGAGGTAGGAAATGTTAATGTCAATGAATATGCATACAGTCATGGTGAATAATGCCAGATCTGATCTTAACTCTAGTACTAAACTTATTGAGTTCATGCTAAGCTTACCGAATTCACAGATCAATCAGTTGCTGTCAGAGTGGTCTAAAGGAATCCTCCAGTTCTGACAGCCCCTGAACCACTGACTCTTAGAAGCTTGTCAAGTTCATACAAAAAAAAAAATCATGCTATGTGCTTCTTGTCTCTTATGTTCTTCTCTAGACATGTACTCCTGACCACCAGGGACAGCCACAATAGAGCTAGATGGGACGACTTCTTGGACCTATCGTGGCCTTTCTTATGTTCTTAAGCTAAAGGCACCCATGAAACTTAACTTTAACTCCAAGAAAGGATGTGAATACAAGGGTTGAGAAACAGGAAATGACTTTTGGCATGAATTTGGGAACGTTTTTGTGTGTGTCCCAGACAATTTCATTGGGAGTGACACCACTTTGGAGAGAGATTCAGTTTCTCAGACGTAGCAGAAACCCACTGCACTAGTCTTTTTAAATCAAGATCATTTTCTGCTATACCAGTCAGTAAATTGGAAGCAGACCTGAAAGGATAGGTATTTGGTACTATATTCGTTCGAGAGAAGTATTCTGCCCTAACAGGGCCTCTTCAGGCTGGCTTACAGGGTCGGCCCTACACAGGGCACTCTGAGATTTCTAGTCTGTAGAGCTTTCTCAGTCACACTGTGGTAGGGTGTTGTACAGCATCTGCATCTAACTCTCCTGCATTCACTAGTGCAGGTCAGAGAGGCAATAGAAGAGATCAACTCTTAGTTTTTGGACATACCAACAGTTGTTAAGAAGGATCTTTTTGTTCTAGGGAAACCTAAAGGACAGCCTAACATTGCCCTGAACAGCTGGCCAAAATTCAATGTTTGAATTTTGAGCTCCTTAAAGCATGGACTTTATGTCTGCATTTATCTGCAAAATGCCTTTCAGCACCCTATTAAAAAATGCAAACATTTATAACCTCTGGCCATTCCATTTGTGCTTATCTAACCATGAACAAAACATTCTTCTCTCATCCCTCATTGTCATCCTTATTCTTACCCTTTCTCAACTTCTCATTCAGACGTGGAGGAGCAATGGTCTTTTCAGGTCTTCTGTGGTAAGAAATGTTCTTTCTGACTCTTGCATTCTGCTGTATAAGCTCAGTGAAACTAATGGACAGGGCCGTGTAGCACGGGCAAGAAATGAGTGAAACAAAGGCCCTGGCTTACTGCTTGTAGCTGTCTGTGAGAGAAGAGCAAGCAGATGAACTCTAGGTATGCAGCAGAACGATGATCCCACTAGGTACTCTGCTGTTGGGTACTATCTGGGATGCAACGTCAAAGAGGAAAAGGAGCAGTCACCACAAACAGATGATGTTGTTTTATAACTGCCTAGCATAGCTTTTAGTAAATTAGTGAGAGATCCTTTTCTTTAATGCTTGGTGACACATGCACAAAACCCCCAGCACATCTGATTTCTAAGGCTTCAAATGATGGCATGTATTTCTCTGCCATCCAGAACATACATAAATCTGAAAATGCCTCTTTATCTAATACTGATTATGGTCTCAGTTCTGAGCAATATGGAGGAGATTAAAGCCTGATGCTTCTGTGTACAGCCTAAGGCACTCTCACAGTGGGAGGACGGCGGTCCCCTTGTTCCATGTACTGTTCCAAATTTCTCTGTCGCTGCTGTCACCTGCTGCCATGTAAAGATCAGTCTAGTTCTCTGCATCAACTTTGCTAAGTGCTTGTTCTTATTAGCCTGAACAGTGACAATTTGTTATTATGGGCTGCTCTGGGACATTTCCCTCTCCAGTAGTACATTGTTTGCCAAATCTACATGTTATTGCATGTGTCTGTGCAGTGCAGACTGCTTGTGAGGATAAAGCTAGATTTATAAACTTGAACGCTTTGTAGCTGTAGGCCAAATTCTGTTCTCAGTTACATCTGATCAGATCAGGGATGGCTTTTAGTCATGCCATACAAGTATCCTGCTTCTTCATCTATATCAGGATAATAGGCAGAATTGATCACTCGTCCTTGGATGTCTTTTGTTTATTGAAATGTAACAAAACATCTTTTCTGTTAGTTTTATTTGTAGAGTTTCATACAAACATTAAAACCATCTAGGTGTTTTGAGCATTGTTAAAGTCACTTAAGAAAACAATACAGTTATTTTCCTGGGTAAGGGATGGCAGGGCCATTTGATGGAGCAAACCAAATACTTCAGGAGTCACTTCTGTCGTTGGAAGCCTGGGGCAGCTGCATTCGTAGTAAGGAGTTCTGGCTAGATGCATGAAACTGGACCAGTGAACCTCACAGAGGCATATGGAGGCTTTATGTCTCCAAGAGCACTCTGTTGTGGTGGCTGCTATGCATCCCCAGTAATCAGTGGGAAGAGAGATGTACTTAAAATTTCTGTGTTGCCTTTTGCTACCTAGTTCTCTGGAGAAATAGAACAATTCTCTTACAAAGCAACAAAGCATTGATTTTTAAGCAAGACATTTGTAAACCAAACACAACCAAGAACTGAACTGCATGAATTACTTCAGTTCCTGGACATTCCTATGGGCACTAACAGGCTTCTGACTTAGAGCTGTGCAGTCCTCTCAGACGGACCATCGTTCCCTAAATGATTTGCTGCATTAGGTCTCCATAAGCAAATACATCTACAGGGATATCCTCAGCTGGTGTAACTCAAAATGAGCTCCATTAAAGTCAAAGGGAATTGAAATCACTTGAGCTACCTAGATTTGCAAGGGCTGAAAATCTAAGTGATAATCTGTATTTCAAATGGAGCTAAGGTTTTTTTTTCCCTCACTTCAGAAAGGTTACTTTTACTTAAGAGGAGTTAGTCTTTATGAATGTTGGAGGCTTTGTTGAAAGCACTATCTACTACAAAGGATGTTTTACTCAATAGTGGATGTTTTTAGTGTCAGTTTTCCTGTGTGTTTCAAAAACAACACAAGTAATGTAGAATTTTGGAGTGGTTTTACTCTCTTCATTCTTTTCTCCCATTAGACAACAAAAGATTCTTACAAATCTCTATTATAAAATTCTATTTCAAACAGAAATACTGTCTTTTTTCTGTTTAACTATGTAGCTAGTTCTTCTGTTGCTAATTGAAAAAAGGTTTTGTTTATATGTGAGAATAGTTAGTGTCAATATTATGTATTGAAAAATGTTATGAAAATGAAACTACCTAACATACCTTCACTGAAGTCAGCAGCCCTGTGATAGTTTATGCTAGTTAAAATTCTAGTCTCAAATGTGTCCAGCAAGCACAGAAATTAAGTAACTAGTTATCTTTCTTTAAATGAGATGTAATAAGCTGTATGGATCAACATTATAAAACTAGTGGACAGCTAGTTACTAGTTTCAGGCTCCTGAATAATAAACCATGTTTGGGACTCAAAGGAACTTGGTAATAATTCTCTCTCTTTCTCTCAAAAAGAAGTATTTTTTTGGGGGTCAGGTTTGTAGGCATCTTGTATCTTTCTCTTACCTAGCAGGTCATAGACAAAACCGTGATACTGGAGAAGAGGCCAGTAACTGCGCATTTCTGGGCTTACGTGCTTGTGGGGTGTCTTGGTGATAAACTGATCTGACCATTGGCAACCTTAAAGAAACCTCAGGAAGTAAAGAAAAACTTGAAAATTTGCAGGGGTTTTTTCATTAGGTTAATCAAATGTTTTTTGAGGCGTGGAAGTCTGGTTAAGGATAAATCATGATTGTGGCATTTCTTTAACACACTTATATGATTGAGTCTGGGCTGATTATTTTTATTACTGTACATTGCAGTTCTGCCAGGAGACCATGGAGGTAGTACAGACACTGTATCTGGACATCTCAATATTTGAGAAGAAAAGAAAACAAATGCGTAGAATGGAATGTTTCCTAATGAAATATAATGTCTCACGTATTTTGTTCCTGTTTAAAAATTGTATCTTGTAGTGGGGATTAATGTCATCTCAGCATAAAGAAGTTCAGACTTTAGTCAAAGCAGCTGATTCTGAACCCATGTGTTTTGATTAGCAACTATTCCTCATTTCCTCTAAGTAGTTTATTTGGGTTACTTCTAATTATGAAGAGCATCAACACTGGGCTGCTTATGTGGGCAACATAAAAGATATTATGATGAGGGTTTTTTTTAATTTGGGGTTTTGGTTGGGTTGGTTTTTTTTGTTTGTCTGTTTGGTTTTTTTTTTTTTAATTATTGCTTCAAGCCTTAATGTAGACTCCTCTGCCTTTAGCCCACTGGGCCTTTAGGAGCCAGTTTGGCTTTCCACGCTCGGGTCTCTGTTGAGAGAACGTTGTAATAAATTACTTCAGGATTTTGGGAGACACAAATTTAAAGTGAATTTCTTAATGGCTGCAAGGGACTAAATTCTCGAAATGGGCATTGCTAGGTGAGCAAAATAGAGAGAACTCCTGACTATTTTCAGTTTTACTATATATGTGTAAGGGAAGGTATGCTCATTTGTGAAGCCAGCTTTACCTAAACCACTGTCAGTAACTGTGTATCTACAGTTGTGGAGCTGAAATGAGTATTTAGTGTCATCTCGGTTTGAAAACCAGAAAGTTTTGAGAGTACTTCTGGCATTGTCTTGGAAATAGTCTTGAAAATTATTGTTACTATTACATTTGCCATTTACAGTATGTAAGTGTTAATCTCTGCTAAGCTTGGGGTGTGGATTTCTATGCAGATGTAGAACATTGCTTAGTTTAACTGTGAACGACTTGAAGAGTATTTTCTGTGTGGTTTGATAGTGGATGCAAAGTGCATTAATAGGACTAGAATGGGATGCACAGCTCATTCAATTACACTACCATTTAAAATGGTTTTGCCTGAATCCAGAAGTGATGAAATTTGATAGTGAGGGAGAGAATGCGGGAATCAGAGTTTTCCAAGTTCTGGAAGTTGACAGTTGCAAACAGTTTTCTGAGTCTGAAGAAATTCTTTTATTTTGGTCTTTCGAGGCAATAAAAGATCCAATCATGCAGCCATGGAGTCAACCACTAGATTTTGGTTGGTTTTGTTTTTTTGTTCACCCCACCCCATGCTACAAGATCATCCAGGGCTGAAGTGTACCTGGAACTACGCAGAGTTTACGTGGGTCACCTGTATCTTATACCTGAACAAATCTGGTATGCTCCAGCACAGAGGGATTACAGATGCCTTAATCTGAAATTCAGTAACTGTTGGGGATTAATTTTCTTGCCATGTTTAATTTACAACTTCATTGTGTGGACATTTGATTTCAGTTAACAAATAAAATAGGTTCCCTAGCACATATTGGTCCTTTTGCCTACAAAAAATAGGTTATCCTGCAATTCCTCGAACACAGTGGTCAAACTCAGAAAAATAAACCTACTATAACCCTACATTAGTTTCCTGAAAATATTAATCAAAAGTCCACTGAAATCACAAGAAATAATGCTGCAAATCATTCTTTAGACAAAAAGCAAGAAAAACAAATCTCAACTCTTCTACAATAGTTTTCTATATTCAGAATCTTTTTTAAAATTTATTTTAGAAACTTAATTGTGGCCTTTTGGGGATATAGATTAGTGCAAATACAGTTTGGGAAAGTTGACCCACTTAGTCTGTCAAAGCACTTGACATGACCTTTGTGATTTTTTTTGCATCTTCTTTTTTTGCTCTTGCTGGGCCAGTAATAGCTGTTGTTTACAGATTTTAGATACCAGTCTGTGCAATTTCTATTGTCTGTCTTGTACTTTACAGTTTTTTGCTTTTTCCATGTGAATCCATTTAGATTTGCACATAAATTACTCTGCTGTTGTGCATTATACTGCAGTTTTATTACTGATCTGCATGTTAGAGGAGTTTAAGTGGCCATGATGTGCTGTGACAGGTCTTGTAGATTTTTTTATTTTTTTATTTTTTTTTAAAAAAGGAAGATCCTATATTCAGAAAGGAAAAAGGGGAAGGGGAAAAAAAAAAAAACCAAGAAGAAAGGTTAATTTGTCAAATGGCCATATCCATTAAGAAAGTCTGGGTATTTCATTGCAAGTGAAATTAAACTCGAGGTTATAGCTACTCACATACACAATCAGAGGAAAGGAAGCCCATAAATTAATTTGACCCTAACAGTTCACCAGAAATTTAAACTCTTCGGAGTTCATAACGAGAAGATGTCCTCCAGGCTCTGGTTTATGCAGATGATCACTGTGTGACAGCCTGCGAAGCGGTTTCTGGCCTTACACCAGCTGCAGTTAGGAGGTGACAGCGTTTCTCCCCTGCAGTTGTGCTTTGCTTTTTGGGGTGGGAGGCATAAGACGGTATTTCATTGGGAAGGAATGTCCTGGTGGGAAGCTGCTTTCGGGCAATGGGCAACAAACGTCTAGCTAGATAAATTGCTGTACACTTGCCAAAATTGCAAAGCAATTTAACACACCTCTGCAAAGCTGGGAAAGTGTTAAAAGTTTGTATTATCAATGGCAGCAAAAAAAAAAAAAGTGTGAAGGAAATTAAATGACACTTCTCACGGCTGTTCATATGTGAAGGGGATAGAGCTATTGAGATGTGTTATAATACCTGTGTAGTTTCAGTAATTGGCCAGTACACCTATAACTCTCTCTTCTCTGAAATTTAGGTCAGTGTCTGACAGTTCGGGGTCCTGTAATGGAGACCCTAAACCTTGGCTCTGTTTAACATCAAATACAAATGCTGTGATTTAGGCCTGTCCTGGGGCTTCTGGAGTTTGTTATTCCAGCCCATCAGACAATTCAAGTCAGATGGGACTTTCTGGTCTAAAACTAGTATGGGATAGAGGGATTTAGTTTATCTGCAGGATTATTTTATAAGTATCCTTGATTTTAAAGACAGGCCACCTTTAAATATTTTACTACAATGCAGAGGAAAATATTTGGCATAATGATTGTAATGGAAGTCAAAACTTAGAGGGCTCTGTACCTGAGTGTTGTCTTGTTACTTACAGCAGTTGATATAACTTCTGTGCCTCTGTTTCAAAAAAACTATTAAAGCAGATAGGAGGGCATTTTAAACTTAAGGTACTTTATGGTATAAATTGGGCAGTTCAAAAAGAGATGCTTTTGAGAATGAAGAAACACTGCAGAGTACAATACTCACCACAGGAACCAGTACTTTGAAATCTCAGGCTGAAAGACATTATATAGCCACAGAGTTGTTTTAGTAAATATTTATGATCCAAAGTTGTTTTCTGTTTGGGTATCTTCCTGAGACCTTCAAAGAGCTTTTCTGTGTATTTATTTTCTCTTTACAAGCAAAAAGCCTTTGTTGTGTATTTGTTTTTTGTTTAAAAGGAAAAAACAAAAGCAAAGTAAAGCATGTTTGAAATGCTGTAATGCAGCAGTTTCTCCTTTGCTCTTACGATGGTTGGTTTCCGTTCCATAAGCCTCTTGATAGCAAATGCAGGCAGACAGGTAAGTGCTGAATGAGAGGAAGAAATAGTGCTAGCGCTTTGCCGTTTGACTTGGAGTTCCCTACTAGCGTGGCACAGAGAAACTACAGTTTGGCAGGTCTGTACAGTGTTATTTAACACATCGTAAATGCTCTAAAGCACCCTTCCTAAGGTCAGATGTCTGCAGTCAACGCCAGGGTGATATTTCACAAACACTCTGAAAGAATGAGCGTGAAAAACAAAGGCTGATTTTGAAAGTGCTTTAGTAGCCCCAATTAGTCATAACTCCCAATAACTGTGACGCAATATTGCTTTGGGGGCAGGATTAACTCTAGGTATGAGCAGCTCTCCTGGTTTTCAGATTGCCAGCTGGCTACAGCCGGTAGAAGTGTTCATGGATCTTGAACTAAGTCCTGATTTGCATTTTAGGTGGTGTTTGATTGTTTCCGTACTTAGCACGTGGCTGTAAGATTTGGGCTCGCTGAGACAGTGATACTGCTGTGTGTACAGCCGGGAGGTCAGCACGATAGAGCAGTCCCTGCTGTATGGGCACGGTTCTGGTGCCAGGTGTGACAGGGAAACCGTTCTGTGAGTAGCCTGCTCTCACTCGCCCACTATCTTATCTTCAGGCTTCATCCAGTAACTGTAAAAAGCTTGAGTAGAAAACCAGCAGAGTTTCAGGAAGACTTTGATCCCAAGTGTGAAGGTGGCCAGGCATTGTGGTGTGGTGTGAAGGAGTATTTAAACTTTTGTTTGTCCCAAAGATGTCAGTGCGATTTCACTTCTTACATGAATCAGGATTTGTAGTGTGAATGTGTCATTCTTCAAATTGTCTCTGCGCGAGATACCTGACCACCCAGGAAAAAAACCAAATCAAACCAAAACCAAAACAAAAAAAAACAAAAACAAACAAACAAACAAACAAAAAACCCAAAAAAACCCCCCCAAAACAACAAAACAAAACAAAAAAAAAAACACACAAAAAAAAACCCAACACTAAACAAATTGTCAATGACACTGTGAACTTGCTGTGAGGGTCGGTATTGATATGCGGCTCTGGAGTATCCCATCTGCAAGCAAGGGGCAGAGAGGGAGTGACATTTAAAGCCCAGTGACACACAGTCAAGGAGCACTGCAATGCTCATGCGTTTGGGCAAAAGTGTCACGAGAGATGCTCCATTATGTTGAGTTGGCCCCATATGGCTGGCACCCATAATCCTTAACAGATCCAGTGGAGCTCTCGGTACGTTTCCTCTTACTGTGGCAAACAGCTCTGCTAGCTGCTCCCACACATGGGGAGAAGGTCGGTATTGAGCTTGTAACATTTGTAAAATCCAATATTTAAGTCATTCAACTTAGGGAATAAAATTTGATGTGTGCACATGTCAAGTGCTTTAATTCCTCAGTCAACATCATGAAACTGAGGTTTTTCAGCATTTGATCAAAGGTTAACTGCACAGGTTTCACTTTTTTTATATTAACCCATTTTCTTCTTTGCACATCCTCTAGGGCTTCCACTAACAAGATGTTTCAAAGTATTTAAAAAATCCTCAAATAAATAAATAGTCTCAAACTGACAGATCTGGTCAACCTCTAGAAAGACATTTTAAGAGGGTGAAGACCCTACTGCCCCCTTGTTTTATTTTATGACCTTCAGAAGACAAGAAAATATTTGGGAATCTTTAAGGGATATTTTAGGATTGTTTCTGCGGCTTCTGTTGGGGATACATTGCATTTTCTTTTGAGAGTCCCTGTCGAAATCCACTGGAATTTGGCTCTTAAATACAGCTGGAGAAAGAAGAGGCGTAAGATCCATGTGCAGAAAATGCTGAAATAGATAGAAATCAAAATAATCTGAGACCAAGGAGGAAGATTGGCCTCAGGGCTGATTGTGCTGGCTTGCGGGGGATTTTCTGTCCAGAAATTCATCCTGACTGGAGGCTGTCATATGTACATGTGTAGTAGTTGTGTTCCACAGCAGGATTATACAAGGATTTGTGGGCACGGGAAAGCAAGTTTGGGGTCCAGCTTGTTTAAGAGTTCACACACTGTGCTCCACTGAATTGTAGGACTGGTTTGTTCCTGAACTATTCCTTTTTGGAAGTGCTATTTTTACACTTGAAAGGAGTACTTCAGGCCTCCTGCAGAATACAAACTACTGATTCCATAAATCTGAAGGAGAAAAGAAACCCTAGAGTACTGGACCTATGCCCCACTTCTTCTGACCTCATACTACTGAACTCCCGATTTCTCCTGTCCTGTTGCTTACTGACTTGCATCTGATAGTGCATTTTTTTCCCCTTTTAATTTTTTTTACTATTTTGATTCCCCGCAGTCCCAACCCCGGTCAAGAAAACTCTAACCTTATTCTCTCTGATGTTGTCAAGAAGCATGATGCAGAGCCTGTAATAGACAGAGGATGGCACCAATCTTGCAAGAGACTCTAAAGCATCTTTCTATATTCCACAACTACATATAAGATAAGTGTTGTAAAAAAAGCTGGTAACTGTAGGGATTTTATTAAGTTACATTTTCAAGGAATAAAATTGAGTGATTTATCAGTTTGCATAGTTGGGTCACATCAGAGGAATCACTGCATCCTTTGGATGCATGCAGACTCAGAAAAACGTGTATGGGACTGATCTCTTTTGGTCTACTAACTCCTATTGCAGAAGTCTGACTTTAGTCTACAGTGATTAAATTATTTTACCCCTGAGTACAGTATAGAAGCAGTCTCTTACTTGCCAAACCACTGCTCTGAAACTAGGAATCATTTAGCAACACAGTTTATCAGGAGGTCAAACATCACATGAAGCCTTTATTGCTTCCAGTATTTATATCACTAAATCAATTTTTATTCTTCCTTGATTTCCTTCCAGAAGTTAAGGACTTAGTAATTTACATGTTCAGCTTAAATAACCGTAATGAGATCTCAGATGTATCTGCAAAGCCAGCCGTGGTGTGGTTTAGGTTTTTTTGTTTTGTTTAAAGGATTCATCTTTTGCAAAGTGTTCATCTATTGGAATATTTTGTTTTCTCTAATGACAGGTGAATATCAGATTGGAGGTATGATAACAAGCATTTGGGATTCTTCTTTGAAATTCACCAATATCTTTGATATTCTGGAGTAATCTGGTAATTTTCTGAAGACAGTCCTGATATACTTTCTTATACAGTTAGCCACAACCAGGAACAGAAATTGAAGACAGTGGTTGGCTAGACAATTTTGAACTGCAAATAAGGTCTGGTTCACATTTGGATAAAAATGTTAGACTTTTCATCTTCGTTCTCTTTTTGTCGAGATTATAGGAAATGGTTAGCTTCAAAAGCTTGCTTCATTTGAAGTAGTAAATTTAACTGAATATAGATTAGGGTGTGATCTAAAGCTTTTACAGGAAGATCTGGCCATTGGTGTGTATGGCAGAAACATAGGGTTCTTCAAGTATCTGCCCAATTTATTTGGCTGTGGTTTTTTTGTTTGTTTGTTTTTTAAAAATACTAACATAAATGCAAAAATTGAAAGAGTTGAATGTAGTATACTGTTCAGACAAAGCTGTGGTGAGTCTCCTACTGTGGGTGAGAGAGGAAAATTACCCACTTCTTGGATAACCCCAAGAACTGAAATATTAGAAATGGATAAGGTTTAATAGTAGGAAGTAAGAGGTATTATACTTACAGATGAATTGCAGGAATGCTTGTTATACACTTAGGTAGCTCAGTGACCAGCAGATTAGTGACATCTGGACATCTTTGATGTACATCTAGCAAAGTCTGCCTGACCAGTTGTTTATGTGGCATCTGATGAGATATCCTCCTGAATTTAAGAAAATCAGGGAGAAACTTGGGTGCAGTAGAACAGATTCTTGGCAGGAAGAGAATATGTGTGAGTTGGTAATAATCTTAGGGGTTTATTCCAGTTGATTTCAGAATTTCTTTATAAGACTTCACCAAAACCAACTGCTTGTTGAAACATACATCCAGTGCTGCAGATCTCCTGGGAATGAGACTCACCCGGGTGTTTATTTAGGCAAGCCTGTGCCTTTAGGTTCAGTCCAAAGCAAAAACCGGGTAAGTGAGCTGCATCAGACTTCCCAAATGTTGCTTGCTTCTCACCCTCAGTAGCAAAGTTGCAGCTTGGAGAGTGGCGAATACATATTTTAAATAAGTGTCTATATACAATTTGCTAGCTCTTCAGAAGTACATACTTTTCTTCTGTATTGTAGAAAAACAAAATTATACCATTTTGCAATCACCCTATCTAGGGTTTGAAAACATGCAGTGGTTCACTATCATTGCACTGTTTTGGGTCATAGGATAGAACTAGGAATACCATGGGTATGTCATTGCAGAAGTAAAGAGAATAAGGTGGTGCCCTGGCACTCCCCAGAAACCTTCATTAAATGCTGTGTTCATAAAGACAATGGAACTGTTTAGGCCCAAATCTTGTTATTTGCTACTCTGATTTCATAGAGTTGGACAGACCTGAGCACAACTTGGCTTGGGTCTTTTCTTAAACTACAATTTCCTCCATGCTTAACAATTGGCTCGTGGCCTTTGGCCAAGAAACCAATGTGTTCTGAAGTTTTAAATGTGTGCAACGATGTTTTTGTTGGCCCTAAGCATCTTTTACTGTTGTAAAGATTTCTGCAAGGCTAGCCCAATCTCTGAAG
This sequence comes from Morus bassanus, assembly GCA_031468815.1. Classification (NCBI taxonomy): domain Eukaryota; kingdom Metazoa; phylum Chordata; class Aves; order Suliformes; family Sulidae; genus Morus; species Morus bassanus. The sequence goes on from CM062573.1 coordinate 26,733,393, forward strand.
GACTGCACAGTGCTGTTGTTTTAGTATCTTTGGTAAAAGTTGCATGTGATGAAGCTGAAGCAACACCCTTTGTGTACATATTAGTACTGGCAGGCAGCCACTCCAGCCGCTCTTAGCTCACTTCCAGTCCTGAGGTTCATCACTGACGTGAGAGCACTTGTCCCGACTCATGACCCCAGCACCTATAGTGGGAATATAAAACCTGGGTTATGTTGTGATGACCTTTCTAATGAACAACACTCAATCTCAAAATCCCATCTGCATGGAGAAGAATGTGAATCCCCTGGCTATCTACGTGAAACACCTCTAACCAGCAGTAGTGGACCAGCCTGCCATCAAGCATCACAGGGTCTCACTCTTGTGAGATGGGACGCACAAAAAATGTAAGGAAACAATTTGTGGGTGATTCTGTGTTACAGCTTTAGTAAGATATTTTTTCCAGAATAACTCGTGGGCGGGGAAGGATACTAAATTTTGTTTCTGGGTGTTTTCTCAGTTGAAGGGAGCTTCACTGCTCCGTGCATGCAATCCTACGTACAGTGTTTCAGGGCCACAGGACTGGTGACTCAGCCTGAGCTGCCTCTGCTCTAGGGCCTACTGTTACTTCTGAAAACCTTCCAATATGCCCTCAGGATTACGGCCTCCCAGGTTTTCCTTCTGGAGATGCTTTCTGCAGGAACTTTGTATGCTCCTCCCTAAAGAGCTGCTTCCTTCCAGGCTTCCCCACCTGCACCCCTTCCAGCAGAATAGGCTGCTCTGTGGCTTTCCCCGGGAAGACAGTGGTGGCACTCGGCTAACAGGTCCCCAGATCCCTGGCAATGTTCTCAGCTTTCTGCTCTGGACAAGTGGAAAACAAAAAGAGAAGTTGATAGAAAGTTTGTATAGGTTCTGAAGCCAAGTTGCGCTTGAAATTTTAGGGGAGATGGTTAATATTTTTCCATGAGGACCTTGTCAAAAAAAGTTGAAATTTAAGCCGGGCGTTCTATTTTTTGTTGTCACTTTCAACAACCTTCAAGTTGCAAACTGGTGAACTTTCACACAAAATTAAATTTTATTTCTTTGATATTATACTGAAAATATTTCACATCTTCCCCTGAGCCCTATGTTTTGATTTTTGCTTTTCATTCAAATGACTTCATTTGGAATTGGAATTAGGTTTTCTGCTACAAAATGCAGCCACCTATTCTAATGAAGCCTTATCGATAAACAGACTGCTATCTCCCTGCCTGGGATTGCTCCTTGTTTCCTACATGTGTTCAGGCAACACTTACTTAAAGGGGCACTGTCAGAAAGTGTCGAATCAAAGTATTTTTGAGTTTGATGGAAGTCATGTAGGTCGCAGCAGGTTTTGTAGACGCTAATCTGAATATAAATCTACTGAATGTAACCAAGTGGATCCTGGAAGTTTGGTACTGAACAGTCATTTAGATATCCTTAAGGAACTTATTTTGTTGCAAAGTGTGAGCGTATCCCATATATCCACAGTAGGTGGATCTTGGGGCTAATTGCTCAGTAGCTGAAAACATTGTGGTGGAATCGATATTGACAACCCAGGGCATTCACAAATTGAGACTCAGCCCTCAAAAAATCATGGAATTTTGAAAGCAGTAGGGGTTTATAGCTTGTAACTTGTTTCCAGGTTTTAATCCTTCACAATGCATGTTTTCAAGTTTTCACAAATATTGGCATTTTAATTGCCTTGAAAATAACAACAGCAGCTAAAACAGAGCCTCATGTAGTCATATAGCTGTAGAAGCTAGGTCTTCTTAGAAAACAAATATTGCCATAGTGACAGTCAAGTTATGTGCTGGCAACTGAATGAGCAGATTTCCTTCAAAGGAAAGCCAAATAAACTAAGCCATGAAAAGATTGAACTGATTTTCATTTTCAGTTAACCATTCTTCTGCAGGGTTGATTTATTTATTTGCCCAGTCCAGTTTTGCTGGCATTTGAAGCCCGCGAGTAAAAATGACCAGTCTAATTTTGGAATTTTTTGAGGCTGAACAGTATATCTACAAAGCATGTGGCAAAACACAGATTGGTTTTTAAGAAGTTATATACATTTTAATAATCTGGAATTATAGGAATTTTAAGTGTTTTATGTTGACTGAGTGTTCAAAATGAAATCAACTTCATTTAGTAAACATTAACACCTATTTAAAGCAGATTTACAGAATATATAAAATATTTCTATAGATAAAACTACCATATGTGTTTTGCATGTTTTTAAAATCTAACAGCTTGTTGTTTTCCCTTCTAGGGAACAGGACTTTCTGTATTAAGTGTGGAAACACAGAACATATCCTCAAATCTCATATGAGTTTTGTCATATACTGACGTTTTGATCAGCACTGGCACTTCGGTGATACACTGCTGAGAAACAAGTATGTTCTACGAAGGTAAGGTACCTCACTCTGAAAATAACTCACTTTAGATGGGTCCAAGGGCTTCATAATTCACTTTAAAAGAATTGTCACTGCAATTTCAGCAGTTTCCTTTTCTGCACCCTTATTTTTTTATAAAGGTGTCGTGTAAAAATTTGCTATATTGAAAAGCAGCAATGACTGAACACTTCCCAGTTCTATGTATAGACATTAGATAACGTGGTAGGTCCCTTACAAAATAAAGAGAGAAAGCCAGTCAGATACCAGTGATACCAGCTTCCAGCTTTTCAGCTGTGTTCACACCAACATTTCACTTCAGTGTATTTTACAGTTCTCCTTTCTACTAAAGTGTGTGCTTAAGCTTCTAAAGGTTCTTTCTGCTTCTTAGAAAATCAGTTTCAGGAGAAAATAGTGGGTTTGGTTTTTGGTTGGTTTTTTTTTTTTTTTCTTTTTTCTCCTCCCCCTCAAGAAGTAAGAGCCAGCCTACTTAACATTTCCAGCCTACTGGGTAACTACTGTTCGTGTTGCTAAGCCATGGGGAGCTGGTCACTCCCACTTCTGTAGGGCTGGCAGGTGATCTATCTACCCTGCTGTCTTATTAATAAACTGCTTGTTTATGTAGCGACGAGAAGTCAAATGTCACGCAGACTTTGAAAGTAATCTTTGCTTTCCCCGAGTCTTAGTTTTTGACCGCAGCACTCCTTGGGCAGGACTTCCATGCACTTCTGCTCCAAGCTTTTAAAGAACTTGGCAAGTATGATATCAAATATATGGGACAAAACTGGTTCACCTAGAGTTGTTAAGAAGTAAGGCAGCTCTCAGTGAGTAGCTTATGGCGAATTAGGGGATCAGTTATCTAAACATGAACAGATTAGTCTTGCTCCATGTAGTATCTGATCGGTTCTAGGCTTTCCTTTCAGTAAGATTTATTTCTAAGCTGTTTTCAGTCCTGATTTGTGCTTTTTAATCTCTCCGATTCTGAAGTTAAAAGCAAACAAAGTACTGCTTATTGTTCTAAGACTGAATCTGTTAAGCAATAGTGAGTAAAAACGTCTGGCTCTTGTTTTTTGTGCAAATTATGTTATACAAAACAAGCCATTTTATACTACCTACAGCCTCGTTTTGGACTTGCAAGATGTGGTCTGGACCCAGCTTGGCTCTGCAAATGTAGGAGACTTTTCTTTAAAACTCATGTTTGTGTAACATTAGAAAAGTTATATTAGATATGCTGTGCACATTTGCTAGGAGCCTGAGGAACTTTTTCTAGGCCAGGCATAACCCTCCACGTTTATGAACTGTACCGATATGAAGTGACAGGTTGGTTTGAAGTGCCCTCTAGTGGCAAATGGGATTTTGGATGAGGCGTCTGAAATAAAAGCAGCTACAAGGAAAGCAAGGTCACCTTTTGAGAATGACTAAGATCATTATTGCCCAGGTATATTAATTACTGCTCCAGCAGCACAGACAGCGGGAGTAAGGATTGCACATCAGGACGGGCTAATACTTGCCAGATAGTCTTCTGGTGAAGTTTGAGAGGATATAACTAGATTCAATCAGAAGGAACACACTAAGCCACCAGAGGTGCAAAGGTTCCCCATGGCTGCATTCTGACTGTTATCGAGGAAGATGTTTGCAAGTAAGCTATAGCTGTCAACTTCCTCAGCTGCTATAGTTTAGAAAGATACTACTTTGATTTGCATATGAAATTTGACATCAGGCTGGGAAGGTGAAGTGTTGTGGCACTACGCTTTGCATGGAGCCGCTCCCAAGTTCCTGCAAAGCTGTGTGGTGCTGCCAGTAAGCCTAAAGCCAGAGCACGTTTTCCCCTGGTGCCGCTGCTGCAAAGCCAGCTCTGTGGTGTCATAGAGTGGGCTTTGTTACCTGTGTAGTTTTAAGAGAAGTATGGTTTCAGAACTGCTTAATGAGGGGGCTTTAGCTGAGAAATGACACCAGTGAATTGAACGGACTGTGGGGGGAGAGAGGTGTTGTTCGCTGTGGACAATGGTGCCAAAACTGAGCTCCAGGTTTATCCCCTTCCGACTTCTACTGCCTTTCAAATAACTTGTTCTCAGGGGTGCAGCTTGAAGGTGGTTACTCACGTGAGCCCTGTGCTTTCAGTCAACATATGCATAGATAGGGAAAGCATATTTAGCAGCATCAGAGCACAGTAAAATAAAATGCACTCTTGCTTTTCATTAAAGGGATGCCAAAAGGGCCTGTTTTCTTCTTGTAATAGTTGTCAGTGCAATAAAACACTTACTGGGGTACTGCCACACACATGAGTGTGAATAGTGGATGCTTTCCAGTTTACTTATGCCAGAGGAGGCAGGTACAGAAACTCTGACTGACCCATGTGAGTTATGTACCATTAACAGTTAGGGAGATTTCTTACTTCCTTGTGGCTTGAGTTGCACCTGAACTGTGACACACAACAGGCAGTACACCTGCCAGGCTCCAGCTAGGGAAACCCTTCCCGGATGTGCTCTCATGGTAATGTAGTTGCCTACTTTAAGAACTACTTGAATGTTTTCTGATAGAGATCTGCCTTTTAATACTGAAAACTTAGACCTGAAGTATTTACTATGTGGGGTCTCAAAAACAAGCAAAAGAAGCTTTTGTAACGGTCACATTGAAGGAATATTAGAATTTAATCTGGTTTAACGACAGAATTTTCAAAATAACTCAGTAATAAGATTATGGAAATGCATGATTATACAATATTTATGATGTTTATCAGCTAAAATGAGGGTAAGAATACTTGGAACAGATTTTTTCAGGATACCAACATTAAGCAGTGGAGTTTCAAGCCCTTATTTTTATTTCGTTGCACCATCTAGTGGCCAAGTACATCCAAATACTGGAACCGGGCAGCAGAAGTGCAGTCACACTGAGCCATCTCCCTTACTCCAGTGTGTACATCCAGCATACTGCCTCTTGTTTGCCAGGAACCTGGGGAAATTCAAATAGACAAGTAGTAATTCAAATGTTGTGTTTTACACAAAATACTGAATGTGGGAAGGATGCATTCTGAGGCACCAAGCGGCACCATCCTGCAGTGTGCTCCACAGAGTCTCCCTTTGAAGGGGATTCTGCATGAGATATAACAGTAGAAAAACATTTTAATTATATCTCCCTGTCTGTGGTGATAGCTGGGCTTCCTGGTGTAACATGATAAATCACAGAAATCTATGAGCAGAATTGTTGTTGAAGTGTAAACAGATAAGAGTGACGTTAATGTAGTCACCTATGGTTTTTGTAAGAAAAAGATGTTACTTGTGTTAGCTCATCTGTCAAAACATACAGAGTAAGATCGTAATGAAAATAGGGCAGTTAGTAACTTTCATGTAAGTTAACATGTGAAAACAGAGATTATGGGGGAACAACAGGCTAGGATTTTTTTTTTTTTTTTTCCCCAAAGGTTAGGCTTCAGGTACATTTAATGAGGGTCTGTAACCATTGTTTCTTGTTCTGACTTATTATAAAATAGCAAGTGCATTTCGCCTACGGGTCTTCAAATGCTTTACAAATGAAGCAGTTACTATACTTTTTATAATTCTGCTGCATTCTCTTATCTCTAATGTCTGTATCTTCTTTTCTGGGAAAGGTGGCATTGAAAGTTCAAGTTACCTTTTAGTTAAAAAATAAACAACAGAAGCCCTTGGTTTAGGATTGTCTAAGTTAGTCTTGATTTCAGTTTGCAAGAAGCCCAAGTGCTCTGCATGTTACTATGATAGCAAGCATTTCTGTTACCATGGTCTAGAATATCTCAGGGCCGGTCTGGGTAACAATTCTATGGTTACGGTGGAAAGCAGATCATAAAAAGGAATTTATTCCTCTTTGAGAAAACCAGAGGCCAAATTTAAGTCAGTGTGCTAATTCTCCTGTCTTTCTTTCACACATATGGCACTATTCTTTTCAGCACTTTCCTTTGAAGGATGGTTTTTAAGGAAACATATATATTTCAAAGGTTTGCTTTGTTTTTTTATTTCCAGATAAAATGGACCATTTCCTCAAATTAACATTAATTTCATCTTTGTCAAGTTGTACAGTTACAAACTGGTGGTGTTAATGCACAGGAAATCAGTCAGGATCATTTCATGTTCCTGCTTCAGCTAAAAAGCTCTTTTAATCAGAAATGGTAATACATCTAGCATACCTGGCCTCTTGCAGAAAGAGGAAAAAGTAGGTTCTGAGAAGATGGTCTTTATTTTGAGAACATATATCAGTCATGGTACAGAGAAGTCTGGCTTGGCAAAATTTTTTTAGTAAAGCATCCTGGGAATGGGAGGAGTTTCAGGCCTTAAACCAATGTGCTTTACCCTACTAGTTTTGGAGGTGAGGAGAGGAAGAAGAAAAATTATTAATGGGTTGGAAGTTGCTTTCAATGCAGTTGCAAAGCACACTGAGGTGTGTGTTGAAGCATTAATACAGGTAGGAGGACTGTCTTCTTTTAAATTACCGATCCCTCTAATTTTCTGGTCAGCTAAGTGGGGGGATACTTTCGAGTAAAAGAGGTGAAAATTCTCTTTATCTTCTGTTCTTTCCCATGTAACAGCAGGTTTCTAGGTTTGGTAAGGGAGTAGTTGTGTTATTGTGGAGAAAAATATAATGTAATTGGTGTTGGCTGGAAATAATTTCATGGGATGTTTTCCCCAAAAAGATAATATGACCCAAAATAAAAGTCTTTAGGGCATTGCTTAATGAATTTCCTATTTTTAAAGGAGATAGAACAAAGTTTTGTGTAAGTTTAACTTAGATGGAAAAGTCTCATCTGGGTTTGCAGTAACTTTTGGGTTAGAAATTCAAATTAATAATGAAGTATTGAAATGAAACATTTCATGACATAATGTTCAGTTAATCTGAGCTGCATTACCTACATTTTGTTTTGATGTTCATTTTTTGTTTTATGAAACTTTCATGTCTTCACTTTTATATCATCCCCCATAAGGTTGGGGGTGGATATTTGTCTTTTTGTTGTTGTTTTACTTTTATATGGGCTTGTGGGAAAGAGGAAAGGAATGGGGTAGATGCAGCCAAACCTCAGTAGCTATTGCTGCTACTGCTGCCCAAGTAGCAGGCTCCCCAGGCCATGGTGGTACCCTAAGGAACTGGAGGTGCCTGGAAGCAGCTGAAGAGAAAAGCCCTCAGGTTGGCCCGGCTGTGTTCTGTTGAGGAAACTTAACCTCTTTTTTTGCAGGCAACCATTTGTAATGCTTCTAAAGGGCCTCATCTTCATCTTACCCTCATTAGCAGTGGTTGAGCAGTTCAATGGTAGCATTGATGAGAGAGTGTGTTTGGTCAAAAAGGTGTGTGTTTGGCTCTTCATTTTTCCTGTGGTTCCAAGTCTTCTGAAATTTGTCAAATGGTTTTCAAGATTGCCTAAGCACCATGTACAGAGTGCTGTCTGGTGAGCAATAAAGTAATAATACCTGTTCTGCATACTTTGCTGTATAAAACAAAACATTACATTTTACATATGTGAGTTACATGGCTGTCCCAGCTTTGCGTGACTCTGGGCTGAGCTCTTCTGTCAAAGGCTGTACTCTGGATGTCTAGATTCATTTCAGCATGAAATGTCAGGATGTCAAGCCCATATTGAATGCATTGGAACCAAAGAAAAACATTTCTGTGAACCCCTGTGATGCACAAGCAGAGTTTCACACACGGTTCTACTCCAGAGTTTAACAGCTTCACATGTGGTCCCCCACAAGCAAATCCTGGTGTGTGGGTGGATGCAGCTCTGCCGGGTTGGGGCCAGGAGAGAGCTCATGGCTCTGCACCCTGCGAAGAGGAGCTTGTAGTGCTCTGCCGGGTAGTCTTCTGCCGAGACAGTACTTCTTTTATCTTCTGCTTTGTGAAAACCATGTATCTGGATAAAATGTTCTCTTTGCTTTTACATTGTGTATGCAATCAGTTGAAATAAGTAATTGAATTATCTATACCAGCGAGCAGACCATAAGGAATTTCTGATCAGGTTATGCAGTTTTTCAGTCTACCACCTGAACTGTGGTGGTGGAGAAACAACCGACTAGCTTGTAACTGCCCTGTCCCTGCTGAGTAACCTCTTGTGTGGGGGCTCCTCAAGCCCAGTAAGATGCTGGTGCTGTGCTATGACTTATGCTGGAAGGGGTGTTTGCCACTGGGTTTCTGTGTGGTCGACTGATACACATGGCCTGTTGTGCTACGGACCTTCATGATGTGTTTAAAGCCTCTCTTGCTCAGAAAATATTTATAGGCACAAAAGCTGCAAGCACAATGCTGAAATTAGAGTGATACTAAAATGCAACAGGAGTAGGATTTGCCAGAGCTGCTTGATACCACTTTGGTCAAGTCAAGCTTTAAAAAATTTTTAAATCTGCTCCACTATTTTGAAGTGTGTCAGTGGTTTAGTAGGGACTCCCACTTTTGTTTGTGCTCAATTTTGCCCCATCCTTTTCTAAATTACACTCTTTCCTTATTTTTGGGTGAATTTTACTATAGCTCTTCCCCAGGGCTTTCTTCTCTTGGCACCATTGCATTAATCATGCTTCTGCCTAATACTGCCCTGTGGGGCTCCGGCTTAGGGTTTTGCCTACACCCCTGGGAGCCACAAGAAGCCTTAAGTTTTGCCTTTGCCCAGGCACGTGCATGGCAAGCAGCCTATCTGGAAGACATGAAATGAGATTAGCTCAAGCAAGTGGGTCTTGCTTGGAAGAAAGCACTGCAAGTTAGGCTGAAGATGGGGAACCAGACATGTGTATCACCTTCAGAAAGCATTGGCTACTGTCTTCACATCAGTCCATACTTATATACGCAGAGAGAGAGAGATAAAAAGAAACGTTCAGGCATCTTTGGCATTGTAGAAGCCATGACAGTCAGTCTGTTGCAAGTAAATACACAAGAGAAAGTAGCTGTGAGGGTGGAAAATGGCTGTCTGTGGCAGATAAGTAGTGGCTAGAGAAGTCTTATCAGAAATCCTCTAGGAAAAGCAGCCAAACACCCATAGGGCCAGGAGAAGTCTGCTCTATCAATCAAACTAACCCGAGAAAATTGTGCAGTGAAGCCAATGTTTGGTTTTGCCAGATCTCAGCCTCCTCACAGGCTGTGTATTGTATAGAAGCGCAACTGCATACAACAGTCTGAGCAGAGCAATTTGTGCAGGGAAGGAGGGAGAGATGCTGGGTTATGCTAAGAGACACTCATCCACAAAAAGCCCCCAGGCCCTTATAAATATGCCTGGCTCCATAGGTACGCTTATGCCCAGCTGGCATTTGTCTCCGCTGCAGCTAGAAGCCCGCACTACTGGGAAGTTAGTTCTAGAAATGATAAAGTTAACTAACATGTAAAGAGGAAAGACCTGGCTGGCCTTCATGCTCCCATGAGTTTCACTCCAGTGAAACTTGTCAGCATAGCTGTGCCAATCTCCAAATGAGAGTAGTTTTGAGACACCTTAGGTATGAAATCGGGAAATTCTCAGTAATATATTTTAGTTACGTGATGTTTTCAGTTTTCCTGTCCAGTTTGTCTGGCAAAGCTTCTTTGCTGCAAATCAGAGCTGGCAGTTATCATCATTACGGTGTTTTGTTTTGCTTTGGCTTTTCAGTGATATTGGTAATGAGAGCCTTGCAGAATGCTCATTTGGGCTTTAGGCTGATCTTACAGACTTGTTGTCAATGCTAGATAAAAATGAACAAACAACTGGTGAGCAACTTTTACTGATATATTCATTTAAAGCTTGGCCTGAATGCTCTGGGAAGGTAACTTGTGAAAGTAGTGCTTATTCAAAAGATGCCAGGCTAAGAGCAGAGAGCTGGCTTTAGGCATGAAAACAGGCAAGTTTCGATGGGTTCTGTCAAATGTCGAATGCTGCCATCAGGTGACCTTGTATTGGAACTGGACCCAAAATTTTCAGGAGGAACTTGACATTTGTCAATTTATCTCTTATCTGAAGAACAGGATTAACAGAATGACAACATCATTCATGAGTGAATGTTCCTTGATATGTAGTTTTAATATGGGTTGATATAATGTTAAGATATGAAGACTTAATGTCAGAAATAAGCACTTTCACAATGAGGTAATTTTGTTGCAAAAAGATGAATTTGGAACCCAAGAATAGTATTCATGAAAGTTTCTGAGCCAGGTTTCAATTTAGGAAGAGCTCACTTAACAGCCAGGTCTGGATTGAGCAGTGTTAGGAAGAGAAATGCCCAGAAAACTAGTCGGCATAAATCTACCAAAGGATTTTATTTTGCTCTTTATAGATGATCAACTCTATTTTAAGAATGAACATGCCTTTTAAACTTTTAAAATCTTGCAGCATGTGGGAGACTCAGTGGAAGCACTGTCATTCTCACTGTTTCTATTTTTCATAGTTACACAGCAGTGTTGAGGGCCCACAGCACCCACCAGCCGTCTTCCTTCTGAACTATCACATCTGGAAAAAAATTCAGACAAGCACTATTGTAAAATGGAGTTAGAGGGACCTCCGTCCAGTGCCTTCTGCACCCTTAGACTTTAAGGCTCTGCTGGGAATTTTTGAAAATTAGTTTAGAGTGGTTGAGCTTATTCCTGCCCCTTGTTATACTGCTTACATGCTTCCTCCCACATCACCACTAGACCATTTTAGGACCATCAAATGGACTACCTTCTAAATTAAGGGCCACAGAAGGAGTGTGTATTGACTAATGCAACAATCAGTGAGTTCTGCTCTGTATTTTAGCTTGTACTTGAATAATCTTACAACTTTTTGACACCTACTGAGAATCATGTATCTATGTATGTCCAAAAGGCAGGGGAGACTGACAGTACGTAAGGGAGCTTAATATATAACATATTGCACCTCTTTGTTGACTCTGCTCCATTATTTCTCACTCATTTGTTTTCTTGATAGAAGACACTGTATTATCACTCCAGATGGACATTTGCAGATGTCACCTAATCAAAATTAGAAGCTAAATCTTTCTGGTTTGTATCTAGTGGGAATTCTTTCTTGCAATCAAAAGCACTGACTGTTTCAAACCCTTGAAACAAAGCCTGGAAAACTATGTAACCTGTATTAATCTGTCCATTTCCTTTGCCTCAGTATTCTTGTCCATTACCCTTATTTTTGAGGTGCATCTGCCATTACAAGGGTCCATGCTTCCATTCAGAGGAACACTCTTAAAATCATCCATGGTATGAACTATCAGGTATTGGCCAAGAGACAGTATAGAAACAGTCCTATCAAAATTGCTTTTAGGACACCAGATATATCATCAGTGTAACAAACCCCAATTGGCTTCATTAAAGCTGTTTTTGAGAAAAATAAACTGGTTTAATAGACAGCAAGTTTCTCTCTTCGTTCCTACTGTCACTGCACCTTTTTAAATGTAAAATGTGGCTTCACTGTAGAAACCCATTAAAGAGAGATAATATTTCATTCAGGTAAGTATTGCCTTTCTGCTTAAAGGGAAAACACCATTGTGAGCTTAGTAAAGAATTTAATTTGATGTATATCTGCAGGAAGTAAGCCTTACATCAAAAAGTAAGTACCAGCAGCTGGGTTCAATATGGGATTTGACACTGTTTTCTATAAGCTCTTTACCAAATGTGTGCAGTTTCTGAAATAGCCACATGCCCACCTTATTATGATCCTTTCCTGGAAAGAGAAATACCTTTAATCTTAAATATGACATTCACATGCTTATTTTTTAAAGAATTGATTTAATATGAAGGATTTTATTTCCTGTTTTTTATTAAGATCCAGGTTCCTTGTCAAAGTACTGCCGTAAGTAACAAGCTATTGCACATCCTGTTCTTCATTAAAACAGGCAGGATATCAAAGTAAAAAACATAAGAAACATAAATGTAGAGGAATTTTAGGATTGAACTGTAATCTATACCATGCAAGTGACTTAATAAGGATCTCAAATGATAAAGGAATTCAAGTCTGGGCAACATAACCAGAGCAACTTTTTTTTCCCCTAACTTATGATCTAAACTATGATTTTTTTTCCTGTACTATTAAAAACATCATGTTCTTGAATTAATATTCATGTTAATTTATGAAGAATCTTGGAAGAGATACACAATCATTAATTCCTGCTAGTGCTGTTACTCTCCTTAAATTCTTATTTTTCAGGATGTTAGTCTTTTCCAGTCACTACAGATGAATGCAAATGTTTTTATGAATACCTAGTTGCTTTAAGGAATTCATGTTGGCCATTCTAATATTATTTATGGTCATTTTCAGCATTCAGTTTTGTTTGGTCAATTTGCTGTGGTGAGTTTCCATGTGAAACAAACTTGAGCTGTCCAGGAATTGATATGCACTTACCTAGTCAGGACAGGCAATAATACACAAATGTGATTTTTATTTGTCCAATTGCACCTAATTAATAAACTCCTGCTGAGTATGATTACGGTGGATTTGAAATATGAAATACCCTCAGGGAAACGGAGAATATGGGTTTGTCAGCAGATAAGGATACATTAGGTTTAATCTAGACATCATGGCTAGCCAGAGCAGTGTAGGACAAGAGCAAAGCAGGACAGGCTTCCATGTAAACTAGTGACTACAGGGTATCTCCAGCAACTCTGGTGGGCTTGAATTAGGTATTTTGACTGCTTTGTCACTAATACTGTTAGTTATTTTGGCTGGCTGAAGCTGGAGTGAATGTAGCTAGTGGAGTTGCATGCTTATCTGGAAGTGTGGCACAGAATACAAATGAAACTGAATTTGTCCATGTAAATATTCTTTGCTGTTTGTTTCTGTATTGCTTAACGATGGAATCAAGTTAAACTTCCACAAATTTAATAGAGGAAATACACAGAGGTAAACCAAAGTGCTGTTATATTGGCATTATTCTTTGAAAATTTACATGTGACTAAGTAGACTTTTTGGATCCACAAACCTAGAAAAGATAGGGAATTTCCTTCTGGCCTAGGTATGTGATGGACCCTGGAGACCTCATTGTATCATGTAGCTAGAGCTTAGTGTTGCTTGTAAATCACCCCTGCATCTGAGGCAGCTGGTGCAATATGAAGGCAACTACTTCATGAAGTGTTTTTTATGTTAAAAACACACAGAAGGTAAGGGACGTGAAGGACAGACCAGAGAGGAGCTAAATATACAATTGGGCAGGTCGTGACTTTATTCTGTAGTGTATAAAATAAGCCACTATTCATCTCTATTGAGACGAGTGTGAGCACTTGCACTGGAAATGTGCGTAAAGCATGCATGTAAAGCCAACAGTCCCTGGGAGACGCAGCCTAGCAAGGACTTAATCCTCTCTAATCCCTGATTGAAAAATTACATAGATACCACAAACTTTGAAGAAAGAATATATTAAAAGAAGCCTTGGGGGGGGGGGGGGGGATCCCAAGCTTGAAAACCTACAGGGGCAATGGGATGTCTTTAGCAAATGTTTCCAGCAACACCCAAGTCTGTTTTGCTCCGTTTGCCCTTCTTTCCAAGAGCTGCTCCTCCCAAAATGCAGTGAAATGACCCTGAAGTGTCGGGTAATGCAACCTTGTGAGCAAAACCACTGTTCCTGCTTTTTCTTTCTGTTTTGTGAGGGGGTGTCTTTACAGCTTGCAAGCTTAGGGCAAGCTGCATTTAAATCATAGGGGAATTTAAAGTGAGGAGAGCTGAGGGAGGGAAGAGCTCGAAATCAGAGCAGTGGCAAACAATAGGAGCCCCCTCCATTCTGAAGGCAGAGAGGCTAGGTGCCAGGCCTGGCTTGGTTGAGGAGTTGGGATCTATGAAAGATAAGGTGTGTCATGTACTGGGAGGATTGCAGCGATGCAAGATGGAGGGTCAGTGCCAAATGACTTGCCCTGTGTCTCCAAAGCCTAATAATTGCAAATGCAGTTCACTGCTTTGTGGTGTATTGGCAACAGGAGATTGCAAGTGGGAATGCCAACATACTGCTGCCTTCTCGGGCTGTGACTCTGCCTTGTCTTCATCCTCTCCCTACATATAGATTGAAGGTGACCAAAGCACAGCTGTTCATGATAACATGGGCAGAGCAGCAAGGTGCTGCATGCTTGACATTCCTCTAATTCAGGGGTCCTGTGAGTGTTCAGGCTTTTGCACAAAGCATTTTTCAAGACTGAGCCTCGATTCTGCTGCAGGTAATGTCATGAGTTGCCTCCAGCCTCTGGCTCTGTTTCCTTAACCACTTGCTTCCTGAGGATCTTCAAATAGAGTGGAAATTCACCAAATAGGAGGGGTAGTAAAGGAGAAGTTGTCTTTGTTTACTGTCCGAATCATCTGATACAGATCAAAAAGTTGTATTACTATCTATGGGAAGGGCTTCTTATCTGCAGATGCAATTGGCTTTTGATGAGAGGGTGGTTGGGATATTAACTGAGCTGAAAGATGCAGCAGAGCTCCCCTACACAGCTCAAATACAGGTTCTACCCTTGGATATATGCATGCTGCTCCTATCATGAAGACTAGGGAATTTGTGTATTAAAGTGGAATGAGCGGATGCCAAGGGAAACATCAACTGTTGGGTCTCCAGTTTTTATGGATCTTATGCTATTTCTTCAAAAAGTGCAAAGTGCAGCCCTGAGAATATAGAGTTCTGATCTATTTCTACTACCCACATGGGAAAATAAACAAAACACCTTTGAATTGTTTTTCTTAGATCATTTTGCCCATCTGCAGTTTTTTATACACTAATAACATCATACAGCTTTCATAAAGCCCCAAAATAGGTCAGATTTTGCAACCAGAAGATGCTCACCAGTGTTCTGCTTACAGTCTTGTAGCAGCAAATGTAGACAATGTATAAAAACATGGCACATGTGTAAATTTGCCATCTCATTGCTTTTGCTGCTCTGGCTCTATTGTCAGTAATAATACCACAGCAAGGAGGGCTGGAGGGAAGCCAAACATTTATTTGGTCTTTAGGCTTTGATAGTATGTTGGCAGCTGTGTGATCTTTGTTAAATTCAAAAATGCAAAGTGTAGCTTGCTTGTAAGAATCAGATGAAACTGTTGAGACAGATGCTTTTTGGAGCAATACCCAGTGAGCTGTGACACACATGTAAATGGGGCTGTTCAACCACTTGCCCATGTGTATTGAGATTTGCCTGGTCTCTAGAGCTATTTAATTAAGTTGGGATTCAGTGTTACACAAATGAAACATTGTGAGCTTGGACAATGGAAATGTGCCTTTCCACATGCCTGCTAGCTGGGAAGCCCCTCTTCTGGAGGCAGAGAGCACACTACATAAACGTTTCTCCTAACTGGGACTCTCATAATGGTAATCCTCTAAGAGAACATGGAGATATATTATTTTTCCAACTAAGTTAGCTCTCTGTGTGTTTTATGTGGTATGTCCATAATTAATCTCTTGCCAGCAAGCCTGGGGCTGGTGTCAGCAATGGTTCGTAATAACTGTAAAAAAGCAGCAAAGATGCTGCTCCTTTCCTTTTTCAGTTTCTGGCGTGGCCAGACTAAGCAAGGATTTTTGTAAACATGAGCATACTGTAACGTGAATATTGTATGAGTGACTAATATCTCTACTTAGGTGGCTGAGGATGTGGTTTCTTTTGCCATCAACAGGACTGGAAAGCATTTTTTTAATATGCACACTAATTAATTTCCCAGGCAAGGGAAATTCAAGATTTTTTTTAATGATGCAGAAAAAGGGGGTGGGAATGAGTAAATTACTGAGTGCAAGAGGGTGGGTGCCCCAGGTCCTGTTCCTGTTTAAAATCTATTCTTTCCCAGAGCTTCCGCTGATGGGGGCAGGTAGGGGAGAGAAGTAGGTTCTCGGCTACTCACATCTGCAGTGGACCAGCCAACAGCAAATAGCTCCAGCTCCTGCTGCAGTCAGACTTCTAGTAGAAAGCTAGAATCGTTTTCTTTACCTTTCTTGCTACGCAAATGCAAATGAGAAGGAACTGTACCAAAGTATATACACTCCTTTCCCATTACACATTTGCAGCCAGCTGGGTATGCTAATAGCCAGAATCACACAATCAAGCAGATAAGTAGCCTGACAGAATCAGACTGTCATCCGACTGCTTAGCATTTATTCGTTGTTCTTAGTCTATATATGTGATTTTATTGCTATAATCATGTTGGGGATTGAAATCAAACTGAAATATGATTAATTGCATTGATGGTTACATGCTGTGGCCAGAGTGCAACATGGGAGAGAGTTCAAATGCAACCAGCTGCATAATAAACTGCATAAACCAAGGAAAAGTCTATGGAGTAAATGAAACTACACAAGCAAGATTAGCTCCACCAATTACAGCCAGAATGCTGAATATTAAGAGGACCAGAATACTTTTGAAATGAGAACGACCAAGATAAAACAAACAAAAAGAACTTATCCAGGAAACCACTTATCTTTTGGGTCTTGTTAGTCCCCATGAGACTCCCAGAGCCACATTTCCTTCTTTGAAATAATGAAGTGGCCCAGAGCCACTATCTTGCAGAGCTGCAAGGTCAACTATAAAAAGCTGCGGGTTGCTGAACTCAGCAGCTATTTTTGTTATTGAGGTTGGTCTCTACATGCCAACATGTTCAAGCTGAAATGTAACTTGCCCAGGAAATTAGTTAGTGTGCACACAAATACAAGATTATAATTACAGCTACAGAATGCTGCTCACTGGAGAATTGAGCTTGGATGGGAAAGCTAGTCCTTTTCTTTGCCCATATTATTTGGAAAGAAAAGCAACAATAAAAGCTGCCAATATTTTGATGTCAGCATCCCTTGTTTTTTCTGGCTATCTGAGACCTCTTTGATCCTCATGCTGCCAGAAATGTTTGCTCTGGCTGTGCTCCTTCTTTCTAGCAGATCAGCTATTTTGCTACAGGTTGTGAGAATCAAGGTCTTTAATTTGATGAACTTTAGTGTTTATGTCTCTCAGGCACCTGTTTCTGTCCAGACCTCTCTGTGTTTTTAAACAAGTAAATCAATTTGTAAACCATGACAATAGGCGGCACATGTAGAACCTGAATTCAGGTGTTCTGCCTTTGCTCAATGATGAGACTCTTTGGCACTGCAGATGCTATTGGATGTATGATGTTAGTTAAATTCAGTGACCAGGATACGTTGACACAGAGTATCTTTTCAGATAGCAGGTCACGGTGCTGAAATATGTAATTCATTGAACTGTCCCGCTGTCATCTTTGGAACTTGTTGGATGAATGTGAATAAGACTTCAGGTATAAATAACTCTGATTAATTACTAAGCTATAGCCAGGCAACAGCAAACCTCTGCTTTGTGTTTTGTATTGTATTTGTGTGGTTTGTAGATATTCCGTGTCTTACAATAACTTTTGAGGTGGGACAAAATGAAAAAATTCCCACAAAGCAGAGGGCCCATATTGGTTAGTCTAGTTATTCTTGGTACTAGAAGCTCCAGCTATAATCTTCTAGGAGACAA
Organism: Morus bassanus; assembly: GCA_031468815.1. NCBI lineage: Eukaryota > Metazoa > Chordata > Aves > Suliformes > Sulidae > Morus > Morus bassanus. The sequence continues at coordinate 26,751,152 of CM062573.1, forward strand.
ATCATATTTTAAATTATACAAGAAGAATATATTAATTTTTCATATTTGTCTAATTTTTCTTGTCTGACCATCTGTATATATAAAGTATTAGTGAGATTAATCTTGTGATAGTTGAAATCCAGTTGGATGTTTTTAGTTGAAACACATATAAATAACTGAACTAGTATCACACCATAATCCAAAGCACTGATTTACATTATAGTCATATATCAGAACCTTTTTTCTTTTATCAGATGTTTTATAACGTTTAATGATTACAACAATGTAGGTGGTAGGATGAAATTGCACACTGTGCTAAGGGTACTGCTGATGTAGGAAATTGCTTTTTGTATCCACAGATCAGAATACTAAATCGTTTAAGAATTGGTGCATATCCAAAACGCATCTGTTGACCCAGATTCTGTCCTCTGATAACAAGACTGAAGTGATTGTTTTTCCGAGAACCTAATAGATTTTATTTACATTAGTGGAAGTGCCAATAAGTGCTTGTTGCGGGATTTGTAGGATACTGCTTTTCTTAAAGAATGTGTTCGTGAAACTCGCCTTTGCATTATCTCTGCTTAGCTTTCTGATTTGGGGAAATATTACGCCAAGAACTTAATAACAATACGAGCATTCTAGCGGAGACAAAGAGGAAAAACATGTTCCAGACAACTGCCCACCGTAATGTAATGTTTCCTGGGCAGCAAAAGTGACGTAAACACCATGAACCGGATGCTTATAATACCAGCTTTTTCAGAAATACAAGGTAATTTTGACTTGCACAGAAAATGACATGGGGGAGGAGATCTTGAGCCTACCACATAAATCCTCTTGCTGTATATTTTATTCTGTGTAACAGTAAGTGTTTCCAAGGATGGGGTTCCACCCACTTTGTTTGTTTTCCCCTAAGTCAAGAATCTCTTCTGTTGATCCCTCTGCTTTCTCCTTTTTACTGAATGAACACGTGTTCTGGTACAATTAGTCCTGGCATGGAGTATCCATGCTGTGCCTGCAAAGAGTGAGCTGGCGCTCAGTCATAGTTCGTTTCCCATGTGGAGACATATTTCTTCCTCCCTCTTCTTTGTAGAAATGTGTAAACTCTGCATAATGAGGATACCAGATGTTTGCCTTTAGACAGAACTTGCTTTATCATGGCTTCCAAGTTGCCAGGAAGGTCTGGACTCCAGCAGTGGGTTATTTCCTTACTGAGAGAGAACAGAGTAGACACATGCATTGGATAGTTTATCCTGGTCTGTATGTATTCATAATAATCTACACTTCTGGAGGTATAAAATACTCCAGAGTAAAATAAGCAGAGGTTACAACTCTCAGAGCTGAAGAAAACACACGTGCTTCAGTCTCCAGCCACTTAGTTTCTCACTGTAAACTACACCAGACACTGAGATTCAGATCAACTGCTCCAAGAACTAGGTCAAAGTAGTATTTATAGGCAAACCTGCAATGTGGACCTGAGAGGAAGGAAATTTGAATTGCATCGTGTTTCCTTGTCCCACCTCTGGGAGAACAGTGGTGATCTGGTGCCATCAGAGGACCTAAGCAGCCTGTGTTGCTCTTGGGGTGGCCTTATGCTCCCCTGTCAGCTCCATCTGAGCCCTCTGACTTGCTGGAGGTGCTTATCCACTGAGGGCTCTCCTGTGCAGAGACAAGATCTGGAAGCTCTCTCTCTCCTCTGCTGGCACGGACAAAGCCCAGCGGTCCTATTCATGTTGTCCCTCTAATGCCTTTCTGCAGGGAGGTGTAGAAAAGGACTACCGAAGAAATCAGGGCTCTGATGGATGTGTATAACGTGTATGTGTTTATATCTAACATGTATATATGCAAACATATAACATTCTTTTGTATATGTGATCACCCTTCCTGTCTCCACTTAGAGCATATCTTCATCTGTAGATAGCGCTGAGTTAATTTTTTGATAACTTACTTGGTTCTTTATTTCATGGTTATTTTCTGGGTTCTGTCACTTTGTACAGTTGAAACAATGAAAATTTATGGCACATTTGTTGAATAACTTACAACAAATGAGACTTCTCTGAAGACCTGAAACACTCCCATTTTTCAGATTAGATTTTTCCAAGAGGCTTTTGGGCCCAACGTTGTGCTAATACAACTAATATGGCTTCTGAACTGGTGCTGGCTTGGGCCCAGTCCAACTCTGAGCATGGGCAGAGCTGGCTGGCAGCTGTCAGTCCCCATCTGTGGAGGCATAACCAATAACATTCATTGTATTTATAAAGACCCCTTGCTAGCAAATGCATTCAGCCTTCTGAAACAATAGTTCTTCCAACTAATTAAAAACAACATTACCCCGACAATATTACATACTCAAGAAGTAAACAAACCATAAAATCATCAGCAAACACAGCAGTATTCATTTAGAAGTGTATCTGCTGGAGCATAGCGTAGAAAATTAGCTCAATTTTGGGCTGGAGAGTATTCTGTACTCCTGGGATCACCACCCAAAAGCTGGGACCACTTGCTGATCCTGGCACGGTGGCAGAGCTGCAAAGCAGCAGGTGGCAGATGAGTGAAAAATCCCATCTGGCAGGAACTGAGGAGGTGGTACTGAGAGCTTTAGACTCCAGCAGGTTCATCAGAGTATCCATTTAATAGGCAGCAATTACAAGAACATAAATCCTGGTGAATATGATCACTGTTACTCAAAGCTCTGATCCAGCTTGTCTCCGAGTCCTTTGTAACTTATAAGTGACAGGGGGCTGAGCAGTAACAGTGCGAGACGGAAGCTGCAGCTGCAGAGAGCTGAAGTCAGAACACCATGATGCCAATGACCAGCACTAGCCGTTCTGCAGGCCAATGTAAGAGAATGTACATTTCTTACTGACTTTCTCATACCAAGGAAGAACTGAAAATGTGTTTCTCCCATTATTTTGTCATAAAATGACCTGTGAAAAACTGCAAAGCAGAAAACTAATTACATACCTTGTTTGGCATGGGACCTTGTTTGGAGGGGGCATGATCTATACCAAGAACTAAAAATTTATTCTCACTGTCTAAAGGAGTCCACTTGGACTGATCTGATCTGAAGGAGGAGTGAGTCACCTTGTCAGAATGATCTCAGTCCAGTAACATTACTGTCTCCTCTGGGACGAGGACAAGGCGGCTCTGACCTATCCAGCTAGCAATTACATGCCAATAATTGAATAAGCAGAGAATACAAAGCACATTCCCTGCTGTGAACTTGTTTTGCAGCTTTGGACATACCACTTCACCTCTTTTCTTCCTGCTATCATCGAATATTATTTTGAGTTGTACAGTTGTTAATATCCTGGTCTTCTAAAGAGGAGAAAAGAAGTCAAGTTCTAAATCCATAATTACATGCCACTGTTTTTTGTTTGCTTGCTTTTCAAAAAAGCTATGGCTGTGTTGTTGAATGAGATGGTTTGCTCAAATCATAACTTCAGTGGTGCAAAAATTGCTGCAGTATGAAAATGTGACTCAGATATACCATTTGAGCAGAAAAAAAATACACATTTAGTCTGTTAGTTTTGTCTCTTGCTGTGTGTCTGCAACATGCCTCCACTGTGATTGTCTATAAGCAACTGCTTATATACCATATTGCGGAGACGACTACCATTGTGTGAATGCAAGTAGGTCAGTTCTTATCAGTCTAGGTTTCTCTATGTTGTCTATCAGTATATCTGAGGACTAATCAGTAGCTGAAAAAGAAATAAAGTCTATAATCTTCCTCTTTTTCTGAATAGCCATTCTTTTTCTCACGTCAGGGCTTGCTGGAGTTACTCTTGGATGCTGACTTAAACAGTATTTCCAGGTAGCGTTAAATGCCTTGGCCCAAATGACACAACAAGGCAGGTAATCAGAACTGAGTCCTCATCCAGGATACCTATCATAGGTAACATCCTAAATAAGACAGTGCTTATACGAAAGGATAATGTCTTTTGTTAAATCGATTAATGTAGTTGCGGGATACAGACAACTCTTTGGACATGTAAAAATTTGCGGAAGTCCTGAGCTTCAAAAAACATTGTGTTCCCAAAACCTGGCCTAATAAAACACATTACTGCTCTTCACCAGCCTTGCCTTGGTTCCCTTCACCATCTGAGTTACAGCAGTCTGCAACAGGCAGAATTTAGGAGTAGGTGGTGTTCCACTCTTAAATTCTATGTCCACAGCTTATATTTGTGTTGAATTAATACAGTCAATTACCAACAGGGGGTGTTAAATGTATATTTTGTTGATAACAAAATATAATGTACTATTTATTTTGCTCATCTGAAAATTCTCTTCCCAAGTTGAGCTCCCCGTTGGCTGAATTTGCTGTAGCAGTGTCTGGTTCTTAATAGCAGGGCTTTAGCGGTAACTGCAATTTGCACAGGAACAATGAACTCTTTGTCACAATGAAGCATTTTGATTAGATGAGCTCAGTTGAAAATGAAAATAAATTCTTCCAACTTAGGAAAGGTATCATCTGAGTTATAGCTGGGTCAGGTCAGAGCTGAGTGTGTATTCTAAGTAATTCCTCTGTGGAATTATTACCATCACCGTAATAATATCTCAATGGAATAAAAATGGAGATATTTGTCCTGATAGCCTTTCACTTTTTATTTGGAAAATCATTATAGTTACATTATCTCAAGGTTTATGGAGGAAAGATAACACCTGCTCCAGGAATCTACTGAAAAGTTATTTCAAGGGGAAAACTATTAAACTAGAAATTAGACAGATATTAAAACCAGAACACTGTTTTCCTTTGTGACAAAACTCAGTCTTGGGCTGTATAAAGCTCCAAGTTAATCACAACTGGTCTTTCTGTCTGTGGCAAGAACCATCATTTCCAGCACATTTTACCCTGCATCACTCTGTCTACCCCCAGGAAAGTACATCTTGGGTGAAGCGAGTTTTTAATGGCATGAGATGTTAGTTTTAATGAGACATTCACTCTGGCATCATTCTTGAATAGTTTTTTTTTCCCCAGTATGTCAGCTGGAAATGTAGAGCTCCGTTATGTGTTTGTTGCTCTTCCAGCCACTGTCTAGAGTGATACATATGTGAGTCTTTGAATGTTAGGAACTTTGATTTTGCATCTTGACCTAAAATTCAATTTTAAGAAAGTCTCCTGTCATTTTATATCCCCTCTTTTCCTTCAACCCCTGGAGAAATGTGCTCACCAGCATTTCTCTCCACTGTGGGCTTAAAATGTTTGCAAGGCTTCAGCTTGGTGTTGGATGAATTCCTTGTTTGACAGTGTCTATTTATGTGTAGGGTGTGGAAAGCTATTTAGGGTTCTTCAAAATAGTATTTTACTCAGTCATAACTATTTTTATTTTTTAATGTAAGGTAGTTATGGGTTTCAAGCCACAGTTCCATTTTAAAGAAATATTTCTTCCTGTGTCTCCAGTGTGTGCAAGTTTCTTTTGGAGATGTTCTACTTCTCATCCCACAGATTTCATATAGAATTACTTTTCTGTGGACTAAGAGAATATTTTTAGATTTCCATGCTTGCATTTCTGCTTGCCCTAGTTTTCTTTGAACATGAAGAAGTTAATCCTCCCCTGAAAGAAGTCATATGCATTACCTTGGGGAGCGAAGGCTGGTTTCAATATTACTTTACTTCCCTGCACTCGGGAATGATAGTTCCAGTTTTGTTAGTGTTACTCTCTTAGTAGATAGAGAAAGGCAAATCTGGGGGTTAGTGCTTTCTTTTCACTGAAAGCCAGAGGAAATAGGTATCTTTCATGCCTGGTGATTTGATGGTCACTGATCTATGTTAATAGAATTTTTTTCTGGAATTCTTGCATCTCTCCCTTTAAACGAACAAACAAAAAAAAGTTGTCCCAAACAAGTTCTTAAATGCCTGCAGCATCTTGGTACCATAGTGAAGCTCTTCACCACAGACTTACATAGTGCTGATGACACAGTTTTCTGTACCAAAGATTTAGATGTGGGAACTGGGCAAAATGCATTTTCTTGCAGGGAGAAAAGATCTCTATTAGCTGTGCTGACAAACTGGGGGGAGGTAAATCAGGCATAAGACTCCATTAATTTGATTTTAATCTTTATAAACCTGAGATTCTGGATGATAGGACACAACCATTTAATTAAATGGCTTGTATTTTTTTTTTTTTAATAGTTAATAAGGACAGGATTACCCTACCTGTACAACACTGTGCCAGATGCTGTTGTTCACTGTGAATCATCTCCAAATATATAGGTTTTAAGCAACACTGAAGCCAACAGGCACTTGTGCAGATTGGCTGACTGGTTAAAAACTAAATATAACATTATCTGTATATATTTTCAACCTCCTAAAAAACCCTTTGGATTAATGTTGGGTTTTTTATTTCTTTGCACTTCATGTTAGCCACCAACATTGGGAAGAAAATCCACTTACAGAGAAGTGGAGGTGTGATGCTGCTTTCACACAAATGCTCTTCTTATGGGTCCTGGCATTACTTGAAGTAAAACTAGTGTTACCGTGGTTTTTTTCTCCTCTTTCTGAAAGACAAGCAGGGTTTGCATCTCTGCCTGACTAGGCAGTTTCCTGCAAGTAACTTTAAATGTCAGAAGCCAACTTGGGCTTCTTTCCTGTGCTGATAAGGAATGCTTCTCAGTTTCTCAGCAGTCTGCCATTAATTAGCCCAACTGATTGGTAGCACATGTTGACTGAGTAGATGGTTTATTTTCTTTAGCACAAAAGGTGGCAAAGAAATCAACAAGTCTTGCGTGGTGTGATAAATTCTCTGGTTTGTTTTCTCTAATTCTTTTTTTCAGTGGAACTTCTCACATAAGCCTGCGTGTGTGCATTGGCGTCTGCCTTCTGCAAATGGAAATAATATGCATGAAATTGTAATCGTTGCCAGCATCCAATAAAGTGGCCCCTATCCAGAGCAGTGGGATCAATTAATTTTCTCGGAGGCTATGTATGTGGTGCTGTTAATTTTACAAATTAATTACAGGAAGAAAGAAGGAGCATATCTGATGGATCGTTATTGATGAAAGAATTTATGTTGCCCAGTAATCGTTCGCCGTTCATTTGTGAGGAGGAGAGGATGCATTTTTATTGTTAGTGGTGCTCACCCCAAAGGCTGAAATGGAGGGGTTTGTATTGTTCTCCTGTGTGAAATTGCTTTTGTGACATCTCCTATAGAAATTTCTGAAGTATATGTGGACTGAAGTATGGAGAGGGACTGATTATTTGTTATTTTAGTGCCTACTGATACTTTTTCTAAGTTATTATGCTGCTGAGTCCAGTGTGTATCTGGTAGGACCCACACCCAGAGGTTTTATGCAGATGAATTAAAAAAAAATATGCATTGATTAATTTCTTAAATGAAGAGCTACAAGTTTGTATTCTACTGTGGCTTGGTTATTTGTTATAAATCTGAATTTTAAAAGGTAGACCAGCAGTCTTCTCCAAACAGTTTCTTGTAGTTTCCTGGCAGGTAAATGTTGCAACAGTTTTGAAAAATTGTCCTTAAATGATAAAGTATAAATTCATCTGAAAACTTGGTCACTGTCCCACACTGCTATTTGGTTTTTTTTCCTTCTCTTTTTTCCCCATCTGAACACAGCAGTAGCACAGCTGGAGTGACGCTTCCAGATGACCCTTTTGAAAAACTGCCATAAAATAGCACGGGCGAACCCCACAACCCCTGCTCCTCCCCCTCGCAGACTGCGCCTAGGCTGTAGGAAAAGCATAGAGCGTCTGAAAAGCCCCATGTCCATTTGGGAAAAGATCATCTCACTGCCATGTGCAGAAAACAACCCAAGGAAACAGGCAACCAGTCCATGTCCTCATAATGCAGAGCAGCCCAGGATCACAGAAGCACAAAAATAGTTTAAAGTCATTGAGGCGTAGTACTTTCTCAAAGAAATCTTAAGCTTTTCTTCAGAGTGATTCAAATTGACTGCGAGCGCTAAACAGCTTCAAGAGGCATCCCAGCTACCTTTGTACTTCATTTATTCTGGCACAACTAAGCAGAGCCTTTCTTCTCCTCTGCTAAGACGTGAGAGCTTGTGAGCTTCGCACTCATCCATGAGATCACATACTGGGTCTCAATTTCAGACCAGTAGCAGCTGGTGGAATAAAAGAATTCCTTGAAATAGCACTAGGTCCACGTGGTTGTGCCTGTGCAGAGGGAAGCGCAGGCTTTTGTGTAAACCCTGTGATCTTGGGCCTCTGCCCATCCAGACTGCAGCACCTCTGGGAGCATGTTGTGGTTTCCTGCCTCTCTGCACCTTGGTTTCTTTCCAAAAGAAATTAAAGCACACAAAGGAGATGGTGCGCTCCTGTTTGTGTCCTGGGATGGGGCTGAGCAGCACACCAGTATGGTGAGCTGCACACCAAGCAAGTCTGCTCTGCTCTGTAACTCAATGCTTTTGGATGATGTTGTCACTATGCTGTCCTGCTGCTCTCTGACTTCTGGGGTCTTTGGCTGCAATGCCTAATGCTGGCTATCCTTACTTAGAGATAGTGTAATATGCTTGAGAAATAAAGCCTGTAATCTTTTTTCTATTGTTTAAAATGCTCACTGTGTTGGTCAAACTATGCTTCCAAACCCAAAGCTTTCTCAAGAGGACAAGAGGAGTGCTGCAGGCAGGGTGTCCATCCTTGGCTGCTATTCCTAGAAAGTGTGGTGCCTTCACTGTTCATGACATCATCACATGCCAGCTCCAGGCATGTTCAAGCTAGCATTAACCTAATTGCACTCTGCGAACACTACGATGTAATTGTTAGAATAGGAAGATACACAAGCCATGAGACTATGCTGAGCTCTTTATGGGTATGACTACATGTGTAACTGGACCCTAGCTGGTGTGTGCCTTGGCAACTATGAGCCTCCTTGTCCCTGTCCACCCTATATTTATTTTGTTCTTGATGCAAATAGTCTTGATGTGAGTTGGTGCAACGTGTGCATTGAAGGCATACCTCGGTTTGAAGCAATGACAGGCTGTGAAGGTACAAGGTAGAGCTGAGCTGTTTCCTCGCAGTCAGTCACATGCAGTCTGTACTGGCAATTCTGTGTGGTGATGGTTGCTGTATGTGCACTTTCTCCAGGCGGTGACACAGGAGACCCTGTGAGAACATGTTGTCTGTTAAGTTTCCTGTCTGGGGTTGGGGGTCTGTGTCATCTGTGGCACTGGGCATTCGGGGAGGGAGAGAAAGCAGTTGCAGAAGTAGAACAGCTGATTGAGCTTGGGTTTATAGGTCACACTTTCTATCCCGCTTTAAAACAGGAGTTTGATGTTTCAGTAGTGGAGAATAGTGGTTTGCTTGTTTGGGTTTTCAATTTTTTAAAAAATTTATTTATATATCTATTTTAAAGTGAGAGGAATGGCAGGGAAATGCTTTTAATAAGTGAAACACACCACTTAGATTCTGCATTCCCATGAACAGAGATTGTAGGTGTATAAAACCAAAAGGAATGGGGATTCATTCAGTCTCTGGATTGAGGTGGACTGGTGCTGTACTTCCCTTCCAAATCCTGGCTACCTGAACAAACAAAGGAATTTCATAATAGGTCAGTCAAATTAACACATAACAGCTTATAGTTTCATAACTCATTCTAATGTCCCTTATTTTTTACTGAACATTCTGTTGAAGTAGGATAGATTTCAGAGATAGGTTTTCACATTAGGTGCTTTAAGTATGACCCCCCCCCCCCCACTTGTTACATCAGCTTTTTTCCTATAAAACTAGTTTCTTAGAATGCAAATCTCCACCTATTTCTGCTATAAGCATTTAGGTTAGGATAAAGCCTTGAATGGTAAGTTTTTGGCATTTCCAGGAACAGCACCTGTAACAGAACAGGTGCACAGAAATGACGCTTCCTTCACAATATTTGTTATCAAATTTAAGGCAAAGGCAGTTCAAAAATACTGATGATATGCATGTTTTGAATCTTCTCTTTAGATAAAACCTTGCAGCCCTGACTTAAATGCAAAATAGTCCAGCTGCCCACGGTGAGGCCAGAATATTATTAGATACATGTTTCTGCAGTGTGTCTGCCCCAGCCTGGAGGGCTCAGCTATTTGAGGATTGTAGGATTGTGGAATAATTCAGGTTAAAAGGGACCTCAAGAGGTCATCTAGACCCACCTCCTCTGCTCCAAGCAGGGTCAGCTATGAATTTTGGTCAGTTGAGTCAAGACTGCAACATTTTAGCCAGAGCAGAGGTTTAAAATATGCATGTCATCTGCCACAGCCCTTCAAAATTAGCAAATAGAGACCCTTTACTGGGGGCTGCTCTTGCGAAGGAAGAAGGGCTCACTGCTTGAGAGGAAAGCAAATGGCAATCATCTAACAGTGTATATAATAATAATGCGTTACTGAAAATGGTGTCTTAAGAACCACTGATTTGGACCATGATGAAACCTTTAAAGGAGAATTGCTTTCAGCTGGGGAATCCTCTGGGACCTGATTCTCAAAACAGGGCATTTACATAATCATTTTCAGCATGCAAATTCCTGATTTTTGAAGCACAAAGGGCACATAAATATTTAGTAAAGAGGGCCGATGTGAATTTTTTTTGAGTCTTCCTCAATTGCAAGAGAAACATTGTAATACTGTTGGTATGCTGCCTAAATGTAAAGATATTCGTAATAGGCAAAAATCTATTTTCTGCATATTTGTATTTTTATGCATGTGTAGCTTTGTGTGTGTAGGTAAAATAATTATACATGGTTGATCCACACCTTATAAGGTTGCTCAGCTGCTAAGTTATATGCATTGAGAAATATATTGTCAACTTATACCTTGTACGTTTTATGCCTTCTAGAGACAGTTTAATAAAAACAGGTGCTTTTCCATAAGAAAAGTTCAGCAGCCATAAAGAAATATGCACAGCGTGTTTCCATTTCATCTTTACATATCTTGTAATTAAAGATGTGCCAAACTCCTTGAAAATAATTCACTTGGTCAGTGAACCACATTATTCAGCAATTTGCAGATATCACAAAAGAGAAAGCTTAGGCATTTTGATTCACTCTGCAAATCGACATAGTTATTCCTCCACATTATGTCTCAGTGATGCCCAGCAAATTGACTCTCATTGCTTCACACCACATTATTATGCATCAGGCCAAAGTAGCACTTTTTTTTTTTTTTTATCAGATGCGAAATGTTAGGTGGCAAATATGAGAGTCACAAGAAATTTAGCAAAAGAGCTGTTTGTGAGATAAATCTTGGGGAATTTGTTCTCAATAGAATTATACTTTATTAATATGCTTTAAGAATATAATCAATGGATTCTGAGACAAGTAGTAAAATCAATCTTGTCTCTCTTTAGGGCATGCCTGGGGTGCTTTTTAGGAGGCTCAAGGCTTTGTTTAGATGAAGGAAAGTGGGGTCACTACACTGATGTATTATGGCCTGATCTAGTGCAGTGATACATAAATAGGGGTTCATCCCACTGCAGCTGAATCCACTGAGATTTCTGCACAAAGTGTTAATCCCTGCTGCTGGGGCTCCAGCACTCAGATTGTGAAGGAGGGAGAATGACCCCCTGAGGTCCAGAGCAGCCTAATACAGGATTACCTCATTGCCTGTTGTCCAGAGTTCTGGCAGATCATCCCTGAAACCTCCATTTTTTCCCTTACCCCCCCCACCCTCCATTTTCTTCACTGATGTCCTTATGGCCTCAGCATATGTATGAGCCCTGGGTAAGCTCATGTCATCCTCCATGTACCCAGCTCTACCACAAATGGTTTTGTCAGGGGCTCTCAACACCTGTGAAAGCAAGAGAAAAATTTATCCCTGATCATACAGTGATTTTCCATCATCTTGCTTTGTTTGAACATTTGAAATGTAATTTTTATGTCTCTGCCTTACTGAGGAGGTGAAGTTAAGTGGATGATCTCCTTTCACTTCCCAGCAGCATTGCATTCTTGTAGTTCAGCTTGTGCAGGCTGAGCAATACCTTATGAATCATGTAGTCAGCAACAAAGCTTGTGCTATATTTTTGTATCCCAGTAATGGTGTGGTATTTAAAAAAACATATGATCTGTTTACATAATATAAGTAGAAATATCCTTCTGTTGTAATGTTTGGGTGTTTTGCTCTGGGATGGATTGATCTCTGTAGGGGTGGGCTGCTGCACTGTGCAGCCAGCTCTGCAGTCTGGCAGGGGTTCGGGGGAGCCTCCTAGGAGGAAAGCAAATTGCACCAGTGTGTCTTAGCTGGCCTGAGCCCAGCCACCTTTGAAGTTTTCTTGCTGGATTTATAGTCACTAGAGGATTATGAGTTGTGAGCTCCTTGCGCTGTTGTGTGCCGTTCAGACCAGCTATGTTGCTGTAAACACAGAATATGGAACAAACAAGCAAATGAATATTAGATGTGTTGGAGAGAAGAGACATCCCATATTAATTCATGTGCCTCTTGGTGCGTGAACCAAGGCCTCCTGTCTGTAGTGTCAAGTGTCGGGCAAATGGGAGCTGTGGTGGTCTTTAGCTTTTCAGCAGCCAGCTATTCTGATTCATCACGAATGTGGTAGAAAATTGGTTTTGACATCATAAATGTCTACTGGTCAGTGTTATCCCACAATACTTATGCAGCATCAGCTGTACCTCTCCTATTTTAGGTGCTATAAAACATTTGTTGTTTCCATGTTGACTGCATAGTGGGAGGAACAAAAGCTTTGGGGCTCCTCCATTGACTTCATGAGCTCAACCATTTTTCATTTTCTGGATGGACTGTGTTGCTGATGAGAATCATGGAAACTTGTATTTCTGTGTTAAATATTCTGGTTTTATGATGCAAAAAAAAAGATGTTAGCTGTGCTTTGTGAAATTTTAAAAGTTTTCCTAGAATATTACTTGATCTTGTTGAGGGGAGAAGAGGGGCACTTGTCTTCTCCCAGCAGATGCTGGATCTTTTTGAGAGTCTGTGCTGTTAACACTATGTTTACTCCAAGGTCATGGGTATGGCATTCAGTGGTTTTTAAAAGATGGAAAGAACATCCTAACAGCTAGGTGGGTTTTGGAATATTTCTTAGCTGTGGACCTGGAAAGGTTGGAGTGGGCGGTAAGGAAGAAGGGGAGTGCTTCAGTTGCTCAGAAGGTTTAACACTAGTCGCTTCAAATCTTCTTTTGTTGATCTGCTGAAGATTGTGTAATCTCCCTAGCATGCAGATGTTGAAAAAAAGAATATTACTCTAACATCCTTAATCTGTCTTCCCCTCTTCCCTTCCTTCCTTATGATCCACTCCACATTCTCCTGGGAATTGAAAGTGTAAAATGGAATTTGAGGAAAGGTGCATTTCTACTTTCCAAGAACTATTTCTCTGCAAAGAGATTATCTGTATTACTGGGAGGGAAAAGCTACTGCTCATTAGATGTCTAGCTGTAGATGCAGTTTAAGGCGATAAATAAAGTATTTTGGGTCACAGCACACAAGAATATAATTAATTGAGTATTTGTTCTAATATGACTGCATAGGGATTTAACAGGAGATCAGCTGTGTTTAGTAATTTCACTGACAGCTCTTTTTCTTCCCCAGCTGAAGGATTCTACCTTTTTCTGGAATATCAAACTCTTATTTATATAATGTAGAGTCTTTTTTTGTATAGCATAGAAGACAGGAAGCAAACAGGAAATAAAGAATTTTTAAATTATGCAAAGATAGGGGTAGTTTAAATCTTTTCCACTTTTTTCTTTAAACTGTCAGATCTGTAATATGTTTTAAGAGAAATATCTGAGCTCTTGAAGCAATCATAGGATAATACTATGCCTTTACTCAAAGAAAATTCCCACTGAAGTCCAGAAGCAAATGTTCACACCCTAGAAATGCAGAGAAGTGCTTTTGTAAACCAGTGAATAATAATCTGTGTAAATGTGTTATAAATGCAGCTGCTGAGGTAGGAAATGGATGAGAAGGTCATACAGATTTGCAAAGACAGTCCTTCAGAGCCACTATTTGCCATTCCAGCGTTAGTTCAGCACGCCTGTATAGCCCATGGTAATGTGTTTTGCAGGTGTCAGAGGTATCCCAGCTGTAAGATGCCTGTGAAATGGTAGGTGTCTCCAGAGCTCCAGCCAAACTGCTGCTCCCAGCCCTGCCATCGATCCAGGAGAAGCAGCGTTTCCTCAAGACTCATATGTGAACACTTAGGTCCATCCAGCTCTCACCCATGTGCAAGCACGCATGTGGTGCTAGTGTGTGGGGGAGAGAGTAATCCCTTTTAATGAGTGGCAAACTGTCTATCTAGAAAATTTGCACGGATAAGTGCAATCCATCATAATACATCACCAAAGATTAGCCTGCTTATGAGATTGACGTGTTTTGAAAGGAAAACACCAAAGTGAAATATATTTTCAAACTCCTAAGTCTGTGGCTTTGATCAAGAAAACAAAACATGATGTTGTTTTAAGAAGACACTAATGACTGAAAAAGAAGTGATGTGTTTAAAAATTTTGATCTGCTCCGGGTAATGGTTGCAGGGCTTGCCACCAGCTTCCCATTAGTGTCTGAAAAACTCCCATGCTGTACCCTGCTGTACAAAGCTAGCAGAAATTTTAATACTTATATCTCTGATTTAACTAGAGCACAAGTCTATGAAAGACTTACTTGTTGATCTAAAAAAAATATGTTTCATATTGCTTGCTGCAGAATACAAAACTTTAAGATCTGCAAGCATCAATGAGCAGTAAAATATATGGCCAAATGATCGACAGGGCAAGAAACAGACAGGTATTGTATGTCATAGGCAAAAACCAGCCTCTGGAAAAAACATGAAAAATGGAAATTAAAACAACATAAAAACAAAGAGCATTTCAAATTTGTCTTAATTCAATTTTTATAGCTTTGCACATGATGTTACCCAGCCAAAAGCGAGCATAATATTTTATAAATTTAATAGTTCACTTCTGTGTTTATATGCTCATGTCTTTTATTCTGTATCAAAGTTAAATGAAAATGGAAACATAAAAGAGTTGACTGTGATAACATTCAGGTGATTTGACTGTGATAACATTCAGGTTATGTCTCAAACATAGATTTGAAATGTTAACTGCACCAGTTTGCTTACAACTGATAGTTATATGAAGCCTTTAGTATTTTTATTAACAAGTAAAATGTAAGGATGGGCACCTGGTCCTCAAAGGAAAAACCCTTTTGGTTTTTATGGGATCATCGGGAAAAGAAATCTCATTTCCCCATTGCAACTTTAAAAAGAATATTTGCACATAGCTTTCATTTTTATCTGAGCTACTGCTAAACCCTGACTGCTTGGGTCTATATCTTATCTGAAGTTTGGTTTCTGTACAGGCCATGTAGTTGAAAGGAACCAGTAAAATGAAACTATACTTTCCACAAATGCTACAAATCTGAATGTTTCCTTCAGTCTAATTGTACCCTTTCCATTTCCACACACGATCATGGCTTTTTTTTCCCGTCTGACTGCCCTATCTCTGTATCGCATGCTAAGACAGTCAACTAGAAAAAGTAAAATCGGATGGTGAGTTGCCAGTCTTAACTGAAGCAGTTGGTTGTTTTCTCTTATGTGTCAGGAGGATTTTCACTGATTTCATAAAAGTACCAGTTGATGTGAGCTTTTTGAGCAATGCAAACACTACATTGAGTGACCTCCATCAAGCAAACCAAAAACCTTTCAAGCTAGTAACAGAGTGGCCATAAATAAGATTTATAAGGTCTGTTTGAATTATTATAGCATCTTTCATAATTAACATTGTTATGAAGCTGTAAGGTCTAACGGCTGTACAGGTAACTGCATTATTATTAACAAAAATGCAGCAAGTGAGATGTAGTTTGAACAAGTAGCCAAAAAAAATGTGTAGCCTTTCAGCCTTTTTGGAGCAGGAAGGGAATCTCAGAATAGGTGATCTCTCCCACTTTGGCTTGCGCTCCTCTTGGACATGTGATGCTGAAAAATTGCACAGCCATCAAATGTTTGGTTTGAATTCAGTCATAATGTATGTACAGTCATTCCCTTTGGATTGCCACTGCTAGCATTATTTGTCAGAGAAATTAGTATGCATATGATGTCATTGATCTTTCTGCAAATCACATCTATATTTCAGTGGTGAGTAAATCCTTTTCATGCTCTGTATCCAAACACTGATCTGGGTCTAAATATTGAAGAAGACTGGGAAGGGCAGTTACAGGTCGTCACTGCTCTGATCAGCACTGAGTTCCTACCATAAATGTTTCACCCTGAGTTCAGTACATTCTTTACCTGTGTATCAGTAGTGTTGTAACTTGATTCAAAGATATAAAACATCAGGAGATAAATGGGCATCCAAAAGACTGTCCACTTTCTTCATCTCTGTCAGCTAGCCTGGTATTGTTTTTCTGCAACTATTATTTCTCTTATCGATGTATGGCTTCGCACTGTCTATATAATCACATCCATTAAAATACAAAGATTCAAGGATAGGGAAATTGCTATGAAAGTGGTGAAAAGAAACATTCCTCTCTTGGGGTTTGTTTGCTTTCTGGTTTATTGACCTGGGTGTCTCATTTGTTGGGTTCCTCTAAACATCTGTATGTAACTTGTACATTCTGGTGGGATTGAAAATGTGAAATATGTGGATTTTTATGACTCGGATGGATAGTTGCTGAGGTGCTGACTGTTCTGGATGGCAGATGTAGCAGTAGGCTGAGGAGGGGCTTTGAGCAATATTCAGAAAGGCTGGCTTGCCTGGCGCTTGGTATAAAAGCAAACATGATCACAGAAGAAAAGACTGCCAAAAAAGCAACATCTTAACATCTGTCCCATATAAAATATCTTATTTTTCCTTCCATCATACAATGTTCACTTTCTGGTTTCAGCCTGTACAACTGCGAAGCTGGTAGGGCATTTAGAGTTTCATGAATATCTGTGTTGAAAAGCTCAAACCTATTTTAAGAGTTCTCTGTTCCCAGCCAAGTAGTACCTTAGCTTTTGAATTAAGTCTTTTTTTACTGAAACCAGTATGAGAAATTAATTTAATTTTCAGTGAGAAACAGGGATAAATATTATTCTTAGGAATGAAAATCTTAAGTGCTGATGTTTAGGCCACACTAATTACCCCTACTTCTGTTTTTGAGACAGGGGTGGTAGTTTGTTTGCATTTGAAGTTTCTAGTATCTGAAAATATTTGCTCACAAGATTATACACACACATGCATATATACCACACATACATATATAAAGCATCTAATTGGCAGTTTTCACTCTGGTATGGGTCACCGCTAGGGTACTCACAAAAAATGACTAAAATAACAAATTGAAAGCATAATTTTTCTGGGATCTGGATCTCCTGTTGAAAAATACATTGATGTTTACAAATCAGAAGGTTGGAGACCATTAAACTAATCTGTTTGCAGTTACCTAGAAAAAGCCTATGTCTGTGACTATTCTCTGAATACTCAGTTCTTCTCCAGGGACATACTGAATCAGGAGAGGCAACCATCCTTTTGGAGACTGCCTCTGACGTGGGGAAGGCTTCCTTCAAACGGACAGTGCCTTTGGATCAGGCACTGAAATGCCGCAGACCTGAGCTGTGCAGCTCCTAACCCAGAAGTCGTCTGTCTAGGAAGATGTTAACATCAAAACCTGACACCAGGGCTAGGCAACTCGTTTGAGAGCGGCTATATGGTGGTCGGTTTACAGCTGGCTGCCTTTTACACACTAAAGAGTGGGGATGCCTGGTTAAATCATAGCTTTCTGTGTGGTGCTTACTTTAAAGAAATAGAGTTTTTAAGTAGGTAAAACATGGTATTTTGACAAAAAGAATTTGCCATGCCTGGCTATGCAGTGTGAAAAGATTTCATTTCGGAGGAAGTAACCAAGACTAACCGCACAGAGCTATTAGATACAAGGATGCCAGACTTGAATTTTCTAATAATGGGGTTGGGGGAGAGGTAATATACTTGGAAATGTGAAAGGACGATGCTTTTTCTTTCTACCTTTACCTTTGCTAAGGTGAGTTTGGTGGGAATTATGTCCAATTATTTCTGGTATGCTTGGAACATTAGAAAAATGGTCCTTGGTGGTAGGGTGGGAATAGCAATCTGCTGATGTTAATAAGATTATGCTGCTTAGATCAGAAGCTACCCAAAAGTTTGTAGTGTTCATAATGGTGAAAAAGTAACCGTTATGAAAACTTGAAAAAAAAAGAAGTCAGATTTTCTTTATAGACTTATGTCATCAGTTTGTTTGTTTGCTTGGACTCTTTCTCAGTGTTCTGCAGAAGGTATCTGAAATATATAAATCTGTCATGTGTTACTTTCTTGCCATTTTTTTTATAATTAGTTCAACATGGCACAAGACCTCTAAATGACCCTTGGTGCTGTGTCACAGATTGCACTTTGTATGTTTATATGAAATACCAGGATAAGAGTCGGCCTGGGAGCACTCTGATGTTTTTCAAAGTGAAAAAGTCTCTGTGGGGCAAATGTTTGCGATAACTACAACTTTATTAAAACTTTTGAAGGGAGTGAGTAAAATGAGACTGCAGAACTTCATCAGTGACTGAATTTTTCCCAGTGGCTGTCTTTTTGGCTGAAAATAGAATTTAAAAAAAGAGCCAGGCCTTGGTTTTTCATAGCATTAAACCTCATTTTGTTGATTACACTAGGGTAAAGTGACTGTAAATCATTACCATTTTGGTTTTGTCCTTTGTACTATTATAAGGGACTGAGTGTGATATAAAGCCAAGGTGGGTGCAGCTTTTGAACATGCTGAGGCAGCTTGAACCAGTTGTATGACTTAAGTAGCTATATGTCCAGCCAAAGACCTTTACATCTTAGGGAATGGGCACAGTGAGTGTTTGTGCACCAGACTTAAGCTCCAAATAAAGTGAATTTAGTGTAGAAGGCTTCTGAAAGTTAAAGGAACTGCATTGGCCCCATACAAGGAGTTTGCCCAAGTGGAAGAAGCAGGACCATTGATTACTGTAGTTTGGAGGATGTGGTTAGTCTGTGTTTGGCCAGTGCAAGGAAGGTCCCTCAAAATATTCATCCCTTAAATGTCCAAATGGACTGCAGTGGCCTTGGAGCACGAAAGCAGAAACAGAGTTCTTGCCTCTTCCAGTGGCAAGTGCACTCCTGCACCATGCCAGCCTCCACAATGCAACTCAGAGAAGAGAGGCAACACTGTCATCTCAATCCTAGTCTTTATGTGTATTTCAGTACTGTTTCTCCCTTTACAGTGGAAAAACGCTAAGAATAAAATCCAGTAAAAAGATGAGCTAAAGATCAGTCTTTTTTAATGGAATTATTTTGCAAATAAAACAAAGCTGGTTTAGATTGTGAAAAGTCGTAAATGTTATAGTCCAACTGTACACAAAAGGCAGGGTCTCCTAGGCACTTCACATCCTACCAGCTGTACCAGCAATGTGTGCAGAAACAAACACGTCATTTAAACAAGTCATGTAAATAAACAGACTAATTCATTAAAATCCAGAATATTACAGTCAAATAATAATAAAAAATAATCAGTTTTCTCCTAGGGATTTCCATATTTTCTGGTAGGCAACTGTAAGAGGGAAGAATAAACAAACAATCCCAGTAAACACTGAATCATGGTTGCGGCTGCAGAGTCAAGACATAGGATAAATACGTGGTGCAAAAGTAAGGAATATCTGAAAGACTGATATTGCAATGGTGCCTTCTAGTCAGAGTGCTTAAAGGGGACAAAATAGGTTTCAGGTAAACCAAAACTCTCAAAAGAATGGATGTTTTGAGGGGGATCTTTCTGACATTACCATTAAATCAAATTAAACTGAATTAATTTGATTCGATAGAACTTTAAAGCCTTAGGTCTCAAAATCCCAGCCTTAATCTTGGTTCCACTTTCTAAATGTTAAAATCTTCCCTTTGCACTGGGCACATAAAACTTCATATATAAGAAACAGTTGTGTGGAGTCACTACTACCTCTCCAAGTTCTGGGATCACCTTGAGAAGGAGGCTGCTTCTGAAAATGCATATGATCATGGTTTGGGAGCAAAACTCTTCATTTTCTGGGGTAGGAGAGACGTAGGGAGTGAGAAAAAAGATGCTAATAATCCAGTCCTGGATTTCATCTCTTAGTTTTCCTACAGTTGTACTAGTTCAACCATGGCTGATTCTTCAGATAAGTTTATTTCTCCCTACTGTAAAGCTTTGTTCCTCTCTTCTCACTTAATGGCACAGTTTTTCCTGCATCATTAGGCCATGATGCACCACTTCCATAATAACAGCAACATAATTTTAACCAGAATTTATAAGCTGTTCATATATTCCTTCAAATAACTCAGTGCCTCTTGTATACCTTTGGTATGGTCTTTTTAGTTATTGCTTACAGCTGTACAAACCATTTTATTTGGATGTATTTTGTAGTTTATAATTTAACAGAATTGTCTTTGCAAATTGCTTCTTAGTTACTGTTGCTGAGTGTCTCCTTTAAAGACCTGAACCACTTCTTGGCATTTAAATGATCGGCATTAATAGGATAATTAATGGATTGAAAGTAGGAGAGATGTCTCTAGATAATATTTCAAATTTTACTTAAGTTTGTTAGCATGAAGAAAGTGAAAAATTGTTTGGAGAAACACCAAATTGCTCCTGTTGGTCTTGTTATGTATTTTTCTTCCTGAACAGCATTTCAGGAAAAACCTGCAAGAAAATCCCACAGCCTACCAAGTCAGAAAACTCAAGTACGCTGATGGGTTTGGTCATTAGCTTCCAGCCTGACGACCTGGGAAGAGGTGGCCTGAATGTCTAACTGGTGCTGGAAACGTTTCCTCTTTGAGCAGTTGAAGATGTGTCCTTTACTAAATTAACAGTCAGCCTTGAAAGGAAAGTATATGAAGCGTGGATCAGCAAATTAATTCAAATTAAAACGAGAAATGGTATTGAAACTTTGCTTTAAACTCAAAGCCAGTATTTGTTCTTTCCTTAAATGTAGACTTCAAATGCCTTCAAACTGTGGACTACATCATAATGTAGTTTTTCATGGTCTAGTCCCATCTCACTGCCTAACTCATAAAACCCCTGTGGCGGCTGTAGCTGTGGATTAATATAAAAGTAGAAGTTGGAAAGTATTTAATGTTTTTAGCTGCCTTTTTAATAGAATTTAGGAGCTGGGAATGGGAGCTCTCCAGAGAAAGCAGTTTCAGAAGTTTGTTGTAAAGACAGACTGTGTAGGTAAACCTTCGTAACTGAACAGTGGTTTATTAAGGAGTATCAATCAGCTTGACTGGCGTGCGCAAAATGTAGGGTTTTCATGAGCTAAGAGACATGATGTTTTCTTTCTGCTGTACCTTACAATGAAGACTGAAATCAATTTTTTGTTTGTTTGGGTACTACTATCCATTCTTGAACTCTCACGGTTTGGTCTATACATGAGAACTTACCCAAGTATAATATATTATTAAAAAGAAACCTTACATTGTTCCTTATCCTTCAGAAGTGCATGATTTTGGCATCTAATTTTGCTGTTAATTCTCACTGAAACCCCAGCAAAGTTACAGAGGGTGGATTTTGGCTTCTTGGTTAATACAGTGTGAACATTTATTAGCTTTTTAATGAATATTAGATTTGAACAAAATTATAATCAATCCTAACGAGCACTCATTTTTGTTTGCTTTTAGTTATTTAAGGTTTTAAGAGTAAAATTGAGAATGTTTTTATATATGTATATAAAATAAAACCTCCTCATCAAACCCTGAATCTAAATGATTCCAGTGGTGAAAATGTCTGCCAAAGATTACATTTTAAACTTCTTGAAGTCCCAGACTTTACTTGGGACTGTAAAAATAATGGGGGTTTTAGTTTCAGTTTGCTGGTTATTTTTGAGGATGAAGTTGGGAAAATTAACTAGCCTTATTTAGGTCAAATTATGCATTTTATGGGACCAACATAAAGAAAGACTGGTTTTAGTTCAAAATTTAGTTTTCTGTTTTAAAGAAAGCTTTGAAACAAGATAATTTCAAATTTGAAATATGAGATACTGTATTTTTAATTCAGTTCTGAATTTTCAGAAAACAGCAATGTGGACCACACTGAAACATCAGATACAGGACATTAAAAATGTTTTAGTAATGAGCAAAATTGTGTATTTTGATGAGAGGGGGAAAAAAATGAAAATCACAAACCACACCTCACCAAATGGGTGTCATTCTTCTAAGCATTAGCACAACACAGTAATAAATAACACTATTAACAGATGCTGTTTAATGCTGCTGGGACGTTGAATTGGCAACCTGAAGCATCTTTTTGTTAGAGTATCTGTGCCAAATTAGTCTCCTTGGAGTTCCTGCAGTGACTGGTCATTTTGCAAATACTGCTCTGAGGCAAGGCTGGATTTCACAGGACAGCAGAGGGAGCACTGAGGTGTTCGCTTGCTAAACAGGAAAAACAGTGGCCCTGAGAGGGGCCAGTGGTAGAGCTGGAAGTCGTCACTCCCTTTATTTCTGCCCTCAGATCTTGTCTAGTTTCCCTCTTATTTCTGTAACTTGGGGCCACCTATTTTAAAGGCCCCTGTGCAAAGGTCTAGGAGTCCATGAGTACCTTAAATTTTGTAAACTGGGGTTTGTCACATGAAAGCTAATCATGAATTACTTAAACTGTATAGGACTCTAATTTATAACTGAACAATTCAAAAGTGCTTATTGCAGTTACAAAGTAGCTGCCAAAATCTCATAAATGACCATGTTACTCATATTTTTTTCCTTCTTCAGAAGGAATATTTCTTTCTTTTATTAATATAAAACCACAGTGTCATTATGTCACCCATGCATCCACTGTGTAATTACTCCATTTTAAAGATAAATCCATTGTCTTGGGATGCATCCATCATGGATGTCACCTTTAGCACAGAAGGTGAGACACTAAATGGACACCTTTTACTAATATTAATTTCTATATAGTCATCAATTGCGAATAGACTATCCATTGTTCTCTTTGACAGAGACAGGCCAATGACAAAGATTAAATTATCCCTCTTTGTGGAAGCGAGGGATCTGCTTCAAAGAGTGCTCTTCAAGATCTTGCTTTTCTGGCTTGAGTATATTATATTAATCTACAATTTGTTCATTTTAAACACTGATCAATTATAGGAGAAGGTTGCAGATTGCTTGTTCTTCATTGAAATGAAAGGTCAGGAATTACAGAAGCTTTTAGTTTCTCTCTGAAGGATTTTTAGTCAAAAAGAAAAGAAAGTGCCTGGTTTTGTCTCTTGCCTGCTGTGTTAATTTGACACTCAAGGGCTCTTGCTGGATCTTCTGCCAACCTTACCTCAGATTCGTGTGCAATTTAAATGACAATTTATAGTGCTCATTTAAATTATGCAGGAGTGTTATTCTCGGAATATACTGAAGGGTACATCCTTGGAAACTTGCTAGAGCCAATACAGGAGCCATTGCATAGCCCCAGTGCCTTTAGCAACTGATAGACACTTTTATTTCCAGAACCACCTAAACTTTTTTGAGGGGCAGGCATGCTGCATATGGGCTTACTTTATTTTTTTTATCTTGGTGTGACGAGTCCAGAGTATGACACGTCTCTGTGGATACACTGATATGGGAGAAACTGTGACATAGAATGAATCAGATCAATGGCCTATGAAGATATTTTCTCATTCTATCTGGATAAAATTCTTCAATGTAATGTGGCGCTTGGGGACGTGGTTTAGTGGTGGACTTGGAAGTATTAGGTTAGCATTTGGACTCAATGATCTTAAGGGTCTTTTCCAACCTAAATGATTCTATGATTCTATGTTTTGTATTTGAGAAGTGTTTAAAATTAGACTTTGTTGTCTCTGGGAGCATTTCAATGTTGTATGGAATTATACAGCAGCTAGCTATGTACTGGATTATTGTCGTAAATCTATCACATATTCATGCATTGAAAAGAAATAGAAAGGCTAAAATCCTGATTTGGGAAGGTACTTCACTGGGAAACAGTTCAGTACCAACATAGGCTCAAGCAAGCATGGAAAAAAGATCCAAATCTCATTGAAAGCATCACTTAAATTAGTGGGCATTTAGCAAAACCTAACCACCTCATTTCCTGCGCATTTAGAATAGACATTTTTAAAATGCCTAACCAAGTTCATAGGTAGCTTTGCTAGAAAATAAGAATAAACAACAGTGTAATTACCTGTTTCCCTTCCCACCAGATGAATGTTTTTCATAGCAAACTCTGTAGCTGTTCTTGCATGTACACACACTTGGTGTGTATCTTTTAGCACTAGGGAAGGAAAATATCTCTGTATTCCTACATATAGGGTTTTTATGGTCGAAAGAATTACAATATGCCCAACACATCAAGTTAGGCATACTTGCTTCAAGATAAAGGTTAATATTCAAGAGAAAAACTGGAGATCTGTATTTTGGTTGCAGTGAATGGCAGGGGGACAAGAGCTTTGATCTCCAAAATCAAATGAAGACTGCTTTTACAAGTAGCTGTTGCATAGCTCTTCCTGCAGTGATGGTATAGGGGTTGCTGTACGCTCTGTGTTTGTTTGGCTAGGTATGTTTGCATGGGTACAGCACTTCTGGACAAGGCCATGAGAAATTGGACCTATTACAGGTCATAACACTTCTACGATGAGTTCTGCCAAAAGAAATTTGGTCTCTGTCATCAAGCCTTTTTCAAATTCATATGCTTTTTTGCACTGAAACTTCTTTCGGCACCTAATAGTTTATTTAAACTTTACAGAGAACGCTAAGTTAAATTTCAGGATAATCCGAAATGTTTTATTTTGGGAGAGTTAGGAAATTGTTCTTTTCCCTATCCAAAAATAGTTGTGCTTTAAATAGTACATATTAAAACAGACTCCTTGTGAGATATTTCTGTTGTTTCTAATGGAAGTGATGGAAGTGTTATGTTTTGCTATGTAAAGGTAATACAGATAATAAATCAGACAGAATGCTCGCCTTCCAAAATACAAGATATTTTGTAGCAGATTGTTGGTACTTAATACTTACAGTCTGTCTTGTAGT
This sequence comes from Morus bassanus, assembly GCA_031468815.1. Taxonomy (NCBI): domain Eukaryota; kingdom Metazoa; phylum Chordata; class Aves; order Suliformes; family Sulidae; genus Morus; species Morus bassanus. The sequence goes on from CM062573.1 coordinate 26,776,054, forward strand.
AAGTGAACTTACACCCTTCTTGATGTTTTAAATAGTCATCAGGCTATTTTAATGATTTGGAATATTCTTCATGTATCTGCAAATTCCTGACTGCTTTTGTAACTGTAGTCTACTTTCTTCTGACTTTTAAATGCAAATTAGAATGGGTGATTTTTTTGGTGCACACAAATGTCTTTACTGGTTAAGGTTCTCTGCTTGTGACATTTCCATTTTTATTTGCTTACCACTAGCTAAGATGTTATCCCTCACTTTAAAAGTTTTTCAAACAAAATAGTGCTGCTCTCACTGCACTCTGTTGATGCCTTTGTACTGTCATGGTTTGGTGTTCTTCTACAGCAGAGACATACCAACGAACAGAAAATATGTTAAGATTGCTATGAAAAGGAATTGTATTTTTATCATATTAAAGACACATTTATTGAAAGTACTGGTACGTGAGAAACATGAGAAAGACCTCAGAGGGCACTTTTTAAAAAATCCCTGTTATATCCGGGCATACGTGTACTTCTGCTATATGTGCTGATAATAAGAGGCAGCACAACAAAGGCTTAGTTTAGAGTTTGAAATAATGGCACTTCATTTAGTGCCATTACTTTAAAATGCTGATATCAAATTTAACTTGGTTAACAAAAATTGGATTTCTTTATCAACAGTTTTAATAATTGCCAGGCAAATTATAGCTTTTTCCTCATTCTGGGTATTTCTATTTATCTGCATTTTGTTAAAGGCAATTCTGGGACAAACAAGGGACAAATGTCCAAAGTTTGGTATTCTAGACATCTGCTGCACATCAACAAACTGTGTGCATGGTCTTCGGTGTGTCTGGACTTCTTTCTGTAATGATTTGTGTAGTTGTTAGGGGAGGAAAAATCCATTCTAGAAGGACTACTGTTTCTTTTTGACTGGGTGACCTATAGTGGACAACCACCACAAAAGGACATTAGTCACAAAGTTGGCTAGGAATACTGTTTTATTAGGAGAAGAAGAAAAAGAAAAAGGGCTCTACTTGAGTGTGGATCTTTTCTTTAGTCCTAATTAGAACCACAATCCATCATGCTAGAAAGTTTCTATTCATTTTGGTGATTGGGGACATGACAAATGAATCTCAGAATAAATGGGATGTCAAGGCAGAGCAGGAGATGGATGTGTTCTGCATGGGATGAATGTAATAAGTACAGTTAATGTTGGCAACCAGCCAGTCCCATTGCCTCATGCTGGGTGAGTTGCCCCAAGGCTCTGACCAGGGGTAAAACACCAATAAATGATTCCCCTCATCTCCCATTTATTAGAAAATGAACACCTTGTCAAGGTTCGTTTTCTGTTTTCCTAACTATCACTTTGCTTCAGGGATGGCAACTAATTGAATATTAGTTAATTTTTTCTAATAAAATGCTGATAATTAGATATCTCTTTTCATGTTGCTGGCCTAGCTCCTCTCTTTAATTTCACTTCCCCTTCAGTAGCCTCCGTTTCTCACACAGCCGCGTCGAGATTGATTATCTGTGGTGAGCGAGAGGCCAAGCAAGAAACTTCATTTAAGATTAATTTCAGGGAAACTGTTCTACAATTTTTCTAAATTGAATTTAGTCTTAATTTTAAAGTGTTAGGGGTTGTATGTCTTCAAAGGTTGCTTTTGGATAATTTATTATATATCAAGTAATCAAACCTACTCTTGAACTGGGATGCTTAATGTGTCTAAAGACACTCCTTGGATTTAGCCGTACTGGCAAGCCTGGTTTTGCTCAAAAGTGTCAGTGAGGGAAGGGAGGCATTCCCTGGCATGTATCCTAGATTGCCAGTAATGTAGCATCTTTATTAATTATTAAACAATTCCTAGAAAAGACTGTCTTTTCCTCTTCTTATCAGTTCCTCCAGTCTTTGGTGATCCCCAGGTATCCAGATACCCTTTGGTAGTTGCGGTAAGCATAGGGGACACAGATGGTTTTCCTTAAATGCCTGAAAACCAAGTCTATGATAACTATGTAAGTTCATGGTAGCTCCCAGATCAGGATGTGTCTTCCTCGTACCAACCTGGGTAAGACTCAGATGTATCTTCAAGTGTATTTGAACTGTAGTCTGTTCTTTGGATCCATTAAAAAACCCTTCAAAATCTAAGACCTGTGTGAAAGCTGCATGCTCTTTTTCAAGAAATGCTTACCAGCTAACTTCCTAGGTGCCTGGCCCCTGCCAGGTATAAAATGTGCTAGTGCCACTAATTTCACTTGAACTGTGATGACTTGCACAAGTTGAAAAGCTGTCCCATAGGACCGTTCTCTGTCTTATCTGGAGTAAACCATAATACAGCGAATGTATTCCAACCTAGTTTGCTCACAAGCTGAGGGTAGTATAGTTGTAACAATGCTGCTAACAAATATTTCTGCAGCCTGGTGATGGGGACGTGTGCATGTCTGGTAAGGATAGAATAAAAAAAGGCAACAAATCATCCAGAATTTGTACCAGATGGGTGCTTTTCTGGCAAAATGAGAAGGCTGGAAAAGGCACCCCTAAGATCCCTTTCCCCTTAGCCTCTATCTCTCCCCGCACAAAACCAGCTTTAGTTGTTTGAATTCCCTTGGGGAGGGATGAAGCTGTAGCACCACTGCTTCTTTCAGTCGTTGACTTGTGTAAAGATATCAGGGGTCGGATATTTGTACCACAGCAAAATGCTGAGCAGCTCAGTGTAAGAACTGTTGAGTTGGAAAAAGAAGCTGGAGAAGGATGAAATGAATACTGAAAACACAGAAATAAGCAAATGGAACATAATGCAAGTGGAATTAGAGTACTTGGAGTCTGTCCTAAGATATTCCTGGCCAGGTTTGTCCCTTCAAGCAAATAAAACAACCCCAGGGAGCAATTTGGCCTACCATGCATACATTTGGACCCTCTGAAGAGAAGCAGAGTAACCCGATTGCATGGACTAAGAAAAGCTGTTAACAGCTTTTCCATCCTATTTTTTGCTCTAAGAGATGCTGGATATAATATATGGATCATATACAGTCCTTGTTAAAATCAACTTACTACATTTTTACTAGCTTCACAATGTACCAATTATTTAAAAACTTCTCAGCATGAGAAAAGGTCAGATTCTGAATTAAGGTAGGTGAGCACTTGCCTTAAAACTGCCAGAAAAGTAGATCTGTAAGACTTTCTAAACTTCCTTTTTTTGATAGCAAACCTCTTGACTTAGCAGGAATTGGACTGGCAACTCCCAAAGAATTCAGTGTGTTTCCTTGGATATGGCTGTGCAGTCATGCAGGACTGTAGTTCATATAGACACATCTGAGCCAGTTTTAAATTAGGAATGTAACCATAGCATCACGGAGCTCAGCATGGGACAACATACTTGCCCGATTTCTCAGGTAGGTTTTGCTGTGTTATGCTGGCTGAGGTGTGTATGTATAGCCTTTGTCTTTGCTAAAAGATTGTCAAAAGACCTTTACCATAAGAGAAGGGAAAAAAAAAAGTGTCTGGCTCTCAGATTTATTCCGTATTAGAGAACCTGAAAATACTCCTCCGAGTGCAAAGAATGATTTACACTGGTCTCTAAGAGAAGGATGTAGGCTTTTCTATTTCACTCTTTGGCTGAATATATAGATAGAGAAATAACAGGAAATTAGTGAAAGACAAGCAAATGTTTCTTTCATTTTTATTGTATATCTTAATCTTTAAGCGAAGGGTATAGTTAACATTTTTTTCAAGGAAATCTAGCTCATTGAGCATCAGATGATGTGGATCAAAGTCTGCTAACTTCCCTCATGAGCACCTTGCTCCTTGAGCAGTCCTGCTGGGCTCAGTGAAACTGTCACAGCATAAGTTTCTTCAAGCTGCTTCTCTTCGCATTCAGTCATTGTAGGGCATAAACAGGTCTGTTGAAAATGTGTTTGTGAACCCTCTTGGGGATGGAGCGGACCTGATTACAGCACACATGAAATACCATGTATGCATGGTGAGTATACATGTTAGAGAATCCAAGTTGCCAAGCCCTGTCCTTTGTAGAGGTGGAGATTTTTTTGTGAACAAGGGGATTTTCTTCATTTACGTTAGCTACAATGAGCTATAAAGCTGGTAGGAGAATTGTTTGTTGTCAGGAAGGCTTGTACTTAATGGCAAGGTCTAAACATTGCAACCTGCCTCAAGTAACTCTGTAGTACTGTAACAAATGGGTCCCCTACTGGAGATAAGCGATACAAGCTGGGAAAGTGCTGTAGAAGAGACTTCCAGGAATATTCACGTTTGGTCCTGAGCAAGTGGTCTGTTGCTTCTGATTTTTCACTGGAAAGAGCTGACTGATGAAATATTGTAATATTGTTTTTAAAAAACATGCTGGATTGCTTGTAGCCTGCTCCTAGCTTACTCCACTGGCAGTTCAGTTCGCAGCACCTGTGATAAATGAATAAAATTAATGATTGCCAAGTGCTGCCAGATTATACCTGATGTAAAGTGAGGAGGGTTTTTTGAAATTCACGCTGTCATCAGATTTTTTATTTATTCATCTATTTTTAGAAACTAAGTAACAGCAAATGAATGTGTGCCATGTACTGCAGGTTGGTAGACAACTGAATGGCAAGGCTGTTATGGGATCTTTCAGTTCTTACTGAATAAAGTCTGTTTCCTTTTTATTACTCTGATTATACCTATATACCAACATGGCATATTTAAAGCTTCTAGGAGCCTGGTATCATCACAGCAGAAATGTGTTTTCCCTTTCCAAAAAGGAGCAGAATGTGGAATATTTGTAGGCTTCTGCAGCACTTATGTTGCCTTTGTTTTTGAGTGGGGGTTTGGAAGTGCCTAAGAAGGGAAAAAATATGTAAACCCACATTAGCATGGTCCCAAAATCTGCTTCTCACCTCCCCAGGCCACCGGCCGTGTGTGTACGAGTGATGGGAGTCCCTGGGAGCCCGGGGAGGCCTATGCCGTTCAGTTACCAGTTTCTGCCCTGGAGAGCATAAACCTTTGCCCAGCACAGCCAGTCCGAGAGACTTCTGCTGGATCATCTGAGGGGTAGAGCTCCCCACAAACAAGTGAGATTGTACCCAAACTGACATGGCATCACTGGCCAGGAAATAACCACCAGAGGGGTTCTTTGTTTCAAATTTCAAATTTCTCTTGAGATGAATTCTAATTCCTAATAAAAATCCAGATAATGGGCATCTGGAGAAACAGTTGATTCCCCCTGCTCAGCTGTGTGATGAAAAGAAATAGATTTTTATAACAGTGCATATAAGAATGAAGTCCAGCAGGAAAAATTTTTAAATATATTTCAAATAGTTTAGTAGCAAGTCATTCTAGATCAGTAAATGTCCTCATTTAAAGCTTTACTACTGGACAGATGCAGAAATGTCAGTTTTCATTATAAAATGTAGCACATCTTTCCCTTGAGGGAACCTCATTAGAAACTGTAACACTAGTGGATTTGAGGGAAACTCATCCTATACCATACCCTATTATGTTTGGTTAATTAAACACAGGGCTTTATTTTCAGTCAATGCCGGCACATTAAGTTTGCTTGTCACTTGCTGGGAAGTTGTTGTGCTTGTACATGGGGCAGAAGAGAGATGCCCAACATCATGGTTGCCCTCCATAGCTTTCTCCACGTGACCAGATAAATCCTTAGCAGAGGTGATTCAGGCTTCTGCGTGCAGGGTGTCCCTCAGTAGCAGAGAAACTGCAAATAATGTGAAGCACCATTCCTAGTGCCAAGCAATAATTGTGGTGCTTATAGGTGAATGTAAATTTCATAATCAGCTGTAGTCTGCAGCTGCAAAAATACAAGTATGTAAAGTGTTTTTAAATTATTACTGTTCAGGGATCATAAGACAAAGATTAGTTGTCTAGATCTGTCTCATAAACAAATTAACACAGTGCTGCTTTCTGTTCAAAATATGATTCTTGTCAGAAGGATTAAATGTGTTAAATCCAGCTAGAATATGCTGTGATCATGTTTTTTAGCAAAGCTGCAATAATCAGACATTTACAACTAATAAATCGGTACTCTAATTCCTCTGCAATAAGGCTTTGAAATATAATCTGTCATTTCAGATTTATAGAACATGACTTTTCATAATTATAATTCTCAAATGCACATTACTAGTTATAATTAAATTCACTTTCAAAAAATCTGAAGCATTTTTGTGGATTATCTGCTCATATTATGTTCTAATGGTAAAATTAATGTATAATCTGTTGAATAAATTTGGTTAGTTCTTGGATAGGAAAATATGCTCCACTATTGATCAAGTCCTGGAAACTTAGATAAGAAGAACAAAAATGTGTACTGTATATCTGAAGAGGGCTCTAACAAAGCCAGATCAAACTCAATCATAGGCAAAAAGGAGAACTTTCCTTCATAAAAGAAAAAATGAAAGGATTTCAACTAATTTAAAAGAAATCTAAAACTATTAAATTATAGCTCGATTAGAAAAGATGTTAAATATTGGCTCTGGTTAGGGTGTAACAATGGATTAAATTATAGACACATTCAGCTGAAGAATGAATCCCTATTCGTGGGAACAAGTATATTTATTTGTGGGTGTTGGTTCAATAAAAGCTGAAGTGCATCACTTACTCAGCTTAATGTTTCTCATTAATAAGATACCTATGAGCCTGATGTATTTCTTGCCATTATTATCACAAGTGCCCTACTATTTCACTAAAGCAGAAGCTCAGGCTTTAAGATTTCCGTTTTAAAGTCAGTGGGTCATATCTCCACTGCTCCACTGCAGGAGCTGGAAGGATGCTCATCGAATGGCCATCCCTCACAGTGTGTCCTCCTCCTCCTGCCACTGCCCCACTAGTGCAGCTGTAGGTGACCAGCATATATAATCCTTCAGGTTTGTGTGTGTGGAATAATGAGAATAATTTCTTCTGCAAAGCCCTTATGTGAGAAGTATACAGAAGGTAACAATTTATCTCCTTTGCCTAATTGGGGCAATTCAGACCATCAGAGGATCAAACCACTGGTGGGTTTAGAAATAGTCTCGTGGAGCCCTATCTCCTGTCCCCAGCTGGTTTGTTGTTACTGCAGGGACCTCTGAATTGCCTTCTGCTGAGGACTTACAGCAGTTGTGCCTGCTGTTTTGGCCCGAGCAGGCTGTATTACTACCTATGCACTGTGCATGTGACGGGTGCACGTGCAAGTGATATGTGTTTGCTCATGAGCAGGCAGCAGCCAAGAGGAGCCCATATCCTTATGACTTGCAGAGGAGCAGAGTGTTGTTGCTGTTCACCAAGACCTGCAAGTCCTTCCCTTCTCATTTGCCTCAGAATGCTATCATCATGAGACTTTAAATGGCCAATGTATGCCAGCCTCTTCCCTGAGGTTGACAAGGTGGGACAAGCTGCCAGGACACATCCAGGGCCCGTACTGCACTCCCATGCTCTGGGAGAGAAGCAAACTCTAAGTTATACGACTCATTTTAATGAGCATGATCTGTCCAGCATTTTACTTCAGCATATACAGATATCAAATTACATCAGACCATATGAAGCTGTGGAGCTAAACTTTAATGTGCAGATCATCTTACCCTTGGGAAAGCTTGTGGGATGGTCCAAACTCAGTAGGAAACTGAAGACTCGGAGATGAAATATGCAGTGAAAAACAGGTCATTCACATGGGAAAAACTGCTGTTGGGCTGGAGGAAGGCAGTATTTCTATTTAACTACCTTCCCTTCAGTAGGTTTTTAAGCCATTTAGCAACTCTTCTTTATTTCCCAATGCAAATAGGAACATTTCAATTCCATGTAACATTACATCCTTTAGCCTGATTCAGCCTCCCTAACTGAAGGTACTAAAGGAGTAACTGGGCAAGAGAGGGTTGAAGAGTGCCAAATCAACCTGGAAACTGGAAATCTAAGAGAAATAATTAAAAAAAATACATGTAACTAGTCCAAGAGGAGGTAAAGAGCCTTTTTCTTGCAAATAAATGTGAAACTGTAGGTATGCTTTGGTACAAGCTGGGTTTGAACAGAGATAGGAGGTGGCTGCCTTGTTAGGGCTGAATGCTTTATGGGGTTGTTGTACTTAAAAGAGTGAGAAGGTTGAGACAGGATGGATAGCAGCGGGTATCAGGAGAGTTAGAGAGAATCTGGTGCTCATGTGATCCATTATATGAAGACAGCATTCTTAAAGATGGCCTATAGTGCTGAACAATTTCCCTACCTACAGCAAATATCAGTAGTTTTCCTATTTTGACAGAGGAGTAGAAACATCCAGCTGCTGAAGGACAGTCCTTACCTTAAAGAATTTATAATCTCCACAGCTAAATCAGGCAAAAGCAGGAAGGTGAGTCTAAGGCCCAGAGAAGTGAAGTGACATGGCAAATTAGCCATTACACTGAATTTATAACCATGGTCTCCTATTATCCAGCCTTGTGTATTGAACCATCCAGCCCTTCTCACATGCTACTCTTTCCTCAAAGTTGGAGAGAGATAGACAGCAGTCAAGTGCAGTAAATAAATAATTCAGGGGCAATATGTAATGATCGATGGAGCATCCCAAATTAATGCATACTGGCCTGCAAGCAAAATCATGTGGCTGAAAATCAGGGTCATTTAGGGACAGCTTGCTCATGTGTTCACTATACAGTCTTTAGTTTGTATCCTAATGACATGCATTAATAAACTTTCTTGCGCAGCGTAAGTAAAAGCAAACTCGGTTACTTGAAAATGCTGGAGTATTTAATCATATTTGATCAAGTGCTGAAAGAGTATTTTTCACCAACCTGAGCAGCCCATTACAGGAGATATCCTTGAGTTGTGCGGAAGAGAAATATCTCCCGTCAGTCTAAGATGTCTTTGTCAGCTGTGTAGTCAGAAATAGAAATTCAGAAGGACTCCGTCAGAGTGGAGACAGATGTGAAGGGCTGCTGTCTCTGCTGAATATCTGTAAGGCAAATGACAGCAAACATACCCAGCTGTGGGTCTGGGTGCTCCCAGGGTGAGCTGGCCCACCTGCGGCTGCACTTCTTGGGAGAACTTCTAGCTGGAGGTATATGCACATCCCAGATGATGAAAATTCTTAATTAGCTCTCTAAAAGAATGGACATTTATCTGTCACTAATCTGTCCACTTAATTAGGAGGCTGAAATAATGCCATTAAAAGATACTGTTACCATTACTAAAAATAGTTGTTAACATGCCATTTTTAGAATTAGCTGAAAAGCAATTATTAAGGTGTACAGTCTGATGCTGTTTGGACCATCCATGTCATCCTACCTAGTCTTCAGATGTGGCGGAGGCAAGCAAAAACTGGTGCGTTTCCACCTGACACATGGCGCAGGTGTAGCAAATGGGAGAGGTTGGCAGTTTGGCGTTCAATGAGAGAAATGCAATTTCTTGTATTTTATTGACTCTCTATTTTCAAGATTCAGGAAAATGTAGGGTGATGAATGAGCAATGGTACATGTCCTCTGTTTCGTATTTGAATGTGAAATGTTATGCAGGTGATCAGATTGTTCTTAATTTTTATAGCTAAATATATATGGCAAAGAAATACGGTCTGTGGATAAGAGGTTTAAATAAGATTAGGCTTTATTCCTAGACTACACTACGTCAGGAGAATTTGACAGTTGTATCACAAAGATCCTACAGTGTGTTCAGCGTGGGCACTAAATGTCCTGTGTGCAGCCAGGGCCTGTGACCTGCTGTCTTTTGAGGAGGGTCATAAACTCCCTGAGTAGTCATTCCTATCAGAAAGGATGAGGTTGAGGAATAAGTGATGTGTAAGTAATGACTGCAGAATCAGGTGTTTAAAATTTTTTTAAATATGCATGAGGGTATGAACAATTGGGAATTAGTGTGTATCAGCAGGGGTTACGAAGGATACAGCTATATATTTTATCTGTATATCTGTACTTGCTTACTCCTGGCTGTGCAAACCAGGGGGGGAGGTTGATAGTTGAACCAACACTTGGCTCTTGCCTTACAAATATAGTGAGCTTTGACTTGTTAAGTATGATATGAATATTACAAAGATGGGATCAGATCTATCTTTATTTATGTCTTGTCTGTGATAGTGCCATATTCCCTTTACTCCTCTTTTGATCACATTCTTGATTTCTTTTCCTCTGGACATATAATGTATCACCGAATAGTGCTAAATTTGTTCTATGACCTGTATGTTGAGTTTGTTTTTTTTTCCTTCCAAATTCTGAAAGCCCACTTTGGCTTCTTGGAAAGATATTGAGATCGTTCTCACATGAGAAATGTGTAGAAATATTTTCTTAATAGCCTGCTTTGGGCTGCTGAATCTGTCTTTGCAAAAATCACTGAAGAACTGCATTTTTCAGAAAGTACAGAACAAATAACTCATGTACATCCCAGGAGCTGGGCAACTGATACACGTTAGCAATGCCTGAGGACAGAGGAGATGCCCATATCTGTTGAAGCAGTCTTTTTTTCCTCAACAACAAAAATGTAAGTGTTCATACTTCAGAAAATGGATTGCAGATGTGCCTTCCCCACCCACCACCCCAAGTACATTTGGTGATGTCTCAAATATATGTAAATATTTTAAAATTTGTCGATCTGCTTAAAGATACATGGTAACACAGTAGAATTTAAATACAAATATTTATCTCAAATGACACAAAACTGGACAGCCTCCCTGCTAATGTGTACAGGATACTATGACAAAGGTTATTTAAAGGCATGTCAGCACTTTTACATATATATTGGAAAATGTTTCATGTCCATGTTCACATGGCAGGAAAACCTGCCTGAGTAAAGGAAGGACTTTGGATCTTTGGGCATGTACATGCATGAGTGGCCCCACCGACCACGGGCTGTGGCTGCTCTGTGTAAAGCACAGGCTTTCCTGTAGACTGGGGAGAAGCAAGACTTTTACAGTATCTCTTTCCTTTGCACTAATAAGATAAACAGCACTGACTGGGATTCGCTCCCATTGCTCAGGGATTTTCTTACCCAGCTCTGATGTGTTTTTTTTCTTCTCTTTTCTGTTACCTTTGTGATTTGCCTTACAAAAACAGAAGATTGTCATTGTAACACTGAAGGGCTGCAAGTAAAGCACGTGAAATGAAATGCAATTCCCACCTTCACCACTCTTTGAGCAATTGCCAGTCATTTGATTTCATTCTGAAAGCAGCCAAGCACTCTCTAACTTCACAGTATGGCCACAAAGCTCAGTAATATTCCCACTATCTTCAGCCTTTTGCAGGATTCTGTTCCTGAGATGAGGTACTTTTCTGTGTTTCTGCTACTGGTACACCATTTCCTCCTTCCTCTCTGTCCACATCACAGCTTCATCTTTTATTACTGTTTTGGGCTTATTAAGATACTTAACCATTCAGTTATGTAATGGTAAGCTCTTGTCTTTGAAAGCCTGAGGCTGAGATTGTCAAAACAATCAAAACCCCCTTGAAAACTCTTTTGCGAAATGTTCTGATGGAAACCAAGACTTTACTGCTCTACAACAGATCACAGCATATAACACATGGATTATTTTAAGTCAGAAAAATGTGTCACAGTTTCTCTTATGACTACTTACGTTGACATAGTTCATACCAGAGCTGAGTCCCATTGACTTCAGTAGGACTTTGAGGGTCCAACCTTCACGCACCAGAGACCAGGGCACAAATCACCCTGGGGGGCATCATAAAGGTTCCGCCAAGGAAAGAATATACTTATCCTCCTGAAACAGGTCTGACAGATAAAGAAATATTTGTGGTTTTAATCTGGAATTCACATATATTTTTCCTGAGCATCACATACTCTGCTGGGGAAATTGTCAATTACTTATTTGAGTACTGGAGAAAAATCAAGGGCACATCAAGGCAATTCATACCTTTTGATGCAGTCTAAAATGTTAAAATTCCACTCTGGCAAAGTGCTCTCAGTTTTTTTTTCTGCCTCTGAACTTGACAATGTTTTCCTTATTTTTGCTGGGAAACGAATGCATCTGTTTTCTTAACAAATGGAAGTGTTTGACTTACAGATGCTGCCTTTCAAATCAAAGCCTACTAAAAATCTGATATGGCCAGAGAACACATCACATATTTTCCAGTTAGTGGGTGAGAACTTTTTCCGCAGCTGTACTGTGTGTCTTGGCAAGCGTTTGTCTGTGCAAATATCCCTTCCCCAGATTTATCAGCGCAAAATTTCTAAACTGCTGTTGAGATACAGTGAAAGAAATAGTTGCTACACTTGGAAAGGAGCAACGTAGGAGAAGAGACTAGTTTTCTAGTGTCCCAAATGTTGTTATTTCTATTTTCCTGAGCTCAAGCGTCTCCCTGATGTCAGAAGGGTAGCTCAGGGAGCTCCTCTTACCACAGCAATGGTGTTAGGTGGGGGAAGCTTCTCCTTCAGGGTAGGAACTGAAAGTGTATTCTGAAATATGTGTGTCCTGCTGGAAAGAAATGGTGGTTATGCTGCATAGAGAGAATGGAACATTATTGATGGGCAAAGAAAATATGCCTGTCCCTCTCTTTTCTTAAAGAGTGCAAGGAGCGGGAGGAGTTGATGACCTTAAAATGTAAGACTCTGCACTTTGAGTCCATATGTGGAGGATAGGGTAAATGAGGACTAATTGACATTGTTTTCCTTCAATACTTCCTGCAGTCTCCCCAGCAGTATGATAACTTTGGAAGGATCTGAACGTTGTCAGTGTTTCAGCAAAGAAATACTGTAGGGTATTTGTTATGGAGTTCTTTCAAGACAGGATTAGCATCAGACAGTGTGATGTTAATGGCAGGTTCTTATATGTCTGGACTATCCCCATTTATTTTGTGATTTGACAAGAAGGCCTTTGTGATTGAGACTTCAACACAGGTCTCTAATTCACTTTTCTACAGGTGAACATTAATTCAGATATGAATTGGATATAAGCTTACTGCACACAAGCCATTCCTGAATAACATTTTGTACATACCAGCTGTAATGTTTTTGACTGCTATGTATTTAAAGATGCAAGAACAGATTTGCACACTGGTTTTAGTTCAATGGTTCATTAATAAATATTAAATAACAGCAATTTTGTCTTTGCTAACCCACTTAATAAGCCAAAAAAGACTTATTTAAGTATAGACATGTATGTGTTAGCTACAGGCAAGTTATTTTTATAATTAACTACAACATTAGAAACCAATCATATAAATATGTTACTATAGACCAGTCTCCTTAAGTCTAATTCAATTGAAAGCTTGTAATTGTTGTGGTATGTCCCCTAGTATTAATAAAATTCTTGGCATTAAGAAGGAACAAGGAGCTGGCTGGTTTAGAGAAAAGCAAAGAGATTGCTCCTTTTTGCATTTGTCAAGTTTTACTTCCCCCCTCATCTTCTAAAAACCACAGAGAGGTCCCAGAGAAATCCTTCCTATTGAATATATGGGTGTGGTGTTATTCAGATCACACAAGACTGGGGCCAACTTTCCAAGCAGCCAACTCCCCTCTCCAAAGCAGCCACTAACAAGGCCTTCAGACCTCTGTCTCCAGAAGTTGGTACCTGGGAGAGATTTCCCAGCATCAGTCACTTGATTCAGATATCTAGATTCTTCTCACATTTCCTCATGCCCAAACCAACTACACCTCCCAGCATTCAGTGCTTCATTGCCAAGGTAGCAATGGTAGCTCCCACACTATGAAGGAATGCTGCAATCTGCTTGGTGCCTTCAGGTGAGATGGTGCTTCCCTTGCCTTCCTGCCAAATTGTCACCTCTGCTCAGCTGGACAATATGTGGACATTGCTGCATGGGAACAGATAGCACAGAAAATAACTAAAACCCTATGTATAACAGTCACATAATAAGCTATAGCTTCCATTTACCTGATCACATAATTCATCAGGGAACAGAAACTAAAGCTCTTAGAAGGATTTCCTCTGTCCTTATACTTAGAGGAGCCAGTGAAGAGGCTTTTCTGGTGGTTTACCCATTTCACTAGGAGAGCCAAGTAGGTTAGTGAACTCTATTGAGCCTAATCCAGTGTTTTAATTAAGTATCTTAAGGTTAAATTATTTGTCAGACATTTAATATGTTTTTCAAGTTTTCTATTACTTTTACACTTGACAGGAGTAACTTAGTCAAGTCATGATGCGATATCCACATGCTTTGTGCGAGCTTGTATGTCTGTTTGATGATCATCTTTTGACTTATCATTTGTTATAGCTCAAATTGGGGTCAGAGTTTGATGCCACTGGTCCATCCTAGAACTGCAGTTCTTCCTTTCCCTCCCAACCTGTTACAGTGATGTGGAGGTGATGTATATGGTAATGTTAAATGAGATCTTTAGGATTACAGAAAATAATATGTCTGTAAGAAATCCATATAGTGCACATGAGGTTGACAGGAGAGTTGAGCATCTCTGCTGTTTGAAGTCCAACTCCTTTACTATTTTGGCTTTCAATAAATAAATAAAAAAAAAAAAAATCAAAGAATTGGAGGAACTAAGAAACCTAATGTGGACTATCCCCACCAAAGAGAATACGATATACTGAGCTAAATACCTTCACATTCCATATGACCCACTAGGAGGTGAGAATATTCGGCACTCTGCAGGAAGCGCTTGCTCAGCACCATACAAGATAGGGCCCCATAACTGTTTAAATTTCCCAGTTCTGTTCACAAGATATGTCCTCTCTAATCGCTTTTTTTTAAAAAAAAAAAAAAAGAATCGTTAAATGGAGCACTTTTATGTGAGTAAATCCTAAAAATATTCTAGGAGCAGCAGACTAGTGCATAAAATGTGTTGCCTGCCTCCTCCCCCTAGTTACTTTCAAATAACTGGAGGTCATAACCCCCAAAATCTGGCTGTTGGCTGTTAGCTAGTAGAAACCAGCTGAAACCCTGGTAAGACAAATCTTCACAGCTGTATCATATGTCTACTATTGTCAATATATCTGCAAAACCTGCCAACTGCTTGTCACTTAACATAAAGTGCATTTAGAGGGGGATGAAGTAGAAAGAGAAACAGATCGCGATGCAATCTGAAGGTATGTTGATCTGGTAAATTTTTCTTGTCTTATTTATTTCTGGTTTTTTCCTTCCTTGGCTTCTCCAGCCTACTAAAAAGATAGACATGTTATGTATCTAGCTGCTAAGCACAGATTTCAAAACCAGAGCTGTTTTGTTTCCTGTATTATCCTGGTACAAGGAAGGTAATTGCCAATCCCGTCTAATGAGTTAGCGGCCGTGGCCAGGTCAATATACCGCATGTAAATACTACAAGATTGCAGAACAGAGGCTCTGATCCTTCAGTTTATTATTTAGGCTGGATTATACACTGCCACTGACTTCAGAGTGCTCTTCACGCCGTCTTGAAGCAAAATCAGCCTTGGCCCAGCCTCACCCCTCTCGGGACAGCCCTCCTGCACCGGATCAGTCATCCAGGACCCTGCACCAGTGCTGCCTGCACTCCTGGATTGCTCCCAGTATCACAATTTTCAGCGGGATTTTAATCTTGCTGGCAATAGGCAAATTCTATTCCAAAGATACACTTTCTTTCCTCAAGGGAATACAGATTTTAGAGCAGTTATCGTAGCATTCTAGGGAAGTGAGGAAAATGAATTTATCTTTGAAAATATTTCTTCTGGTACAAGAGTTTAGGAAAATGGAAGAGGAGGAAAGAGAAAACTTATTGACATCCTTCCAACATTACAAAAAGCAGGGGCAGGATCATCTTCTCTCCTCCTTACAACTGAATTTTGTTTCAAGTTTTGGAAAAACATTGTGATGCATCTTGTTTTGTTTTTTTAAAAAGGAATTCTTCTAAGGCAATTTTAAATTCGCTGAAAGAGAAGAAAAAGTAAATAGATAATAATTTCTCGGCCAGCTATAGTTTTTATTTCCATTTATGGTGGGTTTGATGCCCCATGGAAAGGCAGGGCAAGAACTTCAGAGAGGCAACCTGCCTCCCAGGTCAGTGTCTCTGATGCCTAGCAAAAGCTGTCCACTTTAAGTGTCACTGAAAACCAGACAGCTTCCTACCTGGTTAAGGTCTCTGATCACAGAAAAAGAGTCACAAAAGATCCTGCTCCTTTTTTTTAAATTTACTGAAAGAAAAATCAAATATTGGAATGAGAATAGTCAAAGCATTGTTTCCTGGCCTTGGATAAGGACCTACTTTTCCAGTCTTGACTTAACCTGCCAGCGACTCCTGCAGGGAATTGTGCTAGAGAGAAAGGATACAGATCATGCTCAGATTGCAGCTAATTATTAAAAATGGCTTACTTATGTTTATTTTTAATTGCTCCAAACCTCAGTAGTGTAATGAAGCTATTAAGAAATAACTCTCTGAAAGAGTTAACCAAAAAAAAAAAAAAAAAAAAAGTCAGATAAGGTCCCCAATGCACTTTTGCATTTTATTGACATTTTAATTAAGACTGTAGTATACTTCAGGGATCTCTGCACTTAAATAGAAACCATTTTAATATGCTACACTGGCAAAGAGTAATGGATGAATACAGACCCATATTCCCATATGTTTTATGGTACTTAGTGATTCTTTTGTACAATGTATTATGATGTTAAGACATTTTATGAGTTTCTATTGGCTAAGCTGAGCCATATCAAATTATAATTTTGCTCAGTGGATTTTACTGTAAGCAGATTAAATAGGGCACATTCTGTATTTATTGTACAGTTAGATCTGCCTGTTTTTGTTTTTCCTATTATAGTCTTCATTTACTTTTCCCCTTAAAGTGAATATAACAAGCATTATATGAAGAAATCACTTGGCTCCATTTACAGGGGGCTGGGGTGTTTGTTTGCTGGATTTTCTTTTTTTTAATAAAAGTTGTTGGAGCTGAAAGAATGTTGTTCCCCTCATAATATTGATCTGAATGAATTCTTATCCATTTAACTGCACCACTGATATAGCTGTGAATAGTTTTCTTTTTAAATAGACAAGTTGGCATCTAGTATTAATATCTGGGGACTCCAGCGAGCCAAGAGAGAGATTATTTGTCCCATTTTGGACCCAGGAACAGGACCATGTGTCAAAGGGCTGACAAATGTAGTTTAATGATGCTTACTAACTCTGGAGTTTTGAAGACACTGAGTAACTACCAAGTTGTAGACCCACTCATGAGCAACATGAGAAAGTGTGAATACCACTCCGGGACTAAATTAAGGCAGCTCAAATGTGTAACATAGTACAGCATCCAATGGAGCCCCTGTAGTTGGAAAGGGGACAGTAGTAGGGTGAGATGCATTGGTGTCACACCAATTGCCCTGGCCACCGCTGTCATGTGAAGCAGCTTGAGTGAGAACCACAGGCAAGGTACAAAGTCAAGCTAAATGTTGATACTTGTTATTGTTGTTGTTGTTGTTGTTGTTGTTGTTGTTGTTGTTATTATTATTATTATTATTATTATTATTATTATTATTATTATTATTATCGGAGTCTTCTCTCATGAGAGAGTGTTTCTATGTAGTGGCCCGAGTCAAAACCAGAAAGTTCCAGACTTGAAAGCTTATTCCATGAGAATGTCAGTACAAGCAGTTGTCCTCCATAACTCAACAGCCACCTCCAAACAAGTGAGAGCAGATGAGCATAATGGAAGGGGAATGTTCCAGTTGGTCAAAAATGCGGATTCAGCAAACTCCAAACTTTGTGGGGAAGGTGTTACTGTTGATGAAGGTTTTGGAGAAAAAAGGCCTTCAGTATTCCATTTCTTCTGCACTAACAAGATTTTAAGGGTAAAATTTTAGTTTAGGCAAAAAAGATTAGGAGAACAAAATATGTCAATGTTTAAACATAATCCTTATGGCATAAATAAAATGTTGCAGTTGTACATGGAGTCTGAGATTATCTGTCTATTCAACTTTTCAAAATTTTAACTTTTGATGGCCCAGCATCAAATGGAGCAGGAAAATTGGAGACCTCTAAGCTTTCCTAAGGTGTAAGAATAACAGTTCCTGGATCACTCTCACGTTAGCATGGAGATTGTTTTGCAGGAGGTGGACAGCAAAGGGGTATACAACTTACTTTTACAATCCCTATGTTAAAAGCTTTTGCCACTTCCAGAAAACTTCACTTGCTCCTGAATTACCCTAATTCCAAGGTATTCTGCTGCTCTACTTTTCCTTGAAAGCCAGCTTCACTAAAACACTGATTTTATTGTTCTATTGTGATAAATGATATTTTAATTTAGAGAAGGTCAATAAATGAGGTGAAAATGTTCAGAGAAATTTTGAGGAATCTGTACATTTGGTAGCAGCACCACCAGACAAAGCTGTCTTGAAATCTGTAGAGGAAGGACAGAGGAACAGTGCTCAGTCATTGCAACTGTCAATGGATGTGCTCAGAGATGGGGAAATGTCTAAAAAATATCTTCAAATTAGGCCATTTTAATGCAAAGTGCATACATTAAAGTGCATGGGTTTTTTTAATACTTTTTATTAATACATTAGAGTGGGATAAAAAATGGGAAAGTGCTGCATTCAGGGTTTCTCATCCCTTTTCAGGTTTCCCATCCTTTTTCAGGATTGCATTTGAAATGTTCTCTACCTTTTACAGCCACGCTGTAAGGGCAAGACTTCTAACTAAAGATCATCCAAACCTCTTTGGGGCCAGACTGATCCCAGCAAGAGCTTCAAGCCCTTCGATCCTTACTTGTCACTGATAAAGGAGTTGGTACCTGAGGTCATATCACTCCTATGTTAAACATAATTAGTGATAAGTTTTATGGTACTTTCCCTTTCCAAGCTAATGTTCTCTGAGCCTTCAAAAAACAGATGAGGTAAAATGAGACCTGGACCTTCAGGTCCATTCGTCTGCAGTTCAGTGGTGGGTGATTCCTTTCTGGGTGAGGTTTTTGGTGTGCTTCAGCGTATTTCTGCCAGAAAAGGGCCCGTACATCATGGGTGAGAATACTTCAGTGGCACGGGGCTAAAGACAGCCTTTGCCATCTCAGCTATCTGTGATTCATTAATTCATTCAATTCATATTGCTTATTTGGCTTTAAATCTATCTTCTCTGAGCAGAAAGGTTTCTGCCATGGTGCATAACAACATCTGTCAGCGCCTGTCCTTGTTAACCAACCTGTCCATAGAGACCTCATGGAGAAGGCCAAAGAGAAGTAAAAGCCTTACATTAAATTCAAGCCTTTCCTCTGATCCCATCATGCTGACATCGTTCCCTGTTGCCCGATTAGGGGATCCCAGCACCTCTGAAGATGGCTTTGCATAGCTGTGGCACACAGGCACTGGGACGGTGCCAGCTGGGGAATTTGGTGGAAAAACTGAATGTGTAACTCCAGCATTTATTACATTTCATCAGAGGGGAGTTTTTTAGCTATTTAGTGTAAAATGCTGATTTCCCTCCTTTAAAAAGAGGCAAGACACCAAAAGACATCTCTCATTCTTGATTTCCTCTCTCTCTGGTGCACTGATGTGTATATTTAGGCATTATCTTGCACGTTTGTACATAAGGAGAAATCAGCGGCATGTGAATAAGTGTGCTGCTTGATCAGGCCTTTGTCTGCGTGCATGTTTGGGTAGAGTACAGTTCCCCCCCTTTTCCTTCATCCTTATTAATGTCTCCTTTTTCTTGGTTGTCTTCCTTCCTCCCCCCCCCCCCGCCTCGATCCCCACCCCCCCCTGCAACCTTCTGCCACCCACTGCTTCTTCCTCCCTCCAGAGGAGCTGATAAGCAGCTGTTTTTGGAGGCACAGCTAATGCCATCCCTCAGGGGGGTGTGGGCGAGGAGGGGGGTGCTGGTGCACGGAAACCGGGTGTCCCTCATGGAGAGCAGAACAAGTCACCTCCGCAGTCAGCACAGCAGCCGCCCGCCTTAGGCCTAGGATGCCGACTTTATCTCCAAATTCACATCTCCTGGTTCACAGCCCCATGCCAGACATGTGATTTTTTTTAGATGCCTAAGGAATTCCTTGGTATTAAACTTAGAGAGAGACAGGGAGAGAATGTGGCGAGAATACATTGCTTTGTCTGTTTTAGCATGTGCTAACAATAATTCCTGATGCCGTCTCGCAGGGGAGGAATACTGCCATGGTAACTTTTAACATAAGCATGAAATCAGCAAGCTCCACTCTGATATCTCATGTAATTAAATAGCTAATAATGTACAATTGTAATTTATACTAATGCTTTTGATATTTTGTCTTTATCTCAGAGCCCTTACCTCTTGGCGAAGCATCCTATCAATGTGGACATGGTGCCGAGGGTGGGGCGAAACAAGAAAGGGTTCAGGGGATACCTCATTATAAATGTGAGGCTGGTGCATGAACCGTGTCTGCAGCAATCAAACAGCTAATTGTTATGATTTTGCTGATAGTGTCTTAGCTGTAATATCCTGCACTGTGTCAATTTTTCAACCCTTAATGTAACACATTTACATATCGAACCATCGCAGTGACTGTCCTATCAGCTGTACTTGAGTGTGTGAATCAAAAATGCATTGTTCCCCGTGCCCTTCAGCATATCGGATGAAAAAGCAAAGCTAAGAGATAATTTTTATTTCAATTATTTTTTTTTTGGACTTAGAGAAGTAATTGCATAGACAGTTTCCTTAAAGATAAACCCCTTGCTCATACATGCGTTAAAATTCAGCTTGCAAGGCACCTAGTGTGGCTGAAGCCTAGATAAAAGAATTGAATTTTTGAAAAAATGAAAAAAAGAAGAAAAAGAAGAGAAGCCAGTGTTTAAAGTGTCCTGTGAAAAGAAGGTATTTGGCCTTAGGCATGTGCATCCACAAGAGACAGCTTCAACACTTATAAAGTGGAGAGTTTTGTGTGAGCACAGACGCATTTTGTTTTCCTATGAGGAAAAGATGATTAAATTATCAGAAACAAAGATAAAAAACCCAGGGCTTCCTGGATATTCTTCTTTTACCTCCCTTGTGTCTCACTTATTCCTACTGCTTAGCAAAGGTGCTGACTCTGTCTCTCTAAGCTTTAGTTTAAATGTCCAACACCGCTTATTAATGAAAGTAATAGGCTTTTGTTTATTACATGTAATAATGGTGAATATGACTATTTAATATAAATCTGACATTTAAATTCCACTTAGTTCTGAGATTCGGTTGATATAAACGAATAACTCTTCACCCTAGAGTAAAAACTCCCTCAGTCTGCATTTTAAAGCATTGAAGTTTTCAAAGTAATCAGTTTTTTTCAGAGGAACCAAATTGTGAAGACATCTGTTATGTTATTAATTTCACATAAATCTTAAGCTCCTCAAGGCCTGAAATGAGGCTTCATTCAAGCCGAATTAATGAAACATGATTGTAAGTCCCTTGCATGGAAATGCTGTCATACAGTATTGAGTTGCTTATAATCACTGAGTAATCTTGCAGGCTGCCAAGGGAGAGCTACTTTAAATCCCTCCATAAAACAATATCTGAAAATATCAGAACACTAACTATATCCTGGAAGATTAATAGCAGATGAAAATTTCTATGAAATGAATCATTCTTTCTCAGTAAAGGATACAAACATTTCCAGTAACTGCAGATTGTATAATATAAAGCACAATCTACGATCCAGATGCGAGTTGCATTTAAGCTCTGAGATTCATGCTAAATACAAAGTTGCTTAAGTATGCAAGAATTCTATATAATAGAGAAAATGTTTGGAATTATATAGATTTCTAATTCAATATGGCCCAAATCCTGAAGGACTTAATCAAAACTCCCAGTGACCTTTTTCGCCTAAGGAAAGACTGAGGGATTTGGCAATATGTGTAAATATTGCACTGAGCAACTGATAACTAATTACAATGAGTAAGAAGTAGCATACTAATTTTGAATTCTTTCTTTGAACAGTATTTGATTTTTGGTCTTTTAATTGAGCAAATGAAACATGCTATTCCATTAAAAAAAAAAATAATAGAACAGAACCACACAACTTATTTTTAATGTTGAAACAGGAACTTTTGAGAGGCTGAACTGCCTTAATCAAACTTCAAAATACTACATTGGTCTCCAGCTGAATTGGGAAATAAAAATCTGCATATGATATTTATTACACAAATCTTCTGAGTCCTCTTAGCTTTGATAGATGTTTTTTTTCTCTTTTTTCTTTAAAAAAATACATTAAAAAATCAAAGATAATTAAATACAAAGGCAATCCTTTTAATGTAGTGGCATATTATGCAAACTTAATTATAAGGACAGCGTATACCTAGGGTATGGGATACTTGATAATTACTCCTCAATTAGAAACCTTAGTGACAGTGGCATCTTATATAACGTAATTTTAGGTGCAGCTATTTGAGCCTGCATTATGCAATGCTTCAAAATGCCAGTAATTTGTTCCTGGATTTTCATGGTGAAGATTTTTACAATTTTGCCCCTCAACACCTCTGTTCTGTCAGGTTTTTAAGATACGGGTTTTTTTTCCTCCCAATGTTTTTGCTGAACATGATCAGTGCTTAATTAATTATAAATAAATAATTATAACAGTTGTATATGTGCTCCTGGTCTGCAGCTGTTGGTATTGAAAAATACTTTGATGTTTTATACAAGGGAAGTGAGAACTGTTCTAGGAGCTATAGTCACAGAAGACTTTTTTCTATATTTTGATGGAATGAATAAGATTTGTATTGCAGTTGTGATTATATCCCAGCATTTAGAGTTTTCTTTAGGTCTGTAATGTGATAGAAATTGCACACATATACAATATGAATTTTTAAGTGTCCTTATAGGGTCATTAGGGCAAAAGCTTTTATACCATGATACTGTAGGATCGTGGCATTGCTAGGTGGCAAAAAGTAAAGCTGACCATCAGAATTCATCTTGGTGGTAATTTTTACGTAAAATTGTGTCATTCACAGAATAAAGATGTGCTAATATTTACCTGCCCTACTTGAAACTTTGACAACCTCAGTATGAAGTAAAAAAAAAAAGGCAGCTAGGTCTACATTTTACCTGTTAGTCAGATTCAGTATTACTTCAAAGATGTTCTAAATCTGCATTTGAGTACCATATGTTGACACTGCGTTTTGGACACTGGAGATTACTTGAAGTACCAAAACCATGACTTGTACTCTTCTGTAATCCTTGTTCTCCAGGGCATTACTGAATTTAGAGAGAAGCAAACAGGATTTGGGGTTTTTTTTTTTTTTGTTTCTGGGTTTTGGGGGTTTTTTTTTGTTGGTTTTTTTTTTTTTTGGGGGAGGGGGTGGGTGCTGTCTGTTTTGGGTGCTGCTTTCTTGTTCACCTCTGCGAATCCATGTCAAAATAAATGGAGACCTTATCCAGAGAGTGCCACACTTTGAAGTGCAGAGATGCAAATCCAAACATTGCATCACACTGTCAGATACAGAAATTAGTAGCATCCTGCATGTCCTTTGAAGTTCAAGGCTGTGCTTCCATGGAGTGTATTTTCATATAGAAATCAGATGGAAGCTATTCAGACTCAGATAGCAATAATGATTTACTTGCAGTAAATCTTACAGTTTTTGGCCACACTTAGGATATGATTTACTAAATAGTTTTTGGTCAGATGTCACTTATTAAGATATTACTCCCTCCCCCCAACTATTTTTTAATTAAAGGCTAGAGATCTAATGCACTTATTTTCTCTACACATATGTAAAAAATCAAATAACTATTATATACCAGATTATTTGCTTCTTGCATCTTTTCAGAATACTGTGATTTACAAACTTTGATAGAAGATAGAACTACTTGACTGCAGCAGCTGTTTAATCACAGTGGAAAATATTTTAAAATGACAACTTCAGCGGTGCTCTGTTCTGAACAACGAACAGAATAAAGTGGCTGGAGGTAGAAGCAGCATATTGGTAACAGCAAAATGATCAGAGGCACTAAATTCTAATGTTTAACTGCTTTTTAAATAAATACTGTCTCCTGTCCATGGCTCTGCATCCAATATGCTGTGACCACAACTCCCTCTCCCCTCTCCATCCCTCCTCAGCCTGCTGGCTCCTTGCAGTGCTGGCTGTCTCTCAGGGTACGTTTACATGGTGCATAGCACAAGGGGAAGGTCCAGTTTCTTACGTCTTATAACAAAAATTCTTAAAGCCCGGTCCAAAGCGTGATTCAATTGGCTTTGGGTCAGATCCAGCAGACCAGATTTTCTTTGGCTACATTTGTAGGTCTTCAACACCCACAGTTGAGGCCAGATTTTTATAGGTGCTCACTGCTTAACAGTCCATGGTGATGGTTGGAAGGTACTTGCAAAGTCCGGTCTCCTTAATTGGCAAAGAGAGAAGGTCTTCCAGAGACCACTCGGAGCACGTGAACTTCGGCTGTAATACTTGTTCTGCCTCTTGAACCACTTTCTTCTCTTCACTGTCAATACGGCTGGGATGATAGCATCCCTGGGGTGAAACTCTTCCCTGTGGAGATTCCCTTTGCTCCGAGTTTCAGCTCTGAGTGTAGGAAGCTGGTGAACCACGTTCAGTATGTAAAGAGAGAAAATATGAGAGGAATGTGTGGTCTAGGTTAAAATAGTATTCATAGCTGTGTATCCAGATGTCCTGACTGAGAGCCTTATCTCCATATTCAGGATCTCCTATGGTCTCTACCACCATAGATCAAAAGAGAATAATATTTTCTTTTCCTTTTTTTTTTTTGCCCAGTTAATAAACCCATAATTTTCTTTTTCCTCCCTTCATGATTCTCTCTCCTCAGAACTGCTAGAAGTGAATTGCTGCTGCTACCAAAGTTTTGCTACTGAGTTCTTTGGGCTTACACTGGGCTCACCGGCGAACTGATGGGACTTTATTTATGTAATTACAATTTGAACAATAGGTTGTTTGCTTGACCGTGGTAGGCACTTGTCTTTCAGTTCTGAATTCATTTGGAGAGAAAGCAACTTTGCAATATAGCTTGCAAAACAGTAATGCATATATGTACGTGGATGGAAAGTATTTATATAGCCATATATTATATCCAAACCCTGAAAAGTGGAGGAAAGTATTAAAGAAAATGAAACTGCTTTGAAAAGAACAAACCATGAACTAGACCTATTTTTTGTTCTACTGGAAAAAAATAGAAGCAAGATGGGAAAAATGAGATTATTTCACATGGTTCTTGTTGTTATGCAGATTGCCTCTTTATGTCCATACGTTCATCACATCTGGCTCCCTTGTGGGTTTGCTCTTTGAGCTGGGAGGAAGAATGCACAGTGAGATTAAGGGCAAAATAAGGTGGAAGGACAGAAATGGAGAAATAGTTGTGGAGTGAGGACTAGCTGGACTAAGGAAGATTTCCCTCAAAAGCCTACAAATGTGTCTTCTCTTCTTCCGTTAAACCTTCCCATCTTACTACATTGAAAATTGCTCTTTTTCTCTTGAAGAACCGTGTGAGTGGTTGGGCCGCTGGCGCTCTGCAACTGGTGCCCAGCAGACTGACCAGCTTTGCCTGCACTTATTCCTGTGCCCGGGCTGTGCTGTTGTCCCTTTTCTTCTTGGACTGTAAACTCCTACAGGCAAGGGCTCTGCTCTACACATTTGTGCTGCTGCTTGCACTGCGGACAACTTAGCTACTGTGATAAAGCAAATAGTAACCACCACCCTTATTTTTTTGTTATGACATAAAGGCAGAACCTGAGACCTTGCCTCGAAGTTTCCCAAGTGAGAACTCGTTTGCCATTTCATGCTGCATAGATGCTTTGCTGTGGTCTGAGCGGATGGCTCTGGAAAAGCTCTCAGGGGAGTACAGGGCCATCGCTGTGGGGCAGCCTGATACCTCCCGTGGGGAGGTGACGTGGCGTTGTCTCAGCTGATCCCAGGAGAACACGGGATGTGCAGTGCTGGAGCACATGGAAAGATGACATTAGAAGCAGACTCTGTTGATGAAAATCTTACTGCACCATGTGGTTTTAATCATGGACCATGATGAGACTTTCAAAGTCTCCATGACATTTATTGTCAATGTGATGAACCTTAGGGAAGGAAGATGCACATTAAAGCACCTACACATTTTACACAAGCATGCAGCCGCAGAGGAAAGCCCGGGAGTAATCATCCTGCATATCCATTTGCATCACAGAATAGATGGCCAGGCCCTCTTTGAGCCAGGCTGCTTCCATATTGAAATGCTGCTTCTAATTTATTCTTTATTCCATAAAATACAGAAAATGCTCAGAAATCTTGGCTGTTCCCTGCTGTGAAGCTGGAGAGGGCCTGACTGGCTGCAGTCTCAGAAATTAGTTTTGAGGCTCACTAGATTCATCTCAATTCCTAGAAGACAGCTGAGTGTTTTGGTCTGCAAAATGTTTATTGAGGGACTCTCTTCATAAGTGATGCTCTGCATTATAGTTTGGAAAAAAATCCTCCTCAGAGGAACTTTCTGGATCAGATTCTTTTTGCTGGAAAAATCTTCCCTCTGCAATTCAAATGAGCTATTCATAGCTGTACAAGAGAGGCTGAAATGGCTAACATTTTTTAGCAGTGTAAGCCGTATCTTATATCTGTTGTTACGCTTCCAGCTCCCCATGCACTACATGGCTGAGGCAATGCACCAAATAGGTCACATGTGTAAACTAAATCCCTCTAAGATGTTAGCACCACTGTCACTCTCCACAACCCGTCCTCAACTTCTCTGAAGAAAACTACTATTTAATGCTATTTTAAGTCAGGCTTTTGAGTTTGTTTCTTGCTCCCCTCCCCCCGCCCCCTTAGAAGCCTGAATGATATATGAGCTTTACCCAATACTTTTAGACATGGGAACACAGCGCTGTCTTTTAAATGCTTACAGTGGATAAAGACAAAGAAATCCAATGAGCTGTGACAGCCATATAACCAGTGTCTGATAACTGATCCTTGCAGTATGTCTGTGGTTAGATATACAGCTCCCCCAGTGCTTCCCTGCGGGCTTTCCTGCCTAGTGCTCATAATGCAGGCTGCACATTTTGGATGCTCTGCTGCAAGCTGAAAGGGACCTGGGAGGAGATCGGTGTTTTGGACCAGAGCATTTAAAGGTTGTCACGACACTTGTTCTTCTTACTGAACAGGGGAGAATTGCATTCTTGCAAGCTGGTCCCCTCTGGAGTACCATTTGGCACACAGCTTTTTGTTCCACTGTGTAGTTTCAAGGTGATCTCGTTAATTCGATATGACCCTTTTAAGAAGTCCAAACATTACATGCTACAAGAGGGAAACAAAGCACTTAGTGGTATGAATCATGTTTTAAGATGGAGCAGAGGTGGTGTTTGTGTTGCCCTGAACAGTTCCATTTTCAGTGATGTGAGTCTGTCGTAGGGAAGGTTTTGGACTCGTTATGACTAATTGCTTTTTAAATTTCAGTGATTTATTTTTGTTTTGGGTTGGGTTTTTTGGTTGGTTGGTTAGTTGGTTGGCTGGCCTAGGAGCCTTGTGACTCAGTTTACATGGCCAGATTGTTTGAATTGTCTTCTCAGTTTAGAGTGATCTTAAAACAGTGCTGTTGCACAGTTTTCCCTTTCTGTCAGGTTAAGTCTCTCCTCCTGAAGGTTTGCCATCAGAGCTCCTGCTCATCTGCTCCCTTGGTCTAAGCATCTGCTGACAGAGTCCTGGAAGAGGACGTGAGAACGTGCTGTCCTGGATTGTACTCTCTGTCTCCTAAGGACTGTTTTCTTTTATTTAATCTTTACAGACTGAAATTGTACTCCTGTGACACTTACAGCAGGAGATCGGAGTGCAGGGTAGCTTGAGTTTGGGATCTGTTTTTGGCCTGGGATAATAGAAGTTGCCTAGAGGGCTGGTTTGTTTTCCCTGGCTGATGAAGGAAAATCCCCATTTTCTTCTTCATTAGCCTAGCACCCAACGGACAGTCTTGCCTTCCTAATAGCTTGGTTCATATAATCTGGGTACAACCAGTGTCAAGTATATCTTGTTGCAACAAATTTTCTGCTGGGTAAATAAGCGCTCTTGAATCCAGCCCAAAGCGGCCAAATGTGTCATGAGAGAGGCAGTGATCATGGAGATGTCTTCGTGTGCTCTGCTCATGAATTTCAGCTGAGTCCTGAGAACACTGTCGTTACTCAAGAATATATCTCATTGATATCCATATTAGATACAGAGCTCGACAGGTGGTTAAAGATCTTGGAGGATGGAAATATGGCACCTCTTTAAAGAGACAGGAAAGTGTTCTGTTTTCAAATGCAATGCTTAAGCACTGCACATCTCAACACCTTTTCTCCTGTTGTTATCCTACCTTGAATTCTTGCTGGGGAAATTATTAGGAATTTTCTGAAATGATGTTACTAGGAAACTATTGAAATGTTATTTCAATAACATTTGGCATCTTGAACTTTTTAATATAGTTTATCTTTAGGAATATTTTTGAGACTGGTGAACTGGTTGGTATCATGACAGCCATGAATGCTTTCCATTCAGTGGGGGCTCCTACCCGTGAGGAGTCATTTAGTGGTGCTGGTGGCAGTGGGGAAACCATATGATGGGGAGGGGAAGAGGAATAGCTAGGGGTGGGTGACGAGGAAAAAATTTATCTGCATTTATTTGTGGAAGGATGGAACATATAAGGAAGGAGAACTAATCTCAGGAAAAAAAAAAGGTAGATCTGAGAATGCCATCCCTTGTTATGTGGAGCTGGCTGATTTGCATGCATTAGTAACACACTTTGAAGGGAGATATATACATATATCTCTATATATATCTCAGTGCTGTTCAGATGAAGCTGATGCTATTGATATTGGTTGTGGACTTTTCTTCTGCATTGTCTGCAACACTCAAACCTACACATTGACTCATAGTCATAGCATGGCTTACTCCATTGGAATATCTTCATGCTCTTTATAAAACAGTTTGGTATTATGTCATCTGCTCATGCTTCCCTTTGCTCCCCACAACTTTGGCTGCTACAGAAACATTTTAATACTTACAAATAATGAAAACTTTAGACAATCTATGAGGAGTGGTCACATACTTACAAAGGGTCCATATATTGTTGCAGTGAGGCAGGAAGAGAAACTTTTATAATTCATGAGTAGTGAAAGCTTTCTTTACTTCTGGGATAAATATTCCAACCCGTTAGGTATACTTTATATGTAACATTTACATCTTGCTGAGTGATTAGTTTAAACAGCTATTTTTATCCTGCATTTCAGCCCACAACTCTCTAATGTTAATTAGTATTAGGAAGGAAGTATGTTTTCTTCACATGCCATAGCAAATGTGCTTTATATAATGATTACAGAACTTGTTTGATCTTTTGTTTTTACTGAACACAGTCTACAGCACTGACGGCAAACTGTTTGGTTTTAGTTTTCTTGTGCCCTGGGCTGTTTTCCACTGTGTGAAATTGCTTAACTTTTTTTTTTAGGTGTTTTTTCACAATCACTGAAACTGTTGGAGTAAGACAGAATTTCATTGTAGTTTCTTCAAATTGCTGTCTTTCAGTGAACAGTTCAAATAACCTCTGCCTCTCCCCATTTTATACAAGTCTGAGGGCACAGTTAAAACTGATAATGTAAGAAGTTTGGACAGAGGGGTTTAAAGGTTAATCACAAGCTGTTCAGGTATTGCACAGAGGATGTGAAAGTGCATTGGGGGCAGGGAAGCAAAAACATACAAGACTTTAGTGAACAGTCATTGCCAAATATTTAGAAATCAATTATATAAAACATCCACAAACTGGGCAACTAGGAGAGCTTCTACTGTTGTTCCTACTCTACATTCATGATTGTAAATAATACAGACAATTTTAGCTGATACAAATATACTCACAGTAATAAAGACATAATTATAGAATTCTTAAAAGTCATTTTCTTGCACTATTACAAGCAGAGGAGAGCTGCTGATTCAAACCATCTAGCTCTAGGAAGGAGAAAATTACAAACCTGAATACAAATTTTTAACTTCCTTCCTTTGGTACTTTGACACTTCAGATCTAACACTCTGTCTGAATACTACACATCTGTAGTTTTTTAAAAGGTTTTCCTCCCAAAATTTCCTAGGACCACATAAAACATAGAAGAAACCACTTGTCATGCTAGACCTGTATCATAAAAATCAACTGGAGGTTTCTCTCAATTCATTTAGAATAGACCAAGTGTAGTATTACAATTGGGTTTTAGTTGGGTTTTAGTTGTGAACCTGTTCTTCAAAGTTGCTGACAACTGTTAGTTTTGTTTTTCTTAGAACCAAGGAGAGTGGCACACTTCTTTGAAAACAGTTACATCCCTGGATCAAAGCACTGATCCAGCAAGTAGGCATGTACTAGTCAGCGTGGAGAAGTAAGTGGGGTAAGGGCCATCTGTGAAATCTTAGGGACTGGACTTGAACTACCTTATAACTCAACTCTACATCAGTGGACAGAACTGACTTCTTCAAAAACTGTGCATGTATTTTGCATTCTCAGTGGCTACAGATGCAAATTCTAGTTGGTAACTACCAGATCTGTGGTGCTTGTTCATTAATTATACATAATTATGACAGTGCAGCCTCCGTATCTGTAGGTACGTGTGGATCTGCACTTGTTCAGTGGCAAGATTTCCAAAAGAAATTAAATAATTCTTTAGGGTGGAGAAGAAGGAAAGAAAAAAAAAAAAAAACAAAAAACAAATGAACAAGAAAAAAGAAGGTCAAGAGGCAAAGAACAGAAAGCAGAAGAGATGAATCCGGCCCTGTGAGGAGCGTGTGGCCTCCTACCCCTCCACTGACAGGTGCTCAGTCAGGGTTTGCTGTTCCTGGGATCAGATATGTTCTTTCAGAAGGATGCAGAAAACTCAGTCTGCCTCAAACTGTTTGTGTCATGATCTGGGGCTCAGCGTTTAATCGCTAGCAAGAGGGATCAGTCGAAATACGGATTTACTGCCTGCCCCATAGCAGCCGAACCTGAGCCTTTCCAAGGCTCCCTCCCTCACAGCTGTTCATGTTCCACTGCTGCCTTTAACACACAAGTTCACGTGGCCAATGCCTTAACATGGTGAGGTTCAGCATTGCGCCATGTCCCCCTGTTTTTGTTTCAGTTGCTTTCTTCTGATTGTTTATGAAAGGGAGATGTTTGGGGAGAGAGGAGAGTGAGCCACCTGCCCTGGCATAATGGGAGCTCTTGGAGCAGATGAGTGACAGCCAGCAGGAAGCACTGAACCAAAGGCCCTTGTAGCGGCTGAGCGCTGAGTCATCAATAATGCAGAATGAGTTCTTGCTTCCTTCAGAGCTCAGAAAATAATACCCGGCTGGAATTGAGCGAGTGGTAGGGAACACAGCACCCTTGAGACTGCGGGTCTGGAAATCCTGAAGGGGAAAGCTTTGCAGAACTGAGTTTCCCCCTGCTGTATGCCTGATTTCTTCTCCTGTCCACTAGAAAATTGAGAAGTCAATTGGCCTGTTATTGTTAGGGTTGAAATGACTTCTTTTTTTCCCCAGTTAATTTTTTATTGAATTTTGAGAAAGGTAGATTTACAACTGCCACCACAAAGGAGGGGAGAGAGAAATAACTATAAAATATTCAGGCAGGGTGGCTTGGCAGAGGGGAGGGCCAGGCCAGAGCCTGTGCCTCCTCGGACCCAACTGCAGCTCCACCCCTGAGGCAGAGGGTGGGCCTGGGCAAAGCCCGCGCTTTCCCGCCTCAGTAGTGACTGGAGCTAACTGATGCTTAATCCACCTTGCAAGGGCCGTGTGAGCGTTTGCTTCAGTGTTTGTGGAGGAAAACATGCAGCGCTGTGTGAACATAGTGGAGTTACGGCCTCTGTCTTGCAGGCTGTTTTCCACAGCTCTGTACACCTTCACTGCTTCGTGCCTTCACTGCTGGCCTGCTATAAAAATGCAGCTGTATCAGTGTATGCCCAAGAAACAACTGCTCTACTGTGGTTAACCTGTTCTTTTGAAAAATTAGGCATTATACGTGTGTGAGATTTTACATTTAGTGTGGGTAGCTAGAGGAATATGGACCCAAACGTGTATGTTTATATACACTGGCAAGGTGGTAATCCCTGGGTTCAGACCAGCCATCAAGTGTTCTTTCCACCAGATACAAAGCTGAGGGGTTTGTTTTCATAAATGCCTTTATTTTATGTATAACAATTCGGTTATTGCATAAACACATTTTGGGTTACAGTTTGCTAGTGAAAAATTTAGTTTGTTTTTTCCATTTGAGGGTGAAGGTCCAGGCTAGTGAAAGGAGGTGTTGTGTTGCTAGGGGGTTTTTTGGTGTCCCCCCACTCTCCGCAATCATTTTGACTGGAGATAGTGTAAAAGCAAAAACTGACACTCATATACAGCAGTTCCTATGTGAATAATGATTTGTGAAGCTAGCAACCATTGCTCCAGCTCTCACATGAACAAAAATGCAATTGCATGAATAATTATGGTGAAAGTGAATAAAAAGTGACACCGAAGATCCAGTTAGTTTGTAAACTCAAATGTTTATGAATGTAGTTTTAGAGCGGGTGTCTGTAAAAATTGGTATCATGCACAGTAATGGTTACCCTCTACCTGTAGCTGTTTTCTACAGCAGGAAAATCTTATCATGGTACTGCTCAGAAAAAAGCAGCTCAGGTCACCTTGCATGGAAAATCATTAAATCTAGTAATAAGCGTTTCAGCTGATTTTAATAAATGTAATCCTGACTGTTACGAGCTGTGCCATCTGTAACATTATGCAATGTATCTCTTACCTACAGGAGACATGACATTCTACGTGGAAGTGGCAGTGACGTGACAGTGTCTGACAGCTCTGCTCTGCAGTGTGGTGGCAATGTTCTTCTGCAACAGTAAGGCCTTTGTTTATTTTTAAGATATAAATTAATTCACTTTGGCCTAAAACCCCATATGTCATAGGTTCTGATAGCACTATTTAATTTTCATTTTATTCTGTTTTTTAAATGGCCACAAGTGAGATGATAACGTTGTCTAGCTAAAGCCTTCAGATTATGAGAAGATTCAGGTATTTCTGAGATGATCTTCTGCTACAACAGTTTGGCATGGATGACAGTCTGGCTTCTACTTTAACAAACCAGAATTGGAAAATATTTCTTACTTATCACATATCTCTATATCAAAGCAAAGATGACTGTGATTATTTACCAAAAATTGGAAGCATACATCAGGGCAGGTTACAGTCTCCTAAAAGTCTCTAGTATTCAATAAAAGAAGAAATTGGATTCACCTTAGATTAGAGAGTAGATTCCGTTTGTTTGAGCTGTCATTCTGCCCTGTTTTGGCAGGCTGTGATTAGAAAATGAGTAGTCCATCCTTAATGTTTAACTGTGTCCCTGAAACATTGTGGGCAAATTAGCAAGAATTGCTGGTTCATGTTGGTGTCGATGATACGTTTTCACGCATCTCCTTTGCACTCGGGGACAGTTTGCCAGCTTACATCCCTGCTGTTTCATGCATTACATTTGGCTTGCTGGGAGCTGGGGAGAAAGGGGAGGCTGAAGATTACATGGCCTGGAGCATTTTGTTTATGAGAGCATCCTTCCAGCAGTCAATGTCCACGTGGGGTGGAAGCAGATTTCCCCCTTGAGATGAGAATCAAGCAAAGTTGCCAAATGCACAGTCTTCCCCTTCAAACGTTCTGCTGCTTCTGAAGCCGGGAGACGGGCAGGCTCTGCTCATTCAGGGAGGGAGGAGGCAATGGCAATGGACCCTGAACCTCAGCCTGGGAGCGAGCCTGTACCTCCACTGCAGCGCTGGCACAGCAGAGCAATGCTTTCCCCTCCCTGACCACCAGAGTCTGTACGTCTCTCTCTCTTCATTGCAGGTTGCCAGTGTTCTCATGTGTGAAGTGAACTCATAGAAAATGTAGGTTACGCCACTAAAAATGCTCAGAACAGTCTTTGTTTTCACTGCACTGAATGTGAACTGAAAGAAGTCCAAATGCAGAGTTAAAACCTGAGGTTCCTTTTTTTAGGCAAACTTTTTCTTCTTTGCTTTCTTTCTCTTTTTAAATGGAGCTTGAGTCAGGATTTCATACTACCTGTTAAAAACTTAGAAGCCATGTAAAACCATGGTCTCCTAACATAGTTTTGAGTGGCCTTGCTCAAACCCAGAAGGTCATTAGAAAACACTTCCTACATGCTTTTCTGCTCTCCTACCTGTAAGGAGAGGTCACAGTTCCTGCAGCCTTCAACAGGTACTGCTGGCTGAGACTCGTATTTAGGAGCTGCTTGCAGGTAATTCAGAAGCGAGGCTTTCATGAGCCCTCCTTACAAATATCAGGATTTTCTGACAGTGGTTGCTGTTGATCTGTACTCCATTGTAGACACTACCACAGGAGATCTTTCACTTGTTGAATTAACTAATCACTTACCAATCTTTCGGTGATTTCCCCCAGAAGGCAGATTTTGCTGGCTGTGATGAATCCGAAGTGCTTTAAATATTACATGATGTTCCCCATGTGAAATGAGAACTACATCAGAATAGCTGTGTATGTTTTGCAAAGTGTGGTTGAAGGTTAAGGTTTGAGACATGGAGCCATCCACTGGGTAAAGAGCCTGGGTGACTGTCGGAGTTTCTTAGGGCATGGTGTTTCTGGGCGAACAGCAAATAGTTGCCTCACAGGGTGTTTGGCAGGCAGATAGTCTCATGTTTTCTGGACATCAGCCTCATATGGCATTCAGATATTTTTGAAATGTGTTAACTAAGATATTCAGAAAATTGAGTGAAAATTACATGCCTGCTCAAGAAATATTAAGACTACTTTGGGGTGCTTTATGAAGCTCCAGTCTTGCTGCTTTTGTTGTTGCTTGGATCAGAATTGTTCAGAACACAGGTGGCAAGAGCTGTAAACGATATGACAGTGGATGCTGCTGCAAAGGGTTTCAAAGAATGGTGCTTTTGTAGTAGTGACAGTATCGGGGCTTGGCTGTGCACTACTGAGGTCAATGGGCTTCTAGAGAAATCTGCATCACTTCATAGAAAAGCTCATTCTTTTCCTTATTTATTTCCAAATAAGAGTTTGGTCGTGTCATAGCAGGAGCTGCCTACTTGATGGCTTGGGGAGAGCGTGCTGGCTTTTCTGCACTGGTCTGTTTTCTTCCTCTCTAGGTGGCATGTCACTGCTTTCTATATTATAATTTGGGAGGGAAATAACAATGGTCTGCCTTCTCTCCCTTTGTTACCCAGTTAGGGGTAATAGCTCTTCAGCACTATGGAGATGGTATGAATATGCATAGCAGAAAACAGGCTGATAAGAGCTCCTTTTAGTGCACCGCGTTCCCGAAGGCAAGGCAGTACCCGTGCTACCATCTTGTGTTTCGGTTCAGACACAACAGAGTGTAACAGAGGGTCACTTTGCCCCTGTGCTGTCTGTGGAGAATTTGTATGTTCTTCTTCCATGGCTCCTTCCCCTAACCTCAAATACAAAGTTCTTTAGACAGAGAAATGCATGTTTTGATCTTTTGTAAATGGAAAAAAGACATATCAACCTAAACCACTAAATGTCCATGCACTGAAAGAGTTTTCACTATAGATAGAATGAAGCCTCTGTGGAATTCATTGCACAATATTGGGTCCTTTTGTTCACTTTGTTAAAAAGGGAGCCTTGCATTATAGCTCCTTTTCTTCCAACCAGATTTTAACTGTACATGAAATACCATATCTGAGATGTAGAATTTATCTTAGTCTATCAGCTGTACTGCTATGTACTGGCTGCTGCTTTGTAATCCACTTGTGAAAATTGTATCACATGTTATCATATGTAAGGAGGATACAAATATCTGTGTAGATTTCCCCCATTCAGCTGTGGAAGTCGTACTGTTGTAGGTCCTCTGGTTAATCCAAAAAATATAGCTGTAACAAAAGGAAAATAAACTTTATTCAAGTCCCCTGTCTATTTATGCCTGTTTACCCTTTGACCAGCTCCAAAACAGAGACTACATATCGCTGATATCCTGCATTATTCAAATGTGATTGGGGGGATTTTTATTTCAAAAGAAAATATTAAAAATAAGGAAATGAAAACAAAAAACCTCTTCTGGACTGGTGGAGAATTTATGGGTATATAAATGAAAAGAACAGCTAAACTTTACAATGACAGAGATTTTATTTAACAGGCAGGATGGCTTTAAAATGTTCATACCACTATGCAGTATTTGCAGATATGCATACATGAAAGCAGAGACCAGAGTTATAGTGGCTTGTTTAGAAAGGCAGTTGGATATCAGAAGCTAATATTTAAAATTGGGGCCTGAGTGTAGTTTTGGTGTTTTACTTTCTGGAATACAATAGTTGTACATCAAGGTGAAGCCTGAGAAACAGCATGAAGAAGTGAAACAGTCTCTCTAAAACTTACACATGTAATTTATTTGTGTAATGTGTTTCTCTTGCCAAAGGACCTAGTTTAGGCACCTATGGAATTAATCTCATTATTATATTACTGAAATGCTTGGTATAATGGTAGAAGGAACTTGTCTTTGGGTTGAGATGGCTAATACTTGGATCTGAGGCTTATGTGCAAATCCACTCTGGCAATAACTCCTGGATCTTAGTGTGGCGGCCTGCAGGGTCTGTGCAAGCTCATGGCAGGCTAAGGGACAATTTTTCCAGTGTACGTGGTCTTTGTAAGTCCCTGACATTGGGACAAAGTAAAAGAGAGAAGATGCTGCCCTGCCAGAAGAGGCAGTCCCGCAGTGACAGGAATTATTGACACTGCTAAGAGGGATCCAGGGTCAAATCCTTGCTCTGGGTAAGTCAGAGCAAGAGCTGGACTTGAGTTTCCCAAGCCAAGATGAGTGGTGTAACCAGCAGTAACGGAGCCTCTGTCTCTCTGCAGAAAATCTGCTCTGGACCTAACCGATCTTCGCCAAAGTTTAATCAAAACCAGTAATTACTCTGAGCAGAACCCATTAATGAGGTAAAATATTTTTGAATAGTGTTGGTCCAGTATTTTACAAGCAACGGTAATCTATTTATAAAGCACTTTGGGACCCTCCTCCAGACAAGCTAATCAAAACTATCATCCTAGGACTGCAGGTCCAGAAGACCTGACTTCTGCCATCAGGCTCGATGCTCTTCTGTGTGTCTGGGCAAGCACAGTGGGTTCAAGGAGTTTTTGTGAGGAACGGATGGTGTGAAACGTGAGGAACGAGGTCAGGACTTGGCTTGTTACCACCTGCCCAATATGTAATGAGAAGTCAAGCCAAACGCTGTTATCCTCACACTGTGGGAACCAGGGCAGGGGCTCTTGCCGTGCTGTTGCTTTTTCCACCTCTGTAACAGGGCTCACAGCCCTGTCATGGTACAAATTACACATTTCTCACTAAAGCAAAGAGGAGATTTACCTTCTGAAACACTGTGCTTTTAGTGACCAATGGAGCTGCGGTCTCTCTGCTGGTGAGCCTCCCCACTGCAGTTCGTGTCACATCCCTGACGTGGTTTCAACATCCCTTTCTACGGGTGGCTGTTTGCAGTGCACACGAAGTTCACATCTCCATGTAGTGTATGCTTTGAATGTACAGTTAATAGCCAGCAGATACGTGGGAAGGCAAGCAAGCTACCTTTCATCTAATGTTTGTAACACAGAAAACCTTCAATATTGAGAACAGATAGACTGGAAGGTAGGTTCACATCTCTCAGCAAGAGAGCTGTAACTTAAATCTAATACACCTGATCAAGGCTTTCTCTCTGCCTTGTAGGTATTTTAATACAAACGTGTCTTTCATTTGACTGATTGAAGGTCTCCAACCTGCAATAAATGAAACATCTGATCCCCTTGAATCCAAATAACTTTTTCTTTGATTTTCTTTTACTTCTATTTCTTCTTTCTTTGTTCTACGGCTAGAGTTGAATTTCCCTTTAGAAATTGAAAGAATGTGTGTGGGTTTTTCTGCTCCTCTTACAGTGAGCCTGTGCAAAGGTCGAGTGGCTAGTTGACTAGCATATTAAGACAGAATTCATTTCACAGGCAGTCTGTAGTGATGTGCTTTACATATCATTATCACGCTGAATTGAGGGAAACTGATTATACAAATTAGTTACTGTACATTATTCTCCAAAGCCTTTTATTTGCATAACCAATAGATTTTATGCAAAGAATATCCTGAAAAATGATACATGATTATGTATAGTTGAAAGAAAGTTGTTATTATCTAGGTAGGAAAATAAGTAGGCATTATTCACAATTTAAGTTTAAATTATTGTGTATCATAATATTGAGTGTATCAATTAGCTTATGGCAGACGTAGCCTTTAAAATGTACCTCCTGTAAACACAATTGTGCCTGCAATCCTGAGTGCTGAGAGCTGCTGATTCCAATGTTCTCTATAATTATGTCTTTGTATGAATCAATCAGTTTAAATATAGAGCGACAGTCTGTTAAAGCCATGACCTCCGTTGGGTTTATTTTTTACTCGGGTAGTCATGTCTCTTTCCAGATGTCAGTGACATAATTTGTATGCTCAGCATTTCTTGTGCTGAGATTTTTGCAGGGGGAGAGAGGATGGGAGGAGGACCTTCAGAAGGAGATGGGAGTTGGAAATATTAAGCTGTAGAGTCATTGAAAGTGTTGCTTTTAATCTATAACTATAACCATGTTTGTAGTGAAGTGTTAACTCTCCTACACATGAACACACTTAGTCTTTGCATAGATATTGCACTGGGTATTAAAATGTATGTCAGGCTGGAGAACAAAGAACACGTGACATTATGGACTGAATTCATAGTTACAATAAAAAGAGCAATGAAAATTCAATAAGGGGACTGGAACCAACAGTATCTTTGTACTTTTTATCTCTGCTAGAGTTTCCAGAGGAACTGTTAGTGATTAAGGGCCTCATCCTGCGCACATTAGTGAGCTGTGCTCGCTGCCCTGCGAGCGGCACCGGGCGCTGAGAGCTCCCGCAGGCGGTATGCTGGGGCGGGAGCACGCAGCACCTGTGTTCCCCACAGTTGGTAGCTGTTGGTGGGCTCGGGGGATTTGGCAGGATGGGACCCAACAAGGAAAGGAAAGCAGAGGAGAGCAGTCATGTAAAGTTCATTTTGCCTTTATAAAACTTTCTAGGGATTGGAAACATGCAGCAACATCCAGTTGGCAAAGGAGATGAAACACTGATGTATGCTGTGTATGAAAACTAGACTTTATGATTAGTAGGTCTCCAATGTAAAAGTTCTAAAAATAAATCCTTAAAACTGTTGCAAGCCTTTTCACCATTTCATTTCCCTTACATTTCTGCGTTTGCAGTAAACACATATTTGATGCTAAAACTGAAAGTGTTTTATGTGCTATGATTTTTTTTAACAGAGACACTCACCTTACTTCGATGGAATAGGACTGTGTTAAAAACACTGATACTTTTCTCTGACAAGATGTTTGGATGCAAGTCATGCATTTCAGAAATGTTTCTTTCTCAATGAAAGTCTAGGTTTATGTTATTAATCACAAAATCCTAGTTTTGAAGAATAATTATATGGAACATTCCATGTTGTATAAGGTATTTCTCTACATTTTAATTAGAAGGAATTATTTTATTTCAGTATAACCTGTTTTAATTGCATTCTTTGTGCATCTATAAACTTTAATAGCCGTAGACACTGATATTATTTTGGGAGTTTGTGAGATTATTCGTCTAACATAGTTTCAAGGGAGCTACATTTTTATTTCCCTTAAACTTTTTAAATAACAATCGAACTTTCAGCCTTTCCCTTTTATTTTTTCCTTGGATTAGTTTCAAGTTGGAGTGAAAGCCAGCAATTGTGAGGTAGCATGGATTTGCCATTTTCTCATGTATCCCACATATTATTTGCAGTAAGATTAGCATCAGAAGGACTGACTTAGATCAGTTGTCTTTGCTTGTGCACGCCCTATGTTTCTCAGATATTTTTTTTTGGGGGGGGGGGGGGGGAGGGGGGAAGGGGAGGGGGAGAGTAAGATTTAGTTTCCCTGTCCGAGCATATGAAATCAGCTTTAGGTGGGTGCTTGTGTAACAGAACTTGCCAGGTAGAGTGTAGGTGGAGGATAAAATGAAAGCAAAGAAGGTAACGTAAAAAATTAGAGACATTGGAAGTGGTATGAAGGAGAGCTCATGTTGTTTGACATTACAATCCTGAAATGAGCAGCAACGAGCTGATAAAGCAGCATGGATCTGTGTGGATAGAAGAGACTGCTTAAACTCAAGAGCCAAATGATTTAAGCATTTTAGTATATGGATTATAGTTGTCCTTAGCTAGGGGCAAACCCTGTTTCCAGTGACACATGCACCCATTTAAAATCAGTGAAAGCTGGAGATGTAAGAGACCACATTTTGTGCTTTAGCTTTTGTCTTGTGTGACTTTAGTAGAGAGTTCCCCTGAAACACATCTGGGTAAGTTAAACTTGTCACCCTTGTGACAAGAATACTCACATAAGTAACCATAATAGTATTAGCTCTCACAAAATATTTAAAGAATCTGGCCTTTGGCTAGTAATATTTTTCAGATGTCGCTTTGCTTTTAGCAGTATAAGAAAAATTACATTTTTACCCTGGATACTGGATTTATTTTTAAATGAAGTAAATAGCAGAAATGCAGCTCTCTTCTTCACCTGAATAAAACCTCTTTTAAGTTCAAAGTGTTCAGGTACATAACTCTAAGCTCTCTCTTCCTGATGCACAGTTGGCTACCTAGCTTTTTCTACAATTCATGGTAGGGTCTCAGAGCAGGGCTGGCAACCTCAGCTAAAGTAATTGCTGCTTTTATTTCCCCATGACTTTGGTTCTGTTTTAAGGTCTCAAAAGACCACACAAACCAGCTGAGCAGAGCAGGAAGAAAGATGAGGGATGGAGATGGTAATTTTCAAAAAGAAATTGTGTTGCAACCAATGAGTTCTTTATGACTTCTACTTGAAAGCATAAATCAGCCCAGGTTCAATTAAAATTGCATCTAAATTGAGCTAAATGAGCTTTTCCTGGTTCAGAGTTTCCATATGAAAGTTTTGCACATCTCTGAATAGCAATGGCAAGTTCTCAGGAAGCTGAAACCATGAAAGCTTTGAAGAGAACAGTGATTTTAAAGCCCACTCCTGCCTCCCACCTCTTGCCGTGCAATTTTGTAATGTTGAAGGCTACCTTCTCAATGAAATATAAATACAAACAATATTTAAATAATGACCATGTGCTCTCCAAAAATTGTCTTAGATGTTAATGTTGTCTTAGTGTTTTAAAGTTAATGGTATTTTTGGTTGGCTTTTCAAAAACTTCCTTAAAAACCCTAGGTCTCGAGCATGATTGCAGGTAGATTCGAAAG
Source organism: Morus bassanus (assembly GCA_031468815.1). Taxonomy (NCBI): domain Eukaryota; kingdom Metazoa; phylum Chordata; class Aves; order Suliformes; family Sulidae; genus Morus; species Morus bassanus. The sequence goes on from CM062573.1 coordinate 26,817,101, forward strand.
GTTAATTCAAAAGGAATTAATGAACTCCTCTCTCTGGAAGTGAAGTAGCAGAGGCTAGACGGGACCAGACTTTGCATTCAGTAAACTGTCAGGTTGTGTGACAGGTTTCCATTAGCTTGACTTGGCTGAGGTTTACCTGAATTAGAAGGTAGTGAATCGGCAACATTTTTTTGGTGGAGATTTCATACTCGACCAAGACCAACTTCTTTTATAGAAGGGTAAGCAAAAAAGGCCTTGAAGAATCATCACTAAATCTTCAGAATGAAATGCACAGTCTGAGAAAATCCTTGCAGTTTCTACTAAAATGAGTAATTTCAGATAAGTCCTTTAGCAGTTAGGTCCTTTAAATCAATCAATAAATTCTTGCAAGGTTTTTGAAGCCATTGCCCGCCAATGGGAGCACATTGGCTCCTTTCATAGTTCTTGCAGATCCCGTGTACATAAAAACCCAGCCGCCAAGCACTCAGCTAAAAGCTGCTGGTGTAATGTGAAGGCATTTTTTGAGCCAGAGCCACTTTATAAAGAAAAAATGCTTGCTTGACATAGACCAAAAATGACAGTGTAAGTGGATCACCTGCCTGAAAGGCTCTCAAGCAGTACTGCTGTCCAACCCTCATGTCATCCTCTCCTGACCCCTCAAGAATTCCTTTGATCTCCCATGAAGACATCAGCCTCCACGACTGTCATCGCCTGCAGATGTCCGCCCCCCAGGAGGTGGTGACCTGCCCAGGTACAGGTGCTGCGGCTGTGGCCGTCCCTGATGTGCTCCAGAAGCTGCTGCTCTGTAAGGCTGAAACATTCGGTGGAACAGCTGCAAGTGCATGAACGATGGGTTTAATATTTAAAAACTTAAAAAAGAAGGAGAAGCTGCAGCATTTTCATATGCAATCTCTTTCCTCTTGTTGTAATGCTGCCCATCAAATTAACGAATTTGGCATGGCTTTTGCTTACTTTTGAACGCCACAATTTCACCAGGCAATGGATCGCTTCTGTACCTTGCTGCAAAGACTTCTCATCTGGATAGCAAAGCTCCTGTTGTGGTCTTCAATCTTTATGTAAGCAAGTGTGCTGACTCACACAGCAAAAGCTGAAGCACAAAGGTTTTGTATAAAATCCTTGGTTATGAGAGTTATTCACCTTCTTATTTTCCAGACTGGCTGGCCTTATAACACTCGATACTGCTAGGTTATTACAACTCTGAGGAGTTTCACTGATTTCTCAGGGACTGTAGTAGTTTGCACTGTGGATGAGATTTCAAAGCATAATGAAAGCAGTTGTGAATCTGTTTTATTTCATGTAGCAATGGACTAGGAGAGCCTGAAAAGCAGTCTCCCAGCTGAGCAAGTGGCAGCTTCCAAATGAAGGGTAAAAAATTCTTAGGATACTCTAATTTGATCACTTGTCATGACCTGGCTCGCAGATGCCACTGAGTATCAACAATATTTGGGTGCCTGGGTTCTCTGGTATCCTTTGGAAATCGAATCCCATACAGGAAGGTTGGGATCCATATGGTAAAATCAAAGTCCAGCCAGATGTAGCAGGAATTTGTATGCTACTACCCAGCTCCTTGTATCAATAAAGAGATGTTTTTGTAAAATATTGAACAAACTACAATTTCAGTGGAATGTAATCATTTTCAGCTCCATTGTGCTGATGGCACACAGCCCAGAGCCTCGCAGTAGCCTCAGAGGTAACATGCCTTTGGCAGCGCAGGCTGCAGCCGACCCTTCGCCGCAGCTGGGTGTGGAAGGAAATGAGCCTGTACACTGGATTGTCCTCACTCCCGCTTTGGACTGAACTGTGCCTCTTGATAAAGAAGGAGGGGAGTGCCTCTCTGTCCAGTCGAGTTAAGCCGTGTAAGATCCAATTTTTAAATTCCACCCCCCGCCAGTCTGAAGAGTTTTTTTTAAAAAAAAAAAAATCCTATGAAGTCAGATTTAAAAAGCTTTTGAATTTTACTTTTGACCTTTTTAATTTTGTATTTGTTTTCTTTACTTCACATATATAATTTATTTTGGGCAGTTAGGAAAGGAAGCAAATTCAAATCTTTTCATTCTGTGAGTATATTAAAAGGTGATATCTCAACATCGTCACAAATCTGCCGATTCACTAAAGGAAATTTAATTGATGCTTTTCAAAAGTGCCATTTGTATGAAAATAACACTTTCCATCAGACCAACCAACCCACAATATTTTAACATTTTTCAAATAGCTCTTCTGACTAGTTCTGTCACAAGCAAAAGGAAAGATATTTGAGAAACACCCCAGTCTGGTCCTTCCTTAAAGTTCTGCTTACCACTCAGCACAGCCTTAGAAATTAGCCAGTGGCATGAAATGTATCACACCAGAGTGATGCATTTCTTTAGAAATGGACTGAAAATAAAGTAGGAGTGCAGTATTTCTCTCAGTTGTAATATGTTGATGAACCTGTCAGAGCAAAGACAAACCGCTCTGACTTCTCTGCCTGTTGGAGCACAGCAGCCAGGATTGTAACTGAGACATCACAGGACAGGTGCTTTGAAAATTACGGAATTTAAGTAAAGGATCATGTGGCTTTCCTACATGATCAAGAGGTTGATCCTTGCAGATTTCAACACCCTACATCCCCATTTGCTCCTTGAGTGTATGTCTTTTATGTTAATAAATAATCCTGTAGATTTGAAATGGCTTTTTGCATAAGTAATTAATTTCTGTGCAGTCTCAGCCTGTGACCCAGCAGAAGTCTAATTTAAACCTTTTAAAGGTTATTTTAGTCAGAAGTGAATTTCACCCTATTACACATAATCACTGCTAATCATTGAGGTGATTCACAGGTATGAGGGATGCAGAATCAGCTCCCAGGTATGCTCTCAAAAATCTGTAATTTTGTTAATAAAAAGGACTATAGCTATAAGCAAGAATGGTGGTTGTGCAGAATCCAGGAGCTGCATTGCTTCTGCCTTTGTTCTTTGATATTTTTTTCATGTGTTACAGATTTTAAATAAATCAAGGAAAATGTATAAATTCCACACTACACAGAATATTTAAAATCTTATTAAAACTGGGCCTTAACTGTTACCTGGAGGTCTGTAAATATCTGCAGTAGTTTACTGCTGCTAATGCTGTAATTACATTTCAGCGTTGATTCACACTTCGGCTTTTTTGTGTTTGCGTTCAGCAGTACGGTTTATTTGAAAAGTGCATAAAATATAAATATCCAAACTTCAAAGATGCTGTAGTAGAGCTAAATTGCCCAAATGTTCTGTGGTTTTCTCAATAGTTTTATGATAACATAAAGCCAGTGTTTCATCAAAGAATTTTTTTTCTTCAAGAAGGATTGCACCAACGAGGTATAAATTATAAATCATATTCTGTTTTACATCTGAAATGGGTGTCTGAAGTGTATCACACTTGAGCAGATGGAGGCTAGGTGTTTTCATGTTTTTCTGAGCCTATGTTTTGTTTGTGATGTCATTTACTATACATTCTATCCTTAAATTCCTTTGCATAGGGGCAAGAAACTATCGCCAAGTAAATACAATTATTGACAAGTGTTACTAGCAGCAGGGGGCAATGACAAAATCATCCGTAATACACACACACACACACACACACACACACACACACACACAAAAGCCAGAGTGACATTTGTAACCGACAGGGTAATGAGCAAATTGAGCAGCTGTTCAGGTTTCGTGACATCACAGATTTTATTTAACAAAATAAGCGATCAAAACCAGTGAATTACAAAATGCTAAATATATATTTGTTCAGGTAGCCCAAGCTGTTTCTGGCTTTATTCATTCTAGAATAAGTGTGGCTGAGTTTTGATACAATTCAGAGAATTGGAAGGAAAAGCCTTAGAAGGATGCTGTCTAAATTACAGCCTGTTCGTTCATTATTGTTAATAAGCACTATTTTATTGTGTTTACAAATTGCAAATTGAGCTGAGATTTCTCGTTCCTTTGATAGCACCTTCGCTACAAGGTAATAACATATTAAAATCATATGGCATTTGAATGAAATCGTTTCCTGGCTCCGTTTGCCTGCAAATGGCTTTTAAGAATGAGGGGGAAAGGCAGTGGAAGGAAATGGCTAGTTTTGCAGGGCAGAGATGAGAAAATGCAGCCTCTGTGCCTGTTACACAGGCAGAGATGAAAGCAAAAGAATGGAGAAGCACTTTTTAGCCAAGAAAATAACCAGTGTGGGCTCCGTAGACTTAGATTAAACCAGCTGTAAAACAGGAATTTCCGTCATTGTTATTGACCAGACTTTGAACACGTTTATCAGCTGCATGTGTTAATAGCTTGTTAATGATTGATGTTGAGGTCTTTTATGACACCAAATGAAAGTGCAGGATTTTGAGGTGACTATTGCAGTCACACTCTTTCAGTAGCACTCTGCAGAATTTCAGCTATGTTTTAAAACATTTATGCCTGCCAAGATTAGATAGGTTACACTGCAACTCAAGACAATACAGAACTACCCTGACTGTTCAACATTCAGCCCTATGTCGAACAGTAAAAATACAGCAACCCTCAAAATGAAAACCTAAATTTTAGAAGGTGATGTGGTTCTGCTGGAGTGTATAAAGGAGGGTAAAATGTGTAGATGACTTGGTATGTGAGGCAAATAAATACCAGATTTGCAGAATACTGTCTAAAAAGAGCCTTGTTAAAATTGCTCAAGTATTTCAGTTCGGGATTTCTTACATCCTTCATTTCACCTGGTTCAGCGAAGCAGTTCAGCATACGCTTAAGCTCCAGAAAAGTCAGAAGGACACATTAGCACAATGCATTTCTTGTCTCCACTGGCTATGTATTCTAGAGCTTAACAAGATCTCCATATTAGCTTAGATAAGCCTTCCTGCTGATCGTAGACGATTCTGCGTGTTTTTTTTACTTCACATGCAACCACATTCCTTCTCTTTTTTGCCGATTAAACTAAGAATCGACAGAAATCTGGATACAGCGGGTACTTGGTATCTCTTCAGGAAAGCACAGGGAATGTGTAGGTGTTTGTAAGATTCAATATGCATTTATTTTTCTCTGTTCACATTATTCCTTTTTACCGTCACTGCTTGCCTGTCATAAATGCAATTAGTGAGCTTTCTACATTGCAATAAACTGCTCTTCGGGAAGAAAATTTGCTTTGTGAGCAAAGCCTTTTTCCTACAACATTATTGTAATTTTCTGGTTTTTCTCTGCCTCACAAAGCATTTAAGTAAAAGCAAAATAAGCTCTAGCACTGCATTTACTGCACTGCTCTTCCTACAAAATTCTTTTTCCACCTTCAAACAGTTTTGCTCTAGCAAAAATTTCTTATAAGGATGAAACAAAGATATATAATAAAAACCAAAGGAGATGCATGGATCCAGCCCGGAATAAGCAAAAACCTAATTGCTGGTGCAGTTGTGTAAGATGGGGAAGATCCAGGTTGAAGTCCCTGGTCTGAATCAAGGACTTAAACCAAGATTTGTCATGCTTTGAACAATTGTTCTAACTGCTACAACAGTGCTGTGCTTTCTAGGTTTGAAAAAAGAAATTCAGTTGAATACCTAACAAAACTCTCCTGCAGAAGGGATTGTCAGAACTGGTATGTTCTTGTAAAAGTTTTATTTCCTGCAAATAGATATTTTCTGAAAAATATTACAGGTTATTTTGTTCAGCTATTTCCTTTCCTTTAACCAAGTGAATTTTGACTCACAACACACTACAGGCTTAAGTACTTGTGTTGGTTTCTCCAGTCTGTGTTAACTCTTCGTGTTCCAAATGTTTAAATAGCATCAGAGAATATTGTGAACCTTTCAAGCTAACTTTGGAATAGAGTAGCCCTTGATTTGAGCTGTCATCCTGGACTTGGGTTAAGTTTTTCCGTAGTATTGTGGTAATGAGTAATTCTAGGAATTGGGAACCCTGCTGTATATGTAAATGACACTGGTGAATTGTCTCTGGTCGCTGTGTCCCTTATTCTCATTATTTATTCATGCTTTTTTTTCTCCTCAGAAATAACAAATTAAACCTTAGGAGACTTGGAGGTTCAAAGGGCTGGTCATTAGTCTTTACCAAGTCCAGTTCTGTAGAGATTAGAAGAGGAAACACCATTAAATTTAACCATTTCAGTGTTTCATGGAGCCTAAATTCAGACAGCACTATCACTTTCCTCAAAGGGTATACAAAAGCCTATTGTATTATAAAGAAACTGGTTTTTTCATATCTGTTCATTGTAAGCAGTTCATTCTGGTTTCAGAGACATTAGTGGGTTTAGATATTCCTTTAAGTAGAATAAAAACCAGCAGAAAACCCTGATGAGTTTTCTGACTGCATCCACTGCCTGTATGCGCTTTCCTGACTGGTTCATTGCAGACTGGAGTTCTTACAAATGAGACCAAGGCTGCAGAGGAGCGATATCTATTAGCAAATTAAGAAATGGTGGCTTTGAATATATAGTAGTCATCATGAAAATGGCAGTCTCACTATAATGTAGCATCAGAGAATGATGGCTCCTTTTTTAAAGGAGATTTCTGTAAGCAGCTGTTAACAAATGCTGACTCTACAATAGGAACCACTGTAGAACATGTACAAATACAAGAGAGGGAGAAGTGGCCAAGAACTTGCTGTTTGTTTTCAAAACGGTATCCTTTTTGCATAGTCTTTAAAAAAACCTATTAGAAACAGTGATGCTTCTGTGATGCTCACAGAGGGCAACCGAAGGCTGGCAAAGCCTGTGTGCCGGGCTGCCTGGGCAGATGTCTGGAAGGGCCATGTGCAGGAGGGTGCCTGCCCGGGTGTCACCCCCCTGCATCCCATCATATAAAGCAGCATGGGCAGATCAATGTCTGCAGGTATTAATAAACTACTGCAGGAATTACTGCATTGTCTCCTGCCTGTCACTTGTTCTGCAATTAAAGCCCCAGGAAATGAAAAAGGTGGGTCACCAGTTCGGGTAGGAGCAGACGCATAAGCAATCACTGTGGGTGATGCTGTGCAAGTTCTGTTGAAAAATGGAGGCTTCTCAATTGCCACAACATCTTTGACATCTGTGTCTCATTACAATTTACCAAAATTACTAAAATTCATGTTTCACATGGTAATTTCAGGGTGCATACAAATTCTCTTTGCTTACCATCAGTAGAAAAACACTTAAGATTGTTATCCTTGTTTTACAGAAGAAAAATAAAACGTATAGGACCCAAATCTTTCCTGAACTTGGGTCTCAGGAAGAGCTGTGCCAGCTGCATGCAAGGGAAGTGGAAGTTTGTCCGGTGTTGCAGGAACTGAAAACACACTAAAGTCAGTGCCACGTAGTGGAGAGGCCACACGGAGAAAGCCTGACACCAGCCAAGCCCAGCGATGACTCCTTGCAGAGGATCGCTGCTCTTTCTGGTTTGGTGTTACCTGGAAAATCAAACTCCAGGAAAGTGTGTGTCTGCATTTGTGAATATATAGCAATGGTCCACCTGCCTGGCCAAAAAGCAGAAATGGCAGCACATGGGGTATTCCTGGAGGGTGGAGAAAGGGCACCTTTGCCTTTGCTAATGCCGAGAAGCGAGGTGTGCTCCTGCCCGGTGAGCAGGATCTACTCTGGCCCCAGGGTAATGCAGAGATTATTGGGCTGTCACCAACACAGTTTGTCAAGGAGATGCATGCTGGGAGTGACAAACACTCCGGTGTATTTGCAGTGAGTCAGCAGGTGCTGGTGTGATAAAACAATGCAAAATATCTGTTAGACAATGCTGTAGCAAAGGTGGATTAATTTTTCTTATAAATTTATGAAAAGCAGAGTAAAAAGTGCACAGCCATCAGAGAAACAATTTGTTACGAATTGTTTTTAACTACTAATAAAAAGTTGTGGGTCAATTAGGCCATTAAACTGGTTTCATTTTAAAAACGTGTGAATTTGCTGGGCCTGGCTCTGTTTTCATTGGGTTTAATGAGAGGAAACTGATAGGGGAGCTTTGAAACAAAGATAGAAGGTGTTGCTGATGAGCCAACCAAAGCTTCTTAAAAGTGGAGACAGGTTTTTTCCAGTAGGCAATCTTAACCCTTCAAAAATAATTTGATTAATTTAAACTTTTTAAAGGTTCTGGTTGTTGTTTTATTTATTTTGAGTGAGAAATTCTTAGAATGTTGAAAAGTTTAAAATGTGTTGAAATGATAACATTGTTGAAGTCAGAAAAATCTTTCAAAAGAGCTATTTAAAAAATAAGCTGTACAGATATCGCTGTGTCTAAAGCAGAAAAATCTTTTTTTTTTCTTGCAGAGTAGGACCATTATTAAGTATCTTTCATTTTACTCATATGCAAAAAAAAATAAAGGGAGAAAAAAATATATTTGTATTCCAAAAAAGAGACAAAGTAAAAGGAAGAGAATGTGGCCACACACTCAGCGGTAAAAAAATATTGCTTCACTGATAGGGTTGCTTGTGAAAATGGTCCCTGAATGTTTTCATGGTTGTGAGACTTGTTTTTTTTTCACCATAGTCATGCAAGCTGTGTGTTGCTGAGCTCCTGCTGAGCAACAGTGGAGGAATTACTGGAGCTCCATTCACAGTTTCAAAACTGTTTTGCATTAATGGACAGCCTGAACTGGATTTGGGTTAGGTTTCACTTTGAGCTGTAACTCTCACTCTCCACCCCCTAAAATAATAATAATAATTACAAAAGTATGAGATAGGACTAATGTCTCCACCTCCTGTTCATAACCCAGCAAGCCAAATATTATTACATACCTTATTGAAGGGATGAGGAAAGTTAGAGGTCATGAACTGAGCTGTACGAATAGCTGGAGGTCAGGTCCATCACAACCATGTATTTCATGGCTGAGGCTTCAGCCCGTAGAGACTGGTTTAGTTATACTGCCTTCTACCAGCTGATTGCATATGCTAATTTAAACCACAAATTAAATTAAATAGCTAAGAAATATATTAACTAAAGAATTCTTTAATGTTTAGTAGACAAGTAAGTAAAACATTTTTTTTTTTCCTTTTACTAATGTATGGGGAAGAGTGGAGGGAAAGGAAGCTACAAAGATGAGGGTAGGGCTGGTACTTGGAAATGAGGTAGAATTCAGGGCAAAATACCTGTTCTGTGTCTTAGTAGTGATTGTGTGAAGAGAAGCTAGTAGAGAAAGAGGGGGATTGTCTGACCTGAGAAGTAAGACCTTTTTTGCACCATTCTCTGAATCTTAATGGGTAGCAAAGAATCTCAGATTAGACACCTAAAAATTAATGCACATGATACCACTGTATCCTCTGAATCTATCTCTAGGATCAGAGACACTTTTAATTGCAGTTTTGGAGTTAGATCAAAATACTTGTGAACCATGAATACAGAACTTCGCTGATGGACTGGGAAGGGGAAGGGAGGAAGGTGGGGTTTGGGGCAAACCAAGCTGATTTTGTTTGCATCAGACCCCTTTGAAGTGGCAGCAGTTTGTAGCTGCTTTGTGTTTTGCATTGCTACCTTTTCATATCTGAAGATTCAGACAATAGCTCCTGGTTATTATCCCACATATTATTGATTAAAAGCTTTGCCCAAAGACCTTCCATCTCACTTTCCAGCTTAGTGTGATTTACTTTTCTTTTTACTCCCTGTAACATATGATTAATGCTGAGCTAGAGAGTCCCAGTGAGATAAAGCAGAGTGTCAGGTAAGATTTGTCAGCTCGGAAGTATAGATTATTTTATGTTTCTCGAACTTTGTGGGCCCAGGGAACACAGATCTTGATTGTTAAATCCATCCACACTTTCCCTAGGGCTATAATATGCCAAAAACATTAAATAGCCCACTTAATACATAACCTCATTCTGTATGCTTGACTATTTTGTTTTTAATTTTTCTTCCCTTTCCAGGCTGCTCAAATGAAATGGGATCAAAGAAAAAAAATTATCCTCACTGGATTTTGTTAAAATATTAATAGGTTAGGGTTGACTGGCTAAATTGAATATCTGTGCTGATCTTGCTTGCATGTTTAACTTGTGCTTAGGAAAATATGTTTCCTAGGTGATAACCTTTTATGTACCAGCCTGACTTCATTGAAATGCATAGAGATAAAAATATGTCACACTCCATGGCCATGCTATTCTTGTGTGGCAGTGTGATTATTCAGATGATAATTGACCCCCACCTGTAGACAGCTCAAATTCTGTAGTCAATCATTCCATTTGATGTTAAAATATGTGAAAGTACAATTATATAATTTACATTACAAATCATCCTGAATGCCAGGCTTCTCAGAACCACTGACAAACGAAAGGGAAAAAAGTCAATAAATGAAGTGAATTACACTAGGCAAAGAATTCAACTTTTCTTATTTGCTCCTGCACAACAGCTTTTATGTGGGTGTTGTTGATGGAGCTCAAACAGATATGCTTAGTACTGAATTTGACTGCTTTTCAGCCCCTTCCTAACTTTGGTGATACTTACTAGATAAGAATACCTTCTTTCACTGTGGAGATGAGAGTCCTCACCAGCAGATAAAGGTAGAAACGCATCCATGTCAGCACAGATTTGCGCAACAAAGACCGTGGGCCAGTGAGTTGTGCTCCAGATACTCCAACTTTTAAGCTCTTGTTTCTGTAGATTTTGCTGTGTATTTTAAAGCTATACAGGGCAGTTAAAGAGCATATTTGTACAACCGCAGGTTGCTGTTTGTCATTCACCTGCTTAAGGCCTGTTGCAAACTCTGTTGACAATGCTCAAATAATGTGGGCAAAACTGAATCCGAATCAGCTCGTACCATTCCTGCATAATAAATATATGCAGCGGTGGCCTTAGATGGTGTCTCTGGATCATCCCAGTCTGTCTGTCTGAGTGTTGGACACCAACGATCTAAACTTCACATGAATTTTATGGTAGGTGAAGATTTTTTTAACTGTGTCTGTTTTTCTCCTCACATTGCTTTGGATCCTTTAACCCCTTTACAGCAGTCCCCACCACATGGCTGCAGATACTATCTCAGACATGGGCTATTCCTGAAATTTCAAGGCTAAGCATTGTAATCCTCTATTTATTTATGATTGCTCAAAAAAAATCCTTCTTGAGCAAATTATTCCACAGGTCTATATTGGAGCATTCCAGTCTGCTGAGCAAGACAGACCCAGCTCAGGAACGTGTAATCAACCTTATGGCAAGAGAAAGCTCAGTGTTAAATCAGTTGAAGTACCAAAATGTGAGCCAAAGAACCAACACAAAACACTTCTGTTGGTAAAACAGAACTTAACGTTTCTCTCCTGGCTCTCCTCATGCCATTTTAGATGCTTACTCCTTAGCTTCATACTGAAGAGCCAGAGGAAACAGCAAGCATTACATTTTTCTGTTTAGGTTTCAACATGGCATTATTTTGCTTTGCTATACTAAAGCCTTTGTCAGCCACAGATTCTCCCTCTTGATGCTGGCAGCAACCATTTGGTCACAACTTCTTCACGAACAACATTTAAATTCAGATGATTTTTAGGACAGCAATGTCTATGCAGAGAATTCATCAGCCAAGCAACGACTGATTAATAATTAGTGATTCCTGCTGGTGACCATTTTTAATATGGACTCATTTTGAACTTAGGTACATGACTTCATTAAATAATTATAAATCGTAAACAAGTTAAGAGATAACGTTGGCTTATTTACAGTCGATCTGCAATAACAAAAGTAAGTGGAATTCATCATCTAGATCTACAATGAAAAGTTTAAGCAGCTATACATCGAAATTACTGCATGTGGCTTAAGCCTCTATTTCTTAGTAAGGAAGCAGCCCAAATATAATTTTTAATCCTGGCCTTCATACTCTAAAATTACTAATTAGAATATTGTCCTCAGTCCTAACATTCATGGGAAAATAACATAAAGTGTCTTCATGTCCTGATGTATACTCTTCTACAAAAATGTGCAGAACATCACCATTTCTTCAGCTGTTCTTTCTTTCATAAAGGTGAGGCCTTTCATAGAGCAAAATCCGAATGATGTAAAATTGATAAAAGTATCAGATTCCCAAGTACGAATATTCTAAGAAATGTTCATCACAAAGCAAGTGGGAAACTTTATGTGCTCAAATGCTTTATTTCACAAGACAAAACAGAAGTTATTAAATTGTTTCAAACAGCCTCAACATCCCTGATATGTGAATGGAAAGGCCTTATTCAAAAGGCTCTGGTTTACCATGCGGTCTTATTTCTCTGCTCCCAATGCAAAAGACAGGTATCTTCCCTGGCAGTTCTCCTGCGAAACTTCAGCTCTTCTCATCACTCTGAATTTTGGGAGTCCAAGCAGGAGTGTCCTTATCAAATATTTTGTTTCCCTTAGCTGCTGTACCAGGAAGAAATTCCCAGTGTTGCTCAATGTAGAGCAAGGTTGAACCTAGTCAGGGTAACTTCCAGACAGGGAAATACATACTTCTCACATTTTAATTTTTTTTTTTTTTAAAGACTGTTTTGTCTAGCTCCTTTTTAAAGTGGACTACTACCAGGAGCTGCATTCAGGCCTGCCACGGGTGGCTGCAGTTCTTCTGACCTCAGCAAAATTCCTCAATCGTTATTCCAGGTGTGAATTTGGCCAGTTGTCTTTAATTAAAGCTCCAGTCTGCTCTCAGTAAATTTCACACCCTGTACAAGTATCAAATTATGTTCTTCAATTAGTTGTATCTTTTCTTCTATCCTTTTAATTTCAGGCCCATCAAAGAGCTGGTTTACTAAATCAATTTCAATGGGAATTTACACATTGTGAATCATAATAGGATGCAAAATTGACTTGGCTAATGAATAGTTAGTGGCTTTGGGGTTAATAGTTTTGGGTTTTTGTCTCAGGTACTTTGTATTAAATTTAATTTTGATATTGCTTTAATGAGCACAATGTATTACTTCTCCTTTTTTCACCCGGGCCCATCTAAGGTGTATTCTCTTTGCCTGCCTCAATTGATTTGCTTTATGAATAACTGTATGAGGTTTCTGTTTAAGAAAAGCACTTCTGCTTGTCCCATTTCTATGCGCTAAATATTTTAGTCTGATGTACAAAGTTTAAATAGAAAAGAATCTGTACATTATAGCAGGGATGAAGAAGAAGTTACTTCAGAGGTTACTGCCTCTTGCTGCCTTGCACAATCAGTCACAGAACTGCTATTTGCAGGAATACTTTTAGGCATTTGTGGGACTCCTCTACGAATGAAAATAAGTAGAACAGCTATCCTGGTACCAACGTACAACCCTGGTATAAATAAAACATGTCACCACTTCACTCATTTTTGGGGTTCCAGTTTATGGATATCAGTTTTGCCCAGGAGACACTTGAAAGTTCACATCAGTGCAGCCTTGACAGGCTGTCTGTGCGGGCTGTACAAGTCGCTGTCTGGCAATAGGGGCTGGATTTTGGCAAGCCTGGAAGAGGCATGCGTAAAAGTTTCTGTCCATGCTGTACTAGTTTTATGATGGGAATGTAACTTTCAGGTTCTAAGTTTTCATTACCTCCCAAAATCTATTCCTTTCTTACACAAATTTTTAAAAATGCAACACCTGGAGTCATAACAACTGAATCAATTTTCTGGTAATAGCCTTGGAAATGGCTGCACCATGATTAGAAGTACCATTCCCAAGACAGTCTATATCCCAAGATAGATCTCTTTCTGTCTGTTGAATCAACAAGATGGTAGGATTCAGATGCCCATGAAAGAGCTCTCCTGATCCATTTGCTGCCTGGCCTCATTAGAGAAGGCTGCTCACAAGGGACTTTGAGTGTGATTTTGACAAGATGCTTCTCACCTGGCATGATAGCATGTGTCATCACAGCCACGTACCAACTTCTCATGCCCAGGAAACGATGCCTGGAGAACCAGGACACTGTCCCTATCATCACTGCATATGACGCCCCTTGTCATAGAGTAAGTTTATCCATTGCAACATTGCCAGTTTTTCAAAGATGACGCATTACTTGGTGTGTGGGCTATAGCACACCATTTCCATATGTTTGTAGGTAGAGAATCTAACACTGAGTGCTTTTAAGCTGAGATTTTTAAGAACAAAAAGGAGAACAGCAAATAATTTTTTACACTTTCCCAAAAGAAGCCTGTGGAGCTTGTTGCCCTAACATTGAGAGTAAGACACTATTTTTAATAATAAAAATAGCCAGAATTTTAACAAGAAGGTTTTTTTTTAAAAATGCAGTGGATAACATGAATGTGTGCTTCAGAGCATGTGTCTGCATTTAACAAACGTGGTTTGAGTTTTCTGTATTCAAACATATCAGGAATATAAACACCAGAGAAAAGTGAGAAGACTATTTAAGGGGCAACTCCAGCAGGATAATAAATGGGTATAAGATCACAAGGTGTAAGATCACGAGGTGTAGATTTAAGCTTAAAGCAGACAATTCCTGCCTATCTGAGGAATGAAGTTCAGCAACTTCAAGAGGAATACTTGAAACAAAAAGTCCAACTACAGCCCAAATTTGGTAACCCATGAGTTAACTGTCTGAGTTTCAGATTAACAGTACTACAGACACAGAGGCATCTGAGCTAGCTCTTTAAAGAGCCAGGTCGTGTCCAACTAAGCTGGACATTCATGATATGAACGTAACTATCCTGCTGCTGGTGGTGAGCCGAAGCTAATTAAGCCCTGATGGACCTGAGCTCATTTATACTGATGCACTGGGGGCACCATGAGCTGCACTGTGTCCCTTTTTTTCCAGTTTTTACCATTGCGTGGTGTATCCTAGCATCCCTTGTTTGCATGGATAATGGAGCCTGCTCAGATTCTGAAAGCAGGTCCTTAAGGTATTTTGTAAAGGCAACAGTGACACTAGAGACCTTGTGGTCTCACATTTTCTAAGTAGAAAGTATCTGGACAGGTAATTCCCTGTCTACCTTTGTCAGTATATGCTGCACCTGTCTGTGCAGGCAGACCAGCTTGGGCTGACCACTACCGCAGGGAGAACTAGGGATGTGGTAGACTTCTGTGCGGGTCCAGGTTAGTGTTTGCAATGTTTCTGCACCAAGCATTGCCACAAGAATTACTGCAAACTGCACAAAACTGCTGTCCGTTATTTGTGGTTCTGTCTAAATCTGTTCCATGTTTCATATTCCCCTGTGTCTTTATCTTATATTTCTTTTTGGAAAAGATTTGTGTCAGATTGTTATGGAAGGCAGCCTAAAATATATCAGAGGCTCTAATGTTTTTATGTACACCAACTTTTTTCTCTGCTATTCTTGTCTTTTTTTTTTTTTTTTTTTTTACAAAAGAAAAGAAAGATGACTATGTGTAAAGGAGAAAATAAAAGTTCTCAAGCAGAATTGAAATGTGATAGTACAAAGTTGCCTACCCAAATATTTGAGAGACAGGAAACATGCTTAGATGATCAGTAGTGGCTGTGATCCTGTCAGGAAAATGCAACTTAGAAAAACTTGGGTATGATAACCTAGGCTGAAGCACAGTTACTTTTGGAGATACCATATTATCTTCCTATTGCCTTCTGATAGCTATATGAGAGAACGGTCTGCTGACAGTCTGTCAGGTTGTCTGTCTGTTCTTCTTGATACTCCCTTTTATCAGCAGTCACCATGCTTCTCTTTCTAGGACCAGATCCAATACCCACTGAAGTCCATGGAAAAAATCCCAGCATCCTATACCCTGCTGTGCTATATGAGCCAGAGCATGGGTTTGAGAGTCCACTACATCTGGTTCATTAGATGCTGAAATTAGTTTTGCCAGAAAATAATGACTCCCTCCTATAGGCAGTGTGTTATATTTGTAAGAAAGGCAAGAGTCAGTGAACTAACCCGAATCTCCTAATTCTGTGCACTCAGTCATAAGGGGCTGGATTCTTCGCTGGTGTACATCAGCATTGTTCCCAGCTTTACGCTACCATAAAATGTCCTGAAATGTGTATGGCTTGGCTTGTTTTAAAAAAGGATATTTTATTAATGAGCAAATATAAGAAAGAATCTTTTAATGTGAGTCTTAGCTTCAGTAACGATACAGCACAGGCGGGAAAAGTGTAACCTGCAGGTGTGTTTCTGCAATGAATGTGATTCTAGTATTTTAAAGTTCTGTATAGCTTACCAAAAATAGTTGATATGCACTGCCAGCAATGAATGCAGCTCATGTTCAGCTACATGTATCTTACTGACTGGGCTGCTAATTTTTGAGCCATTGTACTTAGGATAAACAATGGCGAGACTGCTGCAGTATTGCTGGCATTACACATCAGGCAGTAAAGACAATTAATGGGCTTTAACTTCCCAAATTACTTAAGAGCTTTCAGAAGAAATCTGGAGAATAATTTTCAGTCATTGGAATGAAAAGGTCACAGTTTTGTGCTTTGGTAAATAACCGGTTCACAGATATGTCTTACTTATCACTGTGGTATGCTTATTCATTAACGGCTAATTGCAGAGGTCTCTAAATGAAACACCGCAAACCACATTCCACTCCAGTGCCAGTTTGTTTAAAGTCTGCACGGCTTTATTATTAGCACGATTTAATTATGAAAATGGCAACCATGGAGAATTCTGAACACATTCTTTCCCTTGATCATTAGTTACAGGGCAAAAATGAAACACTTTCAACAATGAAGGGTTCATATTTCAAGCTTATACAGTAGCTGCTAAAAGGCTATACTCAGAAAATCAATTTTATTAAAGTCCTTCAAGCACTAAAGGGACTTCCATGCAACTAAGCAATTTTAAAAACATGTCCACAAGCAGTGACTTTTTGATTCATGTTTTTAGCAGGGTTATATTTTCACTGTTTTCAATATTGTCCCCCAAAGCAGGGTCAGAAATGGTTTGAGGCGGGGAGAAGAGGTGAGCAAAGCATGTTCTGACATAGCTGTGACTTGCATCCTTTACCTTAAGGTACTTAAAAGAGGACTGTGAACTGGATCTGAGAAGCATGGCGTGCTCTTAACTAAAACAGATCAAAAGTCAATGGTGTTTTCACCTTTTTCAGCTTTCTTTTGCAGCCCAGGAAATTAAGTTTGGGGGACTACTAAGAAACAGTGTAGACTCTGGATTTTTTTGAAAAATGAAGCTGTGATTTGAGCTAAAAATAACAGGAAACTATTTTCCTAGAGATAAAAGAGAATGACCTGTGGTAAAAGGATGAAAAGCATTCACGCATTGCTCTGCTCCTAAAGAGATGACAGGGAGTTGAGAGCTGTGTCTGTATTTCAGGGCCCAACATCACTGGACCAATGGAAAATTGAGTGCAAGTCCACCAAAGTCACTGAGTTGTAAAGTAAATTATTGCCCTGATCCAAAGTCCTTTGACTTCCATGAATCAAAACTCCCCAAATTAGTGCATAACCCTAGCCAAGGGTAGGAGTGTAGAAAGTCTTTTAGTGCATCCTGAAATTTCAGAGGACAAAAAAAATCTTAGTCTTTATATGCCTGTCTCTGTGTATAACTGAGTTAAAACTTTTAAAACGGATATAGGCATCCCATTGATTGCCCACAGGACAAAAGAAGCTATCATCTAAAATAATCAATAAAACATTGCTAATGAAGTAAAAGATAACGAGAAAAAAGAAATGAAAGCAGATGAAATAGGTGCCTTAGAATGGTTGTCACTACTATTAAGAAAAAATAACGTGAGGCAGAACTGTTCCCTCTTATCTACAATCTAGTTTTACTTTGTTACTTTTTACTTATTTATCTACTTTCCACTTCTTTTCTTATTTCTCATTTTTTCAGACCATATTTCCAAATGCACTGTCTTTTTGTCACTCAATAGCCCAAACTATTCCAGAAACCCAGGTACGCTCTTCAGATAGATGAATAATGAGTATAAAATTTTTCATGTGTGGTATCTAAAATGTAAGAACGAGAGCTGAAAGGTGCTGTCGTCTCAAAGAGTTGTTTCTGTATCTGCCATTTAAAAAGAGCATCTTCATAAAGTCACTATCTGCCCATATGAATACTTCTGTGCAGGTCGGTAGGAAGAATCTGGTGTCTGCTGTTCAAGTGGGGATATTGCAGCAGTTCAGATGTGCCTGGGAAGGGTTTACTGTGCTCAGAGTGGGGCTACTGCTTCTGCCCTGCTAAAGCAGGTAGGGCCAGGTGAACTCCTAGTAAATAGTTTCCATTGTATACTTACAAAAAAAAACCCCACAGACTCTCAGCCTAAAATAACTCAGACCCCCAAAACTTTGGCTGTATTTGTAGTGCATGGGCAGCATTTTCAAATGAACAATGTTTGGCCTAATGGTCTTCCCATTTGACACAGTTACGAACCTTGCATCAGCTTAGTGGAAACAAACTGAAGCAAACTGGCAGAGAGTTAGAAAAATTATGATAGAGTGCATGCTTGCATATACATCCAGTATTCCAAATATTCCATGCTGCAGCCACCGAGGTCAGTCCAACATATTTTATCAATTTTAACGTGTGAATTAATCCAAATTCTCCACGTACTTCAGATTTACCAGCAACGGATCAGTGAAGTTATTACATTCCTTTTTATTTTTATATGATGGGATTGTTAGACCTTAAGTCTCTGGTGACAGCAATAAATATCCGTCATTAGGTATGAGTGATTATGACAGGCTGTTCTAGTTCTGCTTATGAATGATCATTTCCTTCTGGGAGCCATAAGGAATGCAACTGATGGGGGAAAAAACCTCTTCTTAGTAAACTTAAAGTGCATAAATCAAATTTTTTGATCCCAATGTTGGTTGTGGTAATTTGCAATTGCATAAAATTAGGCATTGATATTGTCTGTTTCTGCAAAATTTGAAAAACCTACAGGAGCAGCCCCACTCAGGCCCTGGCTTTCCTTGCGGCTTGGCCGCCCCAGCTCCCTGCAGCCTCAGGAGCGATTCCCCTCCCTGCTTCTCATTACTTTTAAATCTGCTAGTGGAAAGCACTCAAATACTACAGTGAGGAACAAACCTTCAAAGGCTCAGACCTGAACCAGTCCATGAGTGTTGGGTCTCTCGACAGCCTTCATTTCCGGCCACACTGGTGGAAGCGGGGTGAGAAGGAAAGGCAGAGTCGAGCAGACAGGCTTTTCCTTGCAACGTGAGTTGGTTGGCACAATCTCAGTACGAGAGCCACTTCAGGTGGATATGGAGGAAGACGGTACAAATATTAAAAGCAGCCATAGGTGTCACACTCCATGATGAAAAAGGGCAACAGAGTTTGAATTGCAACTCATTGCTGTTGCTGGCTGAAAACTGGGTTTTGTCTTGCTCAGCAGCAGTCTAAAGAATTCAGCACAATTCTGGTTTAAAGTGAAGAACCCTTGGGTTTAAAAAAGGTGAAGTGGACTATGGGGGGAAATTATTTTTGACCTATGAATATATATCATTAAAACCAATGTTTCATTTCAGTGTCAAGATCTGGATTCTTATTTTATAGAAAACACTTGTAAAGAAAAGTAAAAGAAAAAAATGAAGCCTCCCCAGAATGATTGTTTTAAACTTCTTAGACTGTGGAAGAAGGATCTTTACCAAAATAACATATATTCATGAAAGGCTTTGATGTTCCAACGGAGCATTCCCCCCCAGCCACATCTGCAAAATCAAATGGAAAAATGTCTTCCAGCTACACGGAGTTCTTCATTTGACTCATGCAAAGATGAATCTAGCCTACCCAGGGTATTGCAGAGAAGGCCCGGTTCTCCTTCAGCTCGCAGTAAATATTGGCTTCTTATGCAGGCAGCTAAGGAGAAAAGCCAACATCTCTTCCCTCCTGCTACTGCTGAGTGGGACCCTGTGAAGTGCCATTCAAGATATTAGCTGAATGTAGTGTTTCAGGACACAGAAACCCTCTGACCACCTCTTTTCTTCCCCCTCTTTCACTCCACGGTTGCCACTAACTTTATCTGTGCTTTTTCCTCAGCTAATTTATGTGCTTGGCTGTTGCCATGTTCTCTTTTCTGTTGTTGACATTATTGACCATTTTGGGTGGTGACAAACAACTGAACAATATCAATAGCAATTTATTGGGTACTCTAATTAATGAATTTACCCTGTGGCCCAGCTGCAATCACAACTGTGTGTTCATTATAAGCCTGTGGACAGAGGAGCAGTACTCACAGACTCAGGTGCTGTGTTCAGACTAAGCAGCCTATGAATTCCTCTTATATTTCAGAAGACCAGGGAACACAAAAACCTCAGAAATTACCACAGTTCTGTTGATTTCATAAGAGTTGTAGTTGTAATGATTTAAATTCAGAGCAAACCTTTCAAATAATCAAGTAAGTTTTCTAACAATGACCGAAACCTGTAAAAGCCTCTTTATTTCATTTGATTACAACATACTTTTGATTTCAGTTTAGGAACAAGTAGCTGAACTGATAGGAATATTCAAATGTTGGGTTTTAAAATAAAATATTGTAGCTGGGACCACAAATTTGATATGAAGTGGCCAAAAAAAAAAGTCTGATCAGTTGCAGTAAACTTCCACACCTGGAGTTGGAGCAGCTCTTAGAGCTGCAAGGGGCTGTCCCCATCAGCCATCCCCAGGTGCCCCTGTGTGCTGCCCCTGCCTCCAGCCTCCCCCAGGTAAGGCTTTGCAGCCCTGTTACAAATCTTTCTCTATTTCTGCACGAGTCCATTTCTCAGAAAAGAAGAAATGCTTGTGCTGCCCTGTGCTTCTGTTGGCATCACGGGGGCAGAGCCCTGCTGTGGGACCACTGGGTGGGTGGGGGGAAATGGGGGCTGCCTCTTTTTGGGGGGTGGTGGGGCAGAGCCTTTTGTTAAGCTGCTGATTCGGGGGACCTTGATGGCTAATGTCAGAGGTGGTCTTGGGCCTGTTTCTGTGCATAAATGAAGGTGTTCCCAGGTGCTCTGTTCATGAGGTGCTCTGGTCCTCCTTGGATGGCTCCTGGGGGTGAGCTCTGGCCAGGGCCTCTAGTCAGTGCTTCATGATTGCTGTGTGTTGTAGAAACAAAGGTAGCAATAGGTACAGCTGCTTAGTTTTATCCTTTGCTCTCATCTTGCCTGCACCCTGATGCCTGTGAGGAAAACCCAAGTGTAGGGCAGAGCAGCCCTGTCCTTCACCACTGCATTGCTCCTTTTCTGGAATGGCTGCTGTAACAGCAGGAGAAGAAGAATTATTGGTATCATGGAAGGGAAGGAGCCTACTGACAGTTCCTGCATAGGTCAATGGAATTTCACATATGTGTGTGTGACTGGACATGGATACATATGTTCTGTTTAAGGGGGAAATGTATAAGGGGGGCAATTTGTACTTGCTTTACTCTGGAGAGCAGCACCCCCATTTCTGGATCCTGTTACATATTTCGTCACATTCTCATTGAACACATTTTTCATCTTTTCCACTGCTATTTCATTGTCTAAGTGGAAAGGAAATTAAATAACGTTTGATTTTTATTTTCTTTTTAGATTTTATTTTTATCTGAACTTTCAAACCCATGATAGTCAAGTGGATTAGAAATTCGGCGAAATGAGTTCACCTGGTGGCTGGCTGCCTGCATTTTACACAGATGAAAGCCCTGACCCTGCAAACATATTCCTGTCAGGAGTCCTTGATCTCATGGTAGTCCTTAGGACTGCTCGGATTAGAAAAGAATTGCAGGATTAAGTCTTAGCAGTTCATTTGAAATATAAGACATTTGTTGCTTAATCTTGCAAAACAAGGCTCTCAAGTTTTCTTTAAAACAATATAAATATTCATTGAGTCATGAAACTCAATGAACTCTTTCAGGAGATTCCTTTAACCATGTGAAATTGAGGCAGCTGCAATAAAAACTTGTATGATTTTTATCTCTTCCCATCAATATAGTAAAGGAGTTTATTTGCTAAGTAATGAATATATGATCCAAATGTTTGTGAAATTTCCGAAAGCTACCTCTGGAAAACCAAAAAACAAATTCAGCTGTAGGGATCTGTGGCTGCATTTTCAGAAAGTTTGAGGATGTAGTTTTGGGTAGAATCACCACCTGAACACAACGAGTTGGAAATAGCCCAGTGAGATCCCTCACCTCTGATGGTACAGCTGCAGAGAGCACAGTGTGCCAGAGTTGTGCTCAGAGGCTGCTGGGCATCCCAAGCACTGTGTTACTGTATGTGCAGAGCTGCTGCACTTGTGCAGGCAATTAATGAGGGATCTGATTCTAAACTCTGTGATCTCAGCCAGGCTTTCTCCCACAACCTAGTGCAGTAATTCAATCCTAAACTGCTGATCATCTACCCCTTTCTCAGAGCAACAGTAAGGGAAGTGTTTTCTGCTGGCAGGCTTGTCGGGCTTGGTGGCAGGGATCAGGGAAAGCAGTATGCGCCCGCTGAGACCATTTGTCACTGATGCTAATTTCAGTATTTGAAGAGCTAGACCTTCTCTGCTATGGTTGTTGTGCAGTGTGGTTTTTGGTCTTCTCTTTTTGACTAGCTGTTACTTACTGTTTTGTTTATACTTATGAAATGCATTGTGTGCTATATATGCAGGCAAATCGTGCAGAACTGGAAGGGAAGTGTTGGTCTGTCGCTGTAAGCGACACTGTTTGGGTATTGTCACATACTCAGAGAAATGTCTCTCATACAGAATGCTCTAATTTTTTTAAATGGCAAAATTACCAATGTATTAATTTGAGAGCTGTGGGGCTCTCTCGTGTGTAAACATATATGAAATCATTATTCCTTCCCTTTTATTTGTTTTTTCTACATAATATGAGAAATTTGGGTTTAATCTTTGTAAAGGCTTGACTTAGATTGATAAAAACCAAGTGCTTTACAGTCTGACACTTCATCCTTCATTCATGTCACCACTCTACTTTTGTTTTGTTTCCCAGATCAGTCAGAGTTAAATCCAGACTGTCAGCTATAACTTTGAACTTCCTGGATTTTCTTACAAGAGTACATGTCTCTTTTTTTCTTGTTTATATTGATCTTATGATCTGACCTATGAAAGAGTGATTAGAAGGTTACAGAGGCAAATTGTCACACTGCCATGATGGGATGCAGCAAGTAGAGGGAGCTGCAGAATAATGCAGCTGCTTTGCTTTAGCTGAAGCCTTGTACATGGGATCTGTTACTCCTGTGAGGTCTGGAGTCCTCCTTTGCTGCTGGCCCCAAGCTTAGCTCCACTCTGCTAAACAAAATAAAACTGGAGAAATCTTCATCATGAACAGCAGACAAAGATACTCCGGAGATTTTAGAGGCCTACCGGGCTTGAGATAGTGCATGCAAGGCACAGAGATGGTCAGAGTATACACGTCAGAAGACAGATGCCAGTAGGAATTAATGACGAAAGAAAAATTCCTTAAAGTGGTGTTACACAGTACTAATTGACTGGGGAAAAATAATCAGTGTATCCCAGGTACCTAGCTAAGGTGTGCAGGGAGCAATTGCATTTGGTTATTTAACTCTCCAGTACTGCCATAAAAGTAGTATGTATATATGCACAAGGCTGTTCTTGGCCTTCCCTACCTGAAAATAAACCCAGGGGGGTTCAGGCAGTGCATGGGGGGCTTTTTTAAAACCATGGCTGCTGCTAGAGTTTGAACTACTTGCTAGGGCTGAGCTGTTGTGAAAAGCTGTCTTTCGGGTAAACGCAAAAAAGCTGAATAAATTTAGTAAAAGTGTAAATGTACATTAGTAAATAAAAT
This sequence comes from Morus bassanus, assembly GCA_031468815.1. NCBI lineage: Eukaryota > Metazoa > Chordata > Aves > Suliformes > Sulidae > Morus > Morus bassanus. Next base: position 26,840,627 of record CM062573.1, read on the forward strand.
AGCATTCAGGAAAAAGTTAATTCTCTTTAAACTTATACCATGAAATCGTTCTCAAACAGCAGATTATAAATGGTTTCTCCTGCTGATTGGAGATGTTTTTTAATAGACATATTAGGTTTATGCTGTAGTATTCTGCTTGATCCTAACTGATTTCACTTTTCATACAGAGAGATTATTTTGAGAATGCTCATACCTACAGGTTGAGAGTTCACTGACATCAATAAAGTTTATCCAATGTCAGAGAAATCAAAATAATGCCCCATAGGTCTAGCAGTAAAACAAACAAAACAAGTGGCTTCTGCTCCCTGCTTATAAAACCTTTATATTTTTAGTTATGAAAACAGCTTACATAGAATGTGCCCGGTGAGCAGAGCTGGAGCGAGGCAGGGTATTACCCAGCACAGCCAGAGGTTGATCTACTGTAAACATGGTGATGGCAGAGACTCTTTTGCCTGCGTGGTTGTAAGTCTGTGTGCATTTCAGTACCCTTTATAATAATTTAAACTAACTAACAGGAGAAGTTAATTTAAACTAAACCAACAGTTGCTAAATTTAGTTTGAAAATCTGATCACCCATTATCAACAATTGAAGTGATTAATAAAAATGGTATATTTGTATGTTGGGAAGGTTGTTACAGAGCAAAATTATTTTAGGTTGTTCTAAGCAAACCGGTTGTGAATATTTTGCTGTGAATAGTTTGTGACTGCACTTAATCAAAACTAGTATCTTCAGTAACTGTAGTTCTAACATCATATTGTTCTTACCATCTAGATTAGTAGATTTTTTTCATATAATCTTCAAATTTTCATTTCACAAGTTCAGAGTTCATTCTGAATGAGTGTTGTTTAATACCCACCTAAGATTTGCCTTTTCTGTGAAATGGTCTTCACAGCACACTGATTTATTGCTGTAGTTGTAGAAAGCACATAAACACAGCCAAAGTGAATTAGACATTTTCTGAAGCAAATATTAATGAAAGAAGTCATCCATTTCTAGCAACCATGCATATATTGGGGAAAGCTTCCTAAGACTCAGCTGATTTTAGGTATACATTGGGTATTAATCGAATATTTGATTACGTCTAATGAAACCCAGGCAGTTGTAGCGGCTTCATCTGTAATACCAGCTAGTGTGTACACACTTGGTAGCTCTGCCCTTGAAGAGGAGACTGGTGTTTGGGCATCTCTGCAGTGGTATTTGACTGACAAGAAACTTTGTATTTGAGAAGGGTCTGAGAAACACTACTTGCAGAAGCACCACTGGTTATGGATGTACTATACTGGCATCCTTTCCGTTTTGGACCCCACCTTCAGCCCAGGAACTGTAATTCTTGTTAGTGTCGATAATGTGCCATAGGTGCTTGTAGCTCTCAGACTGCTGCTGAGAGAGGAGCTTCCCATCGGAGCGTGTCCTAGTTGGTAAGATGAATTCCTCATGGCCAGCTCGCTCAGTGGGCTTTACTGGCCTCCACTTAAACCCACACCCACATCTTTGTCTGAGCTGACAAAATGCTTTTTCTAGAGACATGCATTTTTTTTTTTTAAAGCTGCTATTGACTATATTCAAAAGAAGATGTTTCAGAGTGAAGCAGTGGAATAATTTTCAAAGAGACCAAGAGGGCTGTTGTGATCCACTCTTGTTTCCTGATCTGCGAGACTGCAGAGAATACACTGTATTATTGTGATTGCGCTGAAGTCTTGGACGTGAGGATTTAGTGTTAGCAAACAGGAGTAGCTCCACTTGCACTTCTCCTGATTTATGTTAAGTGTAACTGAGGTCAGCATCTCTTTTTTCAAGGACTAGCTGTGCCTTGAAAGTGTTCTCTCTACCAAAGCATAGCGTGTAACATGGACTTGCTGTCTTTTCTCTCTAAGTTTTTGAAGCAGATGGAAACTTTGTGTGCTGTTGTAACAGCTCCATTGCTTCTGTTTGAATTTTCTTGGAATTACTTGGCATGAATTGGGACCATCTCCCTTTTCACTCTCTGTATGTGTAACAAGGCTTATGAGCACAAAGGCCCTGTGTTACATGAGCTAAGAAGGGCTGAGCATATAAGCCTTGAACTATGTCATCCAAAGCAAAACTGGGTGATGGAGCCGCTCGTCTGCTTGTGCCCCCTCTTCATACTCAAATTCTCACCAGGGTCTGTGAGAGGCTCTGTTAGCATCAGCCTGCAGAATTGCGCCTCCTGTTAGGAAATCGGTGCTAAAAGGACTGGATTCCTTTCTTGATCCCTTTGTGAGGGGAGTTGGTTGGCTTATTTTTAGACCATGGCACCTCTATTAATGTTACGTGGCTGTGAGTGAGGACTGAATTCGGAAGACAGAGAGAGCAGGGAGGATTCTGCGTTCACCTCTGTTCCAGTGTATTCTCTTGTCTTGATCCCTGACGGTAACGTGGCAGAGATTTGTGCCATTCTGCGCTAGTGACTTGCCCAGAAGCAAAAATTCTTATTTTTCCCCTAATGCTTTAATTGAATTTAAGGGATTGGTTATGTTTTGCAGTGGCATAAATGCCACATCAATGGTGTTCATTGAGAGAGATTATTATTGAGTGGATCAGATAAATATGGCCTACAAATGTGCTGATTTACTCCAGCTTGTAAAACAAAACAGTTTACGTATACAATTTAAACATTCTTTCTCCTTTTTTCCCCTAACCACATCCCTTGTGTGCATAATTGAGATTTCCTTACCACCCAGAAGATAGCAAGGGAATTCTTTAGGGTTTGGGCTGTGTTTTAAGCGGGTGCAGCTGGAAGCGCAGTCGGGGTGCGCGATGGCTGCCGGATGCCGCACACCTCCAGCAACGCTAGAGAGCAGGCTGACACTGCTGTACCGCTGCCGCCGTGCTGGCTGAGGCCCTGCAATCTGCTGGAAATGTAATAATTGTTCTTTTATTCTTTAATAAACACACGCCACATCATACAGAGAAACAAGGTGAGAGAACGAGAGAGAGGATATTGCATTCTTCCACAAAGGGCTGCTCGGTTTTATTTTATACGCTGTTTTTTTTATACCAGCAGAACAGTCCTGTTATTTTAAATTACTCTTCCACTTTTCCTCCTCTTCCCCCTCTTTTAGTTAAATTAATGTATTGATTAGAGCACATTAGCGTGTAATCGATTGTTAATTTGACTCATCTTACAAATCACAGTTATGTTTATCATAAAAAAAAAATTATTTAACATCTCATTCCTGCAGTAAACTGAGAAAAAGCTGGGCATCCAGAATTAAGGCTGGAACTTCAGCTGGGGATGAAAAATACAGACTGCAATTGCCTGCATATTATTAAAAAGAAAATTAGATATAATTTGTAAGCAAATTGTTAGAGAAAAGATGGAGTAAGTAGAACGAGTAGGCAAGTATGGAGGGAAATGTGTGGGGTTTTTGTTTGTTTGTTTCATTTATTTTTTACTTATTTTTTACTTTTTTTTTCTGAACAGACAGGACTGGACATTGTGATATCACTGAAATATGGCAAACATACTGCTTCATGTGCCAGCGGTCTGGCACTGATCACTTCAGAAACAAAGCAACTTGTGTATCTGGACTCATAATCTGTGATCGTGTCCTTAGGATGCTGCATGTCTCTGCAGTGGCTGCTCTGCAAACTTCCTGGTTGACTGTAGATTTTCTTTCTGACGTAGCAGAAATGAAATATTTTAAATACTGAAATTATTTTTTAATTTTGAGGCCAGAAGGCATATGATACTTTTCAAGGCTAGCAGAGGAGATATCAACATTCAGGCAACAATCATTGTGCTTTATACAGGCAGCACCATGTAGATACTAACTAATCCCCTCCACTGAGGCAGGTATAGCCAGTATTATTATCCCTGTGTTACGGAGAAGAAAACTGAGATGAATAGTTAGCAGAAGGGCATAACTTTATGTCAAAGTTAGGATAAAAATTCTAAACCAGCAAAGCTTTCCATATAATGGGTAGTTACTGATAAAAATTAAGATAAAGTCTTGGTATTTGCATCTTTTTAAACTCTGTCTTTCAGACACTAGAACTAGACTTGCTCCTGGGTTGTTCTGGGTTTTCTTCCCTAGTATTTACAGTAAACAATGTGTAAAATAACTGAAAATGCAGTGGTGACTGAAGGGGAAGAGGGAAATGCTTTGGGTCAAATGTATTGAACTGTTTCAAGCAAAAAGCTCCTTTTCCCAAAAGTCTGAAGTATTTTACAAACAAGGGATTTTGAAATAGCATTTTCAATACAGAATCTTACAAGTTCAATGAACATATTTTTTAAAGGATAGAAAACCACAAAATTTGAATGTGTAGGGTAACTTTATTCCAACACAAACCCTTTTTAATTTTTTCCCTTTAATATTTTTCACTCCAGACAGGAGAAAAAAACCCAAAAAATCGATTCTTCTCACAGTTCTCCTATAGATGGCTTTATTTTTCTCCAAATACGTTTCGACAGCAGACTCTATGATCATCTAGTGCTGGATGGATAAAATCCATATGTTTCTCCTTTTAGGAAATATGACTCTTATATAACAGCTAAAAGGTAAAGGCCAGGAAGATTTGCAGAACCATATAGCTTATTAGCCCATAATCCACATTGGAAAAGACATTTGTACAGTATAAGATACGCTGTGCATGTACGGACGCAGGCAGATTAGCAAGTCTGTATAGTTGAAATTTCTCAGCGAGAGTGATTGCTGGGGAAGTGGATATAGAACATGAAGAGCCAAACACAACTGAAAAAAAAAAGTTTTTTCAGTTCAGCCCTGTAAAATTTCTGTAATGCAATCTGAAAAGCAGCACACTCTTCAAATCTGGTCCTAAATGGAGATGTTGGATCACATATACTGGTGTCTGGGGAAATTTTGTGGGAATGGTTGAAGTTTTGAATGAGAATCATGCACAAGGAGATGAATTTTGTGTATTTCAGACTAGGTTTTGCCCAGTGTGTTTTAGTGGTAGGAATAGATTCTTAACTTTGTGACCTGGGCTTCTGCGGATCAGATGGAGACAACTGCTCTGGCTCCCATCTGTAAGCGGCCAACCTGCTCTGGCCACTGGAGAAAACATGCCTCTAGTTGCTGCCCCAGCTCCCTAATGGCAACACGGTACAGCCAGCGTGCCTCTGGCAGCCAGTGGGCACTGCCAGGCCAGGTAAGATCTGATGTCCTCCATTAGGAGCTGTATATTTTTATCTAGTGCAAAATTCTGCAGGTGTGAAAATGCAGGAGTCCCCTCCATGGTTTGTAGGAAGTGCTGGAATACCTGTGCTATTACATTTAATCTAATAAACCTGAGCTGCAGAGCTAGATCCAGCTCTTGAAATGTTCTTTCAAGTTCCTTATGGCAAGGTCTTTAATTAGCGCTTGCAGAGCATTGAAATATCATGACACTGTGCTACGACTAATGAAAATAAACCTGGAGTTGTGTTCCTTGGTCTATTGACATTTACAATCATGAAGTCTGAGCCAGGCTGGGAGCTGCTGCTTCGGTGTAGGTGAAACTTCAGTGCAGCAAATAGAGACCACGGTGAGACACCAAAGCACAACCTGAACTTCAAACCTGTGGCAGAAATCAGTGGGGCAGTGGCTGCAGTGCTGCGGGTCGCCCAGCTGGCCCTGCCGAAGGACCTTGCTGCCCCGGCGGCTTTGTCTCAGCTGGAATGCTGCTCTTACTGCCTTAGAGGCTACCTCAGGGCTTACCTTGCTGTGGTTACAAAGTTTAGGATGATTTAGCTAAAATATTCTTTAGGAAATTGATGCTGAGAAGTAATAGCGGCTGTAAAGCACATTGCATATGTAAATGGCAGCAATGCAGCTGGGATCAGTCTTTGAGTTTAAACTGATTTTGGAGCCTCAGGATTTTGGCCAGTTGCTTGAAACATTAAGTGTTTCAGTGATATGTCAGGGAGAGAGTGATCCTCCACGTGCTTTTGGCTGAAGGTATTTCTGGCCTTCTCCTTACATGTGGGACTTGCAGAAGAGGTAAAACCAAATTGTTCCTTCTCATTTTCTTGTATGGTAATTATTTTTTCTAAATATAAACAGATAAATATGTAATGCCAGAAAGCTTAACTTGGGTAGAATGTGGGAGAAGGAGGGGAAAAAGGAAAGGTTGCACAAGCTAAAAGAAGTGCAAAAATATTTGTGCTGTATTTTAGTCTTTTTGATTTCCTTTTGGCTTTGTTTGTCTTGTGGCATGAGCGGGATAGGCCCTACCAATTTTGCTGGCATGTATTTGTAACCCAGGAATGCTTTTTGGCAGATGTAAAATTAGAAACAAATTTCATGTGTTCTGCAGTGTCCTCCAGTGCTATAAAGGACAGGAACAGAATATGTGGCTTTGTCAGAAGGACTCCAGGAAACCACAAAGAAACAGAGATTAGAAATAAAATTGGGGAAATAAATAAATAAAAAAGGAAATAAAGCCCCCGTAGCAGATGCTGTGCAGCTTGGGAGGGGAGCACAGTGCAAAGCCCCTCCGCCGCGCTAATGGGAGCAAACAATGGAGCCCTTGGTGTGACGGGAAACACGGATGTGTGATTTGGGGTTGTTTTCAAATAAGTGGTTCCAGGATTTCGAAGCGAGATGATGCTCCGAAATGTACCTGTCTATTTTCAGGCATATGAATAAATAAAGTACGGCTCCCCTCCCCCCAACAGGATGGGAGCGCTGTATGCTCGGCCCATCAAATTAAACACAGGCAGGTTTTCATTTCCAAGCCTGCATGTTTGGAGATGATGGATGGTGAGATATATGCCTCTATAATGAAGGTTTCATTACGATTTTTTTTAAATGTGCAACATGGCTCTTCATTTCGAAACAAGAAGTACCATTCTCTTGCTTGTAGCTCCTAGATCCAATTCGTGTGATATTGCCAAAGGAAATGATTGAATAACCACGGAATATATTGATTTAATATAAAGTTATATTTACTCTGTTTTTTCTGCAAAGCTTCAGAAAACCTGCATGACAAAATAAACTGCATAAATAAAAATGGGGAGGAGTTGTCTTAGGGAGATTAGAGATATATGATCAGTGGCATCATTTGGTCGCAATATTCAAGATTTTTAACTGGCTTGTCTCTGTCTTGTTGATGCCCTGTTGCCCACTGCCTACAAACAGCCAAGTGATCAAATTGTTCTGACTCAAACAATTAGAGAAAGCAAGTTTGCCTAAAAAAATGTTTAGAAGCTACTCATAATTTAACAAAAAAACCCCAAACACCAACCCCCCCCAAAAAAAAATCTTGAACTCTTTATGCACCCTTCATAACAGTGATTTTTCCCAATTGCAATAAAAATACCTTGTAGTGTATACATTTGATAATGATTGATGAGCAGCAACACTCAGTGTGCCTTATATATGGACTGCAAGTTAGATAATCTCTGGTTTTCATGTTGGCCAAATCTCATACCTGTTTGGGTTGATGGAGAGTCGCAGGAAGACTGTCATGAAGGATTTTAAGCCAAAAATGTTCTGCCAGGAAACCTGGACTGTCTATGGAATTGGTCAGGTGTGGAAAGGTTAACCTTTATTTGGGGGAAACAAGTCACTGTGGAAATACCTGCAGTCTAAAAGATGGGCTATTGCCCACGAGTGATAACTGGCTGAGAGAGTGATACGGCTGGAGCAGTACTGTGTTAGGTGTCGTCTAGGGGAGGTGTACTGACACAGCCATAAATGTGGGAAAAAGGAACCTCTGTAAAGTTGCCCAGTGATTTTCCTGCAATTACTAACTCAATTTCATGTTAACTGTTTTTCACCTTTCCTTCTTTCTTGCCACGGTCTCCCAAGGGATTTTTTTTTTTTACTTCAATTTGCACATGTGTGCAGTATAAAAGTCTCCTCATCTCCTTAAACGTCTCTCTCTGGCACTGTAAATGTTGCCCTCCGAATGCAAGAAGGGCTGTGGTGACCCCGTTTTGTGTGGCATCAAAATGTGAAAGTTCAAATTGCATTTTGTGATTTTTTTTTCTGGTAATAACCGTGCACAGCCCTTAGTGCTGTTACCCCGGAGCTGGCGGAGTTCTAGGAAAGAGGGAGAGTTCTAGGAAAAACCTGGCAGCACCACTTTCCTCTGCCCCTGCAGCGCTGCCCCCCATTAAAAACGCATTACGCACTAGCACTAAGAGGATAAATTAAAACCACCCAGACAGCTTTAGTTTATGCATTTGAGTGTTGAATCCAGCTGGTGGAGAGCTGGGCTTTTGCTGAGGCTGGGCATGCTGTTGAGTACACATGTTGAGAGCCCTGTAATACCGTCCTAGTTCCCAGTCACTGATAACTTTTTCCTCTTGCTCTTTGGTGGAGTCTCGGTCTCACCTGTCTGAATGGGATCCTGTGGGAGGGTTTCCCGTGTTGCTTTCTTGTGGACTTTCCCTCTTTACCCATCAGTGGGTGCAGTGATGAACTTTTGTCCTGGCAAGACTTCTCTGCGCTCCATCCTGTGAAGGCCAGTGAAGGAACAGGCTCCTCTGGAGGAGTCTGACAACAGCCCCTGTCTGACCTCCGTGGACCCAGCCTGCTCCTTGCTTAGGCACTAAATTGACAGAGTACATCTCAATGTCAACATCTCAATTTGCCTGCAGAATTTCTGGTTTTCTCTGTGAGGTTTTCTCCACTGGACACTGTCCTGCCCCAGAAGGAAAGGAACCAAGTATTTGATGCTAATCTTAGAGATATTTGATTTTTGGCTTTCTTTGAAAGTTGATTAAATGCAGCTTGTCATCCCACTCCTTTTTCGAGAAGCAATAAACTGCACTGCTGTCACAAGGACAACATATCTCAGAGCTTCTTTCACTGCTGTGGCAGTGCTATGCCCAAGCGCTCGTTCTACCTAAGGGGTGGAAGAGCTAGTGCAAAAGAAGTCTAATAATAATGAGAACCCTATAGACTAATAATTAGTCTATAATAATTAGAAGCTTGCAAGAGGGATGTGGCTTAACGAGTACAGGATGGGAGGGAATATAGGTGAGACCTTTGGCTGACAATTTGCCCATCCCTTGTATCAGTGTCCCTGACTGGGCCATGCACTCACACAGGTTACATGAAAAAGTTTTTACCGTGTTTGTCATGAAGAGCTGCAAATCCATCATGTAGATGAAGTTGGATCATAGAAATACTCTTTAAGGGAGGGAGAACAAGCAAATACATCATAATGCTCTTTTATACCTTTATTTCTGTGGCTGGATGGGAGCTTTAGAAAAGGGTTTTTTTTAAAAAAAAAACTCACTGGAAGGTTGGAATCCTGACAAAATAGGTAACACAACCTGAGATGGACTCTCACAAAAGTGTCATTATGGTCATTTTAGAGAATGTATATTTTTGAGCTCTGTGAAATGTATATTCTCTATTCAAGGTCTGATAAAGTGGATTATTGACAGGTAAAGCCATAGGCTGCTTCCAAATCAGTAGTTGCTTGTTTTTCTTGTACTAATAAGGATACAGTAAGTTTTTAAAAAGGGAAATTTATCCTCTCATGTAAGGTACCGAATGGGTGGAGAACTGTACCCAAGATCACAGCACTCAGAATTTAGTAGGAACTAGAGCTCTTTGAAAAATGAAACCCTACTTTCCCTACCAAATGATTGGGAGATTATTACCTCTGTATCTACATGCTTGACATAGATCTGTTTTCTTTTTTAAAAAATATGTTTGAGTGTTGAATGCTGTGTACTGAAAGTGCAAAATTAAATGCTTGGAAACTTCTTGTATTTATTCTCTCAGTGCTCTGTTCCCTTCTGGTTACTATGATGCTGGCGGTGTTGCCCCTACCAGCTATATCTGTCCATCAGGCCCAAAACGTACCTTTGATTTGCTTTATTCTTCTGAAGAAAGCAAAGAAGAAAGTAGCCAGGTTAGAAATGCTGTAGTGCTCCAGCAGGGAGGCATTGCACGTTTGTAACATAAAACTCAGACTAAGTCATTTTGAGGCAGGTAGCATTCCCATTAAGGATGGATGGTAGAACTTGGCTGCATGTCCAGTGCATGCCTGGAATTTGGCTGTCGCCTGAAACTCCCTGTGCACCTCTTGGACTGCGCTGCCAGAGAGAGCAATTGAGATCTGCAGAAGCGGACACCTCTGTACCTGCCACCAGGCAGAACTGAGGGAAGCGGCAAACGTGGGGGTTTTTTTGTTCAGTTAGGCTTTGCTTCAGCCCTTCCCATTAACAACTGACTGCAGAGCCTTGGCACTTTCCACCAAAAGAGCTTTGGTGGTTTATGGACCGTCTTCTGGGAGTGTCTTTACATACCAACGTAGTAGTATTATTATTATTATTGCTTTCAGCAGAACTTTCCCTAGACAATCTTTCCTCCATCAGCCCCCTTTTGCATCCCAGAAGAATGTGAGAAACGGTTCTGGCTACAACTGGAGTCCTCTGCCTCAGATAGAAACTGCAGCACTTGGTGCTATTACTGAAAGCTTTGTATTTGTGTGTGCTTTCGAAGTACAGAGACGGTTGGCACTGCTTTCTGTTAAGGCTACCCACTTCCCATTTCATGCCCAATTTTCAGTTGTTTATAATATAGCTGAACTTCGGCTGTTTACTTGTAATTAGAAGACTGTGGGCAGCACTCTCCTGCCTTGCTGGCAATTGCAATCTCGTCCTGTTTAGCATATGTCTGTGCAACAAATCCAGGTGTACTTGTAACATGGGTTGGCTGCCAGGGATGAAAGGCACCTACTGCTGCAATGCAAATGTGGCCACACAGGTAAAAGGGAGATAAGTTATTAGCAGTGAAGGCATGGAGCCACGGGCCACCGACTGGGCAGATTAAAGCCAGCATGAACGTGCCCAGCTGGGCTACAGCCTGACATCAGTGTCCTATGGGAACACCTTCTAGCATGGTAAGCTTTTTGGGACGAAGTTTGCTTCATCTTAACTAATAAAGACAGGTGCTGGGCTGGAAGCGCAGGGGATGTTCTCACGGGAAAACTGAGCTTTTAGCCAGCCAGCAGAGTCACAGATGAAGTCATGTCATACACAGCTTCTGCCTGAAATTTTAACAGAGAAATGTCACTGCAGGCCATAGACTTATGTGTATGTTTTGAACACACAAAGGCTTTAAAAATGTGCACGTTCTTCTTGTACATGTTCTTCCAACTCTACCCCTTAGTGTGAAGTAACATATTCCTGTGGTGGAGACCACTGAAAAATGCACTCCCTGCTGCGAGGGAGTTTGTGCAATGTGGCAGGGAGCTGGGTAGAGCTGCCGGTACGAACTGCTCTTCCCCGAGGGAGAGAGGTGGCAGGACCTGCTGAGTCTTGCCGAAAATGCAGTGGTTTTCAGCAGCCTCCCCTTTGTACGCTGTAGGTGAGAGCTCTTTGGGCGCCGGGAAGAGCTGCAGTTGGTTGCATCCAAACCCGGTGTTGGTGCTGTGATCGCACCTGGCTCTTCTCAACTTCCGCCTTGCACAGCTTAAACTCCTGCCTGTGCTCTGCTCAAACTCCTGCATGTGCTCTGCTCATCTGCTACTTTTAGTTAATAAAGTTTGTACGATTGTTACTGAAGCTGTTACAAACTGTTTTCCTCTGCAAAGAGATTTTGTCTTGGAACTCTTTAAAATCCTCCAGAAACCTCTGTTGGTAACTGAGGTAAACTATTACTTTCATTTGGTTAATGCTACAGTTTAGCAGAATTATTATTTTTTCCGTGTTTACTCTCATAAATAATGGTTTTGGTTGTCACATGTTTTCTTTGGGAGTTCTTTGTTTCAAATGATAAATCTAAGTCCTTAGCTGACTGGGGAGGAAGTACAAATTTTATTAGCTTGTTCCCAAGAGTGTAGCAGGATATTGTCCTGCCACGGGAATTCCTTGGTCCTGGATTTTTAGCAAGACGGGCAGAGCAGGGAGGGTAGGGGAGGAAAGAGACGCCTGACTACCCTGTACCTTTGATACATGGAAAAAGCCCCTCCAGGGTGACAATCCCTGTGGTAGCTTTCTGAAGAGAGCTTTAACTCCATATGACATCCTTTTTACTTTAAGTCCCTTAAATAGCCCAGAGATAGCAATTTTAAGACTACCTTGGTTTTGTTACAGCTCCTTGAGTTATCAGATTTCCTTCCAGTGTCTTTGCTTTCCTTTTTCATCTTGCTCCTCCTAGAATATGTCCACACTGGAGGTGGCAGAGCAAGGTAGAGACACCCCAAGAGCATTTTTGGATCTGGCCACATTGGCACAGCGCACTCAGCGGCATGTGGATGTGCCTGAGATATCGCACACACACAGTGTACTGGCCCAGGCCTCCCACTGTGTTAGTAAGTGTCTAGTGTAGGTGGGATAGGAGAAGGGGATCCAAGCTCTGCTAATCATTACGCTGATCTCTGGTGAGCTAACAAACGATCTTGCTCACAGCGTGTAAAACAGTGACCCAGCGCTGCTCTGGATTAATGTCCAAGGAGCCACAGGTTGCCATGTGGCAGACGGAATCCATGGGCGCAGTGAGCAGCAGTGTTGTGGCACTGGCTTCCACTGTTACCTCCCAGTTAGTGGGGAACCCTCGGGCTTTATTCACTGCCTCGCTTCCTATGTTGTGCTTTCATTTTCTGCTCTTGCACAACTTACGAGACCAATTAAAATCGGCTGACATGTGGAGCCTTTAAAAGAAAAAAAAGTTTGTGGTATTCCTGTTCCAGAGATGGATCCTGAATCTTTACTCAGAAAAACCTTGCAGCAATTTCAAAGGCATGTTCTTCAAGTGCTGCTGGATTGGTCCCTACAGTACATTGACTGGTGTATGAGAAATAAAGGAAAGCCCTTGACTATTAGTGGGTTCCTCTGTAATTCAGAATAATACCAGATGTTTCATTATGTATCAGCCGGCTATAAAACTGCTTCTTTGAGCCATTGAACAAAGACAGTTGACAAACGAAAAATTAATGTTGTGTCTTTGATCTCATGTTTTAAATTTGTCTTTTATAAATAGTGATGGGTTCTGGTTAAAAACACTCTAACAATTTGTTAAATATGCAAATGTCTGAAGTTTCTTAGCAACAGAACAAATAAGTGTTTTTCTTCTAATATAATATGTATGCTAGTTTAGTAAGCACACAATAAGTTAATTAGGCTGTGGTTAGGTATTATTTGTAAATGTCATATTAGCATGCTGTTTTATTTCTTTGTTGCAACCAAAAGCCTCAAACTCACTGATGTCACTTATTGCATGTTGTTTTTTCCTCTAGTTTTGAAACAAGTTTATTTTTTAACATACTTGTGGGCAGAATAATGATTTATTAAGTTGTGTGTTTATTATTGTTTTGCTTGGTTGTAATGTCTCATTGTCTTTACATTGTTAGCAATGTCAGAGATTTTACAGGGAAATTCTAGGAAAGTACACATTACATGTGTAATAAAGCTGCTGCAGTTTACTATGATTAATGTTGTTACAATGAATACCAAATGAATTAATAATGATGGGGCCACTTAATTTTAAAATGTTGGCATTTGTCTAAATGCTGCTCTGGGAGAGGGTGGAGGAGCTTGGCACGGCAGGAATTGGATAAAGCAGCATTTTTGCTGCCAGCATCCAAGCAGCTTGCTTCTCTCCAAGCAGTTATGGTCAACTGTTAACATATTCACTGCCAAGTAGATTTATGTAAACCCAGAGAACCTTTTCCTATGACTGTAAAATTTCACTTTATAGTCTTGTGTTTTCCCCCTCTTCTAACAAAGCTTTCTGCCAATAGCTCTGCTACTTCCATGGTCTTGCTGTAGCAGGTGGGGAGAAATTCCAGTCCCATACACCTCTGGGTTACTGGCAAAGGCAAGGGATGAGCAAGCATATTCATGCAAACAACCAAGCAAGAACTAACGGTCTTGTGAAAATTTTGAACATTTGAAACATTCAGATCAAATCGCATTGCTAATCCAGAAATGCTTCCCAGACAATCTTGAAGCACATTTTGAAGTGTTTTAAGCCTCACTGCAGTGGTCCCATAGTCCTTTATCAGTAGGGAGTAGTTTTAGGTAAGGCTTTTTTGCCCTGATAAAGTATCTGGAAGAGCAGAATCATGAGTTGCTCAATTAGAGCACTCGGAAGAGAATCACTGTTCACGGAGGGCAGCGTGTGCAAGTCACTGCATCCACCCGGCTGAAGTCCAGCCCTGGAACTGGACAAGAGATGCCTGAGGAGAAACAGCCTTCACTTTGTGGTTGTGGTAACATTTCCATCCATATTGAGAGAGTTATTTTTGCCATGTCTGAGCATTTGGAGATGGATTTTTATGCTCTGTGCACGGAGGCTCATGCATTCTCGTAACTTCAGTTTTCAAGCGGTCAGCAGAAACTATCCATTAGATCCTTGCTACATGCCAGAGGATGAAGGTGATTTCTCCCTCTGAATTTTTAGAAACAAAGAAGCTTTTCTGCAGAAATAAAACAAGATACCATGGGTTACTCCTGCCCAAATGCATTACCCCTAGTCTAACAGGTAAAAACTTGCCAAGGTTGTTGCCATTACTGAAAACTGTGTTCTGCTGTTGGTGAGTTGCATTGAACTAGATGGGAATTCTCCATCTCCTACCTCAGTTTTGAACTGCTGTCTTTCTCACTGGATCATCTCATTTTGCACTAGTTTATATTGCTTTTTAGTCACCTAAGCACTGGAAAATCATCAGCAAGACAGTCACCTCCTATTATGTGCATAGACCAAATGCTGTAAAATTGAGCAGACAATTTTATGAAGAAAGGTGAAAGGAGAAATCCAGCAGAGGTGGGATACGATTGTCATATTGATGAGAATGGAGAAAGTGGTGTGAAATTAGTTGCCTCCCTAAGGCGTTGAGGTCACAGGAGTATTTGACAGCATTTTCCCCGTTAGTCTTTGTTGTGCACATGAGAAAATGCTGCCGGAAAATGCCTGTAATGGTACAATTCTTTAAAAAATTCTTTTAAGCATAGACAGAAATCTAATAACAACTCCTAGGTGATAAGGACTCCTCTGCTTTGGAGTTGCAGACTTATCCTTCAGTGTCTGTACTTTGTAGCATTTCTGGAAATCAGCCATGATCTCTAATGAACCTTTTGACATTTTCAGCTCATTCCTGATACCCGTGCATTTGTTGACCCATTCCGTGGCACCCACTAGCAGAGTTGCGTGGTACTGTACTGGTCAGTACTACAGTACTTATCACTGGAGTGATCAGTGTGCCTTTGTGGAGGTACTACAGTACTTATCACTGGAGTGATCAGTGTGCCTTTGTGTTTCCACGTAACTTTTGTCCATCTCCCTGTTTGGTCGTTTGGTCAATGGCAGTGTTGCAATTCCTGCCCTGGGTCTTTCCTTCAGGATCAGCACTGGGGCCTATCATATGCTGTGTCTCTCCAGACACCCTTCCCAGCAGCCACTCCCCCACCGCTGCGCGATTTGCAGCTGGTACCCTGAGGAGTCACTGAGCTGCCTTGTTATAAGAAGTAATTGGGCCCCCTCTCTCTTTTTACTTTCAAGCACAAAAAAAACCCCAAACCTTTCTCAAAGCTGTTGTTGATGTACAGTAGCTCAAATGATTTACACAAATGTATCTTAACCCGGGAGAAATTTTGGATGGCTTGTCCCAAATATAACTTCATGGGATTTTTTTTGCTCTCTGGCTACTGCTTTTACCCATGCTGATTAGGTGCAATGGTGTCATTGGGTGCAGCTGTAGCAACAGTATTATAACATTTGGATCCCTACCAGGTTGTGGCAGACTTCATTACTGCAACATCCCTGGGAGTTGCAGGTGATTGGGCTTCTGTTTTTTGCAAAAATTTCATCACATCAACAAAGTAACTTTATTATCCTGGGAGAAAATATTACGACTGTCTAGACTGGCCACCTGTGTAAGGCAGGGCATAGATTTTGTGTTTGTGTTTTCACTGCAGCACCCATGCGCTCTCAGTTGAATTAAAGCATGCTGGGTGGTTTATTTTCTAGGAATCCTAGAGCATATTGAAGGATGAAGCTCCTTCCCAGTAGCCTGTTCAATTTATTATCTTAACCAGTAATTTTATAAAAGCTTTTAATTTTGGATGAATCTGAAGCCTGCATTGCAAGTTGGTTGGTTTTCCCCTCCCCAGGAATCATGGAAGGGCCATACGCAGCAATCTGCATGTGTTTTTGCAAGAATAACTCGCACAGATCGGGTACCTGCCCTTTGAGGATGGGGCACACATACAGCTGCGGTATCTGCCAGCTTTGTAATGGTGTTATTGAGCAGGATTGCAGAGGGGAGCTCTAGAAAGAGGAGTTATCCTGGGGCTTGGCAAAAGTAAATGGCCTGAAGAAGTAAGCAACGACCCTCTCTGTAGTGTGGCTGTTTCCAGCTACTGCCAGCCCTCATGAGAAAAGGGAGGGGGATGAGGGCATGAGAGCGGGATGTGCCCCCGGCTTGTGAACAGCTCTCTGGCCCTACATACAAATGAACAGCGCAGGATTGTACACGTGCATTTGGTTAATATCCTAAAATCCAGCTTAATGAAAAATCAAAGTTCCATAATAAACCACCTTCTTGCTAATTTAATCAGAGACAACCTGGGTGTTCCCCTCAACTTGAATCCCTTTGTGGTGGTTTGAGTGGTTCTGTCGTTTTGGCCAGTATGGTTTTATTCTTTCCTCGCTACGGCTGATGTCTGTCTCTCTGCCATTTTGTCCTCCTTTTCTTACTTGGACTGTAGTGCCCTTGGCTGTAAGATCATCTCTGTCCTGTGCTGAGGTGACACCAAATGTGATATGGCTGTGATTCCTGGCAAGGGCTCCTGATGCTGACGGGGGAGGATCACAAATAGGTGGAGGGTTTCCCAAAGTTCATGGCCTGTAAGAGTTTGCACAGGGAGTCTTTAAATAGAAAATACTTTGCTTTTCTTAAGTCTGTGCAAAGAAAGTCTAGCTTCCCGCTAAAGCATGCGGAATTTTTATTTACTTTGTTGGTCACAGAGGAAAGGAAGTTTTATAGCGTGTGCACACTGAATTCTGATAAACACCCAGCAAGTGCTATATATACTAATTAAGAGATAATATTAATGGGCTGGAATGTTGTCACAGGATTACGCTCTCCTGCTGCCACCAAAAATGTTGGGGCACTTATAAAAATAATGGTTATGGATGTGGAGTCATAGTTAGTTCCCAAAGCAGGTACCACGACCTGCGGGATGGTGCACGACGGTGCCTTTGGTTGTGTGAAACAATGGATGGAGAGGGAACCACTTGCCCAATGGATGGACAGACAGACGGATGGATAGTGTGACAGACGCCGTGCTATTGTTACCCTGCCCCTTTCCCACTGGCTGCGGCAGAGCCTTTGTCTGCCGCAGCAAGGCAGGAGGGGGCTTGCCACAAAAGAACAGTTTGGTTAAAGCATTCTGGTGTTTTATGAATAAATTGGATTCTACTTACAGCATTATTAACCTGCTGTATTCTGACGGGCTTAGGGGGAGATTATCGTGCGCTTGAACAAATCAGTATCCACAGATCCACACAAATACTGGGTTTTAACAAAAATATACTGTGATTAAGGCACACAGCAGATCAAATTCAGCCCCGACTTACACCAGGTACAATCTCATTGATATCCATGGGTTAAAAAGCAATTTTTACAACTTAAAGCAATCAGAAATCAGCTTAGCGTACAGACTTACTAGACCAAAATAAGGCCCAAGAGACTGTACGCTAAGCTGATTTCTGATTGCTTTAATTTTTTTAAACTTTTATGAAAGATTAATGGTCAATTATCTGGCAATCTGATTTTCTGGTACAGATTCCATTTGCATAATTTCATAGACACTTAAAATATGACCAGACTCTAATCAGTATGAAATGGGTTGAGGCATGGCTTGGTACGGCTGATCAAAATCAGCCACAATCCCTGTAAATATGTACTATTGCTGTAGTAATGAGGGTGATTTTAATAGGCTGTTGTCTGAGCAGTAAACAATTGGTTTAGATCTTTTTTTTTTGTTCTCTGCATGGCTAAATATGGCTCCAGGGCTAATAGGCAAAAGTATGCAGTCAAAACTTGCTTTCCTTCAGGTTTTTCATTATGTGCTTGAGCACTACTCTTTCCACAGATATTCCTGCCATTTATTTGCTTTTGCTACAATACTTGCAAAAATGTCCATCAAACTGCATGCACAAGTTAAAGTGGAAAATGCTCTGCAATATTTGCACTCTCAAGTAATCTTTGCTTAACTCATATGAGTGTGGAGGGCTGCTCTTCTGTCATATGCATGCAGGTCCCTGAGTGAGAGGTAAAAACAAACCCAAAAAAGCCCTAAAAAGTATACACCCTGGGATTAAGGAAAGTTGATTTCCCAAAGAGGGGTGAGAATGCTGCTTTACAGATATTTCAAGTCAAGAAAGGACACTGCGATTCTCTGCTTCCGCTCCCTGTATACATCATGGGCCAGAATATGCTCTGGCAGCTGGATGGAACTGCTGGAATACATCCTCTACAAAGACACCCGGTCTTGATTTAGAGGTGTCAAGAAATGGAGAATTTACCATCTCCTTTGATCATCCGATCTAGTGCTTAGTTACTCTTCTGTTCCAATGTGTTCCTTATTGTTCATATTTTCCTGCTTTACCTCCAGCCTATCAAGATTTTCTCTGGCTGTGATGCACTGTGCTACCTCTCTCTCCTTTTTGGTTTAGCTAAACTGATCCCAGCCCTTCAAGGAGCCGTCAGCGTGGCACTTGGCGGTGTGCAATGCATCTGTGCTGGCTTTAATCCAGTCCACTTAGTAACAAAAGTGATGGAGACAGTAAAAGGACGACTACAGGATGAAGGCACATGGTGGGAGGGCTTATATAGTTAATACTGAACCCTTCTGCAGCTGTGACATCTCTCTTGGTGTTACCAAGCCAAACTAGACAAAATCCTACCTCCCTGCTGCAGTGCAGACTGAAGTGAGCCATATTCTCCAGCTCTTTTTTGCCCAGGCTGTTTGGAGAGGGTGGGCGTTTGTGCTCTTTAATCTTTTAAGATTTCTTCCAAAATAGGTGCCTGGCATTCTGCTGGTGTCCTAGTCATAGTGCTCTGCTGTTGCGTGGCTACTCTTTCTCACTTCAAGATTTATTAGGAGGGATTTTAGGCTGGAGAGTCTGAGAGCCGGTGGGTCGCCAGGACAATCTGCTGCCGTGGAGGAGACCAGCTCCTGGGTCTCAGTATGGTGGGACAGACTGTCTCACTGGCAGGCGTTCCTGGAGATACCTCTGAGCCTGGGGGAGCTGCCTGTGAGGAGGGGGAAATAGATTCCATGTCAGCCAGTGGTTTGTAGTTTGTGGGGGTTTTTTTATAAGGAGAAAAAAAAGTGGGGTGAGCAAGGGTCCACTGTTTTCATTCCCCTTGGTATACCAAGTGCCTGACATGGTTAGGTGTCATCAAAAAGCAAATTGGTGGAGAATGCTAAAATAATGTCTGGTCACCCTGCCACCCAAAGCTCTCTGTGAGACAGCTTCTGCTTGGGTACAGTGAGCTGGCTGGGGGGCAATGCTCATGTCTTCAAAGGCTTTTTCACCTCACTGCAAACTTATCAAGGATGGGAGTTACAAACAGCCAAAACTTCCATACTGGCCCAGTGCCTTCTGTTCTGGTTTATCCATAAATACTAATTTTTTATAAATCTTAAAGTAAATGCAGCGGTTTTTCCTCCCATCACAATTATAGGTCACAATGCTCATTACTCATCTGTGCCGTAAGTATGTGATGCACATACACAGAGAAATGGGTTAGGAGAAAGCTAATGTCATGGAAAGACATGCACAAATTTTGGAGTTTGTTTTCTTCAGTGTTTTTTTTCAAATCCTCGTTTGATGTTTAAACCAGTTAAGCTTCTGAACACAAAGAGTGCCAGACTGGTGGAGTCCACCTTCCCCGGGGTCCCCAAGTCCCACTCTAGCAGTTGGCAAAGAAAAACAACAGACTTGCTGCAAATGCTGGTATAAAACAAAAAGAGGATTCCTAGATGAGAGGACTCCAATTGAAAGAAACAGTAAAAGAGTAGATTTCTGGTTATCAAAAAATATAAGATTCTGTGTGTGTAAAACTCCATAAAATTCTTTCCACCGGGGACCCCCTTGCAGAGCTTTCTCCTCCTGGTTGTGTTTGTTTCTTTTGCTGTTTTGCAGCATCTCTTTCCGGGTAGGTTTTTTTGTGCAGCACCATTTCTTTGTACTAGCAACGTTTCCTCCCAAAATGTAAACAAAAGGAAGAGAAATGCCTGGGGGGGGGGAAATCCTGTGAATTATAAAGACACTTATAACTTCTTTTAAGACTTTGGAACTGTCTGATAAAATTAGAAGTATGTATATGTAACACTACTGTGGAGTGCACAGAACAGGAAAATATGGATCTCGGAGATTAATAGAAATTAATCTGTTACCTTTATCCTCCATTTAATTCCACAAGATTTTTCTGCAAAGATGTGAGTGAGTACTATGGATCTGAATCTGAAATGTCTCAAATTTTGGAGTATTCAGGGTCAGCTACCATAATTTTATGGTGGTGATCAGGTTTCTGAGAAAGAGTCTCTGAAGGTTTTGTTTTGACCCTGGCAAAGTCCCCCTCCCAGTGGAAGTCTCACTTATGTGAAGGTCATGTTAAAATATTCACTGGGGATTTTCCTTGTGAAATTAAGCAACAAAAAATGGTCCTCAGTTTTGTTTTGTTTTGTTTTTAACTATTATTTTAGTTTAAGATATGGTAAAGTGAAATGCAGCTGTGGAATACTGTTGTAATCTTTGCAACAGTGAGACAAAACCCCAAAGCTGCAACCCTGTGATATGTGAGTGCTTGCAGCCTTTCTGTTTTTTCTTTTACAAACAATTATTCTTGTCCCTTCCATCATAAGAAAGCTTCGCTATTCCTTGAATTTATAAAAATGCCTATTTATAGGCATAGTTATATATTTAGGTTTATAGTTATATAATTAGTTATAGCTAGTTATTTATTTATAGTTATATATTTATAGGTCCCATTTTTTTTGGAAGGTCAATTACAAAAATTAAAATTTAATGTTTGCTCATTTATTCCTCCCCACAAACTTCACATGTTAAAGTGTCAAACCTGTCCCTGAGCAGACCCTGCCGGCCTGTCAGCTCTGTGTTAGCAGGGCAAGGGGTCACTGAGCGGGGCTCTGTAGAAGTGCGGGGACAAAAGTTGTTACTGGTTTGGTACCTGGGGAGATGTGTGTTTGCAACATCCATCAACCTTCCTCAGGGAATCCCATCTGATTCTGTTAAAGAATAGGGGTTTCTTTCTGTTTCTCATTTATGCAAATGAAAGGTGAACCGGAAAAGACATCAATAAGAGTTAACAATATCAGGTCAGTTTTACTGCCAGGTCACTCAGTCCCCAACAAATCAAGCAGGAAAAATTTGTCATTTATCAATATAATAAACAGGTATATCACTCCTAAACCCAAACAGCTCTCTTGAAACCATACCTCAGAGCAAACAACCCATATCCTTGGCAATGTACTAAGTAGGACCTCTCTGTAGTGCTTCTTTCTTCAGACAGTGCAACTGGCCACAGAGCTGCCAGTGTGCAATTTAACCTGCTGTGAGCCGCGGCGGGGAATTCGGCAGCTCATGCTAGCTTCTCTTGACGTCTTATGGAGGAAAATATCTAGATTTTCTCTCCACTTTATATAGGGTAAAATTGTGATCCCGGCTTTGGGCTAATAACCATCACTAGCAAAGCTTTATAGACATGCTGGAATACCTGGCTGGAAGGCTTAAAGAAAATGAGTGAGCTCTAGCAGAGATTTCATTACACCATCTGGTTTTGGGGGACTTCATTTCTCACCCCCTTCTGTCTTTCCCCTACTTTCTACCTTAAATAATTCTTGTTGAAAAATCATTTTAGTCCTTTGAAGTATACTTCCCCCCCGCCCTGGTATTGCACATCACAAGTTTGTATAAAAATGTCTTTTGGGTTGTGTTTTCAATTGTGCACATCACTGCCATGATTTGCATGATAGTCAGAGCAATTTTATGGAGGGGAAAAAAAGAAACAAACATGCCATTCCTAACCAGCTCCAGTGACTGCAGGGGACGAGTACAACCCCGAGGCCGGGATTAATCCCTCTGGACTTCAGGCATTTCAGCGTATTGCCTGACTCGGGAGCACAGCTGCTCTGGGTTCCTCTAGAGAGGAAGATGGCTCTGAAACTGTTCTGGTTGTCGATGGGAGAAACTCTCTTCTCCATTTATTTGAGAAGGAGGGCAGAGTGCACACATCCTCATGCTAGGGATTGGCTGAGATATGCCAGTCAATTTAAGAAATTATGCAATGGCAGGCAGATGTTTGTGTTCTCCCACAGTGATTATAGGAGCTTTGTTTCCATAAGAAATCAGGCCAAAAGTTTTATTCTGGAGAACAAAAACCAGCGTGTTCTGAAAACAAATAGTGTGCACAGAGTTTTCTCTGGGGAGAGGCTGAGGGAACTAACCATGCGACAGATGATGTTCAAGATCCCTTCACAGACTGCTGCACTCATGACCGGGCTGTTTGGGCTGCCATAAGCAGAAACACAGACCTGAAATTTAGGTCTATGCAATGAAACTCTGGTGACATCTATACAGTAGTCAAGAAAAAACCCACTAGACTTCATCATGGTTTTCCTAGTAGGGAAAAGTACCGTGTGTCAGTGAAGCTTAGAAAATTATAGTGCATAAAACTATCATGCACTGAGGTTTCATAACTAATAATTCAAGTGGTGCTAATTTTGTGATCACTCTTACAGGCTTGATTTATCGGCTGTGTCAGCCTGACCTGACAGTTAGCAGCGAAGAGGGCAGTGAGCAGCAAGCACTGCATTGCGCTCCAGAGAGCCTTCACATTGAGGCTTGGGCATCTCTGTACAAAGAGAACGTGTAGTTCTACAAAGTGGGGATCACTGGGTCATTGCTGTGTCCTGGTTCTCCTCAGCCCTTAAAATGTCATTTGTGAGCCTTTGCAAGTAAAACCAATCTTAATGGCATGCTGAGTAGAGCTGGAGGTGGTGCAGCCCTCGGTTAGCCTCAGGATTTAGGGTGAAAAGCAACCTAGAGACCATCTGTTATTAGCTTTTGGAGTTGTGCTCTAAGTACAATTGTCCCTGAGACTACACTCCCACACTGTAATTACATCTGCTTCATTTACAGAATACTGTGTATTATATTTGTAGCCTGAGTTTTAAATGTGTGTGAAGAGAAAATGAGGTTATATTATTGCTGTAATTGAGAGGAACTAGGACAAGTTTTATTAATTTCCTGCCACAGAATACTGAGTAAGCCAATATTTTATGGGAAAGTTCAGAGAGAAGGGTAATATATGTTACATTTCTGAATTCCGGAGGATATCTGAAGAGTTTTACTGGCAATTGATTTTTCTACAGGTAAATTGTAATCCTTGATAGGCAGATGTGGCCCTGAATACAGTGCCTCCACTGAGATGCAGTCACTGGGGGTACGATGAAATGGAAGCAGAAAGTGTATCAGCTCTGCTCTGACAGGTGGTGAGAAATTGGAAATTGGAAATCCTGCCTGTAGAAGCTTCCTTTCCCTCCGCTAAGGCAGCTGTTGCTGCATTATCTACATTACTCTGAACGCTGAAGGTTCGCAGAAATATTTAGCATATGAGTATCTGATTAAAAAATCAGTAATTCGACATGTGTTTTAAGAAATCATTTCTCTTTATAGACACTACTTTGTCCTGATCGGTGTTAACTTTTACCTACCATTGTTTTCTATCGTTCCCTAATTGTGCTATGTTTTTGTAAGTCTTTGGCTTTCTGTATCTCTGTGCAATGTCAGCTAAAGATTTACAAATCACACTCAGGATGTTCAGCACTGGTAAATGCTGCTGAGCTCTTGAGCTGACAGGCCTTTGTGGAGATGTCTGCAGATGCCCCTGGTTGCGTAGCCCTTGGAAGAATGAGCCCAGGTAGTTCAAGGAGGAGGCAGCTCTGTCTGCAATGACGACGTCCCTTCGCTGAGGCTCCTGTCCTGTGCTGCCAGGGGGACTCTGGGTGAGCGAGGGGGGTGCTCGCTGCGGCCTTGGAAGAAGCAGCAGCAGTGAAGGGAGCAGAAGGGACTGACCCTACGGATGAAAGACCTGCTTTCAGTCATGCTGGTGCTTGTTTTTATAGGCAAATTAGCAGAGAGATTTTCACACTCTTGGTTTTACATGCTCCTGATGATGTGTGTGCTGCACTGTGCCACTGCTCCATATTGTATAGTCACAGAGGTTATGGTATGTTGGTGCAAAAACACCTGCTTCATCGGAACCTGCTGATGTGACATACACAATATGCTTGCTGTACCCCTTTTCCTTTTTTAAATGGTAACATCACAGAAACACTTTGCTGATGCTGAAGTTGCTGAAGTCAAAGTAGTAATGGCAGTGTAAAAGAGCTGAGAATATACGAGTCAGTAGTATCACCTTCCCCTCTGACAGCGCAGTTACTCTGCAGTGCTTTTCACCTTTCTTTGGGAAGGAACAGGCAAATAAACGCTGAGGGGGTGGCTGGACTGCTGCCGCTCTAGGAGAATTTCAACACTTCATTTCTTAGCAGTATGGGCTGTTTATGTTTTGGGTCTTCATGCTGCAGTGATTCACGGAGACTCCTTCATTCATCTTCTCACTCCCTGAGTGGCTTTGGGCCATTTCAGAATTATCTTCCTCTATGTGCAAAGGAGAGATCTCATAAATATAAAGCAGTGCCCTGAGAACAGCAGGGTCCCGGGTGTCAGCTAGGTAGCGGTCAGGCTGTGGTACCAGGCCAGGGCTGATATCACATCTCACAGGAGCAGTTATTTGTGCTTCTGTTCCTCTTGGGTACTCCTTACGCAAGGGAAAATCAGCTGTCCTGCCTTAGTCACTGCTGATTTTGGATCATGGGGTAGCAAACTGGTTTGCTGCTGGTACAATGCTGCAGCAGAATCGTCCATGATCTCTGCTGCCAGTGACACTTCTCAAAAGAGCTTTGTTTGCCATATTGTCCTATGGGTGTAACAAATGACCCATTTTTCACTCTGGGGAGCTGTTCCGCAGCTGCACCATCAGGGAGACTCATGCTCCACATGCAGTACCGAGCTCCAGGAAAGGTCTGCTACTGTGAACACTGCAAAAGAGCACTGGCAGGAAGGTCTGAGTGCTGCTAGCAGCAAGTTACCCTCCTGCCGTACGTGGAGCACATGTTCTCATACTGGCTGAGCATGGTGACCAGGTTGTCCCAGGATAAATTGCAGCCGGTGGCTGCAGAGCTGCGAAGCACATGGTCAGATAAACAAGATTTAACTGGGAAGCATGAATCCCCAGCAGGCTGCCGACTCAGAGTTCCTCGTTGTCCGATTCCTTGAGCACCTAACCCATTACTTACCACTGCACCTCACCTGGTTTGTGTAGAGAAAACCTGGCCATGGTGATGTGGATGCTTGATTTTTCTGTCACGTGTAGTGAGCAACAGTGGGATCAGTTGTGGCAACAGCGAGCTCCAGTCGCTATTTATTTCTTAGCTGTTCAGTAAATTTAAGACATTCCATTAAGCAAATGGCTGTGGAGGGCATCTTATAGATTTTGTACATTGATGACGTGTATTTAAAATTCAGAAGTGAATCCACTTGAATGAGTCATCCTAGTCGGGTGGAGGAACCTCTACTGTTATATTTTTTATTAAAAACTGGAGTTAGCTTTCACATGTTTCACATTTACTCTGGATGCCAGTTCTTGTGGGGTTGTTTCTTTGAAGGGCCCATGTGGCCGAGAGCACCTGCCCTTCACCAGGAGGGCTGACAAGTAATCGTGCCAAGTCCCTTCTCTGCGGCCCCAGGCAGTCTGGGGCGGGGCTGGCAGGTTCACCAACCTGGTGGTCTTGTCTGGTAATGCAGAAACTCTTCTAAATATGCCTCTCTGTGAATGAGCAGGTGCAGTGGCATGAACTCAGGGCTTGCCTAGTAGCGAACTCACACTCACAGCTGTGCTGCGTTAAAAAAAAAAAACAACGACCTCCCCACCCCAAAACAGTATGGTTTTGCTGGTGCACATACAAAGTCTGATGGATTTAAAGCAAGATTAAGACCTGTTTACCTTAATTTAGTACATTAAGCTAAAGTGGACAGGTACATGAGCGGGAAACATCCTGGCAGTAGTAACTACAGCCCTTCCTGTATGCTGTAACCTTCCCCCATGTCAAAAAGCATTTTTTCTGCTCCTGTCACACTTTGCATGTCTGCATTACTACTCCTGTGGGACAGAGCACCAAACCCAGCCATCTGGGGAGTTATCCTGTGAATTTCAGCATGTTACAGGTCCTGAGAGTATCTTTCCCATAAAATATCTTATTCCGGCTGAAACCAAACATCATTCGAAATTCACATCTGAGTAAGTAGGCAATGATTTTGCTAATCCCTCTTTAGCAAAACCGTGTCTAGTCAAGAAGGAAAGTCTTGTGTTAGGGTCTGCTTGCAGAGGAACAGGGTGCCAGCCTTGGGTGAATGTGCCTGAAGGAATCGCTCCTGGCCTCGTTCTGGGTCAGCGGATCCATAGGTGTCTGCGGCAAAGTCTCTCATGTCCATTCAGGCTCCTCTGCCCCGCTTGCTCTCCCCATCAGTGGTACTCAAAGCTGTCCTAATGAGAGGGAAAGCTAGAGAGCAGTCACCGTAGATCTTAAACCCACCCATATTAAGAGTTAGGGAACAGTGATGGAACGCAACAAGCAGTTATTTCATTACCCAGATACTGTCCCAGAAAAGGCAGATAACATCTAAAGAACTAGGAAGATGGCAAGGAAGAAAAGAAAATTACAATCGTCTGTTTGGTTTTCTTGTGCTTTCCCCTCAGGCCCTTCCTTCAGCAGGGCAAACATTACCGCTGGGTTGCTAACGGCAGTGGGGAGTACACCTTGATGGCAGCAGAGTGGTGTATTAGGGTATTCTCTTTTCTTTAGATGAAAAGCCCAGCTTTTGGATTCAGGCTAAAAAAAAAGTATTCATCCTGCTAAGTAGATTGAAAGAGAATCCAGATTAAATAAATCATTAAATCATTCCAGAATGTCATCCACCTCTTCTGGCCTGTAATTTATTTTCAGATGAACAGCAGGTAAAGAACAAAAAAAAAAAAAAAGGGCAATACAATGGCAAAAATGATTTTCCCCTAACAGATGCTTTGATCCTGAAACGACACCTGGCCTGGAGAGCTGCTTGTGCAGCTTTTGAGATCATTTTGAACTAATTGCTCCAATCCATTGCTTCATAACCTCGATAGCCACATAATGCTAAAACTTCTGCTCTAGCCACCTTTGAAGAGGGATCTCCAAGGCTTTTGCTGCTGCAAGGCCAGTAAAAATCATCCCTTTCATGTGGGATGGGAAACCTGTAGGGGGACAGGACCTCTGTTTGAGGGGACAGGAAAGTACCAGCCAGCTAGGGGTGAGGGGTCCCAGACCGTATCAGTGTTGCAGCCACTCTCCTTGTGTGCTGGTGTGGGAATAAAGGAAGGTCTCCTTCCTGTGTTCCTGAAAGGAGGGTTGTGCTTCAGAAGGCTGGGAAGTGCTGGTCTGGGTGGTTTCCTGTGTTGTCCAGACCTTCTCATGGCTCCCAAAGGGTTCCCCACGCTCTCCGGCAGAACTGGCGTGTTTTGTGCCACCCGTGTTGCCTGTGGATGGGAGGGAGGTGAAGTGCTGGGAGCAGGTGACCGAGGACCAGAGATGGGAGGACAGCACCGGTACTGGGAGCTTGGGGAAGGTGGTGAAAGGTGGTTATTGCCCAGCTCTTCCACACTTCCTCTCCGCCCAATTGCAGCTGAAGGCAGCCACAGCCCGAGACCCCCATTTCGTGTCTCTCTGCTGTATATTTAAACAGATTTTCCCAGCTCGGCAGCCAGTTTTTAGATGAATTCTCCCATTCGCTGAATGCAACAAGATTAGGGCAAGAATCCACTGCAGCAGCCCATCTGGAGGAGGGGGCAGAGACCCCTCGCCCTAAAGCCTGCGGGCCTTGAGAGGCGGGCTGGGGATGCTTCGCTCCTCCGTAAATCAAGCCGGTTGGCACCGAGGGGCTTATTGCCGGCCCCAGCCCGTCCCTGCCTTTACCTGGGGGCCGGGGCCGGGGCCGCTGCCCCCGCGGGGAGCGGGGCCGGGCGCGGGGGTCACCGCGGGGGCGGAGGAAGGGCCGGGGGGGGGCCGGGGGAGCCGCGCCGTCTCGGCAGGACAAAGCTGCCTTTTCATCGCGGCCTCCTGCCCCCGCCGAGCCCCTAATTGTCTTTGACAAAACTTCATTAGCGAGCGGGGGGGTGAGGGGGGGCGGCCCCGCTCGGGGCCATTAGTCCGCAAACTTTGTTTTACCAACTTCCCACCCCAGCGGGGGTCGCGTCCATCAGTCGCCCCCGCCCGCTAATTGGGGGGCGACGGGGGGCTGCGGGAGGCGGGGGCCCAGCTGGTGCCAGGCGCGTCCCGGCGGACGGAGGGAGAGGGGGAGACCCGGCCCTTCATAAGGAAACGGGGTGGCTGGCGGGGTGCTGAGCTCCGCAGCCTCGGGGGGAGCGGGGTCTTGCACCCTGCGCCCCTGGCTTGTGCCTCGCCCCGGCGGGCTGAGGGCGAGGGGGCCGGGCCGGGGGGGGGCCCGCAGCGGCCGGGGTGCTGGGCGCGACCCCGGCCCTGTCTCCCCGAACCGCCCCGGAGGAGCGGGCTCCCGGCTCCCATCCAGCGGTGGCCTGCAAAGCCGGGCAGCCCCCGCGCCGAGCTGGCTTCCTAGAGCTCAGCGGTGTTAAAAAGCCCAGCTGGTAGCAAAGCCCAGCCAGAAGACGGTTTAAGTCTGTGTATTAGGGCATCGGAGGCGCTGAATTTGTTCCTCTGACACCCGGGCGAGCCCATCATCTTAGTGCTGTGCCTGGGCGGTCGCAAGCTGCCCGCTCCCGGTATTAGTTCTCTGTCAATCCCTGCTCTGGTTTCTAATCAAAACAGTATTCGGAATATGATTCCCGGAGATTGTATTTTGAGAGATTTGCGATACATATCTCGCTGGCGTGACAGATTGCAGGGGAGTCCTGGGCGGGCGGGATAATCTGCATCTCGCTCGCTTGACCTTTAATAAAAGGGGAGTAAAAGTAATAAATAAAAAGTCTTAAGACTCCCTTGAGGTTACCTTCCTGCTCGCTTTAAGAAGACCCCAAAGCCTGCACCCGCCGAATTAACTGCCCCCGGGGGCTGCGCGTCTCCGGGGGAGCCGGGGGAAGCCGGGGGGACCGGGGCCGCGGGGCAGAGCCGGCAGCGCGGGGGGGCTCTGGGGCCGTGCAAGTCTCGTCCCCCGTGGGCGGCCCAGGGGGCCGCTGCAGAGCTGCCTCCCCGGGGAGCCCCTTCCAGAGCCGCCGGGCGAACGGCGCCGGGGGGAGCCGGGCCGCTCCCCTGAGGCTGGTCGGAGGGGGCCGGGACACGCGTGGGTAACCTGCGCTTTGTTCCCAAGGCAGAAAGTACCTGTCCCCTCCGCTGGGAGAGGAGGGGCGGAAAAGTCGCCTTGCAAGAACCCTTGGAACGGGCCTGATACTCTTTACTACAAGCACTAATCCTTCAAATCCTACTTGAAATACTGTTTATCTTTTCGCAGCTTAATTTCCCCTGCTCTAAACTGCGGGTCACTGCAGCAGACTGCGGCTTCTGCACCGCCGCTGGCCCAGGGCTGCTCCGGAACCGGGGAGAGACCCGCGGCGGGCGTCTGCGGCGGGACCCCGGCCCCGCTCCCGGCCGGACCCTGCCCCGCTCCCGGCCGCCCCGTTACCTGCTGGCCCTCGTGTACACTTACCGCCGCCCCCCGCCTTTCCTTCCCTGGCCCCTGCAAAGCCCGACAAAGTTTGCCGCCTTTGCCAGGTGCTCCCGCAGCCCGGGGCTGCTTCGCTCCCCATCCCGGCCAGGCTGGGGCTGTTAAGCACGGCCGAAGGCGGGGGCAGCCCCCACCACCTCTCCCCGCGTTGACCCGTAGCTTCTCCTTTCTCCTACGAGCTGCTTCTCCGGTCGCAAACCCAGAGGACTCCCATCGCTGCAGGCCCACTTGTCTTAGTAGTCTTTGGTAAACATATAGAAGTCTACTCGATATTCAAGATTGATTTCCCTGATTTATTAAGGCAGAATTCATTGGACTCTATTGACCACAACTGACTTAATGTAAATGTTGACCCCAGTGAACTTGGGAATAGCAGGTA
The DNA here is from genome assembly GCA_031468815.1 of Morus bassanus. Lineage (NCBI taxonomy): Eukaryota > Metazoa > Chordata > Aves > Suliformes > Sulidae > Morus > Morus bassanus. The sequence continues at coordinate 26,870,766 of CM062573.1, forward strand.
TCGGGTTGATCTATAGATGACCTCTTAATTACCACAGTTATTAATTTAAATTATTGCCACTGCTTCTAGAGACAGGAACAAAGAAACATTCTTTCCTCATCCCTGCTTGGTTTATTAGTCTGAACACCAAGTGTTTGATGACACTTTTAATTAAACAGAAATAATGCAGAGATACGGTTTCCCTTTCTCATCTGTCCTGTAAAGTGTAGCACTGCTCTTTTCACTGACGGACGGACAGCGGTGACCCACTAACAACGTCCTACTTCACCCGCTGCCCGGGGCTGCCCCGGCCGTGCCCCAGGTGCCCAGGCTGGGGGGCCGCTGCACCAGGCCTGGCTGAAGAGCTGCTGGGGTCAAAGGACGGCTTCACAGCCTTCGGCTCATCTGTGTTAATTAGAGACTCTGAAAAATAGTTTTGGTGGTGTCAATGTATGGGAAATAAACAGCCCGGCGTAACCTGTGCTGCTCCTCCTCCTCCGGACGGCATGGAGCAACCGTGGACGAACGCACCTTGGCGGAGCAGAGCGCCGTGGGAAGAAAGCAGGTTTGGGAGGAAAAGGAAAAACAAACCACGACGTGGAGGGAAAAGGAGAAAAGATTAATTTTTTTTTTTTTGGCAGAGCCGTTAAGGAGGGGTGTTGGACACCCGGCCGACCTGCCCGCCGCTCCCCGGCCCCATGTGAGCAGCACGTTGTGCGGCAGGGCAGCGGGACACTTCCCAGCGAGGGCAGGCAGGCAGAGCCGCGGACCCTGCCTGCGGGGCCGGGAGCTCAGCGCCGGGCAGGGGAGACTTCCTTCGTTGTTCCGAGCCGAAAGGGCCTCCCTGCAGCCGGAGGCCCCTCGCCAGCGCTCAGGAAGGGGCAGGCGGCCCTGCGGGAAGGGGGAGAAGCGGTGATGAGGGTTTCCCGGGTGGGCTCCGGTGCCTCTCGGGCCCCGACGGCCCTCCCCGGGGTTCCGCCCGGGGCCCGGGGGGGGTCCGGGAGCGGGGCAGAGCCGCGGCTCGGGGTCGCTCCGGTGTCCCGGGGGCTCCCGCTCCCTGCGAGGCCGGCCCCGGCAGCCGGCCCGTCACCTACCTCACCTCCGCAGCACCGGCCGGAACGCCGTCCGCAGCCTGTCCAGGCAGGTCCCGCCCAGCTCGGCGCCTCCCGGGCCGCCCTTGGCGTCCCGCCCGAAGCCTGCACAGACACAAGCGGCTCGCGGTGGGCCCGGCCCGGCCCCGCCGCCCTCCCCTGCCCCTTCGCCGACGACCGGGGAAGCCTCGGCGTCCACACCGCCGGGGGACGGGGGAACGGCACGACGGCGGCCGCAACCCGCCTGACACCTAGGCCCAGCTTAACGCCGCGGCCGCGCCGGGGTCAGCGCGCAGGCAGGCTCACGCCGCGCCCCGTGTCCCGGCCCGGCCCGCGGTCCCCCCCCCCGTCCCTGCGGCCCCACCGCCGCGGGTACCTTCGCCCGCCGCCGCGTACTGGCACGGCTCCCCCAGGCCGCGGTGGGACGCGCAGCTCCACGGGAGCGGCTGCAGGTTGAAAGCGGAGCTCCGGAAGGCCTTGGCGGGCAGGGGCAGCTCCGCCGCCGCCCCGCCGCCCCCCTCGGGGCTGCCCCTCCGCGCCGCGCCGGCCCCGGCCGTGCGCGCCAGCGACCAGATGCGCGGCTTCTCCGCGGGCGCGTAGGGCGGCGACGGGCCGGACAGGGCGGCGGGGGCCAAGTCCGCGGCGGGGGCCTTGGCGCAGGGAAAAGCGCGGAAGGGGCCGGGCAGGCTGCAGTCGCTCCGCGGAGCCTCGGGCAGCGCCGCGTCGAGGCTGGGGGCTTCCTGCAGGGAGCTGGCCCGGCCCTTCTCCGGCTTCCCCGCCTCCTCCTCCTCCTCCTCTTCCTCCTCCCCCTCCTCCTCCTCCTCCTCCAGGTCGTCCAGGTCGCTGAACCGCAGCTCCTTGTCCTCCTTGCAGCTCTTCTGCTCTGCTTGGCCACACAGCGGGGCGGGGGTCGTTAGGGCGGCTGGGGGGGAGTCGGGGGGGGCCGCGCTCGGCCGCCACTTCCAGCGACTTCGAGGCGCCCGTCCTGCCTTTCCCGCCTACCTCTGCCTTCGCCGTCCGCGCCGTACTCCTCCTCATCCCGCGGGGTTTCTACTTTCCTTTCTTCCCCCGCTTTGTTCTTAGGAGACCAGGTCATTTTGTTTTCTTTCTTGAGTCTCCGTCTGGCGTTAGCAAACCAAGTGGACACTTGTGTCAGGGTCATTTTGGTGATGATGGCCAGCATGATCTTCTCTCCTTTGGTGGGGTAGGGGTTTTTCCGGTGCTCATACAACCAGGTCTTAAGGGTGCTCGTCGTCTCTCTCGTTGCGTTTTTGCGTCTGGCCGACCCGCTGAAATCCACCGTCCCGTACCTGCCGGGAGAAGGTTCGGAGGGAAGGGGGGGTCGCGGCGGGAGCCCCCCGGCCCGGCCTGGCCCCGCCGCAGGCCTTGCCCTGCCCATCTGCCTGCCTGCCCCTGCCCGCCTGCCGGCGCCGCCGAACTTTGATTTTGGCTGACTGATGCTCCCGGGGCGCCTCGTTTCTTTTGCACGTTTGTCAGGTCGGAGCCCCCCCGCCCCCGCCGTTGGATGCCGGCCGCCGCTGCGCCAGGGGATGCTAATACTGCCGGGCGCCCATCAAAGGGGTTTTACCTCTCGTACTGGTACTGCCCCAAGGAATGGTCGTAGGAGTAGTAGGCGGCAGGCTGCGCGATTCCCGAGTGCAACGTGCCGGCGCCGTCCTTGATTTCATACTGGGGGTTCTGCGAGGGAAGCGGCAGCGGTTGGCGTCGAGCAGGAGGGGAACCCCCCGTCCCCCGGGTTTCCTTCGCTCCCCCCGACGGGACGGCGCCAGTTCCGCGTCCCCCGGCGTGCCCCCGCCCCGACACCGATTGCAAACCACCGAGTCGGCCGCCTGTTGCACCGTCGCCCCCACCACCCCATCCCCGGTGCGCTGCCCGGGCGGGCACTCACCAGCGCCGTGTAGAGCGCGGCGGGCTCGGCGCTGTAGGGCAGGTAGTTGCCGTAGCCCTGGCCGGCGGCGTACGGGGCGCCGTACATGCCCAGGGCCGCATTGAGCTCGGGGCGGCCGGGCGGCAGCAGCCGGCTCTCGTACGGGGCGCAGCAGAGGGAGGCGGCGGCCGGCGCCGAGGAGGCATCCGGCACGGAGCGGGGGGCGGCCTCGCAGCAGGTCGTGCTGGGGCTGGCGGGGACGAAAAACTGCGGAGAAGAGAGGAGAGAGCGGGGACGGAGCCGAGTGACTGTCGAGGCAGCCCCATCGGGGGGGAATTGAGCGTGTGCGCGTCTGCCTGTGTGTGTGCGGCGCGGGGGGGGGGGGAGTGCGGGGGTGTGGGTGAGGAGGGAGATAGGAAACCCGGGCTGAGGCGACTAATTACAGAGCCCGGGAAATAAACGGAATGGGAAGCGAGAGCCCTTGGGAAGGGGGCATTAATCAGGCAGGCAAAACTTTAAGGAAATAATTGCTCTCGAAAATGGCAAAAGATCTGCACCGCTTCTTCCTTCCCGCCCCCGGTCGGTCCTTTTGCATTGATTTAAAGGCAAGAAGTTGCGATTACAGTTAATTTGACAATAGACAAAGCAGTAAATATGTCAGCTAACGCAATCGAAGGCATTTGATTTCAATAAGTTCAAGGGGACGGCTAACTTCCCGAGCGAGGGAGGCACATCTTGCAGTGATTACGGTGTATAAATAATTCTGCCCAAATAAATCGTGACTCGAGGTACCGTATAGCGACGACTTAGTTAATATAGGGTGCCTTGGTGTGGGTGTGGGTGTGGGGTGTCCTTCGGAAATCGTACGGTGGGGAACAAACCTCCCGACAGATCCTAATAAAACACAGGAAAAGGACCGACCGGGGAGGAAGGGTGGAGGAAAACTGCGCAGCCCGGTTCCGCAGGAAGGCTAGCGAAATCCCGAGCCCGCCGGGCGACGGTCCCCCTGCCCGCACACCCGCCGCCGCCGCTCCGCGGGGCCCCTCCGCGGGCTCGGAGGTCGGTCGCAGCTGGGATTTATGTATTTATTTGTTTGTTGCACTTAAAACTGAACGGTGGGGGGGGGGGAGAGGAGGAGGAGGAATTACCGGTTTCCTAAACGCCTTTGCTGTGCACGCTGAGAGTTATTTGTTTAAGCCTAACACAACACAAACGAGACATAAACACACACGCACATTTTTTAAAAAAAGGCTCCAGATGTGCCCTTTTAAAAAAAGACTCTAAGTAAGGGAAAGGGAAGTAAAAAAGGGAGGGGGAACAAGACATCTGGACAGCAGCAGCAGAATCTGAACAAAAGTGAGTGCTGCTCACTCGCCTTACCTGTGAAGTGGTGCTGTAGGGGTATCCGAACTGAGAGAAGGACATAGTTGCTCCTTATTTTTGGACCATAGGCAATATTTTCCCCCCAAGATCGATTGTGACTAAACCCTGCTTCAAGATGCACCTTCTCACACACACATTTCCACGTATGGCTTCCCCCCCCCCCCTCAATTATAGATGATTGCACTTAAGAAAAGCAGCCAGACATCTGAGGCAGGGGGGCTTTGGTGCCTGGATTAAAAAAATAGGCTACCCCCCACTTCCCATCGCTAGTAATAAATATGTTTGTATAGAGAGAGTTTAAAAGCCACCCCACATGTATAGAGAGTTTAAGTGCAAAGGGGCTTTTTTCGAAGAGGGGGGGAAAATCACGTAGGGCTTGCAAGATACGGAGCTTGCTTGTTGTATTATTTTCTGCTCTATAGGTCTTTAGCGTTCATCGGTGGGCGAGGAGCGGGGTGACGTCACGGCCCTGCCGGCAGGAGCAGGCAGCGGCGGGCAGGAGCAGGCAGAGCCCCGCGCCCGCTCCCACCACTTGTTTCATGTTGTTTTAATGTTGTGCTGCGCCGCACGTCAAAGGCAGGGACCGGGGGTGCTCCGCGGTTGGTCCCTCTCCCCTGCCCTCTCCCTCTCGCTTTTTTAAACACAATCCAAATTTGACTTGGGGGGGGGGGGAATAAATATAAGGGGGGGGAATCACGGCATCAGCAGCGAGCCCTCCCGGCTGCAGGGAGGGCGGGGGCGGCGGGGGCAGCGGCGGTGCCCGCCCGCCGCAGCCCCCCGGCCCCCCCTCAGGGCCGTACAACACCGCACCGCGTTTGCAATCGAGCCGATTAGTTGTGCTCCCCGCGCCTTGGCTCCCCTGCTCTCCGCGGGGGCCCGGAGCCGCGGGAACCGCTCGGACCTCGCCCCGCACGGCGTGCGGGGCACGGCTGGGCCCGGGCCGGGGAGCCGGCCGGAGCGCTGCCCCAAGCCTCCTTCCCTGCTGAGCGGGGCATCCCTCCTTCTCCCTCGGACCCGAAATGGTCCCTCCGGGGGGTGGGGTGGGGGGAGACGGTGCCGCGGCAGGTCAGCGGGGAGGTGATGGATGGCTGCCTGCAGCCCGGCCGGCCCATTACCGCTCCGCCGTAATTGCATCAATTAACAAATGGAAATGCTCTCGTTTAACCACCAACTTACATATTGCGAATTTGCCTTTGAGGCGAGATCCCCGGAAGGTAAATGGGGGTTGTCGTGTCCCTTCCCCCCCCCCCCCCCGCCCCGCGGCGGGGGCTGTCGCGGCGCTCCCGGGCGCTATATCCTGCCGGTGGCAATCAAAAATAGAAGAAAAAAAAACCCAAAAAAACAACAACCCACAACTTTTCCCGGCACTTGTCCGGGGCATGCCGGTGCCGTGCCCCGGGGGGGCGGCGGGCAGCCCCGGGGGGCCCATGCCCGGCCCCGCCGGAGCGGCCCCGCTCCGCCGCCGGCCGCCGCCCCGCTCCCCGACGGGTGGCGCTGCCGAGCCGCGGGCGGTGCGCGGCGGCCCGGAGCGGCCCGGCCCGGCCCGGAGCGGCGCGGCCCGGCCCCGGCCCTCCCCGCGGGGGCGGCGGGCAGAGCGGCGGCGGGGCGGCCCGGGCGGGGGGCGGCTGGCGAGAGTAGCGGCCCCCGCCGGAGCAGGGCACTGACGGGGCGGTCCGGGGCGGGCTGGCCGCGCCGTCGGGGCGGCGGGGAGCGGGGCGGGGGCCGCAGCGCCCGAGGCGTGCCCGCCCCGCCGCGGGGAGCGGGCCGGCCCGCAGCCCGGGGCCGGGCGTGGCAGCCCTCTAACACCCTCCGCAGCCCGGCGTGAAGGAGCGGTGTAAAACAGCCGATTCGGTTGCCGTTAACGGGGGCGATAACTTAAGAAAAATTCATTAAAGAGCACCTCTGGGTAACATTACTTCTAATTATTTAATTGCAAGAATCCCTATGGGGGAAATTATGCTAATTATAAAGTAATAAAACCACTTGTTCTAAAGCACTTAATTCAGCAGAATTTCGTCTTTTCACCAGAACATTTCTTACGTTATTTGATGAGAGAAACAACAGGAGTAGCTGCGCGCTCATCCTGCCTGCGCCCGGAGCCCCCGGAGCTGTCGCTGGCACTGGCACTGGCACTGGCACAGGCACTGCGTGCGCGCTGGCAGGCTGCATGCGGGGCTCTCGCCCCCTCACCAAAGTGGCGAGCACAGCGGCCGCCAGAACCAGGGCAAAATCCACTGCACAAAAGTGCTTTTATAACGGGCATGACGCAGATCAATGCAAACATTGTGTTTGCCAGTCTTTATCCTGCATAATCAACGCGAAAGCAAATCTGTTACCTGTCAGGTATGCTGTAGCTGAGCCCAGCTTTGAGAGATGGCCTTTTGCAACCCGGCTCTCTCTCCACTTCGAGCTCTCTGCCCTATGGAGATGTTTCTGTAGCATACTTTCTTCTATACACGCCCAAGAACCATCCAGGGGACCCTTTTAATTGCCCTTACAACCTGCGTATTAAGCAGCGTTCCCATTAATGGATACAAGTTCTACCTTGCTCCCCAGCTCCTCAGGAGGTCACAAACTCTGGCTCTTTGTGTTCTTCTGAGCACTGCCACCATTCACCCTGTCAGTCCATCACTGAGCGACTGGACTCACTGTGTCAAAGCTGCGGAAACATCTTTCTGCGATTTGTAAATATTGGCATAAACCTTCTGTTAACAGGTTCTTGAACTCGGCTTTGTGGAGGGCAGCTTTGGGGAAGGAGTGTGCAATTTGCCATTCTTTTAACCACAGGGAAACAGCTTCACCAGCCAGATTTCCATTCTGCTCATACACCGTGTCTTAGAGAAGCGTAACTGATGCTGTATGTGGTCACTGCAGATTTTTCTCTTTCCTTTATCTAAATCTGTGTCATCTCTCTTCCCACATATGAGCCTATCATCCCACCCCCACAGCGTACACTGCCTTCGCCCAGTTGTCCTAGCGAGGACTGTGTGACTGTAAACGCGAGCAAAACGATCGCTCTTGATTCACGAACTTTTGTTCTTGAAAGAGAGGGGTGTGAGACTTAACTGTAAACATTTCTGCAAGCAGTTCCTCTTGAAGTGAGGCAGGAGTTCAAATGCAGCCTACAATGCGATTTTTGATGCTTTTGTAATCAACGTCATTTGGTTTAGCTCTGATTTTGCTTTGCTTGGGAGGTAGTTGCAAGGGGTGAAAGTAACAGTGCGTGCTTCCCACCGAGGCAAATGCAGCTGCAGATAACTGCGAATGAAATAATAGGTTAACTGAAATAAGCGTTAAGTATCAGTTCTGGAAAGAAAGAATAATGTTCTAAGAGGGGTAGGAATAAAGCAGCTTCACAAACGTAGCAGAAACGTGGCTGAGAAGGAAGTGTCTTTATATTTTAGAATACTGGGGGATTTTTTGGCTGTTGCTTTTTTGTGCTGAGAAAATGAAAATTCTTCAAGTCCATGCATGAATAAACAAGTACAGCTGGGCAGCCTAATACATAATTTATACTGATCAGTCACTGCAGATTTAACTGAATAAAGCCAAAATGAACACTAATTGTTTTGACAAACTAAAATAGTGTATGTGATGGTTTATTGTGAAGCTTGCTGGTTACTGTCCTTATCTCAGTGGCTATTGTCAAGACTGATTTCTGCATGAGAGGCAGAAAAAGACGAAACAAATTAGGACAATATTAAGATTAATATCTTGCTGAAGATAAAGCATTTTAATTGCATAACATACAAGCAGAAAATAGAAAGAACTGTCTTCAGGACAGAGGGGAGAATTGGCACAGTGAAGCGTGGGACATACCCTGATGTAGGGGGTGAGGTGTAATTGCTGAGATAATGTGCGGTACCTTGTCAGCTGAAGGCTAAACCTGAAAGTAGATTTGTTTCTTAGATCACTTTTGAAATACATCAGGAATAACTTTGATTGCCTTTGGACATTTGTCTTCTGAAAGGGAGCATCCAAAAGATGTCACTGGATTTCCGGGAAGTTATGTATGTAAGCTAGTTAATCCAAGAAGCTGCACAATTCAGTCTGGTTTTGGTATGTGCAAAGTGAGGAAGTACATGGGTGGGCCTTTACCTTGCTTCTCTAGACCCTCTCATTTAGATGGATGGCTAAATGAGAGCCATTTAAAATTTCATCTGGAAATTAAGAGTCAGATGAGGGTAATAATAATCTTCACAGGGATTCCTAAGCACCACTTCTGCATGGACTCCTTCGCATGACAGTGAGCTGCTTCTTCCTGACAGTCCTCTACGGTGGCCTGACCCTGCCACCTTGCCCTCCTGCCTTTTCTCCGAGGACCAGCAGCTCCACTTGGCTCCCATCATCACTTTTATAATGACCTACGGATTTGCTGAATCTCAGATCGTCACCGTGTTTGCTGTGATTAAGTTTTAGGGTATGGCTGTAAAATCAACAGTTGGGCTTGAGTGTTCCTGGAGTTGGAGGATGGTTGCACCCGGGGCTTTAATCTGGACCATTCTGTGCCAGGAGGCGGCCAAGTGGGTGGAAGTTGGACGTGAGTCTTCCCCATACTCCTGGGTGCGATTTTCTCTTGGATCTGGGGCCATCACTGAACTCAGCTTCTGAAACTATACTTGGCTAATGAGGAAATACTTCTTTGTAGGCGTACTCTGCGTCAGGGTAATCCAATACTTCTGTCCCAGCTTTCTTAGGGTTATCTGTAGATATTCTATAAAGTGTGAGTTCATCCGGTGAAGATGCATCTACACAAAACTCATGAGAACTTTGCCTCTGAGGACTTGTTTGTGCTCTGCTGAGGTACGGGCTAACTTACAGCAGAAGGATCAGGGCAGTGTCACAGGTCTCATTCAGGCTGACCCCTTTGTGGACTCAGTTTCCAGTAAAATCAATAGAAATAATTTTGAATAATTTTCTTTTCTTTTTTTTTTTTTTTTTTTTTGACAAAGCGATTGCTGTTCTGACACAGCTTGAGCAGGATATTGGGCTCACCAGGTACCATTAACTGCCAAGCTGTGTCCGTGCTTTCCTGGCCTTTGTATCAGCTGATGTGCAGTTGTGTGAAGGAGTCATCTGGCTGCCAAGCGGAAGGTCTTTAATTTAGTATCACCTTAGGTATAGTTTGATATTTTTGCTCTGTGGCAGTGAATGCGTTCCATTGCCTAGCCTGCTTGCTGTAATTTCCAGGATCTATTTTTTAATTAGCATGCTGGTTACATGCAACAGTCCCTTATTTTCTGAGAGTTATCACCAACTTATGTGCATTACCAAACAGGGATATCAGAACTGCTTCCGTATTTACTTTCATCTGTAATTTACAAAAATCCGGTTGTGTTTGTTGTACATTAGAAACACAGAGAGAATCATAGAATCATAGAAAGTCCTGAGTTGGAAGGACCCGCAAGGATCATCAAGTCCAACTCCTGTCCCTGCACAGGAGAACCCCAAATTCACACCATATGTCTGCGGGCCTTGTCCAAGTGCTTCTTGAATATCGTCAGGCTTGGTGCCATGACTACCTCCCTGGGGAGCCTGTTCCAGTGCTCCACCACCCTCTGGGTGAAGAACCTTCTCCTAATATCCAACCTAAACCTCCCCTGGCACATCCTCCTGCCATTCCCTTGGGTCCTATCATTGGTCACCAGAGAGAAGAGATCCATGCCTGCCCCTCCTCCTCCCCTTGTGAGGAAGCTGTAGACCGCGTTGAGGTCTGCCCTCAGTGTCCTCTTCTCCAGGCTGAACAAACCAAGTGACTTTAGCCGCTCCTCATACGGTTTCTCCTCTAAACCCTTCACCAACTTCATGGCCCTCCTCCAGACACACTCTAGTAGCTTTATACTCTTAATATACTGTGGCACCCAGAACTGCACACAGTACTCGAGGTGTGGCCGCACCAGCACAGAGCAGAGCAGGACAATCACCTCCCTCGACCGGCTGCAATGCAGTGCTTGATGCACCCCAGGGCACGGTTGGCCCTCTTGCCTGCCAAAGCACACTGTTGGCTTGTGTTCAACTTGCCATCAACCAGAACCCCCAGGTCCCTCTCTGCCGAGCTGCTCTCTAACCTCTCGTTCCCCAGGCTGTATGTACATCCAGGGTTGCTGTGCCTCAGGTGTAAAATCCGGCACTTGCCCTTGTTAAACTTCATACAGCTGTTGATTGCCCAACTCTCTAATTTGTCTAGATCTATCTGCAGGGCCTCTCTGCCCTCAAGAGTGACAACAGCTCCTCCCAATTTGGTGTCATCAGCACACCAGCTTATAGCTTATTCCAAAACCAGAAGGTACTTAACCCAAGACAGTTAGTCCCAGCCCCATCAAATCAATTGGCCTTGAGCCTCTTAGTTAACGTCTGAGTAAAGAAGGAGCTCAGCTTGACTCCCCCTCCAAATCCTGTCTGAATTAACTCCATTTTGCGTTAGTAGAAATCAGTGCAGAACAGGACCCTCTGAATAGTTTGCTGAGGACCCTTCTGCTGGTCTCCTTCAGGTAGTTCAGGTTTTTCTCTGGTCCTTCCTTCCAGCAGTATTTCAAGCAGTACTGAGTGCTGGGGGGCATTGGGGAGGAGCCACCGTGGCAATGGGCCATCTGCAGCCCACTACTCTGGGGAAGCTGGGACCACTTGTGATTTCACACACAAGCAGCCCTAATCTGCAATAAATCTTATAAAATCAATAAAAATATGGAAAGTATATAATTTTTAAAGAAAAAACACATGAGACGTGGCCATTAAGGGCACAGCCATTCTAATACCTGTGTCTGGTTGAAACTGCAATTAAAAACATTCCAATAATAAATCTACTTTCAGTCTCGTTTAATGCTTTTAACTTTCTTGAAAGTTCAAGCTGGCATCCCAAAAATGTGCCAGGACTTTCACAATGTATTTAATAGACTCATAAATAAATATGGCAATTAATCTAAGCTATATTTCTTTCATATTTGATGACAATTTATTATGACACTCACTCATTCATTGCACAAAACTCTAATGCACTTAAAATCGGATTTCAAACCAAACGTTTTATGGGAAAATATAGTATTGATCATCCATTTAAAGATATCATGTGATGATTCATAACCTGCTATAAAAAGGATCTTATGAGGACATTCAGAATGAGTTTTGTAGACCATTCTTGCCACAAAATCCAACATATGAGATCTATAGTTCTCAGTGATGTTTTATATTTGTTTGGAGTTTTCACCTATTATTTTATTGTGGATTTTGATGGATAGTAGCTTTAAAATAAAACATTTTGCATATCTAAACTAAAATTAAATAAATAGGGACTAATTTGTTAAACATATACTAGCACTTTTTGTCCATTTACACAAATTCATGCACAAAATTTGTTCCTTTCAAGGATAATTTCCACAGTTTTGGATATGTTAATTGGGCAGTTTGTGCAAAACACATCTGCTACTGTGTCCTTTAATAAGATGTGACCCAGGAGTCATACAGCTTCACATACTGCTCATTGCTGGTTTTGTGATGCACCCTCTGCTGCGCGCTGCTCCGGAAGCTGCAGCAGCTTCTGCTTTGACACGCCAGCAGCAGTAATCTGCAGTCTGCTGTCCTGGTCACGTGGTGCATCATTGGAAATGCTTTCAAAACTGAAAAAGTCTGAAGATATGCCCCGAAAATGCAGGCTCCTGAGGTAACTTATTTGTACTGGAGATGGGGTGCAGAAGGAAGGAAGGGGATTGCAGCACATTGTACGCTGTGTACGGGCTCACCTCCAAGCCCACAGGGTGGGCTTCTCCAGTCCTTCACCATCCGCCTGCAGGCACTTTTCAGTGGATATGCTGCTTTGGTTTCCCCTGCATGTGAATCATCTCTCAGAGCCCGGTTGGGGCTGGTGCACAGTCATGCTGGCGATGAGCATGATTTCCATGCAGAGGGAGGGTGAGGAGGAGGGTAGAAATGGGAAATGTCTTTTTCCGCCTTTGTAAGTAATTAGTGCCTGCATTTGTGGACTTGACTGGTCCCTTCTTCCTCCCAACTCTGCCTGCCCTACCTGCCTCACTCAGTTCCCGCGAGGGCCCATGGGGTGGCTGGCTCTGGGCCATGGTGGGGTGAGCAGAGCAGCCCCTGGCTGCATGCCAGCCAGTGCGCCCCCCCCCCCCCCCCCCCCCCCCAGCCTCTGGCCCTACCTGGGACAGTTGTCCTGCAAGTGCCTGGGATTTTGCAGCAGTTGAAAAGAGCTAAGTTCTCATCTCATTCTCTGAGATTCTTAATATCATGATGTTCTCCTGTTTGAACAGCTCATAGTCGTTGCCAGCCTAATTATTTTCTGGATCTTTCCTTAATGCCATAGGCTTTGGGTGGTGACACCAATGCTTGGAGAGACAGCAGAAGGAAATAAGTAGTGAAGGCTAAAGCACTTGGTTAAAGAAGAGTCTCATTTATAAATCAATTTTAATAACATATTTAAAAGCTCTCACATTTGCCTTTAATGTGCTTTCATTTCCCTCTTGGTCATTAATATTTAAAATATTTTTCTTTACTTATCTTTTTTCTATTGTGTCCTTTCTAACTTTCCTTTCTCTCTTCAATCTGCAGTGAGATTTTGAGAAATGCAGAATCCATGAGAAATCCAAATAATTTGATACAGGAAAAACCTTCAATCCCATGAAAGAAATTTGAGAGGAGTTGAGTAGTTGTTTAAAAGTTATTCCAGACAGTTTAACTCATAAAAAGGTATATGTTTTCACTGATGGTCTTTCAAAATGAGGAGGCCCCATTATTTCTACTAGGAAGTAATAATCAGCAATGAACTTTTAAAAAAAACCAAACCTGTGGAAAACATTTTTCAGCAAGCCTGTTGTAGAGGTGGCTTCATTCCCCGGGTTATTTAAGGGTGTGAGATTTGCTGAAAGTCCACTGAATTTGCATGCCGGGGCATACTTTTATTTTTGAAAATGGGATTTGGGTTCCTTGGTTGTACACACCTCAGGCAGAGATGTTCTCTTCAAATGTGCTGGTAAAGAAAAAAAAGAGAGGACCAAAGGAGGAAGGTCAGTTACTGGTCTCCCAAGTGGGGTTGAGTAAAACCTCAGACGTATGCTTTGGAGGATTCATCACATTTCATAAGTAATGTGGATTTTATAAATAATATTAAAATATAGCTATGATGTGGGTGATTGCAGCCACAGGTGGGTCTAGGAGCCAGCCCTGCTCCCTGCCAGTTCAGTTGGAGATTGCCCACAGGTGAGAGCAATTGCAGTTCCATTTAGGGATGGGGAACAGCTGTTCCTGTAAGGTCTCAGTGAAGTGGATTTGTTGCACCTGGAACAGAAGGGAGGAGTGGGGTTGGTTGGAGGCAGGAACTGGGTTGTGGTTTTGGATGAAATGTGGCTAGAAGCAGAAGCATGAGCCATGTTGCTGTAGGACTGGGACTGCCCAAGGTGGTTGAGAAATGTGGTGGTGTCCCTGCTGTGCTCGTGTCTTCCAGCTGCATTTGTGCTGGGTCTGGGGAGTGGCTTTGGGGAGGTGAGGCAGCGCTTGCCGAGCGTCTTCCAGGGAGGTGGAGTGGGCAGGTGGGCTCCTGAGGGTGCAGAGTAGCTCAGTAGCAGAGGTAGGAGTTACCTCCCTACTTGGCTAAGGCACACAGCAGTGTGTAGTTGGAGTAGCATGTCATCTTGGAGGAGGTACAGGAGCTAAATTTAACTTGTTTTAAATTCTCTAGAGATAATGGGGAAACCTCCAGAAAATAATTCATTTATATATCATGAGGAGGCTCTATGGACAATGAAATGACATGCTTTATTGTGGAACAGAATAATGACTGCTCATCAGAGCTACTGGAAAGGATTTTAGACACTTAACAATATCAGTTTGATTTTTTAATTATGATTTTATTACTTTAGTAATTAATTTATTGTGCCTAGGAAGAGTTTATTCTTTTCTTAGCTTGTGCTGCGTTTTATATTTTTATATATATATACACACAGATATTATTCTCAGTCCATTATTCATGTATGAATTCTTCATGACTTGTAAATGGGCAATGAAGCAAAGACTACCAAAAAGTAACAAAGATGGAATGGGGATCTGCAATGTTTATTGTTTTCAAGGAAGAGTTTAATATGAAGATGTTATTGTCTGATGTATTAATATCTACTGTGGCAGTGCTATAGCTACCATGGCTAGTTTGTCTGTTCTCATCTTTGTAAAATATATAGTGTTTTTTGGGTGGATGGGTTGAGCACCAGCGATCTGTAGTGGTGGAGGAGGCATTTGTATATATTTCACTGGTTGTTGAGAGTGAATGATGGGTTAGTTGTTCCAATCATTGATGCAGCGAGCGATGGGTCTGCCCATGTTCTCGCTGGGGTGGTGGGGTGACCCTGGGAGGTGCTGCTTCTCCAAAGTTTCAACAGCGCGTGACAGCACAGGCTCCCACAAGGCTGAACTCTAAATGATGGACAAAGGCTTGTTCCTCTGCTCAGTTTGTTCCTTGTGAATCTACTCCTAGGGCCTCCTGGAGTATGCAGAGCTAGGAAAAGCCTGATTAAATAAGCAGCGGGGAGTCAGCAGCACTGGAATAGCCTCGCTGCGAGGTCCTCACCCAGCTTGCTTGTGCTCCTCATTGCTTTCTGTGCAGTTGTACTGTGTAAAATCACTCAATAAAAACATTGCCCCATTTACCCATACTCCTCTGTTGAGCCTAAATACTTATTCAGCCTCCTTCCATTGCTTGTAGCCTGACTGTTAGTGGTTTCATTGTGGAGCTAACCAATTGCCTCCCTTACATCATGTGCTAGGGAGGGACTGAGCAGGCAGGGCTGCACATGGGTTGCTGAGGGGGCCTTGAGCATCGCAGCTGTGGGCATGGGTGGGAAAGAGCCTCATTAAACCTGACCCCACAGCCCTGGCCAGGTGGTTCCTGCTCACAGACAACTTGTTTGCAGGGTGTGTGTCCTTCCCTGGAGGAGGAGGGTCACCAGTTTGGGGCCTTTCCGGTGAGGGGCTGGGTAGCACCGTGACCTTAGTGGCCTTCTTTTGTCACCTGTATGCCTTCGGTTTGGTCCTGTGTGATAAATAAGCCCGGGGCAGTAGCAAGCTGAGTTGAGCATGTACTGTCATATGAATATCGTTTTATTTAATAAATATTAAATTAATTCTCTTCTAAATGACTAAATGCCACATACAGATTGTATGCAGTCAGCCTCTAGTATTAATAGAAATGATATCTGCAGGAACAGTATCCAAAACTGGTAAAAACCATATTGTTTGTGGATATAACGAGTGGAACCCCACAGGGACTGGTTCAAACTGGTGTGGGAAGAATGTCCCTACTGTGCCAAAGGATGGTGTGGTTTCATTTTTTTTTTTCAGGTAGTGTCATTTCAGTCTGCTTTTGTACTCCTTTTGTGCTGTTAATTTTCCCCTTATTTGTTCTTCCAGCCTAATCTGTGTGATATAGTGATGAGGCAGAGTTGTATTACTGGAGCTTAGAGAATAAGGGGTAACAGTGAGGGTTATCTGGCAGATCTTTAACATCAAAGAAATGCAGAAAATATAAACCCCAGTATCCTTTATAAGTCAGATTTGGCCATTAATGCACAGTGTTACACTAGCGCGTTCCTAAAGCCCCATCAGTGGAAATCTCTTTGCTGTGTTGTGGTCGAAGGCCGTGTGATCCAGCGTGGTGAGTAGCCAAAGCCCAGGGCAGTGTGCTGTCTCCTAACAGCAGAGCTGACTGCGGTTTGCATCAATGAGAGACATTGTTAGGTCAATTTAAAACCAGAGCCTTAAAGTCAGTGTAATTATGTAAATGTTGCCCTTGCTATTAGCACTTTTGCCCTGATAGCTTTAGCGTATATTTTACAAATGAAGTTAGTGTCACATTTCATTATGCTGTTTACTGACCCATTGCTTTGGAGGTGTTGTCCTCAGTCTTGGGTGTCGGCCATTCCTGCCACCACAGTGCATGTGCTCTCCCACAGACTGAGTGACACAACCCAGCAGAGACCCATCTGTGCCGGTGTTTGATGTGATGACTTTGAAGATTTCTGTTAGTGTTCAATACAAGTTGTGACTGTCCCAAAACATTTTTCTTTCTCCTCTCCTGAGTATTTCCCTGCAAATGTTACCCATTATCACTAAACTCCAGTCAGCCTAGCTTCTTTTCAGAGTCTTCAAAAAAGGCCTTGATATATTTAATTATTAAACCAGAAGACAAGGAGTGTTTTGGGAAAGGTAGAGGGAAGCAGAGCAGGTGACTGAGATTCATTGGTTTAGTATTCGCCTAAAACTGCTTCTGTTAATTGAAAGCTTTACCATTAACTCAGTGGTGAAGTGTGTGGCTGTTAAACAGAGCTGGTAAAAATTCCCTTGGGTTTTCAGGCAGTGCAGTGGAATAGCCCTCTTGGAGAAAAACCAGAAAAAGAAAGGCTGAAACCAGTCCATGCATGATGAGAATTATTAATGTCGAAGAAAATTACTTGACAGCAAAAAATCATCTTTGTGTATTTTGAGGTTATGCAAGACAGATCACAATTTTTAGACCTAGAAAAATAAAATCTGGGACCTCTTTTTAGTAGATGCTCCTCTTAGTTTTGCAAGGTTCTCCCTGCCTTCTGTGATGGCTGCAGATGTTGGATTTGGGGTGTGCCACAGGGAGAGCAGTGCTTCCAGCTCCCTGCAACGAGACATTAACCTTCCTTGGAGAAGGCTCAGGCTCAAGTTTTGCTGGCTTAGGGATTTTCCTAGAGAGCCTTTTCTAGGATAGGTGATGGTAAGTCTTTGAGGAGCAAGCATGCAGTGAGGCTGGCTTCTACCTTCCCAGAGCCAACCACTCATTGCTCCCTACCTGGGTCTGAGTGACATGCTGCTCACAGTGAGCTGCTTTCCTCTGATTTGGCCTTTTGCTCTTCTCTTCAGCTTACTTAGTAGAATTGAACCTCTTGGAGGCTTTCTACTGACATTGGTAGTGTTGTAAGGAGGATGGAACTTCAAGTCTCATTCATCTGTGAGTGAGTTTGTCACAGCAAAATCTGTCCAGGACTGCAGTGCCTTCACTGGGGCTGTCTCTGTCTCTGAATGGTTTTTTCCCATTAAAGAGCTCCTGGTTCAACTAACGCTATTTTCACTTTAAACTCTTGTAAACCATCTCCGTGTGTACTCAACATTAGCCTGACTCAAGTTTGCTTGCTATCGGACTTTAACAAGAGCTAATCAGTTTAAATGCATCTGCAGTTGGGTTTTTGCATTAGTTCAATGAGGTCAATTTGAAATTGATTTCCTGAAGCTATTGCAGGGCTTCCCGTATTGACAGGTCAAAGAATTATTGAACGCCAACTTAGTAATAATCCTGTTTGCGTCGCAGTGTCTTCATCGCTATGTCAGTGCCTGAGCACTTCAGGAGCCCCTGTTTGAATTTGTAAATCAGAACAGAGAAATAAATAAAAGGGAAGAGTGATGTGAGTAACAGTCCCTTTCATGAATCCAGGCCATTGTTGAAAGCACATCAAGCTGTTGGTAGATAAATATTTTTCTGGAGTCAAGAACAGAGAAGCATGTGACATTTCAATTACCACTGTTCATATTTAGATGTAAATAAGTGGCTTCTTTACTCTATAATTCAACAAACCTTATAATTACGATCTTATGATATTTTCATAGCACTTGCAGCAACATATGGCACTACAATAAGCAAGCAAGGCAAGAAATGGAATTAAGAATTTCTGTGATGTTTGTGTATTTGTGGCTCTGCTATAACCCCTTTGTTTTAAATATCTCATTTCTTAATTTAGCAGTTTATATAATTGGAATGAATTTCCATGGAACAAAACTGAGCCTTGTGGTTAGGTTAGTGTTTATGTCCTTAATCTGATGTAGCAGTTTTCTGCTGGGGAAGGAAACCAACTCCAAGCAGCTCAATGGCGGTAATAAGTATTGCCAAAGCTAAATGCTCATTAAGGACTGCATGGGTCAGTGCCTTATTAGTGTAAATTATTTTAGCTCCTGCAAATCCTTCTGTTCAGAGCACCATGCTGATAGAGTTTCAGACTATGATCTGTGTGAAGGCTATAAAATATTGATTTGACTTGTAATGTTTCTTGATATCTGACTCAATTCACAAGACCTGTGCAATATCAAGGCTTGAACTGGAGGGAACAGTCAGGCCCTGACCTGATTCAGCAAAATGCCTCGTAATTGAATTTTAGTAATAATATAAAGTAAGACATGTAGCAGCACCTGGGCTGACTGATCAATATGGAAAGTGTAATAATATATTATACCAAAAGATTTTGTTTGTAGTCTCCTTCCCCAGCCTTTGATCCCCGTTCTGCTTTATGTACAAGTTATTGTTTTCAATATACTGAAATACAGAGAAGGGAACTGAAGCTGAGAACTCCTTAGGCAGCAACTGTGTTGCAGCGCGTGTCTGTACAGCACTGTGCTGTTCTCTGCTGGCATTCCAGGGAGGCACCATCAGATCCACCGTAGATAACCATC
The DNA here is from genome assembly GCA_031468815.1 of Morus bassanus. Lineage (NCBI taxonomy): Eukaryota > Metazoa > Chordata > Aves > Suliformes > Sulidae > Morus > Morus bassanus. The sequence continues at coordinate 26,889,573 of CM062573.1, forward strand.
GCTTGGAATTGTCTTGGAGCTTGTGCTGAGTTTATTGCCTGAGCTGCGGTACGTGGCCCTTGCTTTAGTGGCAGAATGCCAGAGCTGGCTGGAATGCAGCAGAAAATGAGGTGGCACTGAAAAAACATCCTCCAGTTTGTGGGGGTGGTTGGTGCTGTTTGGCAAAGGAAAAGCAGCAGTAAGGGCTTGCTCCGTACTAGTCCATAGTGGATCTTGGAAAAATAGGGTGTTAGTTTTTGCAGCAGCAGAGCTGTAGGAAAGCTGTCCTGCCGCAGCACTGCCCACCCTCACATTGTGTGTTTTCTTTAAATGCTGCTGAGTTATCTCTCAGAACAGTGAGATTGGAGGTGTGTGCACTCCCTTAGTGAGCGATGGTCACTAGAGTGTGGTTTCAGGCTTCTGTCATCTCTGAGGAGGCTTGTGTTTTTCTGGCTACAGAATTACTTCCAGAATTTTCAGGGCTTCTTAACGTTTATGCCCAATTTGGTTGCTGATGAGCAAAGAAATGGTAATTCAACTGAGTTGTGATTAAATAAAAAGACAGGGAGGAAATCAAACTGTACCTTAAAAGGGAGTGCAACTACAATGAGACTTATATCACACAGTGTAAATGATTGGGATGGTATAATAAAATATTTACAGAGCCTCTTGAAGTACATGTTCTATAATATACATTTTAAAATAGTATAGTATAGTATGAAAAGCAATTTATCATTCACAGTGAATTTTAGATGTAGCTAGGGTCTTGCACTGAGCTAATGCTGAGTTTATTCCTTTTATATGCTGTATTTTGTAATAGCCTCCAGAATTATATCAACATTGCTATTTGAAACTTTGAAGCCAATTCATGTCCGCGTGGCTCTTGATTTTTTGGGGAGAGATGAGAGCTGAGGCTTTGAATGGGTCATTCCCTGCAAAGCACAACACTCTCTGTTATTCTGAAGCACTGGCTCAAGGAAACTGGCTTTGCAGTTGCTGCTGTTTGTGTCAAGGCAAGTGTTGTACACAATATATGAAGTGTAGCGTAAATAATTTAACTAGCCTTTGAACATGGAAATAGCAACATGGTAAAGTAGCAGAACATAACAGGTTTCCAGCCAAACACATCACTGACTAGTTAGCCTAGCTAAAACAAATGGATTTTTTTCCTCAAGTGAAACTGATTTAAATGCAAGGAAAAGGCTGCAAAAAGCTGTGTTTGCAAATTAACAGCACCCTGGTTATTTGCAGCTGCAATAACTTCCCCATTGGCAGCTGAGCTGGAAGTGTGCACTAAGGACAGAAGGAAGGTGAAAGTGGGTGCAGTTGCATGCATGATGAGGGAGATTCACTGGAGGGGTGATGTTTCAGCATGGCGATGGCACAAGTCAGGGGTCTTGGAAAGATCCCAGGTCAGACTTTCAGCTGGAATAGTCCCACTGACCTCGAGGCACACCAGATCCGCTCATTCACCTCCAAAATTTAAGGATAATATTTTTTCCCAGAATATACAGAAGTAATTTTATATCCCTGCCAAGTAATATTGCTCCAGATGAATGAGTTGTGTTTGTGCCGCAGGCTCTCTGGAGTCTATACCTCCATTTCCAATAGCATGTAGAAAGTGAAATTTTAAAATCCACTGTGTTGTCACACCAAGGATTTTCTTAAATGAAAATCCAATTTCTGAATAAACCTGCAGGACTGACACTTGTGTGAGTTTGCGCCTGCCTGAGTGAGGAGGCTGATAGCAGCACGCATGCAGAAATGCTAAGCTCCTTTTCTGATCCAGAAAGGCAAGGAGCAGCCCTTGCAGAGCAGTGCTCTATTGAATCTCTCTTGCTTGAATTGTTGCAAGCTTGCGTTGTGTATTATCCTAAAAAAGCCTTAGGCACAAGATTATCTCTTCTTGCACATCTTATTTTAGGCATCAGCAGCAGTGTGTACGGAAGGCAAATGTACTATTGGAACTATCAATAAAACATAGTTTGTCTGTTAAATTAGTAATCGTGAAAAAAGCTCCCATGGTTCCCCCCCTCCTTTTTTTTTATTTAATTATTACAAAGCCAGTTTTAAATCTTGCCGTAGGTGGAAATGTGCCCTCCTAAGACTGTTGATGCTTAAGGATCTGGCAGGGTACCTGGGGGGCCTTATTGTTGGCCAACAGTGTCAAGGGAGGCCTAAACTAAAACTTAATAATGATTAAGTTAAATGGCTTCCAGTACTATTTCAGGCTTGCTCAATCACAGATGTGCTTCTGGGGGGGGGGCAGTTTTCAGCCAGCTGATGAGCAGTGAGTGTTGGGGGGTCAGGAGGCACGGAGGTGGGAAGTGATGATGTTTTCATCTGTCTTTTTGTTCAACAGAACTGGGAGTAGCCTTCTGCTATGTTGGCTTACACAGTTCTGTGATTAAGGCCGAAACTCCTTTGTTACGAAGCTTATTTTCAATGTAATTCCTTTTCTCTTTCTCTGGGGGGAAAAAAGTCATATCTTCCTTTTGAAGCAGCATCTTCTGGGATGTTGGGTAAAAATTGGAGAGAGTTTCAAAAATGGTGATGCTTTAAATATGTTGGCTATGATTTTTCTTTTTGAAATTTATTTTAATACTTGGGCTTATATTTAACTCCTGGAAAGCTTGGCCTGGAAACTTGATTTGTTTTGTTTGGCTGGGCTTACAGAGAATAAGAATGTCTGGGTCTATTTTGGAGGCAAATACGAAGATTAAAGACCTGTTTTGGTGCATAAAAATTATTGTTTATAATCTAAATGGTTAGAAATGGAAATAGAGTTGTTTCTGGCTCAGTTTGCTGGAGCCAAATGAGCTGAGGGAGAGGGAAGTGTGCAGGAGAGGCACCTGGGAAGGAAAATGAGGTGTGGAAGGTCTGTAGAGGAGGTGGCTCAGGAATGGCATCATTGAAATGGGGACCTTGGGAAGCTATAAGGCTGGTATGTCATGCTCTCTTTCATGTATGCACTGTTTGACTACATTTCTTCATTAAAACTACTGGATACGAAGCACAGCAGAAGTGACCAGTACAGCAGTATGTAGATGTAAACCAAGAGATGGCACCAAGGTCTGCTCATCTGACACTGTTGTGCCCCAGGCCCAGTTCAACAATGAGGATCTTGAAATCCTGTTGCAGTTGTTGACCTCCTGGGACTGGGTTAAAACTCAGTGTGGCAGGTTTGCATAGTACCCTCTGAACTGGTACTTAGAAGAATGGTATTTGTGGTGGGATGAGTAGTCGGTGCCTTACGTTTCTGATATCCAGCATGAACCCTGGCTGTGGGCATGTTTATTTTAGAATACAGGGGATGTCTTTGTCTTAGCTTGCTGTAGTTAGACTATTATAAGCCTTTGAAGAAATGATTGCTTCTTATCAACAGGTGTTTTTGGATGATCGGAGGAGTACAAGTACTTTTTTTCCATGACAATTCCAGGTCTAATCAGATGCACATCTTGGGGAGCAGGCACATATCATTATTGCAGATGCATCTTTTTCGCATTATCTCCTCTATAGTGGAAACTATGACTCTACCGGACTAGGGATTAGTGATTCTTTAACTCTTCACTCACTTCTGCCATAAGTACTGGGAGTGGATTGTGGTTTCAGTGGAGCTTAGAGGTAGGAAGTGAGACAAGTGAATATTGCAACCACTGGATGAAGGGATGCAGAGTAACCCCAAGAAAACTGAGTTGATCCTTCAGTTTGGCAGCTCCCTGGTGCAGGTGGTGCACAGTGGTGGGATCAGACAGACCCTGGTTTGTTGGCTGTGCTGTTTGCAGCAGCTTTCAGTGGGAACGAGGGCAATGGGAATGAGCAGCTAAACCTCACCAGGTACTCAGGAGAAGCTCTCCTACCTTTTGCTTGACCAGCATGGCCTCATTATAACTAGTCCCTCAGGACTTAACCAGTATTTGGTTGACTTCCTGATACAGAGGAAACTTCAGGCATCATATTGATTTTGCCCAAGATATTATATATGCATTTATTTGCCACCAAAGAAGTGCAGAAATACTAGTGCTCTGTTCTAATACAAACTCAGCTGTTTGCTGATCAGCAGTGACTATTTAAATTGACCAATCTACCTCACCCTGGCTGGAGATCAAGGGATCAGCACTTAATTTCATTCCTTGAATAAAGATTTTTATATATATATATATCTCCACATGGAAATATCAGAACATGAAAGGTTAAATCAATATGGAGTTTTACATTGCTTAAAGGGCATTTGCATCAAAGCAGCCATGAATGCAATTCACTTGTTTAATGAATTTTTTATGCTTATTTAATGAATTTCACAAAGGTTTGGTGTTTTTCATAAAATGGATAAGGACTTCCAGTTTTATGAAATAATAAAAATGGAACTGAAGTTATGAAATGAGCAATCTCATTAGTTAGGCATGATATATTCATATGAAAGTGTACATGTTTCTGAATTATTGCAAGCAGCTCTATTGCTCGAACTGTAACTCGTTATAATAGTATTGCAAATATGCCTTTAGTTAAGATATCAGAAAGTGACAGAAAGAAATTAGATTTTGATTGCTAATAATGATTTAATTAATACTTACTGTATTTAGCATACTATGGATGCATTCTTTCTTTAGAAAATGTATGCTTGCATTCTTCATTGGTAGATAGTTAGTGAAATGCAGCACTATTCCTAGCCTGTCTTTGCTAGAATTCTAGCTTAATTTTGTGTTTGCAGAGCTTTACCCTCTGTTTTATTATCCTGATGAACAGAGGAAAATATTATGATGGTCTGCCAGTAGTAAGAACGTGCCTTATTTTGCACCTTGGTGCTTCTGTAGTTTAATGTACTTACAGAATTGTGTTGTCTTGCTAAAAAGTTCTCCCAACTTCATGACACTTCAGGAGCGAGAGGAGATTGTGAGCATCTCTAACTTAAAATAACTTGTCTGGGTGTCTGTACACCACAGTGTTGCTTGCTGGTGGGATGTTGTGCTCCTTGCCAGCAGGAGCAGCAGCAAGGCTGCTGCTTGCCCTCCTGTTTGGAAAGGACAGATGGTTGTTGTCATCCTGACTTATTAAATTGTGTGTTTGAAAGCTGCTGTCCTGATTTTGAGCACATGGTGTTATCTTTGAGGTCAGTGCAGTTGCTCATGGGCACCAAACTACAAGCCTGGACCCAAGGAGTTGCCATGTGCTGACTGATTCCTGCTAGCTTCTGTGTGTTTCCAGGCTCCCTGGCTGGCTGGGTCCCACCAGACCAGTTAGGAGATGTACCCCAGTTCCATTTACCAGCCTGGGTGTTTTTATTGAGCTAGGATTATAGATGATACCTGAGTGCATTTCATTCATCCCTTCCCTCTCCCTCTTGATCTGTTACAGCCAAACCTTTCCCTTTACTTTCTGACATTTTGGAATGACTTATGAGTGCATTATCCAAAACAGCTTTTACAACGTGCCATAACCAGAGCATTATAACTACACTCAGTGAAGCAGTTCCAAGTGGAGTAAAGGAATCCCACTGCCCAGCCCTGCTGGTTTACAGCCCTCATGCTCTGCCAAGGCAGCAGGCAAAAATATTGCACTAATAAGAGATAAAGCGGGACTTTCAAAATTAATGATCTTGCCTTATTAAACGTTCACTGTGCTATACTCATAAGTAATCTTGTTAAATATATACATTAAGACACAACAAGGCAGGGCAATGTGGTAGGATAATGATCCATAATCAGTGGTTATTAGAGGAAAAGGAGAAATAAAAGCCCTTTTCACCCATGAAGTGTTATCTCATTCTTTGGCATGCTTTGAAGCCTTCTTGTGATTGTGCAATTAGCCAAATAAGATAGTTAAGGAAAGAAGAAGGGAAAAAAACCCCAGACAAACAAAAAAACCCCCACCCCCCCAAAAAAAAAAAAAACAACAACAACAACAACAAAAAAAAAAACCAAAACCCAACCCATCATTTACATCTGCTGCTGTTTTCTTGCCTCTCGCAGGGTGTAAGTGTGCAGGTGGAGCTGGTGCTGTGCCTGTGCTGCAGCAGGGGTGTTGGGCAGAGCAGCTCCAGCCTGCTGGCCCTGGCAGTGGTGCTGGAGAGGGGATGCCTCCTCCTTAGAGCCTCTGCTGAGCATCGCAGGTCCCCAGACCGCTTGGTCCTGGAAGCTTGTGCTGCTGTATCTGTACTACTGGGATGACTTGTCTGGGCTGGATTCAGAATGATTTTGCACAATGCAGATTTTGTCTCTGTTATGGATCAGCCATGTAAATATTGGTATATTTATTCTTAGAAATCAAAATCAATGTAAGTCTTTTGAACCTTTAAGACTTTGAAGGATGGGTTGGGGCTCTGTGTGCTCACACACATGATTGTGTTGCTTCATGGAGGGGGTATGTGTAATTCAACATCTTCCAGCTGGGGAGGCTGCTGGGCCACCCAGAGCATGGAGGGTCCTGTCCCCTCCCTTTCCCGGGCTGGGCCCTCTTCTCTCTTCAGACTCTGTGTCCTTGCAAACTAGAGAAGAAACAGTGTTTTGCTCCTGAAGACAGATGCATTTTTGGCAGGGTTAGGTGATCCGCCCCCCCCCCCCGTATCGCACAGCAAATCTGTCCTTGAGCCAGGCTTGGGACCAAGGACTCCTGAGGCCACAGCAGCAGCTTGACCAATGCTCTGGGTTTGGTGAGGCTCAGGAACCCTTCTGGAGCTCAGCCAGAGTAATTACAGTGCACCTATTGTGGGCAACAGTACCTGAGAGTTTCATAGCGTTGCACCAGATTTAATAACTAGCTGGTATTCAATTTGTGGTGTGAAATAACATCTCTTATTATATCTAACATAAATATTTACTTGAGAGATTCGACTAAAAAAAAAAATTGCTTGCCTTCAAAGCCTATCAATTTCTCATCTGCGGCTGACAAAGAAAGCTTTGAGTGCTTAAATTCATCTCTAGAAACTAAATTACAATTTTCAACACTAAAGCTTCTGTGATTCCAGGCACTTTTCCTTTCCTTTTATTGTGTTTGACAGCAACTAGACTTTCAAGGTAAGTGGTAGAGTGTAGTCCTATGTAAATGTAAAGCATAAAATGAAAACTGGGGGGAAGAAAAACATTTAAGGTAGGAAATTAGAGCAGTTATTGAGCTCCACACTATGGTTAATGAGTGTGCAGAAAGAAAACATCTTCTTGGCCTAGTGAGCTGGAGCATTACAACTGTTGCAACACTTCTTCTGTTTTTAGAAGGAAATAAGTAATAACCCCGACACATGGGAAGTCTTCAGTTTGCATTTTTTAATGCCTCAGGGGAGTGCAGTGTTTCTGGTTTAGAATCTGTTAAAATTTTCTTTAAAAGGCAGGTTTTGTTCTGAAACCAAAACAAAAATTAACATATTAAGCATATTTGTAGGTCAGGAGTGTATGGGAGAGGGCTTGGCTGCTTTACCAGGACATGGCTTTTTCAGAATTGCTCGGCTAAGGTTATAGACTGTGGAGGGAAGACTGAAAATTACTGTCCCTTACTGAAATAGATGCAGTGTATTTGGGATTTATGCTGTATTGCCCTGGGTATAATTAAAAGCAGGCTGTAATTGCACCGGAGTAGAGGGGGGCTGTGCACAGGTTCTCAGTTTTGGGGTGCTTTGCCATCCTGACAGGGAAGGAAGGCTGGGATGGGGCAGTGCTGCCTGGGTGAACCCTCTCACCATTCACTGCCTGCAGCCAGAGGTCATAGATGTTACCTCTCTCTCTGGGAGCAGAGGAGAAGACATGTCTAAAGCTTGTTGGGGACCTGCTGTAGCATCCCATTGAAAGTCCCTTTTTTCTGCATTGGTGGTAAGCTTATACTATCCTCACTGTTACACTTTAACTGGACTTTTCTCATGTGTAGTTGGTAGTAAAATATCTGGGCTAAATTGTCCTATGCTGAACTGAGTCCTGAGATTAAGTGATTAAGTTTTTAAGGTACGTGGCACAATGTTGTGCAGTTGAAAGATAGCCGAAATCGCTGAGAATACATCCCTGTGGTTACAGCCAAGGTATAGGGGAATTTGGCCTGAATTAATTAATGTTCCTTCTCCCCTGGGCTAATTAGCTGTATGGGTTATCCTGCTAACACAGCTATGCAGCTTCTAGTATCTCACTGAAAGTCTTAGGAGGTACTGTACATAGTTTTGCACATTGCTGCATTGTACAGTATCGGAATACTCTTGCACACTACAAGTGCTATTTAAAAATCCCTTTTGTGCAAAGATTGAAGTATTTATCTCCTGATGCTGTTACTGAGCAAGCTGTTGAAAGGTGTGAGCAAGTTGATCAATATTTTATCTTTTCCAGGCTAATAAGTTCATTATTATTGATGTAGTGTGGCTGGATTTCTTCAGTCTGACAAATAACATCTCAAACAAAAGTAACTGGGATTTTTTTTAAACGATACTTTCATTGGGAAGTATCTCAAGGCCAGGCTGGAGCCTATGGTTGAAGTTGGAGAGGGCATGTTTAAGCCCTATTAGGTATAAATAATGTGGGACAGGGTAGGGACCCTCAGTCCAGCCCCTCTCCTGGGCTGGGAGGAGCCAGGTCGTGAGCGTGGGGGGCTCTTGTGCCCAGGGAGTGATTCCTGAGCCTGCCTGGGCTCAGTCACCCCTCTTCTCTCTTTTGGACGGAAATTTCACTCAGGTCCCAAAGCGAAAGGGTTGACTGACACTCTAATGTTCTGTAAAACAGCCAGCTTGTGCTGGCATCAACCCCCTGTCCCCTCTCTCCACAACCTGCTCTAGTAAAGTTTTCTGCTTGGAGCAGGAGCAGCAAGGCTTTGTTTCTTGCTGCCCTGAATGGCTGGGAGCAATTGTGTTTATGCCCTGCCCCTTGCTACCTCTCAAATTTAAATTTAAAAGCTACTCTGAAGTTTGTATTACCTTTTTTATTTCCGAGAGATGTGGAGCTTAAAACTAAATGGTTCAAATCTGGATCGAGACTAAATAATTTGGGTCAGGGCATAGTCTCAGATGCCCTTCAGGAAACACAGTCAGTGGTTAACCTAATCAGCTCCTGTAATTCCACCAAATTCAGCTGCAACAGCGTTTCTCCAATAGAAGGAAACTTGAAGCTCAATAGCAAGCATCCTGATTTTGAAACTGTGCTTGAGAATAATTTTGGCTCTGGTATTCACAGCAAAAGCCAGAAGCATGTCAGGGCATTGGTCAGTGCTGGTGCTTAGCAGCTGGGTCCTGGTGCTTTGTATGTGTTGTGATGCCTCTTGCTGAGTATCATGTAATAGTTAAGGGTGATTCTTTGGGTTAAAGTAGTTCAGAAATTATATTGCTGATTCAAAAAGAAGTATACAGGCAAGTTTGCAAACTAAAATAGAGATTAAAGTGAAGCAAAAACTTTACTGGTTGTCAATGAAGTTTGATTTTTATTTTTGTTTATATACATAATATATACATACATTTCTTAATGCCTCCAGAACTTGCAGCCTTCCCTAGAAAGGACTCTGATCCATAAAGGCTTGTCCTCCATAAAACACAATGGCCTCATTGAGCTCCAGCCTGTGGAGGTGCTAGGGAAACCTGGGCAGGCACTGTGTGAAACGGCAGCTTTTTGCCTGATGATGCCATTTTATCTGACCAATTCTGAGAGCCTTAAGACCCACTTGGGGGAGGTCACCAGAAGGATTGGGCATCTACTTCCACCAGTGCCTTTAAAACTCTTCCATGTCTTGTGTCCTTTTTTTTTTTTCATATCACTCCACGTGGACCTTATGAAAAAAGTTACTGGGAAAAGGCATAAACCAGCTTGTTTTGGGAGTCTGGGATGACTCAGACTTGATATGTAACCACGCAGCTGGCAGTCAGCGGCGCTCTGCCTCCTCTGGTGCTATGGTCCCACTGCAGCCCCTGCAGCCCCTCACTGAGACGTATTTGTAGAGAAGATTTTTCCACTTGCAGTTGAACAGACTCCTACTTGCATCCTGTGCCTGCTGAAGTAAAAGGAGAGTCTGATGGGGCCCCAAATGTCAAGCTCTTAGGGCTGCTACATATTTCTCTGCTTGGGGGAGAGGCTAAGTGTTTGCAACTTTAGAATGCAAAATGTGAAAGTACTTGGTTGTCACATGCCATTAGCTGTTTAAAGCATGACATCTCAGGAAACGCTTCATCGTAATCCTCCAAATGAAGAAATCTGAAGTGAACTTCAAACTGTTTGCTCAGTTTGGGTATCATGTTACAGGGTCAGATAGTGAACTAAGAGTTGTACCTACTTTCAAATTGGTTTAAACTGCAGTCAGACAGTTCAAGTCCTGAAAAATCAACTTTCACATTTACTTGTAAATAAAAAGTAAAGAAAAACCTAGGAGCAATGCCTACATGACAGAGCTTGTCCAGATACTTTTCTCTGGCTGTTTTCCCTGAGACACCTTTTGCTCAACAGCAGTGTTAGTTTAGCTTTATCATCTGCTTGAGTTTGCTTTCCTCTTCTGCAGCCAGCTGAGTTACGGGAAAAGCTGCATTGAAAGTACATACATTGGCTGCCTGGGTTTTTGCTGCTGCAACTAGTTGTATTTCACCTCCAAAAGAAAAGCTTGGATCTATGATGCTGTGTAAGGCAGAAAGTGGTTCTGATGTGTTTTGTTTTGTTCCTTAGTAGTATTTTAGTCGTCTTGCTCTGTTAAGGGGTCCAGTGGAAGATGTGTGTGGTATGTAAGGACTGGCAATCATGGCTTGCCAAGGCAGCTACTGAAAACAGCTTTGTAGTCATCCTGATATGAAACTCTTCCACTAACAAGAGTATGAAAACAGAAATTACATAGTGTTGTGTGGAACAAAGTTTATTCAACTGTGATGCTCAACGGTCCTATTAAGCTGTCAGTTTCTTCTGCTTTGTCCTTGATTTTGCTCTACCAAGCTTTAACATGGTTTCAATTCCTAAAGCCAAACCCTTCCAAACTGACCTCCGTTGCCACACAGGTTAATGCCCTTCAGAAAGATTTTTGTTACTTCAAGATGTCATGATTGTCTGTCTGGTCAGAAGTCCTTCATTCCTTATTATATTTTTTCAACATCATGCTCCATATTCATCCCTGTGTAACTCCAGGGGGCTAATTTGCCTCTGACTTCTGATAATAAAGGGGGGGTGGGGTGGTGTTTGTGGCTGGTGGGCCTATAGCTGTGCAGCATTCTAGCTGTCCCTGATGTTATTAAAATTAAATCCAGGTCTGGGTGAGAGTCTTTGTGCAAATGAATTCATGTGAATCCTTGTGAAGAAAGCACACATACTAGTGGACCTGACAGTGAATTTAATGATGGTGGCAGTAACAGGAAATGCATGATTACTGGTGATCAGGGATAGACTTATTTCTTTAAAAGGTCTGTACAGTTGAGTGTTGTTTTTACTTTTATAAAAACTTGTTTTGATAAAGGGAAAACATTACATTTCCATTAAAGAATGTCATTGGGGTAACTTTTGCCTGTTTCCATGTTATTCCTCTCTGATTTACTTCAAAATACTGTTACTGATGTTCACTTGTTAGATTGCTTCCCGCACTGTATGGAGCAGTGTGGCCTTGTCTTTGCTTGAAGAGTCCTCTGGCCCTGGCATGTGCGTAAACTAGGCTTCCATTTGATCAGGCTTCTTATGGGCTAGCGCAGAGCCTTCTTGTCGTGCTGTAGGTATTGATCATCCTGCTTCTCCTTTGCTTGTGCCATAGCATCCTGCTGGGGCTGAGCCTCTTGTAATACACCTTCACAAGATGAAGGTCCCCTTAGAAAAGGGGAAGAAGAAGAGACCATCACAAGACCAGTAATAAATAGTACTAAGCAATGTGTAGTGGATGTTACTCCGTGAATCATCTGCATTTGCTTGTTTTAGTATAGGAGACCAAGGGATGGGCGAAGGGATGAAGAGAACTATGAATTGTTAAGAGGTTTGCCTTAAATTTGTCAATCCCTTGTACAACATCTGCATGTTGTTTCACTTCCTTCCCTGCCACTTCAGAGAGCACTGGATCAGTGAGGAACCAGATAGCTCAGTTCATAAAGCAGTGCTTCTGTAAACTATACACAGTTGGGGAATGTGCTTCTGGTGGATTTGTTCCATGAAATGCAAGGGAAGGATTCATGAGTACATAAAATAATAGCCTAATCAAAGAAATAAAGAAGAACAAGTCTGTAATCTTCACAAAATTGGGGGGGAAAAAAGTGCTTCTGATGGACTTGCTCCTACTGTTTTCTTTGTAGCTGTTTCCAGAGCTCAGACCATCTGTTCCTTGTTGTAGGTTGTTAAGTGAAATGTGCTGCCAATACAAATAGCTCTGCTTGATGTTTGTTTGCATAAATTGTTTTGAAAGCTTCATGACGAATTTTAAGGATTACTTACAGGGGTAGGACTCTGGAGGAGGAAATATAAATTTGATGATGCATGTTGGAATCCATTAATTTGTTTGGAATTTATTATAAAAGCGAACATCTTATGCATTTGTTGAAGGGGGGAGGAAAACAATTTCATCTTGAGCCCAGAAGGTTATGGTGACGATATGCTAACTTGGCCACATCACAGTAAACGTGAGCAATCTGCCTTTGCATCTTTCTGAGCTTAGTTGCCTTTACTTACCCAACCAAACTCTAGTCAGTATTTCTGACTTGCAAAATTTCAAAGCAGTGAAATCTGCTTGGGTTTTGTCTGCCTTAGGAGTCTTAGAATCAGTTTTTTCAAACTCTTGGACATTGGACAGTTGTGTGGGATCAGTGGCCTTGAAATAAGTGACAAAGATAAGTGAGGTGAGTGGAGGGGAATTATACTTGGCTGCTATTGATTATATGGCTTACTGTGACTTGGGGACTCTCCTGGGATCTGCAGCAGTGTTGTGCCACATGCACTATAGCACATGGTGGGGGGGTAATTCTGGCTCCCCAAAACTGGTGATCTAAAGGCTGACAGAAGGTGAGGGAGGAAATGTATGTAAGGAGAGAGAAGGGATTTAATTAAAGCCATCTAAATCGGTGGCAGAGCTTGCGTAGCCAGGCTTCTTCATTCCGGCCTGTATATGTGATGGTGCTGCTTGACAGGGAAATGTTTGCAAGCAGTGGACTTAGAGCAGGTTATACAGAAGCAACTCTTTCCTTGCAGTTGTGTACCTCCTCTTAGCAGGGATTTAATTTTGGTAGTTTCTTTAGCCTTGCTGTTTGGGACTAGTTGAAAATCAGATGGTTACCTTCCTTCCCATCAGACCTTTGAATCTGGATTTTGAGTGACTGGGCAGTCAGATGTTCCTCTTGTCTCTACGAAACTGTACATTAAAAACACAACCACACAAACACATGCACACATGCTCCTTTGCTCATCACAGCTTCGCAGTGGTAATTCTCCGGTTTTAAGTGAATTGACCTGGCTGCTTTCATCTTCAGGTAATGCAGCCCCAGTTTATAATTCAGACCAGGAGCTTATGGAGATTTAGAAAGAGGCCCAGAGCTTTGCTTTACTGTGCCAGTTAAAGCATTTATACTGATGACAGTTAAATTGTTGAGGGCTCTGTTATTCATTTACATCACAGACACTAAGGTCCTCTGACGACCTACTGCAAATGTAAGCCAGATGTACCTAAACATATCTATTGTACATTTTACTTCATTTCAAACACTTCTCCTGACTTTCAACTCAAACCTTCTGTCTGTCTTGTCATGCTACAGTGTTTAATGATATTTTATTGCATTAGTTCACAAAACCCTTGAGTTTTTCAGTTGTCCTAAGCTAATGGACTGGATCTGTACCCATTTGCTAATACAAGATCTTTTTTAGTAGGTAGCAGAGCTATTAAACATAAATCAAGGTTTCCGATAAAATATTAGGTTTCTGCTGCATCTTACAAAAGGATTGTCTGCACTTTTACCTGATTATTATATCTTACAAGCTATAGTTAAAGGTTGTTTGGGGATTTACTGCATTCCATACCCAGTAATTTCATACAAATCCATAACGATTATTTTGTATGTTCCTTTCACTTAGCTCATAAAAGAAACAGCATAGTTTGCTAGCTGTAGAAACAAGAGCCATCCCCTATTATTTCTTTTGGAAAGATGCACTAAGAACCTTTTTTAAAAAAGGGTATTTCTTCACTACTTAACCTGTGTATCAAAAATCAGGCAGTAAGGAGAGACATCCTGCCTTAGTAAGACAGAACTAGCCCGGCTTGCTACAGGGAGAAAAGCAACACTTTATAGCACTAAAATCTTTATGTATTCTTTTGAAAAAGAGGTTAAAATTGTACAAGTTTTGGGGAGATTTCTAATCTTATTGTCATACCTTCAGGAGTGAACAGGTGTCTCCTATTCACCTTTGGAGCAGGGACTTTTCCTTTTGGAAGAAAAAGGTTGATTATTTGGTGTGTTCTCTGGTCCCAGCTGTGGAAAGAACTTGAGTGCAGGCTTGGCTTAGCATTGTTCTTGGTACGTCCTTCCAGAGTGTCTCCACTCCCTGCTGCTATTTTTAAGTACCTGCTCAAGTCCTTCTGAAGCAATGTGAGAGTGGTTAGGCTGTCTTGAAGTATTGCTTTTGATGGGAAAGCACTGAAGGATACACTTCAGAGCATATGCTTTCTTCGAGTAGGATGCAAAGGATGTAATTGCACTCTTATTTTGTATTATAACAGGCTAAGAAATATGCATCACAACTTGATCTTATCTTTACTGGTGTAAATCTGTAGGAACTTTACTAAAACCTTTTGGAGTCGGTTTAGAGTTACACATTGTGAAACAGAGCAGTGTGGCTTGTTTCTTGGCCAGAAGGTAAATACAGTTGATTGGAGTGGTTGGGAACTTCTGATAAAAGATTTCTTTGGAAATGCTGATGTGATGAAACAAAGTTTTAGTGAACATGGATCTGTCCAATGAGAATATCTCAGGCCTAAGATAAGGGAGGGAGCAAGATGGGGCTGTTCACCCAAAATAGCCACAAGGATGTCCCCTGGGGTATGGGAGTCCTGGGTTCAAGTTTCCTCTGTGGGATTCAGAAAAACCTAGTCTCTCACGACTCAGGCTTGTGGTTAGCCTTGCGGTTTTAATGGGGTGAAATGTGTCCCATTTGGGGATAGAAGGATGAAATGTTTTGAAGCTTTGTACTGGAATGCAATGCAGAGAGAAAACCAGCTTAGAAACCTCAAACGTTTTCTTGTGAAACAGGGTTCTTGTTTGTAGCTTGCAGTACAACTGTGTTTTCTTTCTTCAGACTCTAGTTTACCCTGGTTTTGAGGTGGTTACCAGCACTGTAATTCTTGTAGTTATCTGCTGTTGCAGTACCTGTTACGTTCCTAAACAGCATATTAAAATGAGAACTCCAAAGAGTTGATCTATGGTGCTATTGCAAAGGAGCAAGAAGACAATTACACTTTTATGTAGGTTTCATGAACCTGTTCTGCAGACCAAGTTTGATCTGATGTTTGTATTTGGGTAGGTTTTTATTGAGGGAGCTTGTACGTGCATCTATGTGGTGGTTTGAGTCAGGCTAGTGATATCAGATGCCTTTATACTAGGTGATAACACTAGAGTGACCTCACAGAGACCCTGTTTCTCCAACGAAAAACAATGTTAATTGTTGACTGTACACTATCATTTGAAATACAGTGCTGTCTAAACACTGGGGACATGTCATCCTGTCTCACTGAAAAAACAGAAGCAAGCATGGTATATTTGCTGATCAGGGATACAAGCGGTTTTTTCTTTTGACATTTCCTCAACTGAAAAAACCCCCACATCTAAGCTTCACGAGTAAACCACTAGAAATAACACAGCTAGAAATGTGATCATCTTAATGAGAATTAAGAAGACAAAATAACTATTACAGCTGAAGGTCATCCAGGCTGTTACTGAAGTGTGCCACTGTCTGTGCTGTGAGGCTCAGAGTTTGTAATTCAAGGCATCTCCTACAGCTGTTAGACTTCTGGGGCGTTCATCTCAATGGAGACGCTGACTTGGGGGCCATTGCGTTGGCTCTGGGGATGACCCCAGCTCTCCACTGGATGTCAGTGTTCCCCAGGAATGCAGCTGCTGGAGCACTTATCTGGCAGTTAAAAAAAAACAAAAAACAAAAAACAAAAAACAAAAAAACAAAAAAAAAAAAAAACCCACCACAACCCAAACCCACCCAAAAAAAAAAAAACCCCAAAAACAACAAAACCCAACAAACAAACAAACAAACAAACAAACAAAAAAAAGAAAAAGAAAAAAAACCAAAACACCAAAAAAACAAAGTGGGAGAAAAACTAAAGAAAACAGAAAACTAAAGAATAAAACAACCATGACTCTTTAGGAAAGCCGTTTAGAAACAAGTTTTGTGACTGTTCAAATCAGCCTTAATTATAAGGCAAACCTCGGCAGAAAGATTATGTTTACACTAAAAGACATCTTACATGACTTCCGGCCTCACATGCCAAAAAGAGTTGGATTTAGTTTCAGAAAAAACAAATGAACATTCTTCACTCATCTCCCCACAGTCTTGATATTTTGATATGCTGCAGAGTGAGTGATTCTGTTTTCGTCTCTGACAGTTTTTCTTTTTTCAATAGCCACAAAAAAATATTTTTTCAAATCAGTGAAAGCATGAGTGTGTCACTAAATGATTGATTGCTTGCTGGGTTTCAGCCTTTGATAATTAAGCTTAACACAATGTCTCCTCTTCACTAGAGAATGGTATTGTGCCAGATTCAAACAACACATGAAAAACTGAGATCAGAAAATAAAAACCTTTTAAAAACCAACAGCTCCCATCTGTTGCGCAGTTTAGAAGGGAACATAACAGTGGAAGAGGCACAGAGCATGGAAAACAGTAGGAGGAGGAGTGGTGAGCTCCTTCGCAGGCTCCACCTTCCGTGCTCACAGAAGTGCCTCCATGTGAAGTTCTTGTTTATTGAAGATCTGTCTCTTTTTTTAATATTAAAATGGATTCACAAAGAGGGAATTTCAACAAGGATTTTCCTGAACAACTGAGTGGGATTTGTAGCACGTGTCCAGCTGTATCTTTACAGATTCTAGCTGAGAATGTGTTGAGTGTGAAGATGTAGTCCTGCATCTTAGTCAGAACATGTTGCTGCTTGACAGAAGGGCAGATGTCTAAATGAAAGTCCGGAAGATGTTTCTGGCCATGATGTGGAGTATATTTGAGGGCCCTCTCACCAATTCAGAAAAACCACCCCCAAACCTGAAGAGCATTTTCATCTGGAGCTTGCTCAGCAATATTAATGAGCCTTGTGTATGTTAGCAAAACTGACTTCTCCCAGGCTGTAACAAGGTTAGCTTCTTTAGTCAGACTTCAAGGTTTAGGCTGGAGTTTTTAACCTAAAAACACTAAGACACAAATGTGTTGGAGCCCTGGCTGACCTGAGAATTAAAGGGGAGCTCCAGGGGTGAATGTCCTGGTGTTTTGAGTTAAAGATATCTTGCCCTCTAAGTCTCAAAAGAATAGCAGTACACCAGGACCAGGGTTTGACTTCACAAAAACTTGAAGACAGAAATCCCTGTGTATCTCATGGGAAGCTTTACTTTTATAAAGACTTTCAGCTGGTTATTTAGCTCAGCTTATGCAGTCAACCCAAGCTAAGGTTGTCATCGTTTGCATTACAGAGCCACTTGCAGAGGAATGAGCCCTTCCTCTGGGGACAGGAGTGACCAGCAATGACAAACCAAGCCATGAACTGACCTTGCTGCATGTCCCCCATGAGAGAGGTGATGCGTGTGCAGGGAGAAGCACTGGGAAAGGCACCAAGCAACTCTGAAAGGTGGGTAAAACTTGGGACTGACTGTCCTAGACGCCTGTAGCTTTCCAGAGATGTTTGTCTACACCTGGGGAAGATTTTTATTGTGACACTTAGTTGTGCACAACACAACGTTGAAGTAAAGCTGTGCTGGAGTGATGTGCTGAATAGGGTTTACATACCTTCTCCTGGAAGTGGCTGGTGCTTGATGTAAAGCAGTGAGCCCAGGTCATGAATTCTTTTTATATTTTGGGACAGAACATATGGGTCTGAATTGTCAACTGTTTAAGGATATGACAGAACAAACCACCTTTATCCAAAAGCCGCCCTGAACTCTCTTTGAGACTGGTAGCCAGATCTTATTCAAGAGAGGGATTCTGGACAAAATTGGAAAAACCTGGACAAAATTTTATTTTGGACAAAATAGCTGATGTTGCTGCTTAGTCTGAGAAGACAGGAAGTGAGTAAACTATTTTCCTCTTGCTTTTGGTTGAAGGTCTGACTTTTTTAGAAGATCTGCAACCTCTGAGCTCCTGGAAAGCTGAAATAGAGGGGTTGACTGATAAACACTTCTGAAAAATGGAATTACTTTATACTACTCCTTAACATTGTTAGTGCTGTCCAAGCTAAGCTCCTGTCTTGTCTTCTGTAAACTCCTATAAACTGTCATGTAAAAAGCCAAATGGAAATGTCTGCTGTGTGTCTTTATCCCCCACTTTATTCCTTGCCTTGTTTCCTTGCTTAAACTGTCATAATATAGTGGGCCAGGAGTTACTGTATCTAATGTCTCACGAATGTAGGCAGGCAAAACTGTGAGTAAATGGGTTACTGTGTTAGGTTGATTTTTCTCTAGTGAATTAAAACAACTTGTGCATGTGTGACCTATGATGAATTTCAGCAGAGGCCACGGTGCTAAAAGTAGGATCACGCAACACCCAGTGGAGTTGCAGTCCGTGCAGTCAGAGCTGTTTTGAGTTACAGTAGGGAAGACTGAACCTTGTGACATTTAGATAGAATGCAAAGTTATTTGATTTGCTCTTTTTAGTCTTCTAGATTAAATTATCATATGCAAGCAAAATAAACCAGCAAACAACGTTAAATATAAGAAGTGAGATGCTTGCCTGTAGCTTTAGCAATGGATTGTCTGATTGACACTTTAAGGTGACTTCTGCAGATTGCTAAAATATTTTTTGAATTGGACACAGCTGGGGAACTGTCTGATAGGAAGCTGAAAACTGGCCCATCCTGTAGTGCCTGTATGCCTGTAGTTAAACATGCTGAGAATCCTTCCTCCAACTTTTTTGAGGTGTCAAATACCTGTAAAGCTCTGAATGTGCCAGACCTGCACAGGGATATAAACCTGGTGAACTATGCTATATTCAGTACATTCCAATAATAAGTTGAAGGATCAAACCCTGAAAGGAGCAGATTGACGTAACCTGGTTGACTGCCAGGATGGATGCAGTACTCCGCCTGCCGAGAAGCCAGGGCACAGAAATTCCGTCTAACTTATATCAATGGGAAATCGGCATGTGGGCTGCTAATTTTGTATGTGATTCTTTGTAAAATGTAATCATTACCATTCATTCCTACAATGTGTTTTCTTTCCTTGTGACCACCACACAGTGTTTATTTGATCATGCTGAGAACCCACGTCTTATCTAGTCTTCTAACTTTTTCCTTTTGGAGGAGATAACAGAGGAAGGGGGGATCAGAGCAGGGAGGGAGAGTGGTATTGTGGATAAATATCCTATTTGCATCCACAGAGTTAGTCACAGTTGAATATTAAAGCTCCGGTTATTTTCAGCAGCCTTTACAATGTGAGACTGAAATTGTGTTTAACTTTTACTGGAGCTGTAGTTTTGGCTTTTTTTTCCCTCCAAGAAAGATACTCAAGTTGCTCCACACTGGGAGGTTTACTGAGTTCAGGCAGTGCATACATGTATTAGAAACAAATAGGCTTAATTTCCTAAGGTCTTACAGGACTGTTAATGGTTAAGCCTTGCTAAGGGATTGTGCTTTCTTCCTTTACTAGTTTTTTCCCCTTCATCTAGAAGAACAACATTTTTACTTCATACAGTCACTAGAGGGAAAAAAGTTACTTTGTAAGTGACCCTTGACTATATTGGCTCTTGTGGCTGACCCTAGGTTAAAGGATACCCAGATAGCTGAAGCCTGCTTTTTGTCAGTGTTTCCACTCTACAGGAACTCCTGGAGATGCCTTGGTGGGAATCCAGTGATAAAACTGGAGCTTATTTCTCACTTACAGAAAGAAAAACAAAACTGAGGAAAGAATGTTTCCTGCTACTCTTTGGTCAGTTGATAAGCTTAATTGGCCAGACCTGCCTGCTGTACATTGATTGTACCTACTAATAAAAGAGCTATTGATTGGCACTTTATTTAGCGCTGGCTTGCATGGACTATAGTTCCTGCTAATGTTGTTACTACATCAACCTTTTCCTGTTCCCCAGCTCTTTAGCGCTATAAATTATGTCAAATGCCACCAGTGTTTTCAGTATTCTTGGACTTTTTGGCAGTTTTCTTTAAGTTTTTGACCTCCTTCGTACATGGTGTGTCATCTCTAATACGTGTGAAAATGTATAATGAGATGCAGGAGGAATGTAGATGCTAATTTGTTATGGAAAAAGTACTGGAATTGTTATGCCTACATCTTATGTTTTAATTGGACCTCAGAAATCAAAGAAATTGATATTCCTTGACATCTATTTAATGTGACTGTGATTAGTGAGCAGTGATGGCAGATTAATGGAGACAAATACCTATATCTGGAAACTTGCACTATCATCATTACCTGGCTATTACCAGTAGAGATTGGTGTACAGGCTTCTGTCTATATGTGAAAGCACCAGATAACGTAAAGATGGGAATTGATTAAATAAACTTAAGAGGCTAAAAGCAAACATCTCCAGCAGGCCCAGACTGTGCAAGCATGATACTTGGCTTCTTTGCTACCAATGCTAGGGCTGCCCTGAAAGCAGAAATGTAATTGGGATGGACCAGTCCCCCTTCTTGTTAAAGCACAGAGCAGTGGTGCTGTGCCCATCGCAGGAGCAGATCTGGGACCTCGTTGGTAAGAAGTGCTGCTCTTGATCTCAAGACAGACGGTTTGGGGACTCTTGCAGGTAACTGGTATTTCAGACCTGGTTTCAGTCCCCAGTCTACCATAAAAGGTCCTGTTGGTGTGTATGAACAATACAGTTTTCTGCATCCCACTACAAAATGAATATTGATAGAGCCTAGCACAAGCAGCCCTGCCTCAGTTAAGGTTCTGCGTGTGCTACTGTGATGTGACCTCTTAGTATGTTTTATAAAGAGAATGTCTCGGACATCAATAAAAGTTCAGTACAAATGAACAAGAAGAGCTGGTCAATACTAGTATGTAGTCCTCTTTTTCTCTGGATGATAATAGTAAAAAAAATTAAACAGCCAACTATCCAGTTTTTGTTTAAGTTGTACACTAATTTGGAATGGGTTTGGTGTTTCTCTAAATTTCTTGATCAAGTTTCAGTCTTTGTGGCTGGGTGGAGGTTGTTCGTGTGGGCATTACTTAAAAGCGTTAACACTGTTGGATCGTGAAGTTAATACCTATTTCTTTACCTCAAGTAAAGCTTGCATTGGATTTGATGACTGAGGCTAGGGGTCTAGGTAACAGAGTGGAGATCGTTATCCATAGCTGTAAGGAGTCACTATTAAATGAGCATCTGCAATGCAGAATTGCTGAATTGGTATGTAGTGTTGGTAAGCAATTCAGAATTGAGTAAAATATCTGTTTCTGCAGATCCCAGAAACTTGTGCCAGCCTTGTGGGTGATAAGAAGGGAATTTTGACCCCTCAGGACAGAGGTATGGGCCAGATTGTTG
Organism: Morus bassanus; assembly: GCA_031468815.1. Lineage (NCBI taxonomy): Eukaryota > Metazoa > Chordata > Aves > Suliformes > Sulidae > Morus > Morus bassanus. Next base: position 26,911,136 of record CM062573.1, read on the forward strand.
GAGGCTTACCTGGCATTTAAGTGTTGAGGTCATAGCCTAGGCTTGGGAGAGAGGTCCCTGGAAAGTCTGACCGTTAGTGTTTAGTAGAACTGGAAGGTGCTGAGGTCTCCAAACCCTGACCTTCTGCTCTTTGGAAAAGCAGGGCAATAACTCACTTCTATGGACTGAAACAGTAATACAAAATATACTTTTTATTCGCTTTCCTGTACATTAGCCAGACATACAGTTACCTGCATGTACCATGGCAGGTCCAAGTTGCGAGCAGCTCTATGGAAACTTTTCCTAAGTACATGCCAGTAAAGAATTAATGGTACCAACAGCCAACACATGGTACTTCACAAACTGAATTGTGAATTCAGCTATAAAGAAATTCAATGGTCCCTATTTTTAAGGCTTTTTTCACTAAGAAAAACTGTAAGAAATTTTATTAGCAACTTTTTCCAAACATCCCTTTCAAATATAGGATTGGTGTTATCTGTTTTGCAGGAGGGTGGAACACGTTGCAAGAAAAATAGTTTTAATATGTTAAATCTCAGATTCCTTCTCTGGAATATTTGCTTTCCCCACTGCTTTAGTTTATAACATGACACTTTAATATTACTTTGGAGAATCATTGAGAGAGATGTACATATGCTGATACCTACATTGCATTAAGATTAATCTCCATTATGAGAGAGAAACAAAATAGTGCGTTCTTATACACAGATCCTTTACCTTTGCACCTCTGTTTATGTATTTCTTCTGACATAAGAGCATTTGCATTAGTATACGCTGTAGGAGATTCTTAAAACTAGCCCAGAAATTGGAGGTGGAAAAGGTGTGACAGACGCGCATGCAAACTTCAAATATAAGGTCTCTGCTAAAATGGTAAATTAGTGAAGAACTCAGTACTCTTAAAATTCAGGAGACATGGCTACAATTGATACGCTAACATCTTTTTTTTTTGCAATCTCCCCCATGTCCATCAAATCATCTTTCAGATGAAAAAATTCTTTCTGGTTAATGAAATGTTGGAGACAAAGTGTAGCTTGTTTCCCTGTATCAAAGGCTATTTGTTCTAACACTTATTTCAGTGCTTTTTGAAGAACCTTGTATTTAAAAAGTGCTTTTTTTAAAAAAAAAAGTTTTAGATCTCAAGCAATAAGACTTACAAACAAATCTACACGACATCGCAGAGAAGACAGTGTTCTTCATTGCCTTAGAGGTTTAATCTGCAAAACACCAGCATGTGGGGATCATGACTGGAGGCATGAAAAGCCCAGGGCCCTGGTTTTGATACAGTTATGAACTTCATAGAGCAGTGCTGATTTATAGCAGTTGAGGATCTGGCTCTGAACTGCTTGTGGAGACCTGACATCTCTTGTGACTCTCAGGAGTTTTAGAACTCTGTTATTCCTTCTCACTCCCATTTTTACTGCATGCGATGAGGAACAAATTACTTGTAACAGAGCACTATTAGGCAAAGCACAACTGTTTTGTTTCAGTTACTTTTTTGTTTCAGCGTCGGAGCTTTTAACTGGTGGATATTGCCCTGCATTGAAGTGCTTTCAGAGTGCATTTATGTAGAGGAACATTTTCTCATCTCCCCTTTTATTTCATGAAGTCCTCATTCCAATTTTCCTATTGTACAATCTTTAGCATAGTGTCTCCAATTTTGTTGTTTCTTTTTTTTTGGTGTGGCATTGGTTGTACGTGGAATTGCATGGTGCTTGTCAGCTCTTCTGACAGAGAAACGGTGCTTAGAGGAAACGTTTGTAAGCTCCAGTTATGTGTGGGTACACAGGGAGACAACTTGCTCATGTGCCACAATGCCATCTGGCCAGGTTTTCAACTGGACTACCCCTCTCTGCCCTGGCAGCCATGTCCTGTCTTGGTCAGAAGGCTGGGTGCAGCACTGCTTACCTCTCTCCTGGGGCAGGGATTTGGCACAACACAGACTCAGGTGGGCAGTTACTGGTGCCATTCACTGGGAGCCTCTTCCCAGCCTCAGTGAGCACCTACCGCCCCATTAACCTGACCATTACAGACATGCGGTTCAAGGCAGGGGCAGAGGTTTTGCATGCTAATTAAAGATAAAACTTACTGTAAGCAAAGCAAAAATTAGAAAGGAACAGAGAAAGCATAATATATATGTTTTCCATTTATTAGTTGTGTGTACGATTTAGAGGTGTAATGAATCTGTCCCTGTAATTCCAGCTGACACTTGCTTAGCACCCTTGTAGGGTAGCAGTGGAGTGGGGAGGTGATGCTGGCTGTGGTTGCTCCAGGTCTCTTTAGCCCTGCTGGGCTCTCCCAAAATACCGCAGGAGTGGTAAGAGCCAGCGCTGTGCAGCACGGTGGGAGTCAGGCTGTTGCTGGAAATTTGAAGCACTTGTGGAAACTCTGCTGTGCCTGTGCACACTGTGACTTGCAGTGGTTTATAAATCTGGCAGCCTGGCTCCCCTTCACAGGGAGAGGGGAAGGCTTTCTAGGATGACCCCCTGCCAAACTGCAACTGCCTACTCCAAACCTTGAAACAGCTAAAGCCAATGTTCAAATAAGGACTATAAAATATGAATGTGCACCATGGCCAGCTATTTGAAGAGCTGTAACTACTGCAGATAATGTGACATCCCTGTGCCCTGCACTTGTATGAATGCTGGCACTGGGATGCACATAGGAAATGCTCTGAGAAATACCTGTAACAACCCAGACCAAACTGTGGAATAAGATCCGTAACAGGAGAGGTTAGAGAAACGAGGGTGCACCACCAAACACAGCAATGTTAACCCAAAAATCAAGACCACAGAATGTGAACGTGGTTTAGAAGTTGCTGTCTTCTGCTGTTAATACTCCTTCCTGCTGTTCTACTCTGAGCTTTGCTCCCAGTGGGAAGGTTACATTCTTTAACTGGTGCAAGTTAAAAATCAGCAAGCTAATTCCATAATTATTTTTCAAGGAGCAAAATGTAGCTTTACAAGTTGCATTCGGATGTACCAGGGTGTGTTTGACAGTGCTTCATACCTCACAGTGCTCCCAAGGCAAGTATTAATTGCCCCATAAAACACGCTCTGTCGTGTCTTGTGGTTCAACGTGTTACATGTCTGTGCAAACTTGTTTTATAGCCCTAACAGCCCACTACTGCTTCTGAGAAATGTTTTCCTTTTAATGGAGGAAAGAAAAACAACATATAAAAGTATTATAACAGTGACAAGGAAGAAAGAATGCTATAGAACTTCCACTGGCCAGAAAAGCTGTCGCAGATTAGACACCTGTTACAAATGGGTGCACATATATTATTTTGTATTAAGGAGTCTTCTGTCTAGAGAACAAATCCATCTCCTCTAGTTTGAGGCATTACTTGATATCTGGCACAATTGTTGCCTTAATTTGACTTGGGGCAGAAGTAGGAGGGTATGTGCAGCTGCAGCCACATCCCATAGCTTAGTGGCACTCCAGTAAAGCTGCGCTTGGTGCTCCAGAACATGCCACGGGCTTCATAACCTCGTTGCATGCAAAAGCCAGTTGCTGTGGGTCTGACCGTTATTTATCTAAGATGTTTACACTGTAATTATGGCAACTGAAAACAACAGAGTGGACATCTTCACTATTGAGAATTTTAATTGTCCTTTCCAAGTCTTCTAGTTCCCACTCCCACGTCTCCAGGAATGAGAATTAGCAAGCAGATTACAGCCTAGCCCCAAAGATTTACACATGGTGTAGCTTCACTAACGTCAAAAAGGGTTATTTCCAGTGTCTAATAGCAAGCATGTGGCTGAGTCTGTGTGGGGCTAGGTTCCAAACAAAAGAGAGAGTATCCCTGTATATACACCTTAGTAGGTGTATAGTAGTAGTACCTGGAGAGGTTTGTGAGAATACATCCTTCCATCTAGTTTAGGTGCCTGCACTGCAGGACAAGTCTCCCTCTATGCTGAATGGGAAGAGATGCTCTTCCCAATCACTTGGAAGATTACCTTAGGTTTTCTTCCTCAGAATTATTTCTGGGGTTAATCTTTATGATCAGAGTAAGCCTAGTTCCTTGTCCCCTTCCTACCTGGTTGTCTTCTGTGAGCAGACTTGTAGTCAAGCCCCAATAAGGGGTTTGGAACTTGCTGTTCCTCTTTAAAAGGTATTTTTAGCCCATTCCCCCCTGTGTAATAAGTAGTTAATGCTGAATTTAGTACCTGCTGTGCTGTGACCTTTGTGATATGGGAGTATTTTATAGCCACTTTTCACTCCATACTGCTGGCAGAATGATTTCATGATGTGTATGGATGTTGAAGATTCAGACCTCAGATTTGTCGATGTGTTGCCAAGTATCTAGCATAGGCACCCAATTAAACTGTAATATAGTTTTTCTTGGTTTGTGCTTGCTAAATCTGGACAATTTTTCTGCTTTTAGCTCAAAAGGGAGGAAAGATCCAAAGATTTTCAAGTGACAAGTCTCTGGCAAGGAGATCTGACTGAAGTTTACTCATTAAAAACCGCAAAAATACAGTTTTCTTTACGAAAACTAAGCTAAAGGTCTTGCTGAGATTTGGGGCAGAATATTGCTGCATATGCTATATAATATATACAACTTCTGCGTGTAATAAATACATGATATTTTCAGACACTGCTGCTGCACAGCAGTTGAGCAGGAAATTGTTTTTATTTGCAAGTAATGCAATGTGAATTGAAAGGATACTCTAATTTATGAGTAAGTAAATCTTGCTTTTACAAGAGTTAATTCCATTATGTATAAATATTTTTCATTTTACAGTTGTAAAATCAGTTGAAGTTAGAACTTAATTCATAAACAAACATTGTAAAGATTTATGAAGCATTCCCTTTGTGTTCTCCTCAGGACACACAAAGAACATGCTTCCATGTAAATTATCCCTTGTGAAATTAATTTTTGTGATTTATCAATCCTTCCTACCCTCACTTGCAGGCTAACGTATCTGAGAGCTACAGTGCGTAACAGTCCCTTAAATCATGGGGAAATAAGGAGGTTTGCTAAAAGAGATTAAGACAAAGTTGAAGGGGGCAGTTCCACAAACCACTACTCATGTCGGCATCCTTGCTGCTTCCAAGAGCTCAAGTTATAGGAAGACCTTTGTGCTCTTAGCACCGCACTGTCCAGTGGGCCCATGTTGAGCAGTGAGCTCAGCCCATCTCTGCTGAAGCTGAGGCAGTTCTCTGATCTGGAGCGGGGACAGGAGGCCAAGGAAAGTAGCCAGTTCTGAGGTGATAGAAAATGCATCTTTTGGAAGAAAAAGTTTGAGGAGGAAAACCATGTAGTTAAAGACTGATACTGTATGAAAGCTGTGTTTTGCCTGTCAGAAACAACAGCAACAACAACAAAAAAAAACCCCCACCAACACAAACCCCCACACACAAACAAAATGTGTATTCAAATCCTGTGATTCACATGGCTTCAAAGTGAGCTCATGCAAAGATAGTGGTGTGCCATACTTTATAAGAAATGTGATACCTTGTCATTTTGATGCACACAATGTCTAACTCTTAAAAAAAAATATGGTCCCAGATAGTTTTGTTTAAGCTTCAGTTTCCTGGCTGGGTCTTGTCACAAAACTCTCAGTCCACAGAGTAAATGCTTTCAGAGGCAGTGGCTCCCTGTCTGGCTAGAGCTCCAGGGGGAACCATAATTTCAAGATGGCATCTTGGGCATAACATTGGAACATTAAGTATTCCTTTTTTTTTTCCTTGAATACTGATAGAGCAATTTCCCTGGTAGCACCTGGCAGGACATCCCTGGTCAGGTTGAGAGCCTGAAATCTGATAAAAATGAGGCTATCAAGAATGATCACCAACAAGGCAAAGTTGGAGAGAAAAGACAGAGGAGATTTAATTTTTCTGCCCTATTTTAGAAGGACCCAGTTGCCGAGGCCTTGAAACTACAGTGAAAAGCCTTGGCCTGAAGGCACAGAGAGCCCTCATGGCACAAGGTTGAGGACCGGAGTGTCTGCCTGTGAAAGGGAGGCAGGAGCACACAGCTATTGCCCGATGAGAGCCTGCAACTACTGAGAGACTCTGTGAAGCATATCGGCTGCAAGGTATTTGGGAATATTTTCTTGCTAGACAGACCAAATTAATTTTTCATGGGAACATCAGTGGGAGTAGCAGGATTCAATATGTTTAAAAATTAGGCATAAGGTAGATGCATTGTTAACCTCTGTGCTTGTTATCAGTGGAAGAAACTACACGGTTGTGTTGAGGGAAGTAGCCTATTCAGTTCATGTCTGACTTCCATGAGCTTGTGCAGCAGCAAAATTAGTTTTCTGTAGGTGTCCAAGCAAAGCATAGGCATTTTTTAGTGATGGAGTTTAGCAAGATGACTTTAAATTCCCATGGTGAGTCAACTGTGTTACTACATACTGGTCATAAAAGCTCCATCTGTTAGCGATGGGATTGTGTGTATATGCAGCTCATCAGGACACAAAGCTTTGGCCAAGTCTGCAACAATATGAAGAATTCCTTTAAAACAGTAAAGTGACTTTGTTCGGTTTGGTATTGTTTGCCTTTAGACTCTGGTTATGTTTGAGTACATGACAATACATAAAGTGAGCAGATACTTCTCTCTAGAAATACCATAACTTACCTATTAGGCACTTGTGAATAATAGCAATGTAATTTGACTGGTAAATTACTGGACGTGAAGTAGTCTGTCTGTAACTTTCGTAGTCCCGTGCAGCAGTTGAGGCTGCAAAGTGCTAAGTGCTCTTAGGATTTAGGATAAAAATTGTTTTTGCTGACTAGATGTCACTTTACAAGTGTTTCAAAAAATATGGTGGCTGATGGCTCAGATAACACTTACGATGAAGAGAAAACAACGTTACAGAAATAGGAATGATATAAAGCATTGAATTGCAGGGAGTTTGTCATGAAGGAAAGGAAAAGGTGTGCTTGAAATTAGTAACTGCAACTTTGGAGTTGCAGCTCTATTGCAGTGGCTTTGGAGATGGGATGAATTAGTGTCTAACAGAAATCCCCACTTGCTGTGGGCCAAGAAAGGAACTTCCCTTGGATACAACTTGTTGCAGCTTCTGTGTTTCTTCATCATTACCACCAGGTACCCAGGTCTATCCCATAGTGATAATTCCCTAAAACATTGTTGTATGTAAAACTTGCACAGGTGACTGTACACATGGATTATAAAATATTTATGGCATTGACTTGAGAAATGGGCTCTTGAATAAAAATGGAGATGGGAAGATGTTTGGTAGCAAAATGTTCCTGCCAAATTCATTCACTGGGGCAGAGGAAATGAGCAGCTAACAGATAAGCATATACTTTTGAATGGAAACATTTATTGACTAGTTTGAGACAACTCAACATTTAAATTGCTAGTAGCATCTTTTAATATTGATTAAGGTAAATACTCCACTGATAGCATTAGTCAATATATATGTGTAAATCAGCACATAATGTTTTTACTGTATACTTCATGTTTCTGAGTTATGTGCTTCTGGTTCTGAAACAATGAACTGGAGGCTGGAAATCATTTTGGTCCTGACAAAAAGTGCTGCCTTTCTTAAAACATTTACATTTTCGATAATTGGCTGCAGCACCTGACAGCACTGCTGTAGCCTGATTGAAGCTGTGTCTCAGCAGTGCCACCATAAACCACACTTCCTAGAGTTCATAACCAGGGCAAATTTGGATGGGGGAAGGGAGGGCGCCAGTTTTTTAAAGCTGCAATATGATACATAAAGTCTCAGTAACTGGATCATTTTGAAAACATCTCCTTAAATAAATCATGTCACACTTAGGAAAATGTTTAGCTGTAAGAATTGTTTGGCTAGAAGTCCGAAGCCGGTTAGTCAGGGTAGCTTGATCTGAGCCAAATTCATGAATATCAGCCCATGTTCATAAATATTTAATGGATGGGAACTAATAAAATTCACATGGCTTTGCTGCTTTCAACTCTATACCAGCTTCCAAATTCTTGCCCAAAGCATCAGTGCCTCCACAGGGGAAATATCACGTATCTCGTGTCTCATGATGCTATCGCATGTATCACTTACCTAAATATCACGCTTACTGCTCAGTATTACACAAACTTATGATTACCCGGAAAAATGGTTTTTCTATCTGTTCATTGATACAGGATAGGGGTTAGGCTGAGCTCAGACTGTGGTTTGGCCCTTGCTAGTACATGGCTTAAGATTTCTGTACTCACAGTTGCACTTCAGTAGTACTGCTGTAGAAGAATGAGCTTGTACCAAAAAGTGAGACTTTTTTCTTCTGTTATTGATTCCTTAAAGAAGTTTCAACCTTCCTGTGAATAACCACAAAATATTACCAAAAGCCTCAAAACAGGCAAATAAACCAAAATAGATAAGAAACTCAAGCCCCAGCAAGTCCGGGGCACTTGCCATTCGCCTTTTAGAATTATATGTTCATGTTCAGTGGCATATTCATACGATCTGGCTCTCCATGGAATTGTAATTTGATGACACTAATGATTATCAAGGAATAATTTTTTTCACTGGGGAGAAAAACGTAGCACAGCCAATTTGGGTGATGGCATAAGTGATTCAATGGTTTAAATACTAATAAAAATTGAAATACCTTAGCATGGGTTAATTGGAGGGCTTTTTTCAAGCCTATTTAGCTGAAAGTAATTAAAAAGGAGAGAAAAAACAACATAATTGAGGCTATTGATATTGGTAGGGTTAAAAAATTAAAAATGGCATGTCAGTTTCTGTCCTTGGAGAGCCTGCAGAACCCTCAGGCACCACATTCACGGTCATTTCAGGCAAGTAAATAACAAAAAGAGAAAAATATCTTAGGCCATTGCCTGGAGAGGGGCTTAAAAATATTAAGAAAGAAGACAAAAACAATAAACAGTCCTTGTAGCTTTCCCCGAAGCAGGAAGACTGTCAGGAATAGCTTTTAAAAAAAAAAAAAAAACCAAACAAAAACAAACCAAACCAAAAACAAAACGAGGAACTTCTGGGCCTGAATGAGCTTAGCTCTGGTGATGTTTCAGTGACACACATCAAAGCATACCTTCTATGTGTAAATTTGCCTGACACATTTTTAAAGTCTCTGTGGGGTATTTGCTGCTGTTATCAGTTAAACCTGAGAACCCTAATTATATTACATTTGAAATTTGATGGCCTGTTTTATGCAGGAGGTCAGCCCAGACTGTAACAGTCCCTGCTGGCCTTCATGTTTATGAATGCAATGAGTAAAGGGTCTCATCGTGCAAACACTCAGGCAGCTGAGTGTATTAGCATACAGTAGGTGACTTCAATAACATTAACCACAGGGCTCAGTAAAGTTATGTCTCTTAATATCTGGAAACTCAAACCCTAAGTATCTATCACTATTTCCTTCAACTGAAATATTTACTGCTAAAGTAAAAAGTTACAAAATTTTTTACGTATGTTTTATGTAAGGGATGGTTTTAAGTTACTCCTTAATGCTGATTATGTCTGTTTAGACACATGCTGTTAATGCAGCATGAATCTGTGTAATGAAGATGTCTTTGGACTAGAGAGAAACTTTCCTTCTGCTACAATGTGAATCACCAGCTCTCATCTTTGTTTTATGGCCTGTTAGCAGACGTATTTGTACTCTGTCATCTCACACTCTTGCATGTACAACTTCCAAGAGTTACAAAAGCGAGAGGTGGTTTTGGTAGTAGCTCATATTTTTCACATCTAATCCTCTGCTGCTCCCATCCCAATAAAGCCATGAGACTTAGACTAGTAAGGACGTTTCACTCGCATATCTTGGATCTGCCCTGTAAGGGAACTGACACTATTTTAGGTTTCTCTGTCACCTCAGGATGCTGCTAATGACTAGGAGTTTGTAAGATGCACCTTCCCCTTGATGCCTCTTCCAGGTTATTAACTTCTTTGATGCATCAGTGTCAGGATATAATGTCAAAACCCAATCTTCTTAAAAGCCTATTGTAGGGATTTAAAAGAAAACTCAAAACAGCAGTAATATAGGAAAATTGAGTAAAAGATCTTATCTCTTCTCATTCCATTTAATATGCAGTCAGAACTGAGCCAATTTAATGACTTTCTTGTTTATAAGCATATAAAATTAAGAGTTACTGGTTCTCCTACTTATGAAGATTAATTTAATATCAGATGTAAACCCTAATGCATTCTCTGTCTTAGCTTTTTGTGATAGGTGTATGTATTTCAGTCTTTTCTGAGTAAGTCTCTTAATGGTGGGTAGTTCAAGAGCCACTTTGTGTTATAATTCCCATCCAATCTTATAAGCTAAGCAGAGTGATTGGATGTTGGTTCTCCAAGGAAAACCTAAATGGCATGGTACCAAAGATGACTTACCTGGCACTGCCCTTCCTCTGGCACTAACCATAAATCAGAGCTTGTTCTTGGCAAACAATTTATTGGCAGAGCTCTTTCAGAATAGAGAGCAATCTCTGCTGTGGCAAGGATTTAAGAAGGGTTGGTTTTTTGTAAGACAAACGTATGGTGCTGGTTGTCATGTCTAGCTCTGAACGGGGTGATCAGTACTTCATCTCCTGTGTGATGAAGCCACTGTGATTTGAACACAGAAAACAGCTTGAGGGGGCCTAGAGTTTCAAACATGACAGTAATCCGAGTGTTTTAGTTCACAAGCCCAAACTGAGATATCCCCCAAAGGTCTCATGGTAGAAGTATGTGTTTAAAGATTACTGGAAGTCAGACCCATGAGTACCCATTAGGTTGGAGACTCCGAAATGGGAGCAGTGAAGATTGCCCTCCTCCTTTATGGAAAATTTCATCTGGTGCCTAAAGAAACTTAAAGATAAAATGAGGGAAACATTCATAAAGGGGGCTTATGAGAAAGATGGGGACAGACTTTTCAGCAGGGCCTGTTGCGATAGGACAAGGGGTAATGGTTTTTAAATTAAAAGAGAGGAGATTTAGACTAGATATAAGGAAGAAATTTGTTACGATGAGGGTGGTGAGACACTGGCACAGGCTGCCCAGAGAGGTGGTAGATGCCCCATCCCTGGAAACATTCAAGGTCAGTTTGGACAGGGCTCTGAGCAACCTGCTCTAGTTGAAGATGTCCCTGCTCACTGCAGGGGGGTTGGACTAGATGACCTTTAAAAGTCCCTTCTGACCCAAACCATGCTATGATTCTATGATCTGAAAAGGAATGGAAGGGAACTCAAGTAGAAGTTCAGACTCGATACCATTCAAACTGCATGTGTGCTTATGCTGTTGCTGCATGGCTCTGAACTTGAGCTGCTCCACCAGTGATACTTGCAAATAGTCATATAAGTCCCATGGCTTGTGTGTAGTTCTGCCCACGTTAATGTGTAGGAAAGAAGAGAAAAGGTGAGATGGAGCTAGGAGAGTGGAAGTTCTGGATACAGACGCCTTGGTGCCAAATTTCTATTTACACACACAACACCCGTGGAAATGGTTTTGTGTTAGGCACATAGATTCATTTACAGGTCCTGAGCTGAGCTCCAGTGAGGAGCAGTTACAGGAGAAGCCTCAAAGGTATTGCCCAGACTTTCCTGGGGGCATCCAGGCTTTCTTGGAGATAACTGGAGTTACTAGTAATCCCTAAACACTGACTGGACACAGTACGCAGGACTGGTTCTACGGAGTACAGATGTGAACTTGCACCAGGGAAGGGAGGTGGGGACTTGGGGTGTGTGAGATGGAGGTGATGAAGTGCTGGAGAGGGCTAAAAATCCTGAGGTCAGAGGGCAACTTTCACCAGGGAAAATGGCTCACGATTGCTCCATCTCTGAGCTTTGGCTTGATGGCACAATCTAAGCCTAAATAATTTGTGATGGAATGACAAAAGCTCCTTTGGTTTTCATGTTACATTGCACCTTCTGAATTTTTTAAGCATTGAGTCCTAGCTGCTTTATATGTGGATGGTTTTACATTTAATGAGGTGCTGCTAATTTTCAGTTTAGTCTATTTATTCTTCGTTATGAGGAGCAGAAGCAGCTGCTAATTCCCCTTGAGACTGTTCATGCAGAGTACCTGCACCCACCCACGTATCCTCATAAATTGTTTCCTGAACTAAAATGAACTCTCAGTATTCATTTACTTGCTTTTGGCAGATTTAAGTGGGAATATAAATCTGCATCCGCTTTTTGATTCACAAATGCATTTTATTCCATAAAGAATTCATGCGGCCACATATGAAAACTGCACCTCTGTTTCTGCTAAGTTATAGTCTTTCCCTTCTGTCAGATAGTTTCTCTCCCGTGCCCCCATTTGCCTGCTCCCGTATTGCTAAATAACGGTAGTTTTAGTATTGCCAGAACAGAATATTCACTAGCAATTCTCAATTCTGACATCCTAAAGCCCTAGAGTCATATTTCAGGCCTGGATGGCACTTAAAGGCCCATAATCTTTTGCTGAATGGGTTTTGCAATACGCAAGCTGAGGCAAATTATTCAGTTTAAGGACCTGAGCTGCTCCGGGAATTCAGGGCTGGAACATGGCGCACGCCATTGTTTTTAATTATTTATTTATTTAGAAAATGTTTGAGCAGGAAAACCTGCAGGGATGGAACATTTCACATATCGTTAGTTCCTGGCACTGCAGTCTTGGAAAAGAAAATGCAGCCATTGCACCATTCTTGGCATTCAAGTTCAAGTGCAGAGTGGAAAACTTACCAGGAAAAAAAAACCAGTGATGAAGACTGGGAGAGTCTTGTGAGGAGAGGAAGATCCTTGGGGTGTGTGTGTGTGTGTGTGTGTCAGTCTCTTTTCAGTCAAGGAGAATGGGATTTAGTAACAATAAATAAAATCCACAGACCGTGCTCATGATGGTGTTTTGATTTGTTTGATGCAGAAAACATTTATTGAGGAAAAAAATGACAGTTTATGGGCTGGTGACTTCCTGGCAGTTTTCCCTGTATGACTTAGGGAAGGGTCTTTCAGGGCCTCTGATGCAATTAGAAAGCGGTACCAGGGCGAATTTAAACACCCTTTCTGCACCAAAAAACCTCTGTGATGAAAGATTGGACTTTCATATTTTCTGGAAGAATTTTCCAGGATATTGCAAGGAGGTATCTGAATAGAGTTAATAATTTTGTGTGATGGCTAATAAAAGATTCCCAGTAGTGCTCCAGCAAGTAACTTTAAGGATTCTCCTTGTGAGCTGAGTCTGTGATACAACATGGTACGCAAATACGCATGGTAGCCTTACTGCCTTCTAGATAAGATGTAAAATAAGTCTTTGACTATGGCAGGACAGAAGACTTCTTTAAACCTCAGATAAAAAAAAGGGATATATGTTTTGTATACTTAATACTATAAATATTTTAATATATAAATAGTCTTTATTTCCTTGTTTTTTAGAATTTAGTCTGAGTCTACATATATTTTTATTCTGATGAACCCAGTAATTATTTCATGTCTTCCTCTTTCCTTCCCCTATGAGGTTTATGGAGCATTACTTCAGGGTTAACACATTGGTTACTCCAGGATCCTGCCCTTATTACGACATGGGTAAATGTTTTGGGTCGTGCTTGCAGGTGGTGCAGTTCTGTTAAGGAAACAGCCCTGAGTGTCCAGATCTTCAACTGAGTGTGTCGATATCTTTTATTTCCTCTGCTGGAAGAGTTCTGCCCTGTAATGGACATCTGCATTGAAAGCAAAACGTGGGAGTATTTCAGAGGAAGTTTGTAAGTGTGGAGTCTTTCAAATCAAAATGCATGATCAAAATTGGATAGTCTTACATTTATCGAGGTTAATAGTATACTTACCTTGTAAAGGTAACAAAGGCCAATGTAATAGACAAAAATAAATATAGCTTGCGTTGTAAAGTTAGGGCGGCAATCCATTTCGTGTGTTTCTTGCTTAGCTTGCATTGTTTGATTCTATGACCTAGATGGGAGATACCTGAAGATATTTGCAGGCTAAATTCTGACCTTTAAATGAGAATTTTATTTTTTTCATTTTGAAAGATATTTTTGAGAAAATATTTCTCTGTAACATTAATATGAGCAAGAGAAAGTGGATGATAATGCAGTAACCATTCAGATTTAAATGCAAGGGGTCAAATAGACAGTAGGATTTGTGGTTGTAGAGTCATGCTGTTTTGCACCAGCCCAGAATCTCGTGCAAATTTCAAATCCCTTTGGCATGCAAGCTTTGTAGCTCAGTAATGCTATTCAATCACATTACATATATCTATTTCATATGCTCCGTTGTTTCTTCTGTACCAGGATTTACCTAAAATTATGGGAGAAATCATCCTTTCTAGCCTTATTACTCTTCTTTGTACTGTTGCATCCGTTCAGTAGCCTCACTCCTGCCGGTGTTGCTGTCTCTGTGTGCCAGATTTCATCAGCCTACTTGGGGACCAATCGCTTGGCACACACTGCTGCTGCTTTCTGGCAATGCCAATGTAGTTTAACTTCAGCAACCTGAAAGACCAGTGGTGCCAACAGTTTAAAGGCATAGCTCTCATTGAACATGAAGTATTTAAACTCATATGGCTTTCTACCCCCTGGTAAGAAAGTGTTGGCAGCTTTCACCTTGGAGCTCTGATCATCTACTTTTTTTTTTTTTTTTTCTCCTGAAGTTTGTGCAGGCTAAGCTAGCAATGCCTGGGGTGCCTTCATTCGTGGAGCTGCTCAGAATTGCTTCTTGCCAGATGATAGGGCTTCTGGAAAGGGGAACTTTATCATTTCTCATTGATGGTTGTTTTTTTTTTGTTTTGTGGTTTGGTGTGGGGTGGTTTTTTTTGTGTGTGTGCTCAATCTCTGTAAACATCTTTTTGGCAGTCTAGAGCAGTTTAGATGGCATAACTGCAATTAAGATGCAACTTTGAGTTGTCTTTGCTTATTTGTTTTAAAAGTCCATGGTTTTTGCAGTTCTTTTGGCTGCAATTCTATTGGAATTCAATATTTAACAAAGGAACTAATGGTATCAGTCAGCATCAACTGAGCTTGTGTCCTGCATGCAAGTACTACATGGGTTTGAGCACGGAGCTCTGCTAAGGTCTCAACAACTCTCAAAACCCACAGCTCTCAAGACTGCTGGGCTTGTGTGGTTCAGTCTGTCTCACTCTGTCGGAGAGGTTTGGTTAAGCTTCTTCTATAAAGCTTTGGTTGAAATAACATACCCCTGATCACAGGAGTTATGAGCACACTCAGTGTGTCGCAGGCAAGCACTGAGCACCGCTGTTCCCACCGAGGTTGCTCTCCTGTCACAGGCACCTACCTGCCTACTGCCCAGCACAGTCTAGGCATATGGTACTAGCCAGCAGGCAAGCAAGGAACAAGGTAGGCACAAGGCAAAATGTTAAAATAATTGGGCCATCCATTTATTTAAGCCCACTGAGTTGCTGGGGACTTGAGAATGCTCGAGGTATTGGCTGTCCATTTAATGGATCTCCGTACAAAGGCAGCAGTCTGATTGTGACTGCTGATTCTGACTGATTGTTCATAAGGTTGTAAGACTGAATGAATTAGCCAGGACCCTGGCTCTCTGGGCCCACGATTTTTATCAAGTTGGCTATCTTAAGGCATAACTTCTTGCTAAGCACTTCACTGTTATCAGATGTAATTCATAGTTGATGTTAAGTTGATGTATACGTATATTATAGCATCTAACTAATCTCCTTTGTATTCTGGAATAGGCAATGCTGGTGATACCAATTTCGATCTACAAATGTGACTCTTGTGGATTGTGTTGTCTACATAAAAAAATTGTATGTGTATTATTGGACATACTGTGCTTGGTGTTTTGGCATGGATTGCTGCCTTCAGAAACGTTTTGTAGGTTTTATATGCTTTTATACTGCTAAGCTGTATTATATTTCCTGTATTTGCATTGGCCTAAATGAATTGAATTTAGCTAAAACCTTGGATTTTGTTCAGCTTGCTGGTGGAAATTTATTTTTATTGTATAGCCAGATACATACAAAGTCTTGAAAAACAGAGGGTGTGGAGAATCAGTTGCTTGTTTGCTTAGACACAGCGTTACAGGGCTTTGTAATAGCTCAGTCCCAAAGCCATAAAAGTACTGAAGACAAGAATTACAAGTGTTGTAAGGAAGACTTTCCACTTAGGCTTGAAGCTTCTGAGAACCTCTAAAATGTTTGCCATTTGCATGACAAGTCCCAAACTAGGGTGAATTCAATGGGTCATGGCTGTAAAGGCACATCAGTGTGTTCTGGTGGGATCCTGGTGTCTGTGACTGCAAATCCCACCAGAACGCAGAGAGATGTGAGGACTTTTTGGCTGCTGTGGGTGTTTTCAGAAGTCTGATGGATGGACTTGCTATGAGTTTCAGAGAAATGTTCAAACTTTACTGAAATTAATTGGGAGACTCCTCGATTTGGGTTGATCTCAGGTCAAGGCCCTCAAAATGTTTGAGAGTCTGGATCTTAGTGTCAGCTTTGATAAAGGAAATGCTATAAAAAAAAAGAGCGAGAGAAATATAAGGCATATTTGAAAAATCCTATAAAAAAACCAAAAACCCCACCCACAAAACAGAACAAAAACCCAAACAAACAAACAAACAAAAAACCCAGAAAATTTATAGAAATGTTGAAAGATGTGGATACCTGGAAACTCCGTGGATACCTGGAAACTCCATGATGCCAGAGATGATTTTGCCAGTGACTTCTAGGCAAAGTGTGATTTTTTTTTTAAAGTTATATATATATATTTTTAAAGTTATTTGATTTGGTTTTTTTTTAAGGTTTTTTCTAGAAGAGGTAAAGTGCCTTCCTTCATACTTTGAGAACCCTTGTTTTCCATGTTAGGATCTATCTGAGAAGAGTTACTTCATCCAATTATGCAGAACTCATTAGATGCACTACATTAACTTTTTCGAACTTCTTGTTTTCCAAGTGGTTGTCTCCAGGAGGGAATTCTCCTGCGTGTGGCTGAGGTTTGTGTTTATTGCAGCTTTATTTTCACTGGCAGTGAAGTTCTGAGGAGTCATTTCCTTCAGGTTTGATGCATCCCAGTTGCTTATATGAACTGTTTTTCAAGGTACAAGGTAGATTGATTAGTTGGAGAAAGATCTGACCACAGTACAAAAAGTAATTTTCTTATCTTAGAAAGATGTCATTATTGTTCATTCCTAAAATATGTCAGCAGTACCGAGAATACCTCTAGTAACATTTGGAGATGGTCATGGCTATTCGGAGGTCTAAAGTGTCCAAATTGAAACTGAAACTGCAAAGGTCTGTGAAACACTAATGCGGTGATTTTGGGATTATGAATGGGATAGACCTTAGTAAAGGCCTGTGCAGCCAATTCCTAAGTTGTTTTTGGTTCAGATTGAGGCTAACTGTATGAAAGGTGTCTTAATTTCTTCACTTTTAGCAAACTAAAAATATTATTAAAAATAGTTTTGTGCCTAACCCCTGGGTTGATGCAGAATCTCCCTTTCTGCTGGAAAAAGCTGGAATTTTGCTGAGCCTGTTCAAATTCATTGTTTAGTCCCTTGCATGTTCTTGTTTCTTGTGTTCAGATCAACCTTCTACAGTGTGTCTCTGTTATGTAATTCTAAGTGTACTAATTAAATGACTAATGCTGATTTATAGTATTTTTATGATCAGTTTAATTCCACATAAGTGTCTCATGTCAGAGTTTAACACAGTTGGTCCCATGTTGAAGTTGTCTCCTCTGTTGTTAGAAGCAAGTAGGTAATATGTTGGGGAAATAAGGGGAAAAAGAAATATGCAAACTAGCATGAGGACAAAGCTCAGGTGGAGTGTGATGTCTTTGCAAGCCAGAGAGATGTAAAGAGCTGTTGAATCTGAACCTCCATCTCTTTGTACATGAATCTTTTTCCCACTCTGATATGGGGATCATGCACTTTGAGTTCAGTATTCTCTTTGGTAGTAGAATAATGAATTACATAAAAATTAGTTTCCCTTTATTAGGTGTAAAAAGAAGAAAAAAAAAATCCAGGCTGCCTTCTGCAGTATAGACTTCACCTGCTAAGGAAAAGGGCGGGCTTTGGTTTTGTTTTGGATTTTATTTTTTTCAAATATGTGGCTCACAGGTTTTCTATTCAGAGTGTAAGTTTTATCCCAAAGATGCTCAATCTTATCAGAGAGATACTTTAGTGTGGGTGGAAGTTTTAGTCATGAAGTTTGCAAATCTGAAAGGCTTGGCGATGAGTTATCACCAAAATACACCTGTTCAGCATTGGAGGTGCAATGGTCCTATAACCCAGATGCTTCTGAAAGGGATGGGGGAGGGAAACTGTTTAACTGAAGTGGGCAAGGCAACCTGCCGCTTTTCTCATCTAAGCCAAGGGAAAAATGAAGAGTTTTATTAAAAGGAAGACATTATATACATGACTTGTTCTCATGTGTTTTCTTGATTCATAATCATCTTTTAATATTAAGATTGATGTGAAAGATAATTTTGTGTTATTAAAATCATGGCTCTAGGTTGGCCCTCAGCTGGTGATGGATTTATTAACCCGTACATCTTGTGTGCATGCTCACATAGTAGGTTACAAGGACTAGTAAGAAGAATGACGCAGAGGGTATTTGCCATCACAGTTTCAAAGGCATCCATATGAAACACTTGTCCATCAAAATTACCTTCAGGCATTTAATGAGAACCACCCTACACATGCAAATGTAACCTTTTAGACCCATTTCCAGCAAGGCATTGGAGTGCTTTTCCAAATGCATGGCTGGGAATTCTAGTGAGAGAACAACAGGAAAGAATATTGAACATAGAAGAAAATGGAATAGGTAGGAGATTTTTTTGCACGTATTTATTATTCCAGCTTCTGGTTTTGGTCCTCCCATTACGTGTTGGTATAAGAATCAAATCACAGAAAATATTTTGGCCTAAGTTTCTCACTTAGTAACATAAGTACAATGATCATAAATTAACAGGGCCACCTGGAATGTGAAGAAATCTTTATTTACAAAAGATGGTAATCTGCAATTACTCAGTTCAATGTAAATAAGTTTTATTTTTATAAGTGGTCTCATTAATCTAATTCCATATGTCAGACTCACAGTATCATCTGGAATATTCTGCATTATTAGTGACATTTTATTAAACTCTATAATTTGAAAATAGTAATTTGAAATACCTTATTTATAGGAATTGGACTTAAAATGCATGTCTGTCTGTGCATGTGTATGAGAAGGAGAGAATGAGCCATCAAAAAAAGCAAAGCAAATTACTTTAGGAGCTACATCTCCTTTCAATGAATAGTAATTTAAATACAGAACCTCTTTAGGGACTTTGGAAATGAGGCCACTGGATCTGTTTTGATCTGGATTCTTCACAGCCGACAAAAGGGTTAACTGCCTGGAAGAAGGTGGGCATTTCGAAGCACATTTTGCCTATGAGATAAAGATCATATGAAAATTTACATGTTAATGGAACATTTAAGGGAAAAAAATTGCTCTTTGTCAATTGATTGTATAAATATTTTATCTAGTGTAATATTAGAGGAAGGCAAGCGTGAAGGCATTCAGTTTGAATAGTTTTTGAGAGGAAAATTAGGACATTATTGTTGAAGAAATAATATAAAATAGGGAGTTACAAGCACTTGATCTAAACTGTAAAAACCTTTCATGCACTCTGGCAGAAAGAGCAGATTAAATCCATAATGAAATGGGTAACTTTAGGCCTGCATAAATTTCCAAGCAGTCTCAGTTTCCCAGGAATCTCTCTCTGCTAGATTAATGGCTAGCAGCCTGCCACATAATGAAGTAGTTTGCCTTGGCAATGTGCTCATGAATTTATTATGGTGTCCACAAGTGTGCTATATGGCCTAGACATCTTTATAAATCCTGGATTTAGAGCTGCAGCGATGAGCCATTTCGGTCCTAATGGTGAGGTTGATTTATCACTGTGGTCTTCCACTCCACCCTCCAACCCCCTCCCTGACAGTTATAAAAGGAAAATACAGGTCATATCATTGATGGAAATGAAATGTGAAGGTAATTAGATAATGCCAAATGGATATGGGAAAAGGTGCACTGCTGAAATTTTAAATATGTTGGTAATTTTTTCCTTGGAGCAATTATATCAGGTTGATTTATTTTTACAGTTTATAATCACTTAACTACCTGTGGCTGATTTTAACCAGAGCTTGTGCCTTTGGAGACAAGTAGAGCTTTTCAGTCCATGATTGTTTATTGTAAATTCATTTCTCAAAATACCTAATTTATTATGCAATTTACACAAGTCACAGCTCATTGCTGATGGGGAATAATGATTACCCATTTGGCTCCTTGTAAACTGTTCTCTGTGGCTTTATAAAATAATCAACAGTCAAAGCTGCAAGGATTTAAAGAATTCTCTGTGTTGAAACAAAAACCTGTTTTTTCTGTAAAAGACACTGGAGAACAGTAGAGTACAAAGCAAATTGTCTAGAGATATTTAAAATCAATGCATGAGTGGTCCAGAAATTACTATATTGGATATTTATATCCCATATTTGTATTACAGAGGGATCAGGGCTTTTAATAGGAATTTGGACATTTCCAAAAGAAACAGAAAAGGTTTTTTAGCAGCTGAGGTAGCAGAGCTTTGAAAACAAAAGCACTATCATGTAATAGTGTGTTACGGACCAAAAAAATAGATCCACCCTGGGATTTTCAAAGGGACCTAAATGTGTAAGGGGGCAGCACTGCGGTTCCACAGCAGCCCTGCTGTCGAAAGCACTGAGATTTTTTCAGCAAATCTTGAGCTACTGTAAACTGAAACTTCCAACAGGTTGTTCTGTTCTCAGTCCTGAAGAGACAGCTGTTGTGAAATGGCAATTAGTGATTTTTCTAATCTGTAGTCTGGGAGAGGGTGGGTGCCCAAGCTGGGTATAGCAGGGTTTTGAATTGGTTTTTGACCAAGTGATATAGCGCATATTTTCTTTCTTTTTTTTTTTTTCCTAATGAAGAAGGTAAAGTGCAGTGCTAATGAGCTAGAAACAGGCAGTTCTAGAAGTGATGTTTTGCTTTTAAAAAAAGTGCAAGTTATCATGTTCATTTTGGACTTGCTACAAAGCTCCCTCCAGTCAGCAGCACAACTTTTTGTGTTGGCTGGTTGTAGAACAGGGGTTGTAGAACAAACTCCACCTGGATGGTCCAGGCTTCCTCAGTCTCTTCTAACTCATTTACGTTTGATGGTAACAGTTGAAATGCCTGGTGACAGCTCATCAGCTGAAGGAATACTTTGGTAATTCAGGGGCTGGTAAGCACTTGAATCACTAAGGCAGGAAAAGGGGGCCAGGTTGATTGAGAGGGATCAAGTCCAAAGTTATCTTCTGATAAAGCTTGAAAAGAATTTGGAAGCTCTGCCTTTGCAGAGAGAGGGACTCTCTCGCAGCTTACAGAGCTGCCTGTGTCTGGTCAATCTGTTTTTGCAACTTTTTGGGACATAGATTTTGTTGGGCTTTAAACAGCACTATGCCTGTGGCATAGTTCTCATTTTCTCTCTGAAGCAATTGAATTGAATCAAAGTCCTTTCTCACCTGGAATAGTGTTTTCACTTGCAGTTTATCCTACTTTGTGAGCAACAAACTACTAAAACTGGACAAGGGTTACATTGTGCCAACAGCTTGAAGTTGTACTGAAAAACTGTTTATTTCTTTGAAGAGATGCAGCTTGTCTGTAGTGCCTTGAACTCAGGAAAATGAGAGTTGCCAGATCTTCGTTTGCTTTGTGTTTGGTAAATCCCTCTCTCGGTATGCCTGATTTGTGTCTGGTCACCCTGGAACATCAAGTCTAGATTAAAACTGAGCTGCTTTAGTTGAGCTCAGTGAGCCTGGGCATGCACAGCTGCTGAAATGCAGTGCTGTGTTCAGAGCAAGGCCCCTCCTCCTAGGGCCAGTGATGAGCAGAAGAGAAAAGAGCCTGCCTCGCTGCTTTTAAAAATAACTTTGCATTCCAAAAGCAATATAGAAAGTGGCAGATTTAAAGTGAAGCTTAAATGAATCTACTGGGGCTTAAGCTTCTTCAACAGATTCTGTCCCACCCCGCCCCCCCGCCCCCCCCCCCCCCCCCCCCCCCCCCCCCCAGTATTCCCATTCAGCACTGAATTTGTCCCAGAGAGGAGAAAGGAAGGAGAGGATCACCTCTACCTCCCTGTTCCTCCTCCTGTATGTGCAGATGTGGATACACGGGTGCCGACATGCACACACCAGCACCAGAAGTAATGGTATTTTATGGCTTTGGAAAAGCTCTTTTGAAGGAACTTTGGTTCATTTGGGATAGAAAGTGTCATCTCAGCATGAACTATTGTAATGATACCGATATCAGTGAAAGAAAATACAAGTGATATTTCTCCACCTTCCCAGAAAGCTGATTTGCCTTGAAAATTTAGACCTGGAATCTGGAAATCCCTAAAAGCATAATTATTCTTCACACAAGGGCAGACTACATAATGTTTAGACTTGAAAGACTTGGGCCAATCTCTTC
Source organism: Morus bassanus (assembly GCA_031468815.1). Lineage (NCBI taxonomy): Eukaryota > Metazoa > Chordata > Aves > Suliformes > Sulidae > Morus > Morus bassanus. The sequence continues at coordinate 26,933,488 of CM062573.1, forward strand.
CTGGTCTTTCTCTGACTACTTAAGTGACTGCCAGGTGTAAACTTGGAGCAACGCATCTAGATGAGGCCAGTGATTTTTGCATGCCTTCCCCTCTTCCCCAGAACTAAACCCTACATTTTCTTGTCAATATTAATTTACATGGCAGTGGACCAAGAAATCATTGAACCAAAGACACCATTAAGCTTGTATAGATGCAGAGCAGAAAGCAGCCCTTGCCCCTGGGAGATTGCAGAGCAATTTCACATGTTGTCATTGCTGTGGACTTGGGGCTAAGGAGGGAGGATGTGCTGGTCACTTTTTTGCTCTTACATTCAACCTCTTAGTCTTCATTGTCCATTGCAGGAAAAGCTGATGTATTAAAACACCATTCTCAAGATACAGTTTTGCTGTAGGTCGTATACAGTGCTGTTCTAAAGCAGAGCACCTGTAAGGAGTGTGTTGGATACATGTCTTGAAGTTTGCTCCCCAAAATAGCAGGTGTACCCAAGGCTAAGCTGTGTAACTGCTTTAGTGCACGTTTATTCAGTGAGTGTTGTTTAAAGCACCCAGGTTCAGTAGTGTTGATGTCTAAGCTGTCATTCACCTACAGTGGTGCATGCAAGATACAAATGTGGCTTTGAAGCTTTAAACTGAAAGCATCTGAATTTAAAGGAACTCCTGTCCGGAGGCAGATATGGATCCAACATTTTCGTGTTGGATACACCTGTCATCCTTTTGCAACACAGGTGCTTCTACTTGAGTTTTTGTTATAAAACTGCTTTGTTTTAATGAGATGAATTATTTGTATAGCAAATAAGTACCTCTTGTTGCTAGTCTCGTGACTGAAGGAGGGCTACTAGAGCTATAGAAAAGGGGGCTTGTGACACCCGGTTTGCATTGAAAGATCTGTGGGAGCTGGGTGACACTACAGCCTGTCAGTCATTTCTCTCAAAAATTTCTTTCCTATCTATTGATGGTAAATTTTCATAATAATATTATAACATCTCCCTGTACTGAACTGCCCTTTAGTTTCCTGGAAATGCAGGAAAACTTTTGTGGCTGGGTTTTAGATGATTTTTTGTTGCTGGGTAACTTTTCTGAAAAGAAAACTGTAAATGCTTCTACAACTGAAGTTGCTGTTATTTTTATCCCTGGGGGAGAGTGGAACTTTACTTTCAAATGTGGTGTTAGTAAAGGTGTCTTAGTATAAAAGATAAGAATATGAGAATATAATTGTTATGATGGTCTTCTGCAGCCATGGGGACTAGATTGCTAGTTTAGACTCTTGAAGTTTAGAAGGAGTTTAAAATAGGAATTGTCAGTGTAGGATGAAAAAGTTTTGAATATATAGGAACTCTTGTCAAAATACCTTCCCTCCCCTTTAAAAAAAAGGGAAAAGAATGGTTCTGCATGTTTTGTTGTGTAAATGAGTTACTCACAAATTCTCAGCATCAAACATTCAGGTCTGGAAGTAAAAATTCTGCACATTCCTGGAGAAAATTCGATAGTGATGCATATTTGATCAAATATTTGTTTTATAAGTTTCCAAACATTCACACATCCCTTTGAGTTGACTGGGGCTGGCAGTCTTCATACGCTGGCACAGGTAAGCCACCACAATTATTTACTCTTTGCCCATGAATAAATTCTTACCTTTCTGGAACAGCCAGTCCTGGCTCTTCGTAAGTGCCGTTGGTTTTTGCATAAAATGATTTGGTATCCATTGCAAACTAACTAGTTACTGTGCGCCCTGACTACTGTGTCCAGTTCTGTAGCCTCTATTTATATCCCATGGAAATCTTCTGAGCCAAAAGAAGTTTACTGCTCCCATTGTTGTTTATGGGCTGGGCTATGACAATATTGATAGTGATGCATGCACTTATTGTGTGTGACGTATAACTTGATGTCTTTCCGTGGTGAGGTTTCCAGGCATAAAATGGTGTATGGAGTCAGGGGGGAATGTCCAAGGGAGCCTGATGGGTTATGTCTTCAGTAGTGGGGTTTTTTTTTTGTTTGTTTTGATTTTTTTTAAATGCCCCTGTAATTCCCTATAATTTGATGGTATGCAGCCCTATTAAGTCCATTTTAGTTGATGCTTCTCAAGTAATGTATTACATATTGGTTCTAAGGCAGATAAATAACTCTTGAAAGCATCTGCTGCCTGTATCTTAGTTTTTAAGGGACTACTGTAATAAGTCTAAAATTTCATTTAACTGAAGTTTAAGATTTAAAAGATAAGTACTGTTCAGTTGACTAATCAAATAGTCATAAAAGCTCTTTTCTGAACTATAATTACATTTATTCAGTTCTGGGTTTGATTTATTTTTTATTTTAATTGTCAGCCCTGCTACACCATGATGCTAATAGAAATGTTATTGCAGCCAATATGGGCTAAAATGATGTCTGATGATTATTAATGAGAGCAATAAGAAGATATCTTCATATAAAGTCAGCATTAAAGGAGTAATTCATTTTACCTGATATAATTGGATTGTAGCATTTAAATAGCCTGAGACTTCCTCTTAATTGTGATTAGTTGTAGCTTCTTTTAGTACAGTATTTAACTCTTTCTCCACTACTACTTCTGTTTCTTTTATGAAGTAATTAAACATGAATTGATCAGTGCCTTTTAATAAATACATCCAAGGATTTAGTAGCTGTTAAATGGAATAGCTGCCTGTTAGAAATACTTCTGCACAGTACCCGTGGCTGGAGGTGTGAAGCTATCACTTCACTCTAATGTTTTATATGGCACATCATTATACATAATGCATCAATCGTTGCTTTGGTTGCAAGAATCACAGCAGGTGTCTTTGGGAGTGATTGTGAAGATGAATTTTAAGAGAATCGAATGAAAGGAGAGTAATTATCATTATTTTACCAAGGAATAAGCAGAATCCACAAAGGCTTCTCTGGAACTGTGGTGGCCAAATGAGCTGTTCTGAAACGTCAGTGTGCTGAGCCCTGAGCCCCTGCATTCTCCATGACGTAGGATTTTGGGTGACTGCAGATTATGTTATGGGAGATTAGTCTTGTTCTCCAATACTGCCCTGTTTTGCGCTCTCAGAAAAATTAACTGTTCTAAGTGAACTCAGTCCAGCTGTTCACTGCCCAGTTTCTGGTGGATAAATTTAATTTGAAGATTCAGCTCTTTTTAAAAGAAACCTGAATTTATTTTGCCAGCACAGTCACACAGAGCATGACAGGGTGGGGGGAGCACATTTGTAGTACTCCAGATCCACAGGTTTTAAGAATTTGAAACAAAACCTTGTTTCACCCTTCCGTTAATTTAACTAGGATTTGAAGGGCTCTAATGATTCAGAATTTAAAAGGACGGTCACTTGGGAGCTGAGATATAAAAGTTAGCCCATACTTATGACATTCTACTGTAAGAAATGAGCATCTATCAGGAGAATAGTAATGCTGATACATAGGAGAGCTCTCTGAGGACAAGTTAGAACCATTTATCCCTTACTGAGAAATGCACATATTTCTTACTTACGCCTACTAGTGCACCTGGAGAGACTCTCAGAGTCTGGCTGCTGCTGGTGGCTCCCAGCTAATATACATTGATTTACTTTTACTCTAGAGTACATGAGGATAGATAAGAATCTGCTGATCAGTCTTCCATGTTCTCTGCTCCGTGTGTACCTTGCTTAACTGTTTAGCCGAGCATTTAGAGTGTATGTAATTCCTTTCTCCTCTTTTGCAACCTCTATGCTATTTTTTCCATGTTAATGAGATGAAATTTGAAAACATTTGGGTGTATTTCCATGCATGTTACTTTGTATTCTGTGCAGTATTTTGACATGTGAGGGAAATAAAATACTGCTTGCTTGATGTCAGCAGTGGATGGAGGGTGTTGCACAGTTGAGGCCTGTTTCTCTGATGTTTAAATGTAGTCTCCTTTTAAGGCATCTTTTCAGCCATGTTATTTTGCAGCCATGAAGTCTGGTGGCACCTGTTTTGTGCCCATGGCACAGACAAAGCAGTTGGTTTCTCTAAGCTAAATAATATCAATTCTGTTAGGAGTGAGGCTTTTCCAAACTCCATTTTTGATGGCTTTGACACATTACTAACAGGTGCATAAAATCTTTCCTGTAGTCTCTGTTTATTGTATAAGCTGAGCTGGTGAGAGTTAAGAGTGTGGAGTGAGAATCCAGTGAGTACACGAGTGCCTGCCCTCCTCTTCAACTATGCTTGGTTTTGCATCTTGATGAAAAATAATTAATGGACTTCAAAAATGCGCAGGGTAAATAATGAACAAAATTAGGCTACCGGTAATCTATTCCAAAGGCTATAATGTGTTAAAAGGAACTACAGAGTTAACAAAAACTCATTCTTTTAAGGCTGGCTCGAAAGGGCCATTAATACTAATGACACATTTGCATCCCATCCAGAATTTTGGAGGGATTACAGACTGAGGGGAGGGATTGAGCTGATGGATATTTCAGTTTTCAGAAATTGATGAGTAGTTCTAGAGCACCAAATGAGCGCTGGGTGAACTGCTCTGCCCAGCCTTGCCAACACAGCCTAATCCTGGTGTGCAAATATCTCTGCCCATGAGCCTTTCCAGAGTAAAAATGGATGGGCAGGTTGAAATGTACCAAATTACGTAGTGGTTTGTTTGGTTTTTATGTGAATAAATGTCCAGTAGAGATTGTTGAAACCACTAAATTTATTTACACTTGAGACCCAAAGGCAAACTTCAGCTTTCGTTTCCTGAGGCCACTCAGATTGCTCAGTTCAAATCTTCATGGAAATACATATGCACCAAACCAAGATACATTGTGTTTTCCAAGCCATGTGGGTCACTTTTTGTCTAGCATTAGGTTCTTTTCATTTTCTCTAGAAAGGAAGATTTCATAGGGAAGTCATGCTGCATTTTCTTTTATCAGTTTCTCTGAAAACAAATTGATAGAATATGTGAGAAGATCTGAAATGACAAGACAACTTATGTATTGCCACTATTGCAAAATTTCAAGGGTTCTTGACTAAAATATGCAAGAAAAGAATGGATAGCCTTAGAAACCAACCTGTGTTGGTTTTAAAATAGAGATACCATTCCTCAAAGTTGAAATCAGCAATTGATGAAAATTCATGTTTGTAGAGTACATGATGAGTCCATTTAAAAATCTGGGTACCTTGTGATTACAGTGTTTCCAAAATTTGGAGTGAATTTGTCTTCCATGCTCATAGGGCTATTTGAAAGCAAGTAGAAGAGAATTTTAAGGAAAACATAAGACTATCCTGAGACGGAAGGGGCCCATGAGGATCGAAGTATGCAAAATGGGTTGTTTTAAGATGGAAGAATGAGTTTCTAAGTCCTCAGTTGATGTTAACTTGGCTTCTGGTTAACTGTAAAGAGACTCATCTTGGCGAGGCAGTGCTTTGTGTCCTGCAGAGAGGACAGTTCTCTTAATAGTAATAGTGGGAAAAATCCAGGTATGGAACACTTCAAGTTTTAGAAGGGAAAAGTTGGGAAGCTTAAATGGGAAACATTAAGAGCAATGTGGATGATTAAGAACAAGTGCCTAATTAGTATAGAGGTGAAAGTCCTTGGAGCAGTTTTTCCCAAAGCCCATGTATTCTAGATGCCCTCTGTCTTTATGTTCCATTGGGGTACCTTTGATACTTAAGCCTTTGTATCTTGATCCTTGGAGCACGCTTTTGAAATTAGAGAGTTGGTACCTGCTCATCTTTGTGTGTTATTTTTCATTGTGATAAAGTTTATGTTTTCAAAACCTTTTCCTGAATTGGGATGTGGTTTTAGGCATCTCTGGTGGATTTCTGTCCCTGGGAAGCCAAGCAAAGTTTTGCCATTGATTTAAGGGTAAGGTTTAATGAACAGCTGCAGTTCCACTCTGAGTCAGTTAAGACTGCAAGCTTTCACTGCCTCTGAAATCAAAACCTGTGTTTTCTCAAATTAGGTACCTACTGGGAGAAAAAAAAAAAATAGCTTTATGAAAATGTTAGGTGTAAGCGTACCTCCGGTATCCGTTCTGTGAGTGAGGACGGGTAAAAATGAATTTTTTGTTATCTAAAGAAATCCAGCTCTTTCAAAACAGCGCTTGTGCTATTGTCAAAAACATTTTTATTTTCAAAAATATATTTATTCCACTTGTATTTCTTAAACCAACTAAATAACAAATAAATTATGACTTCTCAAGCTGTTTTAAATACACACCACAGAATGCTCTCTCTAGCCCCTAATTTGAATACGAGAATCTCTCTTTTTTCTCATGCCCCATTCGTGCACCCTGCATAATAAATGTTAACATAGGTAGAACTTTGCATTATCAAAGAAAACATGCTCCATTAAATGTCACGTGTATAAAATATACATAATCATCAGAATATGACTGCGTGTTTTCTACCTTTCTGCCTTGTATTTTGTCAAACATACGTTGTCTATTAATGTAATGCTTCAAAAAATAATAGATTGTTTCTGGTTCATTTAGCCGTGCATGTGTTATCTCATTTTATGAAGCATATGCATGTCTTTTAATCTGCTATTAACATTTTCTTCAACTTTGCCCCCTCTCTGTTTTATCCTGGCAGTAGGCGAGGGAGGTTTGTTTATCCTGCTCCAATTCTGGGGTGTTTTCATCTTTAATTGTAGGTCAGGGAGCAGGGACCTCTCCGGCACTTTTGTTTTCCCTGGCTATGTAAATGCGAGCGTGCCGGCTGCACTGGTGGGACCTTCTTTCCCTTCAGGGTTACTTATGCAGCAGATGCATTGCCAATCCTCTTATTGTACCGATATTGATCCCACCTCCCCATAATGAACTGTAACAACAACTCTATTATTCGCAGGTACCCGATTGGCTGAGGATAATATGAAATTAGCTGGCGTGCATCGGGCCTGTCAGTATCGATTTCCCTACCCAGATTACTTGTTACAAAAGAATAGAGCTGTCTGCACCGTAATTGAACAAGTTAACTCCTTGTCTCATAAAATGTAAGCCCATATTGATTGCCTACTGTAGTATGCAGAAGGAGGAAAGTTATAATGGTATTTAATCGCCATGGTGCTGAGAGGCTTTTTTTTTTGCGAACCAAGTGACAGCTGCTGAGAAAAGGCTTGAGGCTTCCTTGCAAACAGAGAAAACAGCAGGATTTCTCCAAGTGATACATAATGAGGGGCCGCGGTGAATAAAGAGAGCTCCTTGCTGCCGTTGCCTTGCTCATAGCGCTTCTGCCACTGCTAAGTGCAGTAATTTTTATTTTAATTGCTTTGTGGATGAATGGCAGGGCACATTCGGGTGTGTGTTGATTGGTTTCCTTAAGCCATGGTGTGTCTTTGAAACCTGTGGTGTAGGTACACCCTCCTTTTAGGCATCAAGAAATACTGCTCAAAATTCAGAGATGAAAACATTTCATGAGCATGGAGGGTCCCAGTTGCACAATCAGGCCAGTTGTGAAAGGAAGGGGGTGGCACGTGACATTTTGGGGAACTGCTGGGCATCTCCTGTCCTCAAGATGAGGTTGGTTATTTGCGGATTGAGAGCAACCCACTGGAGGGACAGTGATTGTGCCCCATCCAGTTCTGCTGTAACGCTGCTTGTTGTCTGAATTTGTAATAGCAGCCGCCTGTGTGCGGTGACATTTTAAAAAGAAGAAATTACTGCGAGTCCACCAAGTGTATGTTTCATTAACAGTCCATGTCACTTAAAGTGCAGTTTGTGAGCAAATGATGGAAGCTCTGCATGCAGGGAGGAAGGGGTGCGTTCTCCCCGTGGGCTCTCTCCCATGGAGTGGGACTGTGGTGGTCTGTGGCACTAGAGAGGCTGTGGCTGTGGGGTTTCAGAGATGGGCAAACGCCTTGGAGAAAACGCTTTGTTTCCAGGGACTGACTAGCTCTTGCACTGCAAGATTTTCCTGTGCCATTGATTTTGCTTGTCTTCAACGCTTTCTTTGTAGCTTCCTGTTTAACCTTACCTCTCCACATGCTGATAGCTTTCTGCTCCTCCAATTTTTGTTGTCCTTTCTCTTACCTTGAGTTCCATTTTCAGATGGGTTTTTTTCCAGAGACACAACAAGAACTAAACATGATACCTAAATGGTGTTGTGCTACGTTTTTTTTTTTTGTTTGTTTGTTTGGTTTTTTTTGCTATGGTATTATATTCATTCATCCCAATTTTTAACCTGGTAAATTTGACAACTTGTCCTTGCCACTCCTCTCATGGACCCCTAAGCATTGCTGGAATTGACTTAGCTGTTACTTTTCCAATAAATTCAAGGGAAGCAGCAGTTTGTCTTCACCTGCTTTCTATTCCATCATGCTTTCCCATCAGCTAGATTGGTTAGATTTTTCAGAAGTGCCACGTAAGTGCCTTTTCCCTCCCTTTCCAACTCTAATTTTTCATGATGCAGAATTTATTAGATGGCATTTAATAAGGATACAAATGTGTGAATAAAGGCACCAGATTTGCTGGGATTTATTGCATTTCACTTTTTCTCAAGCACTAAGGGATGAGACCAGATGATTCTGTTTCCTGGAAGAACTGTGTAAGGCTAGAGAAAGAGCCTAAACAAAAATAGATGAGATCATGGCAAGGAGAGAAATCAAAGAGCAAGTGATGTAAAGCTGAGGGTGAGGGAGGAGTTGCTCCGAATCACAGAATCTGGGTGTGCAGCATGGGGTGGGATGCATTGATATCAATTTGCAGGGACTCCTCACAGACCCTTGAGGAAAAGAATCCAGATAAAGAAATAAAGATTTGAAACTCAGTGCTGATTGGGAAAACAAAGCACAGTGCACAATCCACACCATTCCTTCAGAAAGCACAGAATGTCACCAGAATTACCAAAGTGAAGGAAATATGCTCATTTTTGTCTGGATTAGGGTTTAGCATGACATGTGAATCTACAGTTTTGCCTGCAGATGTTATTCATTTTATCCAATATTTGTGTGACAAAATATTTTAAGAAAGTTTACAGATGTATTTGTGTTCTCAAGTATATTAAAGAAAAAGGATGTATACTAGTCTAGAATGCTTTTGCGTTCATCTTTGAATGCCATATTAGTTTCATTGCCTTAAAACTAGACTTTGTGGTCTGAATGTATAACCGAATCTGACCACATAGACAGTCTACATGGGCACGGTAGCAATTGCCACTGGAAACGGTGCCTTCCTATGTCCATTTCCATGATCCTCTGGGAGAAAACAGCAAGTGATTTCCCATTTTCTGTGCCTATGTAACCATCCACACCAAAGGATATTAGTATGGAAACTACTGCCAATTTGCCGTGACTACCTATAGCATGTCTATAACAGGCTGTATGGCATATGAGATAATGGAGACTAAATCAGGAGAGTGAAGGAGAAGGAAGAAAGAGAGGTCATCTGTGTTACTCTTTTCCACGCTTCACAACTGAAAGCAAGCTGCTTCGCCAAGACAGCAGCTGTCTGTTCACTCAGGATTTTATGAAAACTCTAAGCTGGAACATGGGAGGAGGTAAATGCAGGGAGTTGCTGGTCTCTGCTGTGTGCCAACCTTGCGTTGTGTGAAGCAGAAGGCAGGTTCCTACTGCAGCTTTTACCTTGGGGTGTGGTTGAAAAATAAGACTGACAAGAAATTTCAAATAGGCTGCTGTTCCCCAGTGATTGAAACAAATACAGCTTTCATTCCTTCCCATTCCTAAAATTTAAGGTAGTATCAATCAAATGGTACCAAAGATTCCCCAAAGCTGTGACAGACTCTTCCTGCTTCCATATCCAGTTTGCTATTGTGGACAATGAGAAATGCTAACAATCACTTTGATAACTGCTTGATGTTTTTCTTTGGACTTAACATCTTTCCCAAGAGAGAGTAGTTTTGTACTTCTATTTGTCTGTTTTAATTTCTTTAGAGAAAATTGCTGAGTTCTGGGGAATATCAATCTGCTCTAAAGTCAAGGTTCCATGTTCATGACCTACGATGTGGCTGTGAAATGTATCATTCTGTGGAAACAGATGCGTCTTTTCAGGGTCCTAAATGTTCACATGACAAGGTCTACTGGGGCAACGCATATTACATAGTTGTATAGAAAGTGTATGAGTACGCAAATGTGAAGCTTCTTTTCTGCTTATTGAAACTTGTGGTTTCTTGGACTCCTTTCACCGCCACTCCATCTTCCCATTGTCTTCCCTATGCCCCTCCTCTAGGGAAAATGGATCTATTAGAAACATCCAAGAAGCTCAGCGAGCCCATGCTTGCAAAGCATTAGACATTTTTGCCTTCTACTCAGGTAATGTGCATCCCTGTTTTTTGGTCTAGCTGTTACAGTACTTAACAGAATGGGATCCAGGCGATGGCTGGAACTATGTGGTGCTACTACAGCACAAATAATAAATGCCAATAAACGGGGGGAAAAACCCATTGAGGCTAGGACATGACCTTAGTACAACTTAATAAATAATGCATATAAAATCTGCCAATCAAAAAGTAAAAAGCAACATAGTATTGCAAGTATTTATTTGGGC